>OX235262.1:179393558-181793558 GCA_944472135.2 Trichobilharzia regenti
TTTATCACTTGCAACTGTTTACTTGCATATTCCACATTTTTAAAATATGTATTAATATTTGTGTATGACTGATGAAATAACATTTAGCCAGTGACAAGATTTCATGTCATCACCTTTCCATCCATGTTAAGAATGTCATGAGGAATTTTATCGGTTGGTTGATACTTCATACTTTGTTCAAATATACCAGGATGTTTATATGAAACGGACATGAATAAGCCTCTGCATGACTGTCTTTCATTTCAGGAGATGGCTATCATTGTTCAAGCACTTCTAGGTGATAGACGATTCACATTTCAAAATAATCAACACGTACTCTGTGGACTGATAATTCCCATGTTAATTATCTGGCTGCATTTGCTTTTACAACGGATGGCCATCTTCATCGTTTCAATAAATCGCACAAAGGAGAAGATGGAGTTATCCATTTGACACATATGCAGATAAATATTTGGAATTATAACAAAATAATTTGATGACAAATTTCAATGTACTTATTACTTTTAAAAGTTCAATAAAATCGGTAATATGTTCCTGATTCTCATTTATTTCAACACAAATGTCAAATATCAATGATCAGTAGCAACCTAATGATCTGATATTCGTTGCATGGATGGAGTTGGGGAGAAACTAGTAAGCACGAGAAATACGTGCAGGTATTTCTCTCAGTCTCCTACAACCCATTAGAATTAGTTCAAAAGCTATTACGACACAATGTGTTTCACCTTGACTGATACGTTACATCCACCACATAGAACTAGACACTGACTGTTGGCCAATCAATCACTGAATGGCATCCTAGTGCAGATAAAAAATCGCCACTGCAATTTCATGATAAAGCGGAACAAAACGGTGGAATCGCTTATATCGTCACCGTTTCATCGGCCAGGTACAGCCTAACGAGATGGATAAGTTCACGTACGGAACGATTTTAACATTCAATGAATGTTACAGGATGTTTTCTTAAAAACGACTTGAAAACTGATGGAGAGTACACAGAAATTACACCTTTATGCCTTATACACTGAAGTTTCAAATTTTAACAGAAAGCAAAATATCCAAGTTACAATATCAAGGGAGTTCTGTTATAAGGACAAAAAGTGGTGGATAGGACGACAAGTAGTTAACTGATTAGTTGAGTAACTCAAATTATCTAAACCAGTAATAGCCAAAAGACATTACGGCAAAGGAGAAGACATCCAAACCAAGATCAGGTAATTAAATTAAAGAGAGAGTAAAGACATCCAGTTGCCAGGACGAGGAAGGTAAGACAGCGCCTCTTTGTGAACACCATTCAGGTTTCAGGTATTTCACAGTAATTGCTTTGGTTAACCTTAAGAGAACTGAATAATTCTACCCTTCGAAAATGTTAAAGGATTCCATGTTGTGCACCTTGAGCGTCTTATCCATAGACTACCAAAAACTTTGAAATAACATGTATCCTTGAGTCCCTTATTTTATTCTATAGAATCTCATCAACAGAAGTTTGCTAGTTGGCTTAGAGAAGATTTGAAAACAATTCGCAGAGGAGTGACTGCGCTCACCGTAGAATATACATTTCATTTCACCGAAAACCTGAAACACACGAAAATTTCTAACAGCTGCATGGTGTCATCTGATGCAACATCCATGTTCAGAAATATGTCCCACCTAATACAACTACCGTTTTTATTTTTCAGCATTCTGATCTTCTTTCTGTAAACACCTACTACTAGTGTGTTCCTCGGATACATAATTTCAATTTGACAGCACACTTTACCGTTAAATAGACGGTGACGATTTGGGAAATCCACCAAGCTCTCTATTAGCAGACACCTCCATGTCTCACCCTGAGAGAACACTGTAATCAACAGAACCATTTATGCTTGACACATTTGTAGTATGACAAAAATAAAGCCTTGCGTCTAGCCTACTCTTAGCAATCCACATAAAAATACTGACTTCAATCTGGAACATGAAATTGATGAGAAGTTTCACTTACTTGAAACTGTCTAGCTACGTCTGAAAAATGACATTCACCAGAGATCAGTTCACTGGAAGCTTTTATGGAATCGACAATACATAGATTTCAAGAGTTTTAGATATAAATAGCCAGAAGAATGTGCGTAAACATTTGTGGATAAAGATCAGAACTCTATGAAAGAGAAGTTAAAGGAAACGTATACAGTCATCTTAGGAGGCAAGAAGCAGAAATACAAAAATTTCCTCTAATAATGTCAGGAAGCTAGTAGTAGAGTAACTTCAGATTTCCAGACAGAAGATGAACCAGTGCAAGGATAACTAAGAAAAAATGAGTCAAGTGCAATGCAAAACACATTGAATAAAGTAATAAAGAAAAACGCTGCGAAAGACAAAAGACAAGTTGACGACACTCTGTCAAATGAAGTAGAATATGCTGAAGATAAGACAGACCTAAGAACACTGGATAAGATAACTAAGTGACTGTACTGGAAGCGGTCAGGAAAAATGAGATCAATGAAAGATAGTTAATAAAACCAATTTATCAAAGGAGAAGTTGGGAGGATCATGTTTAAGAACGCATGAGTCAACCGACACCTTCCACTAGTCCGGAAACAGTGACAAATCTGAAATTTAGCATCAATCATTCAATGAATCTTTATAAACGTTCAAAGTCGCTGAAAAACAGGGGAAGGGTCTAAGTTTCCTCAGAAACCCCGCAAACAGACCCTGAGACGTCAGCAAATTTTCACATATCACTAGTGCAGAAAGCTGTGGAATAAAGGTACTTACTGACTTCACGGAGGGTTAAATTGTCGCACTGATAAAATTGGATAACCTTGCTCTTCGAAAGGACTGGCATGGACTAGCCCCTCTCCAATACCAGCGGAGTATTCAGTGACATGATCATTCACAGGTGAAAAAATGCGCTGGGCGCGAAATTTCATCCGGAACATGGTTGATGCAGAAAGAGAAAATCATATGCCTACCAAACCCCAAGTAAAGATATCGTCAAAAAACAGAGTTCAGACTGGCAGTCGACTGTCTACCCCAACTCCAAGTGCTGTGAAACAACCTTTGAAAGTGTCAACCGTGAATTAATCAGCTTCACACCTCCACGGACCTCACTCAACAGTTTCAGGATAAACTACATGCCGACTGACTTTTACAACGAAAAAGTCAGTGAAGCCATTCAAGTGAATATGAGAATCAGGCATACCTTCGCCCCCTTCCACCAACAATATTCGTTATTCCGGTAGACTACATCATGAAAAGAGGACTTATAGGGTGATGAGGCATACCCAAGTCACACTCACAAAGAATCCTAAAAGTTTCGGACATCGTGAATAATTTACGTCTGTCAAGCAAAGTTGAAAATGCACATGTGTAAACCAGTAAGTCAACGGATTAGACAGTAAAGACAGGAGTTCAGGTGAGCATGAAGATGACAGAGGTAATGACGACACCCGATAAACTGATAAATACAATGAATATTATCGAAATGTGAATGGTAAAAGCCATCAATTTTCATCATTTTCAACTACATATGGCAGCATGAACGAGTAGGTGGAAACCATTCAGCAACGGTAAACAAGATACAGGGACGAACATTATTCCGAAATCATGCTGAATATCACTAGCAATAAGCACATGTAATATGATCTAGGTTTCAAAACCAGTGTGAAACCATTGCTACTATATGGCTCATGAACCAACTACATCACGAAAGTCATTCACAACAGGCTGGACACGTCCATCAACAATAGCCTCCTCAGAAGAAAATTGAGACTAACAGGACACATTTTAAAATGAAAGGATGACAGCCGCATGTCCAGGAAATTAAATGCATAACATTTCATTATTGACGGTGAAGTCATTATGCATGCATGCGCTGACATGAAAACTTGGCTGGACAGTTTTTGAGCGGCTTTTTTTCGAATTAGTCTTAGTCTGTTTATCAGATGTATCACACAGGGAAACAGTATTATTTATTATTCACTGTGTGGTGCACCTTCTAATAAACAAAATAAGATGGAATTACATACCACCAAAGTGCCCGAGTTGTACGCATATAATAATATGGCTTTAATTCGACTTGACTTTCCTAGGATTTACGAACCAATAAAACTAACTGGATTTGTTTATTGCTTAAATACCTGAGATTTTCCAATATAGGGATAAGGGTGTCTGTTGTCCAGAGTGAGAAAGTACTCGTTATTTATTTTACATTTCAACAATCACGTCGCTTCTCAGACTATTCTCAATGTGTCTTGCATTATTAGAACAATGAGGTATATTTGATAAGGAAATTGTAGAATAGAGAAGAAGTAAAAAGTGATTCAACTAAATGTTAATTATACAATTAAGCAAATGTGTAATTCTTGAGTTTATTGAAAAGTTATTCTGTAGAAATAAGGTATGGTGGCTACTCTTGAGGGATCATACTAGAATTTCTTGGAATCTTGCATCACCACAATGCAATGTCATGTAATCTGGGATAGTGCAAAGATGAAAGTCATTTCGCAAAATAACAATTAATTTCGATTAGGTGTTATAAGCGCTCTGACTGTTGAATTATCAAATGAATAACCAGTTCATTTTCTATCTAAACAAAACACACGAATGTGAATAAAACATTCATACCTTTTATGGATAAAACAACAGATCGCATTTGTTATCTCTGATATTTCGGTTCCTTTGAAGATGATTCCCTCATTTCATACTTTGTCTGAAGAAGTTAGCTATTTTATTTATTTATAATTAAACAGTTTGCAGGCACTTGAATCAAACATCAAAGTAATGTGAAACGAAGACGTTAAGATGAGGAGCAGAAGTCAATTATTTATAACATTTACTTGATAAATGTGGTATCTCAGTGTATGCAAATTACTGAAAAAATTATAATTAAAGCCTTAATCTCAACAGTTCGTTTATATTGAATTTTCGGTGTATTTGCACTTACTACTCACTCGGGATTTTTAAGTCAAAAGTAGCCTGCTGTATATTATTCGATAGAATAGGGTTATGTTGGAAACGTGAACAAATACTCGACTGTTTTGTCCATTCAAAACGTCTCCAGGCGTTTGATGAAAGCCATTAAAGATTGAACGTGTACACAGACGGTTCTTAAATGACACAATTAGACGGTTGCAGCAAGTTGGAATCAAGTAGCTGTGACACATTATGCTCTAGGGAGGTTTAGGTGACCCAATTATTTAGACGCGTCGTTCTTTGATAAGGTGAAATACGTTGATCCTTGACTGAACATAATGCATATTTATTTGACTGCAAAGACTTTTGAACACCTACCCATTGTGTTTGAAAGATATGGCTCCTACAGAGGAACGGGAATTTACATTACACCGTTGAATGCGTATCCATTTGTCCATTCAATTGTGGAGTGGAGAATTTAGTTAATTAACACAAACGTGACATATTTTCTTCTGTATATTTGTAATGAATCAGTCTCAGTTTCGTTTTAAGAAGAATAGATATGCAGTTCAATATCTTTTTGTTTTATATGAGACATGAATTTAAATATAACTTGCACTGAATCGTTATGCGGCCTGGAATATATCTATGAGCTGAATTGTGTAAACGCTATTTAACTCTTTCGGTTGGTCTCTGATTGAGAGATATGACAGTGGAATTTTTAAAATTTAATAATGGTCGTTGTACGGTGAACTGACTGGAGAGATGTAACGTCACACATTTTATATCATGCAGATGAGACACTTCAAGCAGGTGTTCACAGACCACTTCCAGCCACCTATTTTGTTCTATCTTACTCTGAAATATGTTTCTTTTCGGAAATCGTTCGAAAATGGTATCACTTAATGGTTACTTGATTAATTTATTTCCGTGAATTATTTTTTCGTATAATCATCTGTTCGTCGAACATTATCTGTGAATGAGATTCGCGAAGTGTACTGATAAATAACAAACTTCCTCAGGAGGAAACGTGAGGTAGCGGTCTTTCAAACTGAATTCGCGATTGGAATTTCACTCTGTCTTAGGTGAAATATTCCTTCTGTTTCATTTGATCACACCCTTTTTCTAGCCGTTCTCTGTCCCGTAATTCATACATTTGCGTTTTTACTACTTTGAATTTTATCAGTAGTTCAATAACAACCACTAAATTATGGTGCACTTTCGAATGCCTTCACTATACAACTGATCACTAGATTTCGATTAATTCCACTCATTCTTACATGATTCTGTCACTTGAGTCTGATACTTTTACGTTCTCACACGGATTTCATTTACATTTTCAAATTTCTGTTTTTCTGATATCCGGTAGAATAGTTCATATAGTCTGCTGAAATTTTACAACTCTGTTATTCAATATTCCGGTGGAGAATATATGGAACGCACACATGAATGAAACGGACACAGATTCAAGTGCAGATCTAAAATTGATCACTAACCTAGCACGGACCTTATAAAGCTGCAGAATATTGGTTGGAATCTACTAATGACTTAGCTTTCAAATATAACTTTGACTATCATCACCATCATTAAAAGAACGATTTCTGCAGTAGGATTTTTTTATTTCTGGTCAAATGTCACTCGACTTTACAGATGACGAACCCCTTGTCTGAATGACGGTGACTTGCCACTTTGTCGTTCAGCAAAGTTGTTACAAATATAATTAATGACATTTACGACCAGCGGATGACAGTAGAGAGAATTCAGCTCTTCATATACTTCTAGACAAATTAAACTAATCTCAGTAGGTGGTGAGTTATTCTTGTCAAATTTCATACGTTTGGAACTAAGACCTAAATGCCTGAATACTTCTCAGATTCCACAGTCATTCATATAGGATATTATGTAAAATTTGATACCGTAGATAGAAAACTTACAGGGAAATTCCGCAGCAGTTGTAGAGGAATATTTATGAATAAAATAACTTGATAACATTGTATTGTATGCAGATAGTTGTGTGTTAACGGAACGCCAAGGTGTTCATCTTAATTGACACCTAACGAAGTTATTTTCAAATGGAATTAACATACAAAACTTTCTGTCCTTAGCCTTCAGTGATTTGCGAAGTGATAGGTGTTTTCGATTTAAAATGTTCTTTGGATCACCACTTGCGAGCTAACAGTTTTGTCTCACATAGTGTAATCAATAATTTCGGTTCGCTTGCGTAAAAATTCCCATAAACCTGAGATTAATGCGGTTATTTTATATTTTGTTAGTGTAGAATATTGACGTCTTCACTGAAATCCTTCATGAGCACACATACAGACATTATTTATCACATACATGAGGCTTATATCAAGGTAAGCTACAGGTTTGAGAAAATCGACTGTGAAATCACTAATGATAGCTGTATGCCATGCAAAATCCAAATGAACTGCCTAAAAATTTCTTCCAAGCCTATGTTTACATTGACGCAGGCACTTCCTATCCTCGGTTTTCTTTGGGGCATCCAGAGAGTAAAGCCATCCTGTACATTAGCACTGCCTAAACGGTATGTTGAATTCACAGGAACCGCACTTCGGAGATATTCAGGATTTTATTAGGAAATTCAATACAGTTTGAAATATTCTTTATCACGCAATATCCTGACGAATTCAAAGTTGATTCAATATGACTTCCAGCAGCCCAATAACGTTAAGGCTGACTACTACATTATCGTAGAAAATGTGATCATATGTCATCTCAGTGCACTGAATTTTCAAAACTTTCATTGAATTTAGATTATGCAGTTCAGTGACCACAGTAGAAACTTCAAATATTGCTCCTTGCTCGTGCTATTACCTAACGGTTTCCACAGCTTACGTAAAATCAATATATTCTTCACATATACTGAGCAATAGTTTCCTGTTTCATTACGAGGAATATTTGTTGTCAGCCTTTCTTTTTTGGATGACTTCCGATTTACACAAAAGTCTGCAGTAGATTGACGAATGCGTGATCCTCACTATTCACAGCAGAGAATTAAAGAGCCAGTCGAAATCCAACTCCTATCTTTCCAAGAGTATAAATGGATATCACCGAGAAGTATTTCATCAATCATTATTTTCATGACCGGCATTAGAAGTCGAAGCCATTTGACAATCAGGTTCGACTTGAGCAAACTTGGCCACATAATGTACACAATTCATGAAGTAGAATGAAAAACGTCTCTCTATTCTCTGCTCGAAACGTCATCAGTTAATATTGCTGTATAAAACTTTGTTTTAACAAATAAAATCTTATCCATACTGGAGTTCTGCTAGATAAGCATGAGAATTCTTTGCTACTTGAAATGATTTCAGTTTTTTCATGAAGTCTAAATGGAAACTACTGACGTATATATTGGAGTGCTTCATCTATGAACACATATAGTTGATTATATCTGTGATATCCTTGAGGTTTCATCAGCCTCGATGTGCCACAGTCGTGTGTATCACATTGGGAGGATCATACCTGACAGTTGTATACGACACCAGGTAGAATCCGAGAGCATAGGAAGTGTATTTCCCAGCTTATCTTTACATCCGCTTAGGCAGGTGACACTGTTTTTGTCAAATCTGAAACAAATCATTGCTATCCTTGGTTAAGTGACAAAACATTCAAGTACACTTTATTAATTTTCGTGAAATTAAAATGCTGATTTCACAAGTGAAACACATTACTATTTTGTTACTGGCTGTTCGCTTGATAACGAGTAATTATTAATTATGACATATTCTTTTGTATCACATTTACAATGTAACCAGTTAACAAGCTACAATACTTAGCACCATGTCCAACAGTCAAGTGATGTTAGGGTATTTTGGAGGTAATAAACGAAATACCTAGATGGGTTACTTGCAGATCGTCTACGACCCTGTAGAGCGAAATAAATACATGGAGAATAACCCCTGATGTTTGCATCTTTTTGTTGCACCAAGTAAAGGTGGACTATTTGACATTGAGAACGAGCTAGTTATATACATTCATTCATTATATTGTTTATAATAAAGTTTTAATAATAACTCTCTGAAATGTTTATTAGTGATTGAATTACTGTTTTCCTTTATACGTATGTATCCGTAGGTTCAGGAAAAGGAAGCCAATGGTCTTCATCTTCCTCACCAGATGTTAACACGTGGATTAACACCACCTCCGTTGAAACGATCAACTGCAGCCAGATAAACAACGTGCAAGCCAACTATCAATCCACAAAGTATGTGTTGTTCATTTCAAAATGTGAATCCTCTATCACCTAAAATAGCTTGAAAAATGAGTGCGATTTCCTGAAAGTGAAAGGCAATCATGTGAACGTTCACTGATATGCTGACAGTGTCCAGTATATTATCAATCTGTTTAAATTTATTTAAAAAGTTGAATGTGGACAAAATTATCGGTCATGAGTATCAATTAGGTGATAAAACGTTTTACGACTTCATGAACATTGATAGGCATGTGGAGTTATGCAATCTTGTGGCTAATCAAATATTATTTTTCGAAAGATTGTATCAATATACGACTGAGCCGTGATCATTACAGGACCACCAGATGTATATGTGTATATATATATATATATATCAATGCGAAGGACTAATTAGAATTGATCAGTCTGGTTAAAAGTGTTGTATCTGTGTATTAGATAAGTTGCTTGACAAAATCTCGCCTTTCTCTATTTGTGACTATTTATAGTTGACAGTGATTCGGTTTTCAGCACCAATTTTGTCCTCAGGTGAACATATTAGGTTGCAGTAGGTCAATCAAACAGTTAATTGCACCTGAATGTGGGAGTTCGTCGTCCAATTAATTGTATTATCAGAAATTCAGTCAAAAGTTCATAAAGGTATATGATATGTGGGCGGAAGAAATTTCTTGAGGCTTCTCCATCTTTACATTCCATTTCTTACTCGGAACATTAAACTCCTAATGCATGTGCTGAGAATTTAAACTTGAATAATAATTTTATTAATAATCATTAAGTATTCAGCATAGCCGATATTATAAGCGTGGTCGAGTTATATGAGTGAAAATCAATAACCATCTGACGTAAATGTTGTCACTGGAAATTAGCTATTTCGAAATCCCAGTGTGCGAGGGATTGATAAGTGTTCCTGAATGTAAGTCAGATAGTTTTAAATGACATGACATGACCACATGAAATTGAACCTCAAATCAGTTGAGCTGATAAAGAAGATAGAACTACACAGGTGGGTAATTCTATCAAGGAATATGTAGAAAGAGATATAATTCAAATTGAAGTTGTCAGTCATTCGGAGTCAAAAATTTACGTATGTTATACTGAAATATATTAACCGTAGGCTATTGAAGTCATCGTTTAATCAACCTGTAAAATTACTATGTGTCCCGTTGTACTCTTGTTGTCTTGCATCTGTTGACATAGAACTTTGGTAGGATTCTCCGATGGATCGTTCCATACATAGTGATATAGTGTGTACTATACTGAAGTTTCAATGTTAACAGTGCCCCTCGTAAATTCATCTGATGAATGTCGACAGCACGAAATTCATTTTCAGTTTACTATTATCACCTACTACTAAGATGTATTATTAGGCTTTAAGAATGAACAAAATTAGTTGTCACTACTGGATTCTCAGACCCAGAAAAAATCGAATAATTTCATAAATAATATCAAACTGATATTCAGACCATGAGCGGTTATACATATCCATATCACCGTGCTTGACATACTCAATCCGCACAGAATTATGAGTAACTTTCAAGAGAATGAGAAATGAAATCAATAATTTAGTTCAAGCTGTATGAAATACAATTCTAATTTACTTGCTACGTTCATTATTTCTGTTGCTGCTTAGGTGAAGTAGTTTTCCCTTCATAGCATACTTGAATATGCAGGCCTCTCAATCTCAGCTGAAAGAAGAAATATCGACAATGACAGTTTGTACCTCCACCACTTTCTTCGCTTAACAATCAATTCTCACAGTGTTCTGTTGTGTATTAACTATTTCAAGCATATCATCCGAAATTCTGATAGATAAGTAACCTTGTGCATCTTAAACATAGTGTCAACATTAATTTTTTTTTTATTTTTTTTTTTTTTTATTTTTTTTCTTTTTGAGATTTGGAATTTAGCCAGGCGGGGGCACCCGCTGGGGCACCCCCTTAAGCCTTGATCACTTTAACTCTGATTCAAACACAATATATTGCTGGACTTGTAACCCAAATGACTTCGCCTATTGGCGTCATTCTTCTTCGAAGTGATGAGTCTTCCTCCCTACTTCGAAGCTTCGTATGGATTGGGTTGCTATTTTACTAGGTAGGCTGCTGATGTCAATCCTAAACTATCTTATTTCCTACTGTTGTCAGTGGCTGGTACATGACAATAGCGACCATTGAACATCAGAAGTGAGAGAAGCTTAGATGGAATCGCCTCTTCCACTTTCGCAATATGAAAATTACACAATACAACACATCAAGAAATAAACCATAGTTCATAAAGTTTATCATACGCGGTCATCAGCAACAGTCAATTCTCATCAAAAACAACTTACAAGTCATCTAATCACTTACGTCATACTTTCCGAAATGAATGAACAGGAAGAATACTAGACAAAAAACTATTTCCAAGATGAAAGTCACCGGAATCAGCTTCCCGAAGCTCCTAAGCATAGAATGCTCATCAACTTCACGTGTGTTCCGGAGTTCGATCCCCAATTCATGCTCTTTTTAAATCTCTTTAAGACTGGTAAAGAGGGAAGTTTGGGCATGAGGCTAGCAACCCCATCCCATAAAAGTAAACACCACTACCATCAAAACTCCATAGCTGTGGCTTGAAGTCCTATGTTGCACTGGGAATTAAAAAGAAATTAAAAAATGTCCTAGGTGCAACATATGTACTTACCAAGACATCCCCATTTCGTCCTGTTCTCAGCGGTTCTCTTTTGCTGGCTTTACGATTGTCCACCAACTTCCATCTCATACTGACACGACCTCGTCCACTGTATACAGTTTTCACTTGAAACAAAACTGACTCCCGTTTTGTCACACAGTGTGAAAATCAAGAGAAAAATGATTTTCAGGACAAGGATATTCCATTCATTCTGAAATATATAGAGAGTGAGAAAGACGTTCAGTTATATAGTAATGACACAAATGACGATCAAGCCTGACATTCTTGATTTCATTGTTGAACTAAACAGAACACATAAAATATGATAGCTGGATAGGGAGCATCTATTAGGATTCTTCACAATCTCTGCGTGATTACCACATAAGAAAACAAGCAGAACACCGAATATGGTCAAATCGACTGAAACAAGATCAAGAAAGGAAGACGGAATTTGCAGTATAAAATGATATCATTCTATTTCACAGGTTCTCATCAGCTGCAGACTACCTGAAATTACAATGGTTTTATAGATGATAATAACATACTTTAATGTTTGAGTGGTGGTAGAGAAGAGATACTATAAAATTGACGCATCTAAATGAAAGCATTACAATGTTCTTGGTTTAACTTTTCATCATCAATTTATACGCTTTGTTCACCAAACAGGGTTGAAGAAGAATTAGTTTTCGTCGAGAAATGCCTAAGCGAAAATGGATACCCTAAGGGATTTATACAGAAGTACAGCAGAGAAAAAGATGAGAAAGAAAAGCATCCAACTGTAGAAAAGAAAAAAGTGTTTATTTGTCTACCATACAAAGGAGATGCAGTGTCACAAAATATTGACCAAAGACTGAAAGGTGCAATAAAAAGAAGTTTCCCGGCAGCAAAACTCATAATATTATACAGCACCACTCCTTCTTTAATCCACTCAAAACTGGATAAATACCCTACTGATGTCACCTCCAACCGCGTTTATCAATTCACGTGCACTTGCGGGAGCAAGTACATTGGAAGGACAGAAAGAAGGGCTTCTATCCGGTTTTCTGAACATATTCCCAAAAACCTGTGCCTGAAAGGAAGCAGATATTCCCAGAGTGCAATTACCAGACACATTGTTGATACCGGACATCTCGTAGAGATTTCTAAGTCCTTCAAAAAATTAAATTGACAAAAGACAGCAAATTTACCACGATTTGCCGAAGCAATCGCAATTAAACGACTTAAACCAGACTTATGCATACAGAAAGAGAGTGTGATTAACCTCTCACTCCCTTGGTAACAGAATTTTGATTTTGATTAGTCATCTTATTCAGTGTACTCAACTCACTGAACAAATCTTAATCTCATAAACTGTAACAGCTTTTGTTTTTTTTGAGTTGCTATGTGAACCTACAAGCTAACACTGTTCTGTTAATCAATTTTTTCTGTTTTCTCTCTTACCCCTCCCCCTCTTTTCACCTTTAAAAGCGTTTAAATTGATGATGAAATCTTAAACTAAAAACATTGTAATGCTTTCATTTAGATGCGTCAATTTTATAGTATCTCTTTTCTACCACCACTCGAACATTAAAGTATATTATTATCATCTATAAAACCACTGTAATTTCAGGTAGTCTGCAGCTGATGAGAACCTGTGAAATAGAATGATATCATTTTATACTGCAAATTCGTCTTCCTTTCTTTATCGAAATTTATCAAGGGAACCAAATGTATGAAACAAGATCAATTGATAATAAATTTGAAAAGAAATGAAAATAAAAAGACGTAAATTTATCTTAGTGCAAGAATCGTCTAAAATATTAAATGGTTAATGCGTGTTTTGTCAGTCTAAACCACAGAAACTGATGTGATTAAAACATTCACATTATTGAAGAATAAATTAACGAATCTTATTTGTGGTCTTTGATTCTCCGCCTTCTTCAAAGACGATTTTCTAAATTCGTACTTTGTCCTAAGGCGTTGGTCGCCTTCTTTGTTTGAGCGAACTATGTGAATACGAACAAACTGAAGATAAAGTAAAATAGAATCAAAGCTTTATGAAGAAGGACAAAGTCAGTTCTTTGTAACATCCACTTGAGAAACGTGGTAATCAATTGAATGAGAATTAGTGTAAACACTAAGTGCTGAAAAACATTATTTAATAGCAATAATTTATTCTGAATAAAATGTCTATAAAAAAAAGACATTTTCAGAGTATTTTTACTTACTACTTATACAGAATTTTCAAGTGAAATCGCGTTCTGTTGTATATCCTTTGAAACATTTGGAAGAAACTACCAGTTTAAGAGATTAGTTAAGCTTAAGATCTAACAACAGGGCGTTACATAAAATGTTTTAGATCCTGGGTGGTGATCAGATAGTTTGCGATAACCTACGCTTCGAATTCTGCATATTGTCCAGAATAAAGCTGCTGTTATCATCATGCAGTTAAGTGGGAGAATATTGTGCCTCAGTAGTGAATCTCCACTTTACTCTCGTTTCTGTTGTCAGTTTCATCTGGCTGCATAAATTTTAAATTCCAGTTATTTTCCATTAACAGCTTCTTTTACTGTTTCAAACAGGATCTTGTAGATTCCTTACGCTGCGTAGGGAGGGATATGAGTCTGTTTGTCCTTCGTTTTTCGGTGTTGCATCCAATAGACTGAATTTTCGATTTCTTGAGATTAATAAGTGCTTTCATTAAGTGCGAGTAGAATATCACTTTCTTGTTCTTCGAGGCCAATTCATTCCACTTCACAAGCGCCCTTGATGCCGATGACAGCAATATCTACACTGTGCTCGTGATTGCCATCCGGATGACGGAAGTTGATTATTGCATCAGCAGTTAACTTCGAAAATAGCCGGTTTCTTCTCCTCTTCTCTATCTTATTACTAATTTTCCTCTGCAATCTGAGCAGCCTAAACTGCTTCAAACACTCTGTGGACATCTCAAATCCACATAGTCAATTTTATTTTCGTCGAAAATGGGTAAACTATTTGCTTGATGTCATTTAAGCTAGAATTAGACGGCACACTTCTGAATTCTTGTTCCAACCAAAGAAGTGCTTGGAATTTTCGTCACTAATGGTGACGTTTCACGTCAGGTAGATAGACTCATGTCCACCTTTCAGCCTTTTGCACACTTATGACAGGCGAATAAACTTGGTCCAAGAATGCGTGTCTGGGAGCTGCACTCAGGACTCCTCCGTGGTTGACAAGCATTCTACCACTGAACCAACAACGCGTAAGGTTTTCATCTAATGTACGCCACTGGAATATGAATGAAATAGAGGAGCAGAAGTCTGGACAAAAGCAGATAGTTTTGAACGAGACGACAACAAAAGTCTAGTGATGTTCCACTCAAATACTGAGGTTATTTATATAGTCTAGCTCTCAAAAGTCCCGAAACACTACTCGATGAAGAACTGAAATACATAACACAGACATCTGAATTTTTCAAGAATTCTTCTGAATTTCGCATGATTACTATTTAAGAATGAAATCATGCAATGAGATCTGTCAATGAAAGGTAACTTCAAAATAGTTAAAAATTTTAGTTGAATATGCTAGAAAAGAATGTTTACAAGGAACAAGTGGGACAATCCAATCAAGAAACTGCTGTCGAATAAACATGCACAGAACACACTTTAAGGAGAACGTTGGGTGACGCCGTACGCTAGACCGTCTAATATAACCCAAACAGTCGGCAACCGATGTGAAAACGAGGAGATCATAAGAGGAGGAGACAAGAGCCTGTGGTGTCAGTTCAGATTTTAATTAACTGTAACCCGATGGTTAGACAGGGTCAGTCTTTGCTGTTATCTTGATCACTCTGAATCTGAGAATACGTAGACTTCATTACTTTTAAACTGTGCGTCTCCCACGAGGTATCATAGATACTGTAGTGTATGAATTATCTGTCTAGCTCAAACACAAAATGCGTAAATCAGCCACTCATCGAAATCACATGTGCGAATATATCTGCAGCTAACACCTGCCAAATCACTAGCTGCGTACTACATATTCAATCACAAAATCAATTAGGTTCAACACTCAGGCAAAATGTCTATGGCCTCCTTGATTCGAGGAAACCATTCTCTTCCATTTCACTTTGATCTAACAGATTCTGACGTCATTCACTTCATCATCTCGTTATGTGACTTTCCAGTTCAACTGACTCATCACAAACGGATGTTCACTTATCAGTTCTTATAATAATATGAAGATTGCAGATGCACGGTGATGAAAGTAGAATCCTGATATAAGTGAATAGCGAATCTATGAGGCTGCAAACAGACGCTTTAATGTAGAATTTGAATTCTGTATGTAGCCTATTTCTCGTTTGGTCCGTTTTTCAATTCAAAATTAGAACAGAGATTATTTCTACACAAACATTAAAACTAGTTATTCTTGCTACACTCAGTTCTAATCACTTAGTTCGCCTTTCGATTGTCTACAACAGAATATTTCTTCTCATGTAATGTTCCATTTCTCACACTGTTCGTTGACTAACATCTTGACTGGGAACCCTACGGAGTCACAGATTCGCATTGATGAGGAATTTCCAAGTACAGTGAAGCAACTACTCGGTGGCAGAGAGTGCTCAGTGGCTCTCCGATTGCCATAAATCCATCGTAGTTTAATTCTTTCTGTTTATCTGCTAAGAGTAGATCTCTTGAATTGCGAAGTTAACTAACAGATTAAACAATGGGCGGATCGCTTCAAAGGACTCTTGAACCAACCACCAACTACAACCCGTCCAGAAATACCAACAACAGCACGTACACAACTGCAAGTTGACACCGATCCTGCAACCGAAGCTGAAGTCTTGAATGCAATCAAGCTTCTGATAGCTGGAAAAGCAGCTGGACTAGAACGAATACTCCCTCAAGCACTAAAAGCGGACCCAGAGACTACGGCAGACATGCTGCCTCCATGATTGCAAAAGGTTTGGAAGGAGGGAAAAAGATGCCTACTGACTGGAGGAAAGGTTACCCCGTGAAACTACCAAGAAGGCCGAATTAGGCCCCACTCTGCAAGAACTGGCGAGGAATCATGCTGAATCGCATCATCCTGGAAAGAATAAAGGAATCACTGGATACAGATCTCCTACCAGAACAAGTTGGATTCAGGAAAGGCAAATCATGTACTGACCAAATTGCAACTCTACGCATCATCATCGAACAAAGCGTGGAATGACAATCAAACCTCTACCTCAACATTATAGACTTTGAGAAGGCCTTCGACAGCGTTGATCGTGAAGTAATTTGGAAACTACTCGAGTACTACGTGTGCCCCAAATATTCATCAACCTTATTCAACAGCTGTACGACAACGGCACATGTCGAGTGATCCACAACGGAAAACTCAGCGAGGCGTTTGGAGTAAACAAAGGAGTCAGACAAGGGTGCTTACTATCACCAATGATATTCCAAACTGTGCCAGGACTGACATGATTATGCATGAGGCAGTGGGAAACGAGAAGACAGGGATATCCTGGACCAACGTGAAGAACCTAGAAGACCTGGATTTCGCGCGTGGATGATTTATGTTTGATGTCACACACAATCGAAGACTTACAAGCGAAAACCGACAAACTGGTCGAAGAAGCAGCCGGCGAAGACAGGACTCCAGGTAAACATAGAAAAGACGGAGGTTATGAAAATAACCAACCAACAACAGCAACAGCATCCAACGTCAATCACCATCAACGGGAGGGATTTGAAAGAGGTTACTTTATTCACTTATCTGAGGAGCATTTTCTCAGCTAGAGGAGGAACGGACGAGGATGTGAAATTGAGAATTGGGAAGGCGAGAAACACATTCATCAGCCTGAAAAACCAATCTGGAAATCTTCATCACTCAGCATCGACAACAAAATTCAGTCGGATTTTCAATACAAACGTAAAGTCAGTTCTTCTGTACGGGTCAGAAACTTGACTAGTCACAAAGAATATTTCCAACAGCCAGTTGCAGACTCTTATCAACAACTGTCTTCACTCTATACTGAAGATCCGATGGCCTGAAAGAGTCACCGACAAGAAAATATGGGAACAAACAAAACCAAAACCAATCGCCCAACAAATATGCAGGAGAAAGTGGATTGGATGGATTGGACACTTGCTGAGGAGGCCGCTGGGTGACATCGCGCGTCAGACCATTTCTCAAGTGGAACCTGAAAGAGAAGCGGCAAGTGAGAATTTTAAGGGTGACATGGAGGAGATCGTGTGAAGAGGAGTTGAAACAGTGTGGAATTACATGGATGCAGGTGAAAAACACAGTAGAAGACAGAAGCAAGTGGTGCTCTATGTTCCACTAGGAACCCAAGGGAACAATAATAATGATAATAAACTAACGTGCTTTGTGTTTTCCGACAGCTTTCTGAGACTTCATTCTTATGTGTCGCTTCATACAGTTTTACATGTAGTGTAGCTTCTAATTCAATCGACTACATTCAATATGTTCCATTGGTTGTTTATCTTATATCAAAGTCCATGTTTTAATTCATCGTATAAATTTGCCTTGGCTGATTTTTAAATATTCTGATATTCCTAAATAGAATCGCACATTTATTCTACAACTTCTGCAATCAATACAATTTCGACAATGACAACTTCATCAAACGAGGGTAAGTTTTAAGTTTTATGTTTGAATTTCATTGTAAACTTGAAGGTATATTCTGTCAAGTTTTATTTTCAGCCCTGATACTCTTAGTGTTTAGATGAGACTATTCATTATGATGACATACTTTCCAGGACCTTATTTTATGTTTCATGTCAACGTGGTTTTGTTGATGCACAACGACAGCAACAACTAAGTCTTATTCAAAAGTGATTGTATTTTCTGCAGTTCAATGATATAATGCCCTTTTTTAGAAACTCTTGTAAGGGTTATTTTGATACATGCGTGAATCACTGATTTGTTGCCTAATATTTCGAGATAGTTCTTCCTGAATCAGCCCCATAAAAATGCATGATTCTATATTCCCTAACTAAATAAAAGATTCTATTGAGAATCGGACACCCATAGACTATCTGGATAAGTGACTTTCCAGTTCAACTGACTCATTTTAAAGTAATCATAACCCTTGAATTCTCATATTAACGTGAAGAGCGCAGACGCACTGTGATGATAGTAGAATCCTGAAATAAGTGAATAACAAATCGATGAAGCTGTGAATAAACGCTTTCATGTGTAGTTTCAATTCTACATGTAGCCCTTCATCCTATTATTCCGCTTTCCATTCAAGAAGTAGAGCAGAGAACAGTTCGACCTATAAATTAAAATTAGTTATTCTTGCTACATTCGCGTTCTATTCACTTAGTTCCTATTTCGATTGTCTACAGCGGAATATGTCTTTTAATATAATGTTCCATTTCTTGCATTGTTCGTTGACTGGCACCTTGACTGGGAACCCTATGGAGTCATCAGGTAATTTGAAAATTACTGATTCTATATTCCCCAACTGAATAAAAGATTCCATTCAGAATTGGACACCCACTGAAATATAAGAGGAATGCAGTTAGTCAGTGGTGGTCAATGCAAAGTATATCTGAAGGGAATTTTACACAATGAAGGAGTCGTAACATGCTCACCATAGATATGGATGTTTTTGAAATCGAGATGTTGAAGCTATCATGAGAGAGAAGATAAGGCCGCCCTAAATTGTAACGCAACACTTATATTCGTCCCTCGAATTTTTAAGCGTCTTAAGTTTTTTCGACTTATGGGATGAATTAATCTGAAATATCTGTCTGGAGTTTTCGGATTTCAGGACTCCAGACTAGAATGCTTTCACATATTCGGACATTATTTATCTAACATATATATATATGCTAAGATTCTTCATATTGACTGATCAACTGGGTTTTACTTGAACATGGTTTGCGCCGCACTCAACACTGTAATGAATAATAATAATAATGTTTACTTTGGAACTGGCTATAATAGTTGTACAACTCTAGTCAAAATAATATTCTCAGAATGAATTGAGTTGATGAATAGTGTATCGAAATCGGATTTCGTCTGCAAGAACTGATGCGTCCTGTCAACCATGATGACTTATCAGAAATAGAATAATCACAATCACAAAAGATTGATTCATTTATTATTTGTCAACATCATGCTGGTACGTGCAATATCAATGTCGAGGAACACACACAGGTTTTAGTCTCTGAACAAGAATATGTCTCAATATATCTTCATATTTTAAATAGGTTCTGTGACACATACCTACTTACCATGTGTCAATCAACATTTCGCATAATGTTTCATTTTATGTCGAGATTAAACAATGTCATTCTGAAGATTCTATATGTGACTATGCATAAAATAATACGTAATTACATGTTACTAATCAACTCTCTAAACCATCTGACTGCAGAGGTGAACATCTGTGTTGAATAAGTTGACTTCGCTGTCCAAAAGATTATCTCGATAGTTTAGGAAAGGCCTACTGATATGGCGTAAATAAGAACAATAGTCATATCTAGTGATCTTTACTGTAATATGAAGAGTCTTCTGAACACTGAGCAGAACTTCAAGTACTTTCGGCTCAGGACTAGATAATGTGAAATCTTGTGTGATGCTCAAGAAATCGTCTGCAAGTATTCGAGATACTCAAATCACAATTGTCACCTGTGACCACAGTAAAATCGGAAAGTGCAGAGAACTCAATGTGGAGTGTGTATCACGTCATGTTGTTCTGTCTTCCGAACACTATGATTGATACATTTTCAGTAAGCTTGGCACAAGACTCTGTAATAGGGAATGTATAATGATGCTACAGAACTGGTCTTTAGGTATTTGAGGTACTCACATCATTTATTTCACTTTTGCCAACAGAGAACTGAATATGTAAAGTTTTTCACATCATGCTGTTCTCCTTTCCAGTTTTGAAACACAATAGTTCAGGGGTAAAAGTGTAGTAGCTTTGCCATTGCGTGCACGCTTCGGCATAATTAGTAAAATCGACATGAAAAATGAATAAACGGATTCTCTGTATCCAACCATTTGGATGGGCTGTATTCGTGAGTCACAAATTCAGTAGTCCATGTAAAGGACCTAATTCATAGGGGCGCATCACTATCTTTAAATGAGCTCTCATAATGTCGTCTTCTTTTCACTTGTTTAATTTATTATGAATCTTTTGAAAATGTCATCAGTCAAAAATGAAAACCAAACCACCTCCCATTTACCCCATCGGATGAACTATCTTCAACTCAAGAATCTGTGAATTCACGAAGTAACATAGAAGTATGTTTCCCATCGTTTTACTCATAACCAAATTATTCAAGCCTGTTTCTAATCAGTCTTCTGTTGAACGAAGGACCTGGGAGTTATTTGGAAGGTATTTTCATTATAGGTTACTTTATTCACTTTTTTACTTTCATCATAGTGTCAGTACAGATTACAATTGTGGGAAATCTGCGCTCTGTTACTTGTGTAAGTTATTGTACTAATCCTGTTAATGAAATGTTTTCAAGTTCGCAAATTTATGAATGGATGAAAGAAAATACTTGGTTTTCATGGACGTGTGGGTACGTATAACACTTACTTTTTATCCATGCATACCCATCTGTTTTATATCTCATAATCAGGTGTATAGAAAACAGTAGAGCGGAGAGAAAGACAGTGAATAAGCCGCTTAGATTCAAAATAGTGAGGTGGAATTCGGTTTCTGTTTGAGCCAGCTATCATAAACTTTAAACCATCATTCCATATGAGGTAGACATGAAATCGATATTGATGGCAGACTAAGTGGGAAAGAAAAGAAGCACTCTAATACCTATCAATTACATGTGCAACTTAGTGTTTCATCCAACCAAAGTGTCTCACAAATCAAATCTACAACTTGAGATGCTACTGTACCGCAGTTACAGTTGCCTTCCCTATAATATCTACTTGATAATTGCTGTAAGTGGAGTGCGTTTCGCCACTCATTTTATGAAAGTACAATTAACAATAATATTTCCTCTTGCATATCAGATTGTTCCATGTTCATATAAGGTTTCGCTGTTGCCTTCTTGTAACTCCACAAAATTACGCAATTTCTTTAAGTCATCGAAAGCAGAAATGAACCCATTGACTGAAAACGATTTCCTTAACGTTTTCACAGTAGAAGTGTGTTTAGTTTCCTGTAGTATCCTGCCTAAACCAGTGTCATTGCAGTTTGAGTCCAATCGATCATCTTTGGTATTGCAGAATGAATTGAAGATAGAAATTTAGAGGTGCATTCAACAACAAATAATTTATTTGAAACCTAAAGATAAGGAATTGTTTCTTCCTGCCGCCTAACACTTATTAACTGAGTTCTTTTCGATTGACTGGATAAATGCTTTCTGGGAAATAGAAAGAGATCCACCGGCTGGATACATCTTCCTAATTTATTTCATAAGAGGCATGTGTCAACTTTATGGTAATGTCAGTGTCAAGGAACTTAATCCTTAGTTCCTATTATTTCCGAAGATGCTCCGAATCGACAAGCACTCATCACAGATATCGACTTTAATTCCAAAACACAGTGAATGACAAGAGATTGTATTCTTCGGCAGTTAAAATCAATACTGTGTATTAAGTATACATAAAATTTTTATTCGTATTCTTTTTCACAATTGTCCACCAATGATGACTGAGGCCAATGAACAAACGTTCAATGTTCGTAATCACTGACAGTCAGAGTGAAACCAACGCCAGGGTGATTGTGTTCTGTAGTGCAACTATTGTTGTAGCTGCTATGGACATGCAGTATATAATGATTCAGTTTACGCACGCCTTCTTATTGTTTGCCCATAATCCCAAGGATGTTGTTTACCGCTTCCATCCAACTGACTTCATTCATCAACATCAGTTCAGAAGACTCATTCATTCTCAAGATCACTTTTTTGTTAATGGCTGCATTTCGTTTTTCTCTGTTCAATATTGCCTGCTTTTCTTTCTCCCCGCCCCCACAGACAATAATCGTTGCCTTTGCTGCAGCTGTTCCACTCATCGACTTACCATTCTGGTGGACATTTGTCACATGGATAATTACTGTGATTATTGCGGGAATTGTAGTAGCTGTCAGTGTCGTCAACAGATTCGATGTGCTCAAGAGTTTTGGGGAGTTCATACTTGTCACTTTCATTGTGGAATTGGCCTTTGTTATAATATTCTTCCCTTTCATATTCTTGCGAGAATTTGACGTAAGTAATCAGAAGAATTGTTAGTTGGTCCTAAATAAAAATTATCTGTCACTAATGAAATATCGTAAAATATGATATGTTAGTAAGCTAGGAAAAGAAGGTAGAATGGTCTTGAAGCTGGGAAAGAAACCGCATGTAAACCAGAAGGATCACTATTGGATCATTAAAGCATGTAGGAAAAATCTCTTTCTCTCTGGAATCAGGAGGCAGAAACGTCGCTGGCAATGAAATCTCCTTGACGTCAATCAACCTATCCATCTTTTTTCGACAGGATGGAAATAGACAACGTGGAATACTTACTGCATGGTTAAATCTGAAGGGACTGCGCTGTAGGGGAAGTCAGCCACCTACAGATTCGAATTGGAAGGTGGGAAATTCTCTAGTAGATTAAATTACTGCTTGGCACTTCTGGGAAGTTATCACAAATATACCTTGAACTTACACTTGTAATGACATCTCAGATCTTGTCCTGTGTGCCTGCTGTTACTTATTCGCGACCATTTTTAGAGCAAACAACATCGCTGTGTATCGCCTTTCCAATCCTAACTGACTATGACATTCTGATCCATGACCCCGCCTGTAGTTAAAACCATTCTGACTTGGTCAGGTAGATGGAATGACAACTCTGTTACGATTTCTCCAAGTAATGGTGATTAGCGTTCGTTGTGTTCATGCTCGAACGTCTTCATCACTTTTCCTATTTGACTTACTCATTCTAAGCCCAGTTAGACACGAGGCTAACAATAGCACACTCTCAGTCTCTGCGTTATTTTGAACTCACAAAATATATACTAAAACCTACGTGGAACTTCATGATTCCTTCGGTTTCCAGTTGACAATTTAGATGCAGAATGCGGATAACAGTGACTGGGATTAGCATGTCTGCACATCTGAAACATCCTGTGAACGATTATTACAATTTATATAATGTGTCATTACACTGATCTCAGTTAATAATTAACAGACGTGAAGGTTAAGTTAAAATAAATTACTCGACAAAACTCGCAATCATATTTTTGTGTGTTTTGAGCTTAATTATTGGTTTGATTCATCAATCTCTTGACAGATACACATAATACTGTGTGGATTCGCCATGATGTGGACAGTTATTTCGGTACGTTAATCAGTTGATCACTTGAAAAAGAGATTAGTATTTTCGCTAATGTAGCCCCGGTTGTTGTCAGTTAAAGGGCTCGAAAATTTACTGAATGAAGTAGATAGCTGAGGTAGTTTATGCACGTTTGATTTACGATACGAAGGTAATTCTCATCCCATGTATTTCATATGGGGGATACAAATGCTACAATTGTTGCGCCTAATGTTGCTCGGTATTGAAGCTTCATTTTACTTTTTTTGCACAGTCTATTCACTGCAAATAGAAAATGAATGTCGCTGTAAAGTGTTTCACTAATTATGAGTTCTCATGCTGGAACTTGAAGCTGGTACATACTGTTTACGAACACACAGAATCATTCATCGAGCTACTTTAAACAAATTTATTGTCAACAGCTTCAAGTAAATAAGTATCAAGAGTTGCATTTCGTTCTTTCATGCCGTCATTTTCTGCATAACATAAACAGACACATCAATATCCCACGGATATTGAACTTCACGTTTAAATATTAATGCATTTTTAGTCAAATAGCGCAAGTAGCTCCTTGCCTCAGGATAACTAACAAATTGGGAAGAATAATATGGCTTTCTGTATGTTCACTGACAAAATTAAACAAAACCGTTTATAAGAAGCTGAAAGAATTCCATGTCAATGATATGACTGCTTCGTTACTTATCTATCTAACTTAAGCCTTATGTGATTTCACCGTTGAATAAAACATTGATATCCCCCCAAGAAGACGCATTTTCCGTTCTCATATTTGACAATCACATATTCTAAATATGAGAGATATCACTACCTACCATTGTTGAGTTAAAATCGTCCTTTATATCTTTATAAATATCTTCATCAAAGGAAGCATCTTCTGCAATGATTGATTCCGTTCTGCGATATCTAGTGGTACAGAGTATATGGCAGGATGAAAAGAGCATTAGAAACAGAATCACGGATTTCTTGAGATATTCGTCATTAGAGCAGAATGAGTTATGAGAATGTTCACTTTTCTTATATGGAGCTGCAGAAAATTAAGTCACACGCTGAGACTTCATTATCTCCGCCAGATTCGTATACTTGAATGGTTTATTCTTATCACTTGCAATTGTTTACTTGGATATTCCACATTTTAAAAATATGTATTAATATTTGTGAATGACTGATGAAATAACATTAGGCCAGTAATAAGTTTTCGTGCCTTCCCCTTCTTATCCATATTAAGAATGGTATTATGAATTTTATCAGTTGGTTGATGCTTCATACTTTATCCAAATATACCAGGATGTTTATATATACTGGACACGAATACGCCTTAACACGATTGTCTTTCATTCACAGGAGATAGCTATCATTGTTCAAGCACTTCTTGGCGATAGACGATTCACATTTCAAGATAATCAACACGTACTCTGTGGACTGATAATTGCCATGTTAATTATTTGGCTACATTTGCTCGTTTCAACGGAGGTGGCCATCTTCATCGTATCAATAAATCGTACAGAGGAAACCGGTGGGCGTCGTCTATTTGGCACAAGTGCTGATAAATATTTGGAATTGTAGCAGATAATTTGCTGAGCGATTTTAATGTGTTTATTACTTTTAAAAATGCAATAAAATCGATAATATGTTTCTGATTCTCATTTAATTCAACACAAATATCAAATCTCACAATTCAGTAGCAGCTCCTCAACTTAATATTCGGTGCACACACTCAGTGAAGGAGAAACCAGCATGCACGAGACCTTGATGCAGGTATTTCTGACGGTTACCAGCAACCCATTAAAATTAGTTCAAAAGGTATTATGACAAGTATTGTCTCGCGTTGACTGATGCGTTGCATCTACCACATAGAACTAGACGCTGAATATTGGCCGACCAATCACGGAATGGCATCCTAATGCAGATAAGAAATCGCCAGTGCGATTTCATAATAAAACGGAACAAATCGGTGCAACTGTCTAATTCGTTACCGTCTCCTCAGCCAGGTGTAGCCTAACAAAATGAACAAGTGCACGTACGGAAAGATTTCAATATTCTAATAAGGGTTACAGGGTGTTACCATAAAAAAGACTTTAAAACGAATGAACAGTACTCACAAATTGCACATTTATACCTTACACACTGAATTTCCATTTAAAACAGAAAGTAAAGTATCGAGGATACAGTGTCAAGAGGGTTCTGTTATAAGGACAAGAGGCGGTGGATAAGATGCTAAGTGATTAACGGACTAGTTGAGTAACACTTTGGTCAGATCAACGCAAATTATACAAGCCAATAATAACCAACGCGTAAAAACCGAAAAAAATATTATGGCGAAAAAGGTGACATTCAAGCCAAGATCAATTAATTGAATAAAAGTGAGAGTAAAGACATTCAGTTGCTAGGACATGGGGGGACAGACAGCTGCCTCTTTCTCATAATGAATCGGGTTTCAGGAATCTGACAGTAATCGGTTCGGTAAATATGAAGAGAACTAGACAATTCTCTCCTTCAACAATTTTAAAGTATTTCACGTTGTCCACCTCGAGCACCTCCTCCGTAGTCTACAAAAAGCTTAGAAATAACATGTCCCCTTGAGTCCTTTATTTTATTGTAACAAATATCCCCAACAGAAAACTGCTCATTGGCTTAGAGAGGATTTGAAAACAATTTGCTCATAGTGGAAGATCCATTTCATTTCACCGTAAGGCTGAAACGCGCGAACATTTTCGACAAGTTCATGGTGTCATCTGATGTAACATCCATGTTCAGAAGGATTCCTCCTAATACAAATACCAATTTCATTTGCACGCATTCTGATCTTTTTTCTGTAAACGCCTTCTACTAGTGCGTTCCCTGGAGATGAACCAGTGTAAGGATGAAGCACAAAAAGAGACGTAGAGTGCAATGCAAAGCACATAGTGAATAAAGAAATAAAGAAGAGTGCTAGGAAAGACAAAATACAAGTTAATGACACTCTGCCAAATGGAGCATAATATGCTGCAGATAAGACAGACTTAAGAACATTGTATAAGATAACTAGGTGTCTGAAAGGGAAGCAATCAGCAAAAATGAGATCAATGAAAGAGAGCTAATAAAACCAATTTATCAAAAGAGACATTAGAACGATCATGTTTAGGAACTCATGTGTCAACCTACACCTTCGTCTGGAGACAGTGACAAGTCTGTAAGTGAACATCAGTCATCCAATAAATCTTCAAATCATATGAAGTAGCTGAGAACCGGGATAAAGATCAATAGTAGTTTGCGTTTATCCATAAACTCTGTAAACAGATCGTGAGACGCCAGGAAATTCTGACACATCACTAGTGCAGTATATTGTGAAATAGAGATACCCCTGACGTTAAGGAGGTTAAGTTGTTACACTAGGAATATTGGATAACCTAGCACTTTGCAGGGACTGGAATGGACTAACGCCTCTCTTCACTCCAAGCAAAGTACTCATTGATATCATCATAGAGACATGCAAAGTGCGAAATTTCGCTCGGAACATGGTTTATTCAGGAAGGGATAATTATGTGTGTACCAAACCGCAATATTACGCACCATCATAGAACAGAGTACGGACTGGTAGTCAACTCTGTGGCTCAACTTCAAATGCTTCGGAACACCCTTCAGAATTATCGAAAGTGAAGTAATTTGGACACAGCTTCAACGCTATGGACTGCTCCAGACCTCCATGGACCTCATTCAACAGCTGTAGGATATACCACATGCCAAGTGATTCACAACCGGCAAGTCAGCGAATCCTTTCAAGTGAATATGCGAATCAGACGAACCTGCCTCCTGTTACTGAGAATATTCATAATTCTGGTGGATCAGATCATGAAAGAGGACTTGTTGAGTGAGGAGGTAAGCCCAAGTCAGACATTGTGGATAATGTCCGTCTGTCAAGCAAAGTCGAAAATGTATAAGTGAAAATCAGTAAGTCAACAAAAGAGACAGTAAAGACAGGAGTTCAAGTGAGTGTGGATATGACAGAGGTAATGATGACACACAATAAACTGATAAAAGCAACAATTACTATCTAAAAGTGAATTATTAAGACCATCAGCCTTCATCATTTCAACTACAGATGACAACATGGATGAGTATGTTGATACCACTAAGCAACAGAAAACAAGATACAGAGTCGAACACTATTCCGAAATCATGCACGACATCAGGAGCAGTTAGCACACGAAACATGAACTAGGTTTCAAAACCCGTGTCAAATCACTCTTTCTATATCGTTCATGCTTTAAGCCCATCGCGAAGTCATTTCAAAGTGTTAGAACACATCCATCTATAAATAACTCCCCAGAAGAAACGTGAGACTGACACGACATATTTTGGTATGAAAGGACTGCAGCCGCATGTCAAATGCCAGACGGTCCAAGATATTAAAAGCATAACATATCGTTCGTAACCGTGAAGTCATTATTCACACATGCGTTAACTTGGCTGGACAATTTTTCAGTGATTTTCATTTGGAATGAATTTCAAGGATTTACGATTGTATAAAACAAACTGGATTTGTTTATTTGTTTACTACTTGAATACCCGAGGTTAGGATAGGATAGGATCATGAGCTTTTGTTGTCTAGACTGAGAAAGGACTCATTATTTATTTCATATTACGACAACCACGGCGCTTCTCAGACTATTCCAGTGTGTCTTATATTGTTAGGACAAGGAGGTATTACTGATACAGAAATTGTAGAACAGAGGGAAAGTGATTGAACTAAATGTAAATAGTACAGGTGAACAAATACGTGATTGTTGAGTTTATTAGAGAATTAGTCAGTAGAAATAAGGTATGGCGGCTACCCTTGAGGGTTCATGCTAGAATTCCTTGAAATCTTGTGTTATTACAATTCAAGGATGAAATAATGCCATGGAATCGAGCATGGTCTAATGGTGCAAGCCACTTTGAAAATAAGAGTCGACTTCAGTTAAGTGTGATGAGCTCTCTGATTGTTGAATTACCGAATGAATAATCCCTACCCAGTATTTGTGACCTTGACCTGTACACAATCTGACCTGTATTGTAATTATTCATCCTTCTTGCCTTCTATAAAAACTGTGTATGACAAGTACTGGTGTGTGTGATCAGAATGCCCGAAATGTGTTGCGCCAATACATTACACTTTTCAGATAAACTACGTCTTCTTATTGTGTTGTCGAAACATTGATGTGATTAAAACATTCACAATTTTTACTAATAAAATGACAGAACTCATTTGTAGTCTTTGATACTTCGCTTCCCTTGAAGATGATTCCCTCATGGCGTACTTTGTCCCAAGGAGTTAGTTATGTTGTTCGTTAAAAATCAAACCATTTTTTGCAGACACTTGAATCAAACATCAAAGTAGTGTAAAACAAAGGCGTTAAGATGAGAGGCAGAAGTCAATTATTTATAACATCCACTTGATAAATGTGGTATTCGAGTGTATGAAAATAAATGAAAAAATTATAATGAGAGCTTTAATCTGAATAATACGTCTATATATCATTCTGAGTTTTCAGTGTATATCTACTTACTACTCATATAGGCCTTTCCAGTAGAATAGTATACAACTGTATATCACTCGATGGAAAACTGCTGGCTTGGAAATATGAATAAAGAATCGACTGTTTTGTTCCTTCAAAACATGCGCAGGCATCTAATGAAAGCCATTTAATAATGATCTTGTACACAGGCTGTTCTTAAATGACATAACTAGACGGGTGTCGCGAAGTAGAATCAAGTAGTTGTGACGCATTATGGTCTCAGGAAGATTGCATGACCCAATGATTTAGACGAGCCGTTCATTGATGGGGTGAAATATGTTGATCTTTGACTAAACATAATACATGTTTATTGGAGTGGAAAGACTTCTGAATACGTACTCATTGTATTTGAAAAATATGGTTCCTACAGAAGAATAGAAATATACATTACACCGTTGAATGCGTATCCAGTCGTCCATTTAATTCTGGAATAGAGAGGTCGACTAATTAAGGTGAACTTGACATATTTTCTTGTGAATATTTGCAATGAATCGATCTTAGTTTCGATTTTAGAAGAATAGATATGCAGTTCAATATCCTCTTGTTTTATATGAAACATGAATTTAAAAGTAACTTGTATTGAAGTATCATGCGGCGTGAACTATTTCTAAGAGCTGAAGTGTGTAAACGCCACATATTGGGTTTCAATTGATCCCTGATTGAGAGATATTTCACTGAAATTTTGAAAATTTAGTAACGGTCATTGTGCGGCGAACCGACTGGAGAGATATCACGTCCATTATTTCCACCTCATCCAGATGAGACATCTCAAGCAGGTGTTAAGAAACCACATCCAGTCACCTTTTTCTTTTCACCTAACTCTGAAATATGTTTCTTGGTTTCGTTTGTGCCAAAAATGAACCAGAATTCGTCCAGCTGATTACTTACATCAGTCACATACATTGTTAAACCTTTCAATGTGGAAAAACCGTGATTATTTATACACATCTTACAACCGAAACAAGTAATTCAGCGAAGAGACTCTTTTCAACGAATTTATCATCAAGCTGTACAGTCGTATATATATATATATGGTTTTTAATACGTTATATCCGATGAGGGAATTGAATCTCAGGTGTGAATGCATGTAATAATAATAATAATCATATGAAGTTCAATTAAAAGTAAAATGTTTGTGATTGTAATCGTGGTTAAATGTCAAGTGGCAAAGCAGATTAATGTCATATATAGAATAATTCATAGGATGGATAGAACTTGAAAAAGGGTGTGCAATTATAGGATTAGTAGACAAATCGAATAAAACAAAAACGTTACGTAATATTGTGTGAAATTTAATAGTATAGAATTTATCGTTGTAAAAAAGAATTGATGTAGAATGACAAGTGGAACAAGTGAAATAATACCGGGGACAGTTCAAAGTGAGAATAGTAATAATAACAATTGACTTAATAAGGAAGAGTATACAAACTGAATAGACAAAATGTAAAATGAAAAAGTGGTGGAGCTAAAATATGATTGGGGATTACCATATTTTAGCATAGAGGGATTAAGACCATGAAAGTTGGAGGGTTTGAACGAACTTTTTCTGCACACAGAGATCTGGCTTTTCTGTTTCGATAGCCAAAGCTTCAGCAATACAGATGAGTCGGGTACGTAAGGATTTGGGTAGATTGTTTGTTGCCTTGTAGATGACCTGTAGATGATCTATTTTGATATTATGACTGATACTACAACTGATGGAGCTCCAAGAATCCAATATTTTCATTTCATAGCCTGAGTGCTGAATGATTTTCCCTTCCGAAATCACTCAAAAATGACATCAGTCAATAGTTACTTGATTAATTTATTTCCATGAATTTTTTTTTCATATACGCTTCCGTTCGTTGAACATTATCTATGAAGAATATTCATTAAGTGTGCTATTGAGTACTAAACTACCTGAGGGGGAAGTATGAGACATCGATTTTTTAAAATTTTCAATCTCCGAATTGGATTCGCGATTGACAGTTCACTCTGTTTCAGGTTAAACATCACCCCAGTTTAGTTTGAACACAGTTCTCTCTAGCCGTTCTCTGCCCCAAAATTCACACATGCACTTCTTTACCAACTACTTTAAAGTTTATCAGTAGTTTGATCAACATCCACTAAATTATGAACCCTACTCGAATGCTTTCGCAATACAACTGACCACTATATTTCGATTAATTTCACACATCCTTATCTGATTCTGTCACATGGGTCTTATGCCTCTACCTCCACTGTTTCAATTCCCAATATGATTGACTACAGAAGATAAGACGTTCACACAGCGTTCGTTCACATATCGAGATTTCTATTTTTCTGATATCCAATAGAATACTTGATATACTGTACTGAAATTTGACATCACTTATATTCAATATTCATGTAGAAAATAGATGGAACCCACAGATGGATAAAACTGTCACAGATTCTAAAATCCACCACTGACCTAGCTGTAGAATACTGGCTGGTACTTCCTATTAACTTAGTTTTCAACTACAACTTTTATCATCACTATCATTAAAAGAACAACTTCTGCAGTAGGATTTGTTGTGCTTCTTGTCAAATGTCACTCAATTTTACAAATGAGAAACCTCTATTCTACATGATGGTGGGTTGCCAATTACATATTCTACTATAGAATAAGATCAGTGGATGACAGTAGAAAGGATTATGCTCCTCATATACTTCTGGTCATATTAAACTACTCTGAGTGTGTAGGAAGAACTGTTATTCAAATGCTATTCTCTTCACATATATATATGTTTGAAGATTTGAGAGTAATGAAAGCTTGTCTTGCTTTTCCGATTCTGGCTTTGATATCCTCGTCAATTCCATTCGCCTGTGGTTGAAACAATGCTTCCTAGGTAGGTAGGTGAAGGAGGTTGTTTCTTTCAGGTTCCTCCCATTTATGCTGATTGTTGTCTGTTGTTGTTGCTGCTGTCGGTGTTGGCCAGAAATCTTCATCACCTCTGTTTTATCTATGTTCACTTGAAGTCCTATCTTTGCTGCTTCTTCTGCCAACTTGTGGCTTTTCACTTGCATATCTTCTAGTTTGTGGGAAATCAGACATATATCATCGGCGAAGTCCAGATCTTCCAAGTCTTTTGTGTGAGTCCATTTTATGCCTGTTCCCTCGTTGGCTGCCGTTGTCTGTCACACGATTTCCTAAATATTTTCACAATAAATACGTGTTAAGGTCTTTGTAATATCATGACTAAGCCAGCATCATTGCAGTTAGAGTTTAACTGTGGTTGAATCCGATAGATAATCTTCGGTATTGCAGAATGAATTGAAGGTAGAAATTTGTAGGTGCAATCGACAGCAACTAATTTATTTGAAACCTAAAGATAAGGAATTGTTTCTTCCTGCCGCCTAACACTTATTAACTGAGTTATTTTCGATTGACTGGATAAATGCTTTCTGGGAAATAGGAAGAGACCAATGGGCTGGATACATCTTCCAAATTCGTTTCATAAGCGGCATGTCACAACTTTGTGATAGTATGAGTGTCAAGGAACATAATCCTAAGTTCCTATTATTTCCGAAGACGCTCCGAATCGACAAGCACTAAGTACAGATATCCACTTTAATTCCAAAACACAGTGAATGACAAGAAATTGTATTCTTCGGCAGTAAAAATCAATACTGTGTACAAAGTCTATGCAAAAATGTTTTACAACGAAACTACTAGACTTTTATTCGTATTCTTTCTTCTTTTTTCTAAATTGTACACGATTGAATCATTCGTGCCTTCAAGTTGGCCGCCAATGGCGACCAAGGCCAATGATCAAACGTTCAGTGTTAGTAATCAATGACAGTCAGAGTGAAACCAGCACCAAGTTGGTTGGGTCCTGTAGTGCAACTATTGCTGTATCTGCTATGGGCATGTATGGACGCCTTCTTATGGTTCGCCCATAATCCCAAAGATACAGTTTACCGCTTCCAGCCAACTAACTTCATTCATCGACATCAGTTCAGAAGACTCATTCATTGTAAAGATCACTTTTTTCAGATGGCTGCATTTCATATATCACTTCAATATTGCCTGCTTTTCTTTCTCCCCGCCCCCACAGACAATAATCGTTGCCTTTGCTGCAGCTGTTCCACTCATCGACTTACAATTCTGGTGGACATTTGTTACATGGATAATTACTGTAATTATTGCAGGGATCGTAGTAGCCGTCAGTGTCGTCAACAGATTCGATGTACTCAAAAGTTTCGGGGAGTTCATACTTGCCACTTTCATTGTGGAATTAGCCTTTGTTATAATATTTTTCCCTTTCATATTCTGGCGAGAATTTGACGTAAGTAATCAGAAGAAGTGTTAGTTGGTCCTAAATAAAAATTATCTGTCACTAATGAAATATCGTGAAAGGATTTGATACAGCTTGCTAACTTTTAGTAGGGCAGGATAAGAAGGCAGAATGTGCTTAAAGCTGAGCGAGAAACCGCATGTAAACGATAAGGATCACTACTGAAACTTTACAGCATGTAAGAGAAATCTCTTTCTCTCTGGAATCATGAAGCAGAAACGTCATTGGCAATGAAAGCTACTTGATGTCAGTCAACCTGTCTATCATTCTTCGATGGAATGCAAACGGAGGACGTGGAACACTTTCAGTATTATTAAAGTTGACATGACTGCGCTGACAGTGGTATGAGAAAGCACATATCGTAAATAAATGTTAAAAACTAGTGATAGAGATGAAATTGTAGTGGAAACACCACTGTCAATTGTAGACGCTATAATCTACTTCTGTCATCCAGATTTCAATAACTAGGTCACACACACACACACTCTAGATGCAGAATATGGATAACAGTGACTCGGATTAGCATGTCTGCTCACTCAAAACAACCTATGAACGACTATTACAATTTATATAATGTGTCATTACACTGATCGTAGTAAATAATCAACAGAAGTGCAGGCTAAGTTCAAATAAGTTACTCGACAACATTCACAATCAAATTTTCTGTATTTTGAGCTAAATCATTGTTTCGATTCATCATTCTCTTGACAGATACTCATAATACTGTGTGGATTCGCCATGATGTGGACAGTTTTATCGGTACGTTAATCAGTTGATCATTTTCGCTAATGAAGCCCCGGTTGTTGTCAGTTAAAGGGCTCGAAAATTTACAGAATGAAGTAGATAGCTGAGGTATTTGATGCACTTTTTATTTACGATACCAAGGGAATTATTATCTTACGTATTTCATAAGGAGGATAGAAATGCTTCAATTGTTGCGCCTAATGTTGCTCGGTAATGAAGCTTCATTTTACATTTTTGCACAGTCTATGCACTGCAAATAGAAAATGATTGTCGCTGTAAAGTTTCTCACTAATTATGAGTTATCATGCTGAAACTTGAGGCTGGTACATACTGTTTACGAATACATAGAGTCGTCCATCAAGCTACCTCAAGTAAATTTAATGTCAGCAGCTACAATTAAATAAGTACCAAGAGTTGCATTGCGTCCTTTCATGGCGTCATTTCCCATATAATGTAAACAGACACATCAATATCCCACGGATACTGAACTTCACATTAAAGTTTTAGTGCGGTATTAGTCACATAGCGCAAGTAGCGCCTTGCCTTAGGATAGCTAACAATTAAGGAAGAATAATGTCGCCTTCTATATGTTCACTGAAAAATTCAACAACTGTTTATCAGAACCTGAAGGAATGCCATGTCAGTTATATGTATGCTTCCTTATTGGTCGATTTAACTTAAGCTTAAACTTAGTATGATATCACCATAAACTTAAACCTTATTAAACTTAAATTTATTCCCCATAAAATTTTCCGTTATATTTTCATAAATTTCCTCATTAAAGGAAGCATTTTCTGCAGTGACTGATTCTGTTTTAGTGATTCTTAGCGGTGCAAAGTATTAGAGAAGATGAATGGAGCACAACAAACGAGTTACGGTTTATTCGAAATATTCCCCATTGGAGCGGAATGAGTTAAGAGAAGGTTCAGTTTTCTGATATGGAGTTGCAGAAAATTTACTGAGACACTGATATTTCAACATGTCCATCAGATTCATATACATGAGTAGTATATTTCTGATCACTTGCAACTGTTTGCTTGGATATTCCATATTTCTAATTTATATTAATATTTATGAATGATTGATGAAGTAACATTAAGCCAGTGATAAGATGTCGTGTCTTCACCTCTCAATCCATGTTGAAAATGGCATTAGGAATTTTATCAGTTGGTTGTACTTCATACTTTATTCAAATATTCAAAGATGTCTATATATACGGGACACGAATAAGCCTCAACACGATTGTCTTTCATTTTCAGGAGATAGCTATCATTGTTCAAGCACTTCTTGGTGATAGACGATTCACATTTCGAAATGATCAACATGTACTCTGTGGATTGATTATTGCCATGTTAATTATCTGGCTGCATTTGCTGGTTTCAACGGAGGTGGCCATCTTCATCGTATCAATAAATCGCACCCAAGGTGACAGTGGGGGTTTTCCATTTGACACATATGCAGATAAATATTTGGAATTATAACAAAATAATTTGATGACAAATTCAATGTACTTATAACTTTTAAAAATTCAATAAAATCGATAATATGTTCCAGATTCTCATTTATTTCAACACAAATGTCAAATATCAAAAAATCAGTAGCAACTCATTAATCTGATATTCGGTGAATGGACGGAGTGGAGGAGAAAGTACAAAGCGCGAGACCTAGGTGCAGGTATATCTGTCAGTTACCGGTAACCCATTAGAATTAGTTCAAAAGTTATTACGACAGATACGGTCTCACCTTGACTGATACGTAACATCCACCACATAAAATTAGACACTGACTATTGGCCAACCAATTACGGAATGACATCATAGTGCACATATGAAATCGCCACTGCAATTTATGGCTAAACCGGAACAAAATGGTGGAATCGCTTATATCGTCACTGTCTCATCAGCCAGGCACAGCTTAACGAAATGAATAAGTTCACGTACGGAAGGATTTTAACATTCAAATGAATGTCACAAATTGTTACCTTAAAAAGACTTAAAAACCAATGAACAGTACTCAGAAATTACACCTTTATGGCTTTATACACTGAAGATTCAAGTTTAAACAAGAAACAAAATATCCAAGATAAAATATCAAGGGAGTTCTGTTATAAGGACAAAAAGTGGTGGATAGGACGACAAGTAGTTAACTGATTAGTTGAGTAACTAAAATTATCTAAGCCAATAATAACCAAAAGACATTACAGCGAAGGAGAGGTCATCCAAGACAAGATCCCGTTATTAAATAAAAGAGACAGTAAGGTAATCCAGTTACCAAGAAAAGGGAGGACAGACAGCTGCCTCTTTCTGAACACGAATTGGGTTTCAGGAATTTCACAGCAATTGCTTTGGTTAACCTAAAGAAAACTGAATTATTCACTTTTTCCCTTCACGTTCCACAGTGGAACACAGGCCTTCAAGCTAGTGGCTTGAAATTTCTCTAGCAGTGTTTATTTTACAGGATGGGGTTGCTAGCCTCATGCTCAACCTTTCCTCTTTACCAGCATTATTTCTGGCTTAGCAAGGTAAAGTGGTGGGTCGGCAGGGGATCGAACCCCGGACCATGTGCATGGTCGGCAAGCGTCCTTACCACTATGCCACCGACGTAAAAAGAGAATTGAATAGTTTTACCCTCCGAAAATTTTAAAGGATCTCACTCTGTCCATCTTGAGTGTCTAGTCCGTAGACTACCAAAAACTTTGAAATAATGTGTATCCTTGAGTCCCTTATTTTATGGCATCAAACGTCATCAACAGAAAACTGCTACTTGGCTTAGAAAGGATTTGAAAACAATTCGCTGAGGGGTGACTGTACTCACCATGGAAGATCCATTTCGTTTCACTGAAAGCCTGAAACACACGAGCATTTTCAACAGGTCCATAGTGTCATCTGATGCAACATCCATGTTCACAAATATCCCACCTAATAAAACTACCGATTTTATTTTTCAGCATTCTGATCTTCTTTCTGTAAACACCTACTACTAGTGCGTTACTTGGATAAACAATTCCAGTTTTACAGCGCACTTTACCGTTAAAAATTAGTGGGGAATTGGAAATCCATCAAGCAAACATCTACATGTATGAAGCTGAGAAAATGCTGTAATCAATGGCACAACGCCTTCTGGTTGACACATTTGTAGTCTGGCAAAAATAAAGCCTTGCCTTCAACCTACGTTGACTATCCACATAAAAAGCTGACTTTATTATGGAACATGAAAATGATGAGAAGTTTCATTTACCTGACATTGTCTAGCTACGTCTGGAAAAAGACATTCGCCAGAGTCAACCGCCACCTCCCCTCGTCGGGAAACAGTGACAAATCTGCAAGTGAACATCAGTCATCCAATGAACCTTTATAATCGTATAAAGTCGCTGAAAAACAGGGAAAGGGTCAAAGTAGGGTCAAGGAAATACTGCGAACAGACCCTGAGACGTTAGCAAATTCTCAAACATCACTTGTGCAGAATTTTGTGAAAGAAAGACACCTACTGACTTCAAGGAAGGTTAAATTGTCGCGCTATTAAAACTTGATAACCTAGCTCTTTGCGATGGCTGGCATGGACTGGCTCGTCTCTAATCCAAGCTAAGTATTCAGTAACGTCATTATGTGAAAAGGGCTCTGGACGCGAAACTTTGCCTGGAACATGGTTGATTCAGGAGGAGATAATTATGTGTGTACAGAACCGCAATATTAGGAATCGTCATAGAACAGAGTTCAGACTAGCAGTCAACTCTCCACCTAATCTCCAAGTGCTGTGAAACAATCCTTAAAAGTGTCAACCGTGAAGTAATCTGCATGAGACCTCCTTGGACCTCATTCAACAGATTCAGAATATACCACATACCGAGTGGTTCACAACGGAAACGTCAGTGAAGCCATTCAAGTGAATATGAGGCAAACGTGTCTCCTATCACTGACAATATTCATAAATCTGTTGGACCGGATCATGAAAGAGGACTTAGTGGGTGAAGAAGCATGCCCGTTGGACATTGTGGATAATTTCCTTCTGTCAAGCGAAGTCGAAAATGCACAGGTGAAAACCAGTAAGTCCACAAAAGAGACAATAAAGACAGGAGTTTAAGAGAGTGTGGATATCACAGAAGTAATGGCGACACCCAATAAACTAATACGTGCATAAATTATTATCGAAAAGTGAATTATAAAGGCCATCAGCCATCATTATTACAACTACAGATGGCGGCATGAACGAGTAGGTTGAAACCAATAAGCAACGGAAAACAAGATACAGAGGCGAACACTATTCCGAAATCATGCTGGATATTATCAGGATTTATCAGATGAAACATAATCCAGGTTTCAAATCACTGCTTCTATATGATTCATAGACCCAGCACATCACGGATATCATTCCTAACAGGCTGTCCATCTACAATTAAAATGAAAGGACAACAGCTGCATGTCAAACGGTAGAGTGTCCAAGAAAATAAATGCATAACATTTCATTATTGACGGTGAAGTCATTATGCATGCATGCGCTGAGATGAAAACTTGGCTGGACAGTTTTTGAGCGGCTTTAATTCGAATCAGTTTTAGTCTGTTTATTAGATGTATCACACAGGGAGACAGTATTATTTATTATTTACTGTGTAATGCACCTAATAAACACAATAAGATAGAATAACATACCACCACAGTGCTCAAGTTGTACACACATATTTATATGGCTTTAATTCGAAGTGACTTTCCAAGGATTTACGACCCCATAAAACTAACTGAATTTGCTTATTGCTTAAATATCTGAGGTTTTTGCGTGTAGTGGCACAGCTGTCTGCTGTCTAGACTGAGAAAGGAATCATTAGTTATGTCACATTTTGACAATCACGTCGCTTCTCAGACTATTCTCAATGTGTATTGTGTTATAAGTACAAGGAGGTATAATTGATAAGGAAATTGTAGAATAGAGGAAAAGTGATTCAACTAAATGTTAATTATACAATTAGGTAAATGTGTAATTCTTGAGTTTATTGAAGAGTTGTTCTGCAGAAATAAGGTATGGTGGCTATCCTTGAAGGTTCATGATAGAATTTCTTGGAATCTTGCATCACCACAATTCAATGTCATGTAATCTAGCATAGTGTATTGATGAAAGCCATTTCGCGAAATAAGAATTAATTTGGATTACGTGTGATAAGCTCTCTGACTGTTGAATTATCAAATGAATAACCAGTTCATTTTCTATCTAATCAAAACACACGAATGTGAATAAAACATTCATCCATTTTAAGGATAAAACAACAGATCGCATTTGTGATCTTTGATACTTCGGTTCCTTTGAAGATGATTCTCTCATTTCGTACTTTGTCTGAAGAAGTTAGCTATTTTATTTGAATAAAATTAAACAGTTTGCAGGCACTTGAATCAAACCACAAAGTAATGTAAAACGAAGACGTTAAGATGAGGAGCAGAAGTCAATTATTTATAACATCCACTTGATAAATGTGGTATTCGAGTGTATGAAAATTACTGAAAAATTAATAATTAGAGCTTCAATCTGAATAATACGTTTATACATCACACTGAATTTTCAGAGTATTTGCATTTACTACTCATTCGAAATTTTTAAGTAAAAAAGTAGCCTGCTGTATATTCTTCGGCAGAGTAAGGTTAAGTTGAAAACATGAACAAATACTCGACTGTTTTGTCCATTCAAAACATGCCCAGGCGTTTGATGAAAGCCATTAAGATTGAACGTGTACACAGATGGTTTTTAAATGAAAGAATTAGACGGTTGTAGCAAAGGGGATTCAAGTAACTTTGACGCATCATGTACTAAGGGAGTTTTAGTGACCCAATGGGGTGTTCATTGAAAAGGTGAAATACGTTGATCTTTGACTAAACATAATACATATTTATTTGACTGTAAAGACTTCTGAATACTTACTCATTGTATTTCAAAGATATGATTCCTACAGAAGAATGGGAATATATATTGCACCGTTGCATGAGTATCCACTCGTCCTTTTGATTGTGGAATGGAGACGTTGGCTAATTAAGGCAAACGTGACATATTTTCTTATGAATATCTGTAATAAATCAGTCTCAGTTTCGTTTTCAGAAGAATAGATGTGCAGTTCAATATCGTTTTGTTTTATATAAAACATGAATTTAAATATAACTTGCATTGAATCATCATGCGGTCCGGAATATTTCTGAGAGCTGAATTGTGTAAACACCATATAACGGTTTTGGTTGGTCCCTGATTAAGAGATATGACATTGGAATTATGAAAATTTAATGATGGACATTGTACGGCGAACTAACTGGAGAGATATCAGGTCCAACATATTCTCATCATGCGGATGAAACATTTCAAGGAGGCGTTCATTAACCACTTCCAGCCACCTATTCTGTTCCATTTTACTCTTAAAAATGTTTATTGATCTCGTCTGAGTTCAGCTTATAACTTACATCAGTCGTGAGCATTACTAAGCCTTTCAATATAAAGCTAGCCCGATTATATAGATTTTTTATAACCAATGATCTATTTTGATACAGTGTTCCCTATTTCAAACGAAGGTGTCTGACGTATCCATGTTTTCGCTTCATAGCCTAAGTAATCAATGATTTTCTTTTCAGAAATCGCTCGAAAATGGTATCAGTTTAATAGTTATTTGATTAATTTATTTCCATGAATTATTTTTTCGTATAATCTTCCGTTCGACGAACATTATCTGTGAATGAGATTCGCGAAGTGTACTAATGCATTCTAAACTTCCACAGAAAGAAGCGTGAGGTAGCAATCTTTCAAAGCGAATTCACGATTAGAATGTTTACTCTGTCTTAGGTGAAGTAGTCCTTCTGTTTCCTTTGGACACACTTTTTTCTAGCCGTTCTCTGTCCCGTAATACATACATCTGCTTTTTTACTACTTTGATTTTATCATTAGTTCAATCAACAACCATTAAATTATGGCCCACCCTCGAATGCCTTCGCTTTACAACTGACCGCTAGATTTCGATTAATTCCACTCATCCTTATCTGATTCTGCCCCGTGAGTCCAATGCTTTTACATGCACTGTTTCGCTTCATAATAGCATTGACTGCAGCACATGAAACGTCCACACAGATTTCATTCACAAATCCAAATTTCTATTTCCCCGATAGAATAGTTCGCATAGTGTACTGAAATTTGACAACGCTGCTATTCACTATTCCGGTGGAGAATATATGGAACCCACAGATGGATGAAACTGTCACAGATTCAAGTGAGAATCTGGAATTGATCACTGACCTAACATGGACTTTAGAAAGCTGCGGTATATTGGCTGGAATCTACTAATGACTTCGATTTCAACTATGACTTTGACTGTCATCATCCGCAAAGGAACAGTTTTTGTTGTAGGATTTGTTGTATTTCTGGTCAAATGTCACTCCAGTTTACAAATGACAAACTCTTCGTCTGAATGATGGGAGTAGTCAGTTTGTTGTTTGGCAAAGCTGTTACAAATTTAATTAATGGCGTATAAGACCAGGGGATGACAGTAGAGAGATTTCAGCTCTTCATATACTCCTAGACATAGTGAGCTAATCCTATTATGTGGTGAGTTATTCCTTTCAAATTTCATACGTTTGGAAATAAGACCTTAATTCCTGAATACTTCTCAGATTCCACAGTTATTCATAAGGGGTAGTATGTAAAATCTCATACCATAAATAGAAAACTTACACGGAAATTCCGCAGCAGTTTTAGAGGAACACTTGTGAATAAAATAACTTGAGGATATTGTATTGTATGCAGATAGTTGTGTTAATGAAACGCCAACATTTTCAGCCTAATTGGCACCTAATGTACTTATTTTGAAATGGAATTAACATACAAAACTTTCCTTAGCCTTCAGTGATTTGTAAAGTGATAGGTGTTTTCTATTTAAAATGCTCTTTGGATCACAACATGCAAGCTAACAGTTTTGTCTCACATAGTGTAATCAGTAATTCGGCTTCGTTTACATAAAATGCGCCCAAACCTGAGGTTAATGTGGTTATTTTATATGTTGTTAAGGTGGAATGTTGACGTCTTCACTGGAATTTTCCATGAGCACACATACGGGCATTATTTATCAGATGCATATGGTTGACATCACGATGAGCCACAGGCTTAAAAAAATCGACTGTAAAATCCCAAATGATAGCTGTATATCATGCAAGATCAAAATGAAGTGCCTAAAGTGTTTTTCCAAAGCCTCTCTTCACACTGATGCAGGCACTTCCTATCCCCAGTTAACTTTGATACATTCGGAGAGTAAAGTCATCCTCTACATTGGTACTGCTCAAGCATTGTGTTGAATTCACAGGGACCGCGCATCAGAGATAATCAGGATGTTATTAGGAAATTCAATACAGTTTGAAATATTCTTTATCACAAAATATGCTGACCAATTCAAAGTTGATTCCGTATAACTTCTAACATCACAATAACGTTAAGGCTGAATACTACATTGTCATAGAAAAAGTGATCATATGTCATCTCGAGTGCACTGAATTTTTGAATTTAGATTATGCAGTTCAGTGACCACAGTAGAAACTTCAAATATTGCTCCTTGCTCGTGATGTTAACTAACGGTTTCCACAGCCTACGTAAAATCAATATATTCTTCACACATACTGAGCACTAGTTTCCTGGTTCATTACCAGAAATCTTTGTTACCAGCCTTTTTCTCCAGCTGACATTCGATTTGCACAAATGATCGAAGATATCAGTTTACAAAAGTCTGCAGTAGATTGGCGAATACGTGATCCTCAATTACCACAGCAGACTGAAGATCACCAAGGAGTATTTCATCAGTCATTAGTTTCATATTTGGCATCAGAAATCATAGCTGTTCGACAATCAGGTTCGCTCCAGCGAAATTGATAGATTACTGTAAACAATTCATGAATTAGAATGAAAAACAATACTCCATTTCCTGCTAGATAAGCATGAGAATTCTCTGCTACTTGAAAAGATTTGAGTTATTCTATAAAATCTGAATGTAAACTACTGAAGTCTGTATGGAAGTGCTTCATCTATGAACACATACAGTTGATTATATCTGTGATATCCTTGAGATTTTGATCAGCCTTGGTGTGGCACGGTCATGTGAAGCAAATTGGTGGCATCTAAACTGACCGTTGTATAAAACACAAAATGGAACCCGAGTGCACAGAAAGTGTATTTTCCCGCTTATCTTTACATTCACTTAAACATCTGTCACATTGCTATCATCGGTACAATTTATTGATTTCCGTGGAATTAAAACAGTGATTTCGCAAGCTACACACATTACTTTTCCTTACAGGTTGTTCACTAGGTAACGATTAAACCATAGGTCTGACTCATTCTTTTCTATCACATTTAAAATGTAAATAGTTAAAAAGCTACAATACTTAACATCGTGTAATACCGTTAAATGATATTACGATTTTGTTTTTTGGCTATTTAACGCATAAACCTTTGCCGGTTGCTTGCAGATCATCCACGATTCTGCAGAATGAATGTTTGAATCTTGTCGTTACACAAAGTAAAGGTGGAATATTTAGCATTGAGAACGAGGTAATTATGTGCTTTCATTCATAATATTGTTTTTTAATAAATTCCTAATATTAACGCACTGGAATGTTTATTAGTGATTTAATGACTGTTTTCCATTACATATATGTATCTACGGGTTCAGGAAAGGGAAACCAATCGCCATCATCTTCCTTACCAGATACTAATACATGGATTAACGCCACCTCCGTTGAAACGATCAACTGCAGCCAGATAAACAACGTGACAGCCAACTATCAATCCACAAAGTATGTGTTGATCATTTCGAAATGTGAATCCTCTGTCACCTAGAATGGTTTGGACAATGATTACGATCTCCTGAAAGTGAAAGACACTCATGTGAATGTTCATTGATATGTTGACAGTGTTCAGTATGTTATCATTCTGTTTAAATTTATATAAAAAATTGATTGTGGAAAAAATTATCAATCACGAATATCAATCAGGTGATAAACCTATTAACGACTTCATGAATGTGGCTGGGTATGTGGAGTTATGCAATCTTGTGGCTAATCAAATATTATTTTTCAGAAGATTGTATCAATATACGATTGAGCCGTGATCATAACAGGGTCATCAAATATGCGTCAATGCGAAGGACTAATTGATCAGTCTGGCTGAAAGTGTTGTATCTGTGTACTGAATAAGTATGCTTGACGAAATCTCGCCTTGCTTTAATGGTGACTATTTAAAGTTGACAGTGATTTGTTTTCCAGTAACCAGTTTGTCCTTAAGTAAATATCTTAGGTTGCTATATGTCATTCAAACAATTTATTGTGCCTAAAATGAGAGTTCCTCGTCCACTTAATTCTATCACTGGAAATTCAGCTAAAAGTTCAAAAAGGTGTATGAAATGCAGCCGGATGAAATTTCTTGTTGCCTCTTCACTTATACACTCCATTTATTACTTGGAACAATGAACTCCTTATGCATGTGCTGAGAATCTTATCTTGAAAAATATATTTGATAATAATAAGGTATTCAGCATAGCCGATATCATTGGCGTGGTCGAGGTATATGATTGAAAATCATAACCATCTGATGTAAATGATGTCACTGGAAATGCGTCAGTTCGAAATCCCAGTGTGCGAGGGATTGATGAGTGTTCGTCAATGTTAGTTGATTAGTTTTACATGACATAACATGATTATATGAAATTGAACCTCACATCAGTTGGGCTGATAAAGAAGGTGGAGCTACACAGGTGAGTGATTCGATAAACGAATATGTAGAAAGCGATATTATTAAAACTGAAGTTGTAAGTCATTCGAAGAGAGAAATCTACGTATGTTACACTGAAATATATTAAACCCAGAATATTAAAGCAACTGTTTAATTAGCGCATAGAATTAATACGTGTCCTATTGTGCTGTTATTGTCTTGCATGTGTTGAAATATAATTTCGGTAGGCTCCTCCAAAAGATCTTTCCATACATAGTGTAATATTGTGTAGTTGATTTAAGTTTCAGTGTGAACACTGCCTCCTTTTAAGAAATAGGTTTATCCAGTTGACGGATGTCGATAGCACGAAATTCACTTGCAGTTTACTATTATTACCTACTACTAAGATGTATTATTAGGCTTTAACAATGAACAAAATTAGTTGTCACAACTGGATTCTCAGACCTAGAAACAGTCAATTAATTTCATGAATAATATCAAACTGATATTCAAATCATCTACGGTTATACAATACCCATATCACCGTGCTTGACATACCCAACCCACATAGAATTATGAGTATCTTTCAAGAGAATGAGAAATGAAGTCAATAACTTAGTTCAAGCTGTATGAAATACAATTCTAATTTACTTGCTGCGTTCATTATTTCTGTTGCTGCCTAGGTGAAGTGATTTCCTCTTCATTGCATAATTGAATATGCAGGCCTCTCAATTTCGGTTGACAGGTGAAGTATCAACAATGGCCTTTTGTGTAGCCACCGTTTTCTTCGCTTAACAAACAATCCGTCTAGTGTTCTATTGTATATTACTGATTTCAAGCATATCACCCGAAATTCTGAGAGATAAGTAACCGTGTGCATGTCACTTTAACTCTGATTCAAATAGAATATATCGCTGGACGTGCCACCCAAATCACTTCGCATTCTTCGAAGTGAGTAGCCTTCTCCTACATTGAATCCTCCGTAATGATTAAGGTGATACTTTACTAGTTCGAATGGTGCTGTCACTCTCAACTTATCTTCAGTCCCACTGTTGTCAGCTTCTTAAAACTCCTAAGCATATCGAATCTCATAAACACACTGATTGTCATATCAATCCCTGCGATAACGATGGTAATTATCCATGTGACAAATGTCCACCAGAATTCCATGCTGATCAGTGGTAGAGCTGCGGGGAACGCAATGACGACTGCCTGGTTGTGGGAATAGGAGAAACACTACACTTACTAGAAATGACAGACAGCCGTATACATAATGAATTCCAGACAAGTGACTCTGCATTGCGATCTGACGGAAGATAGTTGATGCTGGCAGTTAGGAAGCCATAAGTCTCAGTCTCCAGGTTACAGGTATATAACAGGAAGGTGTATCCTTATGCAACTGACTGAAATTAATTCATGTTACACCAAGAAGGTAAAACGATAAGTTTTAAGTACTCGTAGACTCTAACCAGTATAGAAATGGTTGCCCTGGCTGATATAACCACAAACTAAATAAATACCTGTTGAGCAGAACATAGAAACCGCTTCAGCTTATAGATTTACCTGAGCTTTTGAGAATGTGCTCATTCACTGGTAGAAACATAAATACATTTAAGAATGCATGCTTATGACGTTCGTTCATATCAAGTAAATCAATCAATCAATCACGGTCACTTAGTAGTACAAATTACAGTTTGAATGTTCAGTTACTATTGAGGGGATAGACAACAAACAATATCATGCACTGATGACCTACTAAGATATTCAGCCTCAGGAATTTATTGAGTTTGTTGAGATTATGTATCAAGCTTACTTGAAAGTATGAATGGCAAGATCAATTTCACTTACAGCAATAATCAGGACGATATAATTGTATGGGAATGCAAATTGAAATTGTGGTACAAGAAGCATTTCCAGCTGGAGAAGAGTTCCCAGACATCTCAGTTGACACAAATGAATAAAACGAAAGTTATAAAGGTTTTGTTCTGAAAATGAAAATCTGCTTGACGATGGTAACTGAAATCGCCTATATTGGTGTCAATTAAATATTATGTATGTGGTATGGTTATGAATGTTTGGTGTCTCCTATCTGAGTACTTCAGCTACCCATGATCGTGTTGTCTTTACAGGTGGATAACAGTCCGATGAGCTAATGGTTGACATAGGAATAAACATATTAGTTGCATTAGCATGAGGTATATGGTTATTTAGTCTCAGCACTTCTCCAAAAGTGTCGATAAAAGCGTGACGTTAAACGTGAACATATGTATATCTCATTATGCTCAAAACCTGAAGCTAGCTGGAAACCTGTAATAATGACCCCCTGAACCGAGATTTTTTCCTACCTTTTGTGATATCTTCATTATAGCGTATCCACTGATTCAGATCAGGCATTAACATTCACAGTTAAAGTTATTACGAGACAAACAGTGAATATATACAACAAATGAAAGGCAGTGTACATGGCACACATATCCACAGAACCAGGAAAACCACGGTGTGTCTTTCATCCATACACCAAGGTTCGAGCTTGAAAGCATTTAATTAACAACGTTACTCAATCGCGTATAACTTACACAAGAGATGCAATGGCGCATACTACCCATAAAATCATAATCTGCACTGCAACTATAATGACAGTCTTTAGAAAAAGCAGAAACAAAGAAATAGCTATTCAAACATGTATCAAATAACTTCCAAATAAATTGTTTACTTCGCCGCTGTACAGAAACATCCTTGGAGACATACTGGAATAATTTGGTTATAAATATAAACAGCTCGAAACATACTTCTGTGTTATTTTGTGGCATCAGTTAATCATGGATTAGGGATAGATCACCTGTAGACGTAAATACAATGAATAATGAGATATCACAGTTGATGGATTATATTAACAAATGATTCATCATCAACTGCGACTGGATGAGAGGAAGACATTTTGACGCGGACTTCACTTTAGGCAACTTGCATTAGATCAGGGAGTGAAGGATTGATTCAGTATCCTTGAGGGAATTGACAGAACTGACAAAGTTATGATCTTAAGTGTTTCACTGTTTGAGATATTGTGACTGAAGAAGTGCGATGTATTAGAGGTAATAATAAATTGTTTTGCTGTAATTCTGAAGTGTGAATGGCGGGTTGACTTCGTCATGTACGCAGAGGTATACACTAAACATCCTTACGACCGAAAATGTTGCTTCACCTGACTAGATAGTTTCAACCTGAGTTCTGATATTTGAAACCGCCAAAATTTTGATAGGCATATTTCACTGAAAACTACCATGCAAACCAGAACACAGCAAAGTGATGGACACCACATACTTGAATTGAATTTTAAATATTCCTGTTGAATGATTGGACAGAATTTCCCGGTCCCAGGTTGACAGTTTGGCTTCGTGTGCAGATGCTTTGACGATGTCTTCACATGAAATTTGAATTTCATTGGTGGATGATGACTAGCAGTGAAATCCAGAATGCGCATTTCGTCCTGTATGGGACTCGTCACCTGGATGTGCCTGCATTCCCCAATAAATGATACTGTTCACACTGAGGGTAGAACCCAGAAACAAATTATTAGTATGACCCGTTGCACTAGAGGTGGCTCCCGTTGCCCAAGTGGTCTAGTGGCTAACGCATTGGCGTTTGAAAATATGGGCACTGGGTTCGAGCCTCGGGTGGAACATCATCACTCACTGAGGAATGCAGATACATACAACTAACGATTCCTATATGGGGCGATATGCGCATCCTGGACTCCACTGCTAGTCACCATCCACCAATTGAATTAGACATACTTTCTTCATTAGATAACCATTTATCACTACTTTATCAGAGATGTTCAATGTGAGATGGGCATTTCGGATTTTTAGAAATGTCTTAGTTGACAATCATTCAATGAATACCAAATGACTGATTCTCCAAGTAGCTGATTCAACGTAGACTGGAATTAAATCTCAGGCATGAAACCACCGATCCTCTGATTTGCCATAATAACTCTTCCACACACTTATCCGAAACCATGCATATGATGAAATTCGTGGATAGCATATCAAATATATCTTACAATTGTGAAACACAAACCCATGTAAGTCGGTGAAGGGCCTGTACATCATAGACATTAAGTTGACATCAAACGTGACATTAGCACGTTATGATTAGCGGTCTCGTCTAACTATTAAAAGTATACTACCAGTGAGTAAAATATGGCGGATTATATTTTTAAATGTGGAATTGAACCCAGTTATAAAACAGAAAATTAGGTTGATGAAAATAAAGATAAACCTATTCTCGATTGATGAGTTCGTCATTACTAAATTCGAATATTTGGATGCAGCAGTGTTAGAAGACAAAACAGTCAACCATTTGTCCCAGTTAATTTATATGAGCTATAGTGCTGTCTTCGATGAATGGAAACATGAACTTTGATATTAATTGAAAACTGACAGTAAATATACTGGTGGCATTTGAAGTTAAGACCACATAATTCGATAAAAAAAAGCAGTTAGATGAGAAGAATTATAGTCATTTATAGGGAGTGCAAGCGATGGATTCTTTCTTGGTATTTCACTCCTCTTGTGACATTCATTAAATATCACAATTCTGTGGTACAGACATCAGCATATAGATACCCCACTACGCATTTATTACCGATTGGGGCCATTCACTAAACTAGTGATAACCAGCATGTCTGGGGCAGTCATTTTATCATCAATTGTGGTTAATCATTTTATGTGGCAAATACAAATAAAATATGAATAACGATTCTGTTTTAAACACTCAAAGTATGAAAATGAGTGGTGGAACAGCAGTTAGAAGAAAATGGCCAAGTTTTATGTATGAATCTAACTAAAGAACTCTGCACATACTGAATTTGTTAAATAAACACATAGAGCGATTCGTACAAGTTATGTCTTGTAGAATTCAGACACTAATCTTAACGCACGTTTATCATATCACAAGTTTGTTTTTATTTCAGTATCGTTTTAGTAATTAGTGAAGCGTGTTCACCAACTGGCATTATGCACTTGGATGCAGTCTGATTAGTACATCTTTTTTCGAAAGTTTTTGGAAGTTTAAGGGTCGATGTCAGACTGAACAGAATATTTTTTCTTGAATAGAAGAAGCGAAATGTTTCTGGTTTTATTCGTCTACCTACTTGAATAGAGGTTTGAACGAATAGTACTTGAAGTATCTTTCACAGAATAGCAGGCACACAGATCTCTTGAAATTGAATGAGGACGTAATTTCTTAATAAGTGATAACTATGTCTTTGTATGCAGGAACACGCTTCAACCTGAGGTGCTGTAGAGTTATTATCGTATTATCACAACAACCAAAATTCGATAAGACGATTATACAGGTGGTACTATTAGTCATGGCATTATCAATATTGTACAATCAGAGTGTAACTGTTTTATAAATTTGTCAAGCACAATAAAGCTTATAACATTCAGAAAGGTGCATTAAATCATCGTACTCTGAAGAGGAACAACCATTATTGATTTCACAATGATTATGGCTGTCACATGCACATCCAGAGTTACTCACTAGCTAAAAAGACATGTTGATATAACTGCTAGTTTCAGGAACGATTTATGTACGTAATCAATAATTTACCTAACTGGAATGAAACAATTATTATCCATCTGTTTGGCTAAATCTTGGCGGAGAAACGTAAAGGGCAGATAAAAGAAGAGGCTCTTGCTTTTGTGAATGCAGTTTGAAGGCCCGATAAACTACTACACAGGAAATGATCCAATGTTCTAACATGTCACAGGACTCTCTTATCTGTATTTGTACCAAAGGCAGGTATTTTGGTTTCGCGAGGCGAATATAAAACATCAACAACTGGTGTTATCACATAAAGCACCACTATACAGAAAATTTCAGACATGAAGATACAGTCCTACGCCCAAAAGTAGGCTCTGTTGAGAGTTTGTGACCAGTTGATCTAACGAGTTAGAAGTGACGACAAAAATACTAAACGATGATATTGGCTGGTGATCGCACCAAAACCACGAATTGGTGGAAGCAATTAACCTTGGGCTGGCCATTAGGCCGCGTCCCAGTAACTCCCTTGTCTGCAACCCTATTTTGTAACTGGGTGGTCCTCTTCCGGTTTGAAATAAGGTTTGCGCGTACTGTCGATGAGCCTCAGACTAGGGCTGTATATCTGTCTAGTGATTTATGATATTTTGTGGTTCCCTAACTAACATCAAAAGAGATGATGGTTGAAAAAAATCAAAGCCCTGCAAACAGACTGTTGAAAACTACTTAATAACTACCCCACCCTTAGATGAAGAGCTGTTCATTTCAGCTCTGAGAATAGAAAACTTCCCTCAGAGATTGTAGTGTGACGCATGGAGTATCTGCCAATTGTAGCAGAGCAAATAAGGTAAGCCACAGGGAGAGATAAGTATGGAAACAATAATCTATGAAGTTCATCAGAATCGATTAGCTGGTGTCCATGTGTAGTCTGGACCTCGGACATTTATTTCTCTGGCATTGGAGTCTCAGCATTTTTACTGACCGTCACGATTTTGAAGAAATAATGCTTGACATCTTGTGACAGAACTTAATGAAACAGCTGCATAACTGGTAACTAAGGGTTGCGTGCATGGAATGATTTACCTGGAATTATGCGTGCTGACAGCAAAAAAACAGCATTCCCCAGCCACTCATAAATATCGCAAGCCTCTTTCAATGTCCTAACACATGCTTATCATGCTGTGTCGACATGCCATGATGGGTATAGTTATTTCGGGTTATTTATCAATTGATCATTTGAAAAAAAGAGATTTGCACTTCTGGGAATGGCACCTCTTGTTATTCGTTCGAGAGATTAAAATATTACTGAGTGAAGAAGATACCTGAAGCAAAAGTGCATTTCTCAATTAACTGACTCACAGAATTTTCGTCTCAAACATTATTTGTGAGAGTTAAATGTACCCCTGTTTTCCCGCTGATTGTTGTTCATTCCTGAAGGCTACTGTTGTTTTTCACGTAGAGACTAGTCGTGTTATAAAGTTGAAATCTGGTTGGAAACAAGAAAGAAATCGGGGATAAAGCTACATCAAATGTAGCAAAATGAAGTGACTGACTACTTCTCTTCCTTTATGTCTTGACCTTTCCTCACTTTCTATTTCTGTGTGTTGTAGTGAAATAATGCAAATAATAGACCCAAGTGAGTATTTCTAACTTCTACCGTCAAGTCATCTCACAGAGGTTTTTTGATATTCCATCAATACACACTACAAATAAGTTTCAGTTCAGCATAGAACACTATAACTTTAGTTTTTATTCTCTTCACTGTGAAAATCCTTTCGACTTTCGAATAAGCAGGACTTCAGTCCAATGATTTCTAGAATCATGACCTATGCAACCGTAAATTACACAATCCATTTACACTTGATGCACCCTTTGTTAAGTCCCATGCCTGACAATGTGTAAAAGAAATTACATTGAAGAATGTATCATAATTTTAGATGACGAAACCGTCTGGTGTGAAAATCCACTTCTACATATCCACTCCTATTACAATAATTATTTTACTAATTCCCCATATGTTTATGGAGTATTCCCCGTGATATATATCCGCTTTATATGAATTATTAATAAGTTTATTCGAAATGAAATGAGATGAAGTCAAATGGTTATATTTCATCATTGTTTTTGACGTAATATGCTGTCAAGGGCAACTCAGGAAAGGGCGTCCTGAAAAGGATTTCAAGCATTCCACTGGCAAGAAATATACAGTTACCGAATAATATCTGTTTCTAAAACATAATGTGGGGATATTTCACCTGAAGCAGAGCAACCTGCCAATCACGAATTTCACCTGCAGATATCGAATTTCACAAAAACATTATCTGTCTTGATGGTTCTCAAGTGGTCTGATATACCTTAGCTTACTTGACTATTTTCAGTGGTCGGTACTGTTGAAGCAATCAAATAGTCTACAAAACGGTCCATCAGTGATATATATAGTTTAGTATAAAACCAAATCTTTTTAATGCCTTTTTCGAATAGTCTCGAAGAATACAGCCATTCAACGATCTAAGTAGAAAAAAAATGTCCACGAGATATATATCAAAATACATAAGTAGGCATAGAAATGTCTATTTCTATTTTTACATCAAAACTGAACATCAACTAAAGGATTTGTACACAACCAGTTTTTAACGATAACAAATTTCAGAAAGTATCGTCAGCCAGTAACGGTGTTAATCAAAGTCTGTGAGAGATAACAGAGATTACTGAGGAAAAGTGAATAATCTTACGTTGTAACACTCAAGCTGGTAATAATAAACAAGGGGAATTATTCAAACGGTGTGAATGATGAGTTAGTCCATAAAAATGAAAATGCAGATTTCAGACTAACTAACTGAATGGAAAGAAAAGTAAGGATAATTGAAAGATGACTGAGTCAATACGAAGTTAACTCTCGTGCAGAAAAACGAATTTAGAACACACCGTTCAATGGATAGAATTCAGTTAAATTTAAAATCAAGCAGATGTGTGTGTGAGGTGATTGAAACTGTCTGTGAAACGTGAAACAGACAGCAATAACACAAATTCATCAATTTTTCTGAATAACGTGAAACTTCGTTCATAACAACAGCTGTACACCAAAATGTGTATAGTTACAAACGAGCTTATATTTAAACCAACTGAAACTTCAAGGTAAGACAACATATTCAGGTAGAGTACTCTTTATCACACTGAGTCAGTAAGCACGTAACTTGCACAGAGTATCACTTCGTCTCCCGCTCAATATCTTTAGGATTGACATGAAATCATCTGGTGAATATTATCAAGCATATTAACAAGCACTATTGCAAATCTCAAATACAGAGTAATATCCAACCACTAAATCGATTTGCAGAGGACAGTTACTGTGCACTTCTTATCCATCGAAACACTTCCACAAGTCTAGCTCGAACACACTCAATTCACTCATTATTCAATTCTGCAATCTTTTATATGAATTGACAAGATTTAAAATATAAGGACACATAGATTCGAGACAGGCTATTCCTCATGATTTCAAATAAGGTCCATGGCTGAGTAAAAAAAATATTTACGCTGAACAATTTATACATCTATGACAAAATATTTTCAAATGTTTGAACGTATAATTACTTGAAAACGCAAGATGTATTGACTATCAATACTGCCTTTAAGTCAGAAATATAGCCACAAAAGAGACAAACCAAACCTTGAATATGCTACATGCATTTCGCAAATAATCACCGGTAAAAGTATTTCGCGAATAATTCTGACAGTTTAAAAATTTAATTCGCTCTTCACTTTCATCAGCACACTTAAATTAGTTACACAATGAAAACTGATATTTTGGTAAATTAGATTACAATACGAGTGTCCACAAGTACCATCTATCACACTGTCCATGCGATTATGTTTTGAATTCAATCCCCACTGAAGTTATACGTCCATAAATTTGAGGTGTTTCGATAACAAGTGGGGTAACCAATCTCAACAGCTCAGCAGTTGTCAACATCTCAGGCGTCACAAATATATTCTGTTGTTCCGGTTACACGCTGATATTAGTTCCACCGCATTAGTGCTGACAATATAAAAAACCTGAAATGTTTATTTTATGATTGTTTAGCGTAGTTCAATCAAATAAACTGATTATCTTGGCTATAAGCATTCTTGATAACATTTCATAATTTCATGTATGGTTAAAGCTGTTACTATTCACCACACATACACATATCGTAGCTTCCACTACCCAATACTGAAAAATTATTCATTATTTGGTGTTTATCTTCCTTTCCACTTCGTATTTTGCAGTTTTTGTTATTTTTGTGTTTCTTTGGTTTTGTTGTTGTTTTTTTACTTTTATTTTTTTGTAATACTCCTTTTAAACGTGCGACGAAATTAGATGCAGTATTGTAGATATGTGCTGAAAATTCCACACTGGACCACTAGTAATGTTTCTGGAATAAAGCAAATTATTATTATTACATCACAGTTTGAACTTTGATTCACAAGCATTGAAAAAATTTAACACAAATAAATTTACGCTGATTGGTTTTCGAATATTCTGATCACAAAATCGAATTGCATACCTGTTCTCGAATTTTCGTTGATCACATACATATAACATTGACGTGGTTATCAACGGAGTGTCATTTCATCTCACCCAACCGATACTGTTATTGATATCCTGGAGAGTCCGTCTCCCGAAATATAGATAACAGAATGTCCCTGGTTTTCCTGGATGCGTGAGTGACTGTGACATTCACAATTTATTCCCTTTAATCATTCCGCCTAATTTATTATGCGTCTCCAAAACTTTTGAGTCACATCACTATCCATCCGTCGAGAAGATAAAGTCGAACAAATCCTGAATAGTTGTACAGCTGTCAAAATACTCGTATATTAACAATTATATGTAGCACAGATATAGTTGATTCCAGATCCACTCTTCGAAAACATTTCTACTTGATAATCTTTATCTTTGTTTAATGTATTTGTTGTCGATTCGTATGTCTAGGAACTCTTCTTCAACTGGAGATGCTTTTTATACCTCAGCTGCAGTTTGTTTTCCCCTACAATTATATTTTCATTGTTAATTATTTTGGGTGATATAGATTTTTGCCAGTATATTTTTTTCAATTCAAACAATCAATCATTGCAGGAAATGTTAAAATCCTTTCTGTCTGAACCGCATAGTATTTAGTAGATAGCTATTCTTTCGACTGAGTGGATTAAACAACACTATGATATATAGTGTAAAAAAGAACGCTGCATAGAAAGAACATATGAATGACGAGTGAGTCGGAAATACGTCTACGTCAATAGAATTGATGAGTAAAATATGTTTATTTACTAGTCACCATTCCTGAACACATTCATAACAAGACATGCGACGTAGAATATATGATTAGGGAAACCGTTCTAAAGCACCACACAATGCACTTTTCAATGAGAAAAGTGAACAGAAAAATGAGAAACAATGGACGCTACTGCACATTAAAATTAGAATAATGAGTGGCCGATAAGGAAAGCTGAGTCTAATAAAATATATATATATATATATGACATATCTCCAAAAAAACTTTAGGATATCAAAATGAGATTGAAACTCACCGAAAACAATTAACAATGAAGATATAATTGTAGGGGAAGGAGAACTACAGTTGAGGTATAACAAGCATCTCCAGTTGAAGAAGCGTTCCTAGACATACGAATCGACACAAATACATGAAACAAAAGACAAAGATTCCCATCTTTCAAGTTGAAATGCTTTTGACATGTGGATCGAGAATCAACATATCTGTGGTATATAACTGTAAGTATTCAAGTACTATGACAACTACACATTCATTCAAGATGCTCTGGATTTCATCATCTCGAAATATGTTTATTATCTGACTAAATAATAATGGAGACGCGAAATGAATTAGGCGGAATGATTAAAGGGAATAAATTGTGAATGTCACAGTCACTCACGCATCCAGGAAAACCAGGGACATTCTGTTATCTATATTTCGGGAGACGGACTCTCCAGGATATCAATAACAGTATCGGTTGGGTGAGATGAAACGACACTCCGTTGATAACCACGTCAATGTTATATGTATGTGATCAACGAAAATTCGAGAACAGGTATGCAATTCGATTTTGTGATCAGAATATTCGAAAACCAATCAGCGTAAATTTATTTGTGTTAAATTTTTTCAATGCTTGTGAATCAAAGTTCAAACTGTGATGCAAAATAGTGCATAACAAAAACAAATCTGATGAAGCGAATAGAATTTTGAGAATGCACCATTTGAAAAACTTGAAATTCCGTTTTATATTGAAATCCGATAACATCATCTGGATGCAGTAGGTGGATGAGTGGAAGGTCACATTGAATTTAGTGGAACTGATATCAGCATGTAACTGTAACATCGGAATATATTTGTCACGCCTGAGTTGTTGACAACTGCTGAACTGTTGAGATCAAACTAGAATTGGCTGGTTATCCCATTTGTTATTGAAACATCTCAATTTTGTGGACGTATGCCTTCAAGAGGGATGTAATTCTAAGCAGGAAGAGACTAACAGAGGCAGAGGTGTTACCTGATTTTATCATTCGAATGGCTCCACTCCAACCGGCATGTAGAATTTTGAAACCGTATGTTGAATCTAATAGGCTAACTTGAATAGATAGATGAATAGAATGATTGTTGCTTTATCTGTATTCACAAGTGAATAATTTGAAACATCTGTACGTTTGCGATTATTTTGAAATTCGTCTATCTCAGATAAAGCTATTGTTTCTTCCTTTTGAATTCAAGCTTTTCATTTAAAGATTATAATGACAGGCTCAATAATTTCAGTTTACAAGCAGTTATGTGCGCAAGCATTTGGAAACATATTGTGGCCAAGTTGAGGCTTCCGAATTACAAGTGAACATTTTTGAGAAGACGTGACTTTGAAATCAAGCCAAATAGCACAACTTTGGATATATATGTCAAATCGTTTCAATTAACTGAACTGTTTCCACTGCAGCTAACTCTATATACTTTGCAAATTGTTTACCAGAGATGCTTTCAAACCTTTCAAGGGATGTCGACTACAAATGTGATACTTATTAGACTAAATGATCGAGAGGAAACTTCTTTGTTTTTGGGATTTCGAGTTCACATACTCTGCAACTTATGATGTTCTCCTGTGTATTTTTATTTTTTTTTGGCCGATAAGAATGTTGTCTCCTGATTTACTGAGTCGCCTTCCAGTTCTTCTCCGCCATTCTTTTGATTCACATTATGACTTTTACATCTTTAAATTCGTTAGTGTGATGTAATCCATCATACTCACTGTTAGATTATTTTCTTTTTTGATGGCAACTCAAGTGTCAATGTGTACGAATGTGCAATTTCCTCTTTAATTGTTGTAATTTCTCATAAACCTTGATTTATTTTGTTTCTAACTGTTCATAATCATGGAACACTTTGGTCGTCTATAAGCGTATGCAGTAAACCCCCAAATAGGTGACCAGCTCTGAGGTGATTTTCATATAGAGGCTGTTTCGCTGACGTTTTTATTTTTTCACGCCTTAATTGTATTATGACTTTGTTTCGCAAACCTTTCGAAATCGTGGAATAGTTTGCCTGAGAGGTTTCTCTATGTAACATTCCTGTGACCGATCGATATCGGTTACTATGCATAATCCAGGACATATGGAGGAAATTCGTGATGAAATAAAAAAAGCAGCTAAGAATTTAGTTGAATCCCCTGTTTGCAAATTTTTTTTAGATTTACAGCTTGATTCCACACTGTATTTTTGGTATAAGTATGGAATTTTCAGCATGGATATCGGTAGCCCAAATTTCGCAGTTCCCTGTGTTATAGTTGAAATATCACCGATATTTCTTTAGGAGACTAAATTTACTCAGTAATAGCATGTGATCTGATGATGAACTGCATGAAATCCCATGAATATAACTTCTCTGTCATCTGTTACACTCGGCTACACCTAAGAAACTGTTTCCTGCCTCAAAATTCACCACTCCGGATTCTTTACTACTTCTTTACATATTATCAGTAGTTTGAAAAATTGTCCATAAATTCTGATTCATTCTCTCAACTGTATTTCCACTATACAACTGTGAATCCCGGTCATCCCTAACTTCTTCTATCCAGCTCATTAACCGATATATTTTTTCCTTCTCACCAATTACGTCGCCGCATATAATTCAATAACTTAACATCTCCCTTTGTCATACAAACCAACCGATGTACCAGTTTTGATGGTGATTCGTATATTGCATGCCCTCCTGATTACTGACACAACTTTCATGTTGATGTAATGAGATCAGTGGACAAATTTTAGTCTTGAGAAGTTGGCTAATAAATAGAGAGGTTAAAAAGTTTTTGACAAGATGTTCGAAGAATGTTTCAATGAGAAAGCAGCATGGAGCTTTCTAATACTCATATTTTATAAATTCTCTAGCGAATGAGAACACTAATAGGCATAAGCCTGAAATGTGATATATATATATATATATATATATATAATATGTCGAACGAGAACTTCTTTTGATTATGTGTTCTCGTGTGTAATTACTCCGTAGAGAGACTCACCCTCCTGTCCGAATAGGGGAAATGTCAATAACATTCGGCCATTTCAAAGCCTGTATTCTCTCAAAAATATCATAAAAACAAGTTTCAATATGTCATACTTTATCTTACAGACATTAATTACATACCAAATACATTGAGATTTCCACATGTAGCATTCAAAACAACATCAATTTTGTCATCATCCCCGCCAATAATTATTGTACGACCCATGTGTTTTAAGTCATTTAGTCACTATTCTCTTCATAATTCACACTTTTCACTATCGGAGTCAATCGGAGTCATATCCACCATCATTTATACAGTGAAATGAATGAAAACGTAGGCAGCTTCTGGCCCACAAAAACAGTAATTCTTGAAATCTCTGACTATATCTCCTTATAAGCACATTCGTGAGTACAGTGGTTGGGCTTTATGGGTAACCTGTAATTTCCTAACACTCGCTGTGTTGTCATATACTGAATATGATTCGCCTCCTCCAAATACCTCGGTAAAGTCATCATTAGTTAATGTTAACAATTTTTGTGAGAACAAATGATATTTAGGTCATGAAACTCAAAATCCGACTGCTTAAACTGAGTAGAAGAAGGTTTATAATACAAAAGTAGTAGAGTGAGCAACCAATTACTATCTGTGATTAAATTCAAACTTGAACTGAACGTTCCATACTTCAGTCTAATGGCAGTGTTACGTGTAATCAGCCCAGGTTAATCCCATGAAAGCTAAATATCAAAATACGAATTACGGACCCTTGAGAACTCAATGGAATGCCTAAGAGGGAAACTGATTAATTTGGCATCACACCAATCAAGTTTGGAAGTTTAACAGATGTACAAACTACCGGTGACGACAACCAGCATTTAGTGGGTCGTATACCCAGTTGAATCCAGACACCTGTAAGATTGTAGTGTAATGCGTTCTATTACCTATGCAGTTCGGCTACAAGAAGGCCAGTTCGCTTATCCATCGCAGTTTCTAAAGCTTTGGTGGCTGAAACACTACCAGGTCCTTAAATGCATCCAGAAGATGCAGCTTTGTTGCAAACGTTGGTAAGAGAGTCGAAAATGTGTGACATAGGCTTGTTTCACATATATCATGTAACTTAGGCGTATCGTTTAATACTAATCACGGCGTATGAAGTATAAATAGGCCATTCTAGCAAATAATGTTTATAAAAGTGCTGAACTAAACTTATATCGTAATCAAAATATTCCTGAATGAAGAATAATCACTGATAGCAGACTGATGGCACCAAATCACTAGGGAAATCAGCAAGCCTAACAACAGTTCCCTGTGCGACGTCATTAAACCACGTACATTTCGTAACAGCACAAAGTCAAAAGTGATGCATGTTATTTTTTCGAGATCACCACACATGTGATGACTAGGATTCTCCTACGCACACATGACTCTACTTATATGGACATCAGTTTCAAAGTTGGTGTAATTTGGAACATAATGCTACTACTGAAGGGCAGACATCACACCCATCTAAATTGAGCACAGTAAATGCACTAAACACACACTCAGACTACAGCTAAGACAGGGAAGAACATCAATCCCAAGTGTCAAATAATAATCTTGTGGGATGGCGTTTATTTGTTTCACGCCCATTTAAATGGAATAAAACCCACGAAAAGGATCATTCATTTTAACCTGAGGTATAAATCGTATTCTCTCTGTTATAGTTTCGAGGAGTCAACGCCTTTCAGAATCGTTGCGCCCACTTGTTTATCCACAATGTTACTTCATACACACAGATATTTGTATGTATTTTTGGTAACCAGAGCGAGAATTACTTGTCTCATTACGATTCAACGATTCATGATGTTATCATTCCTAATGTAACTGAGTCAATGAGAGTCAGATTTCAAGTTACCATTCATTCACTCTGTTATAGTTCTTTGAAACGTACTTTCCAGCCTACATCTTTTTGCGTTTCTGATAAGAGTGACTGCTTCTCGTCATATTTTGCTCAATAATGTATGGGTGATGAGCTTATAGTGGTATTACTGAGACTTCATCACTTCATATCAATCAATATTTGTCAAATGACCGCTGCATTACGAAACTGCCTCAGATAAAACTGGCTTAGAATGCACAACAATAAAATATTACTAATTACTTTATTTGTCATTTTACCCAATTAAAACTATCAATGTGAAACTATCGGGTAAGAAATTTTGTCACAAAGATGTGATAAATATCGCCTAACTGAGAAGAAACCTCACTGCACAGTGATTACAAAAAGGTGTTCATCACAGATGAGGAATTTACTTAAAATACAACATGAATTCATGAACAGTATATCTTTACTATGAAATAATGTCCATTGCTGACGATCACAAAAGGGAATGAAAGTCAGGGGATAATTCTTGAGATTAGTGTTGATATCGAGACAGAGAACAGAATCTAATCTTCACTAGTAAAATCACCACTGTTTAAGGTAAATGAATCGATAAAATTCTTCAAAGAATAAACAGCTTTGGGTATCTCCACCAAATGTGTGAAAATCAGTCTGAGTTAACTTAAATGAGCTAATGTGTTGATGTTTATGCATTTAAATGCGAACTTTGATATTGAATATAGAGTTAAACATAAAAACCAGACTGTAAACAACTGAATCCTAAAACACACCATTGTAAACATCATCTAGATGGAGTCAAGTGTAATAAAGTCCAAATACTGTTTACCTTTTATTATCAATAGGTTAATCATTCTCGAGCTGATTCTATGAATAATGTCAATTCATGTATCATCCGCACTGTTCGACTCCCTTCCTTGTTGTTGTTTTCTTCAACTTCTGCACTGAATGACTTCGTTTTCGAAATCATAACGAATAAACTGTCCTTTAACTATTCTTATTCGAGTGTTTGTTTGTAGGGATTTGATTGGTTACAGGATTTTTCAAAATGGGTTGACATTAGTTAGAGAACATTGGAAAACCCAATTCGCTTTCTGTGTAGATGACATCCATGGTGAGATTACCTCCTGGTTTATTTGCGAGAACAAAACTACTTAGGCCACATCACATACGCTGGTCTTCGTCATCATAAACACCATCAACACTAAGACCAGTAAAATTGAAAGATACATCCTAATGTCCCATAGGAGTAATTCGGTACAAAAGTAGTACATGTGATGATTTCATACTGGGAGAACAAATGCCATGTTTGAAATGATTGACAATAATTTCATGAATACATTGTAATTCAAAAACCAATGAAGTAAAAAACCATTGAAAATGAGCTATCTGCTGATGATTTACAGCAACAGACCCACAATTCAGCATGCACATACGTTAGAACACATTTCACGTGCATGGGTAGGTGGGAGCTTTAGAACTGTTTCAGTAGAGTGTGCAGTGTTTAGTTACTTAAACGTATACAGGAGTTCCTCATCTGTGGTAAACTATGACTTGAAGAGATATCGAAGTCAATATCAAAGAGGATGAACATCATTTCCGATATTCTAGCTGTACTTATTTGATTTATTCAGTACCGTCGGCCACACAAATTGCGAATCAACTTCCTGGCGTACTCTACTGTGAAAAAGTTGTGAAATCACCATTACAATATCATGATACACACTGTGCTGTGGGTGGGAATGAGATATGTTGTGCTGTCACAACTTTACAAAACTCAGTTGGATTAATGCACTCGAAAGATGTCTTGAAAGAACTAATCAACCATTCCGAATACCATTCGAAAGAAAAATACAATATTCAGAATGAATTAAGCTCATTTGTTTATATTTTATCTGATACCTTCAGTTTGACAGTCAAATAACTGAGTAGATAAACACAACTTGGACCACCGATATCACGACTAATTCGGACCTTACTGCTTGTATCTGTTTTTGTTTTCAATTTTAATTGCATCAAGTGTGTTTGTTTTTGTGATTTTTATTTGATATCAAAGTTCCTACATCACTTCATTGACGTCGATGCCTATCGTCGTATAAATTAAACTCGGATTGTTTTTTTTAAACAGCATATTATCTTACAACACTATCTGCAAATATTTTTTCGCATGTTTCACTGAAGTACCTACCTTCAGTAATCATGAGTTTGTCAAGAGAGAGGAGGTGAATTTGAATATTATTGGACATATATTTGCATTTTATAACTGTATGCTGTTGCGAACTTCAAATATATTGAGTTATTTTTTTTGTACTGGCCTAATACTTGAAGTGCTTCGTTGTCATGTTTAAGGTCAATATGGTATCTCAGAAAAGCAGCTTCGCCACACCCCTTGACATTACTTTACGATTTATAATTATATAATGACCTTGACATGTCCCTCACAGTGATATACTGAGAAAATGTTACTCAGATATGTAGTGAAATCGACTGGGAAAGTAGTAGGTGTTGGGCAGTTTGGAAATATATTTCGGGGCTATGTGATTCCGAAGGTGGCTGGCAACATGCTGTCCATTTAATGTGACTATTTCTCAATCAAGATTCTGAATGCCGTCATGAGTTGAAATATTAAGTTGACATAAACAAGTATATTGTTGCGAAATACAGTAAATAATTGTGATAGATATTAAACGTCTGTCTGTTCTTGTGGTGACAGCAGGCCGTGAGAAAATATGTACAAGGCTGATTTGACAACCAATCACAGCAGACTTAACGTGGCAAAATATGATTCGCAGATAGAGAACTCTATTTTTCGAGGAATCCCGAAACAACCAATCAGAAGCCTACGTTTGTCTGCTTAACTTCTGATAAACAACTGATCAGATGACTGCGCTTTTCTACTTGCATAAGCTATAATAATGTATGTGAAATATATATAAATACGTGTTGATTTTCATAATAAAACGATCTGTTGCCTGGCCCTTGCCTTCTCTTGTTACATTCTTACCGCATATGTATATATTCAAGCTATGTCGTTGAGTGGCACAATATGTTCAGTAGTTATATCGTTAAGAGAATACTTCAGTGTAAATAGTAAAGTCATCATGATGGTGAGATATGAAATTTAAATGAACACATTCATATTCGGTTAAAGCAACTCTTTGGACAGAGCGAGAGTCAGAGTTTCCCAAAGTAAACTCTGTTAGGAACTATAGTTTTGTAGAAGGCTATCACCAAGAAGAGTGTAAATTCATTCCCTTGACTAATGCAGCTCTATATGGATCAGGTATACAGTAAATTCTCTTTTCTCCCTGAATTTGTCATTATCTCATGGATCCTTCTGAAATATCATCCACTTATTCATATCTACAGGTGAACACTCTTCATCCCAACATTCAGCTGACTCACAGAATGATATGAAAGTATGTCTTAAACTGTTATATTCATAAACAAACTAATGTAGTCTGTTTCCATGGTGGTGTCAGCGCAGCAGCGAAGTAAACAATTTATTTGGAAGGTATGTGATAAATTTTCAGGTCTATTCATTTATTTCTTCTCCCTTGAAGGATTTTCATTGTAGTTGCTGTGCAGATAATAATTTTATGGGTGATATGCGCTATTGTTTTTCCTGTGAAAGTCAAACATTATCGATGAATGTTGTTAATGATATGCTTTCAAGTTTACCACTCAAAACATGGATGGAGGGAACGCCGTGGTTTTCTTGGATGTTTGGGTAGGTGAGACATTCTAATAGTATCCTCATCTAATACACAGCCTTATGCATGATGTAACTCATTAAATCCTAAGACTTTCACGATGACTTTGCGGTGAACACAGAGAATGATGTATTTGGAACAACCAAGCCTACTTCGACTTGGTCCTAAAATAAGCGTAGAATTTGAGAATAGTGTTAATATGAAATATCCTATCAGATAGATATATTTGATTTAACGTACAGTGACAGTTGAGTGACGTCTTCAGCACACTTTCTTGCTCATAATGACATGGATTTATTCAGATGATTTCATAATTTGCTCTACAAACTTTTTTATTCGTCTTCATTACCGTTTTTTGCATCATTTCCAGCACATAATTTTGGTGTTGACTCGATAAACAAACCTTTGGCAATTAACCCTATTATACCACCCAGATTTAAAGCGTTATAATACCTTCTCCCTGTCCCACCATACTCAGCAATTATATGCAAGTGAATTCATTGTAACCGCTGAGACTCTTCATGAATTATCAAACTCATTAGGATCTATCATTCTAGGTCCAGCTGATGTTACAGCCTAGAATATTTAATCTTCCCTGTGTAAGTTTTCTAAATCGAAAGTAAACTAAATCCCATCTAGCTATGAGTTCATACGGGTGTAGAAGTTGGTGATATATTCAGGTTTCAACACAGTGCACATGTCACCCACGTCACCTCACCATAACGTATGAACAGCAGTAAACGTACTAGTCGCCCTGAGTTCCGAAACATCCATAAATATCTCTGCAACTATTGAGAATATCATTGATTCAGCTGTTAATCCACTTAAATGTTTTCACATCTTTTTTTGCTTTTGTGATGACAGATGCCTAGGGACTTTTATTCAACTGGAGATAATTTTAATACCACAGTTTCAATTTGCCTTCCTGTTCAATTATATCGTCTTGATAACTGCTGTAAGCGAAATGCAGTTTTTGATCGATGTTTTATGTCAGGTGTTGGTGGTTTCAAAGATACGATTGGTCTCAGGATTTCCTCATGATTGCAGTATTCAACTTTGGCATGTAAATCTTTTTCTTGAGTCTCCCTGATGCTAAAAATACACATTCACACTATTCAGCATATTACAATGTTGAAGTGGAAATTGAATGAATATAACGTGAATTAATACTCCATAAATGTCACTTGATATAATTTTTATTGAAGTTTTTAATTAAGTATAATAGAGAATAAACAGATGAATAAATCGAGGTACACATATGTTCACATTTTATTAGTAACACATTATTGAGCTGTTAGCCTGGATGGGATACATATTATTAGATCCACACAGAATGTGCATTTCATCAATACGTTTTTTGAAAGGGTCCCAAAAACATTATCATCTCGCGCAAAGATTTGAACAAAATTAACGAAGACAACCAAACAATGTGAATAATAAGTGAATTCACATTAATTATAGAGGAGATGTGAAAATAATCAGTCTCTTGAAATTAGGCGTTAACAATAATTAGACTTTCCTCCTTGACTGTCTCTTCAGACGAGTTTTCCAATGGTGTACATTCGAATTCAATGATCTTGCTGACTGTTTATTTAATATCAAAGTCCTTCATTTTAATTCTTCTAAAATCACGTTTTAATTAATTTAAATTGATAAAGAATAATTTTCATGGATTTTCTGTGACTTCAAATGTTTCAACTTTATTCTCTAATGGTGTCGGCTAATATATCCATCAGATGTTGGGCTGACGATAGGGTGATTGCTGTCTTGATTCGTGCACCACACTTGAAATGATTCGAGTTGATTCTATTTATTTTTTATTTGTTTTTTTTTTATTTTTGGTTACAGCTTGATTCCACACTGTATTTTTGGCACAAGTATGGAATTTTCAGCATGGATACCGGTAGCCCAAATTTTGCAGGCCAACCATTGATATCAGGTGTGCGTCGGCAGGGGATCGAACCTCGGACCATGTGCATGGTCGACGAGAGTCCTAACCTCTACCATCACTAATAAGAATGCAGGCAGTAGGATTTCACATGGGAAGTCAGTGATTCTTTAGTGTAAAGACTGATTAATAATATTGATATCTGATGCCATTTTATCCTCAAAGAACACGCAAATAAACAAAGAAGATAGTCTGAACCCAGCTGATTGAAAAATTTCTCGCTTTATAATGTGAGAATGCATTATATACAGTTATCACTGCTTCTTCAGGGCTTGCTTGTTATTTCCCTTAAAATTCTGTACACCTTGTTTGAGTTAGATTCTCTGCCTCGTTAAATTCCGATGTTGTTACAGCAATCAAGGTTTGCGATTCGTTTGATACCATGCAGTGATAGTTACGGTGCATGGATGCTCGAAATTCTAATAATGTTAACTGTAGTTCCGCCTCCTACATGTCTCAATTTGCACATAACCCTCCTTGAGGTTGTGCAGATTCATTTATGTTAGGTCAATATTGTGGGGAGAGGACAGGTGTCTTTCCTTTCATATATGTCACTAGTTTCTCGTTCCGATTCCTACACTCATCACACATTCCGATCTGTTACTATGATTTTCATAACGCCATGAGCATCGACTGTAGGTATAATTAGCACCTCAGTTACAGTCTTAGATAGCAACTCTTTAATCAGTGTGTAGCATGTACTCAACATGCAGCGTACTTTTTCTGTTATGCCGTGTATTGATTAACAGTCAGTGTCTAGAGGAAAATCTCCCTTACGTCTATAGATTACAAGTCGTCAAGCGATGTTACAGGAATCGATTGCCTCTGTGATCAGTTGCAGTGGGCAACACTCACTTATGGCCATTTTATGGGCGCTTTGGACAAAAATTGCAATATCATCTCCCTTATTAGGTGAGCACACAGATAGGCTCAAAAGTGTGGATGTTTTTGGGAACCCTGTTGAAGGGAATCTTGCACCACCTTCCAACGAAGGCACTTCTAAATCATCGTCATCCAGATTCTTTCAAAATTCGTCCAGGAAACCATAAGGCCATCTGAACAGAGTGTGAGAATGCGTGTTAATCCATTCTCAATTTGTGATGATATTCTGACAGCTGAAAGATGTCAACTGACATTTTGGCTTACAATCAATTTTCACAGAACCCCACATTTTGGAACACTATCAGATAATACGGTATGTTTTCAGCTGTCTTAGTGTGGAATGATTTTACCTTGATCCCTTTGTCCTTTATGACAAATGATAATACAACAATGTTATTTCAGTATTCAGGTTTCGTCATATGAATTTTGCATGTTTTGAGAAATGTTACTTTTCCAGTGCTAAAGAGTTACTCGCTTCAATCTGTGTTTCGTTGGGACTATGACAATAATTTCTGAGTATTTTTCAAATTCTGTTATCATTCATATCTTATTTTCATTAGTTTCAGCCGTGCACATGTGATCTCAGTGTACAGTGTACATAATACGATGGCATTTTAAACACACACTATGTACATATTTATTACCATTTACCCTTAATTCTGAATTGCATCGTGTAACGATGTTTTGTCGAATGGAATTTAACATGTTTGTGTGTCCTGCTACCTACCAACAATCCTCAATCTGATAATTATTTGTCGTGAAAAGTTCTAGGGAATTCGAAGTATTCTGATTGACTGTATAATCTCACATAAGTCAAAGTTATATCATCTACATCAGAGTTCTATGCGCTGCAGTCGCGATAGCCAAGCCATCGAGTAAAACCCAAAAAAGAAGTTTGAGACGTTACGGGCAAGCTTGATGTGACACAGCTTTTTGAAACCACAAGTGATATCTGTAATAAATACAACCTGGAATCGGAGTGTTTAGTATACTTTCTTGAATTGCTCATTTTACATTCTGTCATGCACAACATGTTTTTAACGAATCCTCCCTAGGTCATTGCAATCCTGCCTTCAGGTTGAACGGATTTCTGTGAATTTTAAAAACTGAACCACGAAGAGAATAAAAGACAATTCAGAGAAGAAAATGTTTTTTATCCAAGAAATCTTCAGAGGCAGTACAGTCGTACTTATATTTACCGAGAACCCATAGTAGTCCACTATTACGTATTCGGCGTGTGTGTGTGTGCAATACAATTGATATAATTACACCGGAGTGGTTTCAAACACCATTCTTCTCACTCAGTGAGGTATCCCCTGAGCCCTAGGTTTGCAGACTGATTCGTGGCAAGTCTAAAGAATAATATCTTACAACCGACTATCAATATTTTTTATATGTGCCAAAAACACATGAATGAAACATTGTCATATGTGACGGGAACGCTAAAATCAAATGATGACCAAGGATTTCTACGACTGCCATCATACTTCTCAGATCATGCCGAGATCCAACACGACATAGGAACCCGATTATATGTATGATTTGCAAAAAAGGGTATCTGATGGCTCTCTTCAGATATCGGTCTACAGGAAATCTTCATGGAATGGTCAATACACGAATATTCATATTTGACTTACTAACAATCGACAGTAAACCGGAAAGACAAACAAATGCGCAAAGAAAATGCATATCCTTCAGGATGTAGGTAAAGCAAAAGTCTGAAACGACGCGATTGTTGTCAAAGAAACTGCCGTTTATGAACGTTGAATTCAAAAGTGACACCACAGTTGAGATTCTGAAGTACCACTTGCCAAGATCACTTAGAAAAGCCCTCTTTTTTGTTTAGCCACGCATCAGTTTCTACATCTGACAGACGATCAGTTGATGTGTGAAAGATTACCCTCAATGTTGAGCCAATTCAGTGTGTGTTTATAAATTCATTGGTTCCTTCGGAGTTAGTTACACTGGCCGCACAAAGCGTACACTTTCCAAGCGCATCTCTGAACCTGATTCATTATGGTTAACAAAAAGACAATGCACAACAATCACTGGCTCAGTTACTGAACACTTGGTCATTTCAAGCTACTTAGCTCCACCAGCAAAGTCGTCTTTCAAGATTATTTGTGGATTGAGACTGAATGGCAGAGTGGCGTTAGTTAATGACATTTGTGTATGTCGGAGGCGCTAACGATTCGTCAAAATAACCATAAACTCCGTACACAGCATAACTTTGTCCAGTGTCTTATTCTACCATAGTCTTAACCTCTTCATTATTTGTCACCTGTATTTTTTCTATCTTTAAATAATAACTTAACTGCTATCACTCTAACATGTTGCTTTTGTAAATTTTGTCACCCTCTTAACACTTGTTAAATGGACTCTCAACTGCCTTTCTTCTCATTCAGTATTAATTTTAACCTTATCAGATTTCTAACCCTTTCTTTCTTCGTTCTGATGAGTATTGTTTAGTTTTTAATTTTGCTTTTCATGCTATTTTTGAGTAAATATATCAATAATGTCTCAGACAAACTCCGTATTACTCAATAATGGACTACTAAAGTAACTACAGACAACCCATTGGAATGCATGGACCAGCTTCTAGCAGACTGCCACCAACCAAGTAACATGAAACAAAACTGTGGAAAATTTCTGACTGATATCTGATTTATGTTGAATTGAGTTGGGCTGAAAAACGGATCTTTCTTTCGCTTCATTTATATGTGAGTAAGGAACTCAGTTTTATTTGAAATTTATGCTTACAAGCTAGTTCAAAGCTCATATGAGACTAGTAACCAAAATTGCTTCTTCCTGATGTATCGAGTTAATATAAAACACATAAGATTCGAAATGGATTTATCATGTAACAATACTGTTCCCATTGAAATGTTAACATAAATACAATGAAATTTTTCATCATCGACATAATGGAAATGAATTTCTCGTCATTCTTATGGATGAGTATGCATTGATGAAACTAATGGAGCAGAACTCTTCGCATTGTCCGTACCATTTATTAACACGCAAATAATCGCCAGCTCCGTTGAAACTATCAACTTCAGCCAGATAATTAACATGGTATTTATCAAACCACAAAGTATGTGTTGATTAGGTTGAAACGTAAATCTCCTGTCACCAAGAACAGCTTGAACAACGCATGCCATCTCCTGAAAGTAGAGGAAAATCAATTTAAAGATAACTTCTATCATGTTAACAATGTTTGTTGTTATAGGACCAGACTGAAAAAGATTTAAGTATTGTCAAGTCAAACCTTGACATCTATCAAACATAAGGTCAACCTCCGGTAAGGACACCGGGTAGAGGTAGGGTTAGAATGGCTGTTAATGTTCACCGAGAAGCGAAGAACGAAAAACAAGAAAGTTATGGTGAATTTGATGGAAACCGTTTTGTGAAGGCGCAGACGCCTTTCCTACACACTCAGTGATTACTGCATGATTGGTTACAACACGAAAGGAATGATTGTCCTTAAAGCCTATAGAAAGCCAACGCTAATATTAGTCACTTTTTACAAAAAGCAACTCACAGCTGATTACTTACGTCGATCTGTTGGAAATGAATGAAGGGGAAGAATATTACACAATAGAATATTTGCACGAGGAATGTGGTGAATACGAGCTTCCTAAGACTCTTAAGCATGTCGAATCTTTTGAAGGCACTAGAAGTCATGGCAGTCACTGTGATGACCATGGTAATCATCCATGTGACAAGTATCATCCAGGTTTCCATATTGATCAGCGGTAGAGCAGCGACAAATGAAATGATGATTGTCTGAATAGGTAAACAGTAAGAAAGTAGAAATGTTAAACAGTAGTATGTAGGATTTATTCGTAAAAGTTAAAAGTATGTGGCGAACGTATTTAAGATGTTTAATGGATTCCCCTTCAGGTTGTAAGCTAGATATTTGAATTCATATCCACTTCCAAACAGTTATTCGAGAAGATGTATGCATCTACGTGATATCTGTTTGCCTTGTAAATACCAATAGACCAACAGATACAAAATATTTACAAAATTATGCACTGATGGGGATTGTGCGTTTGAACCAATGGTGACAATTCATTGGAATGTTTCCCTCAGGTATCAGTTTCCTTTCATTTATTTTTTTTATTTATTATTATTTTTATTTTTGATTACAGCTTGATTCCATACTGTATTTTTAATACAAGTATGGAATTTTCAGCATGGATATCGGTAGCCCAAATTTAGCAGGCCAGCAATAGATATAAGGTGTGCGTCGGCAGGGGATCGAACCTCGGACCATGTGCATGGTCGGCGAGAGTCCGAACCACTGTGCCACCGACGCTCATGCATATTGTCATGCACTCAATGAGTGGATGTATCACTCGCCATTTCATGTGACTTATTTTTCATTATTCCATTTAGTAGTAAATGTTTAAAACAATTAGTTCGCTTTATGAATTTAGATAAATCAATAAGAAGACGTAATTTGTCTGAATAGTGTAATGTATTTGCGCAACACATTTCGAACAATCTGATCACATACGGACTTGTCATAGGAATATATATGAAATTAATAAAAAGGTAAGAGGTGAGAAAAATAGACTTAGGTCAAGTTAAAAGGACGTATTCAAGGTCAAAATAACAATGAAGACCACTAAACCAAATAGCAGAGTTAATAGTACATCTGGTATGGTATCAAAACAAAATTTACTAAGGAAGGTTTAATGTGATGACAAACTGTTTTTGAACACATAAAGGTGGCTTGAACTTTCTAATTGCTAGGGCTTCTACAAACTTTAGGATACGCCCCAGACACGTTTTATAAATAGGTTTAAAAGATCTGTTAACATCAATTTTATGACATGTCTCTATAATATGTTTCGCGTAAATGTTTATCAAAGTTTATAATGAATCGCTTCAATTAAGTTTTCGGAATTCCGAAGGATTCATCAATGAGTGGACGGTGCTATTGAACACTCACGCGGCTTCTTTTGGTTAATATATTTTCCCATATCACTGAAGTGTTGTCAGATTTAGTCCTCTTGTGAAATCCAGGAATCAGTTGTTCCCGCTTCATTTCTATTCAACCACTAGTTTTGATGATATTATATAATTTGTACTTGGATTCATTAGGAAGAGGACAAATTAATAATAATATATTTAAAGGTATGCAAAATTCAAATACCAAGATACTTATGTAAAGTGAAACATACTCCACTTACAGAAGTTGTCATAATGATGTAATTGAAAGGATACACGAACTGCACTTGTGGTCTTAAAAGGATCTGCAGTTGAATAATTGTCCCTAGACATCTGAATTGACATAGGGGAAAGAAAAGCTAGTAATTAAGATTGCGATTAATCAGACCACCATGTGTTTGATGAGCGAAACTGTGATCCCTAATAATTGAACCGATTAAATATGATCATACAAATACCTAGACTTCGCCATCATGAAAGACGGATAATGATGTTATTTGGTAGTGAGAAACATTTCTATCGAACCACTACTTGTAATGTCTTCTCCTGTCTTAGCCTTTTTTCACTTATTTTGTACAATGACCCGCGACTATGAACAAAATATTGATTTCTACACACAGATCTGAAATTTGGTGGGATAGTGGTGGTCATGATGAATTCGCTACATGAGAGGCTCAACACCTACATCTTTACTGTTGATAACAAGTTATTTGCTATCTTGGTTGAGAAACAATCGCTTACAATACAACTCATTATAAGATTCATAACAATGAAGGAAAGATAATAAAATAGGACCACAAATGAAAGCGTCTCACATACCCACTCAGCCAAGGGAACCAGCGAGATTCTATCATCCATTCCTTAAGCCTTGAACTTCGAAGCATAAAATTAACAATAAGTATGTGTGTAACTTACATAAGCAGTACTACAGCAGAAAACTCTCATACAAATGAAATCTGAAAAATGACTATGGAAAAAATCTTTGAATAATTAGGAAAGCCATGAATGAATAGCCTTCAAAATGCATCGATTACCTGCCACACAAATTGTCTTCTGCTCTTTTGAGGAGGCAAGTGATTGATAATTATTAAGTTAATTATAAGTAATTCAACTGATGAATATACTTTCATTCCGTTGCTTGAATTCACTGAATCTTGTATTGCAGACAGTTTACCGAAGGACATGGATATGACAGTGGAATGTTTTTGACGTTTGACAGATCCCATTTTCAAATGGTTCATGGTAAATTGAAAAGAAAGGAAGACAGCTTGAGAGTTTCTCGATATAAGAAGGAGAGAGTTAATAGTGACTTACCATCCCGGAAGATGATGACCTCCATTAATTATGCTTCATAGTGGTGAGATATTCGAGAAATCTGGTACATTGGTGAAGTTATCCTTTCACTAAACTGGTGACTACATAGAATATCTAAACTGCTTTTCAGCTCTCTCTTCTCTCTTTGAATGCAGACATTTACTCATGCTTCTTTGGTTTCATATCCCAGAGCATATTTTGTCTTCATGTATTTTAAATTAATTGGGCGCGTCTCAGTGGGAATGACAACAAAGATATTCAATTACTGATAAACCAAAATTCCAGGCAATTATTATCTTTCTTCTAGGTCTACATCGAATTTTCACACAATGGATAATATCCCATCTCAACTATAAGATATTTCATCACTCATATTATACCATGTTATCCAGGATACTTATTACGTCTTAGAATGAAAACATCTTCTGTATACTCGACTACAGTTGGAGGATCGATATTTACCGATGCGAAAAAACCGATGCAAACTAGCACAGCACTAACAACCAAAGAGGAGAATACACCTCTTTTGTTATATTTAAAACAATTAGTCCCTTTTAAAAATTTTGATGGCGTTATTAGAAGACGGAGACTATCTGAAAAATGTGACGTATTAACGCCATACATTTCGAACAATCTGATCGCACATTTACTTGTCAAGTCAATATATATATATAGAAAGGTTAAATTAAACAAAGTGAGAGAAAGCGGAATTAAGAATAATTAACACAAACGTTTGGTAATCCAATAAAATAAGGATTACCAAGGTAGGTTAAGAGTAATGACAAACTGTTTTGTAATACACAAGGGGGGCTTAAGTCTATGAATAGCTATAGCCTCAGCGTATTTCAGTAAACGCCCTTGATCATTTTTATAGATGACCTTAAAGGCTGAGTTAACATCAATCTTATGGTTCATCTGGATTAGATGTTTAGCTATAGACGAATTTGGTAGTCTGCCACCTGCATCTATTAGCTTGTCTAAATTCATCTGTTTTTCTAACCATTTTGGGATATGCTCTCCCACCCTCACGGGCAAAGCGCGATTACTCCTCCCTATGTATGTATGTCCACACACACACACGAAAATTGGTAAATTGTATGGGATGTGATATAATCACTTGTGCACTTTTGGGGTTTACAGTGAAGCATATTTTTAGCTTTTTCCACAATTACCAGTTGGGCTGTATAGTAGGTTCTACGGATGATTGAATTCAATCTTTGTCTCACAATCCTACTGTTTATTTCCCCGTTATATGGTAATTTGATAAAAACCTTTTTCTTAGGGACGGTATGGAATATAGGTTTAGAGGCTAATTGACTTCTACACCTGTTTAAAAATTTCAAAGGATATCCGTTTTCAACAAGACTATCCATTAATATTTCGTTTTCTCTGTCCATAACATCAGCCGTGCAAATACGCTGAATCCTGTTGAATAGACACTTCACCAAGCCCCTCTTATACTGTAATGGGCAGAAGCTGTGAAAACTAAGGTATTGCCCTGTCCAAGTGGGCTTTCTGTAGATAGACCGTCGTATTGAGCCATCATCTCTTCGACTCAGAAGTATGTCTAAAAATGCTAGCTGGTTGCGACTTTCTTCCTCACATGTAAGACTAATATGATTTTGTACAAAGTTAAGTCTGTCTAATAAGCGACCCGCATCTTCATGATCGTCACATATCAAAATGATATCATCTACATATCTCCTATAGAAGGGCAATTTTGAAATTAAATCAAGGGATAAGTTTTCAACATAATATAGTGTATGGCTGTGTAATATTTTGATTCATAATAGGATTCAGTGTCTTGATTTCAAAACAGTCAAGTTTCATGCTGGTCAGGCACTCACTGAGTCATACTTCTTTTAAAAATACTCTCCAAGGCTGCTATGAGGGAATGCTGCCACTGTTAAATAGCCTTCCCGATCGATTTCACTAGGTATATGTATGATGACATCCTAGGGGGGATCCTTTAAAAAAACAGTCACTGAATATGAAATGATTGACTGACTGTAAAACGTTTAAAAATTTATCCGAAAACCAATAAAGCTTTACATTTCTGGAGAACGTATCGAGGAAGTCATATACTTGTGAATCGTAAACCCGGACTGCTGAGTTGAAATCAAACACGAAATAATTTCAGAAAAAGTATGTCATCGCGATGAGTAGTCACACCTAGGCTTTACAAATACCATTCCATTGAGTAAGGTCAACTGTATGATAGAATTTCAGATATAAGAAATAAAAATATGTTGGCTGGAAAAGATAAGAAGCTTACCTCCTTTTAATGAACCCATCATTGATAAAGGCAGACAATTCACAGAAATCGGAGAAGCAAAGTGTGCAACTAGTGTGCTATGTGACGAAAAACAGGTGAAAATTTATCTGAGTTAATTTATATGTGAGCAAAGTTGTTAACTTCGTTAAATCAAAATAATGAACTTTGTTTGATACGAATGAAAACTCTCAGAAAAATCTGTTAGACGCAAATGAATAGGTAATCAAATTATTTGAAAACAACTGTTAGATAACAAAAAGTGAAGAAGTATAGATGATTTTGAGCGAACAATTCATTTTCCACTAATTCTTCATTGGGCTCTATGGTAGAAAGTCCACAAATCAATTTTATTAAAATACTCTATTGGGTTGCATGTATAATATGGATTGATAGTGTGTTATTTAATATTGTCATATGAATGTTTATGTTTAAAATGTGCAGCTATTCAGAATATAAGATAAAGTATGGATAGACAACTCGGTGACATACTGATTTAATCATAGTCAGCAGAATATAAGTTTCAATAGGGTTTGGGAGCGAGTTATATTCACTGGTGTGGGAGGTAATGATTACCACACACACACACACACATACAAATAAATACCGAAAATCGAGGAACACTGAATGTAAGTTGAAGCAAAGGCTGACAGATTACAAGTGTATTGAGAAGACAGAGAGATTAAATTGTGAATCGTTATTAAATACTGTAAACATAATAAGATTTGTGTAAATTACAAAAGGTTGACACATACTCAGGTGATGGAGCGAGATGAACTAGGTAGGAAAGAATAAGAAGGCATAATATAACTTGAAAAAATGGATGATCATATCCCTACTGTCCTTATAGTAAGCCAGAATAAACTGAGAGCATGAATGTGATTCTTTTGTACATAGATGTCAGGTATTTTCTTATCAATGTGTATAGATTCTCACAGAGGTAAGAGACGTTATCGTGTTCGGTAAAGTAGATTGCTTGATACTCGATATACAGCCGAAAATGACTCAACTATTGATAGGATCCCACACATTTTGGTATTGACTGTTATTCTCGCATAGATGGTATATTATCACATCTCACGCACTTTGTTATTGACTATTACGATCAATTATTTCAAATGCTGTTGGCTTTCTATATTGTCGTAAAATGTACAAATACCATGACTTTCTTTGTCGTTGTTGTTGTACTACAATACACAGTCACAGTCCAGTCTTTGTCCTTTGATATTCGCGTGCTTCACTGAATCGGAAGGTACCACAAGCAGATAGGCATATTAGTCAGGCGCAGACAGAACAAGGCGACAACGTCCTCATTTAATTCCCTACAGTTATAACAAATTGGTGACGGGGTTTCACCTTAATTCATTGCAGCTATAACAAGCAAGCGACGACGGGTTTTATTCTGTTCAGCGCAGCTATAGAACATTTTTGACTGTGTTAATTACAACCCAATTACAATGTCTATCTCTCTGGACGATCTCAAATCTATCTTGCAGCAGCAGCAAGTTCAGAATGAAGCAGCCCAACTAAAATTAATCGAAGCTCTCACTCAGAAGCTGTCCATTCAATTTCCATCAACATCTCATTCACACAAATATGAAAGCATCTCAAATTCCATCAGTGAGTTCGACTACGACCCAATATCTGGTCTCGTATTTGATGCATGGTTCAATCGTTACGAAGACGTTTTCCGTATTGAATGCTACATGTTTGATGATGCTGCCAAAGTCCGATTATTACTAAGAAAACTTGGTACTGTTGAGCACAACAGATATGTTAACTTCATTCTGCCTAAGAACCCACGTGAGTTATCATTCGATGAGACAGTTACCGTTTTATCACAAATCTTTGGTGAACAGTCATCCATGTTTAATATTCGGTATCAATGTTTTCAGTTGACAAAAATGCCTTCCGATGATTATGTCACTTACGCTGGCAAAGTGAACAAGGAATGTGAAAGGTTCAAACCACACGAAATGACATCAGATCAGTTCAAGTGTTTGATTTTTATTTGTGGGTTGAAGAACCCAGAAGATACTGACATACGAACTCGACTTCTGTCACTCGTGGAACAAGACCCGAAAATGACTTTACAAATGGTGACAGCAGAATGCCTACGCTTAATCAACTTGAAGCAAGATACTGCTGTGGTGGAGTGCAAACGACAGTCGTCTGAATTTGGTTCAATTGACACAGTGAAAAGTCCTCCGATCACCGTTAAGCACACAGCCCGTCAGTCTCAGAATTCAGCTAAACCTCCTTCAGTGTGCTGGCACTGTGGTTCGTGGCATTTTGTCAAGTTCTGTCCTTTCAGAAAACATAAGTGCCGTAATTGTCACCGTTTTGGACATAAGGAGGGTTACTGTCCACCGCAGAAAAATCCTTCGGTGAGGAACAGAAGTAGTCGTGTTGAGCCGAAACAATCTCCTCGAGTACAGACTATTTATACAACTTCCAAAGTCGATGTCGCCAGCAAACGTAAGTACATAACACTAGATATTAATGGCAAACGTATTCGTCTTCAGTTGGATACGGCATCAGATATCACCGTAATTTCCCGAACTACGTGGCGCAAACTTGAGTGCCCACAGATTCTGCCGACCGAGCATGTCGCCAAGAATGTCTCTGGAGATATACTGAAACTCGTGGGTGAGACAAATAGCCAGGTTCAGTTTGGTGAGCATCAGTTCAATGGTGTATGTTACGTCACAAACTACCATGATTTGAATTTGCTTGGTCTTGACTGGTTAGACAAGCTCCATATCTTCAATGTACCATTAAATTCAGTATGTTCTAATGTTTCGTCCTCACCACACAACGTTGTTCCCAGACATGTATCTGATCAATCTCTCTTGAAACGCCTGCGTCAAAAGCACGCTTGTAGGGGACTAATATTAGAGTTCACTAACATTCCAAGTATAAAAGTAATAATCCAAGTCAGTGGAGTGTTAAATCACAATATATTACCAAAAATACAGTGACGAGTTATAGCAACAAAAAGGATTACTTGTATATAAAGTCTAAGTCCTCGGCTACAAATTAATTATATAATCCACGGGCACGTTAATTGTTTGGACTGCGTCTGCTGTAGCTGCTGTGTTCCGGTTGTAGAAATGTCTTCGGTTGAGAGTAGTAGGCTCCTACAATAAATCCGAAGTATACAACACGGTGTGAGTGGAGCAAGTAAGCAGAAGTGACCAGGGAGAAGACGAAGTCTCCAACAGCAGAGTGTATTTTTCAATTGTACACGGAAGTTATGTATATTTCAACAAGAAGCGTTTTAAACAAAAATTATGTACAATATCTCGAATTTATACAAGTAACCAAAAAGTGTACAATCACATTGTTACGTACTCAACACGGCTCCCCCCTAGAGGTCCGGAGAGACAACCGGAAAATGATAAGTAAAACTATGAAGTAAATAATAATAGTAATAGCAACTTTTGGATAAAAATAGGGATATATTACAACATGCATAAACGCGAGAAGGTATGTGAATCATGTAAAGTCTGAAAGCATATACAATGAGTTCAGCAATAAAAATTGAAATAGAAAGTCATGTCACTTAAATTTGCACTAACCATGAACATAGATTTTTAATGTATAAAGAAAAATATGTAAATACACAGTAATTAAGGAGGGGAAAGAAACATTAAAAAAATATGGATTAAAGATCAATAGGACAATACCTGTTTTTTAGGTGAGGTACATATAAATAAATAATAGTGATAGTAACATCAAAGTTTACGACGAAATACTAACGGTCATGATGATAATGTCTAAACGAAAAAGATAATAATAATTTTTAATTATTTTTCTTTTGTTAGTCCTCAAAATGAACGTAGCGAGCCGGTTTACTGATTTGCCGACCACTACGTGTTTGATATGGAGGGAGGATAAGACTTGGTGCCGGTGGAGGGGAATCGGATGTTTGATTATTTGATTGCGCAGCTGCCGATGTAGATTCGAAGTCGTTGTCGGTGTATGCGGGTTTGATTCGATCAATTGAAACAGTCTCTCGTCTTCCATTCTTGTTCACTGTAAAGTGTTTGTCTGAACGTTTAATAACTTGAAAGGGTCCTTCGTATGGAGGTTGCAATCCTTTTCTGATGGCGTCGACTCGAATGAAGACGAATTTGCAAGTTTGTAGATGTTTGTTGATCTGATCTCTTCGGGGAGATTGTCGAGGTGCTGTTGGTTGAAGTTGAAGCATTTGTCTAGTTAATCGGTTAGTGAAGTCGGCAATGTTCACGTCTGTGGAATCGGCTGAGGGGACTAGCTGTCCAGGCAAGGTTAGGTTGGTGCCATAGACAAGTTGAGCCGGTGTACATCCTAAATCTTCTTTGATAGTAGAACGGATACCAAGTAAAATCAAAGGTAAGTATTCACTCCACTTAGATGTATCATTCTGCGCCATCAGGGAGCTTTTCAGTTGTCTGTGGAATCTTTCCACTAGACCATTCGCTGCCGGATGATAGGCTGTTGTGGAGATATGTTTCACTCCCAGAAGTCTCGTCAGTTCGCGAAAGAGTGTCGATTGGAATTGAGGACCGCGGTCGGATGTAATAGTAGTTGGTACACCGTAGTTTGACACCCAACGGTCGAGAAAAACTAAAGCAACGTTTTCAGCAGATATGTCGTTTAAGGGGCATGCAATAGCCCAACGAGTAAATCTATCAATCGCTGTCAGGATATGTGTATATCCCCTTGATGTTGGCAATGGTCCCACGATATCTATATGGATATGCTGAAATCTCCTTTCGGGTAATTCAAACGTCTTCGGGGTTGTAATAGTGTGGCGGTGTACTTTGGAGCATTGGCATTGGATACATTCTCGTGCCCATCTCCGAATGTCAGAGTTCATTTTAGGCCACACGAAGCGTTCGCTGATCAGTCTGACCGTGGCGCGTACTCCAGGGTGAGAAAGCGAATGTAAATGTTCGAACAATGCTTTTCGGCAACTGAGAGGGACAAATGGACGATTAGTGCCGGTAGATACATCGCAGACTATGGTTGCATCTGATAAGGGGATAGGCACATCTTTGAGCTGTAAGGAAGAGTTTCTGCGGCAGGTTTGGAGTTCAACGTCATCTCTTGTAATTGAGCCATACGATCAAGACTGATGTCTACCGACGTTTGGAGCTGGTTAATGTCACTTCTTGAAAGAGAATCGGCTACCACGTTCGCATCCCCTTTGATGTACTGAATGTCGGTTGAAAATTGGGAGATATAATCCAACTGTCTGGCTTCTCTAGGGGAGTGTTTATCAAGTGAAGTAGTGAAAGCATGACACAGGGGCTTGTGGTCAGTAAAAATAGTGAAATGCCGGCCCTGTAGTAAGTAACTGAAATGCTTCACTGCAAGATATATGGCCAGCAATTCTCTCCCAAAAGTGCTGTATCGTGTCTGAGCCGGTTCCAACTTCTTAGAAAAGAATGCGAGTGGGGTGACTTCGCCCTTCATCTTTTGTTGTAATACTGCCCCTACAGCTACTTGGGAGGCATCTGTGCACAAAATAAGCGACGCTTCGGGGTTGATATGGGATAGCATAGTGACTCTGGATAAGGCATCTTTTGCGTTGCAAAATGATTCGCGTGCTTCAGCTGACCACTGAAACTTTTTAGGATCATTTTTAAGGAGGTCGGTTAACGGCTGGACGATGGAGGCACACGAAGGAATGAAACGCCGATAGAAATTAAACATCCCCAAAAAACGTCTGACCTTCTTGAGTGAATCTGGTTCGGGGAAGTTTTTGATGGACTCTATCTTTTCCTCCGTAGGCGTAATACCATTCGCGGTTATGTGGTGTCCCAGAAACTGTATAGAGGAGACACCGAATATGCACTTTTTGGGGTTAATGACGACTCCATATTGCTCAAATCGTTGAAATAAGATGGTGAGGTGATCAGTATGTTCTTCGGGCGACGAGCTAGCAATTAAAACGTCATCGATATATACAAATACAAAGTCCAAACCTTGTGTGACCTGATCCATGAAACGTTGGAAGGATTGTGCTGCGTTCTTTAGGCCAAATGGCATGCGGAGAAATTCAAACAAACCGAAAGGTGTGATGATGGCCGTTTTTTCGATATCCTCTTGGGCAACTGGTATTTGGTGATAGGCCCTGACCAAGTCTACTTTAGAAAAAATGGTTTTTCCGTGTAATGTCAGGGAGAAATCATGAAGATGAGGAATAGGATAACGGTCGGGAACTGTGGCATTGTTTAAATGTCGGTAATCCCCACATGGCCTCCAATCATGATCAGCTTTAGGCACCATGTGTAAGGGCGAAGACCAAGGACTATTGGAGGGTCTGATGATGCCGAGCTGCATCATGTGTTCAAATTCTGCCTTGGCTGCTGCCAATTTGTCCGGGGGTAATCTACGGGACGAGCACGAACTGGTTGACCCGTAGTAACTATCTTGTGAGTAACTGTGTGAGGGACGTCCTCGATGTTGTACGACGGCTTAAGAATTTTAGGGAAACGGTGAAGTAGGGAGGAAAAAGGGCAATCTGCTGGTCTTTCAATACTGATATTATAGACAGAATAGCTGGAGATAATTCCATGGATCTTTAGATGGGTGTTGTTATCAATCAGTTTTTTATTGTTGACGTCAACTAACAGGTTGAAATTACTCAAGAAATCTGCTCCGAGGATGGCGTGACTGACGTCGGCTACTATGAAAATCCATGTGAAACGCCGACGTAAACCTAGATCCAGTATGAGGGATTGCTCTCCATACGTCTGTATGCTTGTGTGGTTAGCTGCCCGGAGAGACAGTTTTCCGGGTGTCCGTGTAGATCGCCTGGATAGTGAAGGAGGGATTACGCTAACTTCTGCTCCCGTGTCTACCAGGAATAAAGTGTCTGAAGTTTTATCCTTCACATAGAAGAGGCGACTTGTTTGCTTGCCAGTAACAGCTGTCGCCATCACTGTCTGGCTGAGGCGTTTCCCTGAGCCTGGTTGGCTTCGCTAAAGCTGCACGGTTTTACACATTTCAGGGCATGACGTCCAAACTTCCAGTGATACCAGCATATATTGCTATCCCGAGAAGACGTGTAAGAACGCTGTCGTGAGAAGGATCGTCGTCGTGATGGTGACCTTCTTTGTGAACTCCGCCTCCGGACTTGTCGATCAGACTATTAGTTTCCAACTTGTCAATCCTTGCCGCTAAGTCTGCAATGGCGGCGAGTATCGGTGTGTCTGCCGTGGGTGTGGAATGACACGGTGTGGCACTATCAGATGCTACGTGACTTATGGTGTTATCGGATAAAACATCCAAATACTATCTGCCATGTCACTTAGTTGGTCTAAGTCATACGACTTTCCTGAGATGATTAAAATTTGCTGGACATTTCTAGGTAAACGTTGCAACCACATCTGTTTCAGCACTACCTCGTCTACTTTATGATGTCCGATTAACTGGCGCATGTGCCTGAGCAGCTGGGATGGTTTACGTGGGCCTAGTTCACAGCCTGTGAGCAATTGTTGGATTCTTTTCTCATCCGACAAACTGGTACGTTGTATGAGGAGGGCTTTAAGTTTATCAAATTGATGTTCCGTCGGAGGATCTTCGATGAAATCGCTGATTTCTGTCAATACTGACGGAGGGAGTTCTGCCAGCACCATACCATATTTGGCTATTTGGGACTTAATGCCCCGTGCTTCTAGCAACGGTTCAATTACCGCAAACCAAATCCTTGGTTCTGCGAAACCGTATTGGGGTAAACGAAAATCAGTGATGGCATTTATTGTGGCATTTGTCTCGCTATTAGTTGTCTGCTCGTTTGATGTACCGGACTGAGGTGATGACATTATATATATGAGGTTATTGGTGCAAATTAGGATACAAATATAAACCACACACAAAATCACAATGAATATAAAAATAGCAAAAATAAGAATATGAATATGCCAAAATAATCCGTGTTCTTATCGGGCTCACCAATTAATTTGTAGGGGACTAATATTAGAGTTCACTAACATTCCAAGTATAAAAGTAATAATCCAAGTCAGTGGAGTGTTAAATCACAATATATTACCAAAAATACAGTGACGAGTTATAGCAACAAAAAGGATTACTTGTATATAAAGTCTAAGTCCTCGGCTACAAATTAATTATATAATCCACGGGCACGTTAATTGTTTGGACTGCGTCTGCTGTAGCTGCTGTGTTCCGGTTGTAGAAATGTCTTCGGTTGAGAGTAGTAGGCTCCTACAATAAATCCGAAGTATACAACACGGTGTGAGTGGAGCAAGTAAGCAGAAGTGACCAGGGAGAAGACGAAGTCTCCAACAGCAGAGTGTATTTTTCAATTGTACACGGAAGTTATGTATATTTCAACAAGAAGCGTTTTAAACAAAAATTATGTACAATATCTCGAATTTATACAAGTAACCAAAAGTGTACAATCACATTGTTACGTACTCAACACGCTTCTGTCTTCCAGGACAAACTTGGTTGCTGCAAACTGTTTGGCATCCAGCATATTCGTAGTCCCCCGTATCATTTTCAATCGAATGGACAGACTGAACGTTTTGTCGACACCTTTAAGCGTGCTTATGCAAAAGCGAAGGGGGAGGGAACAACAGAAGAAATTTTGGATAGATTCATCAATTATTTCAAATGCTGTTGGCTTTCTATATTGTCGTAAAATGTACAAATACCATGACTTTCTTTGTCGTTGTTGTTGTACTACAATACACAGTCACAGTCCAGTCTTTGTCCTTTGATATTCGCGTGCTTCACTGAATCGGAAGGTACCACAAGCAGATAGGCATATTAGTCAGGCGCAGACAGAACAAGGCGACAACGTCCTCATTTAATTCCCTACAGTTATTACAACTATTTCAATATTTTCATTATATACTAGAAGAGACAAAATGGCACTATTAATTTGTTTTCTTTTACACGTTTTTCAAGCAGAATAGGAGTACGTTCACGAGGGCGCAAACGTGAATTCCTCTGAATGCTATCTATATAACTACCTCCACTCGATATGGCCATCTTTGGTAATTTACCTTTAGTGCACTGTGTCTGTAACAGTCTATTAGAGAAATTTATGTGTAGTTCTGCAGCAATGACAAATCTTACGAATGATTACGTAAGGTTATTAAGAGACATATGAACAATAAATTTCTTCAAAAGCGTCTGAAACCTATATTCACATGAATCAAATAGCGCAATTCAGTGGAACTTATATCAACTTACAAAGAAGAAGTCACAGAAGCTGAAGTTAGAGTAATAACCACTTGGAAAATGACAAGCATCGCCCAATTACCTTATCCCAGAAAAAAATTAACCAGCTGTAGTAACACGATTTGACAAGGGTTTCAGGTCAATGCTCAGGCGAATGAAGAGTCCAAAGAGTGGAGGATAAAATGACTTATTGTTCCAGTTTAGATGCTGGGAGCTTTAAATAGAGTCATATTTTGAAATGAGTACCTAACTGGAAGATTGGAATCAAATCAAGGAATGAATATGTTTGCCCAACTTTTCGTGCGCTTCAATAATTCATAAATGATGTGGTGTTTGCAGTATTTCAGGTAGTATAAATGAGTACTTGATTGAATGTAATCAGACGTATATGTAACGTCAGTGACTGACTGAGTCAATTAAAAGAGAAACGTTTCGTCATCAAGATGGCGAGCGCATAAGTATCAATCTACACCACATTCTTTGCATTGTTCCCGGTATAACTTTAGCTACACAGCGAAGTTGAGGTAAAATTTACTTAGCTGCAGAGTGAATGTACCACAACAATTTAACCAGGTTTTACGCCATGGCAACCTCATAGTACTTGAAATTAGGAGAATTTTGATGTGCAACTCTTATGACGAAACTTCACAGCGTCCAATCATCTACAGAAATAGAGGAAAACTGAATGTTTCTTTAGCTGAGACAGTCATACAATTTCTATATTTTCTCACGATTTTGACTGATTGTGCTTTTTTCTGCATTTTCTTCCTTGATTCGTAGCTTGTATCTTTTGTGTACACCTGGCGCAAACATGCTTTGGTCAGCAGGTAGGCTAACGTTGTCTAAACACTCAGTTTAAAGTTGACTAGGTGGAAAGACATGCATTACTATGCAAAGTGAGACAAGTCAACGAATTCGATAACACTTTAAAACAGAGAAAATCGTTAGGAATCTAGTTAAATAACCAGTGCAATAGAACTGAGTGATTTTTGTTGAAAATTAGAAACATTCTGCAATGTGAATTTCTTGCATAGGATAAAAAATGAGGACTGAAGAAATACCATAGTAAGTTGAGTACTTCTGAGAAATGCAGGTACATCCAGTTGACGAGTCCCAAATAGGACGAAATGCGCATCCTGGATTCCACTGCTAACCACCATCCACAAATTGTACTTCTAATCTGGTTTACCACATCAGTGGATCAAAAATGTGATTTGGGTGTAATTTAATGTATTAGTAAGGAAATGACAAACTGTCAGCATAGTTAATCAGTGGAAAGTAGTTAGGGATGACTAGAGAGAGATACAATGGTGAATTCCAGACACCATTGAACTCTGAGGATATTCATTACGTTTAAATTGTATTATTTATTGACTAGAGTTGATGCAATATAGGGTTGTTGTACTGTTCTGTAACTGGATTAAGGGGTAAGTACACCAGATACTCAGGAACATGCAACAACAAGAAGGATGACAGTGGTTACGCTGTATGCTCTGAATAATCGAAATTCATACTGACTGTAGAATTAATAGTGTGTAAGTCTAAGATGTTACTAATTTACTTATTTGCATTGAGACAAACGCGACTATCGAAATATGTGAAGTGTTTATAACATTCAGTCAACTCATTGGCTATGTGATGATCTCCACAGCATACAATGCACCGCTTCTTCCTTTGTGCTTTTACGACATTTTAGCAGTGTATATGTGTCTTTTTGCCAAGCTCACTGGCCTGATTCTTGTGGTCAACTCCTCCTCGCACTTCCTTTTTTCTGTATCACCTTGTTGGCAGTGATTTCAATTTTTCTAGAAACTTTGTAGGGTGATCAAAGATCGACTGATCACATTTCGAAACATCATCTGCTATAGCAGTTCATTTCTATTTTGTATACCAGTGTAGGAGTTGAATTAAAGGCCAAAAAGTGTGATACATTTTAGACAAGGATATCTCCACAACTGGTCATAATTTCTAATTCTTTTATTTATACCTGGTGCAATCGCAGACCTGATAATACCTGAAACGAAAAGCTTGAGTAATGGCTTGGAGTTGACCAAACTGACTTTCTCAAAGCCTATACCTGCCGATTATTGAATGCAGTGATCTATGCCCTCCTGATGTGGATTAACGCAATTGTGCACAAACACTGGTTGTTGCTATTAGTTCTTTCCACAATAACGAACCATAATGAATCACTTAATGAGCTACTGTAACTTCATATGTCTCCTGATGAGTCAGTTTCATTCCCGTTCTATTCAATATACGATTGTTGTTTCCTTAGTGCTCGAATAATATTCTTCAGCTGTACGATAAGACATAGGCAATGCGAGTGGCATTCAGTGGCTCACTTCAAGTATGGATTTTCAAGATGGAAGTATTTGATTATTGAGACTTAGACTTTCGCATTTTTCACTTATTTCAACGCAGTTTAAACACCTGAATTTTGAGCGGTTTAACCTAGATATCCGTTTGATATCTGTTCGTTTTCTGTCAGAGAGTGATACTACATATATTCTGATGAAAACTGTCATCTTTACTCATGCTCACATTACGCGATAGTGGAATCGAATTCCCTTGTGAAACAAATATAACTGTGTGGGTGTTTATGAAGTGAGAACAATTACCGGTTATTTCGGTTGAGGATGCTCCTAGTTCCCTTTCATTTCACTGAAGACGTAATGATGGATAGTACGGTGATCGAACTCTCTGTCACAGAAAGAGACTTGTGAAAAAAACTAGGGCTCACTGATATGTTTCTAAACTGATGTCGTCTCAACGGAGTTCGGTTATATTTAACTATTATGCGTATAGCTTACAATGTGAAATTCACAGTGATTTAGTAAACGAAAGTGGTTTTTATTGGAGCCTCCAGTGAGTTTCATGCTAAACTGTGACTACGTAAAAAAGCCAAAAACAAATAAATGATAAGTTGTATCTCAAGATGGAGCAACACTCAAATTCAAATTGTAAATATAAGGCATCTTTGTTTCAGGGACAGTTAAGATGTTGCATTCTATAACAGTGACGTCATACCGAGTTATCTTTGTGCCATAAAATCCAGTTGACAGCCAAATGCACAGAAAAAACAGGATACTTCGAAATCAACTGGTTGAAATATCGAAGGCTTATTAATGTTACAGCCAAGGTGTTGTCCACTTCTGATTAACATGTCACACTACTTGTGGGTATTAAAATGGATTTAACATCGTTTTAATGAAAGTTACCTAGACAAATGTCAATTACGTGAAGTGACAATCGCGCCTAGTTTACTAGCAAACCAGGTGATTGTGTGTCCTAGAAATGAGGAAAGGTTGAGGATAAATCTAGCAAATCTGATTCATGAAATCAGGCTAAACGTGGAACAAACGACAGAGGAAGAGAAATTATCATGGGTTAGTGTGAGAAATTAGTTTGAACGGAGAACTCTTATCTGACTTTTGTGTAATCAGTGACTTTGTGATTGGAGGGGGTAACAAGTACAAGAAGAAGGATGTACACCAAAAACTAGATAGAATTTATCTGTTTCTCAAGAAAGTGAAGATGCAGCCTGCGTCAGTCGCACCACGCAGGAGGTTCATGGTTCGATACCCAGACAGTAATAAAACTGGTAAAGATGGAGAGCTCGGCATGAGCCAGCATATTCACCCCGTAAAAATAAACATCACTGCTACCGAAACTTCAGGCCTCTAGCTCGAGGACTTATGTTTCACTGGAAACATAAAGGAATAAAAATGACTGTTGAACACAAAATCGAGTAGAATAATTGATGTGGGCTCAAAAATGATCTAGTGCAAAATAGGTCTCAGGCTGGCAGCAGGTAAAAGAGGCCTTGGAACATTATATCAAATCACCAAATCTCGATGTGGGAAGAGGTCAACTGAGGTGGAATCTACTAAATTTGTTCAAGAGGATCAAATTAACAAGGAGGAGAAACAAATTTAGCAATGAGTTGATCACTTCGAAGGACTCTTGAATTGAACATTGCCTGCAATTCGTCTGAAAATACCACCACCAGTACACACAGGGCTGCCTGCTAGTGAACACCTATCCTCCAGTAATTCGGAATGCAATCAAATAGCAGGCTAGGAAGGCTGCATATTGATGATCAAATATCCAGGAAGTATTACCAACACAGAACTCTGTGGATGAAGTGACCAAAAACCTGTTGCTCAACAAATATGTCGAAAGAAATGAGGTTGCAGCAGAAGCACGTGGAGGAGACTGTTGGTTGAAATCGCATGCCAGGCCGTTGAGCGTAAACTAAGTTGGAAATGACCAGTTTCACATTCGAAAATGACTCGGAGAAGAGCTCAATCAAATGGGCGAATGGATTGGAACACAACATTGTAATATTCTTGCATTCTTCTGAAGGAACAGTATCTTCCATTTCCAGCGACTAAGTTTTCTGGAGTGAAATATTTAACTACAACAATTAGTGTCTGGTCTAAATCATTCGGTCACCTAATCTTTCTTAGAGCATAATGCGTAAATGTTACTCAATTCCACTTTGGCATAACCATCTAAATGTGTCATATAACAACGGTCTGTATGCACATTCACTTTAAATGACTTTCATTAAACTCCTTGGTACGTTTTGGAGGGACAAAATAGTCGAGTGTTTATGAAATTTTCCAACCCAACAATATTCCATCGAATGATATACAGAAGAACAATATTCTACTTGGAAATCCCATATGAGTAGTAAGTGAATATACACTGTAAATTCAATATGATGTATAAACGCACAGTTCAGAGTAAAGCTCATATTATTATTTTTACTATTATTATATTTCAGTAATTTGAAAACATTTGAATGCCACATTTATCAAGTAGATGTTATAAATAATTGACTTCTGCCCTTCATCTTAACACCTCTGTTCTACACTACTTTGATGTTTGATTCAAGTGTCCGCAAACTGTTTAATTTTACAGAAACAGCATAACTAACTTCTTTGAACAAAGTTCGCAATTAGGGAATCATCTTCAAAGGAACCCGAATTATCAAAGACTACAAATGAAATCTGTCATCTGATTCGTAAACAATGTTAATCTTTTAATCAAATCAATGTCTGTTGTTTGGATAGAAAAGGAACTGATTATTTGTTTGATAATTCAACAATTAGAGACCTCATCATACTTACTTGAAGCCAGTTCTTATTTTCAACATGTCTTGCACCATTAGACTATGTTAGATTCCATGACATTATTTCATCCTTGAATTGTGATGATGCAAGATTCCAATTAAATCTAGCATCATCCCTCAAGAGTAGCCAACATACCATATTTCTACTGATTAAGTCACCAATAAACTCACCAATTACACTTTTGTTTAATTGTATAATTTACATTTAGTTGAATCCCTTTCCCGCTGTTCTACAATTTCCGTGTCAATAATGCCTCCCTTTAACTAATAATACAAGACACATTGGGAACAGTCTCAGAAGCGGTGTGGTTTCGTGATATCAAATAAATAATGAGTCCTTTCTCAGTCTAGACAACAGACGCTCATGGGACTATCCTAAGAAACCTCAGGTATTCAAGCATTAAACAAATATACTAACCCAGTTTGTTTTATGTGGTCGTAAATCCTTGGAAATTCAATCCGTATGAAAATCAATCAGAAACCTTCCAGTCAAATCAACATGTCAGCGAATGCATGAATAATGACTTCCAAGGTTCACAACGAAATGTTATGCATGTAATGTCTTGAACAGTCTGGTATTTAATATGTGGCTGCAGTCCTTTCATTTCAAAATATATCCTGTCAGTTTAACTTTGCTCCAGAGGAGGTAGTTGTAGGTGGATGTGTTCATTCTGTTAGGAATGATTTTCGTGATGTGCTAGGTTCACGAAACATATAGAAGCAGTGATTTGTCACTAGTATTGAAAGAAAGATCATGTTCCATGGGCTAACTACTATTCATATCGAGTATGATTTGAGAATAATGTTTGTTTTTGTGTCTTGTATTTTGGTGGTTAATGGCTTCAACATACTCATCTATGCTTCCATCTGTAGTTGAAGTGATGAAACTTGACTTCTTTAAGATTTCTCCTGACGACATTCATTGATGCCTCCAAAGCCTCAGGATGGTCGGGGGTGGGTGTTTTGCGCTGCGGGCTAGCCACCCCTCCGTACACCTCTTGAAATGCTCCCATATGACCGTGCGTCTTACATAGCCTCTCCTGAGGAAGTCCTACTCACTGCCTTCACGTGGCGGAGGTGTTTCTCACCGAAGTGAGAGGGCAAAAGCGGATGCCCGGCGCTCTTCACCGGGTTGACTGTCCATTGGATGACAGTCTAGGGGAGATGGCTAAACCCTGATTCCAAACCTCCAACGACTGGCGTATGAAGCTCACCGGAGTTCACCGACAGACGTATGGACAAAGAGCTTATTGGATGCCCTGGATGTCTGGCCCCATTCAAAAAGGCGTATGAACCGGACTCCGGTCACCGGCTGCCAATGGATAGTGGACTCCCTACTCCACTCCTACTGCCTTGTAGGTCACACTTGGTTGTGTAAAGGCTAGAGCTGCACTCTCAAACAAAAGGCCGAGCGATGCTGGGGACATCACTCGTACCCAATTCCCATGAAACTTCATCAACTCTCTTACAAACATTCGAGATGTTCATGAAGCCGGTTCATCCTCCCGTAGGAGATAGCCGAAGTAAAGTAAGTAAGTAAGATGCATTTATTAGTTTGTCGGGTATCGTCATCAGCCTTTTCATCTCCACGTTCACTTGAACTCCTGTCCTGTGTTGACTAACTAGTTTTCACCTCTGAATTTTCAAGTTTGCATGACAGATGGAAACCATACACTATGTCCAGATCCTTTAGGGTCTTCTTGTCCGTCTGACTTGGGCATACCTTCTCACTCGTCAAGTCCTTTTCATGATCCGGTTCGGTCGACAAGATTTTTGATTATTGTCAGTGACAGTAGGCAGGTTTGCCTGATTTTCACTTTCACTTGAAAGGCTTCATTGACTTTTCCGTTCTGAATCACACGGCATGTGGTATATCCTGTGGTTGTTGAATGAAGTCGGTGGAGGTTAAGAGCACTCCAAAGATTCGAGTCAGTTTCCGAATTACTTCACCGTCGACACTTTTGAAGTATATTTCAAATTCTATGGAGTTAAGGTAGAGAGTTTGCTGTCAGTCTGCGCTCTATACTATGACGATGAGTCATAATGCATTTTGATCCATGCTCTTCCTCAATTAACTATGTTCCGGATGATGTTTCGCATCCAGTGCACCTTTTTTCTCCATGCTGATGCTCCCGAATATTTTGCTTGAGATGGAGAAGATCTGGTCCCATGTCAGTCCATGCAAAGAGCTAGGTTTTCCAAGTTTCCTAGTGCGACAATTTAACCCTTCTTGAAATAAGTGGGCATCTTTCATTCACCACATTCTTCACTAGTGATGTCAGAAAACTCGCTCACATTTCATTGTCTGTTTGCAGTATTTCTGGGGAAACGCAAACAATCTTGATGGATCCCTCGGTTTTCAGTGACTTTATATGATTCAAATATTCATTGGATTACTGATGTCTGCTGGCAGATTTGTCACTGTTTCCAGACGAGTGGCAGGTGTCGGTTGACTCAGGAGCGAATTCTATGACTTCTCAGGGTTTGTCTGCAGATCTTTTCTGCTAGTATTCAGTGACTTTATAAGATTCCAAACTACTTTCATTGGACGACTGATGTTCACTGGCAGATTTGTCACTGTCTCCGGACAATACACAAATGTTCTTTAACTCAAGGTTTCCCCAACATGAACGGTCCAACGTCTTATTTGTCCCTGCTCTTTGATAATTAAGTTTTATTAACTATCTTTCATTAGTCTCATTTGTGCTGATCGCTTCCGGTAAAGCCACCTAGTCATCGTATACAGTGTACTTAGGTCTATCATATCTGCAGCATATTCTGTTTCAGTCTACACTGTGTGACAGGACTGTCTTTTGTCTTTCCTAGCTTTCTTAGTTATTTCTTTATTCAGTGTGTTTTACATTGGACTCAACTTCTTCTTTTGTTCATCCTTGCGCTGGTTCGTCTTCTGTCTAGATATGTGCATCTCCTGTACTACCTCCCTGGTGTACTTATAAGGCAGTTTCTAGTCTTTCCTCTATTTTCAACCCCAGACGGCTAAACACTTTTCCTTTAACGTCTCCTTCAGAGAGTTTTCTTCTTTATTCACACATCTGCATGCACGTACTTCTGGATCTGTAAATCAAAAACTACTGAAATATGAATATTGTTTACTGCATAAAAGCTTTCAGCGAATTGATCTCTGGTGACTGCCATCTTCCAGGCGTAGCAAGGTGATGTCAAGGAGAAGAAACTTCCCACCACTTTTATATTCTACAGTGAAGTTAATGTTTCCATGTGTGTCACTGGACAGTTGAAGTGGGTTGGATGGATGATTTTCATTGTTGCATGCTACAAGTGTGTCAACAATAAGAAGCTGTTTCATCTATTGCGGTTTTCAACATTTTTCTCGCAGGGTTGGACTTGTAGATGTCTGCTAATGCGGGGCTTGGTATACTTCCTAAAGCTTCACCATTTATTTGACGGTGAATAGTGCTGTCAAACTGGAGTTGTATATCCAAGGTACTCATGAGTAGTTGGCGTTTACGAAATGGTCAGAATTCTGATAAAGAAAATTTGTAGTTTTATTCGATGAGATCCTTCTGAACATGGAGGTTACATCACATTACACCATCAACGTGTCGGAAACGTTCTTGTGTTTCCGGTTTTCTGTGAAATGGAACGGATCTTCCACGGTGATTACAGACATTCGTTTTTGAATAGTTTCCAACTCCTCTCCAAGATAATGAGCAGTCTGTTTCTAAGTGTAATTGATGCAATAAAGTAAAGGACTCAAAGGCACCAGTTACATGTGAGTTTTTGGTAGGCTACAAAAGAGGCGCTCGAAAGGGACAGCAGGAAATCCTGTAAAATTGTCGATGGACAGCATGTTTCAGCTCTTTTCAGGTTTGCCGAAGCAATTGCTGTCAAATGTCTGGAACTCTATTTGTGTTCAGAAAGAAGCAGCTTTCAGTCTTTCTTTGACTTGGCAACTGAATGTCTTTTACTCCCTTTTTTTATATAATTACTCAAGCATAGTTAGCATATTTTCCCCTTCTCCGTAATGTATCCTGCTTATCACCGGTTTGTATAATTTGAGTGTCGATCTCATCTCAGCGTTACACAAAACTTATCAGTTAGTTAGTTATCATCCTATCCACCGCCTCTTGTCCTTAGTACAGAACAAACTTGTCGTTGCATCAAAGATTTGACTTTTGCTTAAGGTTAAACCCTTAGTGTTTAAGGTATATATATGTGTGCGTCGGTGGCACAGTGGTTAGGACTCGCCGACCATGCACATGGTCCGGGGTTCGAGCCCACACCGGCGCACACCTGATATCTATGGTCGGCCTGCAAAATTTGGGCTGCCGATTTCCATGCTGAAAATTCCATATTTGTACCAAAAATACAGTGTGGAATCAAGCTGTAAATCAAAAAAAATAAAAAAAAATTTTAAAAAATAAGTGTAATTTTTGAGCACTTTTCATTAGTTTTCAAACCTTTTTAAGTGGGCACCATGTAACATTCGAAAAAAATTTTAAAATTTTCCTGTACGTAAACTTATTCAGTTTGTTAGGCTGCATGTGGCTGAGGAGACAGTGATGAAATAAACGATGATACTTTTTTTGCTTGATCGTGAAATTGCAGTGGCAACAACTTATCGGCATTAGGTTACTATTCCTTAAGTTGTTGACCAATGGACAGAGTCCAGTGCTTTATGATGAGTGTAAAGTATCGGCTAATATTAGAGACATTCTTTCATGTTAATTTGGAGTAAATTTTATTTAGTTAGTTGCAGGTAACTTACTAGAATACCTGCACCAGGGTCTCGAGCTCACTGGCTTCATCCAAAGTCGCTAGAACCAACCAACAACCACTATCTTAATGACGAGGATAGAGTGTCTAATGATTTTCGACACTTTATAGCTGTGTTGAAATAAATGCAAATCAAAAACTGATTGTCGCTTTTATTCAATCTCTAAAAGTAATAAGTACACATTGAAATTAATCAGCAAATTACTCATTACAATTCTAAATATTTATCCACATTTTGAACTAATGGATGAGAACCTCTGCTGCCCACCGAACGATTTATTATTATGTAGAAAATGGCCACCTCCGTTGATACGAGCAAATGCAGCCAGATAATTAATATGCCGATTATCAATCCACCGAGTATGTGTTGATCATTTTGAAATGAGAATCGTCTATCACCTAGAAAAGCTTGAACAATGATAGCTATCCCCTGTAAATGAAAGACAGTCGTGTTGAGGCTTATCAGTGTCACGTATGTTTTCATGGTGTATAAAAACATATGAACTTGGATACAGCAATAATAAACTTAATGTCTTTAAACAGAGAAGGAGATTTAAATCAATTGATAACAATGCTAATGACATTGTGAATACAGATGTGGGAGGGTGATGATATGAGACCTTGTCACTGACACATATACTCATACGACGCTTAAGTAAATATATACTAAAGAGTAGAATACGTGAGTATATAATAAGGCCATGATAATAAAATTGCTCAAGTGTATGAATCTAACTGACTACTTAGATTGCACGAGTCTGATCTATTGAACTGTAATTCCATATCAGAAATGCTCACCTTCTATGACCTGTTTAGGCAGTACTTGGGATTGACTGTGATTCTATTTCAAGCACTCATTCCATCCTCCTCAATACTTACAGATCCCTGAATGTCATAAAATAGAGTCGGTCACTGCGCAGAATGTTTCCTTTCATGTGGACATTAATGAAGATTTAACGGAAAATTGTAGCTCAACAATGGCAGTCATATCGCTTATATTTAGCAAAATTTGAAAGTTAAATGCAAAAAAGAATCATGAGTGTTGCTAGAGAAGTGAACGTGGGTGTAGCACTGTTTCAATCTATGATGCAGTCATACTGAACATAAGCTTAAATCATATCGACCACTAACGAAGCAATGAGTCATACATATTCCTGTCACTGAAATGGCATTTCTTCAGGCTTTGATTGACAGTTACTGAATTTTGTCAGTGGATATATATAGAAAGCAATATTATTCCTACCAACTCGTTAGTCATCCTGAGGTGAGGGGGTACTTACGTTATAAGACTCACAGTGCATAAAAATGTAAATGTAAAGTTCATTGTCCGTAGGATATTATTAATTTGTTTCTTTACGTTATGCAGGAAATGACGGCATGAAAGAACGAAATGGTGAAACTCTTCATGCTTATTTACTTGTAGCTGTTGACAATAAATCTATTTAGGACAGCTTGATGGGTGAATCTGTACATTTAGAAACAGTATATAACAGTTTCAAGTTTCAGCAGTAGAACTGACATTCAGTGAGACAAATTATAGTGAAATGCATTCATGCTCACTACTATTAGCAGTAGCATTAAACTTTAACACTAAAAAAACGTTGATAGGAGTAACACGAGTACATTTATCCCAATCAAATTACACTGGAGCTACGAATGTGGTTGGTACTCTTATCTAGATGGGCATCAACTGCTACAGTTTTCTGCTTCAGGCAATTTAGTCAATATATTTTCCAGCCTTTAAAGCAAATACAAACTTTTTCACTTTCAAAAGTACCTTCTTCTTTTTCAAATGGTGGAATGATAAACTTACCGAAATAACTGTCCACATCATGGCAAATCCACACAGCATTATGAGTAACTGTCAAGAGAATGAGGAAGAAAATCAGTCTTGCAGCTCGAACTACTTAGAAATATTATTTTGAGTTTTATGGAATAAATTATTTGAGGATATACTTGACATCTGTTAACTACTTACTCAGATCAGTGTGATTATGCAATATATGAAATGTAATAATAATAGTAATCTTTCAAATATGAAGATATGTTAATCTCAGTCACAGTGTTATCCAAATTCTACATACAAAGAGTGGACTAGGAGGCCGAAAGAATCATGCTATCCCATGTCGGTTTTAATATATTTCTTTAAGTTTTCAGATTCATGAAGTGACTGAGAGTGTGATGTTGTCATACTCATGCGTAACCAGGCTTAAAACGAGCTAGTTAAGAAGGGCAAGTGATGGAGAAATCTGGCCTTAAAAACAACGAATATCAATCACCATTAATCACAGAAATCCAGACGAAGTTGTCTTTCCACTTATCTAACCAAGTCAGAATCGTTTTAACTACAGGCGGCGCCACGGATGAGGATGTGAAAGTCAGTTACGACCGGAAATTGTGACATAGAGGTGTTCATTTCTCTGAAAGAGGTCGCGGAATCGGTAACAACTTGCACATGGAAGAAGATCCTAGATGTCAGCACAAATGTAAATCAGAGTTTCTATATCAGCAAACTGGCCAGAAAGTATAAGCAGTAATTTAGTGCAGTAGTGAATTTCCTACCTTCCAAGTTGAATCTTGCTGTCTTTACCCTGGAAGCAGAAAGATTATCGACACTGTTGATGTTATCATCATAGCCATAGACTCTGTGTGCTCTTGGTTGAAATATGGATGACAGAAATGGATTATAGCCTCTCCAGTTTGCAGTGGAGAGTCCACTTCCATTTCATCTGTCATACAGATTTTAAACATTTCTATACGTTGTCTCCTGGCTCATACTGCTATCCATGCAGTCCTATCAGACTGAATTATAATGTGATTATGCCACGTCCTCCATTTCGTGTTCATCAAAGAATAATATATATAAGCTGATCAACGTCAAAAAGATTTCATTGACAGCAACTTTCCGGCTTCAGAATTCCAGTGTGTAAGAGTTTTTTCTTCTATGCCGTGAAAATTCAATAGTGATGGCGATGGATTATATGCGGTGTCGTCGCCATCCGCTAGACAATTCTACTCGAATAACTAAAATTTAGTGAGCTTTACCATATCCTTTAACCATATATCAATACTGATAGATAATTTCTAATTAAAAGCAACTCACAGTTCATCTAATTACTTACATCAAATTGTTGGAAGTGTATGAAAGGGAAGAATATTGTAACAAAGGATAATTCCACAATGAATGTCACAAGTATGAACTCCCTTAAACTTTTGAGAACATCGAATCTTTTGATGACACTGACAGCTACTACCATGGTAGCAATAATCACAGTAATTATCCATGTGACAAATGTCCACCAGAATTGTAAGTCGATGAGTGGAACAACTGCAGCAAAGGCAATGATTATCGTCTAGAGTGGGGAAGAGGAGAAGGCGAAAATAATGAAGATTTGAAATACAGCAGTTTCCAAAAACTATATCCGGAAATGAATGAGTCTTCTGTACTCAACTGTTAATGGTTGAAGACAGTTGAAATGAAGCGGTAAACTTTGGTCTTCAGAATACAGATGAACCATAAGAAGGCATACATACAGTCAATCATGGTATACTCCATGCCAAGAGCGAAAGCAATGGGTCTACTACAGAAACTAAATAACATGACACTTATTTCAATCTCACAACACCACAAAGTTAAGACAAACCACTCATGAAACAAATTGGGAAGATGTTTTCATCTCATGAGTCAGCTCTATTTCCCGGAAGGTATTTATCCAGTTAATCAGAAATAACTCAGTTAATAAGTGTTCAGTGGCAGGAAGAGATTATCGCTTATCTTTAGGTTTCAAACAAATCATTCGTTGTCGTATCTACATCCAAAATTCTGTCATCAATTCATTCTCCACTGCCAAACATGACAGATTTGATTCAACCACAACTATACTGGTTTAGGTAGGATACTACAGGAAACTAAACACACTTCTACTGTGAAAATATTAAGGAAATCGTTTTCAGTCAATGGGTTCAATTCTACTTTCGACGATGTGTGTTGAAACCTGATCACATAAACTTCTTCCACTCTTATAATTCACTGATGTGTTCCTAATACGGAGTGAGCGTTTCAAGAGCGACCGCAGTTGCTTCAATATTTTTAACATTCGTCGTTCCAGTCAGTTGAGAATCTTAACTCTAGTTTATCGCAATTTCTTTTATATTCCGAAATTAGATACAACTAGGCGTCAGAATTTTCACCTCTGAATTGGCTTCTTGAGGATAACACGACTTTTTTCTTACTTTTAGTGTAAAACGTATCCCTTGTGTGTTTGACTTAAAGAAATTGCGTAATTTTTACGTAGAGTTACAAGAAAGGCAACAAGCGTAACATGTCCTTATATGAACATCGATCGATCAGATATGCAAGAGGAAAATATTATTGTTAAAATTGTACTTTCATAAAATGAATGGCAAAATGCACTCCACTTACAGCAATTATCAGGTATATATAATTATAGGGGAAGAGGAACTGTAACTGCGGTATTAGAAGCATCTCCAGTTGTAGAAATGTTCCTATAGTTCTGTATTGTTACAAACAAAATTAGTGAAAGTTACTCAGATTGAGATCAATTTGTACAGGATGAAGAAGAGAAGTGGGGATTGACATCTCCTATAGTTTTATCGATCTAATATGTAGACTGCTACCAGAGTACTTGAACTATACTTGAATCTGCCATTTCAAATGCAGCTGTTTAATATTGACAATTGTAATAATAATAACAATTTATTCCGACAAATGTATAATACTCGCATGAATAAATTATCGCTTTCACATGCGAGATAATATCTCAAATAATAACATAACATGTTCAGTTGTAAAGGCTTGAACTTCTGGTTTATGAGACATTATTGGTTGAAATGAAACATTGAGTTGTTCATGTAATCGATACATATTAGTGTGCTTCTTTTCTTTCCCACTTAGTCTGCCATCAATATCGATTTTATGTCTACCTCATATGGAATGATGGTTTCAAAGTTAATGATAGCTCGCTTAAACAGAAACCGAATTCCACCTCACTATTTTGAATTGTAATGGCTTATTCACTGTCTTTCTCTCTGCTCTACTATAGTCGATATACATGATAATGAGGTATATAACAGATGGGTAGATATTGTAAGAATGGATAAAAAGTAAGCATTATACGTACCCACACAGCCATAAAAACCAAGTATTCATTGTGATCCATGAATGAATTGGCGGACTTGAAAGCATTTCATTAACAGGATTAGTCAACAACACGCAACTTACACAAGTAACACTAGAGCGCAGATTCCCCATACAATTGTAATCTGTACTGCCACGATGATGAAAGTCTGTGAAAAATGATGAATAAAAGTAACACCCTCTGAAATATGAAACAGATACCTTCCAAATGAACTTCCTGCTGTTTCGTTCAACAGAAGACTGATTGGAAACAGGCTTGAATAATTTGGTTATAAGTGATAAGAACTTACTTCTGTGTTACTTTGTGAATTCATTGAATCGTGAGTTGAAGATTGTTTATTTGTTGGAATAAATCGGAGCATTGTTTGATTTTCATTTTTGACTGATGATATTTTCAAATGGTTCATATTAAATTTAAAAGACGAGTAGAGAAGAAAATTTGATGGTAGTCTCATTCCTAACAATGGACAACTCACAAATTTGTGACTCACGAATACAGCTTACACAATGAAACAGTATTATTACTGGATGACGTTTCAAACACATTTCACTGTTCATAATCATATCAATTATAATCACACAGATTCGAAACTTGAGTTTTATGCTTTATCTCTGTTCTCTCCTATTTGTCTTAGGGGTAGTAGAATTTTCCAGATATCTGGGACAGGTGTTGGATCATTTCTGTTACACTTGTTAGCAGTTGATTCGATAAGGAAATCTTCCATTACCAATCTCTACCTCTACCCTGTTAAATTGGATTTTAAAACTGTCATCTTATCCTATCCATCCTATTGTATGGTTGTGTGTTGCTGCATGCAGTGGAATAGCTGAACTATTCTCCATAATTCTTATCCTATTACAGTGAACTAATCCAGATATTTCGCTGGATTTTTCTAATTTGCTAATTTGACTGACCGCGCCCTACTAATTATTCATAAGTCTTTGGTCTGACAATAACTTCAGGGTATTATATGCTTAAACTGTCTTGTTTTTCGACCTTATAGTATCCTCTAACCGACAAAGCTTGTTTCTAATTGAGTTTGAGGGATTGAATACCAGCCACTTCTTTTATTCCTGCCTTGTTAAGAACTCTGCGTAAGATTTCCGAGGTTCCTTCATAGTATGGAATTCCTATTGATGATTTAGATTCCTTATTGCTGGTGTTGTCATTATTTTGCGCATGTTTGACATGCATGACGTCATTAATATTGCTATTATTATTACCACCACTATCACTACTTTCATTATTTATTTTATTTTTACATTTTCCTACATACTTCTTGATTGATTTGTCAAAGTAATTGTTAACTTCTCTCATAAACCTCCTTCCTGTCTTAGATTTTTCTTTGTTTTATTACGATTTTGTGTAATATGGTCACTTAAAAATTTCACCAATCGTATTTTTACTGACATAAGATGGAATGATCATAAATCCAAACATCTGTTTAAATGTGTGGGTTTCCTGTAAACACTAGTGTTTAACTTCCCATCTTCCTTCCTTTTTACGCTACAATCTAAGATTAGAAGCTCCCCTTCCCGACTTTCCAATTCATAAGTGAATTGAAGTGCCTCCACCTTTGAGTTGACATGTTCGAGAAATCAATCTATATCTCGTGTTCTTAGTAGAGTGAATGTGTCATCTACACGCCTTTATCGTACTTTTGGTGTGGCGACTACCTCAGTTTGTTTGTTTATTTTCTCCTGGAATTTAGATACTGCGGAAGTCAGGTATTGCTTAGCTCCCATCCTTATGTACTCAAGTGGAACTTTCATTCTAAGTTCAAGTTCTTGTAAGTAGATTTGTACAACTAACTTCACCATTATCAAAATAAACACTACAGTTGTCGGATAGAAGTTTATCTCTCATTCAGGATGGCGTTTAGTAGAGTGAAAACTATGTGCGATTAAAGCCCAGTTCACCAATTAAAATGGTGAAACTTGAGATATGTATATTGTGTCCAAATATATGATAGCACTGTTTTCTGGAGTCCTCGAATCTGAACATTCGAGACAGATATTTCAGATTTATTCATCCAATAAGTCGACAAAAGCTAAGATACTTTAAACAACTCAAGAGATAAATATAGACGTTGCATTATAATTTAGGGCAGACTAATATTCTCTCTTATGACAGCTTCAAAATCTTTACTTCGAGAATATCCGTATACATGGTGTTACAACTCATTCATTGTGTCATATATCCCTGAGATATAATTTCCAATCGGTATCCTTCAACACTCTCATTGACTGACTGCATTCCTCTCCTATTTCAATGAGTAGGTGGGTGTTTCATTCTGAATGGAATTTTTGAAATACAACTCATTCGGCAATCAGTCAGGGAATATCGAATCGTGCATTCCTAATGTGGCTGATGCAGTAAGAAATGTTTTAAAATATTAATCAACAAATTGGTGATTCATCCATGTATTAAATGAACCCTTATAAAAGAAAGAGCATGATATGATTATTCTTCGGAAGATACAATCGCTCTTGAATAGGACTTAGTTGTTGCTGTTGTCCATCAACTACACCACGTTGACAAGAAACATAAAATGAGGTCATGAAAAGTTTATCACCACAATGAATAGTCTAATGTAGGCATTACAAGTATCAGGGATGGAAATAAAACTTGCCAGAAGATATATTCAAGTGTATAATGGAAATCTAATATAAAACAGAAAACTTACACTCGCTTGATGAAGTTATCATTGTCAAAAGTGAATTAATTGCCGAAATCGTCGAATAAATGTGCGATTCTATTTCAAAATGTCAGAATATTTGAAAATCAGTCAAGGCGAATTTATACGATGAATTAAAACGCGAACTTTGATATAAACTAAACAGCCAATGAAACGAATTGAGTGGAGCCAGTTGTCATTAGAAACCACACTACTTGAAGAAAAGCTGTCTGAGGAGACACATAAGAATGAATTCTCAGAAAGCTGTCGGAAAACATAAAGCACGTTAGTCAGATTTTGCATTTCAAAGGGGCTACTCTGAACAAATAAATAGGCCAGAGCTGATGGCATTTGGAGAACCACTGATCACCATCAGCCACCGAGTAATTACTTCACCCTACTGAGAAATTCCTCACTGGTGGGAATATACGATTTTGTAGAGTTTGAAGTCAAGGTGTTAGCCAACGAATAGTGTGAGAAATGGAACATTTTATGAAAATAAATATCCCCTTGTAGACAATCAAAGTGGAAATTAAGTGATTCGAATGGGAGTGTTGAAATAATGTCTAATTATAATGTATACGTCGAACTGATATCTGTTCTACTTCTTGACTTGAAAAACGAATGGTAAGAGAAGGGGCTACATGTAGAACTCGAACTCTACATTAAAGGGTTTATTCACAGCCTCATAAATGTATTATTCACTTATTTCAGCATTGTACTATCGTCACAGTACATCTGAATTCTTCATGTTATTGTAAGAACTGATAGGTGAACATTAGTGTGGAATGGATCCGCTGAACTGGAAATTCAGTTATGTAGATCATAGTAAAGCTGAAGAGTATGTTTTCTTTGAATCGAGAAGACCATAGACATTTTGCCTTATTGGTGTAACTAATTGATTTTACGACTGAATATGTAGTACGCAAGTGGTTATTCGGAAGGTATAAGGTGCATATATATATTCGCACATGTGATTTCGATGAGTAACTGATTTACGGATTTTGAGTTTGGGCTAGACAGATCAACCATGCACTACAATGTCTATGATATCTTGTGGGAGAAGCACAGTTTAAAAGTGATGCAGTCTACGTACGCTCAGATCCAGAGTGATCAAGAAAGCAACAACGACTGACACTGTCTAATCATCGAGTTTCAGTTAACTGCAACCTTAACTGACTTCAAATTGGGAGTGTTTAGCAGGGAAGCTGTGCTAGTGAAAGATAGTTCACGGTTCCTTTCCATCTGAATAAAACAGGGTGAAATAGCATTCTCTTCACGACTCACCTCATCCTGCAAATTCTTGCTCCTCCTGTAGAATTTCATGATCTAGAATTTCTCTTTATTCTATTCTCTAACTCGTGTCGTTTCTGATTTCCTTTGTCTACCAAAACGTTGATTCACTAACTTGAGTCTCAATCCTGTTTCACCTGTTGCCTCATTGAGATGATGCTTGCCACATTTCTATCATATCTAGTGTGTATCTATCTGATTTCGACCTAACCATGAATTCATTGCTCTTTTTAAAATTACATATCTTGTTACTAGCATCTAACCCCTTAGTTTTCCCCTGCCCGTGTACCTAAAACTGACTAAATAAAATAACCACTTGATTAGTAAAACATTTCGATGTACAAACCACATATTAGTGTAGAGCCGATGATGAGGAACTATATAAAAAGGAAGGTATATTTCCTCGCTCAATTTGTTATTTTTTCCAAACACCTAAATGAGAATTTGGAAATTACTAGGCATAAATCGCGTTTATCTACTAAAATTCTTTTCTACTTAGCCTGGAAACAGTTTTCTGACTTTCCTAAAAGTAAACAGCATCAATTTCACCTGTATTTGTCACTAGTGTTCGGCTTCATGCTTCTACGTATTCGGCTCATTCTTTTGCCTGACCATCTGAAGGAGTGTGCAAAGAATGGAACAGAGTTGGTGAACATTTGTAAAAAATTATATTTGTAAAATCTCAGCGATATTGAAATGAGTAATTCCAACGTTTCGTTCGGCAATCTGGTCCGAACTTCTTCAGGGAAATTAATCGAAATTAACATAACAGAGGTTTATATATAAAAGGAACATCTCTTATTTTTAAAAAAACTTTGTCCAATCATGAGTCATAAAACAGGCATCAACATGTACAATAAACAAAATTGTATGAGTTGTGATCAAAATTTGACCTCAGACTTACAAATATTGATCTACCTTTGTTAAACAATTTAAACACAGTGTGTATGTGTGCGGATAAACAGTTGTAAAACAATGTCTTAACGTCTCCATAAGTAGATATAGACAGTCAGGAACTATTCTGTCAAATCTTGACTACAGTTCATTTGAGAGTTGGTGAACATTGCACAGTCGGTAGTTGCATTTTGTCCCTGTTTCATTTCAGGAGTGCCTTCAGGCTCTTGTCTCCTCCTCACATAACCTCTACCACTTTACTGCAGTCGCCTAACTTGCTTTCTCATGTTTGAGTTATATACAGCGATCTAGCGTTTGACTTCACTCAAAGTTCTCCTCAGCAGGTGTTTTGTCCACTCAGATTTCCTTCGTCATTTTTGCTGAACAGTAAGTAGGTTCATAATTAGTTTCTCCCACTTGTTTTTTTTTTATTTACAGCTTGATTCCACGCTGCATTTTTGGTACAAGTATGGAATTTTCAGCATGGATATCGGTAGCCCAAATTTTGCAGGCCAACCATAGATATCAGGTGTGCGTCGGCGTGGGCTCGAACCCCGGACCATGTGCATGGTCGGCGAGAGTCCTAACCACTGTGCCACCGACGCATACTTTGTTACCAATCCTTTCTGACAAACGTGACTTGAGTTTTTTCTTATTTTCAAGTTATCGTTCATTCTTAGATTTCACTGCATGCATTCATTCATGAAAAATTCAGAATTTATGAGGTATTCAGATGTTTGTGTGCGGTATTGCAGTTCCTTGTCGAGTCGCGCTTCAGAATTTGCGGCACAGTATTCAAGTAAAATATCACTAGATTTCTGTTATCTCTTAAAAAATTATCTGCTTCTGTTCAGACTGCAGCTCCTGCATTTAATTCATATTCCAATATTCGATAGATTTCATTTTCATCAGTCATATTGGTGTGCATGAGGTCAGAAAGCTATGGGTTTCCGGTTCACTGGTAGAACAGTTGTCAACCACAGAAGAGCACTCTGCTCAGGTCCTAGCGACGAATCTCTGGACCTAGTTTATTCTCTTGTGATTAGTTTAGAAATCGCCAAATGAAGCGCATAATTCTATTCATCTCTTGTAAAACGTCACCATCACTGATGGTGGTGAAACTTCAAAGCACTTCTATCCGTTGGAATAAAGAAATCAGAAGGGTGGAGTCTAATTAAGGATTATATGACATCAACCAAACAATGTATCCGCTATCGATGAAAGCAAAAGTGATGATACGGAATTGAGATGTCCTCACAGTGCTTGAGTCAGCTAGAGCTGGTCACATTGTAGAAGAAAGTAAGGTCATGTGATACAGAATCGTTAACAATCTAGAGCAGCCGAAGAACATGGCTATTCAAATCGCCAACTGGAGATTCAATAATCTACTTCTGTCATCGGGATGACAACCATGCGGAGAGTGTGTGTGTTGCTTTATTGATGTCATCAACAGCATCAAGGGCTCTTGTGAAGTGGGAACAATGGTCTCGAGGGTCGTGACAGCAATATTCCACTCGAAACTATAGAAATGACTTCTCAATCTGGAGAAATCAAAAATTCAGCCTATTGAATGCAAGACTGAAAAACGAAGCACAAATAGACTCAGATCACTATCCGACGTAAGAAATCTTCAACATCTAGTTTGAATTACCGAGAGAAGCTGTAGATAGAAAATAACTGGAATTTAGAAATTATAGGCTCAGCCAAAATTGATGAAAGAAACGAGGGTAAAGTAAAGAGTTGCTATTGAGGTACAATGTTCTCCTCTTAACGCATGATGATAAGAGCAGCCTAATTCTGGGCAAAGTGTCTACACAATATGCAGAATTCGAAGCGTAGCTCATCGTATAATATTTTCTCGCCCTCCAAGATCTTCAAGTAAAATAGTAATCCAAAATATTTAATGTAAAGCGCTATTGTTGGATCTGAAGAATAGTTAATCTCTTATACTAGTCGTTACTTTCAAATGATTCAAAGGATGTACAACAGAACGTGAGTCTACTTGAAAATTCTGTATAAGTAGTAACTAAAAATACTCTGAAAATTTTGTATACTGTATGGACGTTTTGTTTAGAATAAATTATTATTATTATTGTTTTTTAGTACCAAGTGTTTACAATAACTCTCATACACTTGAATACCACTATTTTCAAGTACATGTAACAACGAGCTGACTTTTTGTCCATCTTCTTAACGCTTTGATTTTATTTTACGATTATGTTCAGTTTGAGTGTCGGCAATTCGTTTGAATATATACAAAGAGCATAAAGATCAGGTGTGAATGAAGTACGAATGAAGAGAATCATCTTTGGCGAAGGCGGAGTATCAAAGACCACAAAGAAGAATCAATTATTTAATCGTAAGAAACTGTTCATATTTTATTCATAACAGTTTCTTTTGTTTAGACTGACAAAACACTCATTATTCACTTGATGTTTTGAAAGAATCTTGCACTAAGATAAATTTACGTCTTATTTTCTCAACTCATCTTGTTTCAATCGATTCGATTCGATTCGATGTTGTGCTTGTATCGTTGAGTAATAGTGACGCATAGATTGTGAAGAATCCTAATAGATGCTCCCTTTCCAGCTATCATATTTTATGTGTTCTGTTTAGTTCAACAATGAAATCAAGAATGTCAGGCTTGATCATCATTTGTGTCATTACCATGTAACTAAACTTCTTTCTCACTCTCTATTTATTTCGGAATGAATGAAACATCCTTGTCCTGACTTTCAATTTTTTCCTGAGTTTCACACTGTGTGACAAAACATGAGTCGGCTGTGCCTCAAATGATACATCTGCGTTAGTAATACCTGAATACAGCAGACTTGGAGATGACGTTGAGGAGACTGTGTCAGTATGAGATGGAAGTTGGTGGACAATCGTGGAGCCAGCAAAAGAGAACTGCTGAGAACGGAACAAAATGGGGATGTCTTGGTGAATACATACGTTCCACCCGGGACATTTTTTAATTCCTTTACGTTCCCACTGGAACATAGGGCTTCAAGCTATAGATGTGAAATTTCGTAAGCAGTTGTTTTACTTTTAAGGGATGTGGTTCCTAGCCTCATGCCCAAACTTCAGCCTCTACAGGTCTTATCCCTGGCTTAGAGAGGTAAAAGAGTGCATGAATCGAGGATCGAACTCTGGAACACACGCGTAGTTGACGAGCATTCTAGCACTCCGTCGCTCGTTATAAAAGGGAATGACATTAACAGTAGCCTAATCGAGAAGACCAGAATAAGAATTGGCACTCTGACCAAAATAGTTGGTTGTAGGGAATGAAAGTCTGTTTCTTTTAATTGTCATATCTGGCTACCACCTTGAATTCATCATTTATGAAGAAGTATGCGACTAGTGGAACTACCAATGAACCACCAGGAGACACATTTACCACTGAACACTGGATCTCCGATGAGTCTCGACGCATCATAAGCCACTAGGTTCCTAAAATTGAGGGAAGCGAGAAGACCAGGTGAAATCCGTCCGAAAACACTTAACTGGAATCACCGACCTCTGTTTGAATGTCGACTTCACTTTTGCACACAATGTGAGTGTAAAGTTGCCTGTCGATGGGAAGACAGTTCAGCCTGTCAGACTGTGTCTGAAGCCTATGCAGGATGAGGTGATAAACTGATGTCCACAGCAGAAGACATCATCCTGCGAGGATAAAGAGTTTCACCGATGTCAAACTTCACTTGGATTTGAATGGATCCAGTAGAAAACAGAATCAAGCGCCGACCGAATTGCAGCATTACACAGCATCATCGAATACAGCTTACGATAGCCTTCAACAGTGTAAACTGTGGATAAATTGTTACTCAAGTGTCGGTTCGCCGGGATTTGATTGGTTTGAGGATTTCATGATGAGGTGGGATTAGTTACAGAACCATTAGGAAATCTTGGAGGACGCGACAGCTGTTCTGCACTAGTTTGGGAATCTTAATAGAATTTTAAATTTTCCAGTAGATTGATTGAACCGAAGTCCTCGATCTCAGGTTGACATGTCGGCTTCTTATGTAGATACTGCGACGACGTCTGGGCATTTAATTAGAATTCAATTTGTAGGTGGTGAGTAGCAGCGGAATCCATGAATAGCATTTCGTCCTATTTTTGACTCTTCAGTTGGATGTACCTGCAATTCCCAGTGAGCGATGATGTCCCTACCAAAGTGTTTGAAACTATGGGCAATGGGTGCGATCCTCGGTGGGGACATCATCACTCACTGGGAAATGTAGGTACATCCAGTTGACGAGTCCCAAATAGGATGGAATGCTCATCATGCATTCCATTGCTAGTCACCATCCACCCATTAAATGTTTTCATCTTCAGTTAAGAAAGATAATTCGAAGGGTTTTCTTAATTTTTTTCATGAATTAGATTCTTAATGTGAGCTATTCCAATCGCCTATAAAAACAACCAACAAATGACTCATTAAACTTTGTGAAGGATTAATTTCCTGCCAGGATATTTGAGATTCACTGGTAAAAAGTTCTGTGTAACTGTTTTAATTGTTGTAACAAAATGGCAGTCATTCATACGGCAGATGCACGAAACGTTACACTTGTTGTTTAAGTTTCGCTACATTTGTTTTTATTAAACATCTGAGCACAGCCCTCATTCATGCTTGATAGTTTCAAACAAAAGCCAGAAGAACAAGGGGACAGAGCCAAAAACGAAAAAAATGTGTTTACTGAAATGTTTAGCTAATTTTCATCGTTTTTGGTGGTTTTATTTCTCGTTTTTTTTAATAAAACTTTCGAAAATGTGGAATCAAATTCTAAAACCTTGACTTCAGCACTATTGGGTGCCACAAATACTTATCAACTTTCTTTAGCTAAATGACAATGGCACACAACAACGATAAGAACCATCTCAATATTGGAGGACCAACGACATTTTGAAGGAATTACTACTGAAAGTACAGTTCACTTTCAACGATATCATCTATGGTAAAAAAGATAGTATTGCAACTGGATCACCAGTGAGTCCACTCCTTTCAGATTGCTTCGTAGCAAGCCTTGAGAAAGGTCCACTAAAGTTGTGGATTGACACAATTTACGACTGTATAAACGATACGTTGTTGATATATTCCCTATGTGTGACAACAGCAATGCCCCCAATCTACTGCTGCAGACATTTAACTGTTGCCATCCAGCAACAAAGTTCACTCTTGAAATGGAAAACGAATCAAAAATACACAGTTTTTGTTCAGCGAAGAAATTTCTTTTCAACGACTTCATTTTCAAGCAACTGTACAGTCGTATTTATATTTCAGAAAAAGGTTATTAAGTGGCACTAAATAATTGCTCAGTCAATGTACGTATAAATGTGATAAAAGTTATAAGGGGTAGAGTTGAAGTGGATAAATTACAAAAATACTAAAGATTGTTTTATAACAAAAATGTCAAGTGTTGTCTAAAAATTTTGAAAATTAGGAGTACGATTACGATAAATATGAAGATGTGAAATGAAGTGGAAATAATTCAAGTGGTAAAATAAAATAAAAACTAGAAAGAACATTATTATGACCAAGGTAAAGAAAGCGGTTTGACAAGACGTTTTTGAACACATAATTTAGGTTTCTGTTCATGTATATAGATAAAGCTTCGGCTATGCATAAGTGAAGAAAACGTAAACTTTGGATCGATTCGATTTTGCCATGTAGATAACTTTGAAAGATGAATCACGTGGGGCTAAATGACCAGACTCTAACAGGTGATCACAAATAGCCGACTTTGCAGTTCTACGTTCGCCTTTCATTAACCAAACCGGATAGTGTTCAGCTACACGTTTTCGGAGATTACGCTTACAACGTCCAATATAAACAGCTCCACAAGAACAAGTAAAAGAGTAAATGCACATAGATGTGGACAAAAGCGGTAATCTATCCTTGACGCATTGTCTGATCATATTTCGGCTGGTAAAAACTAGTTGCAGGTCAGCTGCAGGAAAAGTACGTTTAATTCATTTAGATAAACGATTTTTAATCAATTCTGAAATGGTGTCACCTTTGAATGCAAGACTCATAAACAGCTTTTTCTTTGGTACTGTGACTTGTCTCGGGGCAGATTCTTTCTTGATGTTACGTTCAATGAACCTTGTGGGATAACCATTGTTAAGGAGATTTGATCGAAGGTTATCTAGTTCCCTATCGATTGTCTCTGCAGAGCAGATTTTACGAATTCTGGAGCATAAGGAATGAATAAGATTTCTCTTTCTCCCTAAAGGTACCCAACTGTTGAAGTTAGTGTACTGCCCAGTGAACGTTCCATTCTCTCTTCTATCTAGCTTAACATCAAGGAAGTGAAACGAAGAATCCGACTCTTCTTCGATCGTGAAAAGCAAAGATGGGTGAGAACCATTAAATATTCTAAGAAGTTCGGCAGTTGAAGTGTTTTCATCACATACAATGAAGGTATCATCAACATCTTTTACACATAAACAGACTATCGATGGTTTCCTTTAGTGGGCCATTCTCTAAGCTTGCCATGAAAACGTCCGCTAAGAGCGGTCCTAAGAGGGACCCCATGGGGACGCCATCCCTTTGATTGTAGATGACATCATTAAATCTAATTTGCACATTCAGTGTGCATCTCAATAGTAGTTGTTTAAGATAATCAGTTGCTAAGCCAATGTTCATGCTATTTGAATCAATATACTCGCATAGATAGTGTCTACTAGTGGTATATTTGTGAACAATGAACAAATATCTGACGAAATCATATGCTTACCAGTCACATTACTTTCAAAAAAGCGTTTTGTCAAACCCCTTTCTTTACCCTGGTCATAATAATGTTCTTTCTAGTTTTTATTTTATTTTACCACTTGAATTATTTCCACTTCATTTCACATCTTCATATTTATCGTAATCGTACTCCTAATTTTCAAAATTTTTAGACAACACTTGACATTTTTGTTATAAAACAATCTTTAGTATTTTTGTAATTTATCCACTTCAACTCTACCCCTTATAACTTTTATCACATTTATACGTACATTGACTGAGCAATTATTTAGTGCCACTTAATAACCTTTTTCTGAAATATAAATACGACTGTACAGTTGCTTGAAAATGAAGTCGTTGAAAAGAAATTTCTTCGCTGAACAAAAACTGTGTTTTTACTTATAAATAAATGGGTATTTTTCGAGAATCAAAAATACGTTTAGTTGATGGGACCTCAAGAAGACTGACCCATAGAAAAGCTACTTGTAATGGTCAAATAAGAAGCTTCTACGGCTGGTTACCCATTCAACAAAAGCAGAATTTAATTACCTTCCCTTACCACCCGAATCCGACGCATCTGAAGTCCTGATATTCTAGAAACAGAATTAGATCTTTTGAAAGAAATCTCCATCCAAATGGGTTGGCTCCATGTGGATGAATGATCTACAGGCTTTCGTTGTAAATAACAGGTTCTGATTTTGAAGTCTGTTGGGTGCCTACTGTTGAAGAATCGCACACTAGGACAAAGCAGTTAATCAAGACTCTACAGGGATTTTCCAGGGGTTGTCTGGCTGATATCAATCAGCTCGTTGTCAAACCTCGAACACATTAAATCCCTAAAAACTAACTGTTGAGAGAGTATTTTCATTTAGGAACAGTTGTATATATCACAATTCCACAGATAATAATTACAGTTTTAAGATAAATTTGATTTTGCTTGAATATACAAAACAATGAAACGATATATGAAATATATGTACAATTATATAAATATGAGTAAACTTTTAAAGTTTCTGATAATCTGTAAGGATATTTGCATACATAATACACAATAACTTGATAATTCTGTTAATTGAGAGAATAACTCAACTGGCATACACCATGATTACTGACATTTTGATCCACATAACAATTAGGATCCCGGGAAAAAATCATTCCAGTCATCTTATAAAGGTCAATTAAAAAAAGAGATCAAAAATTATTGGTAGGATAATTAGTTTCTGTAAGTGAACAATGCATAGATTCAATCTTTACGAACAACTTGGCTGGTTACTACCGGGTGAAAGAAGCGGTTTTATCATACAGAATCACTCATAGTTACAAGGGGAACCATTTTTACGGGTGGTGCAGCAGTTGAATGCTTATCAACGATGTTCATGTAGTCTGGGATCAAAATCTGCAGCCGATGGAATCCGAAACGTCACCTAGCCGCTGGTGGTAGTAATCCCGGTTTAAAATTGAGGCTTTCTGACGTGAAGCTAGCAACCACATCCTGTAAAAATACCAATACTGCTATTGAAACTTGATAGCTCAAACTTGAAGCTCCTTGTTCTACTTGGAACGCAAAGTAATATAAATAAAATAACAAAAGTACAAGATAAAGAGTTCAAAAGAAAAGGTCATATACGATTACCACTGGATAACATTGGCTTATGATAAAGGGAGATATACATTCGTCTTTGTGTATTTAAAAACAATAATTATGAACTGAAGCAGAAAACTGTCTGCAAGAGTGTGTATTCACTACTTTCATCGTCAATCAATCTGACTTTTTGTCATTATTGCTCATTCACCGTTTTCACTTGTTCGTCATTCTCTGTTGACTTGACTTCAGGTTGCTAAATTGAAACAAACAAGCAACAACAAAAAAAATGAAATAAGACATGAAAATCAACATAAAAGTGTAGTAAAAATCTTTGTCTTTGTCTCAAAAAGAGAAAATGCATTTTCTTGTTGTCAGTATAGTTTTACACAGTATTTGTCTAATTGGATATGTTTTTCCCTGTTGATAGATTATACTGCATCAGTGTCCTTGGTTACTTTTCTCCTGAAGACTTCAACTATGGAAGCTTTGGTAAATATTATCTTGAGATTAGCATGATGTTGATTAGTTAGGATGGGGGTTAGTGTTCACTTCGTCAATGACACAGCGGTTAAGGCACTCACCCGAGCATGCACATGGTCCAGGGCTCGACCCCTGGCTGACACACACCTAATATCAATGATCGGCCTGTTAAGTTTGGGCTACCGATATCATATGCTGAAAATTCCTTACTTGTGCCAAAATACCGTATAGAATCAAGCTACAGTGAAAACTGAGTCCACATTTAGCACTGTTTAGGGTCGTCACCTGTATGCAATAATATTCTTTCTGAGTAAAAGTGGTCTTCCCACTACCATTTATCGCTTCGAACGTCAAGACGTGATGGTGTCAAGTAAATCACATACTTTGATTTGAATAATTTGATTTCCAAGCGAAAATTTCGAGAAAATTCCAACCTTAGAACTGTGTACATTGCCGATTGCTGCTAATTTTGAAAATTGTCAACTGAATACTACATACCATCCCTCTGAATGAAACACAAACTACGAAACTAATTTTGACTAGAAGGTTTTACAAACACTTCTTAAAGTATCTGGAAGCAAGCCAATGCTCACAATAACTCCAGTCTATGTTGAATATAACATCGGTAGCTCAGTGATAGAATAGGTTCAAGTCATCTGAGTTTGGTCACCAACTGATGCAGTCCTAAACCTCGTCAAACTCGATAATGTTTGTCCATTATTGCATTCAGACTATCCATTGAAAGATACAGTGTAATTTAATGAGATCAACAGGGAAACAAATAAGATTGTAGATTACAAGGTGTATATGTAAGGTGATGTCTCATAGCTTACCTGAACAACTTCCATAACATCAACATGTGTCATATGAGAGTTTTTATAGTTTGCATTATTCACAAGGTTAGTCTCCTTTCCCGGTTGCATTAATAAAAATGGAACATAGAGAGAACACCGGCTAGTCGAAGAGGAGAAAACACAAGTAGAATAAATGTTAGATAAAGTTACAATATTTTCTTTTTGGACTAAATATCAGGATAATGTAATTATGGTCGGTTTTTAGCAAAAATGCCTAGCTACTATGATTTATCGACAATTACCGCATCTTCACACGGTCAATAAAGAAGAAGGGAAAATACTATTGACATTTAACGCCGAAATACGCTGTATATGTACATGTGTGAAGTGGTGAGTGAAACATTAGTTTAATCTGTGTTGGCACAATCTAGTTTCACGGGAAGTGAAGGCATTGAAACTACAATTTCTTATTATTAGCGGAAACCGTCAGCAGTATTTAAAGGACACATACTAGTGAAAATGAAAATGCCATACAATAGTTTCAACTACGCTATATCTCAGTCATCTAGATTAGACAAATATAACAAGTTTAGCGGTAGGATTATGCATTTCGATATCATGAATTGTGTGATTCAGTGAGTGTTTTCTGGCAACCAACTAAGTGAAATCGTGAAGATGAATTCTAACTTTGAAGTAGACATCTGAATCAGGGTTCAGTGGAGTGTTTACAGCAATTAGCTATCGAAGCCAACCAGTCAATTTTTTCATGTATTGGTTTTGTACCGATTGTGTTTAATTGATTGGAGAGTTTCATTATGAGCTGACGTTAGTTACAGAACCATTGAGAAACCTAAAGGGAGTACTGGACAGCTGTTTTGAACCCCAGTAGGCGCGTAATGCTGAAAAGCCTCAAACATGAGCAAAACAGCTCTCAAGTACTCCTTGCAGGTTTTCCAATGGTTATCTAACTAGTTTCACCTCAAACCAATCAAATCCAATCCAATACAATACAGAATTAATACTTGGAAATTATTTTATGCTCACTTGTGACTGGCCCTATCCAGGTAGTTAACTTTGGGTTCTATTGGGTTGCCGTGACCAGTTAGGTACATCAGGTGGAAGATCAGGCAGTAACCGATCGAAGAAGACATTGCGAAGTGGTAGCGCTATGTTATCAATTGGCAGAGGTTAGAATTCATGGAGTGGCCATTTGATCAGGTCTCAGTGGCTTAATGGTCTACAAGCTAGCCTTGCAAGCAGAAGGCTCCGGGTTTGAGTCCTTGCGGTAGGTTCGTACTGATGAAGAGTCCCAAGCACTAGGACGAAAATCTGTTCAGTACTCCCTGCAGGTTTTCCAATGATTCCGTAATTGATGTCAGCTCCTGATGATACCTCTCCAACCGATCGTATTTTATTCAAGAGTGAGCAAATTAAAGCTCCTTTAACACAGGTGAACTACTCCAAGTTCCTCAAAAACCCAAAATACTAATGAGTACATCTCAGCTAATGGGAAGGCATTTATAGACAAAATTCATACTGATTGACTGAAATGAATGGTTGTATACCAGTCATATCAGCCAATGGTGCTTGCCAGGCAGATCAATAGGAAGCTACCACAAACAAGGGAAATGGTTGCCTGCTGTTTAGATCACCTCGATCTGGCTGATTAGTAAGCACTACCGGTTGATATGAGTGGTATTGTATTATTCACCTCAGCCAATTTTTGGAATGCCAATTAATGCAAATTTGCTTGCTTTCTTCATAAACACTAGTGTTTAAATGCAGATGAAAAACTGTGCTCTGAATAATTTAGTTTCCAAATGAAAGTGTGGTTCAAACTTCAGCCCCGGAATTGTGTACGTGGCAAATCGCCATCCAATTTGTTAGCTGTGAATTTGATTTATATATACTGGTGGATATTTCTGAATAACAAACAGGAATGCAGTTAGTTGAATTTCAAACTTGTATTATCATTATAAAAACTCATAAAAGATTCTAACTTTCCATAAGCACATTTATAACAACAATAAATTATGTCACAGGCATGTTCATGCAAGCTTATAATTTTAATATGGAAAACCTAATTTATGATCAAGTGCGTGTGAAATTATTTATGGATGGAAGGTGAGTACGATTCATAAGAATTTCGAGTCAGTAACAGACGTAGTCATACGCCTCATTGCTAACAAAGTCCCGATAACTTGATTCCATCCAGAAAGTTTGAAATGAGAGATAACATCAAAACGAAATTTATTAGTTACTTAATTATTGAAACTTAGGTCATAGGTCTTTTAAGTAACTTTATTGATTAGAGTATCAATATTTCAAACCAGATCACAAGCTTGCATCAGCAGGAGAACCATTAGAAATCGGGGAGATGCAGGCAGCTGTCTTGTTCTATTTTTTTTATTCCTACAAGAGTTTGAACATAGGACTATCAGGTTACAAGGCGAGCACGTTTAACATTCAACCACCAGGACTGAATGCAGTGATCGAAGGATTTCAAACTTCCTTCATTATTAGTAAAATACTAAATGGTATCCTTGGTTTGCCTAGTGACAGTACCCAATTATCTAGTGACATTTTGCTATTTTTACTTATCAGGCCGCTGAAAGAACCCCAGACCACTTACGTGGTTGGCGAGCATTCCACTGCTGAACGACAAAGCTAGTGACTTACTATTAAATTCTCAAGAGTTTGTTCATAGGGATATGATCTATTATAAGTTATGATCGGCTGTCGGTATCAGTTGAAGAATCACTGAATACTAAAGGCAACTAAACAGCTGTTTTGTCATAGTACTTTGGACCTATAGGAAGTACTTATCCGCCGGGTTTCCTACCCAGGACCCTTGGGTTACAAGGCTAACCAGTATACCATTCAGCCATTGAGACCTGATACATTGGCCAATGAATTTTGGCTTCTAATAATTCATGATTTCAGCGCGACTGGCAGCAGTCAGTGTCATCTGAGGCGAGTTTACGTCTCCACTTCTAACCAGATAAACCTCAGTGGGCAAGGCTTTTCACTGAAAATCCAGGAAACGTTTTTGTAGAGTCAGTTACTAGCCAGTATCAGATTCATCTTGAAGAGTTGATCTGTAACAATATGATTCGTTTCTACTATTAAATGCCATCTGTGTGTCGGTGGTATAGCGGTTAGGACGCTCGCCGACCATGCACATGGTCCGGGGTTCGATCCCTGGCCACCGACGCACTTCTTTACCTCGCTAAGCCAGAAATAATGCTGGTAAAGAGGAAAGGTTGGGCATGAGACTAGCAACCCGATCCTGTAAAAAGTAAACACCACTGCTACAGAAACTTCAAGCCTCTATCTTGAAGCCCTATGTGGAACACACAGGAAGAAAAAAAATGAAATGCCATCTACTCATATATTCCACCTTTATAATAGAAATAAGTAAAGTTACAGGCTTAAAATTAAAAAAAACAAATTGTCTACAGTATTTTCAGCTTACACATTTATTTCGAATTATGTTTGATAATGTGAATCCAAAATCACATGCACAGTCAATTAGCAGTTGATGATAATGCTGATAATGATCTTTGGGTTTATAGCATTATTTCCTTCGATTTGACCAAAAGATCATTACTTCTAACTATTCTGCAATTATGAGATGCCTTCTGCTTTTTTTTCCTGGACTACTGAAAAAGGACGATGCTATTTTGAGAAGGGTATTCAGGGTTTTCAATAGGCCAAGTGATGCGGACCTTACTCAGCTTGTTACTACTATTGATACCAGAGGTGGTCTAAATCTATACTGTCTGAGCCTCAACACCTCATTTATTCTCAACTCTGTCCTTGTGTCTTGTCTGATAGAACTGCAGGTCACTACAATAGATTATATGCTCGCACTGCCAAGTATAGGAACCCAACATTACCATAAATGGCTCGTACTGTATGTGATAGTGACAGTTTTAAACGAGAAACCTAAGAATTACAATATTGTTAGCAAAATAATCGGTTCTATTCATAATCTATTGTGACACGATTTCATTTACCTAACAATCTTAGCTACTAACATTATTCTCAGTCTATAAAATTTTACAAGACCTTCTGGTTAAAAGGCAAGCTGGTATACAATTCAGTCAATGGAATCCTATTTAATAGCCGTGGGTTCCAAACCCATTGGGTACGTACTGGTGATGATTCCCAAAGTAGGATGAAACAGCTGTCCAGTACTCCAGTGCTGGTTTTTAATGTTTCTCTAACTTATATCAATCCGTGATCAAAATCGCAGAAACAAATTTAATCCTTGAAAAGCAACTCTCAAAAAATTCACAATATATATATATATGACTTCAGTGTCACTACAAATACCAAATAATGAGCTACCATTAACAATCCTGTAATGTTATTTATTTCTATATTTACTTTTATCGTTATTCTATAAAATGAGAAGCAATATTTTATCAAATGCTGAAAATTTCAAATTGTAACATTAGTACTGTCTTGCGATATACAAAATTATGTATATATATACATTATATTTCTTTCGAAGTACACTTCTATGACTAAAGTACCGTTTCTTTAAAAAACTAGGACACCAAAAAGCGTAGAGTTGTTGTCAGGCTATCAAATAAGTGATGAGTACCAGTCTCTTCCGTCCTTCTTTACGATTGTGAGACATGATCATTGAAAGTGGTAGATATAAGGAGACTAGCCATCCCTGACTATGCATGTCTGTATTCCATCTCCATCATTGAGTAGGGTAAAGTAGTGGGTGATATTTAGGCTAGCTGAGGTGTTCCAGGTCAGGGAGGAAAGGCAGTTGATGAGTTTTTGAATTTGTATTGATAAAGATGACTAACGGTCGTCTTCCTTCTCAGGCGATTTGAGTTGATATCTGATTAGGTTAGAAAAGTGTTATTAATGATCAAGTGTAAACCTTGGATTGATCCATGGAATCTTTGATTGCCACTATGAAGTTCTGGGGATGCTAAGATTTACTGCTTTGAGACTGTTTGTGACTTGGCCGAGATAAATTCAGTTTTATCAACTCCCATATCTAATGACTTCTCCTTCCTGTCAGCTCAACAAATTCTTCCACTCGTGAATTCCCGTTTAATATGGTTCAATTTTTTCTTAGCTTTATGCGTGTGGCACACCTGAACTGTTATACTGTAGCGCATAGTTCTCTGCTGAAACTTCAATTCAAATTCACATTTTACATAACAGAGAAGTAACAGGCTCACCTGATTCCTATCCAGCATCTAACACGTACGCAATAAGAGATAACAATACCGTGTAATTCTTTGTTAGTTTTAATCGTTGCTTCCAAATTTCTGAAATACAGATTGAAAATACCAAAGGATATTTATTATTTCATTAGAATATAGAACTGTAATGGATTTCAATCTTTAGAAATAGAAATCCTGAAAGTTTCTCATAGCTATTTAATACTGCAGAAGCCATTATAAACAGCATTGAACTGTGGTAAAACATGAAATGCAAATATTTCTATTTAGACATCAATTGTACAATGTCTGCTTGCATAATGATGCCGTTAATGTCCTTAAATAATGCAGTAAATATAACCTATACATGAAAGCTTCATTGCTAAGTCATTTGCAATTAAACCAGATGTTAAGGTCCGGCTTTTTCACAGACCTACGATAGGATGAATTATAATCATTATTCTCTTGGGTTGAGAGTGGAATATAGGCCTTCACATTTTTGGATTTCGGCCTTTTTTCTGCAGTCCTCTTTAGACGGCGCCACAATTCCCAATAGGCTTTCACCTCTTCCTGACATGATCTCCTCATTACCGATCTAGGTTCGTCTCGAGAGCCTGTCACACGAATCTAAAGAATATTTTCTTCTGCATGCGTCCAATTCCTCTGCATTGTCTTTGGGACATTCACTGGTAATAGGTTTATGGTAGCTTGGTTTCCAGATCTCCTTGTTGCTTGTTCCTTCTGAAGGGCTATCTGATCTTCAGTACAAGCAAAGATAGTTGTTAATATAAGTCCCCAGCCTTTTTAAACGCCTTTAATCACGCGCCAAGACTGTGAGCCATTCTGTTGACCTGACTTAACACCGTTGTTGAAAATCCGAATCCCGTCCTTGATGTTGAGTGCAGAAGATTTCCAAAATGATTGCTGGGTGGTGAAGGTCCGCCTTTCCTTTCCAATCCATATTTAAAATCTCCAACCTTACTGTGGCCTGTAGTTGAGACGATGCTTCCTAAATAAGTGAAATAGGTAACCTCTTTCACTTATTTCCCATATTTTGGTATTGATCAGTTCCTGTTGTGTATTAATTGGTTATCTCTATCACCTCCGTTTTCTCAATGTCCACTTAAAGTCATGTATTATGGTGCTTCTTCCGCCAACTTCGAATCTATGTGACATGGGACATAAATCACCCGTTATGCTCAGATTTCCTACAATTTTTTCATCGGTTCAACATATTCCCGTATTTTCACTCTTCATGTATGGTGTGATGCATACCCCAGTCCAGCACAATCACAAATATCATCGGTGATAGTAAGCAGTCTTGCCCTACCCCTTGTTTTCCCTTCAAAACCTTCGCTGAATTTTTGTTTATAAATCCCTTGACATTTTGCATTATCACATGGCTTTTGAATGAGGTTGAAAAGGCTTTGACGGTACTCAATAGTGCTGTATGTTTTAACTCCGTCTATGATGATTGACTTTCGAATCCCGTTTTGAATTGGTCAGCTTGACGCCAATGATCTGTAGATACATCTAACTAACGAGATAAACATATAACAAAGGCATGAGTTCTGGAGCTTATTGTCAGCAACCAGAAAAAAAAGTTACTTCAAGCCGAAATCAGGGCAGTATGCGTACATCTGATGATTAGGCAGTCTATCATTTCAAGATGAATTCAACTAGTCACGTCTAGGAGTAAAAATACAAATTTACAAATACAACCAAATGGTGTTCACACTTAGGTAATAAATCATTCAGACAGAAGTAATGGTTTACAGTCGATAATGTTTTTCTTCCAAATACAAGCGCTCCTGTTTTTGTCTGTCTGGATATTCAGACGTTCATGGATGAATAAGAGTAAAATAAGGAAAAATAACAAACAGTGACGTTGATGTTTTTTTTCTCGGAGTGCTTATCTCTCATTTGCTTTTAAAAATGAACCAATAGACTAAAGCGTCTACTGAGGCATCTAATCTTATCGTTTTACTATTGATTAATTATTTCAGTTTGAAAAAACCCACAAATTTGTAGCATGTCGCTAACGTGTAAATAATAATAGGCTAAGCATCACACTACCTTAATATATATATATATATATATATATATATATATGTTGCTCAGCTTTAATAATTGACAGCCCTACAAACTCCAATAATTCTCTAGTTTAAGGGAATAATTATGAACTCTGCTTTTCCAAAATAAATCAGACCATCGTTCTCAGAAGATCATAGTATTTACAATAAAGAATAATAATAATAATAGCATCTTTTTTTCTGGATGCTGTTTATGTGGTGTCCAGAATTCCCAATGGAGTTCAGTCTCTTCGTTCGCGATCGCCAAAACTAAAATTTTTTAACAGAGAGTATAGATCATATGATACAATTCTGTCTTATCTATCTGAGTCGTACAATCGATAATCCATTAGAATATTTCTTCTTCCCTTCCTTCTTTGTCTCCTTTGAGATAGACGCACGTCATTAATTTGGTTGAATGTCAATTATTACAAAAGAAACGCTTTCAGGAGTAGATGTAAAGAACCAGTGACATAAATCGGACATGGCTAGCTTGTATACTGGGAGACACTAACACTACCACCCGTGATTATGCTTTTCCTCAAGTTTAATAGAAATTGACAATCAGAAGATTCTTTTCGATAAATTCCTCTACTGGCTCTACAATTATACCTATTTGTTTATAATACACAAAATATTCAAGATTGGCAGTTAATAACAATATGAGTGTCTTTTAAATAATTTCGATTTGTAAAGTAAGATCACAGTGGAATTACAGTTCACTAAAAATACTTAAATTATAGTAGTAATAAAGATATAATAGCGAATAGAATATCAACTAAAATTAGGAAATTTCCGCAAAAATTGAGGATCATTCAAACCTAGATGGCCAGCAAGGTAAGGACAGTGTCTGAACTAACTTCTTTTGGACGCACAAATTAGGCTTCTTAATGTGGATCCCAACAGCCAGCCTCAGCAATATTTAGTGGTCGAAATCTTAAGGCGGAGTTGAGATTTGTTGGTATCCGGTAAATAACTCTAAAAGCCTGGTTAACATCAATCTTATGTTCTGTATCCACAAGATGAGCCAGAATAGCGCTACGAATAGATTTTGTTTGGCCTTTGCTTAACCACTGTGCAGGGTGATATTCGGAAATTCGACCAGGAACACGCCTAATTGTGCGATCTATGTAACTGGTTCCTCAGGAGCAGTTAAATTGGTAGATACACATGGATGAGGCGAAATTAGCCAGTTTGTCTTTTACTTCCGAACGCAGAAGAGGAGTGGTCTTGAAGTTGCAACGTAATTCAGCAGCTGGGAATGCTCGTTTCACCGCATTTCTAATGCGGTGTGTTAGTATCTCGCTAGTGTTGTCCCCAAGGAACTGCATCTGAAAGAATAAGGCCTTTTATAGAACTGTTGATAACTTTGGTTGCTTTGGTTTCAAATTCATATTCAGTTGGTGGATGGTGGCTAGCAGTGGAATCCAGGATGCGCATTTCGTCCTATTTGGGACTCGTCAACTGGATGTACCTGCATTTCTCAGTGAGTGATGATGTTCCCACCGAGGCTCAAACCCAGTGCCCATAGTTTCAAACGCCAAAGCGTTATCCACTAGACCACTTGGGCCACCAATTGTATACAAATCAAATCCCCAGGCATCGTCGAAGCATCTGCACAAGAAGCCGACATGTCAACCTGAGACCGAGCACTTCGGTCCAATCAATCGACTGGAAAATCAAAAATTCAATTCAAATTCATAGTCTTATAACTTTTCTGGATAACTATTCCCACTTAACAACCGTTTAATATTATCCAGTTCTTCATCAAGACATTCGTCCGAGCAAATCGCTCTTGCTCTGTGAACCAGGCACTTTTTGTATTTCAAGGGCACAAAACTGAGAAAATGTGTGTACTGGCCCGATGATGTAGGCTTTCGATAAACACTTCTTCTTATTGTGCCATCCTCTTTTCTGGTCATAAAAACGTCTAAAAATGGAATACTGGAGTCTTTTTCTTTCTCAATAGTAAAATTTATTGCAGGATGTACCTCATTAAATTTATCCAGGATGCTCTTTGCATCCTTCTCTTTTTTCATAATCAAAAAAGTATCATCCATGTATCGAAAATAAAATTCGACTTCATTAATAACATCCTTCAGAGGCCCATTTTCTATTTTCACAAGGAAAATTTCGGCTAGAATGGGTCCTAGTGGTGAGCTCATTGCCACACCGTTATTTCAAAAGAAGCTCTTTCATAAGTAGTTAGTTCAGACACTGTCCTTACCTTGCTGGCCATCTAGGTTTGAATGATCCTCAATTTTTGCGGAAATTTCCTAATTTTAGTTGATATTCTATTCGCTATTATATCTTTATTACTACTATAATTTAAGTATTTTTAGTGAACTGTAATTCCACTGTGAACTTACTTTACAAATCGAAATTATTTAAAAGACACTCATATTGTTATTAACTGCCAATCTTGAATATTTTGTGTATTATAAACAAATAAGTATAATTGTAGAGCCAGTAGAGGAATTTATCGAAAAGAATATTCCTTGCTCGATTATTTTGTGTTTTATAGATGTCTGAATGAATATTTTTGCTATATTAACATCAGAGGATTGTAAACATTTTAAATACTCGTGAGAGTAAATTGTACCATTAGAGGTTAGATGTTAACGGATTAAAACAAAGAGACCAAGACAAATTATATAAAATAAAATGTTGATGTACTCGATAGTCCAGGTTTTAAACCAGGTTTCTATTTATATCATATCACGTTTTATCAACCAGATGAAGGTAATACATTACAACCAAAACTGGGTAAAGTTAAACTTTAAGCACCAGTAAATATCGACAGACAAATGACCTTCAACCGTTAGCTTTCTTTGGTATGTGACAAAATTACCTCTCACTTTTGTACTGAAGCATCAAAAGAGTAATTTAACCACATTTTATGCATTTAATTTTGATTCAACAGGTACATGACAGTGGCACATGTCAGTTGATCCACAACAGAATACTCAATGAGTCGTTCGAAGTACATAAAGAAGTAAGACAAAGCCACCTATTATCACCGATGATTTTCTAAATTGTGGTGGAATGGAGTTTGCGCCAGACTGTTGGGAGTGGGGAATCAAGAATACACTGGACCATTGATGAGTAGACTCTAGAAGATGTGGATTTTGCTGAGGAATAATGTCTAATATCACATAAACTGGAACACTTACAGGCGAAAACCAGCAAAGTGATTGAAGGAGCAGCCAGTGAAGACAGGGCTCCAAGAGAACGTAGAGAAGATGGAGGTAATGAAGATACCCACCAACCAACACCACCACCAACAATAACAACTAGATCCAGTCATCATCAACGTGAGAGATTTGACAGAGGTTACCTCCTACACTAATCAAGGAGGCATCGTTTCAACTACAGGCGGAACGAATGAAGATGTCAAATTCATTTAGGATTGGAAAGGCAAGGTACGCCTTCATCAACCCAAAAAGCGGCTCGAAAATCTTCTGCACTCTGCTTCAGCATAAAAAAACAAGATTAGGCTGTTCAACACCAATGTCAAGTCGGTCCTTCTATACAGTTAAGAAACTAGGCGTGTAACGAAAACGATTTCCAACAGGTTACAGATTGACACCAACAGCTGTCTTTGCTCTATACTCAAAATCAAATGGCCAGAAACCATTCGCAACATGAAACTCTGGCCAGCAACAGACCAACAGGCGAGAGTCGATCGCTCAACAAATGTGAAGAAGAAAAAGGAAAAATGGATCGGCACATATTGAAGAGGCCATCGAATGAAATCGCGTGCCAGGCCTTCAAGTGGAATCCAAATGAGAAATGACGATTCGGTCCTCAGTGAGAGGATGACATAGAGGAGATCGTGTAAGTAAGAGATAATAGAGTTCAGGCAATCGTGGACCCAGCTAAAGAGGACGGCAGAAAATAGAAGACAACGGAGATGTGTTGATGAAGCCATATATTCCCTCGAAAACCCCTAATTATTTTGGTCTCCTAACCCTTATTTTTCCCTTATCGAAACCTAACTTGAAAACATCCCTAAACCTACTGTAATCGAACTCGAACCAATTCTAATTTAACTCTCATTAGATTAACTTAACCCTAAACTGTCCTTAGATTAAACCTCAAATTAATCCTTCCCAAACGTAACCTGAAACTTGCCTGATATCTCATTTAACAACAAAACAGTTTATTCAGCATATTATATCCATGATTACTCAGGTGTTCATTAACTTGCTCACTGAGCATTTCAAGGTCACCTGGTGTCGTGTGGTCACACTCCACTGGTACTTACTGATGCCTAAAGTTTAACTTAACCCGTAAGTAAAGTCTATGACTTTATTACTAAAATATCTTTTAAGAATTCCTATTCAACAAATGAATAAGAGAATTACGAGCACGTGGACAAACACTTCCAAACTAGAAGGTATATTTCTGTTAAAGTTTACAGAAAAGAAGGCTTAAATCATTCGTGCATGTGTTAAAGTGTCAGTCAACTTTGTTTAAAGGTTTTGTTATGCCAATATTTATATTTCATTGATACTATCGAATAATAAATAACCTGGGAATATATATCATGAAGCATGAAGAAGAAGAATACCAACCACCTCCATGTATGTAATTATTTTTATATTTTTAGAAGTACAACTATCCTACTTTCATGTAGACGTACTGCTTTTGTCACCCTATTTTATCACTTGCATACTACCTTGATGCATTCGTAGTTTCTTTGTTTGTGTGTGTGTGTGTGTGTGTGTGAGGAAGGGAGAGAGGTAGTGTTTCCTTTAAGTGTTAACAAACTTGCAAATCGACCAGAAATACCAGGAAAACTGAAGTTGTAACTGACTTTTAGTGATAACAAAATTACCATGCAGATAATGAAAGTAATACAGACTAGGCTTTAGTGTAAGTCTTATCTCATGTGATTGCTATAGGACGAAAATGTGATGGAGAGTATATCAGTTTGACTGACAAATATATATATATATGATGCATAACGAAATTAAAGCTTATTCTGCTTTTGATAGCGTGAAATATTCCTATATCCTATGAATTAAAAGTCAATCTAAACAAAGAACATTCTTTTCTATAATTTCTCCTCTTCAGATTCTTACAATTATAAAATATAATGTAAGTTTCAGGATTTCATCATGAGCTGACATTTGTTAGAGAACCATTGGAAAACCTGGGAGTACTGGACAGCTGTTTCGTCCCAGTTTGGGACTCTTCAGCAGTACGCACCCACCGGGATTCGAACCCAGGATCTTCCGGTCAGCTCATGATGAAATCCTGAAACCAACCAAATCCCTACAAACCAACACTTAAATATAATGTAAGTGTTGTCGTTACAATAATGATAGCCAGTTATGCGGCGAAAGATAGGATGGTTCCACTAAAATAACCACATTCAGAAAGCTAGAGACTAAAGCTCAGTATATGCATTTCCTTAGCTTCGTACCGATGAAATACAAACGTAATCTGATCAGGTGGTTAGCATTTAGAGCGAGGTCTATTTGTTACGAAGACTGCGTAGAGAAAGAACTCCAGGTTATCTGAGACATTTTAAGCGAGAATGGATATCCAGAGAAGTCCATTAAAGCCAACATAGTCGTAAACATGAACAGGCAACGGTGGAGAAAGGGCCTTTGTTTTTATGTCTCCAATTCAAGGGAGATACGCCTGTGGAGATTCCATTCTGCACGCCCGTGTCTATCCTTCAGTAGCCATCCAATTTTCACCCAGCAACTCAAGGATGTCTTACCTAATTAGCTCTTCTTCATGCATATACCATTTCAACTGTTCCTATGATTCAAGTTATATAGGGAGGATGATGAGGCAGGTTCGTCTACAAGTTCGAGAACATTTACCAGCTTGGTTCAGCAAGAGGGAAATAAAGTGTTTAAAAAGCTCGATCTTGTCACACTTAGTCGTTACTGGGCATCGCATCGACGACAACACAGCTTTCAAGGTTATATACCGAATTCCGAAGTCGTTATCACGTACAGCTCGCTTACGTCTCCTACACATTGCTGAAGCTGTTGAAATAAGAGCGACTAGAACGGAACTTGATATCCAAAAAGAACACGTCCAGACGTTGTTCCTATCGTGGCCAACCTTGGATTGATGATTCTTCTTCTCATCAAGAGTGCCGCTTCCTCTGAACCCTCTCGGTTTTTTCCTCTGCTTATCATTACAAATATTATTGTTACAATTATTATTATTACTTGTCATAATTTATGCTCTCCGTGCAAACATTCCCTCAATACTATCGAAATTTCAATTTATAATATCTGGACTTATTATTAGTGATAATATATGCCCCTTTCCTCATTAGATGCATCCACCTGTTTCATTTCACACATTTGTTATTTCATTATGACCCTCTCATTGGAGTCTTACTATCTCCTGTTTAATACGGACCACTTTGGACTAGCCATTCATATGACACCTTTTATAACCTTGAACTGACTTGTGGATTTTCCTACCCCACTCTTTACAAATCTATTATGACTAATCACCACCAATGTCTCTCATTTTACAATATTTTGTAATCAATTTCAGCCAACTGGCACATTTGTCACACAAATACGACTATTTATTCTGACACCTCACAACTAATCTATTATTCTACGTTAAAAATGTATCCGCCGCATAACTGGCCATCATTATTGTAACGACCACAAATATTATATTTTATAATTGTATGAACCTGAAGACGAGAAATTATTGAAAAGAATATTCTTCGTTCAGATTGACTCTTACTCTACTTTGATTTTCAGATCTGTAATGACTAACTAACTCCTCAGTATTCATCTGGTAAGTGAACGTTTAGTCCGGATAGAACGTCCCTCACTTTTACCTTTTTTCTCTTTCATTTGATCATTTTTTTAATGAAAGTATATTCTTTTTTTCAGGTGGTATTACATGATGACATCTGTTATAGATGTGTTGGAAACAAGGGGGCTAACGGATAGTCAATTCACCCTACTTTTGGATTATTCAGTAGTCTGCACCCATGAGGTACCAAGACCAAAACTTTTGGGTTATTAGGCGAGTCCGCTGAACACTCACCCATCGAGATATGGCCAGAGGAGTCGATCCAGTGGATTAAGAGGACAAACACTCACAAATGACATCGTCTGGTAGTGCTGCTATGGACTGTAAACGGGCAGTACTATGATTCCATGAACAAGCCGATTACCTCCAAGTGATTAAATGGCCACATAGTTTATCTTATCTTTTACTGAGTGATTTGACTTTTAAATTAATTAAATCCCTGTAAGTTAACCTCGAATGTTAATCTTTCGATAACTTTAAAACATACCCACTCAAGTGAACGGATGTAATAATGACCACCAAGCAACAAGAAAAGCCTATAATAGAAACACAGAAAGATGGTTGCAGTAAACGAATGGCGCTGCAAATTATTTCAAGAGATAAACTTTTGGGTACTGTTAGGATAACAGGCTTTTAGGAAGCCTACAGATGTAAAGGCGTAATGTCTTCACAGAGTTATCCAGTCGCTGGTAATGGATGTGTACAGATGTCATCACAGAAATTTTAGGTGGCCCGCTTGCAGCTTGGGCTTGGTTTTAAAATTAAAACCTCTATCAACGTATTCCATATAATTTCTCTCAGTCAGATTGCTCAAATCCCTAGTAGTATAGCTCACTCGGGTTACTGTTCAAAATGTTCATAACCTGCTGATTTCCAGGTTTTTACTAGACAGAAGAAAAATCATTCTCCTCCATGGCAGCTTATCTTAATATATGAGATGATTATTCTTGAGTGTCTTTCCTCGTTCACTAAATGTACTCCTGAACGTTTTACAAATGACATTCAACAAAATGTCATATATATTTTTCAAAGGAGAAAATGAAGCATTATCAAAGTGGATTGGTTTGCGTTTCAGGTGATATAGAACTGTGTTACATGATCTGCTGTCAATTGATCTTTTATTTGATCAACCTCTCTCCATCTACCTAGATTACTTTTTAGAATCGTAACCCTCTCACACCCTATTGTGTGATTGTGTGTTAATGCATGCATTGCAATTGGTGAGCTTTTTTCTAAATTACTTATCCTCGCGAGTGGGGTCAACCATTCTTACCTTAGCTAAATTCTTATGTTCTGACAGACAATCTGACTACTCCTGAGAGTAATTGTAACGCACGCATTAACACACAATCACACAATAGGGTGTGAGAGACATTTGTAAAAAATTATATTTGCAAATTCTCAGCGTGATTGAAATGAGTAATTCCAACGTTTCCTGTGTTCGGCAATCTGGATCGAACTTCTTCAGGGAAATTAATCGAAATTAAGATAACAGAGGTTTATATATATAAAACGAACATCTCTTGTTTTTAAATACTTTGTCCAATCATGAGTCATAAAACAAGTAATAACAAGTATGATAAAAAATATTGTATGAGTCGTGATCGAAATCTGACCTCAGACTTACAAATATTGATCTACCTTTGTTAAACACTTTAAACAGTTGTAAAACAATGTCTTAACGTCTCTATAAGTAGGTATAGACAGTCAGGAACTTTGACTAAGTATTATTAGTTAGTGATACATATCCATTCTTATTTATTAATCAGGTTTTCCTATGCGTCAGCTAGCATCACACTTTCATGTCTGTTCAAACTGTTAGTATCTAGAATTTTATGATTAGACGTATTTTCAAAATTATGGTGTTTAGGATTAGAGTTTAGTTGAAGCACCCTGTCAAACTTATTACTTTGTCTTCTTTCTGAAAATTGAGCTGATTTATTCGATCTACTGAAGTTGTCAGTTGACTGGACAGCTACGGATTTAGGATACGCATTCTGTTGCAGACACGATGGCTTTGTCAATTACATAATTTCTTTGTTAATTTAACCATTCTTACCTTAACTAAATTCTTATGTCCCGTAAATCGGACTGCCCCTGACAGCTATTGCAATTCATGCATTAAAACACAACCACACAATAGGGTGGGAGAGGGTTAAAATTCTAAAAAGTAATCTAGGTAGGTGGAGAGAGAGGTTGATTACTGAATCCTTGTTCATCGAGTCTACACCAAACACATGCAATAGGAATGATTCATCACTCATACCCGATATATGGAAAATACTACTACCAATCAAATCAAGTGAAAAATCAAATGAAAAATAATGGAATTATATAAATGAATTTAGGAAGTCGTGTGATTACCTTGATATGATTATGAGCAATAAAAAATTGTGCTCGAAACGTTGTCATCAGTAAACATTACTGTATAACACTGTGAGACTTTATCAAAACAAATTTTACCCATAATGGAGTTCATGGATGTTGTACAGCAGTGAACGTGGTTACAAAACAGCATCATATAGAGTTAAAAGGATGCTTTTATATATATAGAAATAGGTTTAGAATATCACCGAGGGCTCCAATAAGCAGTTTGGTAGTTTACTTGAGACACGTACGAGAAAGTTATCCCTCATAACTATTTTTAACACTAATGTCCAGAAAAGAGTTTTTAAATTACGCATGTTTACTATAAGCTTGTCTTATTTTTCAATCAAGTTAGCCACGGCTGTCTGCTTAGATCGTTCACCTCGGTCGCTACACTTCAGTAGCAAGTCATCTCACAAGGCACTCCTTAATAATATTTGTAGTATTGAAATTCGTATTTCTAAGTTTATATGTATTATGCAATTGTATATTCTTGATCAGCAGTCAGTTTCGTCTCAGTTTCAATAAACGTCGAAAATGTAAATGACCGTCCATGAACCGTTAAACAATGAGACCACACACACACACATGTATCTTTTTGTATATACTCTGAACTGAGTGGGTGTATATTACTATTAATTAAAGTAATAACATTTAACCTACTCTTCAGGTTTTGTGTTAACATTTTGCATGAGTTGTAGACAGCTATCCAAATCTGATGATAACTTCAGTATTGTCGACGAAGCTAACCAATTCTTTTCTTGTCTTATAAAACCATCAAGTGCAACACCACGTTTCAACAGTTTATCTGTTAAACTTGTGCCTAGTGTAATTGTATACCTCCAGTCCTGTTGTCCAGCTTGTGGAAGATTTTCTCTAAAAGCAATAAAAAAAAGAAATAAGAAATATAGGTGAATTAAGAAATTCGACATACGATTCACTTAGATGTAACGAATGGAGTTAAGTACAGAGTCATCTTATGCGTGTGTGACACCTCATAATTTTATACATTTTGTCCTCTGCGATTTATTTTTCTCTTTCAAGTCCGACCACCGATTGATATCAGTAGGAGAACAATTACGTCGGTGGCACAGAGGTTAGGACGCCCGCTGACTATGCTAGTGTTTCGGGATTCGATCCCCGGCCGAATTGCACTTGATATCAATGGTTCGCCCTCTAAATTCGGAATACTAAAATCACGTGCTTAAAATTCCACAGTTCTTTCAAAATACTCTGTGGAATCAAGTTGTAATCATAAAAAAGTTGAAAACCATGGAGTGATAGGCAACAGTATCTCCCTAGCTTGAGACTAGTCGGTCGTGCCCAACTAACAGGTTTCAAACCCCTGAATCTTCTAGTTACAAGTCAAGCTCGTTGACTGTTCAGACACCGGGATCCAACTTAATGGCCCATGGGTTTTAACGTCTATCCATGCAGGAGTGAGGACAGATACTCAAGGACGACAATTCTGGCAACTGGGATTCATGGGCCGGCCATCGGATGGGGTCGCAGTGGCTGAATTTTCAACGACCTTGACTTGTAACCAGAAGGTCCTGGTTTTGAATCCCAGTGGATATGTACTTCATAAGAGTCCAGAACTAGGACAAAAATGCTGTTCACTACACTTTGGTTTTAAAAATTTATCTTTCTGAGATTAATCCTTGAACATCCCATAATTGCACTTTACGGAGATTTTGAGCGAAATAATATATATATTGTGTTTGTGCAATAGGTTTCAGACAATCTGATCACACAAGTACTTGTCATGTGAAGATAATAAACCTTCAAGTGTTGAGAAAATAGACACATGCCAAGTAAAACGGATAGATTGAAGATCAACAGTGGAGATCAATAAGCTGGACGAATCAGTACAACGACCTACTTTGAGAAATCCCACCTGCACAGAACATTACCTCCTGTTTCGTAAGAAAAAGCCTTAGTGAGTCGCCTCTTAAGTAGGATTCGACGAATATGCACATAGAAACACATTTGAAGACAGAAACTCCGATTTATAATAATTCCCAGGGAGGTTTATAAAGAGATATAAAGTGGTCGGAACACCAGGAACCATTCAACAACTCGCCGCTAAAAGGATGTATATACCGAGCAACCCTAAATGGGCAATTATAGAGGCTAGGTAATTAGATAGATATTGACAGCTGCTGTCAAAAGACATTTTTGCAGCTAAGTTCCATGTTCAGAATTTGAAGTCATCTAAGTGTGAGTGTAAACACACATACACAAAGACTCATCGTCGTTTGCAAATAGAGGCTTCAGAGTATATCCCCCTTAATAGCTTCAGAAGCAAACTCGATCCCCTGAACTGGTTAACAGCGAAAACACACGAACTGTCATGAAACATATTATAAAGACAAGAGATAAAACTCATGTTTACATTTCTTTTAAATATATCTATCAACTGTGTTTGGGTGCATCCTAGAGTTTATAGAAGCCATACAGATTGGAAACTTTATACCACCTTTGTATCTTCTAAAGCATTTCTTAATGACACTAAAGCTTCTTTGATAAACTTTGTTTTGGTGCCAGAGTAGATCTGTTATTATCAACACTACTTAGTTCATTGATCTTTGTCGTCAATTTAGCCCTCAATATAACCTTTTAACTTGGTTTATTTCTATTCTCTGACCCGTTAACACCTTCTTATTTTCATGTGACCATTACTTATGTGATCAGACGGGTTGAGCAAATACATTACAACATTCAGACAAATTATGTCTTCTTATTGTTTTGTCTAAATTCACCAACTGTTTCAAAGAATAATACGTATTTCTGGGACAATTAATGAAATCTTTAACTGTCTGTACATACCACATATGGAGGGAGGGGGGTGTACAATAAACTGCCGAATTTCTAGAGACCTTTGATGAAATGGGTCAAAACTGTTCTCATTAGATTAGATGCCTTCACTTTTTATAACCTCCCGAGTTCTCACCTTCTTCATTTTCTACCTTAACATACACATTACGACATGTGGAAACTTGAACTGCTCTACTTTATTGTAAGGTTCTACTTTCCAACTTCGATTGAGTCTACGGTAAACCGACTGGAACTGTCCACTCTATTTCTGATAACAAAACGTCCAAGAAACAGTAACTTCAAATGTCAAAATCCTTAGTGTCTTTTCATTTAAACAATAGAAACATAAAAGAGCTAACCATTTTACTTAAGTTATGAAGAAAGTCAAAGACAAATTTAGCGAAAAAAATTTTCTTTATCGATGAAATCGTCTTCACATGATGTATAGTCGATTTATATTTACCGAAAATGTATAGTAGTCAATTATTGAGTAATAGGGGTTTACATAATTGATATAATTACTTAAAAATGGCTTCAAAAGTAAAAATAAAAGTTGTAAATTACGTATTACTCAACAATAGCATAAACGAAAAAAAGCGTTAGAAACGTGATCAGGTTAAAATTGTAACTGAGTGAGAGAAAAAGGTACCTGGATGTCGAATTAACAAGTTTGAAGAGGATGAGAAAATGTACAAAAGAAAAATGTCAGAGTTTTAATAGTGAAGTGATTATTAAAGTAAAAGCAAATTATTCTTCGAACTTCGCCTAAATTACTAGCTCGCTAGTTTTCTTGCCGGTCCCAAGCCCAGATAAAGAGAGCGGGTTTGTGCGTGGTGCTAACAACTCCACCCCCACAAAACTCAACCAAATCGCTACAGAAACTTCAACGTGCAAATACATTAAAAATTCTAGAAATATAAACCATAGACTTATTTTTCGCTGGAATCGGAGAAGTGAAATGCAACAGGCTGGTGAAAGCCTTCGAGAAGCCAGTCAGTCGATATGCCTTCTTTCGATGAAAGCAAAAGTTAGAATGGTTACCTGGAATGTTCGTACAATGCACGAAACTGGAAAGGCTGCCCAGATAGCCGCTGAAATGTCAAATCGAGAATCGAGAAGGCAGGCGAGAAACACATTCATCAACCTGAAACAACCAATCTGGAAATCTTCGTCACTCAGCCAGCATCAACAACAAAATCCACTCGGATTTTCAATACAAACATCGTCAAGTCAGTCAGTTCTTCTATACGGATCAGAAACTTGTCGGGCGGGTCACAAAGAATATTTTCAACAGCCTGTTGCAGACCTTTATCAACAACTGTTTTCGTTGGCTCTATACCAAAGATCAGATGGCCGGGCTGGAAAGAATCACCAACAAGGAATCGCTATGGGAACAAACAAACAAAACAAGAACCAATCGCCAACCAACAAATATGCAGGAGAAAGTGGAAGTGGATGGATTGGACACTCGCTGAGGAGATCGCTGGGTGAAATCGCGCGTCAGGCCATTGCTCGAGTGGAACCGAAAGGGAAGCGGCGAGTGGGTCGTCGGTGCAAAGGTGACATGGAGGAGATCGTGTGAAGAGAGAGGAGTTGAAAGAGTATGGACTAACATGGATGCAGGTGAAAAGTACATCAGAAGAAAGACAGAAGTGGCAAATGGATACGTGCAGTTGAAGCCCTATGTTCCACTAGGAGCCCAAGGGAGCAATAATAAATAATAATAAATTAACCTTCGAAAATTAAAATTTTAAAAATCTACAGGGAACGACTATTGAAGAGGTTGAAACCACTGTAGAATAAGAGACTGGACAAACTTTTTCTGTATACAGAGTTCGGGGGGTGTATTGACGAATCACCAACGCCTCCGCCATACACAAATTCCGAAGCCGTACGCCTTCTGTACCATTTGGCCCCACCTTGTAGGTACTCTCGGAATTTGACTCTGATGAAGCTCTGGGACATGAGCTCACCGAGTGCTCGCGAATTGAGCTAGTAATTGTCTTGCACTGTCGTTTTTCCAACCATGCTGGATAATGTTCAGAGAAGCGTTTGGAAAGTGTACGCTTTGTGTGGCCAACATAATAAACTTCACAGGTACAGGTAAATTTAAATACACATATTGAAGCGGCCCAAGGAGGCATTCTATCCTTTAAACATATATTCACCATTTTTCGGCTGTAGAAATTGATCCGTAGCTCAGCCGTAAATAAGGCTTTCCTCATTGTTCTGGATAAGCAGTGGTTCTTCAGAATCCCAGTTGTGATATTACCTTTAAATTAAACGTTCATGAATAGCAGTTTCTTCAGTATTTAGTGGTATAATCCAATTTAGAAAAGGTGACAGTTTTTTAATGTTGTAGAAAAGTTCAGTTCAGAAAGTTACTTCTCAATGGTGCACTAAGACATCCTATATATCGAAAGAGAATTAATTCTTTGTGCAAAAACGCATTTATTTTCATTGAACTCTTTGGACAAGCCCCGAAAAATATGGTTTCCCTCTAACAGTCTGACATATATTTTTTTTCTGTCATTGCATAAATGAATTTACTTTATTGCCTACGAATCAGTTAACAAGATTAGCTTCCACTGAATAATTTATATGAATTGAATGTGTCACTAACAGACTGCTATTTATGTTGTTTATAACTGCGAAGTTACAGAATCAGTCCAGGAAAGAAATAAGATTTATGAATAATTTACAATGGCTTCTAGACACATCAAGATCTCTCATAAACATCATCATTATTATTACTTGTCAGTACTAGTAGAAGTCAGATTGAAATCAACTTATAGTTTTTGGTTACACTAAAATATACAATAAAATGAAGTATTGCTAATTAAATAATCATTCTCATATGAATTCATAAAAATGAAGTGTTCATTTACCTAATCAGGTAATTTATTGTATATAAAATATTTTCAGAAAAATATAACGACTGGGATTTACTTAAGTCTGACCTCAAATGGAATTATTTGGTTAACTAAAATCTAAACAGCCTACATTATTATAATTAATATTGCTCCCTTGGGTTCCTAGTGGAACATAGGGCTTCAACTGCACGTATCCATTTGCCACTTCTGTCTTTCTTCTGATGTACTTTTCACCTGCATCCATGTTAGTCCATACTCTTTCAACTCCTCTCTCTTCACACGATCTCCTCCATGTCACCTTTGCACCGACGACCCACTCGCCGCTTCCCTTTCGGTTCCACTCGAGCAATGGCCTGACGCGCGATTTCACCCAGCGATCTCCTCAGCGAGTGTCCAATCCATCCACTTCCACTTTCTCCTGCATATTTGTTGGTTGGCGATTGGTTCTTGTTTTGTTTGTTTGTTCCCATAGCGATTCCTTGTTGGTGATTCTTTCCAGCCCGGCCATCTGATCTTTGGTATAGAGCCAACGAAAACAGTTGTTGATAAAGGTCTGCAACAGGCTGTTGAAAATATTCTTTGTGACCCGCCCGACAAGTTTCTGATCCGTATAGAAGAACTGACTGACTTGACGATGTGCAGTTGAAGCCCTATGTTCCACTAGCAACCCAATGGAGCAATAATAATAATTTGGAATAAGAAATGTTTTAGTAAGAATGTAGTTTATGCTATTCACTTCTAAAAATTAATTGGAAAACATTAGACTTGGTTCGTTTTACCTAGTTGATAAATGTACACCTCTAGACACTTGTTAGGTTTTCATGACCATAGAAAGCCTTTTAAGTTCAAACTTCAGAAAACAGTCTCAGCTGACAACTAGAGCGAAAATTCAATTTCATTCACCTACTTTTCGGTGATTATTGAACAAATTAACAGATTTGCCTTTCGAGTTTGACCAGGGATCGATATCAGTTGGAGAACTTTTGAAAACCATGGAGTTCTATACATCTGATTCATCCTAGTTTGGACTCGCTGGCGGTACGCACTCACTGGATTTCGAAGCCAGCACGTTTCGATTACAAGGCAAGCTCGTTGACCATTCAGCCATTGAGATCAAAATCAAAGGCCCATGAATTCTAAATTTCACACATTCATGATCTATCGTGACCATCAGCCAATGTCATCGGTGGTAAATCCGTTCTCACTTCCTATTAGATGCACCTCACCGGTCCCGACTTCTCACTAAAACTCCAAGAAACTCCGTCCTTTAGCAAGTCGTTGGCGAGTATCAGATAAATTAGAAATTAAAAGATATTAAATATAATCAACTGAAAAGTTGAAATATTTTAATGTCCGTAGGATGACAGCGTAACAAGGGCATCGATCCTGAGGTGGCAGAAAGTTTATCATCTACACAACTGGTTCAGGCTGGATTCTTATCTGATTCACTCGTAAACTTTGCTTAGCTGGTAGCGAGCTTGGTAAAGGGACGAGATCATCGCTGAGGTTTATAATCCTACCCTGCAAAATAACACCGCTGCTACTGGAACTTTTAAGCTCAAGGTTGAAGCAGAATCCAAAAGAATGTAAAGGATGTAGTGTCTTCTAAAGGATTGTGATTAATTTCAGTGCAAATTTCCACCAATGACGATGTCATTTGAAAATTACTCATTGAAAACCAAACACCAGTAGATAGGCGTTTTGTCGCTGTTTCAGGCTCTTTGCCGGTGTGCATCCACAGTTTTTTAATGATTCTCTGACCGATTATGATTGTTTTACATTCTCATGTATGTCCTAATCTGAATAAAATTCCTCTGGTTATTAAGGGCAACAGGAAAGATATCTTGAAATGAGATGTAGTTACTGGTAGGACATACCACCTATGGCTTCGGTGGTCAGCGGCAAACTATCAAGAATAGAAAAAGTTAAGAATACACAGATCAATGGATTTCCAACCAGTGACTAAACAATCAACAAATCTGCCTGGTAACATTTCAATTATCGACGTAACCTCAGGTGGAGTCAGCGGGGCACACTTCCGAAGACTTTCAAGCTAAGGACATATAGGTGAAATTATCTGAAAATAAGGGTCATTATTACTAAGACCAAGGTAAAAACGAACTGTCAATCCTCTTCAAAGTATACCTCTTCTCTTAATTTGGATATGGTAAAGGAACATGGAGGCTTTTGCTGAAATGTAAAGCTCAAAACTTATAGTTACGACGAATATGTAGAACGTGTTGTCATTTCAGTAATAAATATATACAAATTATTACGAAATTCAATGAAGCGGTTTAAGCAGTGGAAGGAGTTTCTGTATTATTTCTGTACTGCAACTCACAAGTCTCAGTTTGTGGCACTTGGTTTTAAATTTCGCGCCTTAGGCATTTTGCTCAAACTGGGATGATAGTCCACCTCCACACCTCACTTTCAGACAATATTACCCGTATGATAAGCCTTCTAATAGACGGATAGTATTCCAAGTGTTTTCTTTGGAGTCTCAGAGGATTTCTTAGATGTTTTCAAGAGTTGCTTTCCAAAGATATGATTTATTCCAAGTCCAGTGACAAAATGACATCAGTTATAGGATTTCATTATGAGGTGATATTGATTAGAGAACCATTGGAAAACCACCTGGAAGTACTGAACAGCTGTCTCGTCCTAGTTTGGGACTCTTCATCAGTAAGCACCCTCCGGGGTTTGAACCCATAAGCTTCTGGTTACATGGCGAGCTCGTATACCATTAAGCCACTGGGACTCGATCCAATGGCCAGAGCATGAGTTCTAACTTCTGCTAATTCACGATATAGCGCAACCGCTAGCCTATGCCTTCGGTGGCGAGTATTTGTCCTCACACCCGACCTGCTGCAATCTACCGGTCACGACTTCCCATTACTTTGATAGCCACAGAAAATCAGGAAGTGTTGGAAGCGGTGTCTCATTCTAGTTTGAGACTCTTTTGCAACACGTACCCATGACCTAGCACGGGATCGAGGCCAGTGCCTTCAGGTGAACATGGCTAGCCTGCTGGTCATGAAGCCACAGGGATAGGATACAGTGAAGCATGACTTATGACTCCTGTCTTTTTGTAATATATAGCGCCACCGACAGACAACGTAATTGGCAAGTACATCTTTTCACATCTGGACTAGCAGATCCCACTTTTCACGAATTCTCACTAAAATTTCAGGCAATCCCCCTCTGTTGCCAGTCACCAGTGAGCATTAGATTGATTTTCAAGCTTTAATGTGCAGGGATTTGAATGATTTCGAGTTAAATCACGAATGAATGATTCTCAATATAGGTATTTTGCTTGAAGGTGATGTGATGTTTGTTGACAAGCCTGTTTTCGTCTTATAAATGTCCATTGCAGCTGCTACAGTTTCAATGTATGATCACCTATGTAAACAATGTTTCTGTACTGTTTACTTAAAACGAAATAGAATTAAAAACTGTGAAGTATTTGTTTAGTTCATTTAAAATGTATACAATTTTCAGTTTGACATGAATTTCCTATTTGAACATTTAGGAAAACGAAAGGACTAAATAAAGAAAGCATTTTTCAATAAACTGATCACCAGGTATTACAGTTATATATTCCTAATATTAAGAGAAACCTCGCCTAGTTTACTAGTTTTTACCCTGTACCAAGATCGCATAAAGGGAGGGGGTTGGGTGTGTGGCTAGGGAGCCAACACTACAAAACCAATCAAAATGCTATCGAAACTTTAACGCAGAAGAAAAATAATAGAAATACAAAAAAGTATAAAAAAAACTCATTCTTCACTGAAATCAGAGAGGGTAAATGACTTAGCGGGCTGGTGAAACCCCACCTTTGAGAAGCCAGTCAGCCAGCCTATGTGTCTCCTCTGGATAAGAAGGGGGACATGGAATGTACGAGATTGGGAATGCTGTCCAAGTAGCCAACAAAATATGAAGATATGGCAGAGAAGTGATGGGTGTATGCGAGAGCAGATGGAATGGATGTGGACTATCAAAATTGTCAACTGGACGGTCAGTAATCTACTCCGGTTACTCATATGAAAACTATGAGCACACTGAGGCAGTAAATGACTATCATGATATCACCATTAGCAGTCAGTGACCGACTTCATCCAGGATCACCACAGCAAGATTCAACTCAGAAGGAAAGAATGTTACAATTATCCAATGCTTCTAATAGTTCTTAAAACAACGCTGAAGGAAAGAAGCCTTTTACAGACAACTACAAACAGCAATGGACAAAATCCCAAATGGTGACGTCAAAAATCCTCATGAGCGATATGAATTTAAGCCGAACTGGGACTTGATAATATAGGAAGAGAACTCATCATGGGTCGAGAGGCAGTCTGTTGATGAAATGAATGAGAGCGGAGAACTATTCTCGGACTTCTGCGCTTTCAATGAACTGGTGGCACAAAGATAAACACAAGGCAAGGAACATGGTTTTCGTCTGACGGACACATCACAAACCAGAGAGATTTTATCTCAATGCTACTCAAGGAAGTGGGGGAAACAGCCTGTTGGATTCAAAGTGAAGAAGAGGAGAAGATGTGGTCTCATGCCATCATCTAGTTCAAAGAACTTTCAGGGTGAAGCTGAAATACCCCGAAACAACTCGAAACAGGCCACCGTTATTCAAGTTCAGCATTCAGAAATTAAAAGACAAAACTACGAGGGATATCTTCACTAGAGATCATAACAAGGTCAGAGACGCTACATGATATCAACGGGGAAGTCTGCGTGGAAGAACATTGAAACTAACTCTCTGAAGGTGATCTTGAAGGAAATGTGAACGAATGTCCTAAGCAGAAATAAGACTCTCAACAGACACCTACGTCGAAGCTAACAGAACAAAGGAGATGAGTTTCGTGAGAGAGGAGATGACTCAGAGCAAAGATGGACAACTGAAAAAGAAGCTCACTTCAAAGTAATTTTCACTGAATAAAGAAATGGAGAAGAGTGATATGAACAGCAGACTGCAGGTAAGAGAGACCTCACAAAATTACATCAGATAACCAGGTCTCTCTCAGGGAGAAGATCTATGCAAATGAAACCTATAAAAGGTGTTCAAGCGAACCTAATTACCAAGGGGTAGGAACAATTAAAACAATGACCTGATCACTTTAAAGGACTCCTGAATTGACCATTACCTTCAACTCGCCCAGTAATACTATCAGGTGCTTAAATCATCTCTGTCTGCCTAGCAGTCACTAGTGGTTGATTTGAATGGTGTAAATCTACTCGTCTGAATCAATCAGTAGTATGCAGTTTTATTGAATGAATTCGACATAGACAAATATAAACAGGTTTTCCATCATTATTATTATCTTTTAAGCCATTGAACAGCTGACCAATGGAAATCCCTTAGTCTAGTAATTTTAATTGAGCACAGAACTAGTCCGATTTCTTGTCGATAGAAGAGCTGTCTATTCAACTTTTTCCCAAAATTTAACAAACTACACGATGCATTACTTCTTACTTCTTTGTGTATTAAAAATTTTTAATTCTTAAGAAAGAAATGCTTCACATCCTTGTGTCAGTACTTTCAATAATCACGAAGTAGGCGTTTTCTCACAGTTTTCACTGAGTCAGCCAAAAACATCATGCTGAATTATGTGAGAGAATCAAATATTCCTTGTCAGGAGAACAGTTTAGCAGGATACTGCTCACTTAATAGAGTTTTGCTTTCCCATGTTAGCAAATGGTTAGAAATTGGTGAATAACACTCGAGCAGAGTGGTTAATGTGTTGTGAGTATGTGTGTGTGTGTGCATGTTGATCACAAGTGAACAGCCTTTTCTCACAACTTGAAGTTCACTTGAAGGAAGTATGTAAGCTAGTCAACTAATATATATAGAAGAAATTTCCCAGTTTTTAGACATTTAGGGAACAAAAGGATTAAACGAGGAAATATCTCTTCTTCAATCAGATACTCATCTATGCTTTTACCTCAATCTATACAGGGATCGTTAATACGATAGAGAACAATATCTCGCAATCTAGTGGCGACAAGTTTGTTAACAATAATTAGTGAGTGTCAACATGACAAATGGGTGGTAATCATCCAAGAAAACCAACACAACAATTGTAGGGTAGATATAACTGCAAAAGTTGAACAGGTGGATGGAGTAATGTGTGATCTCGCGAAATTGAAGAGTTATTAAGGGAATAATAAGAGTCCAAACTAATGATGTATTAGGCAATTAATAGTAGTGTAGTCAGAAGAAAAAGAGAATTAAGACCAAGATAACTTTTGAAAGGCTTGGGAGAGAAGGCAATTGTCAGGGTTGCACAACAGTGTGACGATGACCGAGTTAGAGAAATTGCCTGCATGGATTTTCTTCTCAAAACACAGGTTTGTCTTCTTCAGGTGGATTCCGATGTCTACAGCTGTATATAGAAGACGACATCGCAAAGCCTAACTGATATCTAAAGGAATGTAATAAATAATTGTAAATGCTATATTAACATCAGCTTCATGCTCACTACCTATTAGGCGTGATAAAATAGAGCTACAAGTAGAAATCCATGGTCCCTTACCTGATGGTTTATAGCAGAAACATTGATGAAACTGCCGTATTGTACACCTAGTTTACCTAGCACCATAAGAGCAGTCAAACTGGTAGATATACATAGGTGCACCGAAATCAGGTAGGTTGTCCTTATTTATCGAAAGCATAATCGAAACACTTGTGTAAAAACAGCGTATCTCTGATGCAATGAGTCCCATTTTTACTGCATTCTTCAACTATTGTGTCATTATGTCGCTGGTGTCGCTACCAAGAGACTGTACTTGTATTAACGAGAATATCTCAGGAGCTGTTAAACCATTGACTACAGCTGGCACTAAATACATACTTTTATCAACGAACTCATCTGCCTGTTCATTTTTTTCCCGAGTAATTCACCAATAATCTAAAAATCTTGAACGAGAGGTTAGTTTTAAACAAACTACCCTAGATCTAGGCAACAGAAACTTTATCGAGTCACATTTACATCTCAACGGGGCAAAACTCAAAAACAAAAAAAATTAAAGAAGTAAAACCAGTGTGTGTTCAAAAGAAATCCGTATATCCACTTTGTTTACCTTGGCTATCGCGACTTATATGTAAAAAACTTGAAAAGTTAGCCAACTCCCCCCGTCCCCCCCCCCTCAACTAAGCCTCTAGCATGATTTCATTTTCCAAACTATTTCATTTTCATGGCTATTTCATCTTTAAGGGCTTAATACGTAATCAACTTGAACGCTGATTAATTTCTTAATTGCTCCATACTATTCAAAGAGTATGCATTATATAATCCATTTGCTATAATCACCTCTAACTTATAACTTTGCTACCAGTCATTCGTAAGGCATCAGCTTGTTGACCATCCAAGGCATTTAGGGCATTTTACAGAGTGTGGTAATATTTAAAGCGTAATACAACAAAAACTGTGACAAGGGATTTTATAATGCATCAGTTCTGTCATAAAAATAAGAAGAGTAAACGAGAGACCAAATTAAATGAATTGATGGCATGAGAGCGTCGGTGGCACAATGGTTAGGACTCTCACCGACCATGTACACGGTCCGGGGTTCGATCCCCTGCCAACGCACACGTGATATCTATGGTCGGCCTGCAAAATTTGGGCTACCGATATCACATGCTGAAAATTCCATACCTGTACCGAAAATACGGTGGGGAATCAAGCTGTAATCAAAAATAAAATAAAGATGAAAGACTGAGACTAATAAGATTATGGGTTGACCAGCAATGATTGTAATTTTAACTATCTTTTAGAGTGTAATTAATTTTAACACTCTAGTCTTCCTGGTTAACACGCACACCAGTGGTATGCTGATATTGAAGGCTTATTATTAGTAGTACTAAGATTTTCACTAAAATAATCTCGTAAGAGTGAAATCCATATCCCAATGAGTTATGTGATTCTTGACTGAAATGTATTACAAACGACTCTGCATTTAATTTTTTTTTTTGATTTACAGCTTGATTCCACACTGTAGTTTTGGTACAAGTATGGAATTTTCAGCATGTGATATCGGTAGCCCAAATTTTGCAGGCCAACCATTGATATTAGGTGTGCGCCGGCGCGGGCTCGAATCCCGGACCATGTGCATGCTCGGGCGAGTGTCTTAACCACTGTGCCACCGACGCCCAATGAACGAAAAAGAAAACAAAGACGATATTGTCTTCACTGGCGTTCGTCTATTTAAAGGTAATAGTTTCATCAAGTAGTTATGTTAAGCCAGAATTTACAAATTCTCAGCTTATATACAGAAACCTAATCACATTTCTTCAGAATAAGGTGGTTTTCAGGTTGTCAAAATATATATATCTGATTTTTCACAAACTACAAGATTTGCAAGCTAAAAAGCAAGAAGTTGTAAGAAAAAGCATCAAAAACAGACATTTAGGTGATAATAGAGGAAACAGGGGTGATGAAGATTCCTAGCCAACAGCAACGGCCACAGAAAAAACAACGGACAGTAGTCAGCATAAATTGGAGAATTCTGAAAGAAGCAACCTCCTGTGCCTACCTATCTACCCACCTACCTACCTGGAAAGCATCGTTTCAACTACAGGAGGACGGAACTAATGAGGATATCGAAGCAGTGAGGATCGGAAAAGCAAAGAAGTCTGTGTGGAGGAAAACAACACTCAGCTTGAGAAATAAGATCTGTATTTTCAACTCCAATGTCCAATCAGTGCTACTATACGGATCAGAGACGTCGTCCGTCATGAAGAGCACTTTGAACAAACTACACACCTTCGAAAATACAAGTGGTCATGGAACGCAATCCAAACTGCCGTCCACAGGTGATAGAATGCAGCCAGAGATCAAAAACATTAAACCGTGTTTTTCCTGTGGAAAGTTACATCTACGAAGCACTTTCCGTTTTCAGGGTGCTAAGTGCCATAAATGTGGTAAAGTTGGACACATCAAGACTGTTTGCAGAAGTTCGAATACTTATGTTGCTCAACACTCTTATAATTCTCCCAAGCTGTCTAGTCAAATGGAGTCAATGTGTCTTTCAACTTTTCAAAATACTCAATCTCATCCAATGAAAACCTCCACTACAAGTTCAGCAACTCAAGCATCAATTGACGTAGCTGAGTTACAATGCGAACTGTCGAAAACACGAAAAAAACTGAATGAGATGACAGAGCAACTGATTAAAATGGAAAAATTGTTGCATATGCATAGACTACGTCTGTTGAATGCAGAGCATACAAGTACCCGTGAAAGTCCTGCAAAACTATTCAAATCTCGAATTCTCAAAAGCATCTGATGTCCACGACTTCTAATGTACATTATTACAAAGGGAATGACCATAGACCTTCTGTTGGAATTATGCTACAAAAAATGGGAAATCGAGTGGTGAAGATATTAGACATCAAAGATCACTCAGTTCATAACAGACATCTGGATAAAGTGACAATAAATGAAGTAGGTCGTTCCAATTATTATTTTAATGATTCCGCTAATAATCCCGATTTTGTAGATAATTCAGAAATAAGTCCAGATAATACTGATGGAAATGATATCACAGAATCAGTTAGAAGGTCGCAGCTACTTGCAAGCAAACCGAGACATCGTTATAAATACGCAAGGAGATATTCGACGTGTGGCGGATGTGGTGATTGACAATTTCTATCTCTGTATTGTTTAAATACTTACTGTTGATTGTTAATATGTTTCTTATATGAATTGCAATATAATTCCGCTAAATACAAATTCCTGAATTTCGCCCTCTCTGTGTTTTGGTTGGATTCGTGTAAGTCGGTCATCTCGAAATACTACTGCTACGATTACAATAAATTTACTACAATTATGTTCCTCTAGGAACTAAAGGAAACAATAATACTAATAATAATTACTCTTTCAGTGTAAACTAATAATTTATAAGGGGACCTCTTTAATCAGTAGTGTAGATAGAACTTTCGATTGCATATTTTTTTATTAACCTTTCATCCCTTATATCTCCAACATATTTAAAAAGCTTAGTATAAGGCATTTACAATGTTCATTACACTTTTCAAGGTAAATGGTTCTGAGAAGTAACAGTAGTGGCTGATGTATGTGCATAAGATACATCGAAAATCTGGCCGGTAATTTATTCGACGCGATCTCTCTGTCAATAGAAGTCCACAAGCGATATATATCAAGATGTGATACGTCTATTTATTTTTATCATTTCTATTTAACATTCGAAAAAGGGCGTAGATCCGTAGCCTTTATGAAATTTCACTAGCAGAGTTACTTTTAACAAGATTAGGTTACTAAACTCATACTCCAGAATTTGTCTCTACTGATAATACTATCGACAAGTCATGGTTTATTAGTGCGTTTATCAGGAGTCGAACCTGGGCCTAAAGCTTAAAAAACATACTTTACCACATACCTCAAAATGGTGAAAGTGACAACGTCATAGGAAGCAGTACACTGTTTACGATGAGAAGTCCTACACTGCTTCACTCACTCTAACTAGTGTTCCTCAAAGTGCGGTTCTTTCTCCATTCTGTTTTCCTTCTTCTTACATGACTCTGTCTATTCTGATCAACACAGTTATGTCATGTATGCCGATGATTTGACAGTGTTTACGCATGTCGCTTCTCAGTCAGGCTGTTCCAAAATGAATAACCTTCTATCAGAAATTAGTCGATGGTCCTTGTTAAATAGTTTTAAGCCTAACCCCTCCAAATATCAGGTGGTTAATTTCACTTTAAGACAAGCAAGCGCGACTTGTGTGAACTGGTTAGTTTGCATGGTTCCACGGTTCATAGATGGCACTGAAGCCGAAACCAAATCGAATGCTAAATACTTTGGACTTTGTATCTCCTTTGAACACTTCTCCTGATCTTTCCACCGATCGTCTTAGTTTTCAGAAAGACATTTCTTTGGCATTCTATGAAAGGAGGTTTAAACGCCGTGGAATCATTCCATTTTCACTGTCACCGTTTGTTAGTTCTTGTATTCTGCCTATAATACTTTACTGTTTCCCTACCTTGACCTACTCTAGGCTACTTCAGAAAGACCTTGTTATACTGCGTAGGGCATGAAAAGTTGTAAGTAGGTCGATTGGGACGTTGATTAATTAACTCGTTAATACTACTGTAGATAGACATTCGGATTACTGCAAGAAATTAACCAGTATTATCCTGTCAGCCCGTGAACATGCTCCCTGTAAACAACTCTCACTTTCCATCTCAATCAGCAACTACTGTAAACTGTATGTTCAAATGACTAAGCACAAGATCTCTACAATACGTTATTTGAAAGGCATACATTTTCTGTGGTGAGAAAAGTCTAAGACAGAAAATCACCAACTTCCTGAGGAACTCTAAGTAAACAGCCTTTTCTTTTTTTATCATTATTACATTGTCGCTAATATTTTCACTTCATTTAATTTTATACCCATTTCTTACTGAAAAACTTTATTAAAGTAAATGTTTTATCATAATTATTGCTCTTGTAATGAGAAAATTATATGCGCTAATGTATTACATGCTGAAAATTCCATATTTGTAATAAAAGTACTGTTTGGATCCAAGCGATTATTATGTTGTATACTAATTTTTACATGCAGGTGAAGAAACACATAGGCAGGATTATTTGAGTCTTGCATATCAGAGTGAGAAGAGATGTCATTTTGTGCTGGAAAAAATATCAGCCCTACAAACTTGATAAACACAGGGGACAGACTACAGTTTTATCCGTTGAAAAACCACTGTTGATGTGAATAATGAGATTGAAAACATTTATTTCCCGATATGAATTTAAAACAAGCAATAGAGGCATATAAAGCACGATTTAATGAATTCATTAAATTTCGGTAGAACTCGTCAGCTGCTGAATACTCTACATACATGGATATATATGCACACTCTTGAAATTACATAGGGAGATATAAGACTGATAAGTAAACAAACTACATTGAATGAGTCATGCAGAAAGATAACTAGTGCGAATGTTTTCCAGGTCATGTTCAAATAGATAAGGGGAGAGAGAGTATGAGAGATCAAAATTTAGATAAATTGCATTACGCTTCAGTTACATCACTTAGATAAACAATTAGTCATTATAGAATATAACAAGAATTGCAAACAGAGTAATATCAATAGTAATAGTTATAATAAAAATTTTAATAGTGTTGAAGTGAGTTAAGATAATTCTACTGATGAAGCATAGTTTTAAATGAATCAAGAATAATAATAATGATAATAATAATAATAACAATAAGAAGAAGAAGAGGTAGAATAATAGTAATAACAAGTAGAGAATAATAAGTAAAACGTATTACCATGGTAGATTCAGAGTGACGACCATCTCCTTCTGTACACAGAGACCTGGTTTATAAACTCGAATTGCACAAGCCTCCCTCGCAATCACAAGTATCTTCCTGTTTCTTTGTCTGCTGACGATGGTGAATGACTTGACGGCGTCGATATCATGTCCGTAGTCCACAAGATGTTTTGTTATGAGGATTTTGGCACTTTTAATGCAGTCAGCTGTTTTCAACCATTTTGGCTAATGCTCCATCATGCGAGTATACAATCGCCTTTCTGTACGACCTATGTATTTGCTTCCACAAACACACTCAAATTGATATATGCAGTTTGAAGTGTCCAGGATTGGCGACTGATATTTCCCAGATTGTTGAAGCACTCGCTTTGTGGTGTTAAGGATAACAAATTTTGCACCATAATAAGTTTTCTCGATGGTTTTATCAAGTCTTCGTTCGACTACTTCCTGTACATCATCTCCTTTGAATGGCAAAATGATATAGACAGATTTCTTCTGAACTGTTTGAATTGTTTTGCAGAGGGTAGTTTCTTCAGAGTATTTATTAATGAACTTCTCAGGAAATCCATTCTTAGATAAAATATACCTCGGAGATTTTATTTCATGCTGAATAGTACTGTCAGAACAGATTTTTCGTGCTCTATTGAACAGTTTTCTGACTAAGTTATTTTTATGCTGGATTAGAACAAAGTTCTTGAAATGCATGTACTCTCCTGTCCATGAAGACTTTCTAAATACAGATCTTTCGATTGTGCCATCATTCATTTTGGCTAGGAAAACGTCTAGGAATTTAATAGAATCGTTTTCCTCATGTTCTACTGTGAAATTGAGATTTCGATGGCATGAGTTGAATTTTATCAACATGTCTTCAGCTTATGATCTGCTTCGACAGACAATAAAAATGTCATCAACATATCTTAGGTATGCATCCGTTTCTTTTATATTGTTGCTGCAAGGTACTGGTTTCTAGGCCTGACAAGAATAAGTCTGTGAAAAGTGGTCCAAAAGGCTTCCCATTGCGACGCCATCAATTTGGCGGAATAGACGCCCATCCAATTGGAATTGGACATTTTTAGTACATAAAAGTAACAATTTCCTCAATTCTGACGTTGAAATGAGCATGTCTTCAGCTTCTTTACATATGAAGTCGATGGTCTCAACGACTGGCACATTTGTGAAGAGGCGAGGTACCACAGGAAGAGACCAGATGCTTATCAGATATACTGAAATCTTTAATTTCCTTGACAATTTGAAACCATATACGTTCCGAAACGTTTTCTCAAGGGCTGAAACAATTCAGATAGCCACTGTGGTCATTTGTGTTATGGTGAGTTTATCTCAGAGAGTGTAGGTCATACCGGCGCTCCTGGTTTGTGTATTTTAACGCGTCCGTATAATTTTGAAATTTGTGGTCCGTGGTTCGATACGTTGCCGACGTACTCCTTAACCTGACTAAGCCAGTAATAAGACTGATAAAGAGGGAGGTTTGGACCCAAGGCTAACAACCCCATTCCGTAAAAATAAACGCCACTGCTGTCAAAACTTCAAGCCACCAGCTTGAAGCCCTATGTTTCACTTGGAACGAAGAGGTATAATGAAAAAAATGAAACAGTATGCAAACAAGAAGCGGTTACTAAATACTAAAATAACCAGAAGCGATTGCGATCCAAAAAGTCAAACCCCTTGCCATGTGTTCGCGCAAAAACCATGGTAATCCTTATATGATGATACTACCAACAGAATTGTTCCATTTTTGTCTTCTATAGGATTTAGTCATTATGTTTTGGGAAGCCAATACTAAAATATATTCAAGAAATGTGAATACTACCAGAATTTCCTTATTCTACATTATCACTTGACAGTTTTTACCGCTTTCTAATTAAATTACGACATTTCATGAAATTGTGCCAAAAAATACAAAAAATACAAAAAAACGAAATGTAACAGAGTCGGTTGAAAATGCTACTGTCTGATTTTGATTGCATGCAAATTAACGCTCTACAAAAATGCACATGACAGGAAATAGACATGACAGATGCATTCATTCAACAACAAGAACAACAACAGAAAATATGTGAGAGACATTGACACAAATCTTGCTGTGATAGCCAAAGGGAAAAAGAAGGTAGACAGGGAAATGTATACACTCATACCTCTTTGAAGAATTTCATTCCTGTGTCAACACTGTCTTCATTTCCTCTGCCTACTACACTACTACTATTAGTCAATTCTTGTTTGACAGTTAGAAATACAGTATTTTAAAAATTTCATCTCAGTGGCACTTTTTGCATCTATCTGTCAAGACTATCAGTATTACCGACTGAGATACACATATATGTGATTAGAGAATAATAATAATAGTCTTGTGAATCAGAAATGTATGCCCTAGAATTTTAAAGTCTACTTCTCCTGTAATGTTAGTTGCAACAAGCTTTTATATTGACATTTCTTACAATGAAATTTCATCCTGTCTCCTTTTGCATATTAGACTGTGAGTGTGATAAATATTTGTTCTAATGGGATTTTTAGATACTATAAGTGAAGTTTTGAAAATGTTCCCACCACCTTCTATTATCTAACAGTAATTCGACAAGTCCACTGCGATGACGAGCCTTTTGTAGCTTATTGAGTTTGTTGCAAACAGATCAGAGCAGTTCAGTCGCAACCGATGACACTTTCTTCCTCGCTAATGACAGGTATGCGCCTGTGGTACAGTGGTCGAAAGCTCACTAACTACGTACGTTGTCCGGAGCATGATCCTCGGTCTACACAATCCTAAACCTCGCTCAGCTGATAGTAAGCCCAGTAAAGAGGGAAAATTACTAATGAGGCTGGTAACGTCATTGCATAAAAGAAGAATGGGTTGAATCAGATCGTAGTGTATGATGAATGGTCTACGAGATCGCCTTGTAACCAGAAGGTCCTTGGTTCGAACCCCCTTGTGTAAGTACTGATGAGGCGACTCACACTAGGACGAGGCAGCTGTCCAGTACTTTTAGCTCATGATAAAATCTTCCAACCAATCAAACGCAAAAACCCTACAAACCAATACTTGAAAAAAGTATGACTTTAAAAACCTCATGGTATGAAACCATATGCTTTACTCAGAACACAAAAGGGAAGTTATATATATATATATATATATATATGGTTAACTCAGCGCAATGAATACTTACTTGCAGTAATGTCCATCAATAGTGGATCGATAAACTCCTTTGGTGAGTAGATACATTTCAGCTGCCTGTACAACTAAATTGAATAAAATGAATTTAATGAAGTATGCTGGAAATTCATTTCATTGATTAAAGTTATTAAATCCCCAATAGGGAAAAACACTTAATAAGTTCTGCAGAAATATAAAAGAATCTAAATAAAATTTTTCCATCGAAGTAAATGGCTAGAGTGTCTGACTTGACCATGTGTTGACAGAATGATTACGATTTAGTGGGAGAGACTGACTGCAGCAACACTGGTTTCAAGTGCAACATAGGGATTCAATAATATACCTCTCTGTTCTCATGATCTATGTATTCTTACTTACCTGGCTCTGCAATTGTTCATAAGCTCATATCTCTTCTTCACATGATCTCCACTATGTCACTGCCGCACCCACATTCGAATCGGCTTCCACTTGATGGTATTTCTGGAGAACGAAATCTGTCAGCAAGCTCAGCATGCGTCGAATTTATCTTCATTTTCTTCTACACTTGTGTTTCCCTGTGAGTTTTCGATCAGTTGGTTGCCGTAATTCCTCATTGCTTATCCATTCTAACCATCTGATATTCAGTGTGAAGCGAAGGCAGCTGTAGATAAAAGTGTGCATTAGTCTATTGGAAAAGCTTCAAGTGACTCCTTCGCCACGTCTGTAACTCATATAGAAGAATTGACTTAACACAGGTGTTGAAAATCGAAAATTTCCTCTTTACACTGAATTAAGCAGATTTACACTGTGATTTCAGATTTCACATTAACGACCTTAGCTGGATTTGACACCCTCAATACTGACGCTTGTATCTGATAAGGTGCAATCTAGGTAATTAAAATAAGTGGCTACGTTCCAATTTCTTTGGTCGATAGTGAATGGTGATTGTTAGTTGTTGGTTGACAGGTTGGCTTAATTAAATCTGTCTTCTCAAGGCTCACTTGTAGTCCTCTACTCGCTACCTGCCTCTTCTGCCACTTTGTTGACTCTCATCTGTAGATCTTTGGGTTTGTATGACATTAAACATAAATCATCCTCGGCACCAAGATCTTCTACAGTCTTCTTATCGATTAAACACGTTCGTGCCTTCTTGCTCCTGACTCACGATCTTGAGCATTGGCTAGTATCATACAGTGAACAATATCATAGGTGATAGAAGTCAGCCTTGTCTTATTCTTGTCGTAAATTCAAAGGCTTTTCGAACGTTTCCGTTGTTGACCATTTGACCTGCATCATTTCCATAAGGCTTATAAATGAGGCTGACAAAGATATGGGGCATTGCACTTCGCAGTGTTGAAGCGGTTTCCAAATTACTTCGCTATCAGCGCTGACAAAGCCATTTTCAGGGTCGGGAAGTTGAGGTAGAGATTGAACTACAATTCTATGCTTTGTTCGGGCTAGTGGTATCCAGATTGCGAATTGGAGAGTCTACCAGCGTAGCTATGATGCCAAAATACAGTTGGGTTACTACTTCCCTGTAATCAACATATTTAATGCCTATATGTCATATGAATGAGTACTGCCCGTCTACTGTTATCCTAAGCATTCAGCTGAACTGTCTCCCAGCAATTCTAATTATACTGAATTTGAGGGAAAAAGAAGGTAGTCAGCAGTTTGAATACTGCGGTGAATCGCCCTGATTTCTAATAAAACTTCAACCATTACTTCTGAGAGGAATACACCAAATGACACTGGGGATTAACTTCTTTCTTGACAAACTTTGGAAACAAATATATCTTGAGGCATAGAATGATGATTTCAAAATTCATTGTATTTCAACTGGAGGTAGACAGCATTTACCATACAAACAAAATACTCTAAGAATTCGGCTGGAAGCTTGTTTTACGTTAAGATTTGAATCAAAAGTCTGTGAAATATGAAAGTGTTCCTTTCGACTGCATTTAAAAATTTCAGATTTCCTCATTTTAGATTCTCACAGTATTTTATCATTCAATTTAATGTTTATCCCTTCGCATGATTTCCCATTCTTTCGTCAAATAAATGCGGCACTTTTCTCTCTAAATTTTAACAGAAATTATCTACTCTCAACTTCTTAGTTGCCAGTTGAGTTAAATGAAGTTTTGAAGTTAAAAATGTCAAAGCGATCATCATAGCTGATAAATCCTTTGCTTCATTTTTCATTGATAAACGAATGCTGGCCAGGAAAATCATCTCTCTTGGTGGCCTTGGACGTGATTGGTTGTTCGTGTGTGTTTTCACACCTTCTAGGCAGCTACTTGTATTGGAACTGACTGTTTCTTTGACTTGAACTTTGACCCTTTGTGTGTGAAGTTTCTTTCTTATCGGTTGATAAATTTTGTCTATCTCAATGTGTCTATTGATTGATGATTCACTGGAATGCCAGGCTGGATTCTAAAAATTCTCCAGCATTCTTGTTGTTTCCTCTGTCTAAAATTTGAATGTTGTCCCAGTCGAAATGATGTCCGTGGTTGTCTGTGTGTAGTGTTATGAGGGGGTGGATATCATGTCTTTTGACGGTTAACTTATGTTCGTGGATACGAAGACGAAGGGGACGTCCACTTTGGCCAATGTAGTGTTTTTCGCAGTTGTTAGAATTTATTTTGTAGATGATGTTGGTTTTATCTTCTTTCGTTGTTGAGTCCTTTGGTTGACATAGAACAGAGTGAAGTAGTTTTGTTGGTTTGTGTACGACGTCAATTCCTAAAGGTTTGAAGAGTCTTGTAGTGATTTCTGAGATATCCTTTATACATGGTAAGGCGATTTTCTTTGTGCTTTCCTTGGGGGCTTTTGGTTTGATCGGTTGGCTTCGGAGTATTTGTCTTTTGATGAAATTCTGTGGATATCCATTCTTTTGGAAGACGTTCATGAGATAATTTTCTTCAATTTTCCTTGAGGTGGGAGTGCTACAATGAGTCCTTGCTCTCTTGAATAGTGTTTGTATGCAATTCCTTTTGTGTATTATTGGATTGTTGCTGTTGTAATTCAGTATTTGATCTGTGTGAGTTGATTTTCTATAAACTTGAGTTTCTAATTCCCCTGCGGTTGTTCGCTTGACTAAGACGTCGAAAATTAGGATTTGGCTCTCGGATTCCTCTTCTCTTGTGAATTTGGTGTCGTTGAAGACGTTGTTTATTAAGTTGTGAGTTTTATCTAACTCGTTTATTTTGATTATTACTAATGTATCATCGACGTAGCGTATCCAAATCTTGGGTTTGATCCTTGGTAGAATTATGTTTTCGAGTCTTTGCATCACTGCTTCTGCAATCAAACCTGATATTGGCGACCCCATGGGTGTTCCTTTGACTTGTTCATATATTTGACCGTTGAATTGGAAGTATGTTTTTAAGCATAAGTTTATGCATTCTATCCACCTTTGTGTTGCATTTTTGATTGTTTTGGAAGGAGTTCGTCGTTGCTGAGTAATTGCTTCATGGTTTCTTTTGCTAGTTTTTGTCCGATAGAGGTGTATAATGCTGTCACGTTGAAGGATACCATTATTTCTTGTTCATCTATTTGGATGCCTCTGATTTTCTGTAGGAATCGGACAGCAGAGTTGATGGAGTGATCACAAGATTCCGTTAGGTGTTTTAGTTTTCTGTATAATTCTATGGATAAATTATATGTTGCATATCTTCTCAACTCAATGTAAACAATTAAATTTGGATTTTCAAACGAATGTTGAGTTATTTCTTCTATAAGGATCAGGTGCACAACCAACGCCTCACGAAATGCACTTACAACAAGATGCAGACTTTTATCAAGATATGCTTTGTCTTCATACTGAAGATCAGATAGCCAGCCAAAAAGAATAGTCAACAGGAAACTCTGAAAACGAGCCTTAGAAAAACCGACATCTCAACAATTATTCAGAGTAAAATTGGCGTAGATCAGAAGTACGCTTATAAGACTTTTATTCGGCTGGTTTAATTCATTAGTTTGAATCAAGAAAGAACGGAAAAATTAGCATGAAAATATGAGCTGGTTTTATTTTCGTGGATTCCCTTCAACTGTGTACATCATATGTCGGCAATCCGAACTACTTCTCCTTCCTGAAAAGGAGCTACACAAATTACTACTTCCTTGTACAGAGAATGTTCAGTTCTGATTCAACAAACAGCTGAGTCGGAAAATAGATGGGGAGGCAATGGGTTTACTTGTGGGTCATGTTCTTGAGAATATATTCATGGCTGATTTTTGACAGAAACGAATGAAACCATAAATAGAGAGGACCACCTATTGCTGCAGGCATGTTGATGACACATTTGTGGTTTGCAACAATATGGACCATGCATCTACGATGCTCGAAAACCTTAAAGATACTCGCGCTGATATAACATTTAAATGGATCATTAACATGACAATCAGTCCCACTTCTTAGATGTCAACATAAAAAGAGTCGATTGCAAACTCCATCTACAGCAAAGAAGCCAGGATTAGCCAAAACTTGAATTATCCCAGTTTCTGCTAGATCGGTTACAAATGGAGCCTGATGAAAACACTTTTCAGAAAAGGTAGGGTGTTGTGTACGAAAGATAAGATCGAAGAGGAACTCTCAGTCATCGAAAATAACCTTATCGAAAATATCGAAAATACCCTCGGAAGTTGGTAATATAAAAATATGGGAAAGGAAAATCACTCAGACCGAAACCAGTAATAGTTGAAAAGAAACCAGTTTCTATCTGTCTTGCGCAGAGAGGCGAATAAGTATCCGTAAGCACGAAAACGGAATTAAAGATGCTTTGAAACGAACATCTCTCGCCGCTAGACTCATCTTACTTTACAATACAGTATGCTCAGTAACCCAATCAAAAGTAGATAAGTATCCTGCTCTGCATGTCAAATCCAACTGCATTCACCAGTTGACCTACACTTGCAGTAGCAAGTATATAGGAAAGACTGAAAGAAGAGAGTCCACTAGATTCTCCGAGGATATCCCTATAAGTTTCTGTTTCTCAAGCGCAATCGCCAGACACCTTAATGACATGGGACATGCATAAAAATTGGTCAAGCCTGCAAAATAATCAATACACAAAGAAAAGCATGGTTACTTCGATTTGTAGGAGCCATTGCCACCAAAATACTAAGACTCAACCTATCTACACAGAAACAGAGTGTACAATTGGTGGATGGTGACTAGCAGTGGAATCCAGGATGCGAATTTCGTCCTATTTGTGACCCGTCATCTGGATGTACCGGCATATCTCGGTGAGTGATGATGTTCCCACTGAGGCTCGAACCCACTGCCCATAGTTTCAAACTCCAAAGTGTTATCCACTAGACCACTTGGGTCACGAGAGCCACCTCTTGTGCAAGGGGTCACATTAATTATTTCATTCAATATCGATTTTCCCGTCGATTGATTGGACCGAAGTGCTCAGTCTCAGGTTGACACACACACATAGCTGAAGCTGTTGCAATAAGATCGACTGAACCGGAACTTTGTATTCAAAAAGAACATGTCCAGGCGCCGTTCCCACCGTGGCCAACCTTGGGTTGAAGATTTTTCTTCTCACCAAGAGTGCTCCTTCCCCTTAACCCTCTTGTTTTTTTTCTTTTTTTACTTTGCCTATTATTATAAATATTATTGTTACAGTTATTATTATTATTCGCCATAATTTATGCCCTTTATGCAAACATTCCCTCAATACTATCGAATTTTCATTTATACAGAATCATTATTAGTGATATTATCTCTTTTCTCAATATATGCCTCCACTTGTTTCATTTAACATATTCGTTATCTCACTATGATCCTCTCATTCCACTCTTACTATCTCCTGTTTAAGACAGATCACTTTGTTCTAGCCACTCACTCATCTGACACCTTCCATAACCTTGAACTGATTTGTCAACTTTTCTACCCCACACTCTACAATTCTATTATGATTAATCACCACCACTGGTCTCCGGTTTTACAATATTTCTAATCGATTTCAGCCTGGCACGTTTGTCACACGAATACGACTATTTATTTTGACACCCCATAGCTAATCTGTTATTCTAGGTTAAAAATATATCCGCCGCATAAATGGCCTTTATTGTAACGACCACAAATATTATATTTTATAACTGTATGAACCTGAAGACGAGAAATTATTGAAAAGAATATTCTTCGTTCAGATTGACTTTTAAAATTAACTCTGATTTTCCATCTTGTAAATTGTCATTAGTTCATTCTTGTTTTCAAGCGAAATTAGAACTTCACCCCTCTGTCTAATTATTATATGAACAGTTACCCTTTTAACACTAAATAATAATTGTCTACTTACATAATCTTTGAAAGTATATGGCTTATACTCTCTATGTGAAACTTGAAATCATTATAAAAAGTATGTTCAGAAATTTTGTAGTATATTGTAATTGATTTATTCAGGATGAACGCAGTGAAGAGAATCAGCGAAATAAAACACGGTCTTATCATCATTCTCTGTTTATTCAAGCTTTTGGGTGACAGTGTGCACAAAGCAGGCCACAGCTCGAATAGAACCTGAATGAAAACCGACGAACTGGGAATGGATCAGCGGGGGACATGGAGAAGATCGTTCGAGGAGGAGGGGGAGGAAATGAGGGCCCATAGGGATTTGTGGATCCAGCTGAAGAGGACAACAGAGGATACGACAAAGTGGATAATTGTTGTCGAATCTCAATGTACCAACTGGCTTCCAAGGGGACAATAATAAAAATACTGTGGAACTGTTATGACTATAAAAAGTTGGAGTTAATATCCAAGATTCGCAGTCATTTATTGGTTAATGGTATTGACTTGATCTTTGCCCAGTACTGAATATGAAATATTGTTGGGCTTTCCGAACACGTTTCGTCCTATTCAGTGACTCGTCATCAGTGAGTAGCTATGTCGACACCCTCAGTTTACGTCACATGAACAAGTTATCGTTCAGACATGATAGATCTGGATTCAGTAGGTTATGAATTCTAATTTCCGTCCGTATGTGAGATGGTGACCATGTCAACGTCATCAATGAGTATCGGCATTTAGCATATTGGTAATTATTCAAATGTTTCAACTAACTTTACAGTTATTATCTTCTTTTCCCCCGGGCTATATGTCAATGTTCTGATGTTCACGCATCACATATTGACTTAATCCTGATTGTTTGTCATTATTTTTTTATTTTGTTTAATTCCAAATGTAAATGATTCTCTTTGTGAATTTAAAATGAAAGCAAGAACAACAGTCATTTGTGCAGAATAACATGGTATCATCATTGTCAACAGGACCCACCCCCGATTTTCTTAACATGTACCGAAAATGCCTACGATTCAATGGAAGAAAACGCTTACAAGAGTGCCATTAACAGGCATTGCCTTGATACTGGCCATGAGCTGGAGATCATGAGATCTTTTAAAGTTATCGGTTGACGAAAACGTTCAATTCTTCTTAAGTTTGCTGAAGCAATTTTTATCAAATGCTTTGCCTGGTAACTGGATGCCTTTATATTGTCTCTCATTTGATTACGCAATCTTTGGCTTTAACCTCAGCTTCTTTGATATAGTTTAATTTTGCTTATCTCTTCCTTGCATGATTTGAGCTGAACTCAGTACATTGTTACCCAATTTATTAGTTAGTCATCACCTTATGCATCTCTCGTCCTGATGACGTAACTCCCTTACCATTGTATGCATGCATTTACTTTGTTTAAACTTGAACTTCCTGTTTGGAAACCGTATAAGCGTAATTTTCTGAACACTGTTCGTTAATTACGGAACCTCCTGTCAACTGACATCATGTGAAACTTGCAAATATGTTAAAATGTTTCTGTACATGAACTTTATGTCAATTTATTTAAGCTGTACGCAGCTGAGCTAATGATAATTCAATGAAATAAATGATGGTGGAATATTATTCTGCACAAACCACTGTTGTTCTTGCTGCATTCAAATTAATGAAGGGAAATAAATGTATGAAAAATCTATTCGTGGTGTGTGTGTGTGTTGACGTTGGTAATATGTTATTTTACAAATTTGATTTTATTTAAATGAGACCAAGGTTAGACGTGGGCAATTCAACCCTAGAATGTTTGAAGGGAATGTTTATTGCATGATTCTTGCTGACAGAGTTTTCATCACACCTTGTTGAGAATATTCTGAAAGATTCTCAGGTATGTCATACAGCGGATTTTGGTTAAATAATGTCTTTTGTGTGGCACTATTTATGCACGCAAGAACTATTATTATTGTAAAGTAGTACCATGGATTGTATTGCAAATAACTCCAGTTTTGTTGTTGTTGGGACACTTTAGGACTGTGTGTTACTTAGGGTGCGGGGATTGAGTAGCTACACAGTGGAACATGAAGATTGATTTGCAGCGTTCAGATCATAACATGTAGGTTTCTTTCACTGATAAAAGTAGACCTATTTTAATTATAATTATTATTGTTCCCTTGTGTTCCCAGTGGAACATTGGGCTTCAACTGCACGTCTCGACTTGCTTCTGTCTTTCTTCTGATGTACTTTTCACCTGCATCCATGTTAGTCCATGTTGTTTCAACTCCTCTGTCTTCACACGATCTCCTCCATATCAACCTTGCACCGACGACCCACTCGCCGCTTACCTTTCAGTCTAGTTCCACTCGAGCAATGGCCTGATGCGCGCGCGATGTCACCTAGCGGCGGCCTCCTCAGCGAGCGAGTTTCCAATCCATCTCTACTTTCTCCTACATATTTGTTGGTTGGCGATTGGTTCTTGTTTTGTTTGTTTGTTCCCATAGTGATTCTTGTTGGTGATTATTTCTGGCCTGGCCATCCGATCTTCAGTATAGAGCCAGCGAAAACAGTTGTTGATAAAGGTCTGCAACAGGCTGTTGAAAATATTTTTTGTGACCCACCCGCGAAGATTTTGATCCGTTCCGTATAGAAGAACTGACTGACTTGACGTTGTCTGTATTGAAAATTCGACTGAATTTTGTTGTTGATGCTGGCTGAGTGACGAAGATTTCCAGATTGGTTGTTTCAGGTTGATGAATGTGTTTCTCGCCTGCCTTCCCGATTCTCGATCTGACATCCTCATTCGTTCCTCCTCATGTAGTTGAGACAATGCCCCATAGATAAGATAAGTGAATGAAGTAACCCCTTTCAAATCCCTCCCGTTGATGGTGATCGGCTCTGTATGTTACCGCTGTTGTTGTTGTGGTTGGCTGGTTATTTTCATAACCTCCGTCTTGTCTATGTTCACTTGGAGTCCTGTCTTTGCTGCTTCTTCGACCAGTTTGTCGGTTTTCGCTTGTAAGTCTTCGATTTTGTGTGACATCAAACATATATAATCCACGAAATCCAAGACACATTTTCGGGCATCACTTATTTTCACATCTGACTGAAACTTCACTGCTGTAGTATTTCACAATTATTGTGATCCCTTTCTCACCTTTCACTAGTACACAATATTCTTGTATAGTATTTTAATAAAATAACAAATCACCTTAATAAAAACAAATAACTTTCCCACATCTGTTCTGTTTCCCTTTTTAGGTGATTGTGACTGTCAGCAAAAAATTTTTTCATTGTTTCAAGCATGTTTGATTAAAATTTATGTAGTGAATTTTAATTAAATGTGACGGGAAATATGAAACAACAACAACAATGGAAAGAAAACAAAACTTAAAACAAAATCTTGGCACATATGGATGTTGGGGGATATATATATATATATATACAAATAAGCAATAAACCTGCAAACAACCGACATACCAGCTATTTGTAATTTTCTCACGGCCAACTGGCTAAAGTTATCCAACACAACTGATATACAAATAGGTTCATCATGAAAATACAACTAGAATGAAATAGACGCATAAATAAAAAGAAATTTAGAAATTGTTAAAACGTTGAATAATATTTCATTAAAAAAAAACAACAGAAGATGTCAGACTATCGGATGTAGGTAAATGAAATACATCTACCAACAGAAAACTGATTCCCGATTTCGTGTATTTACAGAATAAATTAATTGGATTCCACTGCTAGCCACCATCCAACAGTTGTATACTAATTAAATACCCAGACATCGTCGAAGCATCTGCACAAGAAGCCGACATGTCAACCTGAGACTGAGCACTTCGGTCCAATCAATCGACGGGAAAATCAAAAAATTCAATTCAATAATTAATATGACCCGTTGCACAAGAGGTGGCTCTCGTGGCCCAAGTGGTCTAGTGGATAACGTTTTGGCGTTCGAAACTATGGGTACTGGGTTCGAGCCTCGGTGGGAACATCATCACTCACTGAGAAATGCAGGTACCTCCAGATGACGAGTCCCAAATAGGACGAAATGCGCATCTGGATTCCGCTGCTAGCCACCATCCACCAATTGTAGAATAAATTAACAATTCATGGATGGCAGATTTGGGAGAGTCTTCTCAGTTTGTTTTAAATGAGCCTCCTAAAATCATATTTAACTGACAAGTATGAGCAAATGTTATATATTCATTTTAGCGACAGGTGGCTGTAGTAAAGTTGAACGATTCAGTTTCATGCTTTTTGTGGTATCAACGGCACTCTGATGAAGAGTAAACTGGATTACTTCCTATTTTTGCAGCAGTTTCTCTATGAATCTGTCTATCTCTCAGTCATCTTATTTCTTGTTCATTCTCTAAAAAAGTCTTCCTTTTGACTTATTACATCAGTAATCTAGGACAATCTGGCCTAACTCAACGTCTTCTCTTGCAATTTATTAATTCATCTTTGATTAGACACTAGTAACTAGTGTAATGCGTGTGTCTAGTCCTTTCTTTGGTGCCCATTGAATTCTGTCAGTCATGTTTGCAATGTGGCCACCATTTTAGGTAACTTGCCATCACTGTGCACATTAGTTCTATGATATTAGATGATTGGACCAGACACATCACACTAGTTACTACTGTCCAATCAAAGTATCCACTGCAGTCCTACTGGAGGTCAATCGAGAGCCTGAATAGCTCTCTGACTGCAACACTGGGTAACATGGGCTCGAATCTCAGAAGAGAAACGAGTTCCTTCAAGGTTGCAGATACGCCTTGCTCACTGGTGAGCGCCAACTAGCATGAAACCTAGGTCCAAGACTTCCTGTGGATTTCCTTCAACCAACTAATATCATTTATTCATCTATCCTACCCATTCCAACTATTTGCTCCCGCTTATTCTTTCTTGGGCTTTTCAAGAAAGACTGCGTCACACTTTGTAGGACTTTGAAGTCTACAAGCAAGATTAGTACAAGTATGGAATTTTCAGCATGGATATCGGTAGCCCAAATTTTGCAGACCGACCATAGATATCAGGTGTGCGTCGGCGGAGGCTCGAACCTCGGACTATTTGCCTTCGATTCAACTGACTTACATTGTACTTGTGATACGCATTTTAGTTTTTGCAAGAAGTTGACTAAAGTTACCTTGTCTGAGAGTGAACATTCTTCTAATTATTCACGACTGTCTTCTTCTGGTATCTCTCTTTAGACAAAACAAGAAGAAATTTCATATGAGTTTTCCCTCGCATGACTGGCAAATATGCAAACTTTAAATATACCAGATTTAGCAAGGGTTTTGCGTTGAGAGATAAATGTCGGAAAGGAGCTTATAAACGTGTTAAATCAGTAACCAGACAGCAGATTACAACCAGTATTAATAGTACACATATTATTCATTTATTGTCCATTATATTCCACTAACTCTCAGTTTTTCTGGCTTTATTTTTTTACTATTATGTATATATATGTATGTATCAAAGTAGCCCAACTGTTACAGTACTTACAAACTCAAAGTGGGTGTGAGGAGAAATACTCGCCGAAGACATCAGCTAGCGGTCGCGCTATGCCGTGGATTACCAGAAGTTAGAATTCACTGACTGGCCATTTGATCGGGTCTCAATGCCTTAACGGTCTGCGAACTCGCTTTGTACCCGGAAAGTCCTCGGTCCGAGCCCTGGCAGTTGGTGCCTACTGGTGAAGAGCCCCAAACTAGGATGAAACAGCTGTTCAGTACTCCCTGCAGGTTTTCCAATAGTTCTCTAACCGATATCAGCTCACGATGAAATCCTATAAACAATCAGTCAAATCTCTACAAACCAATACTTAAATATCCATTTGTATAATTATTACAGTTTGGAATAGAGTGACTATAGTATTAAATATTCTTATACGGTGCTATACTGGTATTTTTGCAGGTCTGTATGAAAATACCCACAAACAGCTGACCGGTCGAAACTAATTCATTGGAGAAAGTATTGCAAATGTCATAAAAGACTTTTTAATTTAAATTCTCCGAAGACAGAAGCGATCGCTAATCCCTATCAACGGAATAAATTTGAAGGACGTGACTCATTGTATCATCTACAGGCCACATGAACGATGATGTCAAAGGTAGAATCGGAAAGGTAAGACTGACATTCATCTCCTTGAGATCAGTGTAGGAATCTTCTCCAGTCAGCAGGAACAATGAAATTCCCGTTTTCAACAGCAATGTTAAGTCAGTCTTCCAATATGGTTCAGGAACTTGGCGCTTTACGAAAAGCTTTTCAGACACTGTTACAGACTCTTATCAACAGCCGCCTTCTCCCCATGCTGAATGTCAGATAGTTGACCAGAAAAGATTATCAGCCAAAAACTCTACGAATGAACAATTCAAGAAGTTGTCATTTTTACAAATACGCCGAAAATAATGGAATAGGCTAGACAAATCGTAAGGGGGCTGTCGATTGACATCGATCCACGAGTGAGACCCGTTTGAAAAACGACGAGCTGTGCATGGATCATAGCGTGAGATTTGGGTTTATGGACGGCAGTGGGGCCAGCTAAGGAGGGTTAAAGAGAAAGGGACGAAAATAGAGAAGAGCTCTTGCAGCCTTATGTATCAATCGGAACCTAAGGGAATAATAATAAATATAGTAATCCGTAACTACTAGCTCAAGCAATATGCATCTGTGACAGGGCGGACACAAAAACGTGGGCTAATGACTTATTAGCGATGCTGCTTTTTATAAGCCAACTTTCATTTTCACCATGACTTGTTATCTGGATTGGCGAAATGACCATAAACACTTTCATTTGAACACAAAAAATCAAGCATACACCTGTGCGTCGGTGGCACAGTGGTTAGAACTCACGCCGCCCATGCACATGGTCCGAGGTTCGATCCACCACCGACGCAAACCTGATATCTATGATCGGCCTGAGAAATTTGGGCTACCGATATCCATGCTGAAATTTCTATGCCTGCACCAAAAATACGATGTGGAATCAAGCTGTAATCAAAAATAAAAAAAAAATAAAATACTGTCAACTTCCTACTCATTGTGACCTGGTTTCCAGAATAAGCTTGCTGGTGTCATTTATCTGACACCTTACTTGTCAGAAATAATAAACCAGATGACAATATAAACAAAATCTAGCAGTTAATATATCAATTGAAAAATTAAATAAGATCGCAAACTTTTCAGATTTTGATAAAAGAGCCTTATATAAATTCAGGGGATGAGAATTTGTTACAGGACTTCCTCATGAGCTGACATTAGTTAGAGAACCATTGGAAAACCTGAGAGTACTAGACAGCTGTTTCGTTAGCCTAGTTTGGGACTCTTCAGCAGTACCCACCAACACTACGGGGTTCAAAGCCAGGACCTTCTGCTCACAACACGAGCTCGTATACCATTAAGTCACTGGGACCCGATCCAATGGCCCAAGAATTATAACTTCTGCCAACTCACGACATAGCGCCACCCCTAGCTAATGTCTTCGGCGAGTATTTGTCCTCACACTTTTTACCTGCTGCACCCTACTGGTCATGACTTCCCACTGGAATCCCAGGTAACAACCTACCTGAATAGGTTCTGGGTTCGAATCCTGGTAGGTGCGTAATGATGAAGAGTCCCAAGCAAGGACGAAAAAGCTGTCCAGTACGCTCAGGTTTTCCAGTGGTTCTCTAATTGTTATCAGCTCATGATGAAGTCCTGTAGCCAGTCAAATCTCTACAAACCAACACTTGAATATCAATGAGATGCTCACTAGTGACTTGCCCTATTCACTTAGGTTTTTACCTGGGATTCCAGTGGGAAGTCATGACCAGTAGGGTGCAGCAGGTCAAGTGTGAGGATAAATACTCGCCGAAGGCATTAGCTAGGGGTGGCGCTATGTCGTGAGTTGGCAGAAGTTATAATTCTTGGGCCATTGGATCGGGTCCCAGTGACTTAATGGTATACGAGCTCGCGTTGCGAGCAGAAGGTCGTAGCTTTGAACTCCGTGGTGTTGGTGGGTACCGATGAAGAGTTCCAAACTAGGACGAAACAGCTGTCTAGTACTCTCAGGTTTTCCAATGGTTCTCCAACTAATGTCAGCTCATGATGAAATCCTGTAGCCAATCAAATCCTTACAAACCAACACTCTATTATTAATGAGGTCTTTTCATTCAGATATGAGATAAGAATACCCTTGTATGAATAACTGGAAGTATTAGTAGTAAGTAAAATGGCATATAAACAGAAGGATTAAACGAAGGAATATTTACTTTTCAGTTAGATGCTCATCTGTGCCTTTAACATTTTCAATACAATACAGAGAATACACCAGTCTACTGATGATAAGTTTGTCAATAATAACTTTCGCTAATCAGACTGAAAAGTCTTAGAAACAACTGGCTGAGTGATTAAAAAGGCTTTAAAAACTAAGGTTTCATATCACGAGGTTTATAGTGAATTACTGTAGACTACGGATACGTCACACTTAGCCCACTGGTAGATATATCTCACCACACGTATCACTCAGAAGCTAATTGGTTACTGAAAATCCTACAACATACGTGTGATGAACTAGTGAGTTATAGCGCAAAGGGAAGTTTTGAATTTGCGGAGAAATAAGAGATTTAAATATCGTTTGATATATCTTTCTTGTTCCATAATGTACCGTAAAATGAGTCAGTGGATCTTATACATGATGAGATTGCTAAGAGAAAGGTAGATATTGGTATTTTTGTTTCCCCTAAGGAGGAGCTTATTTTAATAAGATCTACTACGAATGTTTGTTTCCAGTTCAAATAGGAATTCTATAGACCAGCTGAGGCTGTTGCTATTGGTTCTCCATTAATTATAATCCCAACTAATTTTTTCCTCGTTTAGTTAGAGAATGGGCAACTGAAAGGAGTAATTAGTGAATTGATGTATAGACGATAGATGATTATGAAAAACGAGAATGAATTGACGAGCATACTTCGCAAGTTAAATGACGTGCACCCAGCAATAAACGTTTCTGTCGAGAAAAAGAAAGGACGTCTCTATGACTCGGAAAGGGGATGGTACGCTAAGTAGGACTGTTTATAAGAAAATTACATCTACCAGTCAGTAAACTCACTTTTTTGAATTTTACACCTCTGAAATATAAACGGAATTCATTAAAGTGTTCGGTTCATAGAGCTAGAAAAATCCTCTGAAACGACTGTCTCAATTAGTACCTTAAGATTATTAGAGGACCGGTTAGTAAAAACTTTTACTCAGAAAAGTTCATTGAGAAAGTTACGAATGTAACACGAAAACAAGCCAGCGGGCCAACACTTCAAAAACGCTATGGCTCACAAAACTACAATTCTTTGACAAATGAAGAGTATATTCAAAGGAAAATTCAATGCAGCTGGTGTAAGCTGTCTGTCAACAACCACTTCGACTTCATATCCGTGAAATGTGGAAAAACTACTAAATAGTTCCTACCGTATGTGTATCTACCAGTTTTACTGCTGTTGTGAAGCTACTGACATTCTGCGCACAATACGGCAAGTCAGTTATAGTATTTCTGAACATCATCCTGCATTAGTTTCGCAAGCGACATAATAAGCATTGTGCACAAAGTTGATATTAATAAAGCACTTAAATTTATTAATCGCATTCCAACCGGTGCTTTGTGAGTTCGTCTCTTATACACAGCTGAAGCTAGTGGAATCCATCTGAAAAAGACAAACCTCAGGGTTCAGAAAACAATCCATACAACAATTCTTATTATCCTGACCGCCTTCGTATTAAAGTAAAGATCTGACAATTTCACCCTACTATAAGCCTTCAATAAGTTCTCATTGCCTGAACTATTTTATTATTCTGACTTTTATTCTTTTAATTTTTCCTTCATGTTCCCAGTGGAAAATAGGGCCTCAAGCTAGTGCCTTGAAGTTTCTGTAGCAGTGTGTACTTATACAGGATGGGGTTGCTAGCCAGCTTCATGCCCAACCTTTCGTCTCTATTAGCATTATTTCTGGCTCAGCGAGGTAAAGGAGTGCGTCGGTGGCCGGGAATCGAACCCCGGAACATTTGCATGGTCGGCGAGCGCCCTAACCGCTGCGCCAACGACAGTCTGTTTATTCTGACTACTCCACCTTTTACTGCTTAATAAGTCTCTCATTATTCCCTTAATAACTCTTCAATTTCGCGAGATCACGCATTACTCCATCCACCTGTTCAATTGTTCCAGTTATTTCTACCCTACAACTGTTGTATTGGTTATCTTGGGTGATCACCACCCATTTGTCATGTTGACACTCACTAATTATTGTTAACAAACTTGTCGCCACTAGATTGCGAGATATTGTTCTCTATCGTACTAGCGATCCCTCTATATATTGAGGTAGAAGCATAGATGAGTATCTGATTGAAGAAGAGATATTTCCTCGTTTGATCCTTTTGTTCTATAAATGTCTAAAAACTGGGAAATTTCTTCTATATATATTAGTTGAGTAGCTTACATACTTCCTTCAAGTGAACTTCAAAGTGTGAGAAAAGGCTGTTCACTTATGATCAACATGCACACACACTCAAACCACATTAACGACTCAACTCGAGTGTTATTCACCAATTTATTACCATTTGATAATATACGAAAGCAAAACTCTAGTAAGTGAGCAGTATCCTGCTAAATTGTTCTCCTGACAAGGAATATTTGATTCTCTCATACAGTTCTGCATGATGTGTCCGGTTGACTAAGTGAAAACTGTGAGAAAACGCCTACTTTGTGATTATTGAAAGTACTGACACAAGGATGTGCAGCATTTCTCTTTTAAATAGAAGAAGCCACAAAGACATAGAGGAGTAAGACATTGCATCCTACTATTTGTTAACTATTAGGAAAAGCTTAAAGAGATAGCTTTAACATCGACAAGAAATTCGACTGGTTTAGCACTCAATTCAAAATACTGGATGTAGGAAAATCCATTGGTCAATTGTTCAATGGCTTAAATGGTACTAATGAAGCTAGAGGAGGTTACTTCATTCATCCACTTATCTAGGGAGCATTGTCTCAACTACAGGCAGTTGCAACAGATGACGATGTCAAATCGAGCGAGAATCAGGAAGGCAGGCGAGAAACACATTCATCAACCTGAAACAACCAATCTGGAAATCTTCGTCACTCAGCCAGAATCAACAACAAAATTCACTCGGATTTTCAATACAAACAACATCAAGTCAGTCAGTTCTTCTATACGGAACGGATGAGAAACTTGGCTGGCGGGTCACAAAGAATATTTCCAACAGGCTATTGCAGACGTTACCTTTATCAACAACCAACCATCTTCGCTCTACACTGAAGATCAGATGGCCGGGCCGGAAAGAATCAACAACAAGAAACTATGGGAAAAAACAAAACAAGAAGCAATTGCTCGCTGAGGAGGCAGCCTATGGGTGACATCGCGCCTCAGGCCATAACTAGAGTGGAAACCAAAATGGAAGCGGCGAGTTGGACGTCACTGCAAGAGTGACATGAAGGAGATCGTGTGAAGAGGAGTTGAAACAGTATGGAATAACATGGATGGAGGTGAAAAGTACATCAGATAAAAGACAGAAGCAAGTGGAGACGTGGAGTTGAAGGCCTATGTTCCACTGAGAACCCAAGGGAACAATAATAATAATGACGCTGGAAAACCTGTCCATATTTATTCACGTCAGATACTTTCAATAAAAACTATATACTACTGATTGATTGAGATAAGTAGTTATTCATAACCCAAATCAACCAGTAGTGCTTGCTACCCAGACAGGTAGGCGTCTCGCTCTTTTGACAGCAAGTTCAGCAGTGGTGAACGACGCTTAGATCAGCTCAGAAAGCACAGTTCAATCTATTCGATATCTGGCTTACTACTTTTGTCTAGTTATTATATTGTTTGAACTTTTAATTTCTTTCCAACTGCAGGCGACAGCTCAGATGAGGATGTCAAAACCAGAATCAGGAAGGCAAGACATTACTACTTCATTACTCTAAAATCACTTTGGAGATATTCACTAAGCATAAAAAACAAGGTTCGGATTTTCATCCCCATTGTTAGCTAATTAGTTCTTCTAAATGAGTCAGAAACTTCGCATAGACCTTATCAACAGCCAGCTTCGCTGTATTGGGCAAGTCGAATGGTCAGAGAGAATTAGCAGCAAGGAACTCTGAGAATTAACCAACCACGAAATTGTTGCCCACTAAATGTGACGAAGGAAAATGGGGATGGATTGGACACACGCCGAGGAGACTGTTGGGTAACTTCGCGCAACAGACAGGAATTTGGGTCGAACCTAAGTAGAAAATGATGGACTGATCGGCTGAGGGTATCATGAAGGAGGTGGAAGCATATGGATAATCATGTGACCAACTATAAACAGAACGTCACAGAATAGGACAAAATGATGATGTGTCGTTGAAGCCTTATGATCCACTTAGAACCCACGAAGACAATAATTATAAACAGTAAATATTGTCTGTATATATTTTTGAAATTAGTTTTCAGAGATTTTCAAACTAGTTTCAGTTGTATGGGCCTGATCAGATGCTAAAAAAGCCAATTTCCACACATCACAGTCAAGAAAGTCGATAGTATATGTACGCATTTAGACTTTTGGAATTGATAGTGTTCTCTGAGCTCCTTGGTTTAATTGCGGAGCTTTCATCGTCTTTCTGGACGACATCTTCAGCGCAGTATTTAGGATAAAGTGAAATGATTTAAATTTCTTCATGAGTCTCCCGGTAACCATCTTTAGATATTTATTGACCGTTTTCTATTGATTGGGATTTTAAACTTTCTGATCACCTGATTTACTTCTTATTAGTTGGTATATTTCATCTATATTAACGTGTTTATTAATTGCGTTTTCATTTGAGTACCAGGCTTCTAGGAATTCTCTGGCACATTTGGTGTTTCCTCTGTTTAAGATTTTGACATTATCCCAATCAAATTGATGTCCATGATCGTCTGAATGTATTGATACTAAAGAATTTATATCATGTCTTTTCACGGCTGATTTGTGTTCCTGGATTCTTATTCGAAGGGGACGCCCACTTTGGCCGATGTAATGTTTGTTACAGTTCACACAATTTATTTTGTAAATGGTGTTAATTTTATCTCCCTTTTCTATCGGATCTTTTGGTTTGCATAAGATAGAATTAAGCGATTCAGCTGGTTTGTGTGCTACATCTATATCAAACGGTTTCATTATTCTAGCCGTTATTTCAGAGATGTTTCTGATATATGGTAGGATGAATTGCTTTTTGGTCTTTGGTGATGGTTCTTTGTTGGTGCTTTCATTCGATTTTAAACACTTTTTGATGAAATTTTTTGGATAACCATTCTTCTTGAACACCGTTTGTAAGTATCTTTCTTCCATTCTTTTCAACTCTGGTGTGCTACAATGTGTTTGAATTCTTCTAAACAATGTCTGCACACAGTTTCTTTTGTGAGTAATTGGATTGTTGCTAGTATAGTTGAGTATTTGATCTGTGTGCGTTGACTTTCTGTATACTTGTGTTTCTAAATTTCCTGTGTTGGTTCTCCTGATTAAGACATCTAAAAATGGGATTTTGTTATCTAACTCTTCTTCTCTTGTGAATTTGATGTCTTCAAATATGTTGTTTATTAATTTATGGGTATATTCTAAATCATTTCTCTTAATTATTACAAATGTATCATCAACGTAACGTACCCAGATTTTCGGTTTAATTATAGGTAGAGCTATTAATTCTAATCTTTGCATAACGGCTTCAGCTATTAATCCTGATATGGGCGATCCCATTGGTGCTCCCTTTATTTGCTCATATATTTGAGTATTAAATTGAAAGTATGTTGTAAGGCATAATTTTATGAGTTCTATCCAAGTTGAACATTGCGTTTTTATGTTTTCATCACTATAGAGTAATCGTTGCATAGTTTCTGTTGCTAGTTTTGGACTAATCGAAGTATATAATGCTGTGACATTTAGACTGCATACATTTTAGAGGATATGAGTGGAAGGCGTAAAACTAATCGTTCCCATTAAATGCACTGATTGTTGTTTTATATTTTCATAAGGAGTTTCTAACAACCCTTTAAAGCAGGCGTGGCTAACAGATTGTTACTTGTAGTTCTAATCTCTGTGTATAAGATACTACGATATAAACAATTTCAATATGATGTCTCTACTTTACTGGCCAGAAGTTCAAATTAAACAACTGAATTCCACTACAGTTTTGAACGTACAATGAAATGAACGTACTCTAACTGTCTAGCTTGATATAGTTCAAACATAGCCAGTTAAATAAGCAATAAAATTGTAAAAAGAAATAGCACCTGACCATTTATATGTGTGTCAATATATCAGTACGCCTGTCGCTGTCGAGCCAGGTACATCGATCGTTCGATGCACATCATGTCAAAAAGAAGCGAAGAAAACTATGAAGCTTGGCTGCTGAAGGAAAGCTGTGGCCATTAAAGGGAGTGCGAAAATCGAACATCTCGTCATCAGTGGTCATTCTATCTCAACAAACACCTCCTCCGAAGAAATCTTAAAAGTAAAGAACAACCTTTGTTTGATAAAGTCTCACAGCGTTATACAGTAATGTTTACTGATGACGTTTCGAGCACAATTTATTGCTCATAATCATATCAAGGTTGATATGATTATGAGCAATAAATTGTGCTCGAAACGTCATCAGTAAACATTACTGTATAACGCTGTGAGACTTTATCAAACAAAATTTACCCATAATGGAATTACACTCTACCACAGTGCACAAGTTTTATTCTTATATCAATGATAAAGAACAACCTGCCAAAGATAATACATTTGCGTCTTCTTTGCATTGCAGAAGCCTTAGCCATTCAGTTGGAAGAACGAGAACTATGAATACAAATAAAAATTATAAAACCACTTCTACTATCATGGTAACAACTCCGTTGTTTTGACTTAACTTTTGTTTGTAGGCTTATTTTTAACTACTTAAAACCCTCGGGTTATTTTGTTACCATGTACACCCTGAGCACAACTCTTTCATCAAATTATTCACGTTATTGCGCAACTCTCCTTAAACAATCATTATTTGATGACTCAATAATTTGGTTACTAGCCTTTTATATCAACATCCAATTCACCTGAACTTACCTTCGTGGAGTTGATCAGACATTTGAATAAAAATCAGTATGAGATAATGTACATTCAGAAATGATAATATGAGTGTTATTGATCAATTACAATAAGTTGGGAAATAAGACGAGTGTTTTCATAGACCAAATAAGTAACTTGTTAGAATGTTGGAATGTGCTTGAATTGAAATAGAATACAATTTAAGATTATTTATTATCCTCCTCTGATTTGACTGACTGGCGGTAATAAAATCTTCCATATTTCTGGTATTTGCATTGAGTTATTTCTGTTGCGTGTGTTGGGTGTAGACTCGATGGACAAGGATTCAGTGATTGTGAAACAAGTATTGATAACATAAATAAAAGAGAATATAAGTCATCCACAGTTATACTATATAAGGAGGGGACATCTGAGATCCTAGGTAGAATTCCGAATAAATCAGGAATTGAGTTGGCATTCAAACCTACAAACTCACTCAGACAGGACAAGCTCTGTAGGCTAAAAGACCCGGTGAACCCAAGTAAACAAAATAATATAATTTACGAAATACCCTGCAATGACTGTGAGGTCAACTACAAAGGTAAAACTAGTAGGTCAGGGGTATTCAGATTGTCAGAACATAAGAATTTAGCTAAGGGAAGAATGGTTGACCCTGAAATGATAAGTAGTTTAGAAAAACGCTCGGCAGTTGCACTTCACGCATTAACACACAACCACACAAAAGGATGGGAGAGGGTTAAAATTCTAGGCAGTAATATAGATATGTGGAGAGAGAGGTTGATTACTGAATCCTGGTTCATCGAGTCCACACCAAACATATGCAACAGAAATGATTCAATGCAAATACCAGAAATATGGAAGATATTATTACCACCAGTCAGTCAAATCAGAAGAGGATAATAAATTATCTTAAAATTCTATTTCAATTCAAGCACATCACAACATTCTAACAAGTTACTTATTATGATGACTATAAAAACACTCGTCTTATTTCCTATCTGATTGTACTTGATTGATAACACTAATGTTATTTCTGATTTTTATTCAAAATATCTAATCAATTCCAATCATCTGTTACATAAATGAAGCAAAAAGTTGTGGGTGTGTGTGTGTGTAAGTGAGTGACTTGATAGTGATTATGAGCAGTAATAATTTATTTCCGAAACATAGTAATCAGTAAATATATTACTGTATAACAACACTATGTGATTTATCAAAATGAAATCTTATCCATAATAACTAGAGTTAATTAACTGTGCTTTGATGCTTTTAGAGTAACAAAGGAGGTTGGTTTTTCAAACAAAAGAAAGTGGAATCGCTCTCTCATCTCTCACCCAGCCTTCCATAGTTTTCCAGACTTTGGAATATTAGTGTTAAGTGAGATAAATAATTAGGAGATTAGGTAACTAACTAGAAGACGCTAATGACATTTCATAAGACAACAATTATCACTTTACACTTATCGTTATGTAGGAGGGTGATATATATATATATATATATATATATATATATATATATAACTACTTTAAAGATAAGTTTCTGATCAATATCTCCCCTTAAGAAATAGGTTTTCGAAGAAAACTAAGGGGAAGGCAATATACTACTAATAAAAATAAGAATAATTACATGGCGTTTATATTTTTGCATGTAATCCTCAATATGTGAAGGAGTGAAGCCTAGAGGTAAGAGTACAAAAGTACTGGATGGCCATCTCTGGTAGGTTTTTTCGGCATTAACATTTTATGTCGACTCTATTAGAGGTTCATTAATTATTTTTTAACAATCATAATAATAATAATAGTATATTAATTCTTCTTTTATGAAAATCCTAGTAATTATGAATTATTAAATATATGTCCAATATAATGCTCAATTACTTGAATAGACAATGATTCAGTTCCTTCTTTTGTATTAGTCTTAGGAGTAAGATATTAAACATTCTATAGGACGCCACTTCTTTCCATGATTTCAGTGTAGAAATCTCCAACCTACAAAACTTGCAAAGTGTTTATTAGGAATATTACAGCCTATTAGAAGAAGCTTCTATAAGTTTGCATTGAAAGATACTTTTGAGTTAGTTAGTTGGTTAGTTAATACAGTGTCTTCATGACGTTGATATAAACGACGATTCTTTACTTAGAAATGTACATCTGTTGCAGACAGTTTACATTTTATTACATTATTAACTACATCTCTAACCCCGATTTCTTATTACCAGTGTCCAAATCAAAATATATTTGAAAGATCTGACATTTTTACGTACTTATAATATATAAACCTTACGTTTGAGGGCAAGCATTTCAGTCAGATCGATGGTGGCGCTGTGTGGAGCTCCTTAGGTTTATTGTCAGATGATATATACGTGTCTCATGTTGAATTCTTAGTTGAGGACATAAAGGTTTATTTTTGTATAAGAGATGCATAGGTGACATCATGTAATCATTTGTGATAAGCCAACAGATGCCATAGAAATCCTTAACCAGACCAAATATAGTACAAAAACAGCATATCACTAACACACGTAAAAGAGAATAATGAATGCCTTGCATTTCTTTAGATGCGTTCATAACTCGTCGAGAAGATGGGTCAGTAAAATGATTTGTCTATAGAAAGTTCACATGGACGAGACAGTATAAAAACGCGTTGATCAAGTGCTTGTTCGAAGGCATTCAACATATTTGTACAGCAGATACCAATGAAGAAATATAATACCTCACTGAAATATTATTACATAACAAATACCCGTTGAAATTCATTAGTCGTTACAGAAGTATCAACAATGTCCGATCACTAAAGAAAGATTCAAGGCAGGATGAATAAAACTTACTATGCAGTCAAACTTATTTTCGCAGAGAAAATGACTTCCAAGGTGTCCTGTGAGTACTCACAAACTCTGAACGATTGTGTCGAATCCCGCTGTGTTTACCAAACTACATGTATGTGTGAACAAACATATATAGGGAGGACCAATCGCTCTCGGAAGCTCAGGGCTACTGAACATATTGCACACTGGCTGCAATAGCAGATAAAACCATCGGATACAACAGATCTCGAAAAAAGACGTCCAACATCAACTATCGCGAAAGACATATAGACGGGTAACAAGGATGATTTCCAGTAATGGCTTTAAACCCATATACACAGCGAAGGTAACTCACATACTTAAATTCTTTGAAATGGCTTAAACCTGCTTTATGTGTCCGACAACTATTAGTTATCGCTTTGAATCTACTTTGGTAATCCAATCAAGAACAAAGATTCAATTTACTTAATAACATTTCCACCATCATCATTCTTTTTTCCTAACCCACGCCGGTATATCACATTCCCACCTCTTTGCCGAAATAATGTACACAGTTTAGTACTCACTTGGAAACAGAAACACTTCATGCTGGTATACTTTATTACTTTGTTCAGGCTACATGGTGAATGAATAGTACTAGTGGATAGGCTTCGAACTTTGATTTGATTAGTTAGTTTTAAAGTCTGATATAATAAATATTAGATGTAGATAAACTTTAAAGTATGTACATGTGGACTGGTAAGAATATGGCATATTTAAGGGTTTAGGAAAGCGTCATTTTTCAAAATGCTCCAATATGAATAACTTTTTGAAGCAGTAATTTGCAGTAAATAAAGTAAACACTAAGTATACAAATTATAAGCTTTGATAAGGATATTTTGGATTAATTTTAATTGTAAGATCTTCATGTCGAACCAGTGGAAACCAGAGATTCTGACAGAAGACGAAACAGGAGTCCATTGCTCTCTGGCTTCTAATGATCCCTTTAAATGATGCTGATGAGTGACGAAAATCTAACAGTGTTGAAAATATTTCCAAAATCCCCACATATCGTATAATCTGAATACAAATCAACAGTTAACTTTATCTCTCCTGATAGATATCTTGAAAGAGGCAGTGAAAAGTCATGACTGGTACGGTCCACCAATCCAAGATGGATTGAATGCTCAAGGCATTGGTGAGGCCAGCGCTTTATCAAGAGCTGACAAAGTCTGAATTTAGAGGTCACTGAATCCCGGCCTAAATGAAACTAATTAATTTCTTTAAAGAAATTAATTCCCTTTATGCATTTCGACAACACAATAAGGAGATGTAGTTTATCTGAAACGTGTGTAGTGTATTTGCCCAACACATTTCAAACATTTTGATCACACACACCAGTACTTGTCATACACAGTTTTATAGAAGGCAGGAAGGCAATCTATCATTACAATACAGGTCAGATTATGTACAGGCCAAGGTCAAAAATAATGGGAAGGGAGATGACGCAAAGGTGTGGGTAAGAAAGAAAAATACGAGGCAAAAAAGAGACTGAAAATATTATGAAGTAAATTGAACCTTGGTTCGAAATTCGACTACCAAGGCAGGTTCGAAGCAATAACAAATAACTTTTTGACACATAAGACACGTTCAAGTCTTTTTATGGTCAAGGCCTTAGAGAATTTAAGTATGTGACTCAACTCTGTTTTATATATGGGTTTAAAGCCATTATTGGAAATCACCCATATTACCCGTCTCTATAATGTTCTTCGCTATAGATGATGCTGAACATCTTACCCACACCTCTGCGTCATCTCCCTTTCCTTTATTTATTATCTTGACCCGTATACAGTCTTACCTGTACTGTAATGTTACATGCCTTCTTGCCTCCTATCAAACTGTTTTTACGACAAGTACTGGTGTGTGGGATCAAAATGTTCGAAATGTGTTGGGCAAATACACTACACACGTTTCAGATAAACTACGTCTTCCTATTGTGTTGTCAAAATAAATTTATTGTCCTTATGCCATTTCAAAATACATTTTCTTGTTAAAACAGTTGGTCGAAGTTCGATTAGTTACTTGTGTTTAAAATATTAAACGTGTTATCAATACTTCTGAAGACTTATACAACCTTCAGCATGTCTCTGTTTATTATTAGTAATGCAAGAAATATAATAACCGAAAATCTCGCACTTATAGATGCAATAAACTTCGTGGATTATTGAAAACCAAGGAGCAACCAATGGATACCTGTTTTTAGTCTTTGTTTGAAATGATTTAGAACTGGACGCAAATTGCTCCATCAGATATCGAATCAAAATAGCTATCGGGTCTTGATATAGACTCTAGCATGAAATCTAGTGAGGCGTGAATTGTGACTTCTGTCACTTTCCGGTATATCATCAACACATTCAACTAGTGCCATTATTGAGCATTGGCTTCGAAACGAGACACAGCAGATATTTATTTACTGTTTATTTATTTCCTTCACGTTTCCAGTGGAACATAGGGCTTCAAGCTGGAGGTTTGAAGTTTCTCTAGCAGTGTTTATTAATACAGGATGGGGTTGCTAGCCTCATGCGCAACCTTCCCTCTTAACCAGTCTTATTACTGAACAAGTGAGGTAAAGGAGTGCGTCTGTGGCCGGTGATCGAATCCCGGACCATGTGCATGGTCGGCGAGCACGCTAACCGCTATGCCACTGACGCACAGCAGATATAATGGTTCTCAACTTCTCATGAGAACATCTAGAGCTATAATATTTAAGTGGATGCTCATTAGTAGCATTTATCAAGTGTTTTGCTACATCACGAAATGAAAGAATTTAGAAGTCACACATCACTGAATTATAAACCTGGGATTAGATGACTAACATTTTTTGGCTAATAACATGAAGATCATGGCTCACATCTCTAATGGAGTCGAGGATGCAGACTGCTGAATATTCACCGAACACAACGTTACTCTACAAGTGATTTTGGTTCGTGAAACAGTCTGCACCAAAATTGCAATGGAAGTTAGAAGATGACAGCTGAAAACGTTTAAAATGACTGAATTATACCTGATGCAGTGAAAACAGAACTTCTTTCACATGACGTGCTAGCTAAGCAGAAGAGGAACACACACACAAACAATTGTTGGTAAACAAGCTCTCAGAAGGTGGTTAGAATTCTTTTTATCACCTTTTTCACTTTTCAACTGACATTTAAGGTACATACCAAAGTCTTATACCTTCAAAGTATTCTATAAAAAAGTTGTGCTTCAAATGTAAAATATCTGTAGTGCATTTTCATGAAATGCATACACATTCATATTTTCCACACCTTTTAAATCTATTCCATTAGTGCATAAGTATTATAAGAATCAGAAGTTTTCCTATAGACGCAACATGATATAGCTTTTTGTGACATTAAAGAAACGTCATTACATCATTCAAGTTACAGAACTAAGAAATGTCAAAAAACACAAACAAATGTCCGTCGTATCCAGTGGTTGTGAACAAAAATTCGAATTTGTAAGAGTTGGTTTACAGAGATTTGATGTGCTTTTTCAACTTTGATCACGGATTGATATCATTTAGAGAACCATTGAAGATCAGCGAGTACTCTACAGCTGTTTTGTCCTGGTCTGAAGCTTATCATTAGTACGTACCCATCGGGTTTCTTACCCATAATCTGCAAGTCATAAGCCAAGTTATTACACCATTCACTCACTGACACCTACTTAAATGACCCATGAATTCTGACCTCCACCGTTTCCTGGTTTTAGCGCGCCCATCAGCCAATGTCACAGACGAATATTTGTTTTCACTTCTGACAGGATGCACCCTACTAATCACAACTTCTCACTAGAACTCCATAAAAAACACCATCATGTAACTAGTCACTATATAGGATCAGAATCATTTTCAAGAGTTGATATGTAATAATTTGATAGCGGAAGTTAGAATTCATGGGCAGAATGGTCTTTCAGCTTGACTTGTAACTGGTAGGTGCGTGAGTTCAAAACTTGGACGAAACACATGTCCGTTACTCCCTGGTTTTCAATGCTTCCCTAACTGATATCTGTCCGTGGTCTAACTTGAATAAATTCGCGTGAAAGATGAAGTCTGATTATTATTATATCCTTTAATTCCTAGAGGAACATAGGGATTCAGCTGCGCACCTCCATTGCCTCCGGTTTTCTGCTAGAGTTTTCACCTGGCTCTAAGTCTGCCCACATGCTTTCATCTCCTCTTCACATGACTACCTCCTCCAAGTCACCCTCGCACTGACGACCAACTCGCCGCTTCCCTTTCAGGTTCCACTCGAGCAATGGCTTGTCTACTGATGTCACTTGATGGTTTCCTCAGCGAATGGCCAGTCCATCTCCATTTCTACCTGCCTATTTGTTTCACAATCGGTTCCTGCTGTGTTGGTTCGCTCATTGCCAGAGATCCCTGTTGGTGATCTTTTCTGGCCGACCATCTGATCTTGAGTATTGAGCGAAGACAATTAATAATGAAGGTCTGAAGTTTGTTGGAGATGCTCTTTATGACGCGCCGGACAAGTCCCTGATCCATCTGTATAGTAGCACTGACTGACTTCACATAGGAGTTGAAAATCCGGATCTTATTTTTGATGGTGAGTGCTGTTGACCTCCACACAGACTTAAGAGTAATGAAAGCTTATCTTGCTTTTCCGATTCAGGCTTTGATATCCTCGTCAGTTCCGTCCACCTGTAGTTGAAACGATGCTTCCTAGGTAGATAGGTGAAGGAGGTTGTTTCTTTCAGGTTCCTCTCATTTATGCTGGCTGATTGTTGTCTGTTGTTGCTGTTGGTGTTGGCCACGAATCTTCATCACCTCTGTTTTCTTTATTTTCACCTGAAGTGAGGTTCTTTATTTGATGCTTCTTCTGCCAGCTTGTTGCTTTTCACTTGCATATCTTCCAGTTTGTGAGAAATCAGACATATATCATCGGCGAAGTCCAGATCCTCCACGTTTTTTGTGTGAGTCCATTTTATGCCTGTTTCCTCATTGCCCGCTGTCTATCTGTCGCATTATCCAATCTACTGCAATCAGGAAAATCATTGGCGATAGTAGACAGCCTTGCCTTACTCCCGTCCTTACTTCGAAGGCTTCCGTAATTTTCCCGTTGTGGATTACTTGGCATATATGCTATTATTTAGCGAATAAATCACAATTCATGTAACGTATACACATTTAACTGTATATTTAGCAGTGGTTTTGCACTTTGTTTGCACGCAATGAGAAACGTTTGGTTATGAAAAGCAGTTTCAACTCCGTCTTTTGTACAACAATTGTTTAACCAAAGTTGCATCTTAAGAATATTAACTTAAATTACAAAATACCAGACACACTGAATGTATTGAAACTTTCATCAAGCTAAGATTTCAAGAAAAAAAAAGGTTTGAAACATATGTTCAGGTGGAAACCAAAAACAAACCAAATATATTTTTAAAGACTATTTATGCTTCACATGACTAAGAAGTAAAAAGGAATGAATGAATGTTGGTTTTTGACGTTTCACTTTTAACAAATTTAATTATAAACAGGCATGAAGGATGTTGAAAGTAATCACATATATGCCATACTTTATGTTGTGTTAATTTACCTTATGGAAGACATACAGATACCAGCAAAACCTACGATATTTCAGCAGACGTTTTGAAGGAAAAAAACCATTACTATTATTACTCCCTTGGTTTCTAAGTGGAATACAGGGCTTCGGCAATACATTTCCATTTTGTCCTGTTTTCTCCACTCTGCCATAACCTGTTTAGGCGATCGCTCATATGCTCTGATCTCCTCAGTATCACTCACAGACTCACGCTCAACTCGATATTTCCCATTCGGGTTCCATTAGAGAGTTTGTATTGAGCGCGACGTCATTCAACGGCCTCCTTTGTAGGTGACTAATCCATCTCCATCTTCTTGCGGCACATACCTGTTGATACCCATTACTTCTTCTGACTAATTCTTTCTATCTTGGCATCTGATCTTAAATATGGAGCAAAGGGATCTGTTGATAAAGGTGTGCAGCAGCCTGTTGGGAATCACTTTCGTGAGGCGTTCGCCAAGCATTCTAGTAGAAATGAGTGACTTACGATTTGTCTTGAAAATTCAAATTTTATTCTTTATGACGCTAAGTGCGGTAGGTCTCTGTAATGATTTCAGAGTGATGTTCTTTAGAGAAAAATAAGTGTAAAAACCCTTAGAAAGTTTTGCTAATTCCATCGAATGTTTGCATTGAAATACCTCTATGAATATCAAAACATAAAGATGTAACCTAGGCAGATGACAGTTAATGCAGTCAATATAGCTAAACTTTGTCCACATTTCGACTTCGTATCAGAGCTAACATTCCGTTAAACATTCACTATTTCTTTAATTGAATTTAAGATTTTCCTGTCGACTGACTGGATCGAAGTGCTTGGTATCAGGTTGACATGTCGGCTTCTTGAGCAGATGATTCGACGATGTCTGGGCATTTAATTAGTATTTAATTGGTGGATGGTGACTGGTGGTCTAGTGGATAACGCTTTGGCGTTTGAAATTATGGGCACTGGGTTCGAGCCCAGGTGGGAACATCATCACTCACCTATTGGGAAATGCAGGTACATCCAGTTGGCGAAGCCCGAATAGGACGAAGTGCGCATCCTATATTCCACTGCTAGTCGCCATCCACCAATTAAATCCACTATTTCTGACAATGTTGGTTAGTCGAATGATCAAAAACTGTGTAAATTTCGACATTACATTCATCTTATCAGTTAGTAAAATTCTGGTGAAAGTACGCAATCAGGCAAATTGGTTTTATTTTATTTACATCAATTTCCCAGTGGATAAAATCACTTTTGAATAATTATGCTGTTAGCTAATTAGTACAAAATATAAATTTGATAATTTGCACCTGTTATTCTGAAATTTATCCATCGACGATAGCCTACGAAAAAGGTTTTATTGAGTACTTTATTTGTAGGATGAATATATTTCTATTAAAAAAATAACAAAACTTCAGAGTGGAAGCTTAGCTCGCCTAAGAGAAACCTTTTCCTGTGTTTGCCTTCTTCCACTTGGCATCAAGAGAAAGTGTACTTCAGTGGTGATTTAAGTAGTTCGGTGAACACGTTGTGAACTCGATGATACAGTTCAGTCAACAAGGAGGATTATATATCATGAAATTAGTTACTCCATACATTCTATTCAGGAGATCACTAATGGCTCCGAAAACTCACTATCAATGTTTGTGACTATGCTTACGTTTGATGCATGTTGAAATCTCTGAAGGTATGAAAATTAATTTAAGGTTACAGAGACAATATATATATATATATATATATATATATATATGTAATTGCTAGTCACTTGAGTCCTAATTCCAGGATATCATGCCAGCTGCCTTTAGTTGTGCTCAAAATATTTCTGCTTAAGTCTGATATTCATGTGAAAGGAAAATGCAACTGCTAATACCTTTCCTCGTTGTGAACGCCTGACATATGAAGTTAAATTTTTTGAAAGCTTCTGATGTGTAGCTGCAGTTATCTACCGACAAATTAATCGACATGAAGACTCTTAATCTATCAGTGGTTTTATTGTCATCTTAGCTTTGGAGTATAGTAAGTGAACTATCAATAATGGTATTGGTGAGAGTAGAAACGATTTCAATAAATTCTTCACAAAGTTTGTAGTAAATATTTTGCAATATAGATTGACTCCAAACCTTCTGATTCGGCTTTTCTCGGCATATACGACTTTTCTGACTTCTGAAAAGTGGATCAATTTTTCGTTGTCTCTTCCAAGTTAATGTTGTTCGGCTATTTGTACTAAATTGCAAAATAGATAGTTTCTTGATCAACCTTCGTTAACTTGTCACATCGACTTTTTATGCCTAATCTGTCTCACAGAGTTCCATCCTTGAACTTTGAAATTCATAAGTGAAATGATTTTATATGCTGCACCTGCTTTACTGAACAGTTTCTAATTTAATTTGTACTTAAACGTTTTACTTTTGTCGCATAGCTTAGAGCTTCATTGTTTCATTAAGGATTTATCGTATAGATGCTTTCTTGTTTGGCAAAATCAGAGTCGTTTCCTATCTTTCTACTGGCTAGTCTAAGTTCAGGGGTGCGTTGGTGGGGAATTCAACCCGAAACTTCTACTTGGCTACTTTTGGACCCCCAACTCACTACCTAAGGATACAGTTACCTTCAGTTTCAAACTAGGTTTAACAATGAGTAGAATTTAAAATTCACATGACGCTGTATAGCAGTGACGTGAACCAACCAGGAACCGATTGTGAAACAAATAGGCAGGTAGAAATGGAGATGGATTAGCTGGCCATACTCTGAGGAAACCATCAAGTGACATCACTAGACAAGCCATTGCTCGAGTGGAACCCGAAAGGGAAGCGGCGAGTTGATTGTCAGTGCAAGGGTGACTTTGGGGAGGTCATGTGAAGAGGAGATGAAAGCATGTAGGCAGACTTAGAGCCAGGTGAAAACTGTAGCAGAAAACCGGAGGCAATGGAGGTGCGCAGCTGAATCCCTATGTTCCTCTAAGAATTAAAGGAAATAATTTATGGCATTGTAATCTTTTGGCTACTAAATTCTGTCTGAACACCTTAGATTTCATAACATTTATGTGAAACACAGTTTCACGGAATAAAATATGACAGTTATTTTCCTGGTTGCCTATGTCCCGTTTTCTCTATACGCTAACAGTATGATAGAATGTGTTCTGCTTCGTATTACTTAACTCATATTCGGCAGACTTCAACTACTTCTAGGATACAAAGTTTTTCGATTAATGCATTATAACTCAAGCACTCACCAGATTTATACTAAACAGCTGACTTGCTTCAGTTTACGCTAGATTCCATTTTCAATGATTTTTCTGCATAAAACTGGTCTAAAACTGAGTCTACGTTGATTTTGTTTAGTACTTAACATATTTACTTTTGTATTCGATCATTATTACCATCAAGGGACATTCATTAAAGCACTGTAGGCGTATATTTCAAACCAGTTTCTTTTCTACTTTAAGTAACTCCAGTAAGTGACTTCAGCGACTCAGGGACTGACTTGCTACCAGGGAATACTCTCGTTGACTTGAAATATGCAGACGATATAGCCCTTCTAGGCGAAGACGCTGACGAAATGCAGAGCTTTCTAGACACCTTGAGCCGCAATCTCCGAATGTTTGGCATGCGACTCGCCCCCGCCAAATGCAAGATGATGTTGCAGGACTGGACTACATCGACACCTAGTTTAAAAATAGGAAGTGAAGTGGTACAGCACGTTGACCGCTTCACTTATTTAGGAGGTACCATTAGCCCCAACGGGTTGATCTCTGACGAAATCTCAGCACGAATACAGGGGGCTCGTTTCTCATTTGCCAGTTTACCCCGACTCTGGCGTAGACGAGATGTTCGACTATTGACCAAAGGGCGGGTGTACTGCTCATCAGTCCGCTCCATCCTCCTTTGTGGCTGTGAGACCTGGCCACTCAGAGTGGAAGACATGAAAAGTCTATCTATCTTTGATCATAGGTGCCTGCGCTCTATTTCCTGTGTGAAGTATGAAGGTGAGCAACACTGAAGTTAGGCGTAGAGTTCTAGGTAAACAGGGGAAATCAATCGACGAAGTCGTGAAGACTGAGATGGTTAGGACATGTGTCACGTATGCCAAGCCATCGCCTCCCTCGACGAGCACTGTTAGCGGATATAGGGTCAGACTGGAAAAAAGCTAGCGGCGGTCAAACAAAAACTTGGCACCAGTCAATGAAATCCACAACAGTTGGTCTAAGCCACGTAGGAAGGTGTAGACTTCCAGGCTGGGGTCCTCGGGACGGTAAAAATCTATGGTTGGAAACAATTGGTGACATGGCTCAAAATCGTTCTCAGTGGCGCAAATGCATCCACTCCATGTGACTTATGATCTCCAATGAAACTGTTTTGTTCTTCGCTATAACTCCTCCTTTGTCTCACACCTCTGCTTACTGTCTCTATTATGCTTTTCTTGTACTTTCTTCTCTTGCTTCGCGTGCTACACGGAGTGTGGCGACCTAAACTGCCGCACATTTGTGCAAAGTTCTATGTCGAAAACAGACAGACAGAATTTTGATTACCGTTTTATGAAGAGATGTTAAAATCCATTAGTTCATATGTCGACTGTTAAAAATACAAAAATAAAAATAACTAACATCATATGGCATAGAATTACCGGTTTTTCTATAGAAGCTTTAATATGCAATTCTCCAGAATAACAAGCCAGACTAATAGTTTTCTTTATTGACTCAACAACAGGATGTATTGGACGATTTGGCAGTTTGGGTCCAGCAATAAGCTTCCTCACAACAATGGTGACTGTTGAACTGAAGTGAAAAAAGAGTAGACAAATAAACAAATGAATAATTATCAGAACGGAAATAAAACTAATCTTGGAGATATAGTAGATTTGCTGAGTTTCATGTACATATTATCTGCGTTAACTACATATCACCTGATTACCTCTCATTTAACCTCTACTATATGAGAATAGTTGTCATACAGATAATATAAATGTCTCACTTGATTTCGTCTCATATTCGGTAACTGTTAGATATCCCTGTGTTTGGTGAAGAAGGAGTTCTGAGTGCTACTTTAAGGCCCTAAGAATGTAGATATCACGAGATGATCTCATTTTGCAGTATCCTAACCATCGCTTTACAACTGCTATGGTCTAGAATAATAAAATATGCCATGAATAATCGCTATGTTGCATCAAACAAAAGCACATTCTAATAACCAATCATATTTTAATAGGTCAAGTAGTCCATGGTGGGAGAAGGTTGAAATCAAATAAAGTATAATTATATGTCAATAGTTTTTACACACAATGATAAGTTTTGAATTGAATTTTTGATTTTCCCGTCGATTGATTGGACCGAAGTGCTCGGTCTCAGGTTGACATGTCAGCTTCTTGAGCAGATGCTTCGACGATGTCTGGGCATTTAATAAGTATACAACTGGTGGATGGTGGCTAGCAGTGGAAAGCAGGATGCGCGTTTCGTCCGACATGTCAACCTGAGAACGAGCACTTCGGTCCAATCAATCGAAGGGAAAATCAAACAAATTCAATTCAATAATTAATATGACCCGTCGCACAAGAGGTGGCTCTCGTGGCCTAAGTGGTCTAGTGGATAACGCTTTGGCGTTTGAAACTATGTGCACTGGGTCCGAGCCTCGGTGGGAACATCATCACTCACTGGGAAATGCAGGTACATCCATTTGGCGAGTCCCAAATAGGACGAAATTCGCATCCTGAATTCCACTGCTAGCCACCATCCACCAATTGTATACTAATGATAAGTTTTGTTATTGGTGATATTTCGAGCAAAATTACTGCCCGTGTTCACACCACTGTTGGAATTATTTTATTCACACATTTATGATTTGTACTCATATATATAGTTCATTATTTTTTTTGCTCATTCATGTTTTTGTGTTCAGAATTATATTCCAAGTTGTTGATAGTTGTACTGAGTCACCCTTGTTACATGTATCCGGTGTGACCTTAATCAATATCGATTCTGTTATAAGTCTCTCTTTCCATTTGTTCATGTTAGTTTTTAGAATACACAAATTGTTGAAGTCTATCATTTTCTGTACACATATATACACACTATATACTTTATTGATTAATAAAAATCCGAATAAATCTGCTAAACAAGCTGTGGCTTACACGGGGAAACGTTCAGAAAAATCTCGTTTTGATTTACTTAACACGCTGGGATTAATTTAAATAATTTATAATGAATGAATCTGACTCAACGGTCAAATTATTCCAGGAAGTTCGCAACACCTACGGACTGTAAACCTATACTTCTGTACACATAGTTTGAAATACATGCAACTGATCCAAAGTACTTCAATCACCTTTAATAACCTTCAATTAGAGTAATGTGAAATAAACGAGAGGCAGTCTCTAATAATAATTGTGTAACCTGACATTGTTATTTGCTTTGTAGTGAATAAGAAAGGATTTCCACTCAGACTAAGTTTACGTGGGTTTTTTCATGTGGCTTAAAAACCATTTACGAACATGTTCTTTCCACCGAAGTCATTGCAATACTTTATTGCCTCTACTTATATACGTGCAATCTCAACTTTAAGTGAACTTGTAGATACAGCATATAGTAGAGTTCATAAGATTCCGTCCTTTAATCGTAAATGCAGGAATTGTAAAATTTTCCAGATATTTGGTGCAGCATATAAGCTTGCTAGCTGACCGAAGCCTTCGATTTGTCATCTGCATGATTTGAATACCCTTCACTATTAGCTGAATGAAAATAGTTCTCTTTGTTATGGAAGCTGGCTTTCCAAGGAACAGTCTACCTAGGGAACGTTTATTATGGATATGAACAAAGCCGCTGAAGTAAAGACATGATACTAACCGAAGCCTCTGAGTTGTCATCTGTATGATTTGATCACCCTTCAATACTAGCTGAATGAAGATAGTTTTTTTGGCACGGAAGATATCTTTTCAAGGAGCAGTCTGTCTAGGAGACGTTTATACTAAATATAACCAAAGCTGCCTTAGTGAAGACGTGATATTGATGAATACAGACAATGATACAAAATGACTCGTCTAATGATATTTTAAAACTTCCTGTGAAATGGTATTTTCACATCGGGATTTCAGTTTCTTAGAATTTTTCAGAAAGCCGCCTTACAACTAGTCTATATCTGTATGATAACAGGAAATATATTGACTGTATAAATTAGTTTTCATTCTATACCACTAATAATTAATTAGCTTGTAGGGTTTGTCTCTTTGAGACATTTGGAGTAGTGACAGTATCTATAAACAAGGCATAAATGAAAACAAACGTGGCGCGTTTATTTAAACTGAAGCAGACTAGACCACTTCCAGCTAATACTGTCGCCTTGCAAATCTTCAAAAAATCATAAAGTTTGTAAACAAATTTTAGTGAACTACAATTATCTATGTACTTTTTGTTTTAATCGATATGCTGGCTACTTTTTTTATGTAAACATCTGCGGTCACAGTGTCACTTTCTTTAGATCGCTAATTAACAATAAGACGTTAATCACTATTCATTGTGGAAAAGCTACTGGAAACATTTCTGAAATTAGCGGGATTTACGACTTCTATCTGAAGTGAATTGTTGAACAACACTGATGCGATTACGAGCAATAACGTGTGCTTGAAACGCCACCCAATCATCAGTACTGTGTGCATCATATATGAGAATCTTTAGTAATGTAGAACTTCACTTCATATTTTCCGTAAGCGCTTCGGGGAATAAGTGAAACTCTTTTTGTATCAAATGTAATTAGTCTGCGTACGCTATACAGAAGATCACTAACTGGGATTTTCGGATATAAATATATCACAGAAATGAAAGTATCAACCATCATAACTGTTACCGAAAGTATGAACCGTAAAAAGAAGAGAAAAAGAAGAATTAGATAATAAAATCCCATTTTTAGATGTTTTAATCAAGAGAACGAACAGAGGAAATTTAAAAACACAAGTATATAGAACATCAACGCACGCAGATCAAATACTCAACTATACTAGCAGTAATCCAATTACTCACAAAAAAACTGTGTGTAGACATTGTTTCAAAGGGTTCAAACATATTGTAGCACTCCAGAATTGAAAAGAATGGAAGAAAAATGCCTAAAAACAGTCTTCAAGAAGAATGGTTATCCACACAATTTCATCAAAAAGTGTTTAAAGTCGAGTCAAAGCACCAACAAAGAACCATCACGAAAGACCAAAAAGAAATTCATCCTACCATACATGAGAAATATCTCTGAAATAACGGCTAGAATAATGAAACCGTTTGATATAGATGTAGCACACAAACCAGTCGAATCGCTTAATTCGATCTTATGCAAACCGAAAGATCCAACAGAAAAAGGAGATAAAATTAACACCATTTACAAAATAAATTGTATGAACTGCAACACGGATTGCATCGGTCAAAGTGGGCGTCCCCTTCGAATAAGAATTCAGGAACACAAATTAGCCGTGAAAAGACATGATATAAATTCTTTAGTTTCAATGCATACAGACAATTATGGACGTGAGTTTGATTGGGATAATGTCAAAATCTTGGACAGAGGAAACACCAAAAGTGCAGTCAGGGAATTCCCAGAAGCCTGGTACTCAAACGAAAATGCAATTAATAAACACTTTAATATATACGAAATATACCGACTAATAAAAAGTAAATCAAGTGACCAGAAAGTTTAAAATCCAAATCAATAGAAAACAGTCAATACATATGTAAAGATGGTTATCGGGAGATGCAGTTATATCACTCATGAAGAAATTAAAATCATTTCACTTTATGCTAAATATTTCGCTGAAGGAAGATGTTGTCCAGAAGGAGGACGACGAAAGCTCCACAACTAAACCAATCAGCTCAGAGAACACTATTAATTGCAAATCATCCACCTGAGCTACAAATCTTTTCTACTACTGAAAGTATTTTATTATTAGTCCCTTGCGTTCCGAGTCGAACATAAATCTCCAACAGCACACCTCCACTCTCTTCTGTTCTCTGTTGTCCTCTTCAGCTGGCTAGCCACACGATTGCTCATAATCTGTCATCTCAGGCTCCAACTCACATAGTCTTCTCCATGTCACCCTCGCACCGACGATCCCCTCGTTGCTTCTCATCGGGATTTCACCCGAGAGATGGCCTGCATTTAGCGTGATGTCATTCGACGGTTTCCTCAACATATGCCCTATCCATTTCCATTTCCTCCTTCCTATTTATTGAGAAGTCGGCTCTTGGTTGGTTTGTTGGCAGGCAGAGTTTCTTGTTGCTAATTCTTTCTAGCCGGCCAATTGGCGATTTGATCATCAGTATGGAACCGGCAAAGACAGCTGTTATATCATCTATGGACTTTAATGTCCAATCTGTGAAAATAAATGGTGTCGACAAGTAGATACAGCGTCCTGATCATCATTGTTTGGGTTTAGAGGTTTCCACAGGACATTAAAATTACATCATGTTCTCCGAAGTCCTATTTACCTGGCTTTATGACCTTCCATAAACTCTCATCTCTTCTTTACGCAATAGCCTCTATGTCACCAACCAACGCGAACACAACTCGTCGTTTTCCATTCAGGTTGAACTCTAGGGTATGTCTCAATGATCTTCTCAGAGTGTCTCTTATCCTTCTCCACTTTCTTCTGCATATTTCTTAAGCAACTTGGTCAACATGGCGACAGTGAATTTAAATTTTGCTATTAGGTATTACTGAAAAGCTGTTAAATGAAATCGATAGCTTATTTTTATTTATTTTATTAAGTCATTCGATTGTAGAATCTAAGCTTCGAAAATAATAAACAACTTATATCTTAACTCACCATGTTGGTTGGTTGTCATCAATTTTTTTGCCGACGAATGCCGTCAATTCATAAGTAACTCCATAGGGCTAAAAGGAATAGAAACAAAATGTAACAGATTAATGTGCATCAAAATCTCATGTCAGCCAACAATCAGGAATTATCTCACATTGAGAGAACATTTGTAACAGATTATTATGTTACAGGGTTTCATCATGAGCTGACGTTGGTTTCGTCATGACATTGGTTAGACAACCATCGGGAAGCCTGGAAGTACTGGACACCAGTTTCGTCTTAGTTTGGTCCTGGGTTCAAACCATGCCTGTGGGTGCGTACTACTGAAGAGTCCCAAACTAGGATGAAACAGCTCTCCAGTACTCCCAGCTGGTTTTCCAATGGTTCTCTAACCAATGTCTGCTCATGATGAAATCCTGTAACCATTCAAACTAACCCCTACAAACCGATACTTGAAGACTATTATGTATTTCTTTTTATTCCTTTACATCCCAAATGACATATAGGGAATCAGGCATGAGCTTAGAAATTTCAGTGGTACTGTTTTTATTTTTACAGGGTGGGTTTGCTAGTCTCATGCTCAACCTTCCCTATGTGATAGGCTTATTACAAACTAAGCAAAATGTTTTAGTCGTGCACTGGTAAGGGATTAAAGCCAAGACCATATGCATGATCGACGAGCATTTAACCACTGCACCACCAACACCCATTTGTAACAGATGGTCAGTGTAAATAACAGAAGACTGCATACTTCCCTGATTTAAAATCTACTTTGCCTTACAAACTTAATAACAATAGGGTTCATACCATAAAATTAATTAACGTTTAATAATAATAATAATTTTTTCTTCACGTTCCCCAGTGGAATACAGGGCCACAAGCTAGTGGTTTGAAGTTTCTCTAGCAGTGTTTATTTTACAGGATGAGGTTGCTAGCCTCATGCCCAACCTTTCCTCTTTACCAGCATTATTTTCGGCTTAGCGAGGTAAAGGAGTGCGTCGGCCGGGGATCGAACCCCGGACTATGTGCATGGTCGGCGAGCGTCCTAGCCGCTATGCCACCGACGCACCAATTAACGTTTGCTTTACCCATTTCAATGACAGTTAGGGAGAATGCACATGGAATACACATGACATCAGAGTGTTATACAATGAAGGGAATTGTCTCTCCAATACAGTCTAAATACAAAACATACAATCTATATTTTTTACATAAATAGCCTCATCACTATAAGCTACTGTTTAGAAATGAATAGTTGTGCATTGTGAACTACACAAAATGTAACAATAAGAACATTTAATGAGTCTGAAGTGTGTGATATCAGAGGTCCTGTTTATGCGCGTAATTATCACACAAAGAATAGAATATAACTGGTCAAAACGTTTATGGGTTAAGATCACAGATACAATTATTTGTGTGATCAGAAAGTCCAAAATGCGTTACGAAAATATATTACACCTTTAAGATAAATTACATCTTCATATTATTTTGTCTGGAGGAATGCATTCCTTTAGTTATCACATTTTTGGAAAGACTGACATTTTTCGTTACTTAGTATTATCAAATGAATATAAGGAAAACACATTTAGGTAATTATTACGCCTATAAATATGTATCCTACTGTTGTCACAGCTAGTTATTTGCTGAGTTCGTAAAGACGGCTTGCTTAAAAAGCTGGACTATCAGAAACCTTATATCATTATTTGTTATTATTCAATTCATTCCTTTTCCTCCGGAGTGAAACAAGGAGTTTCAAGCTAGAGCTCCGAAGAGTCAATAGCGGAGACGTTTTTTTCTACGGGATGAAGTTGCTAGCTTCGCACCTAACCTTTTCTATTTACCGGGCTTATTACCGGCTGACAGAGGTAAACGGAATGCGTCGTTCACGTATACGGTTGGTGAGTATTCCCCAGATATCATCATTATTTCTCGTCTTCACGATGTTTAAACTGATAAGAGCTCCTGAGATCAAGCCCGGGTGGGTGTGCACCGATGAAGAGTCCCAAACTAGGACGAAATAGCCGCCTAAAACTCCCAGGTTTTTCAATGGTTCTGTAACTAATGTCAGCTCATGATGAAATCTGCTAACCAATCTGACAAAAAGTATTATTTACACTAGCAAGTATTTAAATTGTTTAAAGCCTGCTGATTCGGAAGGAGGTCAGGCAAATCATAATCTTTGGAGTCAAAATATACCAGTACGTAGGATGACTGTTCCTCACCCCCTGAGTAAAAAACCTGTCACTGTTGGAAAAATAACATTAACTACCTGAAGTCTTTATCCATTCACTTATCCTTTCGGATCGAAAATGTATTAGTGAAGTTTTTTAATTGGCTTTTAACCGAACGTTGGGCATTTCTCGGAGGAGACAAGAGAGAAATATCCTAAGGTACTGGTTTGCACTTTAGGTAAACTGCCATTACATCGCGCGATCTATTGTCAATAATTACATGAAGATAACCCATGAAGAAAGAGTATAGTACAAACAGTCCTGCTGAGAATTCTCTACATTTTTTGAACATTGTCAAGAATAAAGGTATCAATATAATTATTAACCTTCAATCAGATGACAAAATACTAAATTCGTGAACATTTATCTGCATTTAAAAGAAAAAATACATTCAAATACAACTAGACAGTTGGTATTCAGCAGTCGAAATGCACTACTGTCTCGAAGGAGATCTTATTTGTAGTTTTTTTTTAAATATTTTTACCTGATGTAAAAACAGGAATTTATAAGGTTACATGGTGAAATTTTTATCATCGCATCTTTTTTAGTAGAAAAAATAACTGTCGACATTCCATCGCCTAATTACACCTTATGGTTAATATTTATTATTTAAAGGTAAATTGTGTTTTACAGATATCAGCGCTATAAAGAAGAAAGTTATGTTGCAACAAAGGGTAGACAAAAATCCCCGTAGGTGCAACTACACGTTTTATAGAGACTTATAAAGTAGATGTCTACTGATTATTTTTGAAGATATTCGTTCACACGATACATTTTGCTATGGACTGGATTGATAAAAACGTTAACGGATGACGTTTGATAAAAAATAACGATAACATGGTAAATGTTTTGATCGTCAGTAATAATGATGATTACAGTGATAGGGAAATAATGATAATTAGGTTTAGACATGTGGTGATAAAAGTAATGCACGTAGTACTATAGGTGTATATTTAGACATTTCAGTAAATAAATAAATTAAATCAACTCTTAAGAGTTACATATTACTAAAGGCGAAGTGGACAAATAATCCTCTTCGCGCAGTCCTAGACATGTCTAATTCCACAAACAATGCAATAGCAAAGTGTCTAGATGAACTCCTCCAACCGTAAAATAAGGATGTGGTGGATTACAGTCTTAGAGACGTCTCTGAATTCATTGCCAACGTATACGATGTCGGTGTAAAGAGGAAACGAATTCTACTTTTAGATGTCGTATCACTGTTCACAAATATACTACTGGTGGAGACTGTGGAATTCATATGCCAACAAATAGTAAAACAGCAGTCGGACATCGGAATTCCAGTAATTAGTCTAAAAGAGATGCTTCTACGATGCACTAGCGTGCACGCTTCACATTTTAACAACCTTAATTACAGACAAATTGACGATATTGCCATGGGTTCTTCTCTGGGTCCAATGTTTGGCAGATTTATTCCTTGCTAAGCTTAAAAATGGTTCATTGAAACCAGTAATTGATAAAATGTATTCTTCTTTTCGTTATGTTGATGATACGTTTATTATACTTGATGAGAAAGATGACAAAAATGAGATGTTAATAAAATTTAGGGATGCACATCCATCGCTCATCCTCATTTGTGAAACAGAACATGATGGTGGATTACACTTCCTTGATGTCTAATTGAGCAGAAGAGAGGATAGTTCACTAAAGAGGGATGTCTGTAGAAATCCTACATCTGCAGGACAATATACACATTTCTTCAGTTTTGTACCAATCGGAAACAAAATCAATCTGGTCAGATGACTCACGAATGGAGCAAGACGGATCTCCCTAGAAAGTAAGTTGATATTTATGATATTTATTTAAACTCTGATTATCTGCCAAATTTCTATAAAAAAAGACAGTAATACGGAATATGAGAAAGCCTTTCTTTTTGGATTAGTAGACAAATTTAGTATACACCGCCCATGCTCATTAAACTAAGACTAAATCAGTCGTAAGCTGAATAAATTTGCTGCATTTAAGAGTATAGTTCCCAATGAAATTAGAGGAGAAATTTAATAAACATTCTTTGGTCTTAAAACTCCAGTGTTTCAAACAACTTACAATGTATTAATTAATTTTCAAGCTTGATTAAACACTGAATATGTGAATTTCATGTGCATAGGTTGAATCATTATTATAATTCCTTTAGGTTACAAGTGGAATACATGGCTCCACCAGCGGATATCCATTTCATCCTGTTTTCTGAAATCCTTTTCATCTGACTCCTCCATAGCCCATAAGCTCCCATCTCCTCATATGATCTCCTCCATGTCACTCGCAGCCACATGCTCTCCTTGTCGTCGCCTATCTGGGTGCCATTTGGGAGCATAGGTTGTGCATGATGTTATTCGGCGGTCTTCTCAACGTGTGTCCAATCCACCTCCCCTTTCTTCTGCATATTTTTTGTTCAATAGGTTTTTGACTGATTCCTATGCAGCTATCATGTACTGACCAAATAGCAACTCTACGCATCATCATCACACAACAAAGCACGAAATGGCGATCAAACCTCTACCTCAACTTTATAGACTTTGAGAAGGCCTTCTAAAGCGTTGACCGCGAAGTAATTTGGAAACTACTTGAGTACTACGGCGTACCCCAAATATTCATCAACCTTATTCAACAGCTGTACGACAACGGCACATGTCAAGTGATCCACAACGGAAAACTCAGCGAGGCGTTTGGTGTAAACACAGGAGTCAGACAAGGGTGCTTATTATCACCGATGAATGATATTCCTAATTGTGGTGGACTGACTGGATTATGCGTCAGACAGTGGGAAACGAGAAACGGGACAGGGATATCCTGCACCGACCGACGTGAAGAACCTACAAGACCTGGATTTCATGCGTGGATGATTTATGTTTGATGTCACACAAAATCGAAGACTTACAAGCGAAAACCCACAAACTGGTCGGAGAAGCAGCCAGTGAAGACAGGACTCCAGGTGAACATAGACAAGACGGAGGTTATGAAAATAACCAACCAACAACAGCAACAACATCCAACGTCAATCACCATCAACGGGAGGGATTCGAAAGAGGTTTCCTCATTCACTTATCTTATCTAGGGAGCATTGTCTCAACTACAGCCAATCGGAACGGACGAGGATATCAAGTCGAGCAAGAATCGGGAAGGCGAGAAACTCATTCATTCATCAATCTGAAACCAATCTGGAAATCTTCGTCACTCAGCCATCATCAACAACAAAATTCAGTCGGATTTTCAATGCAAACAACGTCAAGTCAGTCAGTTCTTCTATAGGGAACGGATGAGAAACTTGGCGGGCGGGTCACAAAGAATATTTCCAAAAAGTTGCACACTTTAATCAACAACTAACTGTCTTCGCTCTATACTGAAGATCAGATGGCTGGGCTGGAAAGAATCACCAACAAGAAACTATGGCTGGGAACAAACAAACAAAACAAGAACCAATCGCCAACCAACAAATATGCTGGAGAAAAAGGAGATGGATTGGACACTCGCTCGCTGAGGAGGCAGGCTTCTGGGTGACATCTCGCGCGCATCAGGCAATCGCTCGAGTGGAACCCCAATGGGAAGTACGCGGCGAGTGGAACGTCAGTGCAAGGGTGACATGGAGGAGATCGTGTGAAGAGGAGTTGAAAGAGTATGGACTAATATGGATGCGGGTGAAAAGTACAGCAGAAGGAAGACAGAAGGAAGTGGAGACGTGCAGTTGAAGCGTTATGTTCCACTAGGAGCCCAAGGGAGCAATAATAATAATACTATTCTATCAATGGACAGTCAGTGCATATAATGCATCAATGAATCCTCCTCAACATTCAAAATAAAGGAGTTACGAGAATATCTTTGCCTCAGATTTGAAAACATCGGTTTGTTTGCATTATTATTACTTCTTTGGCTTCTAAGAGAACAAAATCTGGCTGAAGGACCTTCATCTTTCGGATGCGATTATGCTAACATTTAGCTACAGAGCCAATGTCCTGTGGTTCGTGAATTCTAACTTCTGTCAATTCTCAAGGTAGTTAGTTTTGCTTCATTAAAATGTGTAACGAGACGGACACAAACTCAGAAGGCATGAGTACTGATGCTTTTACTCAATGGAAGTCATTATTTTTTTCAAGATATGCTACAACTGTTCATCTTTCTGTGTTTCCCGAGTAGTAGGTTCCACTGTTGTAGAGTCCGCTAAATTTCTCTGTTTTAATTATCCAGCTGACATTACACTGAATTAATGCCATTACTTAAACTAAAATACTCTGTTCTGTAGACTATAATATATAATTATTTAATTGAATTTTTGATTTTCCCGTCGATTGATTGGACTGAAGTGCTCCACGAAGCACAGACATCGCCGAAGCATCTGCACAAGAAGCCGACATGTCAACGGGAAAATCAAAAATTCAATTCAGTAATTAATGTGATCCGTTGCACAAGAGGTGGCTCTCGTGGTCTAAGTGGTCTAGTGGATAACGCTTTGGCGTTTGAAACTATGGGTACTGGGTTTGAGCCTCGGTGGGAACATCATCACTCACTGGGAAATGCAGGTACATCCAGCTGACGAGTCCCAAATAGGACGGAATGCGCATCCTGGATTCCACTGCTAGCCACCATCCACCCATTGTTTATAATATATAATATTATTATATTATTATTTCCTTTAATTCCTGGAGGAACATAGGGCTTTAGCCGCGTGTCTTTATTGCGTTCGGTTCTGTGTTAGAGTTTTCACTCCACTCCAAGTCTGCCCACATGTTTTCATCTCCTCTTCACATGACCCCCTCCAAATCACCCTTGGACGACCAACTCGCTGCTTACCATTCGGGTTACACTCGAACAATGGCTTGTCTAGTGATGTCACTTGATGGTTTGTTTCCTCAGCGTATGCCCAATCCATCTTCATTTCTTCCTGCCTATTTGTTGCACAATTGGTTCCTGCTGGGCTGATTCGCTCCGAGAGATCTCGGTTGCTGATCTTCTCTGGCCGGCCATCTGATCGTGAGCGAAGTATTGAGCGAGGACAGCTATTGTTGAAGGTCCGTAGTTTGTCTGAGGTTCTCTTTATGACGTGCCAAGTCTCTGATCCGTATAGTTGCACTGGCTTCACACTGGTGTTGGAAATCTGGCTCTTTTTTTGATGCTGTGTGCTGTTGACCTCCACACAGACTTGAGAGTAATGAAAGTTTGTCTTGCTTTTCCGATTCTCGCTACTTTGATATCCTCGTCAGCTCCGTCCGCCTGTAGTTGAAACGATGCTTCCCAGGTAGACAGATGAAGGAGGTTGTTTCTTTCAGGTTCCTCCCATTTATGCTGGCTGATTGTTGTCTGTTGTTCCTATCGCTGTTGGTGTTGGCCAGGGATCTTTATCACCTCTGTTTTCTCTATGTTCACCTGAAGGAAGTCCTATGTTCTGTGGATGCTTCTTTTCTCAACTTGATGCTTTTCACTTGCATATCTTCCAGTTTGTGAGAAATCAGATACATATCATCGGCGAAGTCCAGATCCTCCAAGTTACAAATGTAATATATATATATATATATATATATATATATATATATATACATAATATATCCAATAGACGAAGTAATATGGAATTGTGTAGTGCCATGATGTATGAGTTGCAGACAATATTTATATTCCCCTTCACGCTTTAAGGTCATCCAGCCAGTTTCCTTTATTACTTTCAATAAAGAGAGAATGAACATATAAAAAGGATAATAGGAACTCCTTTTAACTTCTTGAATTTGCTTCAACTGCGTACATCCTGAATAAATCAATTGTTACATACTTCAAAATTTCTGAACACCCTTTTTATTATGATTTCAAGTTATACATGGTGAGAGAGTAAAAGCAACATAATTTGAAAGATTATGTGAGTAGGCAATTGTTCACTGTTAAAAGAGGACTGTTACTTCGATTCACAGGAGCAAGTGCCATCAAAAGACTACGACTCACCCTATGCATACAGGGAGAGAGAGTGTGTGACTAGTCTCTTACATCCCTACCTCGTAACCATAACTGTTTTGTTCGTGTGCTTTTATATTTTGTCTCGTTGCATAGAATTCCACTCAATCTTGATTTTGGATCTCATGTACTGAGTTGAACTCACTATTGTGGTAACAAATCTACTAAATTATATTATTTTATCTATTTTATTATTTAACTTCACTGTTCACCCTCCCCCCATTCTATTGAAATCCCCACCATAATATGCATAAATTAACCCTGTTGTTCTATCTTGCATATTGTATTTACTCTATCCTTATTTTCAAGAGAAATTTGAACTCCACTCATTTGTCTAATTACTATATAAATAGTTACTCGAGAAGCTTTCACTACCCTACTAGGCAATGTCTTCAGCGCTTACTTCAGTTTGAAGTGAGCGTTTAGATTCCTCCACGAGTTTATTAATCATCTTTCCTGGTGACCAGGAGAAATCCGGAAGATCACTTCAAAATGAAGTATGAGTTGAAGATGTTGCCTAGTAGGGCGATGAAAGCTTCGCAAATAAGCCAATCAACAAAGAAAACACAACTAAGCTGAGCTACAACTCTTCTTCATCATATCTAAAACCTTACTCTTTTAACACTAAATAATTGTCTGCATACGTCATTTTTCAAATATTGTTGCTTATACTCCCTATGTAAACTTAAAATCAAAGTAAAAGGTATGTCCAAAAAATTTGGGATTATTTTATTATTGTATTTTTGTATCCTGTAATTCCTAAAGGAACATAGGGCTTCAGTTTCACGTCTTCACTGCACTCGGCTCTCTGCAAACGCTTTCACCTGGTTCCACGTCTGCCCACCTAAACTCCTTCAGGTCACCGTCGCACTGACGAAAAACTCGCCGCTTCCCCATTCAGCATCCACTCGAAAGAGAGACTGGTGTGTGATGTCACTTGATAGTTATCTCAAAGTATGTCAAATCCAACTTTTAATTTCTTCCTGCATATTTGTTGCACAGCTGGTTCTCGGTTCGCTTGTTCCCAGAGATCCCTCCTTATTGGTAATCTTTTCTGGCCACCTGAACTTGAGTATTGTAACGACTGATATATTCAAGATGTACGCAGTTGAAGAGAATCCACGAAGGAAAATGGATTCGTATTATCCTGCCAGTAGGATTGTTCTTTATTTGTTCATGCAAAATGTAACAAATTTTAGAAATGATAAATGGAAGTGATTGAGACAGTCCTGCCTGTAGATAAAACCACAAGAATGGTAGTGGGAAAATAAAGACAGTAGCAAATTTTATGACAGAAAAACAAAGACAGATATAAATACTGAATATTTTCTACTCGCCTACCTTATGAGTTTCTCCTTGATTTGGTTGAATAGCAACTGAAGACGGAGATGATGGAGGTAACTAATGTAAGAATAAAAAAGTTTGTAGAAACCATATCAGGTAGTATGAATAGATAACTTTAAAATGTAAAATGGTATTTGATAAAAATGTAAAATAGTGAAGATTTATAAATCAAATAAATGATTTTTGATGTCATTGTGTCCTTTCAACAAGATGGTATAGTGATAAGGCCTTCATTGTGCTACTAAACAATCTTGTGAAATATAAATACGCTTCTTAGAAAGGCAATTAAAGCTTCACAGATAGAACTGATTATTACGATTTTCGGTGAATCTATCAATACATGAATTACTACTAAAATTTAATAGTTGAAGTTGGTCTTCCATGAATTTGTCAGTTAGGTTTAGTTTACTGCATGAAATATAATCTACATTTTCTTAAGAATAAGCTCTATTTTACAAAGTATATCGATTTCTTATAATCCAAAAATTCCTCATAAGAACCACTGGAAAACCTGTGAGTAGTGGACAGCAGTTAAATCTTAGTTAGAGACTCCTTCACAATAAGCACCTACCACCATGGTTCGAAGCCAGAACCGTCTGGTTACACGGCGAGCACATAGACAATTAATTCACTGCAATCCAACCCAACCGTCAGCCAATAAATTCCAACATCTACCAATTTATGACAACATGACCACTGGTAACTGTCTTCATGGTTATCACAAATCTTATCTATCTCTAAGAAAATGTTTCGTCTCACCTTCTACATTAAAAAGTCAAGACAATCAGGTATCAACCAACCTTTAGTTTCGCAATTTTTAAACTCCTGTATTTTACCTATTGTAGTCTATTGCTCTCCATTAATCTTTCCTGAGCTTTTCAAAAAGGACTATATTATATTACAAAGATTATTAAATGCTGTGAGTAGGGCTTGTGGTCTGACACTGCGTGAGCTCACCAATATTTCAGTCGAGAGACACATAAATTCCTGTACAAAATGAGCAAAGGCCGTACTGTCAGACCCTCTACACCGACCCCCTTTATTCACAACTATCCCCTTGTATCTCAACAGGTAGAACGAGAAGTCAATACAAAAAGTTATATGCTCGTACCACTGAGTACAGAAATTCCACAATACCCTATTTAGCCCCTATTTTATGTGATGAAGACTCTGTTAGACGTGAAACACAGAGGTTACTATGTAATTAACAAGGTGAATCGACCCTTTCATCGTTCCTTCATCTTTCTGTAATTTTATGGTGTCACACACACTTTCTATCGTTTAATGATTACTCTGCTATTTTATTTTGGATGTTATTACTTTTATTACTACAATTTTATACTTGATGCATATTTTTCTCCGTACTGCATACAGTAATTTGTTATGTAGGTGCTATTACAACGTTTTATTATTATTATTACTATTATGTAATGTTTATTTTTATCATACTTTTTGTCGTCTTTTGAGTGAATTAGATGCAATATTGTACTGAAATGCTGAAAATTCCTTGCTGTATCATTAGTACTGTTTTTGGAATTAGGCAAATTATCATTATCATTATCACAACAACAAATCCGCCATAAACATTGGCATTTTTAATTCCTATCGCAATTATTCTCTTCTTTTCGTTTGTTTCATCGGCAGACGTTCATCTGTGACCTTTTCCAACTTCATTATTCCTATCGCCTTCGGTTTAAGTAAGGCTTTTCCAACTTGTTCTAAGTTTATATCATATTTACAAATCCTGTTCTTTTCACTTTACTACATTAATTATTGATAACCAATAATCTTTCACTAATAGTAATTTTAAGTTTACATCACATCATCATTATTATTTAACAATCACTAGTATTGTAATAATGATAATGATAATTTGCCTAATTCCAAAAACAGTACCAACGATACAGCAGGAAATTTCTAGCATTCAGTACAAAATTGTCATTATTATTATGTAACTGAAAAAAGTGGTTTGTTTCCTGTGTAATACAATAGCTTTATTGCTTTCTGTTGTAATGAGTTATCAAATCTATTCCTGTCCTAACAAATACACACTTAATATTTATGTCTCCTAGGCTACAATAGTCATATACATATATCCGTTTAAAAAACTTCATGGTTTTAGAAAAAACTGAAGGCGGAAATGCAGTGTGGAAATCAACAATGAAATTAACCAAGAAAAAAGAGCACAGTTATCCTAAAATAATCCCACACTGTGCGGATATATATATACTTCAAAACTTACAACAGAAAATAAACACAACATGAACAGCAAAACTTAAAGTATAAATATCTGCCTCCTCAAAACCTTATAAATAATAAAAAGAGGCCCAGTATTAATTAATTAATTAATTAATTTTAGTGAAGTAAGTATATATAGTAGTAGACGCATGTCAAGATAACGAGGCATTACTTTGTCTGAAAGGGAAATATAATTCCATTCAATAACCATCATCACCAACGGCTTAGCTGATTTTGTTTCGATTAGACAATATATAGAATATTATTGTCCTATAGGAAAATAATCCTTTACATTACACATCTAAAAAGATTAAAAAGGAAGACTGTTCAACATGAATGAGACAGAAGTGCATGTAAGTAGCTTAGCAGTGAATTCAAACGCTCACTTGTAATCCCCTTAATCCCCTTTATGAAATACGTGTTTGCCGAATGAGGTGAGGCCGTCAGTGATTTCGCTACTTTTTTTTCAGCTGCATACTACTTTAAAGTAAATTACGTGTTTGTGAAGAGGAATTTCAACAGGTTGAGAAGAGTTATATAATTTTTGTTGAACAGAGACGCAGAATTAATAAACAGTGCTGGGGGAGTGCACTGTAATCATCAGCATCATCATCATAATTTCGCTTTATTCCAAAAAGAGTACTAATGTTACAGCAAGGAATTTTCAGCATTCACTACAATATTGCATCTAATTTACTCGAAAGACGACAAAATGTATGATAAAAATAAACATTACATAATAGTAATAATAATAATAAAACGTTGTAATAGCACCTACATAACAAATTACTGTATGCAATACGGAGAAAAATATGCATCAAGTATAAAATTGTAGTAATAAAAGTAATAACATCCAAAATAAAATAGCAGAGTAATCATTAAACGATAGAAAGTGTGTGTGACACCATAAAATTACAGAAAGATGAAGGAACGATGAAAGGGTCGATTCACCTTGTTAATTACATAGTAACCTCTGTGTTTCACGTCTAACAGAGTCTTCGTCACATAAAATAGGGGCTAAATAGGGTATTGTAGAATTTCTGTACTTAGTGGTACGAGCATATAACTTTTTATATTGACTTCTCGTCCTACCTGATGAGATACAAGGGGACAGGTGTGAATAAAGGGGGTGCAGAGGGTCTGACAGTACGCCTTTGCCCATTTTGTACAGGAATTTATATGCCTCTCGACTAAAGTATTGGCGAGCTCATGCAGTGGCAGACCACAAGCCCTACTCACAGCATTTAATACTCTTCGTAATATGATATAATCTTTTTTGAAAAGCCCAGGAAAGATTAATGGAGAGCAATAGAGTACAATAGGTAAAATACAGGAGTTTAAAAATTGCAAAACTAAAGGTTGGTTGATACCTGATTGTCTTAACTTTTTAATGTAGAAGGTAAGACGAAACATTTTCTTAGAGATAGATAATATATGGGATGACCATGAAAGGTCAGAGGAAAAAACTATCCAAGGTATTTAATGCTTGATTTGGTTTCAATTTCCGTGCCATCTATGCTACAGGGATCATGCGAGTTAACTAGTTCAAGTAAGTCACGTCGATGCTTGAAAGTAAAGTCAAGCCTGACATTTGGAAGGATTTAATATAAGACCATTTGACTTGGACCACTTGTTGATGTCCAACAGAAAGCTATTAAGTTTGGAGCTGTCAGACTCGGAAGTGATAGGCAGTGATACAGTCAGATCATCTGCATATTTGACAAAGTTAGTTTCGTTTGAATGAGGCAGGTCATGTAGGAAGAAAGAAAAAAGAAAAGGAGAGAGGACAGCACCTTGTGGAACACCGGATTTTGTAAGCGAGGTAGAAGAAGATTTGCCGTTATATACAGTATACTGCATTCTATCAGAAAAATAGGAATGCAACCAACTCTTAGCCCAGGATCCTGTTTGTGTCAACGATAGCTTATTTAATAAAAGGCCCCTAGGTACAGAGTCAAAAGCAGATGTGTAGTCTAAGAAAGCACTACGAACATATTTAGCACCTTTGTCTAAACAAGAGACAACATTGTGATATAAGACAACCGCAGCATCCAAGGTACTTCTACCATGTTTGTATGCAAATTGTTTAGGATCATTAAAAGGTTTCAAAGCGGGTTCAAGACGAAGTAAAAGTAATTTTTCCATCAATTTTAAAAAGGGGGAAGTAATTGCAATAGGCCGAAATTTAATATCAGAACCAGAAGATGGTTTTGGTATAGGGATAATTTTAATGTTTTTCCATGCAAAAGGTAGAACGTTACCGGAAAAAGAGGCATTAAAAATGTTAGTAAGAGGATAACACAAAATATCAGCACAATTCCTGAGGACAATGGCAGGTATGCCGTCAGGACCAAGGCTTTGAGAAGGCTTAAGAGACCGGAGACATTTAAGCACATCAAGGGTATTAAAACCACTAAAGTTATTGTCAATATGATTTGTATCATTTGGAAGGGTATCAACAGAAGAGCGTATGAAAGATTTATTAAGAGTGTCAACATTAAGAGATGGAACAGAAATACATCGCTTACCGTTAGTAATTTCTTTGAAAAGTTTCCATAAATTAGAAGGGGTTTTACATGACAAAAATCTTTGATTATATAAAACATTTAGTCTTTTCATTTCCAGTTTTATCAGAATGTTTAACTTTTTTACACCAGGCTTATCATTTGTTTTGAACAACAGTTCTTTATCTACGTAGCTTTTTGAGATATGGCGAAGATAAGCGATCAAATCGAATGAATAATGTTTCTTTAGGACAACATATTTCGAAACAGAATTTAAGATAATCGGTAGTGTTTGTGATTGTTTCATCTAATGTTTGTTCTGTAAATAAGTCCCAGTTAGTGTCTTTCAACATGCATCTGAGCTTGTCTAGGTTGTCTTTGAGTAGCATCTCCGTTGAACTTTACTGTAGAGGTGAGAGAGGACACCTTTGTGTGATTTGGAATATATTTTAGGCAGTACACGTATGATGCAGTGGTCAGAGTTAAGTAAAGGAGCACGTTTGCGAGCTTCATATATACCAACATCATTGATGAATACTAGATCCAGTGTTTTACCAAGACGGGTGGCAAAGTTAACAATATTGTCATGACCAAGTGATATAAGGAAGGAGTGATCGCATGAATTAAAGTCGCCAGTTACTATTGATAAAGAGTTCTCGAAGCAAGCTGCAGCAAAAGCGGTGAATTCATCAACGAACATAGATAAATCCAATATGGTACAGCCAGGAGAGACATAAACATTAGAAATATAAATGAATTTGTATTTTGGCAGGTGTTTCGGGCGACATCTCACAGTGATGCAATCAATGTAGTCATTCGAGAATTTGAAAAAAACTTTGTTAGAAATGGACCATTTTGAGTGAGTAAAAGTTGCAAGTTGTCATTATTTCCACCCTTGAACTTATATCTAGTCCACCCATTAGTTGGTTTATTTTGTTGTAGTATTCGTATTGTCTGACACCCCACTGATTACACCCACCCCTCGAAACCTGTACAATTGTTGAGTGCATATATAAATACGCATGCAAATTATGAGAAAATTTCACCTCATGTTCTCATCAACGAAGGATATTCGAAACTAACTGAATGTTTTTCATTCCATCTTATACTTATTCGACAGTTTATTTCAGGTATGATTCTAATTTGTCTTTACTGACTGCTCGATGCTTAAATTAATGGATTTATATAATTGTAGAGGCTGAAGAAGAATTAGTTGAAGGCAATTATTCGCTCTAACTATTTGTTTTCTGGATTAGGAATATCGCCCAACCATCCACAGTAGAACGAGAGTTCAACGATTACACTTTCGAATAGACGATTCTCCCATTTCGCCTTAAAAATATAGACTAAGACAGGACTCTTCAGGAGCTGCGTAGCTACACCACCCACTTGATGATATATTTTTTATAGTTTGGTTTGTAAGGGTTTGTTATGTTTTTACGAGTTGATCACGGATTGATATAAGGCTGAATGGTATACGAGCTTGAGTTGTAACCCAAAGGTCCTGGGTTCGAATCCCTTGTAGTGGGTGCGTACTGACGATGATTCCCAAACTAGGATGAAACAGCAGCTGTCCAGTACTCCACTGCTGGTTTTCAATGCTTCTTTAACTGATATCGATCCGTGATCAACTCGTAAACAGATATATTTTTTGTTAAGCTAATCATGTGAAAATAGTTACTTCCCCCTCTACTCATACTAATAGACACATTCTACTTGATTGCATTTCATTCTATTGATCCACATTGTTTTCAATATCTATTACTAATATTTTATTATGTAACAATGAAGCCTGATGAGAATTTACTTAGAATACGTATTTACTTGCTTAAACCATGTTGTATAATTATCATAAAAGGATTGTGAATAAAGCAAAAGACAACAGTTGTTTATGCAGAATATTAAACTACCTTCACCTATGTCGTTGGCTTCTCATCAGCTGCTTGCAGCTTAAGCAAATTATTACTATAAGGTTCATCTACAGAAAATTTTTAACATACTTGTGAATTTTACATGATGTCATTTGACAAGAGGTTCCGGACGCAGTGAACTGTGCTGATAAAATCACGCTTATGTAGTTTTTACACAGGCAGTTCAAGTCTAAACACAATAAATGTATGCATACAATGGTGAAGTAGTTACCCAATTAGGACGAGAGGTGAGTACTATGATGAACAACACAAAAAACTAAGTAACAATGTACTACGTTAAATTCGAATAATAGAGACAAGAGGTAAGCGAAATTACACTTTATCCAAAGAGAGTTTGTGGTTAAAGTCAAAGATTACTCAATCAAATGAAAGACGGATTAAAGATATCCTGTTATCAGGATGGCGAGGAAGGACTGCTAACTGCTTCTTTCTGAACATAAGAATCGGCTTTCAGAAGATGGATGGAAATTCCTTTGGTAAGCATGAGGAAAATTGAGCTTTTTCAGTCTGATGATAATTTAAAAAGATTTAAGAATTTCCATCTCATGACTCATATCAAGGCGATGCCTGATATCGGTGCTACTGTAAGCGTCTATTTCCTAGAGACATAGGCTTTTATGTTCATGCTCAGAAAACCAGAGGTAAGTCATTCTTTCGGTTCTCCCAGTGCAAATGCCCTCGCAGATACAAGAAAATTTACATACACGGTCGGAGTTAACATGAAAAGGTTATCTGTCGACTTTTGACTGCACCAAAGAGCATATTGTCCTATAGATGGGAAGCAACTTAGCTGTAGGATAGGCTCTGGCTAGTGACTTACCCAACTTTTAGTTAACTATTGATGCAATATTTTCACCTTTAAAATCAAACTGAATAAAGTGAAGCTTTTCTTCCCACTGTGATTTGTTTGATGTTTGAGCCTTTACGTCTTCCATATTTGTTGATGAGTTCCTGAGGGTAACCGTTGCTTTTTAATATCTTTTTGAGAATCATTAATTCTTTCTGTCATTTCTCCGTAAAGCATATTCTCTTAGGTCTATAGTACACAGTCATGACTAGTGCTCGTTTATAGCTATTTAGACAAAAACTATTAAAATGTAAGTATTGTCCATTCCAAGTTGGCTTTCGGTTAATTGACCTCTGGAGACAACCATTTTCCACACGTTGCATGGCAATGTCAAGGAAATGAAACTTTTCATCATTTTCATGTTCCATAGGAAATTAAATATTTGTATTTGCGTTGTTGAACAATCCGAGTAGGAGGGAAGCATGACTTGCATTGAAGCACAGTACAAATATGTCATCAACATATCAACAATAAGAGGTTGTTTCTTCGATGGCATGCTTCAACTTTGTTTTTTCAAAGATGGTTGGACATGAAAACACCTGCTAAAACTGGGCTAAGTCTTTCAATCGTTTAAATTACTCTTCTGTGATTTAATTTAAAGTAGGTTACATTATTATTTAATTGGCAGGTGATGACTAGCAGTGGAATCCAGGATTCAAATTTTATCCTATTTTGGACTCGTCAGCTACATGTACCTAGATTTTTCAGTGAGTGATGGTGTTTCCACTGATGCTCGAACCCAGTGCCCATAGTCTTAAACGCCAAGGCCTGATCCATTAGACCACCACCACCATCGACGGGAAAATCTAAAATTCAATTAAATTAATATGACCCGTTGCACAAGAGGTGTCTCTCTTGGCTCAAGTGGTCTAAAGGATAACGCCTTGACATTTGAAACTATGGGCACTAGGTCCGAGCCTCAGTGGTAACACCATCACTCACTCACTCACTAGGGAATGCAGGTACATCCAGTTGACGAGTCTTAAATAGGACAAAATGCGCATCCTGGATTCCACTGCTAGTCAGCATCCACCATTTCAATTCTAATTACATGCTCAGACATCGTCGAAGCATCTGCACAAGAAGCCGACATGTCAACCTGAGACCTAGCAATTCGGTCCAATCAATCGACCAGGAAAATCTAAAATTCAATTAAATAGGTTACATTATCATTACCAGTATAGGGGAAAAAATAGAAATAGAAATATTAAATACTACTTACAATTACACGAAATGGTACAGCCTGTTCAGTGTATTTAGCCTTCAATCTTGCCTGGAAAGGTGATAAATCAGAATCTTTCAATGATTGACTGAATATTCCAAAAGGTTCATTATTTATCTGATTATATTTCATTTCTTCTTCTGCAGTTGCTGCTGTTGCGGTCGTTGTTGTTGTTGTTGTATCAGTTTTCTTTTTCTTATTACGTTTTAATCGCCTCCATTTTTTATGCCATTTCACATCACCAGTTTGTGATTCTGTTTCATGCACAACATGTGTTGGCCATAAATGCTGGGTATAAATTAATATCTCCTTTTGAAAGGTTAAACCCAGCACATCTAAGTCATCTCTACCATAACGATATGCACAAGTTAGTATTAGGAAGACATGATCAGTATTCCTGACATCTTTGGATATAGTTAGAACACCATCTAGGTAAATAAAAAAAATATTTTGAAAAGACGAAATTAGACAAAATTAGGCCGACATTTTTGGAAAATATAGAACTAAAATTGAAGGCATTAAATTGCATTCAAAATCTGCAAATTAATATAACGATTCGCAGGTGTAAATAGTTCCAAGGGGGAAGTTTTCAACACGTTTTCATTCAGGAAGCAAATTATTTAGATCACAATACAAGACCTGCTTGATATCATTAATGATAATCAAAAAGGCGACCATATTTGCATTAAGTCCGCTGCGCGTTTCTCGACTTCACTTCTGCTTTCGACTCCGTGCCTAGATGTCTCTTGCTAAATAAGGTCGCGATGACACAAACTGAATCCTGGGTCACTAACTGGTTGCATTCCTACTTCTCAAACAGAATGTAGTACACAGCATACAAAGGTAAATCCTGCTCTACTATGCTCACTGTAGCTGGTTCTGTACTCTCCCCACTTCTTTTTCCTTTCTTTCTTTCTACATGACTTGCCATCTTCAAATGACATTAATTTTGTCAAATATGCTGATGACCTAACTGTATCTTTACCTGTCAAATGTCAAAGTGACTGCACCAAACTAAATGGCTTTTTATCAGAAATCAGCCAATGGTCCAAGGAAAACGGGCTTGCCTAAAACCCCTCCAAATGCCAAACAGTCAACTTCACCTTTGGGCATAAGTCTGGCCTAAACAAACTGGTTCACACTCACGAGGTGTGCAACACAGATGGTACTGAAATAGTAACCAAGTCAAAATTAAATATCTAGGCGTCATTCTATCTGCTGATCTTTCCTGGTCGTCTCATATCTTGATGATTTCTAAGAAAATATTCCGTCTTACCTTCTACATCAAGACGTTAAGACATTCTCGTATAACTCAACCCTTACCCCTACAATTCGTTAATTTTGTATCCTGTCTATTATTCTCTATTGTTCCCACTTAGTTTTTCCAGCTCTGGCTACTGAAGAAGGACTATACCTTATTACGCAGAATGTCAAAGGTTGTCAGCAGGGTAAGCAATCTGCTACTTAACCAGCTTGTTAATATTCTGGTTGACAGGCACATGGACTCATGTGAAAAATGGGCTAAATCCGTTTTATCTAACTCACACAACCACCCTCCTCATTCACAAATCTCCCCTTGTATCTCATCAGGCTAAACCAGAAGCCTACATAGAAAACTATACGCCAGCACTAGTAAGTACAAAGACTCAACCATATCCTACTTAGCTCGTGTTCTGTGCGATAAAGAAAGCATTAGGCGTGAAAGTCTTAACTTATTAAATAGTCAGTAGAACAACTGGATCTCGTTTTTCCAACTCACATCATTTATAGGTACAACGTTTTTTCTTTCTTTTCCTTTTCTCTCTCTTCTTCTTTTCTCTGTTATGTGCAGATTTGTTTCTTTCTTCCTTGCAAACTCTATTTAAAACATTCTTCTTCGTTCTCTCACACCCTGTATATCTCAACCTTTCGTTACCGCTTACGCCCGTAATTATGCTAGCATCTACTTTCCTTCCCATAAGCTGACTCTTTCTTGCTGTGTCGAAAAATGGACGAAAACTTTTCACAGATTATCTGGGAAATATCCATGCTTACACCCTTTTACGTCAATTGATAAATAACCACAGAATCATCTAGTTTCCTAAGTGATAGAGATCTTCTTCGTGGATTAAGTCACTGAACCTTGTTATCACTCTCAACGTCGTCGAGATAATTTTTTGTGATTTCTAGTGTCTTAATTGCATCGAAACACATTGAAACAAGAAATCAAAATATATATACTGTAACTGTTTGTGAAAAGATGACTAAATAATCAGCTAGAATTATCTTCTGTGGATGCTTTTTGTTAGCTACGAACACGTTACACACTGCTTTTTTCTCCATTCTTAGTATCTTTGAATACTGATTCTCTTCTTTATTTTGAATCATTGTAAATTCTCTTTGATCAAATTTAACGCTAGATTGATTATACTGTTTAAATAATAATCATATAAATTGATAATTCTGGACAATAATACTTATATACAATTAAGCGAGAATATAATTGAAGCTTTAATTCAATTTACAAGTTGAAGTTTGCAGCTAAGAAAATTTGTTTTGTGTATTCGAAATAAGTTCCTGTGAACTTACATTCTGAAATGTGAGACGTTTCATCTGCAAGACTAAAGTTGAAGAATTTGCAGTGGATCTCAACAAACCTCTATATTGTGTCATAAGATGGTTGTAGGCAGTTGGTTGGGAAGCCTTAACTAGTTTTCGTGCTTGTTGGCACTTATCAGTCTGCAGGGCGTATCTGTAATCTTGAAGAAACTCATTTTCCTACTGTAATTCAATCCCACGTCAACCAATGCTGAGGTCAGAGACATTGTCGCTGAGCTGTTATGGCTCGCGGTTGAAGTCCTGTACGACTGTGTGAGATACGAACGAGTGATAGGATCCAGTCTACACCGAGCAAATGACTAGACACGTGATAATAGCTGCTAACATGTGTCCAGGTAAATTATCCTCTACAGTCGTGCAGGAAGTCAACCACGTGATATAACATCTTGGTGGTAACATCTCTGACTAAAGTACTGGTTGAAGCGAGTGTGAATCTCAGACAAGGCATAAGTTTCCTCAAGAATGTAGTTACGTCTTGCTGACCAACGAGTACCAACAAGCTGCAATCACAAAAAGTACCAGCAAGCACGAATATTATGTCAGGCTTCCTGCCGACTGCCTACCCCCATCTAATGAGAACACTTTTTTTAATTTTTTTAAATTTTTGGTAACAGCTTGATTCCACACTGTATTTTTGGTACAAGTATGGAATTTTCAGTGTGGATATCGGTAGCCCAAATTTTGCAGGCCAACCATAGATATCAGGTGTGAGCCGGTGTGGGCTCGAACCCCGGACCATGTGCATGGTCGTCGAGAGTCCTAACCACTGTACCACCGACGCACAGTTCTGATTATAGCTTCATTCCACACATTACCTTGGTACAACTATGGAATATTCAACATGTGATATTGGTAGCCAGAATTCAGCAGGCCGGCCACTGATACCAGGTGTGTGTCGGCCGGGCATCGAACCGCGGACCTTGTGCAGGGTCGACGAGCGTCCTAACCGCTTTGTCACCAACTCACCGTGCACCCGAATGTCATGACATCTATCATAGTGTCCACATTGTAAACATGACTGACTGAGTTCAGTCTGCACCAAACAGAAGACTAGAAGCAAAACACTAGTTACTATCGAATTTTCAGAATCTATTCAAATATATATCAAAGTGTGAGTTACATATACTTTTTTAAATGAATGAATGATCAACTTATTTTGAATGACAACATCTCAAGAGGAATAGTAAAAACAAGGCGGTTAATAACCGCTCATTTTATGCTTAATAGATCCTCAACAATGTGGAAACGACCATAAATGTGACCTGGTATGAAATTTCCTGGTTACGATATGGGAAAAAAAGAGATATTGATGAAATTACTTTTGGCTTAAAGTTCGGCCGATTGAACAATAAATACCTTTACGAAGATGACTTCAACTCAGTATTCAATGATACCCAGTAAATTATTGTTCACATTATAATATTTACGTAGGTTTCGTACTTATTGACATTCGTTGATCTTGAACAACCCACTGTTAAAGTCTCTGACTAAAGAATGCGGCTGACACTGATTTGAGTCTAGGATAAGGTACCGACTGCTTCGAAGTTGTAACGTTAGTCACGAAACCTATGTTTAAGGTTACATACAGATTGCCACGAACAATCTTACACCGATCCAGAGTCGACACACCTAGCCTAGTGGCTACATTGCAGAATTGTGTTATGGACGGTAATACACTTGGTAATTCTGCGTGGAGCGAAATCCTTAACTTGATGATATACCAGCCTACTCTTCTAATCACTATTAGCAAAAACAACGACATGACAGGATACCACCGAACGATCAAAGCAAGAAGACACGAAGACAGACTGCTGACGTTCAACAATGTCCACCCTTCACTTACTTTTCCTTGTTAAAAGGTGCAGGAGAAAAAACTCCATTTCCTGGGTGACTTGTACACCACCCCTTACCTGATTATATATTCAAACCCTCTCTTATCATCCCTTACTTAATCTTATCACATCTTCATTATAAACGTGTTTCACTTACTTCCATTACAATCTAGAATTACGTAATCGGTTTATTTATATTTCTTGGCCTTTATCGACTACAACTTCTACCTGAACATTTGTTTTTTTAATCATACTGTTTTTCATTATTCGTGTTATCACAGATTGCCTCACTTTTTCATCCTTATTATTGATAAAATCATTATTATTATTATTATTGTTATCATTACTACTATTATTTATCTTATTTTAATTTTGATTACAGCTTGATTCCACACCACAATTTTGGTACGAGTATGGAATTTTCAGCACAATTTATATTCACCATCTTATTATCCTATAGACAAAACACCATGATTGATTTATATTTGAATTTTTACTTATGCACTTATGTATATTTGAGCCTGATGAGATCTGACTGAAGCCAATATTTTTCGCTTAAATGTGTTGTTCTTAATTTTACTATGGGAATATTTAATATATTCACTATTTATCATCAGTTATTTCATTGGTTTATTTTCAGCCAGATGCAACCTAAAAGTTCATTATATATACGCACACAGAAAATTCCAATATATATGCTAGTTACGTGATTTTTGATTAACAAAGAAATAAAATTAATGAACAATATTTTTTACGAGTTGATCACGGATCGATATCAGTTAGAGAAGCATTGAAACCCAGCAGTGGAGTACTGGACAGCTGCTGTTTCATCGTAGTTTGGGAATCATCGGAAATACGCACCCACCGATAGGGTTCGAACCCAAGACCTTCCGGTTACAAGGCCAGCGAGCTTGTATACCATTCACCAATTCACTGGGACCCAATTCAATGGCCAACCCATGAATTCTAACTTCTACCAGTTCGTGATTTAGCGCGACCCCAACCATTGTCGTTGCTAGGACATCTATCCACGCACGTGATATCCAATTGGACCTCATCGTAAAAACATAACTAACCCTAACAATACCCTATTTAGCCCCTATTTTATGTGATGAAGAGTCTGTTAGACGTGAAACACATAAGTTACTATGTAATTAACAAAGTGAATCGACCCTTTCATCGTTCGTTCATCTTTCTGTAATTTTATGGTGTCACACACACTTTCTATCGTTTAATTATTACTCTGCTATTTTATTTTGGATGTTATTACTTTTATTACTACAATTTTATACTTTTTGCATATTTTTCTCCGTATTGCACACAGCTATAGCTATGTAGCTGCTATAACAACGTTTTATTATTATCATTATGTAATGTTTATTTATATTATACTTTTTGTCGTCTTTTGAGTAAATTAGATGCAATATTGTACTGAAATGCTGAAAATTCCTTGCTGTAACATTAGTACTGTTTTTGCAATAAAGCGAAATCATGATGATGATGATTACAGTGCACTCCCCCAGCACTGTTTATTAATTCTGCGTCTCTGTTCAACAAAAATTATATAACTCTTCTCAACCTGTTGAAATTCCTCTTCACAAACACGTAATTTACTTTAAAGTAGTATGCAGCTGAAAAAAAGTAGCGAAATCACTGACGGCCTCACCTCATTCGGCAAACACGTTTTTCAGAAAGGGGATTAAGGGTATTACAAGTGAGCGTTTGAATTCACTGCTAAGCTACTTACCTGCACTTCTGTCTCATTCATGTTGAACAGTCTTCCTTTTTAATCTTTTTAGATGTGTAATTTAACGGATTATTTTCCTTTTGGACAATAATATTCTATATATTGTCTAATCGAAACAAAATCAGCTTAGCCGTTGGTGATGATGGTTATTGAATTGAATTATATTTCCCTTTCAGACAAAGTAATGCCTCGTTATCTTGACATGCATCTTCTACTATATATACTTCACTTAAATTAATTAATTAATTAATTCTGGGCTTCTTTTAATTATTTATGAGGTTTTGAGGAGGCAGATATTTATACCTAAAGTTTTGCTATTCATGTTGTGTTTATTTTCTATTGTAAGTTTTGAAATATATACATATATATACGCACAGTGTGGGATTATTTTAGGATAACTGTGCTCTTTTTTCTTGGTTAATTTCATTATTGATTTCCACACTTCATTTCCGCCTTCAGTGCTTTCTAAAACCATGAATTTCTTTAAAAGGATATATGTATATGACTATTGTAGCCTAGGAGACATGAATATTAAGTGTGTATTTGTTAGGACAGGAATAGATTTGATAACTAATTACAACAGAAAGCAATAAAGCTATTGTGTTACACAGGAAACAAACCACTTTTTTCATTTGCATAATAATAATAACAAATCTCAAATATTTTTTTTTGTAAAATGGTACAAGTAGGTAGAACTATTTCAAATGTAGAAAGACTACAGGTTTTATTATTCTGTTTAACAAATCTTTTTCCAGTAATATTGTGCCTGCCGTTTGGGAGGACATCAAAGTTGTACCTATACCCAAATTATCTACTGGAGCATGTTTCAAATTTAGACCCATTGCTATTACCTCTCCTTTCCTGAAAACTATGGAGAAATTACTTTTGCTTAGTCTTGTATCTTCACTTACATCCTTTAATGACCCTAAACAATTTGCCTATAAGCACAGCAGAAGCACTTTAGATGCAGCTGCCGTCTTATATCATAACATTGCTTCCAGTCTAGACAAGGAGGCTTAATTTGTTCGTTGTACCTTCCTAGACTATACATCTGCTTTTGACTCGGTCCCTAGGGACATCTTATTAAATAAACTTGCTGCTAGTCAAACAGAATGTTGGGCTGTTAACTGGTTACATTCCTATTTCTCAGAAAGAAAGCAGTATACCGTGTAAAAGGGAAGTCTTCCACTTCATTGCCTACTGAAGCCGGTGTCCCTCAAGGCGCTGTCATTTCCTCTTTTCTTTTCTCTTTCTTCTTGCATGACTTGCCTCACTCTGATGAAATAAACTTTGTGAAGTATGCTGATGATTTAACGGTTTCAATGGATGTTAACTCCCAGCTAGATTGTACCAAAATAAATAGCTTTCTGTCGGGAGTCAGCAAATGGTCTGAGTCTAACGGTCCTAAACTGAATCCTTCTAAATGTCAAACTGTTAATTTCAGCTTAAGATGTAAAAGACAGTTAAAAGAAGTCATCGATTCTCATAACACTTGTAAAATTGACGACAATGATATAGGAATGAAATCAGAAATTAAGTATCTTCGACTCATTCTCTCTTCTGATCTCTCCTGGACTTCCCATGTCTTAGCGATCTCCAGTAAAATATTCCGCCTGACATTTGACATTAAGAAGTTAAGGCACTCGAGTATAACTCAACCCCTCCTCCTCTTACAGTTCATAAACTCTTGCATCCTACCTATTCTACTTTGTTGTTCACCCTTATTCTTTCCTGGTTTGTTTAGAAAGGACTATGTCACAATTCGTAGAATACTGAAGACTGTAAGTAGGGTGAGTGGTGTCCTAGTGGACCACATAGTTAACGTTGTTGTCGATAGGCACTTGACTTCGTGCAATAGATTTGCTAGAAGGATTTTGTCTGACTTGGAGCATTCGGTTCACTCTCAGCTTTCACCTTGCATCTCTCCAGGTAGAACAAGGGGTAACTTCAGAAAACTGTATGCTCGCACGTCTAAATATAGAAATCCTATGATACCATACTTGGTACGTGATTTATGTGATGAAAATCTTGTCAGGCAAGAATTAACTAACCTTTTTTCATCTAGTAAATAAACAATTTCATCCATCCATCCTTATATACCTTCAAGTTTTACTTTTATTACTTCTATTATATTTATGGTCCTGTTGCTTCTTTGTTTTACTGTCATATTTGCAAACACCAACTGATCTCTATGACTGCTGTAATCTTTGTTTTTCCCCTCACCATATCGTGTAAAGAGAACATTATATTCAACATGTTGAAACATGCTAGGATTTCTATATCGCATTGACAATACTGTGTGTAAAATGCCCACGGCAATTTTTTACTTGTAATATTATTATTACCTTAGCTGTTATCATTATTATTATTTCCATTTTATATGCTGCATGTTTTTGACATATACACCTCTATTGTAAATGTGGAAAATTTTCTGTGTGATTAATTTTTATTTATAATTTGAGGAAATTAGATGAAATATTGTGAATAATGCTGAAAATTCCATTCTGTATCACAAGAACTGTTTTTGGAGTAAAGTAAATCATTATTATTACCATTTTATTTGGTTGAAGGTGGCTAGTAATGGCGGTTAAATCTAGCAATGCTAATTTAATACATTTTATTTAAGGTTTGTCATTCAAAAGTACCTGAATCCTCATCGAGCAGTGGCATTCCATCGTTCCAAACAACAAAGAGTGATTCGCCAGGTGAATAGGCCATGAACATCACTCCTTGTCAAACAGAAATCAGTTTCATACATTTATTCCCCTTAATGAATTTGAACAATGCAAGAACTACAGTTTTAGCAGAATAAAATGGTACCATCAGTTTCGTAGTTCCAGTTAACTGACTATAATAGACTGGAACAACCCGTCTCTTTTGAGTAAGCAATGAGTATCCATGGATTGCAGTACTATCCACCATTAACCAGAGCCGATCATGTTACTGAAATAAGTATAAAACTTGGGCACTGTGGTAGAGAACAACTCCACTATGGATAAGATTTTCAAGTATTGGTTAGTAGGGATTTTGATTGATTTATTACAGGATTTCATCATGAGCTGACATTGGTTAGAGAACCATCAGAAGACCTGCAGGGAGTTATGGACAGTTGTTTCGTTCTAGTTTAGGACTCTTCAGCACTACGCACCCACTGGGGTTCGAACCCAGGACCTTCTAGTTACAAGGCCAGCTGGTAGACCATTAAGCAGCCACTGCGATGCGTTCTAATGGCCCACGAATTCTAACTTCTGCCAATTCACGATATAGCGCAACCGCTAGCCAATGTCCTTGGCGAGTATTTGTCTTCACACTCGACTTTCTGCATCCAACTGGTCACAAATTCCCACTGGAACTCCAGGTAACTACATACCTGAATAGGGCCAGTCGCCAGTGAGCATCTGATTAGAATTCAATTATTGGTTTTTATGGGTTTCGTTTGATTGGTTACGAGATTCCATCATGAGCTGACATTAGTTAGAGAACCTGGGAGTACTGTACAGCGGTTTGGTCCTAGTTTGGAACTCCTCATCATTACGCACCCTCTGGGATAAGATTTTGTTTTGATAAATCACATAGTTATGATAGAGAAGATTTGTAGCTCAGGTGGATGATTTTGATGTGGTTGTGTTCTCTGAGCTGGATGGTTAATTTTTGAAGCTTTCATCACACAACTGGGTGATATCTTCAACACATACTTCAAGTTGAAGTGAGCTTTTAGATTTCTTTGAAACAATCAATTCCAATACAAGTAGCCTAGAAGGTCTGAAAAAAACACAAAAACAACCAATCACGTCCAAAGTCACTAGGAGAGGTGATTATTTAAAATCGTGGAGAAATCTAAAAGCCCACTTCAAATTAAAGTATGGGCGCTGAAGATGTCACCCAGTAGGGTGATTAAAGCTCTTAAGTTAACCATCCAGCTCAGAGAACACAACCACATCAAAATCACATAGTGTTATACAGTCATATTAACTGATGATGTAGGATTCTTAATAAAGCAGGAACTAAGGTGGCATTCAAACCTACAAACTCACTCAAGGACAAGCTCTGTAGATTATTATATCAGACAAAATAATATAATTTACATCATACCCTGCAATGACTATGAGGTCAACTGCATAGATCACACCAGTAGTCAGGTTGTCGGAACATAAGAATTTAGCTAAGGTAAGAATGTTTGACCCCACCAGAGAAGATAAGTAATTTAGAAAAAACCTCAGCGATTGCACTGCATGCATTAACATACAACCACAATAGAGTGGGAAAGGGTTAAAATTCTTAGAAGTAATATAGGTAGGTGAAGAGAGCGATTGATTTCTGAATTCTCGTTCATTCAGTCTACACCCAACATATGCAACAGAAGTGACTCAATGCGAATACCAGAGATATGGAATATATTATTACCACCAGTCAGTCAAATCAGAGGAGGACAATAAATAATCTTAAAATTCTATTTCGATTTACGTACATCGTAACATTCTAACAAGTTACTTATTATGACTATCGAAACATCTTATTTCCCCATTTGATTGTACTTGATTGATAACATTAATACTATTTCTGAATGTACACTATCTCATACTGATTTTTATTCAAATGTCTAGTCAATGTCACTCATGTATGTAAATGAAGTAAAAAGTTGTGTGAGCAACTTGATATGATTATGAGCAATAATAATTTGTTTTCGAAACGTCATCAGTTAATATTACTGTATAACAACACTGCGTGATTTATCAAAATAAAACCTTATCCATAATGGAGCCCATCATGTTACTATTAAGACGTCACGGAAGCCTTTCTGCCAGCGGCATACATTTCAGTAAAGCCAGAACATTTATAAGAACTCTGATCAAGGTATGACCGGAAAGTGTGACACTAATTGGGTACTCAGGGGAAAAACAGACACCTATAAAAACTGGATTTATATAAGTCTCAAAGAAATAAAATAAATAATTCCAACGTGACGTCCGATAAACTGGTCAAAGCTTTTTCAGGGAGGTAATTAAAATCTAAATATTAAAGGTATGTGAAAAAGGCACAGTGTGTCTTTAGAATACTTGTCCAGTCATATATGAGTCATGAATATTTCAGTATATAATTTGCTGCGAACAAACATCAGTTAGTGAATAATGGAAACAAGAGAGTAGTGAACGGCTGTTTCCTCCTTGTTTGGAACTCTTTATAAGTGTGTGACCATAACGTCAATAGGGATTGATTCCATCACACTCAGGCTGCGAGGCCAAGGTTAACGAACATCCATTCAGTTAGGGCAAAATTCAAAGACCCAAGAATTCTAACTTCTGTCAATTTGTACACTGTTAATGTTCTTTCAGTCTTCAATTTATCTATCCTGAAGTGTCTTCTATATGTAGTACTTAATATTTAATTTCTTTACATTTGAAGTGGAACGTAGACTTTCAAGCTTAGGCTGTGAAGTTTTGGTAGTACTTTTATGTTTAAGGGAAGGGGTTGTTAGCCTCACTCACGCCCAACCTTATCTCTTTACCGTCCTTACATCTAGTTAGGTAGGCTTAGAGGTGCATCTGCTGGGGATCGAACCCAGGGCCACATGTGCAGCTGGTGACCATTCTGCTGCTGAAGTACCGACACACGTCTTCTATATGTACAGCATTACATGACCTACACGACGTTTCGTTTATTCAATTCTGTTGATTGGCTGTTTGTATTCTCGTAACTTTGTTTGAAGTTTCCTAGCGATAAGGGATCACCATAGTACTAACGCAATTCTAAGCAGGAGATTTACCATTTGGCTTTCATTCGATCAGACAATCAAGAAAAGTCGAATGATATACACTGGGTTCAAAATCTATAAGAAATAAAGTACTCTTTGATTTGATTTATGATGATGTCAAACGTATCGTCTACGTGTATTAACCACACTCTCAGAAGTCTGTTGCTAAAGAGTGTGTCAACCAACTGACTGAAAACTTATGGTGATCCCAAAGTAACACCTCATGTTTAACTGTAAAAGAAATATAACTTTTATATATTAAGATCCAACCTTTAATCAAATCTCAGTAATTCGGCTGACTTAGTTCTAGGTTTTTTTTAATGTGGCATCTTCTTACCTTCATGCATCGTTCAGGTTACCGATAATACAGAAATAAATTTAATTCTAAAGTTTAGTACTACAATCCATGGTGTGTTAGCTGTTATTTGGAAGAATACTAGCCAGCCACATCGGATATCTAGGTTCGATTCCCGGCTAGCGTAGTTTCGAACTTCACTATGGCAACAGAACTTCAAAAAAAAAAACCAAAATAATAAAAACCAAAGCCATCATAATTGGACTTTTAAAGCTTACAGCCTTATACTGTTCTCGGAAAGTATATGATACGAACGACTCGACCAAATCACTTCATGCAATATATATATATATTTTTGATTTACAGCTTGATTCCACACTGTATTTTTGGTACAAGTATGGAATTTTCAGCATGGATATCGGTAGCCCAAATTTTCCAGGCCGACCATAGATATCAGGTGTGCGCCGGCGTGGGCTCGAACCCCGGACCATGTGCATGGTCGGCGAGAGTCCTAACCACTGTGAAGTAATAAAGTATGGTGATTAAGTTTTTTCCAGAAATATTTGCAAAATTAGTGTTTAAATGGATGTTTCAGAAACTCCAAAGTTATTCTGACATTTACTCTTTTGACTTAGATTGCACATACTGTTTTGACATTTTGTCATTTGACAAATGTCTTAATAGTCTTCATATAAATTGTGTATGACAGGTTGTTTGTCATACAGTGTTTTCTGTATTACTTGTTATGACACTTTCAGATTTAATGCTGTTTGTTCACTAAAAATAAACATCTGGCTGACACTGACAGCTACCTCTAACCTCTATCTCATCGTTTTCATTATTATTATTATTATCGCATTTGCAAAACGATGAAACCTGAGTGAAATAAAAATTTACTGAATTATTAGATCCCAGGATTTCTTTTTCTGCTAAATTTAGATCTCATTTCTTTAGCGAAATAAATTCAGTTTCTGATAGACTGGGTTATTCAGAGTACGATGTAAAATCTAACACTCACAGATGTTTACCTCTGAAAAACTAAGCCACCTGCAACCATTAAAAAACATGATATCTTATGAAAAATGTATAGCAACTCAAAGGTACAAATTAAATCTAAAAACAACTTTTGCATTCGTGCTATTTTTATGTTCATGTGTCTGCTATGATCAATGTTTTGTCGACGCATATTTGAAAGTACCGCTACACAAAAATGCCGCAGTTTTAAATGTTCAATGAATGAATAAATAAATAAGAGATAAAAAGGAATCTTATTCAATTTAACTAATACCTGGTTTTGATTTCCGGCAAAAATTTTGTTTATTTTTTATATTTATTAAGACAGTAGAAGATTTGAATTTTTGCGGACAATTTATGTCTAATTTCGTGCGAACTAGAAGACCTACATGGGACCATGATGGTTTCACCCACAGATGGAATGCATAAAGATGTCGAAACCCGGGTTGGAAAAGCAACACAGGACTTCATCACTCTTAAATCTGTTTGGAAATCTGCTACACTCAGCATAAGGAATAAGATTTGAATTTTCAACACCAATGTTAAGTCAGTTCTTCTATATATGTCAGAAAGTTTGTCCGCGATGAAACAGGCTTCATAGTTTATCAACAGCTGCTACCTTTACTGGCTGCATACTGAAGATAAGGTGGCTGACCAGAAAGAATTCATAACAAGAAACTGCAGAAACAAACCAGTCAAGAACCCGTAACCCAATAAATAAGATGAAGAAAATGCAGATGAATAGGACATATACTGATGAATCTGTTAAGTGACATTGCGCGCGTAAGGCATGCCCTAGAGTTGATACCGAAATGGAAACTACGAGTTTACTATGGTTTTGAGGTTGACAGGCAGACCATGTGAGATGTAAATGAAATACTGAGCACAATCATGAAGCTATCCATCAACAGGGAGCAGGATGAAATGAAAATATGCTGTTAAAAGCCTATCTTCCACTTGCATCCTAAGAGAATAATAATGATGGATTCTATCAGGCATATAAAATTTTATCAGAACCATTCTGAAAAATACATGCTTATTACTACTTGAGCGATAAGCAAATAGAACCGCTTTATAAAAATGTCACAGTTCATGAAAAGTGAATTGACTATATATATAAATATATATATATGTATATACAGACAACTACAGGAAACAATGCACAATACTCCAGCTGGCGACATTAAAATACTAATGGGAGACATGAACGCCAAACTGGGACCAGACAACGCTGGAAGAGAACTCATCATGGGTAGAGAAGCTCTCGGAGAAATGAATGAAAATGGAGAACTCTTCGCGGACTTCTGCACCTTCAACGAATTAGTGATTGGTGGCAGTGTACACAAACACAAAGACATCCACAAGGCTAAATGGGTGTCACCAGATGGACTAACCAAAAACCACATCGACTTCATCTCAATAGTACTCAAGGAAGTGGAAGCGCAGCCTACTGGACACAAAGGTAAGAAGAGGAGCAGACGTTGGCTCAGACCACTATCTCGTACAAGGGGCAATCCAAATCAATCTAAAAGCTTTCAGAGAAGAAGGAGCTGCAGATAGACCAAAATCCAAGTTCAATACTCAAAAGCTGAAGGACCAGGCTACAAAGGACATCTTCATTGCTAGCATAAAGGACAAAGCCGAGACACAAATCAACACCAGCGAAAAGGTCAGCGTCTAAAAGCACTGGAACAACTTGAAAACGGTGTGGAGTCAAACCTGCATAGAAGTTCTAGGCAGAAAAAAGAGACAGGAAAAACAGTGGCTAACTATGGACACTTGGAAACTAATAGAAGAGAGAAGGACAGTGAAACAAAAGATTATCCAGTGCACTGACGAGCAACAAAAACAAGAGCTGAATGCAAGCTACAATATACTGAACGAAAGAGTAAAGAAGAGTGCCAGGGAAGACAAAAGGAAATATTATGAAACGATGCCAAGTGAAGCGGAACAAGCTGCAGTCAAAGGAGACCTCGCCACACTCTACCAAACAACTAGGCACCTATCGGGCAGAAGTTTGACGCTGAATAAGCCAGTAAAGGATGACAATGGAAAGCCAATCACCAAAGAGGTGGAACAAAGAAAACACTGGGCTGAACACTTCAAACGACTTCTAAATCGACAGCCACCTAAAACGCGACCAACAATAACAACAACGGAAGCAGAACTACCAGTGAACGTCGACCTCCCGACAAAATCAGAAGTTCTGAATGCAATCAAGATGCTAAAAGCTGGAAAAGCAGCAGAACCAGATGGAATCCCAGCAGAAGCATTGAAAATTGACCCAGAGACAACAGCGGACTTGATGACGCCACTGCTGGAGAAGGTGTGGAAAGAGGGCAAAGTACCCGAGGATTGGAAGAAAGGATACTTATTCAAACTTCCAAAGAAAGGAGACTTAAGTCAATGCAAGAACTGGCATGGAAATATGCTCCTGTTCATCCCAAGCTAAATACTAAGCCGCATCATTCTGGAGGCAGTCAGAAAAGCCCAAGATGAACAACTTCGACCGGAACAGGCTGGATTCAGGAGAAACAAGTCATATATTGTTCAAATCGCCACTCTACGGATCATCATTGAACAAAGCTTAGAGTGCAAGTCACCTCTCCACCCCATTCAACTTCATCGACTTTCAAAAGGCCTTCAGCTGACAGCGTCGATCGGGAGGTCATTTGGCAACAACTTCGCTACTAAGGGGTCACATAGACAACTATACATCTCATCCAACAGTTCTACGACTATGCTGCATAACAAGTAATCCACAATGAGAAACTTACGGAAGCCGTCGAAGTGAGGACGGGAATATCACCAATGATCTTCCTGATTTCAGTAGATTGGATGATGCGACAGACAGCGGCGGGCAATGAGGAAACAGGCATCAAAAGGACTCACACAAAAAACTTGGAGGTTCTGGACTTCGCCCATCGATGATACATGTCTGATTTCCCACTCACTCGAAGATATGCAAGTGAAAAGCAACAAGTTGGCAGAAGATGGATCAAAGATAGGACTCCAGGTGATTACAGAGAAAACAGACGTGATGACGACTCCTGGGCAACACTAACTTCAACAAATACAACAGGCAACAATCAGCCAGCATAAATGGGAGGAACCTGAAAGAAACAACCTCCTTTGCATACTCACCTACCTGGGAAGCATCGTTTCAACTACAGGCGGACGGAACTGACGAGGATATCAAAATAAGAATCGGAAAAGCAAGACAAGCCTTCATTACTCTCAAGTCTGTGTGTAATAAGATCCGAATTTTCAACTCCAATGTGAAGTCAGTGCTACTCACCATACGGATCAGAGACTTGGCCAGCGCGTCATAAAGAGCATCTCAAACAAACTACACACCCTCATCAACAGTTGTCATCACTCAATACTCAAGATTAGATGGTCGGCCAGAAAAGATCACCAACATAGTGGGATCTCTGGCAATGAGCGAACCGACGAGGAACCGATTGTGAAACGAATAGGCAGGAAGAAATGGAGATGGATTGGCCATACGCTGAGGAAACCATCAAGTGACATCACTAGACAAGCCATCGCTCGAGTGGAACCAGGCCGAAATGGAAGTGGCGAGTTGGCCGTCAGTGCGAGGATGACTTGGAGGAGGAGGTCATATGAAGAGGAGATGAAAGCATGTGGGCAGACTTGGAGTGGGGTGAAAAAGTTGGCAGAAAACACTTTGATTTGATTGTATTGTCTTTATTGCTTTTAAGATTGGTAGTTGAACTTTTTCGAAGATGTGGCACTTTAAATTCACTTTGCGTGTTTAAGTGACATCATCGAAGGGAGATAATTTTTATTTGCCTTTGTCTTAAAAAAGTAGCTGTACTTTCCCATTTGATCATAAAGTCAAAATTACTCTTATCAGTCAGTGCACTGGTTCCATGCGTTTTATCTGCAGATAAACGTAAATATTCTTGCATTTTTCATACTCTTAAATGAGATTAACGACATTTTCCTAGCTGACAGGTGAATTTTTTTTCATAATGAACTGGCTTCCTACGTGAAAAAAACACAAAGATCGTTAGTGTTGGAAAGATATTTAAAATAAGAAAAATAATTATTGGATTGAATTTTTGATTTTCCCGTCGATTGATTGGGCCGAAGTGTTCGGTCTCAGGTTGACATGTCGGCTTCTTGTGCAGATGCTTCGACGATGTCTGGGGATTTGATTTGTATACAATTGGTGGATGGTGGCTAGTGGATGGTGGCCCAAGTGGTCTAGTGGATAACGCTTTGGCGTTTGAAACTATGGGCACTGGGTTCGAGCCTCGGTGGGAACATCATCACACTGAGAAATGCAGGTACATCCAGATGACGAGTCCCAATTGGGACGAAATGCGCATCCTGGATTCCACTGCTAGCCACCATCCACCAATTTTATAAGAAAAATAATGTTCTGAAAGAATTTTGAAAGAAAAAAGCCAGACAAGGAAGAGATGTTTCTTCATGAGACAAAATAGAACACACAGTTCCTTCGACTTACCTATTCACTATATATGACCTTAAAATGACGTAAAACTGGAGATGCCTAATATTATTATTACTAATGTGGTAAATGTTTTGAACGAAGTTAATAACGATGATTATAATGATAACAAAATATTGATAATAAGGTTTATGCAGGTGGCGATAAGAATAACAAAGATAGTATATGTATGTATGTGTATGTGTAGACAATTCAATAAATAAATAAATTAGGTCAATAAAGAAAAACCGACAACAGTTAAAAAGAAACAACTGTTTGTGAAACTGCAATTTAATGGGGGACGTGGCTAGTGAAGTCTGACATCTGAGATTATCGAGAGCGATAAAACGGACTTATACTGCCGCCACCCTCTGTTTGTCATTTTCCAGCTGCCGACCGATTATGATTGCTCAAGTGAAAGATAAGCTACCACCTAGCTGTGCCACTTCCATGTGTATGTGTGTAAATTTAGTTGCTCCCGTGGAGAAAGCTATGTAGGTCGAACAACTAGACAGCTTAACAAACGCATTAATGAGCATGTTCCTTCCCTCATGGTTCAGAAAAGATCAAATAAAATCCATACGAACTTCTATTTTGGCTCATTTGATTGATAGCGGTCATCAAGTGGACAAAAATAATGCCTTCAAAGTTATCTATCGCATCCCATCGAGTCTTTCGAACGGAATCAGAACCCGTCTTTTACACTTAGCCGAAGCTAAGGGAATTCGAGAGAACACTCCTAGTCTTTGCATACAGCAGAAGAAGTTTGTTCTACTTTTGTCTCTCCCTTGGCCTAGGTGAATTCTATTCAAAACCTTCCCACCCTTTCTTATCTTCCACCTCCTTTGTACTTTTATGATATTTATTTAAACTCTGATTATCGTTCCATTTGATTTGACCTAATTTATTTATTTATTGAATTGTCTACATATATGCATATACTAACTTTGTTATTCTTATCACCTATATAAGCCTTATTAACAATATTTTGTTATTATTATAATCATCGCTATTAACTTCGTTCAAAACATTTACCACATTATTATTACTATTATTATTATGATTATGATTACTATTGTTATTTGATCCACGAAATCACCGTCATTGGTTTAAATTTTTTATATATAAGTCTATGTAATATTATTATTGTCATTAAATTTTGTTAACTACAAACAGCTTTATAAGAAAAGACTTTAGTGGAAGAGTTCCTCTCTTTTCAGTGAAATCCTTCTTGAGCTATACAACCGCATGCATGTGGTTTATTATGCTAGCAAAGAAAAGGTTAACTTTTAGATAACAATTACGTAATCTAGAAAGAGTACAGGACAAAATTGTAGATATGTTGTTGAAGCTTTATGTTCTACTTGGAACCAAGGGGAATGATAAAATATTAAGTTAACCATTTATTTTGTCATGAGAACCACTGTTGTATCTAACACGCACACATACAGTGGCTTCTCGTGGGAAACGACTTTTATACTTTTCTATATATATTATAATCTACTTTACTCCAAAAACAGTACTTATAATACAGAATGGAATTCTCAGCATTTGTCACACACAATATTGCATCTGATTTGCTTTAAAAAAAATTAAAACAAAATTAACTAGAGGAATTTGTCCACATTTACGATATAAAGTCAAAAATATTCTAAGCGCGAACTGAGATCATTAAATATTAATAATAATAATAACAGTGAGTTTGTTTCAAACAGTATTGTCGATTCAGTTTGGAAATTTCAGCATGTAACTATAGAGTGTTGAATCTAATGTTCTGTTGATGTAGGAGCACGGTGAGGGTAAATACAAAATTAACAGTTGTTAACACAGCTTAAACGATGTTCACACTTATGAAAAACAAATAAAAACCATTAATGGAGAGAATTATAAATATAAGAAATACAATAACAATAAAGTTTGGTACTGTAATGGTGGAAGAAATGGTTTATTTAGTAGTGCAAAGAAGGTTAGTTAGTTAGTTCATGCCTAACACTATTTTCATCGAATAAAATAAGTACCGCCAAATATGTTATAGTGAAATTTTTATACTTAGACGTACGTGCATGAAGTCTTCTGAAAAGACTTCTTGTTTTACCTGAGGAGATACAAGGTTGGAGCTGCGGGTGCTGTGGTGGGTGCTCAGAGTCTGACAAAATTCCATTAGGAAATTTGTTACATGCATCAAGTGCCTATCCGTGACAATGTCAACGATATGGCCCAATGGGACACCGCTCGCCCTACTGACAGCTGGTCTTCAGAGTTCTACGAATTATGACATAGTCTTTTTTTAAGCAATCCAGGAAAGAATAAAGGTGGACAGTAAAGAAGTATAGGTAAGATGAACGGGTTGACAAACTGTGAGAGGAGGTGCTAAGTTATGTCTGAGTGCCTTAACGTCTTAAGGTAAAAAGTCAGACGAAAAATTTTTTAGACATGGAATGACCAAGAGAGGTCAGTAGAAAAAATTAATCCAAGATACTTAACTTCAGACTTGATTTCTATATCAGTATCATCAATTTTCCAACGATCATAGAAACCATCGGCTTCATTTAACTTTCGTTTACATCGGAAACTGAAATTAACACTATGGTATTTGGAAGGATTTAGTTTAAGGCCATTAGACGAAGACCATTTGCAAACTCCTGATAGAAAGCTATTCGTCTTTGTCCAGTCTAGCTAGAAGTTAACAGACGTTGAAATACTTAGACCATCGCCATGCTTAACAAAGTTCATTTCATCAGAGTGAGGCAAGTCATGCAAGAAGAAAGGGAACAGAAAAGGAGAAATGACAGCGCCTTGAGGGACACCAGCCTCAGTGAGCAACGAAGTGGACGACTTTCCCTGACATACAGTGTAATGCCTTCTTCCTGAGAAATAAGAATGGAGCTACTTGACAACCCATCAGTCAGTTTGAGTTTCAGCAAGCTTGCCTGACAAAATTTTCCCAGGTAGTGAGTCGAAAGAAGACGTGTGATCTAGGAAGGTGCAGCGAACAAATTTAGCCCCTTTGTCTATGCTGCAGATAATATTATGATACAAGACTGCAGATGCAATATATATATATATATATATATATATATATATATATATATATATATATATATATATTATATCCTTTAATTCCTAGAGGCACATAAGGCTTCAGCTGTGCGTTTCCATTGCCTTCTGTTCTCTGCCAACTTTTTCACCCCACTCCAAGTCTGCCCACATGCTTTCATCTCCTCTTCATATGACCTCCTCCTCCAAGTCATCCTCGCACTGACGGCCAACTCGCCACTTCCATTTCGGCCTGGTTCCACTCGAGCGATGGCTTGTCTAGTGATGTCACTTGATGGTTTCCTCAGCGTATGGCCAATCCATCTCCATTTCTTCCTGCCTATTCGTTTCACAATCGGTTCCTCGTCGGTTCGCTCATTGCCAGAGATCCCACTATGTTGGTGATCTTTTCTGGCCGACCATCTAATCTTGAGTATTGAGTGATGACAACTGTTGATGAGGGTGTGTAGTTTGTTTGAGATGCTCTTTATGACGCGCTGGCCAAGTCTCTGATCCGTATGGTGAGTAGCACTGACTTCACATTGGAGTTGAAAATTCGGATCTTATTACACACAGACTTGAGAGTAATGAAGGCTTGTCTTGCTTTTCCGATTCTTATTTTGATATCCTCGTCAGTTCCGTCCGCCTGTAGTTGAAACGATGCTTCCCAGGTAGGTGAGTATGCAAAGGAGGTTGTTTCTTTCAGGTTCCTCCCATTTATGCTGGCTGATTGTTGCCTGTTGTATTTGTTGAAGTTAGTGTTGCCCAGGAGTCGTCATCACGTCTGTTTTCTCTGTAATCACCTGGAGTCCTATCTTTGATCCATCTTCTGCCAACTTGTTGCTTTTCACTTGCATATCTTCGAGTGAGTGGGAAATCAGACATGTATCATCGATGGGCGAAGTCCAGAACCTCCAAGTTTTTTGTGTGAGTCCTTTTGATGCCTGTTTCCTCATTGCCCGCCGCTGTCTGTCGCATCATCCAATCTACTGAAATCAGGAAGATCATTGGTGATATTCCCGTCCTCACTTCGACGGCTTCCGTAAGTTTCTCATTGTGGATTACTTGTTATGCAGCATAGTCGTAGAACTGTTGGATGAGATGTATAGTTGTCTATGTGACCCCTTAGTAGCGAAGTTGTTGCCAAATGACCTCCCGATCGACGCTGTCAGCTGAAGGCCTTTTGAAAGTCGATGAAGTTGAATGGGGTGGAGAGGTGACTTGCACTCTAAGCTTTGTTCAATGATGATCCGTAGAGTGGCGATTTGATCAATACTCAAATAGAATTAGAGCAAACTATTTGTATTGACAAGAAAACTATGAATATAATCGAGATCTAAGTCCTTCTCTCCTGAAAGTTCAATATAGCTCACTCACAAACTGAGTTTATTTCTTGACTCTCTGTTAACAAGAAGGTAGAGATGGCAGTATTAGGCGGAGTGTTTTCGAGAAAACAAAAATCATGGGTCGGTCAATACACTCATTCCAAGTCATCTGTTCCACTTTCATAGCGAGACGAAAATTCATCTATACTCTGATTTGTCAAGCTAAAAGCCCAACACAACTGTTATCCTTGACAATGAAATAAGGAAAGTAGGAAATTTCTTATATGAATGCAGATACCGACAAAAATTTTGAAGTCTCCATCAAGAGAAGGATATCCACTTCGTCCTGGTTTTGGACTCTTCATCAGTATGCACCTACCAGGGTTCTTACCCAAGACCTGGTTACCCTGGTTACAAGGCGAGCTCGTAGACCATTTAGCGGCCACTGGGACCGCATCCAATGACCCATAAATTCTACCTTCTACCAATTCAAGCAGTTACCTGGGGCTCTAGTGGAACGCTGTGACCATCAAGGTATAGCAGGTTGAAGCTCAGGAGAGTTACTTATCGAAGAAGACATTACGAAGTGGTTGCTCTTTGTCATAAATTGGCAGAAGTTAGAATTCATGGGCCTAGTGTCCAGTGAATGGTCTCCGAGCCCGCCTTGTAACCAGAAGGTCCCGGGTTCATGCCAGGCTGGGGCGTGCTTGCTGTAAAGAGTCCCAAACTGGGATGAAACAGCTGTTCAGTACTTCCAGGCTTCCCAATGGCTGTATAACTGATGTCAGCTCGTGTTGCAATCCTCTAACCAATTAAACCTATATTATTCAAGAAACATCAATACTGTTAATGACGATTATTCTAGAATATTCCGTGTATATAAATACAATATAATTAAAGAGCCAGAAGAGGAAATTATCGAAAAAAATATTCTTTACTCAAATTTTCTTTTGTTCTCAACATGTCTGAATGAATATTTTCTATATATTTAAATTTCCTAAATTTTCACCTCTTCAGTTCGCCAGGCATGAACGCAGTTGTCATTAAAAATTATTCAACCAAATCTTTACGCGCTGCGAAATTTTGTCTAACGCATCTGCCTCCTAACGCCCGCTTACTCTATTATTATTATTATTATCACACTGTCCTGTAGCTGCATATTTTAATATACACTTTCAAAATTTATTATCATTATTATTATACTTATACTACTCCCCTTGGTTATATTTTTAATCCTATTGATCCACATTGTTTTAGATTTCCATGACTAATATTTTATTATGTAATCGTGAAACCTGATGGGAGCTTACTGAAAATACATATTTGCCTAAAATCGTGTTCTATAAATCATGCGGGAAATATAAATTTTCAATTAATAGGCGATGTTAAATAGAGATAATTAAATACTGCAATTTTTAAAAAATAGTAGTTCCGTTCTTTTATGAATGCAAACAGTTGTACACAGATATGCTTTTTTTTACAAAACTGGCTCCTTAGTAAGCTTGAACAGTTGGTTTCATACGCCTACTGTTGCTGTTGTCATCATGATCCATTATTTGCGGTCGTTGTGGGGACTTTTGATCAGCTTGATGGCACTAAAATAGAAACCAAGTCAGAAATTAAATACCTAGGCGTCATTCTATCTGCTGATCTTGATAATGTCTAAGGGAATATTCCGTCTTACCTTCTACATCAAGAAGTTAAAACATTCTGGGCATAACCCAACCTTTACTCCTACAATTCATTAACTCTTGCATCCTGCCTATTATTATTCTGTATTGCTCCCCCTTAGTATTTCCAGGGCTGGCTACTGAAGAAAGACTATATCTTATTACGCAGGATGTTAAAGGTTGTCAGCAGAGTAAGCCACAGGGTTCCACTTAAACAGCTTGTTAATATTCTGGTCGACAGGCACATGGACTCATGTGAAAAATGGGCTAAATCCATTCATTCTATCTAACTCACATCATCACCCTCTTCATTCACAACTCTCCCCTTGTATCTCATCAGTCAAAACCAGAAGCCTATATAGAGAACTATATGCTCGCAATAGCACATAAAAAAACCCAACCATGCCCTACTTAGCTGGTGTTCTGTGCGATAAAGAAAGCATTAGGCGTGATACCTATAACTTATTCAATAGTCAGTAGAACAACTGGATCTCGTCTTTCCAACTCATATCATTTATAGGTACAACGTTTTTTCTTTCTCTCTTTTCCTTTTCTCTCTCTTTTTCTTTTCTCTGTTATGTGCAGCTTTGTTTCTTTCTTCTGCTTACGCCAGTAAATATGCTAGGACCTACTTTTCTAGCACCTTCAAACACTCTGTTTAATTTTGGCTTTGCTACTGACATGCTAAAGTGTTGTTGTCATAACTGACTAAGATTACCTTCAATCTATGTATAATTTGATTTATTGTTAATTTACTAACTGGATGCAATACTGTGGTAAAATGCTGAGAATTCCATTCTGTATCGCAAGTACTGTTTTCGAATAAAGCTATTATCATTGTTATTAGGTTGCACTTGAAAAGAGCCTTCGCTACTCACTATATCCGTAGCCTACAGTGTGATTATACTATTTACATTGTTCGATATGGGTTAACTCAAGTTTCATTTGGTAAGTTTTGACCGAAAGTCAGTGAAAGCCGCCATTATTGTTTTTTTTACCGAAGACTGCATATGATACCCAACTCTGTTGTCGTCATATTCAGATAAATATTTATATATCTGACCTCGAAGTTGAGTTCCATGGTATAATTGTAGGTGTATTTTCTCTATGCGCCTTCAGTCTCCGGAATATGCCCACGTGGAAAAGTGTATGATCAGAACTCATGTGGATATTCTACCAAGACTGGGACTATCCAAGACAAACCCTATTTCATACATTCATTCCCCTTTATGAATTCGAATAAAACAAGAAAGACAGTGATTTGAGCCATCACTGCGTATTTTGTGGGCTGCTCATCAGCTGCTTACAGCCAAACCAGTAGAGAAAAGGCGCCTTTATTCAACTCGAATTTGAAGGTGAAAATTTTTCAGCAGTAGTCAACAGAATACTGACTACTTCACTAGGCAGAGCATATTCTGCATCCAAGTTGCTTGCCATCTATCGGACAACATGCTATTTGGTGCGGTCAGATGTCGACAGATACCCTTCTCATGTTAACTCAAATTGTCTATGGAAAATTATGTGTATCTGCGGGAGCAAATACAGTGAGAGAACAGAAAGAAAAAGGGTACACCTCCGACTTTCTGAACATGTACCGAAAAGCCTACGTCTCACGGGAACAAACTCTTCTAATAATGCCATTACCAGACATCTCCTTGATACGGAACATGATGTGGAAATCGCGAATTGCTTTAAAATTATCAACAGACAAAGGAACTTATTTCTCCTCAAGTTTTCTGAAGCAATTTCTATCAGTCGTCTGAAAGCCGATTCATGTGTTCAGAAAGAAGTAGTTATCGGTCTTCCTTTACAGTCCTGGTAACTGGATATCTTTGTTCTTTTCCTCATTTAATTGCGTAATCTTTGGCTTTGCTTCGGTGGGACAGCGGTTAGGACGATCGCCGACCATATACATGGTCCAGGGTTCAGTCCCCGGCCACAGACGCACTCCTTTACCTCGCTAAGCCAGAAATAAAGCTAGTGAAGAGGAAAGATTGATTTTGAAGCTCTCAACCCCATACTTTGAAAATAACCACTGCTACAGAAACTTCAAGCCACTAGCTTGAATCCCTGTATTCCACTAGGAACTTGAAGGAAAAATCGTTGGCTTTAACCTCACCTTCGCCTCCCTTTGATATAGTGTAATTTCGCTGGTCTCTTGTTTCTTTGATTTGAATTGGACTCAGTACAATGTCACCCATTTTTATTAGTTTCTTATCAGCTTACGCATCTCTCATCTTTATTACGTAACTTCTTTACCACTGTATGCTTACATTTACTTTGTTTAAATTTGAACTTCCTGTTTAAAAACAATATAAGCGTAACTGTCTGAGCGTTGTTCACTAGGCCCAAGGCCTCTTATCAGCTGACATCATATAGAATTTGCAAATATATTAAAATTGTTTCTTTACATAAACTCAATCATTTATTTAGGCTGTACTTAGCTGAACTGATGAAAAACCAAGGAAATAAATAATGATACCACATAATTCTGCAAAAACCACTGTTGTGCTGGCTTTATTCAAACAAACCCTGTACATAACGACATCTTTCCCAGAGGTAACCTTGACGTAGTGGTCGGGCTTGAACACCGCAATGTCCCAACAAGCTATACTAGCTGAGACTTATGTCTTTCGAGGTTCTACCATGCAAAAAAGGTTGTTTGGATAGCAGTTAAACAAAAAGCAGCTACCCAGTCCAATACTATGATACAAACAAACTCACAAAATACCACGCCGGGTCGGTCGGGGCCCAGATTAACAACGACACACCAAACAATAAAGAACAAACAAAAACAGGCCGCGTGTGACCGACCTCAAGCAATTGTCTCTGGGCTCTGCGGTCACGCAACCAACTTCCATGGTGTGGGCGGCCCAGCCGGGAAGTAACAATCGCCCTCACAATTCAAAATCCAAAGAGAGGCAACCTTTCTGTTTTCAGCGTTGTCTTCAAACGGTTTTCCTCCATATTTCTTTTTGAATTACTTATTTTACTGAAAAGGGTGTCCACCCCGACAGAAATGCTGAAAGCATGTTTTATGATTGCCATAATGGGGGGGATATATACACATATCCTTGAGAATTGTTATTAACGTCTTACGAAGCCTAACTTGCGCCATTTAATAAAAACAATTATAATAACAGAAAGGCGACGGGATGTCGGCTTTCGTTTTTATCAAAATTAATTTTCTTTGTCAAACTATTTAGTACAGAATTATTACCCACATTTTTAAGAAAAAAAACAGATACCTGAAATATTACTTAAACTAAGCAAGAGATTTATAAAATGTATTTGATGGTTCTTTCAGCGGAAAGTAAGTAACACTGATGTTTCTTTCAGTCTGAATAGTTTAATCGTGTAGCTTTCTTCACTTTTTCTGACATCAAAGTGAAATATTTAGAAGAACAGTCTTTTTTGCTGTAGTGTAGAATACCAGATATTGTTTTTTCCCGCCAAATGTTACCATAGAAATAAGTCAATACGATGAAAAGAATTGCTTTTCATGACATTTTGGTGACTTAAAGTATAAATACCTTGCTCATTGGATTACGAAGGTAAAACGTTTTTACAAAAACCTAGGCACCATTTGAAGAAAGTAAAAAGCCTTCATTCGCTTTTTTCCCGTTTAAAAGACAGTTTAGTCACAAATATGTTATAAAGAATCATTCATGTTACAATCTACAGACACGCATGAAAAAATCCGACATGATAAACTCCGCTGAAAACTACACACCTACAGAAAGTATCGATTTCTAGAAAAATAGTCTTCCAGTGTTCAAAACTAGACGTTTCTCTTTTACAGGAAAAATTCCCCTAGATTATCGTAAACCTAAAAGTTATCAAAAATGTAGTTTTGTCCTTTCATCTTTTAGAATTTCATCATGAACCTACATCAATTGGAGAGATCACTGATAACAAGGAAACACTGAACATTTGTCTCGTCTTATATATAAGCACTTCTCATCAGTGTACACCCACTACCACATCAAGAATAGAACTAGGAATCTTCAGGTCACTAAACCAAGCTTGTTGAACATTAGGCCACTTAGACTAGAATTCAATGACCTAAGGGATTGTGACTTTACGATCTCATGATAGAGAATAGAAAAAGTAGTCGCTGATGAAACTGGCTGGAGATCGGGCTAAAATCATGAATTGGTAAGAATTTATGGGCCGGCCAATGAATCGGGTGAAAGTGGTTAAATAGTATACGAGGTAGACTGTTAACCAGAATGGCCTACCGGGTTGAAAACCCGGTAGGTGAGTGCCGCTAATGACTTCCAAATTAGGACGAAACAGCTGTTCAATACACTCTGATATTCAATGGTTCTCTAACTGATATAAATCCGTGGTCACACCTGAAAAACAAATCAAATCCAAACAAACGGACTCCTGGAAGAAGATAACTGTTACGCATTGTCACAAGAATTTCCGAAAATCTTATTGTGTGTATGAAATGTTCCTCTCAAGCAATCGCTTATTTGTAAATGTTGTCTACACTTTACTTTCATTTTATGGATAATAAAGTATAAATTTTTATAATCACTTATGTAGGCGAACAAAGTTGTCCCCAGGTATATGTTTTCAGGTCTCTGAGTAATTTTGAGTTAGGTCATTTAGAGAACCACTGAAGACAAGCGCGTACTGAAGGGTTGTTTTATTCCAGCTTGAGGTTAGTCAGAAGCAAGCGTACATCGACTCACCGAAGGCAGGAGCTTGAAACATTTGAAATTTCCTCAAAATTATATTTGAAAATTAATTAATTGCTCACCAGAGACTGACTGCAGGATAAAATCTCATAAAGTCTAGGTTAGAAGTTGTGAACAGCTCAGTCTATAAAGTCATTTACGAGGACACATCCTCTATGATGACATTGGCTGGTGAGGTCGCCATATTTTTATGAATCTAGAACTCATTAGCTATTGAATTTCATCGCAGTGGGTTACTAAGTGTACCTCAAGCTCCTGGGACCGATCCTGAATTGGATGATGGCTGCATACTATATGATACTCCTAGACAAGGGATAAACAACTGTCGAGTAAACCTTGAACTTCACCGGTTTTCAGAAAGGCGTCCAACTTAAAATATTTTTCTGAATTAGTTGTGATCAGGCTTTACTCTAGTTTACATGATGACACAAGTAAACATGATAAAGGTGAATTTTACAGCATGATAAAACTGTACATATGATTTCTACAGTTACTCATCATATTAGCAATAATAATAATGTTATAAATTATATTTGCTTAACACTATGTACTACTGACTAATTGAAATGAGTAGTTGCATTTCAGCCATACGGATCAATAGCACTTGTAAGCTAGATTTGAAAGGACTTAAACACCCAAACTACCGTTTCCATCTTCCGGAGCCACACTAATCTACAAAGTGCCTGGTTTGACTCCGCCCAAACAACCGATTCAGTTCAAACCACTCGAATTCACAATTTACAACTTACACAGGTAGAAGAAGTAAAGTTTCGCCATAGTTTCCTTTCAAAATCGAAGTACTCAGATCACAGTATGATATCCACCAGTAACAGTGATGAAAAAACTGACTGACTTATGATGATAAGGATAATGTGAAGTAGCAAGATTAATTAAACAGATGTTCAGATAAAGACTTAGTAAATAAAATGAAAGATGACGTAATTCTGGATTGTAGGGGAAGAAAATGAAAAAAAAAGTTTTACTGGAGATGCAGTAAAAATAAGGAAGCATTGATAAAATGGTAGGAAAAGGATCAAAAGTATGTACCAGCATTATCACTCCTCATCTGTACGATTATTCTTCAATTTAGGAAACAATCTTATAATTTATGTAACTATGAGGCACTTCTGTCGGTTCTATCAATTGAAATATATAATTTCATCAAATCATTTAGAAGAAAACCACTAGATTCTTTCTAATTTACGAAATAGACCCATTTATACGTAAAGGAAAAGGCCGCGTTCTGCTCAGCAGGTCAGGTGTCACAGCTGATAACACCGGCCGTTAGTTCCATTATATCGTGAAGTGGCAGAAATTAGAAATCGTGAACCATTGAATCAGGTCCCAGTGGCTTAATGGTCGATGAGCTCGCCTCGTGACCAAGAGGTCGTGGGTTCGAACCCCAGTGGGTGCGTACTACCGAAGAGTTCTGGATCAGAACGAAGCAACTCTTCAGTACTCCTTGTAGACTATCCAATGTTTCTCTAACCGAGGTCAGCTCATGATGAAATCCTATAACCAGTTTAATCCTGAAAAACGATACTTAGAACAAAAGTACTCCATTTTAAAGCCGAGCAGCCTTATTTATACTACGGAAAAAACCATTAAGTAGCACCAATAGTTGTTTATCAAATATACTTATGATAAGAATAAAGATTATTAACATGATGTTAAGGGGTGAAGTTGAAGTGAATGACCTGCAGATGTTTCAAGAGATTATTAAATAAAGGAATCGGTATTGAGTGTTTCAAAGTTGGTCAAGTGTGACCTGGAAAATCAAATACTAAAGAAGGTAAAAACGAAGTGTAGTCAGGTTGGACACTAGTAACTAGTGTGACATGTCTAATCCTTTCTTTGGTAATGTAGTCAAATGAATTCGAAATATAAAACGAAATTTTATGGCCAGTGTAAAGAAAGGTGACCTAACATAATGTTTCTGAATACAAAATTAAGCTCTCTGTTCATTTATAGCTATAGTTTCGGCTATACATAAGTGGAGAAGTGACTACATTTGCCCCTGTAGATAACTCCTGAAAGACAAATCATGTAGGACTGAATGATCTGACCTCAGAAGGTGTCAACAAATAGAAGACCTCATCATCTTACCTTTCATTAACCAAACAGTGTGGTGTTCAGCCACGTATTCCTGGTGAAAACTTATAATGTCCAATGTAATCAGCTCCACAAATGTATGTGAAAGAGACCCAGGCTGTAGTTTATATTTGACGCATTGTCGAATCATATTTCGGCTACAGAATACTAACTGTAAGTTAACAGTATAAAAAGTGCTTTTAATGAACTTGGACAGATGACTTTTAATCATTTCAGCAACAGTATCACCTATGTATTCTAAACTCATAAATAGTGTCTTCGTTATTCCTATAATTCGGCTAGCACCTGTTTCTTTCTCCATGTTTCTATCGACGTATCTTCTACAATATTCATGAATTAAGAGTGCTGTGCAAATACTTCCAGTTCTTTATCGACTGTATCTATGAGGTAGATTTACCAGACTCTGGAGCAGAGGGAACAGATATTACTTCTGTTTCTTCCTAGGGGTACATAGCTGCCTTCTAAAGACTGGGTTCCTGTAGATAGACATTTCCATTCTGCCTTCATCTATTCTATCTATCAAAACATCTTGATGGTATATCACATGTATATTGACTGCGCAAATTTAAGTGTTACTTGAGGTGACTAAGTTAAACTTGAAGCACCAGTAAGTACCAGTGGAGCGCAACCGCACCAATGACGTTTAAATACTCAATGAGGAAGTTAGTGAAACCTCGTAAATAATACTGCAATCATGAATAAAATATGTTTAATGAAGTGTTATCTTGATGAATGAGATACCATACTTGGCACGTATTTTATGTGATGAAAATAGTGTCAGGCAAGAATTAACTAACCTTCTTTCATCTAGTAAATAAACAATTTCCTCCATCCATCCTTACATACCTTCAAGTTTTACTTTTATTATTTCTGTTATATTTATGGTCCTGTTAATTCTCTGTTTTACTCTCATAATTGCAAACACCAACTTATCTCCATGACGGCTGTAATCTATGTTTTTTCCTTCACCACATCATGTAGAAAGAACATTATATTCAATATTTTTAAACATGTTAGGATTTCTATACCACATTGCCAATACTGTGTGACACAAGCCAACGGCAATTTTCACTTGTATTCTTATTATAATTACCTTAGCTGTTATTATTATTATTTCCATTTTATATGCTGCATGTTTTTGACACTACCTCTTTTGTAAATGTGGAAAATTTTCTGTGTGATTAATTTTATTTATAATTTGAGGAAATTAGATGGAATATTGCGATTAATGCTGAAAATTCCATTCTGTATCACAAGTACTGTTTTTGGAAAAAAGTAAATTATTATTATTATCATTATTATCTGTCAAGTTTCAGTTTAGGTCTAAGAAAGATTAATTTGCAGTTTAGTTTAAGGAAAGGTTGGGGTTAGGTTAACCTAATGTGGGCAACATTGGGATTGGTTCAAGTTTGATTAGGGTTAGCTTAGGGATATATTCAAGTTAGTCTTAGGTAAAGGAAGGATAAGGGTTAGAAGACCTAAATAATTATATGCATAAAATGCAATTAAATAACTCTGTTGATACTCCAATCCAAAATTGAGAGGTATTTATGCTACATGAGAGAGAATGCAATCCTGTGTAACAGTTTTACGCTTAATAATCCATTAATTTAATGAATGTATAGGTAAAATTGGCTTCTATCATGCGGGTTTGAATAAAGCGAGAACAACATTGATTTGTGCAGAATAACATGGTACCATCATTTATTTCGTTGGCTTCTCGTCAGCTGCTTACAGCCTAAATAAATTCTGAGGTTTAAGTACAGAAACGTTTTAACATACTCGCAAATTTTACATGTTGTCAGTTGACAGAAAGTTTCACAATTAGTAAACAGTGCTCAGAAACTTGCGCTTATATAGTTTTTACACAGTCAGTTCAAGTTAAAAAAAATAATCAATAAATGTATGCATATAATGGTAAGGGAGTTACATAATAAAGATGCGATGTGCGTTGGATGCATAGTGACTAATAAGTTAGGTAAACAATGTACTGAGATGAACTCAAATCATAGAAACAAGAGACAAACAAAATCACAGATTATAAAAGGAGGGTGAGGTTAAAGACAAAGATTACACAATCAGATGAGAGATGCAAAGTGACTAATAAGTTAGGTAACAATGTACAATGTAATAATGTTATCAAGGGGAATAAATGCATGAAGTTTATCATGCGGATGGTGTCTTCAAGGTCGTTTGACCACTGGTACTTACTATTGCAAAAAGTTTAACTTTGCTCTTAATTCCATTATGGATAAGATTTTATTTTGATAAATCACACAGTTTTGTACAGTAATATTGACTTAATGCCTAATTTTCCGTAATATAAATATAACTGTTTGCAATTAGATCTCATCAGACTTAACTATAATATACATAACTTTATAAGTAAAAATTGGCAGAAGTTAGAATTCAAGGACCATTGGATTGGGTCCCAGTGGCTTGATAGTATACGAGCTCGCCTTGTAACCAGAAGGTCCTGGGTTCGTATCCCGGTGGATGCATACTGCCGAAGAGTCCCAAACTAGGACGAAACAGCTGTCCAGTACTCTTAGGTTTTCCAATGGTTCTCTAACTGATGTCAGCTCATGATGAAATCCTGAATTCAAATATAAACCAATCAAGGTGTCTTGAATATAAGATAATAAGATGTTGAATATAAATTGTGTAACTAGTGTGGTGAGAGCAGGCTGCTAGCCGATTGGTTGGCACTAATCTACGTTAAGGTCTAGGTCACTAATATGGGCCGTGAACAAGGCTGAGTCAACAACCAATCACAGCAAAGTTATCGTGGCAAAATATGATTCGCAGATAGAGAACTCTGTTTGTCAAGGAATCCCGAAACAACCAATCAGAAGCCTGCGTTTGTCTACCTAAACAACCAATCAGATGACTGCGCTTGTCTATAATAATGTTGTCTGAAATATGTATAAATACGTGTTGATTTTCATAATAAAACGATCTGTTGCCTGGCCCTTGTCTTCTGTTGTTACATTTGGTGTCGCTGCCTACCGACAAATGGAAAGCCTATGCCCTGCTGTTTTCGATGGAGACATATGGATCTTCGGGCAGGACTTCAAGGCTTCTGCGCAGTTGAGTGGCGTTCAAGATCTGTCAGCGATGGAGCTGCTACTTGGGACGCTGCTGGGAGGTCGGGTGAAAGCAGCATATGAAAGTGTGAGCCGAAGTATGGACGAATGTTCGACAGGGTCAGGCAAACAGTTTCCAAAGTGGGAAGGACCATATATGGTCACTTCGAGATGGGGTTACGCAGACACAGTCGCAATGGCGAACAATGAGAGGCGCGTGAACGTCAGCGAGCTCCAGAAATGGATACAGCGAGACAAGCCAACGATGACGCCTGCACCAAGTAGATCGAGCCGACTTCAGTCGCACGTATTTGACGGGGGGACGAGTGTGGTGAGAGCAGGCTGCTAGCCGATTGGTTGGCACTAATCTACGTTAAGGTCTAGGTCACTAATATGGGCCGTGAACAAGGCTGAGTCAACAACCAATCACAGCAAAGTTATCGTGGCAAAATATGATTCGCAGATAGAGAACTCTGTTTGTCAAGGAATCCCGAAACAACCAATCAGAAGCCTGCGTTTGTCTACCTAAACAACCAATCAGATGACTGCGCTTGTCTATAATAATGTTGTCTGAAATATGTATAAATACGTGTTGATTTTCATAATAAAACGATCTGTTGCCTGGCCCTTGTCTTCTGTTGTTACACTAGTCCCAATAGTAGTAATAATAATGATTTTATCAATAATAAGAATGAAAAAGTGAGGCAACCTGTGATGACGCGAGCAATTAAAAATAATATGACTAAACAGACAAGTGTTCAGGTAGAAGTGGTAGTTGATAAAGGCAAAAAAAAACGCTTCCTTAGTTACGTGCGCATTAAATATAAAAGGAATGTTATTAAATATCTTACGAACAGAGCAGGAAAGATATGTACGGATGACCTCTTTCAAAAGGAGACTGAATATATTCACGACTACTTTTTTCATAAAAAAAACAGATGAAAACATCAGAGAAAAAATCTGAGACTATGACTGCACGTAAAAACCTCTATTTATTAAGCTACAAATGAAAAGTGTCTTGTCAAGCGAGATTTTATTCCCTAGACTTTCCAGGAGTATATGGAGAACGTTTTACGCAGCCTTCATATGTTTGTCATTCTCTGGCCGACGAATGATTGGGATGTAAACTAAGGAAAATCCAGATAGTTTTGCTACATCTATGTGCATTCATCAATTCAACTGCACCTGTGGTGACAGTTATGTCGGGCACACTACTACTAGACAGCTTAGCCAACTTGTTAGTGAACATCTCCCATCGTGGTTTGGCAAACGACAGACAAAAGCAATCCGTGGTTCAATTTTGTCACATTTAGTTGATAATGGTCATGTAGTGGAGAAAACAAGAGCTTTAAAAGTAATTCATCGTATCCAACTGAATCTATCCAATAGACTTCGTATTCGTCTACTACACACAGCTGAGGCAGGTGATAGGCATTCGAACTATTAAACCTAAACTATGCATTCAAAAGAAGTTCGTACAGCCAATATCTCTCCCAACTAATGATTTCTACTCCACCTCTTACCAACTTATATTTTCTACAACTATTTTATCATCCCTTAATCCTATCACATCTTCATTAAAAACGTGTTTCATTTACTTCCATTACAATCTAACATTACCTAATCGGTTCATTTGTTTTTCTCAGCCTTTATAGACTACCATTTCTACCCGAACACTTGTCTGTTTAATCATTCTGTTTTTCACTACTCATGTTATCACAGATTGCCTCACTTTTTCACCCTTATTATTGGCAAAACCATTATTGTTATTAATAGTATTATTATTGTTATCGTTACCACTATTGGGACTAATTGCACAATTTATATTCACCATCGTATTATCCTATAGACAAAACACCATGATTGGTTTATATTTGAATTTTTACTTATAAATTTACATGAATTATAGTTGAGCCTGATGAGATCTAATTGAAAACAATATTGCTCGTTTAAATGTGTTGTTCTAAATTTCATCATGGAAATATTTAATATACTGAAATGTAACTGTACAAAAACCCTTCAGGTGAACATAGAGAAAACAGAGGTGATGAAGATTCCTGGCCAACAACAACAGCAACAACAACAACAGACAACAATCAGCCAACACAAATAGGAGGAACCTGAAAGAAACAACCTCCTTTATCTACCTGAGGAACCTCGTCGTTTCAACTACAGGCGGACGGAACTGACGAGGATATCAAAGCAAGGATCCAGAAAGCAATAAAAGCTTTCAATTCTCTCAAGTCTGTGTGGAGGTCAACAGCACTCACCATCGAAAATAAGATTTGAACTTTCAACTCGAATGTGAAGTCAGTGCTACTCACCATACGGATCAGAGACTTGGCCAGAGCGTCATAAAGAGCATCTCAAACAAACTTCAGACCTTCATTAACAGTTGTCTTCGCTCAATACTCAAGATCATCTCTGGGAGCGAACCATCCAGAAACTGATTGTGCAACAAATATGCGGGAATAAATGGAATTGAATTGGCCATACTCTGAGGAAACCATCAGATCACATCACTAGACAAGCCATCGATCAAGTGGAACCCTGTTGGGAAGCGGCGAGTTGGTCGTCAGTGCAATGGTGAATTGGAGGAGGTTATGTGAAGATTAGATGAAAGCATGTGGGCGGACATGGAGCCAGATGAACACATTAGCAGAGGACCGAACGGAATGGAGACGTGCGGCTGAAGCCATATGTTCCTCTAAGAATTAAAGGAAATAATAGTAAGAAACCTCCTCATGAAGTCGTTGTGCAGAAATACTTCTTTACTCAAGAAAAACTTTACCATTCGCATTTGTAAGGTAAATGTATTTGAAATGAGAAAAGTAGAAACAATGGTTAGATATTTAGCAGTGAACAAGCAGTATCGGATTACTGTAATCAGATGTCAATTAACCAAAAAAAACAAAAATTTCGCTTTCCAGAAGGCACAATAAACACTAAAGGTTATTAATTTTCATAAATTAGTAAGTCATTAATTATGTTCACCGAAAACGTTTTTTTCGAGGTCAGTAGTATTTAGCATATATGGGAATATAGTTGCATAAAAATCATGTTAAATATCAGAAATTCAGTGAAGCATAAGGATAAAAAATGACCAATATTATAGAGTATAATTCCATAATGGATAAAAAATTTTTATTTTCAAAGCAAGCACTGTATTATTTATTACTACTATTAATTCCTTTAATTCCCAGAGGAACATAGTGCTTCAGCTGCACGTCTTCATTGTGTTCAGTTGTCTGCTAAAGTTTTCACCTGGCTTCAGGTCTGCCCACATGCTTTCATCTAATCTTCACATGACTACCTCCTCCAAGTCATCCCCACACTGACAGCCAACTCGCCGCTTACCTTTCGGGTTCCACTCAAGCAATGGCTTGTCTAGTAATGTCACTCACTTGATGGTTTCATCAGAGTATGACCAATCAATCTACCTCCATTTCTTCCTGCATATTTGTTTCACAATCGGTTCCTGCTGTGTTGGTTCGCTCATTGTCAGAGATCCCTGTTGGTGATCTTTTCTGGCCGGCCATCTGATCTTGAGCAGTATTGAGCGAAGACAACTGTTAATGAAGGTCTGAAGTTTGTTTGAGATGCTCTTTATGACGCTCTGGCCAAGTCTCTGATCCGTATGGTGAGTAGCACTGACTTCACATTCGAGTTGAAAGTTCAAATCTTATTTTCGATGGTGAGTGCTGTTGACCTCCACACAGACTTGAGAGAATTGAAAGCTTTTATTGCTTTCTGGATCCTTGCTTTGATATCCTCGTCAGTTCCGTCCGCCTGTAGTTGAAACGACGAGGTTCCTCAGGTAGATAAAGGAGGTTGTTTCTTTCAGGTTCCTCCTATTTGTGTTGGCTGATTGTTGTCTGTTGTTGTTGTTGCTGTTGTTGTTGGCCAGGAATCTTCATCACCTCTGTTTTATCTATGTTCACTTGAAGTTCTATCTTTTCTATATGCTTCTTCTGTCAACTTGTTGCTTTTCACTTGCATATCTTCCAGTTTGTAGGAAATCAGATATACATCATCGGCGAAGTTCAGATCCCCCAAGTTTTTCGTGAGGGTCCATTTTATTTCTGTATCCTCGTTGTTCGCTCTCAGTTACATTATTCGACCTACCGCATTCAGGAAAATCATTGGCGATAGTAGGCAACCAGCTTGTCTTACTCCCGTCTTTACTTTGAAGGATTCCGTAAGTTTCCTGTTGTTGATTACTTGTCATGCAGCATTGTCGTATAACTGTTGGATGAGATGTAAAATTGTCGATGGGACCCCGTAGTAGCGAAGTAGCTGCCAAATCACCTCCCGATCGACGCTGTCAGCTGAAGGCCTTTACAAAGTCGATGAATTTGAGATAAAGGGGTGGATGCCATTTCAAACTCTGTTCAGTGATGATCCATAGAGTGGCGATTTGATCAATACATGACTTGTTTCTCCTGAATCCAGCCTGTTCCGTTCGAAGTTTTTCACCCAGGTTGGCATATTTGATTCTCTCCAGGATGATGCGGCTTAGTATTTTGCTTGAGATGGAGAGGAGAATTATTCCACACCAGTTCTTGCATTGACCTAATTCTCCTTTCTTTAGCAGTTTGAATAATTATCCTTTCTTCCAAGCCTCGGGTACCTTGCCCCCTTTCCACACCTGCTGCAGCAGTGGTGTCATCAATTCCGCTTATATATATTTACTTCACCTTTATTTGATGAATGATTTGTTAGATAAGCATGAACCAGTACGAATAAGAATGAAGTCCAACATAAAAGGTTGTTTATACAAAATTATATATACATATATATACGTCAAAGATGCACTCATGTGTTCCGAGGTTCGACTCCTGGTTAAGGTTTTCCTTATACCTAGTCTGATAGGCAGTCAGCCCGGTAATGTTTAAGGATTGGGCGTTAGGCTAGCAACCCCATTCCTTAAAACAGCAAAGGTACTAATGAACACTCAGTAGTTTAAGGCCTGAAGACTTATTTTCCTCTCTGATGAAAACGAATTTGTATAAACACATAGTATTCATTTAGTAAGGGCTAAATGTCATTGAACACTACTCAATCTACTTAGTACATTCACGACGTAGGAGGATGTGCTTAATCGAGATGCGTTTTCGTTTCGATTTGATTGCACGTATATAACACAAATCATTAGCTTTTCACACTAAGTATATCTCTAAATGTCTCCATATGAATGGCAGCAAACTGCGATTGCTACACACCCGTTCGACACTAGATATACAATGGAAATTAGTCAGGCCTTCAGAATAATCGATATATCATGAAAACCGTGGTTAACTCGTTTCGCCGAAGCTATCGCTATCAAAAGACGTAGAATTAACGTCTTTATATAGAAAGATAGCTTGAAAGTCACTCACTAACCTGGTAACTGTGTTTTATTCACGTGATTTTATATCTTGTTCTACAGCGTAACACACCATCTAATTTTGATTTTGATTTTCACTTACTGAGTTGAACGCACAGTTAAGTTTCCAAATCTACCTAATTGTATTGTCCATGTCCTAAGTTTTTATTGCTATTCACTTTCACCCTCTTGATCTCACCACCATAGTATATATAAATTCAGAATTTTATCATGAGCTGACATTAGTTAGAGAACCATTGGAAAACCTGTGAGTACTGGACAGCTGTTTTGTCCTACTTTGGGGCTTTTCAGCAGTACGCAACCACCGGGATTCGAAGCTAGAATTCATGGGCCATTGGATCGGGTCCCATTGGCTTAATGGTATATGAGCTGGCTCGCCTTGTAACCAGAAGGCCCTGGGTTCGAACCCTGGCGATGGGTGCGTACTGATGAAGAGTCCCAAACTTGGAGGATACGGCTGTCCAGTACTCCCAAGTTTTCCAATGGTTCTCTAACTAATGTCAGCTCATGATGAAATCCTGAAACCAATCAAATCCCTACAAACCAACACTTGAATATATAAATTCACTTTGTTGTTTGATCTTAGATCTAGTCTCTGATCAGTTCTCTCCAAGAGAAATACAGCAAAGCGTTCGTGATCACATTTCTACTTCAAAAGCAAGTGAGGAAACAAGTAATGTCACACACATAAAAATGCTTTCCACACAGATGGGAAAACATATTCTAGTGTAACAACAGAAGACAAGGGCGAAGCAACAGATCGTTTTATTATGAAAATCAACACGTATTTATACATCTTTCAACTACATTATTATAGACAAGCGCAGTCATCTGATTGGTTGTTTAGGTAGACAAACGCAGGCTTCTGATTGGTTGTTTCGGGATTCCTTGACAAATAGAGTTCTCTCTGCGAATCATATTTTGCCACGTTAACTTTGCTGTGATTGGTTGTTGACTCAGGCTTGTTCACGGCCCATATTAGTGACCTAGACCTTAACGTAGATTAGTGCCAACCAATCGGCTAGCAGCCTGCTCTCACCACACTCGTCCCCCCGTCAAATACGTGCGACTGAAGTCGGCTTGATCTACTTGGTGCAGGCGTCATCGTTGGCTTGTCTCGCTGTATCCATTTCTGGAGCTCGCTGACGTTCACGCGCCTCTCATTGTTCGCCATTGCGACTGTGTCTGCGTAACCCCATCTCGAAGTGACCATATATGGTCCTTCCCACTTTGGAAACTGTTTGCCTGACCCTGTCGAACATTCGTCCATACTTCGGCCCACACCTTCATATGCTGCTTTCGCCCGACCTCCCAGCAGCGTCTCAAGTAGCAGCTCCATCGCTGACAGATCTTGAACGCCACTCAACTGCGCAGAAGCCTTGAAGTCCTGCCCGAAGATCCATATGTCTCCATCAAAAACTGCAGGGTATAGGCTTTTCATTTGTCGGTAGGCAGCGACACCAAATGTAACAACAGAAGACAAGGGCGAAGCAACAGATCGTTTTATTATGAAAATCAACACGTATTTATACATCTTTCAACTACATTATTATAGACAAGCGCAGTCATCTGATTGGTTGTTTAGGTAGACAAACGCAGGCTTCTGATTGGTTGTTTCGGGATTCCTTGACAAATAGAGTTCTCTCTGCGAATCATATTTTGCCACGTTAACTTTGCTGTGATTGGTTGTTGACTCAGGCTTGTTCACGGCCCATATTAGTGACCTAGACCTTAACGTAGATTAGTGCCAACCAATCGGCTAGCAGCCTGCTCTCACCACACTCGTCCCCCCGTCAAATACGTGCGACTGAAGTCGGCTTGATCTACTTGGTGCAGGCGTCATCGTTGGCTTGTCTCGCTGTATCCATTTCTGGAGCTCGCTGACGTTCACGCGCCTCTCATTGTTCGCCATTGCGACTGTGTCTGCGTAACCCCATCTCGAAGTGACCATATATGGTCCTTCCCACTTTGGAAACTGTTTGCCTGACCCTGTCGAACATTCGTCCATACTTCGGCCCACACCTTCATATGCTGCTTTCGCCCGACCTCCCAGCAGCGTCTCAAGTAGCAGCTCCATCGCTGACAGATCTTGAACGCCACTCAACTGCGCAGAAGCCTTGAAGTCCTGCCCGAAGATCCATATGTCTCCATCAAAAACTGCAGGGTATAGGCTTTTCATTTGTCGGTAGGCAGCGACACCAAATGTAACAACAGAAGACAAGGGCCAGGCAACAGATCGTTTTATTATGAAAATCAACACGTATTTATACATCTTTCAACTACATTATTATAGACAAGCGCAGTCATCTGATTGGTTGTTTAGGTAGACAAACGCAGGCTTCTGATTGGTTGTTTCGGGATTCCTTGACAAATAGAGTTCTCTCTGCGAATCATATTTTGCCACGTTAACTTTGCTGTGATTGGTTGTTGACTCAGGCTTGTTCACGGCCCATATTAGTGACCTAGACCTTAACGTAGATTAGTGCCAACCAATCGGCTAGCAGCCTGCTCTCACCACACTCGTCCCCCCGTCAAATACGTGCGACTGAAGTCGGCTTGATCTACTTGGTGCAGGCGTCATCGTTGGCTTGTCTCGCTGTATCCATTTCTGGAGCTCGCTGACGTTCACGCGCCTCTCATTGTTCGCCATTGCGACTGTGTCTGCGTAACCCCATCTCGAAGTGACCATATATGGTCCTTCCCACTTTGGAAACTGTTTGCCTGACCCTGTCGAACATTCGTCCATACTTCGGCCCACACCTTCATATGCTGCTTTCGCCCGACCTCCCAGCAGCGTCTCAAGTAGCAGCTCCATCGCTGACAGATCTTGAACGCCACTCAACTGCGCAGAAGCCTTGAAGTCCTGCCCGAAGATCCATATGTCTCCATCAAAAACTGCAGGGTATAGGCTTTTCATTTGTCGGTAGGCAGCGACACCAAATGTAACAACAGAAGACAAGGGCGAAGCAACAGATCGTTTTATTATGAAAATCAACACGTATTTATACATCTTTCAACTACATTATTATAGACAAGCGCAGTCATCTGATTGGTTGTTTAGGTAGACAAACGCAGGCTTCTGATTGGTTGTTTCGGGATTCCTTGACAAATAGAGTTCTCTCTGCGAATCATATTTTGCCACGTTAACTTTGCTGTGATTGGTTGTTGACTCAGGCTTGTTCACGGCCCATATTAGTGACCTAGACCTTAACGTAGATTAGTGCCAACCAATCGGCTAGCAGCCTGCTCTCACCACACTAGCATGATTTTACAAGAGGAACCGTAAAAGTTAGAAAAGCTCTGATCTAGAACAATTAATCTACCGATTGACTTTATTAGTTTGGACAAAAGCCGGACGGATATATTTTTACGGTAATACGAACTCGTTTCATTTCTTGGATCCCGTTCAACTGCGTACATCCTAAACAGCATCAGTTATATGTTACAAAATTTCTAAACATACTTTCCTCACAATGACATCGAGTTATAAATGGAAAGTATGAGCGACACAACTCCAAAAGTGATGTTTCTTTTTACTCCGTTACATCCCCAGTGGAACATAGAGCTTTAAGCTAGAGCTCCAAAGTTTTTGTAGCCTCGGCGTTTGTTTTTACAGGGTCGGGTTGCTAGCCTCATGCCTAACCTTCCCTCTTTACTAGTCTTATTACTGACCTAGCAAGGTAGAGAAGTGCGTTGGCCGCGACTGAACTATGAATCACCTATGTGGTTGGCGAGAATTCTACCTCTGTGTCACCGACGTACCAAAAGTGCTGTAAGTAGACAAATTATTCAGTGTCAAAAGACTAACTACGTGTAGTATAATTAGACAAGGGGGCGCTAGAGTTCACATTTTGCTTGGAAACAAGGATTAACTGTAGATAGAATACAAGATTACGTAATAGAGTGAGTTTATACATAATATGATAAGCAGTTTAGGAAGGAGAGACTAAACACTAAGGTAAAACTATGATCAAACTCTTTTTTTGCCAATCTCATACTACCCTGGCGACTATAATTGTTTCTTTCGTGTACTTTTTTCTTGTTGCATAATATTCCACCTAATTTTGATTTTCACTAACTAAGTTTAACTCAGTTCTCGGTTTCAATATTTACTGAATCCATCTTTCTACGTCATGATTTCATTTTAGCATTCACTCCCTCCCATCTTGAATGGCAAACCAATTTGAAAATTATGAATTTGACCTATGGTATTTTTCACCAGTTTGACAAACTAGCTGGCCAGAAATCCGGTAGTTTGGACTTATTCAGCTCTCTCATATAAGTGAAACTGGTGCACCGTTTATGAGCTTTGCCCCAAACGGGCGAAACAGCCATCAAGTGTTTAGACCGCCTCGATCTGGCTGTCAAGCACTGATGGTTGATATGAATGTTGTATAACTCTTCATCCCAGCAGTACGCGGTTTTATGCAAAATATATCTATCATATATTAAAATCACAACTTCTACATGTCCTCCTTATAGAGCTTCCTTTGTCTGCCTTTCGTGTTATCGAAGTTCTTTCACAAGACCTGTTCATTATTCCTCTGCGTTTTCGACTCCTCTCTCCACTATTCGATATTCTTGCAAATTTAGAACAACACATTTAAGCGAACAATATTGTTTTCAATTAGATCTCATCAGGCTCAAATATAATATACATAACTGTATAAGTAAAAATTCAAACATAAACCAATCATGGTGTTTTGTTCATAGGATAATACGATGGTGAATATAAATTGTGCAATTAGTCCCAATAGTGGTAATGATAACAATAATAATACTATTATTAACAATAATGGTTTTGTTAGTAATAAGGGTGAAAAAGTGAGGCAATCTGTGATAACATGAATAGTGAAAAACAGAATGATTAAACAGACAAGTGTTCAGGTAGAAGTGGTAGTCTATAAAGGCTGAGAAAAACAAATGAACCGATTAGGTAATGTTAGATTGTAATGGAAGTAAATGAAACACGTTTTTAATGAAGATGTGATAAGATTAAGGGATGATGAGAGAGGGGTGGTGTAGAAGTCTTTAGTTGGTTATGTCTTAATAGTCCAATGGAGGGATATTGGCTGTACGAACTACTTTTGAATGCATAGTTTAGGTTCAATAGTTCGAATGCCTATCGCTTCAGCTGTGTGTAGTGGACGAATACGAAGTCCATTAGAAAGATTTAGTGGGATACGATGAATTACTTTGAAGGCTCTCGTTTTCTCGACTACATGACCACAATCAACTAAATGTGACAAAATTGAACTACGGATTGTTTTGTCTTTCGTTTGCCAAACCACCACGATGGGAGATGTTCACTAACAAGTTGGCTAAGCTGTCTAGTAGTAGTGTGCCCGACATAACTGTCACCACAGGTGCAGTTGAATAGATAAATACAAATAGATGTGGCAAAACTATCTAGCTTATCCTTCGTTTACATCCCTATCATTCGTCGGCTAGAGAATGACAAACATAGGTGTGCTGCGTTAAATGTTCTACGTGTACTCTTTGAAAGTGACAGATATGGTATTGTGGAGATTTTGTATTTGGTAATCCTAGCATATAGCCTCCTATAGCTGCTTCTAGTTCTACCAGATGAAATGCAAGGAGACAGATGCGTATAGAGAGGATGCTCGGGGTCCGACAATATTGTATTCGCTAGTTTCTTACATGACATAATATGTCTATCCACAATAGTGTTAACCAGTTGGTTTAACGATATCCCACTTGCTCTACTAACGGCTTACTACTTATCAGTCTAATCAGTAGTGCACACCGGAGTTTATCTTATGGATAACTAACCAGTCGGTAAGTGCATAAATCAGCATTGAAGCTATAGCTAGTAATTTAATCACTCATCACCCCATAATTAAGATATTTTACGCGCCTACTAAACTTCTACTTTGCCTCTTCTACTATCACATAACAAGCCTATAATTAAAATATTAAGCATTTCCATTAATTAGAATACTGTATGTGGTCTAAATACTTATTTAAATGCTTATGGATACTGTTATTCCCCGGCTGTCGTTTTTAATTATAGCCAAAACATCAGTCATGATCATGCTAATTTATTCAAATAATGATTTCAGCAACGAAACTGTCAATTAGTGAAACGACGTAAATATTAGCTTTGTGTCAGTAATGATTTTAAAATTAACAAGTGATAAACTCATAATTTATCAGTGTAACTGACTGTTGACAGTAATTTCTGATAGTCAGAGAGACAAGAATGGAACTATATATCCTATGAAATTAATAAATACTTTGATGGGACACTAGGTGGTAAGTAACTAGTGTTATGTGTCCAGTCATTTGTTTGGAACATACTTAATTATGTCAGGACTTCTTAATGATCTGATATTGGTTACAGGACCATTGGAAAGCCTGTGGAGTGTACTGGACAGATGCTTCTTCCTACTGCTCACTACTCTGCAGCAGTATGCACCTTCTGAGGTTCGAACCTAGGACCTTCTAGTTACAAGGAGATCTCGTATGCCATTAAGCCACTGTGAACCAATCCAATCTAATAATAATTTAATTTGCTATATTCAAAAACAGTACTTGTGATAGAGAGTGGAATTCTCAGCATTTGACTACATACAGTATTGCATCCAGTTACTACATTATCAATAAATCAAATTATACACAGACTAAGGGTAATCTCAGTTAGTTTTGACAACAAAATATTAGCATGGCAGTAGCAAAGCTAAAATTAAACAGAGTGTTTGAAGGTGCTAGAAAAGTAGGTTCTAGCATATTTACTGGCGTAAGCAGAAGAAAGAAATAAAGCTGCACATTACAGAAAAGAAGAGAGAGAAAAGGAAAAGAGAGAAAGAAAAAACGTTGTACCTATAAATGATATGACTTGGAAAGACGAGATCCAGTTGTTCTACTGACTACTGAATAAGTTATAGGTATCACGCCTAATGCTTTCTTTATCGCACAGAACACCAGCTAAGTAGGGAGGGTATGGTTGAGTCTTTGCACTTACTAGTGCTGGTGTATAGTTTTCTATATAGGCTTCTGGTTTACCCTGATGAGATACAAGGGGAGAGTTGTGAATGAAGAGGGTGATGATGTGAGTTAGATAGAATGAATGGATTTAGCCCATTTTTCACATGAGTCTATATGCCTGTCGACCAGAATATTAACAAGCTGTTTAAGTGGCACCCTGTGGCTTACTCTGCTGACAACCTTTAACACTCTGCGTAATAAGATATAGTCTTTCTTCAGTAGTCAGTCCTGAAAAACTAAGGGGGAACAATACAGAATAATAATAGGCAGGATGCAAGAGTTAACGAATCGTAAAAGTAAGGGTTGTATTATTCCAGAATGTTTTAACTTCTTGATGTAGAAGGTAAGATGGAATATTTTCTTAGAAATCATCAAGATATGGGACGATTCGGAAAGATCAGCAGATAGAATGACGCCTAGATGTTTAATTTCCGACTTGGTTTCTATTTCAGTGCCGTTTATAATGCACACCTCGTGACTGCCAACCTGTTTGTTTAGGTCAGATTTGTACCTAAAGATGAAATTGACTGTTTTACATTTAGATTAAGGTTAGAGCATTTTCCTTGGAACACTGGCTGATTTCTGATAAAAAGCCATTTAGTTTAGAGCGTTTACTTCGACATTTGACAGGCGAAGACACAGTCAGGACGTCAGCATATTTGACAAAATTAATGTCATTTGAAGAAAGAAAAAGGAGAGTACACCACCTAGGGGACACCGGCTTCATTGAGCACAGCAGAGGAGGATTTGCCTTTGTATACAGTATACTGCATTCTGTTAAAGAAGTAGGAATGCAACCAGTTTGTGAACCAGGACTCGGTTAGTGTCATAGAGAGCTTGTTTAGCAAGAGAAATCTTGGTACAGAGTCGAAAGCAGAAGTGAAGTCGAGAAACGTGCAGCGGACGTATCTGGCACCTTTATCTAATGATGAGACGATGCTGTTGTGTAAGACGGCTGCAGCATCTAAAGTGCTCCTACACTGTCTATAGGCAAATTGTTTGGTCCATGAATTGTAACTTCTGTGAATCCATAATATGATGAGGTCACTAGCGATTGTCATTGACGAGTATTTGTTCTCGAACCCAACCTGCTATACCTCACTGGTTATGACTTTCCACCAGGACTGAAGTAGCTACCTACATGAATACGGCTAGTCACTAGTTAACCGTCCAGTACCCCTAGGTTTTCCGATGATGCTCTAACCAATGTCAGTTCATGATGAAGTCTTGAAACCAATCAAACGTTTGCAAACCAACACTTGAATTATATCAGTCAAGTTTACAATGTGGTCACAATGCCAATAGGTGAGTGGCTCTCTGTGATGCAGCACTGTGAACTGCTGCCATTAGATGGTTGAAGGTAATTGGCAGGAAGTCTGGGACCTAGGTATCCTGCTTTTTAGGACTCATCAGCAAGGTATATCTATCATCTTGAGAAATTAATGCAGTAACGTCTCTGACTGAAGCACTGGGTGATGTGGTTTGAAATCTCAGAAAAGAAGTCATTTTTCCAAGACTGCATATACGCTTTGTTAAAGAGTGACAACAAGCAAAAGACCTAGATCCAAGACATCCATTCAACCATTTAATAATAACAACTCAGAGCACAATATGATAAAGACCCATCTAGACTCGTGGCTATATTGCAATGACAACTCAAAATGTGGTGAGAGCAGGCTACTAGCCAATTGGTAGACATTAATCTACGTCAATGTCTAGGTCACTAATATTGGCCGTGAGAAAATATAAGCAAGGCTGATTCAACAACCAATCGCGGCAGACTTAAACGTGGGGAAATATGATTCTCAGATAGATGGCTCCACTTAACCGAGAAGTCTCGAAAACAACCAATCAGAAGACTGAGTTTGTCTGCTTAACTTCCCAGAAACAACCAATCAGAAGACTGCCTTTTTCTACTTGTATAAGCTTTAATAATGAACAGGAAATATACATAAATTCGTGTTGATTTCCGTAATAAAAGGATCTGTTGCCAGCCCTTGTCTTCTGTTGTTACAATAGTATTCAATCTTCAACAAACAAAGGACTAGACGCTTGACGCTATTTACTGCCAATAAAAGTTACATTTGAATCACAGACGAGATATTGGCCATCTCTGTATGAAATTTAAGGGTATAAGGAGTAGTTCTTTGTTGTGGCAATTAATTTCTCGTATACCACTAAATAATAGGTGCAAATATATTTGAGTTAAGTGTAAGCATTAATATCTATTTTTGGCTTTTAAAGTCTGCAAAGATGTATAAACTATTAGCAGGCTTTCAGAAACCGTAACAATTGTTTAGGGAGTTCATCGGTATATAATACATCGAATGAATTTTTGTTGAATCAGAGTACTACCGAAAAGTTGATTGATGCTCATGTAATATTTCCAATGAATCATTCATCTCTTACTGATATAGCGGATTTCATCCAGCATTACTTTGAAACTGCAGTATTATCGAGGAGCTTTCACATTTTGCTAAAAAATCAGAATTGTGTTAGAAAGCTTCAGTCTGCTCCATTGGAATTTTACAGAATGAATATAGCTAAGAGCTACTCAAAAAGGTTATTCCTTAAACTTTAAATGTTTAACCAAGATAAAGAAAATTTAACAATATTGTTTTCAATTACGACTAGTTCCTTACGAAAAAACATTGTTGGATGTGTAAATTTTGCCTCTACTTTCCTCATCAATCGTGAAGTATCAACAAACTGCATGACTTTTGTGTGAATTTGGATTAATCTCAATAAAAATTCTCCTAATGATCTTGGTCGGTGGTGGAATCATTAATAAAATTTCGCATATTAGTTATCAATATTTCATTATACCGCACTCAACTTGAGTGTTTCAGCAACTCTATACCGGCGTTGGTGGCACAGCGGTTAACATGCTCGCGGACCATGCACATGGTCCGAGGTTCGATCCCCGGCCACAGACGCACTTCTTTACCGCGCTAAGCCAGAAATAAGATTGGTAAAGAGGGAAGGTTGGGCATGAGGCTAGTAACCCCATCCTGTAAAAATTAAACACTGCTACAGAAACTCGAAACCTCCAGCTTAAAGCCCTATTATGTTCCACTGGTAACGTGAAGGAAATAAAAAAAGGAGTAGTTCATGATTTTCTACAAAAACCACATTAGCTAAAGAACTTTTCATTGAAAAATTAAGAAAGTGAGAAAAGAATGACCGTTTCGATAATTTCCTCTTCTGGCTCTACAATTACATATACGTATTTATAGACATAAAATATTTTAGAATAGTCGTCATTAATAATATTTTGGCTTTTAAAAACTGACGATTTATTAATTAAGATCGTTGGAATTACACTTCACGAAAGATGCATTATTTATAATAAGCATAAAAATGTAATAGTAAATAGAATATCAACTGAAATTAAGGATTTCATCATAAGCTGACATTGGTTAGAGAACCATTGAAAAACCGCCTAGAAGTACTGGACAGCAGTTTCGTCCTAGTTTGAGACTATTCATCAGTACGCACCTACCGGGAATCGAACCCAGGATCTTCTGGTTAAAAGGCGGGCTTGTATACCATTAAGCCACCGGGACCCGATCCAAAGGCTAGGGATTGCGCTATGTCGTGAATTGGCATGGGTCATCGGATCGGGTCCCAGTGGCTTAATGGTATACGAGCTCGCCTTGTAGCCAGTAAGTCCTGGGTTCGAATCCTATTGGTTGCTTACTGTTGAAGAGTCCCAAATTAGGACGAAGCAGCTGTCCAGTACTTCTAGGTGGTTTTCCAATGGTTCTCTAAACAATGTCAGCTCATGATGAAATCCTGTAACCAATCAACCAAATCCCTACAAACCAACACTTGAATAAACTTAAGGAAATTTCCAGAACAAATTAAGGATCATTAGAACCTTGATGGTCAAGATAATAACAGTGTCTAAACCACCTTCTTTTGGATACATAAATTAGGTTTCTTAATGTGGATCCCAACGCCCTTCAGCAATATGTAGTAGATGAACTCTTAAGGTAAAATTAAAACTACCTGATATGCAGTAGATGACTTGGAAAGCCTCGTTTACATCAATCTTATGTTCTGTATCCACAAGATGAGATAGAATGGCGCGCTATGAATGGATTTTATTTTTCCTTTACTTAACCACTATCGAGGGTGGTGTTCAGAAATCTGACGATAAACACGCTTTATTGTAAAGCCTATATAACTGACTGACTCCCCATGGGAGTATTCATATTGGTAGATATATATCGAAAAGATGAAATTAGGCAGTTTATCTTTTATTCCGGAAGGCGAAATAGCGGCGATTTTGAACACACCGAAAAATTCAGCAGCACAGAATGATCCTTTTACCACAGTTTCCCTTAGGTAATGTGTTGATATCTCGCTAATGTTATCCCCAAGGAAATTTTTTACTCTTTTATTATTTTTGATTACAGCTTGATTCCACTATGGGTAAATTTTGTTTTGATAAAGTCTCACAGTGTTATACAGTAATGTTTACTGATGACATTTCGAGCACAATTTATTGCTTATAATCATATCAAGGTATTCACACGACTTCCTAAATTCATTTATATAGTTCCATTATTTTTCACTTGATTTGATTGGCAGTAGTATTTTCCATATTTCAGGTGAGTGACGAGTCATTCCTATTGCATATGTTGGGTGTAGACTCGATGAACAAGGATTCAGTAATCAACCTCTCTCTCCACCTACATAGATTACGTTTTACGATTTTAACCTTCTCCCATCCTATTGTGTGGTTGAGTGTTAACGCGTGCATTGCAATTGCTGAGCTTTTTTCTAAATTACTTATCTTCTCGGGGTCAACCATTCTCACCTTAGCCACTAAATTCTTATGTTCTGACAATCTGACTACCCCTGACCTACTAGTCTGACCTATGTAGTTGACCTAACTCTCAGTCATTGCAGGGCATTTTGTAAATAATATTATTTTGTCTAATTGGGTCAACTGGGTCCTTTAACTTACACAGCTTGTTTCTGAGTGAGTTTATAGGTTTAAATGCCACCCTTATTCCTACTTTTTTCAGAATCCTACGTAGTGTCTCAGATGTCCCCTCTTTATATGGTATAACTGTGGATGACTTATATTCTTTCTTATTTATGTTATTATTACTAGTTTCACAATTATTTTTATTTCCTTTTTGGCCTTTAATGATCTTCCTAATGAATTTTTTAGGATAGTTATTCAACACCAACGCTTCTTCCATCTGTTTTAATTCATCATTTAGATCTTTTTGTGTGCTACTTAGTGCCACTGCTCGGTTTGTTAAACATTTAACCAAGCCTGCCTTAACAGTTAAAGGATGAGACGAATTAAAGTCTAAATATCTATTAGAATACGTTGGTTTTCTATAAACACTAGTGTGTAGTTTGCCTTCTTCTATTCTTTTTATCTTACAATCTAACATAGCTAATTCTCCTTGTTCATTTTCTGATTCAAATGTGAATTTTATTCCCTCAACTTGTGAGTTTATATGTGTCAAGAAGCTAGAGATGTGTTCTGTTTTTAACACTGTGAAAGTGTCATCCACATATCTCCACCTTTTTTCGGAGTAGGGTTAAATGTATTGAGGGCACTATTTTCCCAGCTGTCCATAAATATGTCTGCTACGATAGGGGATATCGGGATCACTTCATTAAACATATTTTATTCATGATTGCAGTATTATTTACGAGGTTTCACTAACTTCCTCATTGAGTATTTAAACGTCATTGGTGCGGTCGCGCTCCACTGGTACTTACTGGTGCTTCAAGTTTAAATTAGTTGCATTAAGTAGCCCTGAAATTTGCTCAGCCAATATACATGTGATATACCATCTAGATGTTTCGCTACATAGAAGAGATGACGGTAGAATGAAAATGTCTATCTACAGGGACCCAGTTTTTAGAGGGTATCTGTGTATCCCTAGGAAGAAAGAGAAGTCATATCTATTCTCTATGCTCCAGAGTCTGGGAAATCTGCCTCATAGATACAGTCGATAAAGAAATGGAAGAATTTGCACAGCACTCTTAATTCATGAAAATTGTAGAAGATACGTCGATAGAAACATGAAGTTGTAAGAACAAGCAAGGCCTTTTGGCGCGATCCAACACCCTTTTAAGTAAGTGTTTTACATTTTAAGGCAGCAGCCTTTTAATCCTTCTTTAATATAATAAACCTATCATTAGTGAAAAAAAATACATCGTTTTCTTAAAGTCCTATCCAATCGCCCAGAATAATCTAATTTTCATTCCATAATTTTATTTAATTATAAAATCATAATTATTTTAATAAAGTGTATCGATAACCTGTTTGATTATTATTAATAATATTATTATAATGCCTTTTATTAGGCTGAATAAAATGAGATCATTAAATGTCAGTTTTCAGGTCAGTTAATCTGACGAGAAACAAAAATCTTTTGTTCTCTTTCGCCTGTTTATTTTCATTTTGTTGTTTTTTGTTGTAGTTGTTGTTGTGTTTTCGCCTCAACTGAAAGCAAGTCAGTGAATGATTAAAACAATGAAGAATGATTGACCTTAAGAAGGAAATACTGTTTTTTGTCAAGAGACAGTGAGGAGATAGATAGATAGGGGAACAAAAAAAGTTATTTGTGAAGTTAATTTTCGCTTCTAAAAAAAATATGAATACCTAAATCTATTCTTTATGTGATTGTTTACAGCAATAACACATTTGTCTTTCTAAGAGGAAATTCATCAACTTAGGAAAAGAAATCTCTTTCGCAGGGAAAAAATTTCGTCTGCTCTCCTGTTCTTTGTGTTACGGTTTGATCGTATTTTCCAGTGTTTATCTTTTTTTTCCTTCACGTTCCCCAGTGGAACATAGGGCTTCAAGCTAGTGACTTGAAGTTTCTATAGAAGTGTTTATTTTACAGGATGGGGTTGCTAGCCAGCTTCATGCCCAACCTTTCCTCTTTACCAGCATTATATCTGGCTTAGCGCGGTAAAGAAGTGCGTCTGTGGCCGGGGATCGAACCCCGGACCATGTGCATGGTCGGCGAGCGTCCTAACCGTCATACCACCGACACACTGATAAACTGTTTATCTAACTGATGCCAACTAGTAAACAAACCTTTAATCGGTCGAATACCTGTAAACCAATACTTGAAAATAAATCTGATGCTCACTATAGCGACTATCCAAGAAGTTATTTAGAATCCTAGTGAGATGTCAAGAGCTTTGGAGTCCAATGGGTCTGGCAAGACAACAGTCACTCCCCAAGGACACAGAGTGGCACAGGGCGTGAGTATTATAAAATAATATAGTTAGGCAGATAGTTTGGATTCAACACCTCACACGTGCAATCGAAATGACTCAACGCCTAGGCAGGAGATATGGAAAGTGACAAACAGGAAAATAGGAAATATATATGATTGTGCGTCGTTGACACAGTGGTTAGAACTCTCGCTGACCATGCACATGGTCCGAGGTTCGATTCCCTGCCGACGCACACCTGATATGTATGATAGGCCTGTAAAACCTGGGCCACCGATACCACCTTCTCAAAATTCCATACCTGTACCAAAAAACGGTGTGGAGTCAAGCTGTAATCAAGAATATTATATATATATCAAAAATATTAAAAAATATTGTGTGTCAATAATTTATGCTCGAAACGTTATCCAGTTGTAAATACTGCATCACTATTTGATAATAAAAATAAACTTTCTAATGTGGTGGTTGCTTCGTATATCACCAGTTGCTAGAGAATGGAATTCATGAACCATTGGATCGGATCCCGTTGGCTTAATTGCCTACGAGTGCACCATATCACTGGAAGCTCCTGCTTTTGAAACACAATGCTGAACAGCCTCAGGCACCAAGATGAAATGAATGTCCAGTACTCCCTGTTAGTTTTCCAATGTCACTCTCTCACTGATATCTTCTCATGACCAAACCGTGTAGCCAACCGCATCCCTGTAAATCAACGCTTAAAATTATTCTAGAAAACGTTCAGTATCTTCAGATAGCTGTCCATGCAATCAAACACAAAATCTCCAATCCACAACCAATACGTGAAAATAAATCTGATGTGCTCACCAGCGACTGGCTCTATTCACGCAGTTAACCTGGGTTTCTAGAGGGAAGCTATGACCAGTAGGGTACAGCAGGTTGAAGATGAGGCAGTAACTCATCGAGGGGAAATACACTGGGAAATGGTCGCGCTATGTCGTGAACTGACAGAAGTTAGAATTCAAAGACTATTGGATCGAGTCTCAGTGGCTCAATAGTCTACGGGCTAGCTAGCCTTGTAACCAGAAGTTCCTGATTTCGAACACTGGTGGTGAGTGCGTACTGATGAAGAGTCCCTAACTAGGACGAAACAGCCGTCCAGTACTCCCAGGTGGTTTTCCAGTGGTTCTCTAACCAATGTCAGCTCATGATGAAAACCTCCATGCAATTATAAAATTCTTTACGATTCTTTCTTTTGTATAAACATTTTTAATCTATTCTACCTCGCATTTTTATTTTGTAATAAATTGTTTACCCTTGTCCACTTACTCACTGTTCACTCTTATGTTAGATAAACAAAAAAATGAGAAAGGGGAAACATTTTAATGATAATTCTTTTCTTTTTTTCAATGACAACAATGTGATGATTAGACTATAAATCAGATAGTGTGTAATCGAAATTTCATTATCGGTGTGCATAAAAACTGTTTACAAATTAGAGTTGCTTTATCTCTCCCTCTCCTTCCTTCTTTCTCTCTCTCTCTCTCTCCTCCTCCTCCTCCTCCTCTGCTGTATTTCACTTCAAAAATGCAACAAATAGTAAAGTTGTTATCGACTACTTGTCACTGTAGTCGCAAAAACGAAGCTGACTAAGCCTAGTTTGTTAAGTAACAAGAGCTAGTCGATAAATCATATCAATAGTCATATAACGTTTAGAATGGAACGTTTCACGAAATGATAAGACCTGCCTACCTACTTATTACTCATAAGTACTATATTCATATTGAACTCAAAATAAAGCTGAATAGCTTACAAGCAGAGCTTTTGGCTAATTTCAAAACTTAGTAGTGAATGGTGGTCACAGGTTTAGTTGGAAAACCTGAAAGTACTGGACAGCTGTAATGTAACTGTTTGGAACTACTCAATTGTGACCATCAATTCAATTATCAAGCTTTGGATTGCAGTGTCCTAGAGACTGAATAGTTTACGAGTTCGCCTTGTAACCGAAAGTTCCTAGGTTAGAATCCCAGCTGGTATATACTGCCGAAGTGTCCCGAACAAGGATGAGACAGCTATCCAATGCTCCCTAGTGGTTTCCAATGTTTCTCTAGCTTAAGTCAACTCACAATCAGACCCATAAACAATCCAATCCCTACAACTCAACACTTGATGATAAGTAAATGAATGGTTGACGTTTTCGAAAGTGGAATGGAAAAGTGGGCATGATTTCCCCAGTTCGCTGATGAATAAATCTAACAGTCTCCGGTCTACAAACTTAATCCATCATCTAGCAAATCACTATATACCAATTACCCCATGGTTTTATAAAGTGTTCATACGCATAGTAGGCTATTCCGCCATTTAGTCATGGATAAGCATAATTTAAAAAGGAACTTAATTGAAAATTAACGCATAATTACAAATGTGATATTATTTAAAAACATATTAATGTGTACTTTCAGAGTTAGTTTGAAAGGATTAAATTCGTTTTTACGAGTTTGAACACGAATTGATATCAGTTAGAGAACCAGTGAAAACCAGCGAGGAGTACTGGACAGCTGCTGTTTCATCCTAGTTTGGGAACCATCGGCAGTTCGAGGCAGATTCGAACCCAGGAAATTCCGGTTACAAGGCAAGCTCGTATACCATCCAGTTACTGGGACCTGATTTAATTGGTAGAAGTTAGAATTCATGGGCCATTGAATCAGGTCTCAGTGGCTGAATGGTTTACGAGCTTGCCTTGTAACTGGAAGGTCTTGGGTTCGAACCTGGGTGATGAGTGCGTACTGCTGATGATTCCCAAACTAGGTTTAAACAGCTGTCCAGTACTCCCTAGTTTCCAGTGTGTATCTTAGTCAAGAACTTCAAAAGAAGAAATCTGCGCGTTTGGATAAACCAATAAAATTGTTTAGGAACAACTATAAAGTTAGTTAAGCCTTCAGGGATGACGAAAACAGTTGTCTAGAAAAACATATATCAGGATACATGAAAGGATACACTAACTCACTCAGTCACTATACAAGACCTTAATGTCACCGTTTCTACTTCTACCTACCATTTTGGAGTAATTACCTAATAATAACCATGTATTTCAAGTCTGATCATGGGGAGAACCATTGGAAACCAGGAAATCCTACACAGCTGTCTTGTACTGATTCTTGAACTGTTCATCAGCAAGAATCCACCAGTGTACGAACAAATGCCCTTCCGGTTACAAGGCAAGTTCATAAAGCATTCAATGACCCATGAATTCCAGCTTCTATCAATTCGTGATTTCATTCAATGTTATCGATGAATATTTGTTCCAACTCTCATTCTGGTTGACTCGATTGGTCATAACTTCTCAACAGAACTACTGGCAATTTTTGATACTGAATTCACTAACAAGACTCACATTAATTTTAAAGAGTTGGTTTATTAGCATTTGATTTGTTTCCAACCCCGATGGGTGTGTGCTTCCGAAAACAGCCTCAGAACCAGAAGAAAAAAAAGCAGCTATCCAGTACCCCTTGGTTGGTTTTCAGTGTCTCTCTAATTGACATCAGTCTGTGTTTAAATCGAGACCAATCAAATCCCCACTAAACTAACTCTCGAAATTGACTATTTACTCATAATGAGACTTGTTAGTACTCACAGGCATAAAAAGCTCTTAGCAACAGAATAATACAATTTATCTATAGAATTATCTTTTACTTTAAGTGTTTATATTCTAGTGGGTGGAAAGATTATTCTTATTTGTTCAAAAGAATTTCTCAGTGTTTTGAATCACTTTTTAGTTAACAACCTTCAATAACAATTCTTCCTATTAATAAACTAGATCAAAACAAAAATGATAAAAAGTTTGCTATAGTTTGGTTTGTAGGGCTTAGTTATGTTTTTACGAGTTGATCACGGATTGATATCAGTTAGAGAACCATTGAAAACCAGGGAGTACAGGACAGTTGCTGTTTCATCCTAGTTTGGGAATCATCTCCAGTACGCACCCACCACCAGGGTGAAAACCCACGATCTTCCGGTTCCAAGGCAAGCTCGTATACCATTCAGCCACTGGGACCCGATTCGATGGCCAGCTCATGAATTCTAACTTCTACCAATTTGCGATTTAGCGCGACCCCAACCATTGTCGTTGGTGGGACATCCATCCACACACATGACATCTAATTGGACCTCACTGATCACGACTTCTCACTAGAACTCAGGAAACTCGAACCTGTAGTAAGTTATTAGTGAGAATCAGATTAATTTTCTATAGTTTGGTTTGTAAGGGTTCGAATTCCAGTGGGTGCGTACTGCCAATGATTCGCAAACTAGGATGAAACAGCTGGCTGTCCAGTACTCCCAGCTGGTTTTCAATGGTTCTCTAACTGATATCAATCCGTGATCAACTCGTTAAAATGATAAACACTACCAGAATAATAAATGTTCAATAGTTATGATTTCGAGGATTTTTCTCAACTGGCTGCAATCAGAACAATACAAAATATATATAAATTGTATATTTATGCATATATATATATGCATATATAAATCTCTACTTGGACAATACAAAATTATAAATTAAATTAAAGATTTGAACATGTCTTCTTCATGATGACAAGAAGAGTACATAACACAAGTCTGAAATAATGTAAGTAGGTTAATTATTGAGAGTTATAAAGATGATGATGTTTGGAGGCAATCGTCTGGAAGTCTACTGTTTAAGTTTCATGCTAGTTGGGGATCATCGGTCAGCAAGGCATATCTGCAGCCTTGAAGGAACAACTCATATCTCTTCTGAGATTCGAACCCGCGTCACTCAGTGAGTGCTGCAGTCAGAGACGTTACCACTGAGCTGTTCGGGCTTGCGATTGACCCCATGTAAGACTGCATAGCATACCTTGATCAGAAACTAGCTAGTAACTAGTGTGATGTGTCTAGTCCTTGGTTCGGTGCAGACTGACTACCACAGATACACATCGTTGACGAGCACCAACTAGAACGAAGCCTAAGTTCAAGGCTTCCTGCTGATTGTCTTCAACCATCTAATATCAACAATTCATAGTGCACTATGATGGCAAGCCACCTAGAATGGTGGCCACATTGCAAACTTCACTGATCGAATTCAGTCGGGACTAAAGATAGTGTCAAATCAAAAGTTAGGAAGATTGAATATTTATAGAGTAATTAAACCAATACATTTGAGAAGAAGGTTCTAGGATTTTTGAGTACAAACAAACAGAGCTTCATTAGAAGAAATAAAACAACACAATAAGTCAAGTAAATATGAAAAATTTTTATCTTTATAAAATATCGAACAAATGGGGCTAAAGTGAGTCTTAGCCAAATGAAACAACAAACTGTTTTCTGAACAGAACAGAAGAATGTTCACAGGATTTCATCATGAGCTGACATTGGTTAGAGAGCCATTGGAAAACCTGGGAGTACTGGACAGCTGTTTCGTCCTAGTTGGGGACTCTTCGTCAGTACGCACCAACCGGGATTCGAACCCACGACCTTCTGGTTAAAAGGCGAGGCCTAATGGTCACTGGGATTGTTTAGTTTGCTTTGTAATCACTAAAGCAGTACAAGATCTGCTATTGTCTCTTTCTGTGCCCGTAGGTTTATTTTTTGTTGCTGATTATTTTGAACGCCTGTAAAATGCCTACAATATGACCAGTGTCTAACAGATAGCGGCCAATCATACCGTTTAATGCTTTTGATTTCTTTACTCTTCGGTTCGTTCGCACGTCTTCACAATTGCAGACATTAACCCTTCTCCCTGTTCTTCTCCCGCATATATGTGCTTTGGCACTAACATGTAAATTGACAGAAATACCCAGAAGCAACATGGAATTGTGAGATTTTGCCCACTGAACTGAACTCTACTCCCAGCAGTACTGATCTAACAATCCTACAAACAATCAATCCTTTTGACTCTAGGTTATTGAACAACCTACACAATTCTGGAATTTCGTCACTCTTAGTTTTTAAATCAGTTACTTATTGTAATCACGGAAAAAAGTATGTTCAGTTCTTTAATGTTATTTAAATATATTCGTATTGTTTAGATTGTAGCCAGTTGAGAAGAATCCTTAAAAAACGATTTCTTTCCTTCACGTTCCGAGTGAACACAGGGATTCAAGCTAGTGGCTTGAAGTTTCTATAGTAGTGTTTATTTTACAGGATGGGGTTGCTAGCCAGCTTCATGCACAACCTTTCCTCTTTACCAGCATTATTTCTGGCTTAGCGAGGTAAAGGAGTGCGTCTGTGGCCGGGAATCGAACCCCGAACCATGTGCATGGTCGTTGAGCATCCTAACAGCTATGCCACCGATACGTGGTTATGGTTAACGGTGGGTTAAAAAGCGATATGAATGAATGAATGATAATAGCTTTATTCCAAAACAGTACTTGTGATAGAGAGTGGAATTCTCAGCATTTGTACTACAGTATTGCATCCAATTAGTAAATTAAAAATAAAATAAATTTCTACAAAGATTAAGGGTAATCTCACTTAGTTTTGACAACAAAATATTAGCATGTCGGTAGCAAAGCCAAAATTAAACAGAGTGTTTGAAGGTGCTAGAAAAGTAGGTTCTAGCATATTTACTGGCGTAAGCAGAAGAAAGAAATAAAGCTGCACATTACAGAAAAGAAGAGAGAGAAAAGGAAAAGAGAGAAAGAAAAACGTTGTACCTATAAATGATATGAGTTGGAAAGACGAGATCCAGTTGTTCTACTGACTATTGAATAAGTTATAGGTATCACGCCTAATGCTTTCTTTATCGCACAGAACACCAGCTAAGTAGGGTATTGTTGGGTTATTTTACGTGCTATTGCGAGCATATAGTTCTCTATATAGGCTTCCGGTTTACCCTGATGAGATTCAAGGGGAGAGTTGTGAATGAAGAGGGTGATGATGTGAGTTAGATAGAATGAATGGATTTAGCCCATTTTTCACATGAGTCCATGTGCCTGTCGACCAGAATATTAACAAGGTGTTTAAGTGGCACCCTGTGGCTTACTCTGCTGACAACCTTTAACACTCTGTGTAATAAGATATAGTCTTTCTTCAGTAGCCAGCCCTGGAAAAACTAAGGGGGAGCAATAGAGAATAATAATAGGCAGAATACAGGAGTTAACGAATTGTAGGAGTAAGGGTTGGGTTATTCCTCATACTTTTTGTCACTCTGGCTATGTTCATTTTTCATTAATCTATTTTTTAACTTCTCAAAATATTAATAAAATGTATCTTGAAGAAGAAAAGAGACACTCTAAGCCTTTTATACGTATCATTGGTAAACACTTCACTTTTTCTTCGAGAAGGGGACTATAAGTTGTTTTTATATTATACACTTATGAGGTTTTCATTCATTACGAATAAATTGTTTTTCAGAGATAATGAGTTACAAATAAGTACATGAAATTGGTGGTGTTTTGTCGTCCGAGAACAAAAGTTTCTCATTTATATCGATAAAAACACAAATTCCTATTAGATACTATTAGTATTGTTATTATTACCATTATTGTTTACCTAAAGAACATCGTCAAACAACTATGGGTAGAAGAATAATTCAGTATAAATTTATGCAGTAAATTTCTCCCCTTTGCATTCATCCTACTCTGCAGTAGTGCAGTTTTCCTATGGAAAAGGTAACATTAAGAAATTTGACAAAGTGCTTTATTCTCATTTCACGATAATCCTCTCCGATTCACTGTACAGGTTATTTTTTCACTTAATACGAGTGTGTAAAGCTTATTAGTAGAAATAATACCAGCTTCATTCTAAATAGGGCTTTTAATACAAAAAGGGAATATCCAGCATGTAGAAATTATTGCAGTTAATTTTCTCTTTTTTTTAAAAACACGGGTAATAATTAAATATGGCACCTACATTAATAATGAGTCCGTGGTTCAGCAGTAAAATGCTCGCCAACCACACATGTGATCCAGGGTTTGATCACCGATCGATGCACTCATAAACTTCGCTAAGCCAGCGGTAATTCTGGTAAAGAAGGAAGGTTAGGAGTGAAATTAGATCTGTAAGGTAAAACCACTGCTACCAAAACTTCGAAGCTCTAGTGTGAATTAATAGTATCATGCCTTACATTTCTCTTATCAGATAAAATGTGTGCCTGCTAAATAAGGTATTTTAGAGATTTTATACTTATTCATCCAAGCATAAATTCTTTCATATTTGCTTATAGCCCTACTAGATGAGATGCAAGGGGACAGTTGTGCATAGAGAGGATTTTCAGGGTCTGACAATATAATATTCGCTAACTTCTTGCATGAGTCCATGTGTCTATCTACAACAGTATAAATAAGTTGGTCTAGTGACAACCCAATTCCCCCCCCCTGACAGCTTTTATTGTCCTTTGCAGTGTAGCAAAGTGATTTCTAAGTGGCTCAAGGAAGCAGTAAAGAAGAGTAGGTGAAGACTGTGTGACATCAGACTGTCTTCACTTCCTTGTGTTAAACTGTAAACTAGAAACTAACTAACTAGGATAGATCAGAGGAAATGCATATTTGAAGATATTTAACATTCAATTTAGTTTCAACTTCAGTGGCATCTATGATAGCGGCACCGTGTGAACTGGCCAGTTCACACCAGTCGCGCTTGCTTGTCTTAAAGTGAAATTAATCACTTGACATTTCGATGGATTAGGCTTAAGACGATTTGATGAGGACTACTGACTAATTTTTAGTAAAAGGTTATTCGTTTTAGAACAGTGTGATTGAGAAGTAACCGCCGGCATAGAACCATTGGCATACTCGACAAAATTGGCTCCGTCAGAACCGATGCAAGTCATGTATGGAGAAGGAAGACAGCACAGAAAGCTAGTTTGACAAAAGAGGTCAGTGTAAAGAGTTAAAAGTAGATGTGTAATCAAGGAAGGCACACCGAACATATTTGCCACGTCTGTCTAAATTAAAGGTAGCATTCTAGTCTAAGAGAACATTGGCATCTTAATTACACCTACTATGTTTAGCAGGAAATTGTTTGGGAGGTGTGCTAGTAAGTAAAACCATAGTATTATGTTTATTGGATATATCACACCTCATATATGACAGGACAATGTGGCAGCCTTAAAATCCAATAAATCAGGACGGATGGATTGATCAGATGGCCAGAAAAAATCACCAACAAGCATCTCCAGAGGGCGAACCAACCATTTTGCAACAAATAAGCAGGGAGAAATGAAGGTAAATTGGCTATACTCTGAGGAAACCATCAAGAGACATCACTAGACAAGTCCTAGAGTAGAACCCGAAAGGGAAGTGGCGAGTTGGTCGTCAGTGCAAGGGTGACTTGGAGGCGGTCATGTGAAGAAGAGATGAAAGCATGCGGGCAGACTTGGAGCCAGGTAAAAACTTTAGAAGGGAGCCAAACGCGATGGAGATGTTCAGCTGAAGCCCTATTCGCCTTTAGGAATTAAAGGAAATAATAATAACAATAACGGATGGAAAGAGAGTAGGAAAGAGATGTTGCACCTAAACTTACAAATACTTAAAGATCGTCTGGCCAGATCATTGAGGAAAGCATTCTTTGCTACCAGTTTACGAATAACCTACTGTAGCCATCCGCTAGTGCACCTTAATGTCAAAGTAAGGTTACCTCGATTGTCTAATTCCATGTTCACCTGCTCTAGCACAGCTAGGTGCATAGGACATTCGTCAAGAAGCATATCACGTCACATTTGAGAACACCTGCCAGTTTGGTTGAGTAAAGGAGAAATTAGAGGTATTAATTCATCGATATTGCAACATATTGCAGATAACGACCAGCCAGCATCTGACACATCGTTTAATATAGTCTACAAAGTCCAACAAAGTTTGTCAAATGGGACACGAGTGCATTTGCTTTTTATAACAGTCTTTGAATATACATAACATAAAGCCGGAACTTTGTGTGCAAAAAAATAATTATTAATAATATACCAAGTGAGATTTTCGACGTTGTACATATCTGAAATGATTTATCTTCTTTGACAAGTAATACATAAATGCATAAAATTAGTAAAAATAATAAAACTACCACAAAAGACTGAGAATTAGTCGAAGAATATTAATATATATGCAACAATGGTAATGGGCTAAAATAGAACTGCGAATAGATCTTTTTTGTCCCTTGCTTAACCACGTTGGATGATGTTCGGAAACACGACGATGAAGTTGCCTAATTGTACGCCCAAAGTAGCTGGCTCTTCAGCTGTAGTCAAACTGGTAGATACACACAAAGAGGAGGCGAATTTAGGTAGTTTATCCTTATTTCTCGAACATTAAATAGGGGTGGTTTTGAAGAAACAACGCACCTCTGCTGCATAAAACGCTCTGTTAACTGCATTCTTCAGGCGCTTTGTTATTATTTCGCTGATGTTGTCGGCGATGAACTGCAACTTTATGAACATTGGCTTTTTCGGAACTGTTGCCATACTGACTCTCTATGGTCCTGAATTCATATTTTTCTCAATTAATTTATCTGGATAACCATTTTTGCTAAGTAGTTCACTAATAAGCTTAAGCTATTCATTGAGGCAGTCGTCTGAACAGATTAACCTAGCTCTATGAACCAGACACTTTACTAGGTTACGTTTATATTTCAGAGGTACAAAACTCAGAAAATGAGTGTACTGACCTGTTGTTTTAGGTTTCCTATACACATCATTTATGCAGAACTGAAATCAGTTCATTTTATGCTAAAACCTGTGCTGAAGATGGTGTCTAGAAGGTGGACTACGAAAGCTTTGCAGTTAAACAGACCAACTCAGAGAACACAAGATACTAATTCCAAATACTGGTTATAATTTACTGTTTACTGAATGATTTAAAAAGTTATTAAGTTCTTTCCTGACATTCATGTTTTTGCATAAAACCCTTGTTAAATGTGCTTCAGTTGATTTTTTTTATATTTAACTGTTAACGCATAAATCCTTATGAGATTTCTTTTGGTTTTATCCGAAGACTGATACGGAGAAAGTTGCAAATAAAGATGACTTTCAGTGTCTGACAAAATTTCTTTAGCGGAATGCTTATAAGAATTAAAACCCTTATCGTTCAACATTGAAGACTAGATGGCCAAAAAAGATCACCAACAAGGATAGCTGGGAACGAACCAACCCAGCAGCAACCAATTGTGAAAGAAATATGCAGGAAGAAATGGAAATGGGTTAGCCATACTCTGAAATAACCATCAAACGTAATCACACACATCAGGCTCTCTCTCTCGAGTGGAAGCCTAGTAGGAAGCGGCGAGTTGGTCGTCAGCGCGAGGTTGAAGAGGAGATGAAAGCATGTGGGCAGATGTGGAGCTGGGTGATGATAAACGTCGGCGGAGAACCGAACGCAATGGAGACGTGCGCCTGAAGTCCTATGTTCCTCTAGGGACTAATGGAGACAATATATAATAAAAGACGCTAATACCAATCAGTTTAGTCAAAGTCATACCATTACACCTACTTAAAGCCGTTAATGTTCTACGTTATATGACAGTCTATTTGAGAAGCTCAAGGAAGAATAGGAGGGGAGCAAGAAAAGAAGAATAGGCAGGATACATGAATTAATATATATATTGTAAAAGAAGAGGTTGAGTTATGCTATATGATAAGTCAAGTGGGATATTTTCTAAGAAATCACCAGTATATAAGGCGAACAATAGAAAGTTGAAGAGAAAATGATAACAAGATAGGTAGCACTTTATTTATTTATTGTCAAATGGTCGTCGAAATTACAGACATCACTGGAGTGAATGAGCTCTAGCAAGTCTAGACCATATCTGAAACTAAAATCAACAGTCTGATATTCAGAGATATTCAGTTTAAGTTATATACATCCAAATCAAGTTCAGTTTCACAGTCTGAAAACATTTGAGAGTTGTGCATATGATATTTATCGTTATGAAAAGGAAATAAAATGAAAAAAATCAATATAAACGTGATAAGCGATTTCATTATGTAAACACAAGACTGCTTTTATCGCTTATCAAATCCAACAATCTACGCAAAAGTTTTGTTATCCTTACTATTTGGCCAACTTAACATCGCAAAAATTACCTCTTGCTGATGAAGGATGATTAAGTTGCTATAAATCAACTGAGATTTTGTAAATTCTGTTTGAATAATACTTTGACAAAGTTACTAACCATTGCGTCAGTGGCACAGTGGTAGAATGCTCATCGACCATGCGTGTGGTCCGGGATTCAATCCGCGGCCAAAGACGCACTGCCTTACCTCGCTAAGCCAGTGGTAATACTGGTAAAGAGGGAAAGTTAGGCATAAGGCTAGCAACCCCATTCCGTAAAAATAAATACCGCTGACACCGAGACTTCCAGCCTCTAGCTTGAAGGCATATGTTCCATTGGGAACCTATCTGATAGCGCTTTCCACCTGAGAAGTAGAAAGACAGTCACTATTCTAACTCAGGATTGAGTACACCCTGAATTAAAGGTATCTTCGAGAATAGATTCGTAAGTAACAGCAGTGTGATCGAAAAAGGTAGATTTCAAAAACTCCATACCTTTATCCAGTCTGGTGAGAATAATATGGTTAAGATGAATGGCGAAACAAAAATGGCGACAATTTAAACATAAATTCAACCATTTAAATTTTTATGACGAAAGAAAGAAAGATAAGAAGTACTGTTTTCATGGAGTAAACCAAGCTTATAATGAAAAACTTCATGAGCACGACACAGCATCTATGATCCCTGGGGTTGCGCTGAAAACAGATTCTTCGATGAACTTTTGATTCTTATATTTATGCCTGGATGGATATTTTCCGTGAATTAAAAGTAAGCAAGGTTTCTGAGCTATTCTGTCAAGCTTGCTGAAGTCAGTGCAAAGACCATTTTCCTCAGAGATTGTAGAAATAATCATAGATATCCGAAGTGGTATTGAAAAGCTTATCGTCGCAATCATATTTATCCCAACTCCAAATCTGTTAAATATCACACCTTGAACTACATAGATTCTATACTTTCACGTGCCTCAAAACTGGAGAGAAACATAGCACAAGGATTCTCTTGCATTATGTGAGTTGTTAAGTGATGAACACCAAGCTTTCACTGAGTATATGAGTGTGGTTACGGAGAAACGCACAAAAGGCATCCATTCAAACTTATATGACGTCTATATGAAACTTGGATAGCATTATTAAAAGAAAGAGTTTATCTGAATGACGCAGAAGTCCAGCAGTCATAGCTAATTGGAGTATGCGCTGAAGATGTCACCCAGTAAGGCGATGAAAGCTTCGTAAATTAGCCATCCAGCTCAGAGAACAAAACTACATCAAAATTATTGCAGACCTTTATCAACAACTGTCTCCGCTATATACTGCAGATCAGATCAGGTGGCCGGGTCGGAAAGAATTACCAACAAGAAACAATGGCTGGGAACAAACAAACAAAACAAGAACCAATCGCCAACCAACAAATATGCAGTTGGAGAAAGTGGTGATGGATCGGACACCCACTCGCTGAGGAGGCCACTAGGTGACATCGCACGCGCGCCAGGTTATTGCTCGAGTGGAACCAGGCCGAAAGGAAGCGGCGAGTGGGACGTCAGTGCAAGGGTGGGTGATATAGAGGAGATCGTGTGGAGAGGAGTTGAAACAGTATGGTCTAACACGGATGCAATTGAAAAGTACAACAGAAGGAAGACCGAAGCAAGTGGAGACATGTAGTTGAAGCCTTATGTTCTACTAGGAATCCAAGGGAACAATATTATTAGCTTAACAACTGCCATCTCACAATAAAATTCCCTCTAGAAGTAGGAAGCGGATTAAAAATTCCTCTTCTTGATGCCTAACAACCAATAAAACATGACATAAACTTAAGAAGGTCAGTCCACAGGAAACCTATTTGGAACGGCCAACTAACATGTTTCTACAATTAGGTATCTGCTGAACAAAGCCAAAACTTAATTAAATCCATTGACACTTAGACTCGATGTATCAGAACTCCTGACACCATGGAAGCTGAGGTGAATCTTCTGAGAGAAACTTTATTCCAGAATGCATGTCGGCTTTGATTCACCGACAAGAAGTTCAGAGGAACAAAACATTGCTTGTGCCGTAAAGGAAATTTTACATGAGCCTGGATTACAAAGCAGACTTAAGAGAAGAATTTCAGCATCTTTTTGCGAATAACCTACTCTGCAACAATGCTTAGAGTGGTGTTCTTCAGTCGTCCACTGATCTGCAGAAGGCTTGAGAATAAGATCTCTTATCTGATCACTTCTGTGTGCATGCATATACCAATTCACCCACCCTTCTATATTGGTTGTTCGACGCATATCCTGCCTAACAGAGTTCAACAATACTATCCTGCGTAAAAAACAGAAAAGTAGTAGTGAACCTTTAAGGAGTGCAGTAGTGGAACACATTGTCAACACTAGTGATTCCATTTCAACAAGCTCTTCCTTCAAAGTAATCTACAAAGTAAAGAGGAGTAACCTACATCCATTGTTGAAGCCTTCATCATTCAGTTAGAAAAACCACAGCTACGCATACAACAGAAAATTATTCAACCACTCCTACTACTACTACCATGGTAACAACAATGCTGATTTCTATTAACTTCATTTTTTTCTCCTTGTCTTTCTAACTCCTTGTAACTTTCATATTTCTTTAGGAACTCTCATATGATTCAATATTTTCTGTCGTTTTCATGTGTATCCTAATTAAAACTCATCCACTAAATTATTCATCTTATAGTATAACTCTAATACACCTATTCAATTTCTTTTTAATGCATTGATTAATATTACCAACTATGCCTTTTGACAACTCATCACTTTTGCTACAACCTTATGTCATTGAGGAAAGGCTGTAGATAAATGCGATCGTACAGATGAAGAGAGGAATGAATTTGGGGAAAACAGCTTCTTCACTGAACTGCTTGCCTTGTTTTTATTTCAATAAGAGTCCGAATCATAATTTCTGAGCAGAAGTTAGAATATATATACATATATAGTAGGAACGGACAGCATTACCCCACCCCGAAGCACTGAACACCTACCCAGCGACTGTGACAGATATGCTCACGCCAATATTGCAAAAGATTTGGAAAGAAGGAAAGTTACCTACAGTTTGGAAGAAGAGATAACTTATCAAGCTACCAAAGAACGGCGACTTACGCCTCACTCTGTGAAAACCTGGTGTGGAATCATGCTCTTGTCAACGCCAAGTAAAGTACTAAGTCACGTCATCCTGAAGAATATGAAAAATGCACTGGACGCGGAACCACGTCAACAGGAACAAGCTGGATTTAGAAAATGCAAGTAGTGGACTGATCAAAAGGCAACTGTAAACACTGTTATCACACGAGGACGCATCGAATGGCAGTAAAAAACTCTCTTTACCATAAATTCATTGACTTCTAAAAAGTCTTCGACAGACAGAGTTGAGTGAGTAATAATCTGAAAACTATTTCTAAACTACGGCATCCAGTGTCCATGTCTTTATCAATATCATTCAACAGCTATCTATGTGACAGAGACAATTGTTAGGTGATCCACAATAAAAAACTGAGCCTAGCCTTTGAATTGCATACAGGAGTAAGACAAGGCGGTCTGCAAACTATCACCGATGATATTTCAAACAGAGGTGGATTGGATTATACGTCAGACTGTAGGTAGCGAGGAGGAAGGCATACTCTAGATCAGCGATAAGAAGACTGTAGAAGATCTGGGTTCAAAGCTTGGATCATTTATGTTTAGTGTCACAAAATCTCGAAAACTTGCAGGCAAAAACCAAAAAACTAGCAGAAGAAGCAGCCAGCGAACACAAGGCCCCAGGTGGACAAAGAGAAGACGAGATTGGTGAAGATGACCACCAACAGCAACAACAACAACCGGCACCAATCAACGTCAGCGAGAGAGATTTAACGGAGGTTACCTCCTTCACTCACCTAGGAAGCATCGTTTCAACTAAAGACAGCTGGAACAGATGAATATATCAAAGCGGGCCAGAAGTGGAAAGGCAAGATCCACCTTCATCAACTTGAAACCAGTTTGGAAGTCTTCTCAAAATGACTCTTCATAAACAAGAAGATTCAGATTTTCAACACCAATTTCAAGTCTATCTGTCATTCTATACGGGTCAGAAACTTGGCGCGGTGTAACGAAAACGATTTTCCAACAGATAGCAGACTTTCGTCAACAGCTGCTCCTTTCGTTGGCTGGCTTCATACTGAAGATCACATGCCAGCCAGAAAGAATTAGTAACAAGAAACTGTGGGAACAAACCAACCAAGAATCGATCACTTAAGAAATATTTAGGCGAAAATGGAGATAGATCGAGCTGACATTGAAGAGGCTGTCGAATGACATCGCGCACACTGTAGGCCATTGCTCCAGTGGATACCAAATGGGAGACGACCACTGAGTATGACATGGAAGAGACCGTATAAGGAAGAGATGAGATTATTATTATTATTGCTCCCTTGGATTCCTAGTGGAACATAAGGCTTCAACTGCATGTCTCCACTTGCTTCGGTCTTCCTTCTGCTGTACTTTTCACCTGCATCCATGTCAGACCATACTGTTTCAACTCCTCTTCACACGATCTCCTCTATATCACCCACCCTTGCACTGACGTCCCACTCGCCGCTTCCCTTTCGGCCTGGTTCCACTCGAGCAATGGCCTGATGCGCGTGCGATGTCACCTAGTGGCCTCCTCAGCGAGTGGGTGTCCGATCCATCACCACTCTCTCCAACTGCATATTTGTTGGTTGGCGACTGGTTCTTGTTTTGTTTGTTTGTTCCCAGCCATAGTTTCTTGTTGGTAATTCTTTCCGACCCGGCCACCTGATCTGATCTTCATTATAGATCCAGCGAAGACAGTTGTTGATAAAGTTCTGCAACTGGCTGTTGGAAATATTCTTTGTGACCCGCCAACTCACAGATTCTTATCCGTATAGAAGGACTGACTGACTTGATGTTGTTTGTATTGAAAATCTGACCGAATTTTTTTGTTGATTCTGGTTGAGTGACGAAGATTTCCAGATTGGTTTCAGGTTGATGAATGTGTTTCTCGCCTGCCTTCCCGATTCTCGCTCGATTTGACATCCTCGTCCATTCCGTCTGCTTGTAGTTGAGACAATGCTCCCTAGCTGGATAAGTGAATGAAGTGACCTCTTTCACATCCCTCCCATTGATGGTGATTGACGTTGGATGTTGTTGCTGTTGTTTGTTGGTTATTTTCATCACCTCCGTCTTGCCTATGTTCACCTGGAGTCCTGTCTTCACCATCTGCTTCTTCGACCAAATTGTCGGTTTTCGCTTGTACGTCTTTGATTTTGCGTGACATCAAACATAAATCATCGTCGCGAGAAATCCAGGTCTTCTGGGTTCTTCGCGTCGGTTGGTGCAGGATATCCCTGTCCCGTTTCTCGTTTCCCACTGTCTGACGCATGATCCAGTCAACCACAATTAGGAATATCACTGGTGATAGTAAGCACCCTTATCTTACTCCTGTGTTTACCTCAAACACCTCGCTGAGTTTTCCGTTGTGGATCACTTGACATGTTCCGTTGTCGTACAGCTGTTGAATAAGGTTGATGAATATTTGGGGTACGCCGTACTACTCCAGTAGTTTCCAAATTACTTCACGGTCAACGCTGTTGAAGGCCTTCTCAAAGTCTTTAAAGTTGAGGTAGAGGTTTGATCGCCATTCCATGCTTTGTTTGATGATGATGGTGCGTAGAGTTGCAATTTGGTCAGTACATGATTTGCCTTTCGTGAATGCAGCCGGCTTGTTCTGGTCGGAGTTCTGTATCCAGTGCGTCCTTTAATCTCTCAAGGATGATGCGACTCAGGATTTTACTTAGCGTCGACAGGAGCATGATTTCTCGCCAGTTCTTGCAGAGTGAGGCGTTAGTCGCCCTTCTTTGGCAGTTTCACGAGGTAACCCTTCCTCCAGTCAGTAGGCACCTTTCCCTCCTTCCAGACCGTTTGCAATAATGGAGTGAGTCAGCATGTCTGCTGTAGTCTCTGGGTCCGCTTTTAGTGCTTCAGGGGTATTCCATCTGGTCCAGCTGCTTTTCCAGCTTTCAGAAGCTTGATTGCATTCAAGACTTTAGCTCTCGTTGGAGGATTGGTGTCAACTTGCAGTTGTGTACGCGCGCTGTGTTGTTGGTATTTCTGGACAGGTTGCAGGTGATGGTCGGTTCAAGAGTCGTATGAAGTGATCCGCCCATTGCTTAATCTGAGAGATGAGAGATTATGTGGAATCGGGGACCCAGCTGAAGAGGACGGTAGAAAATAGAAGAAAGTGGAGATTTGTTGTTGAAGCCTTGTGTTGCACTCTGAACCTAAGGGAATAATATATATATATTGCGATTTTTATTTCAGCATAGGTTTTCCTGCAGACAATACGTAACAGACGGAGAAACAGGGCACTTTCGAAGTTATGCTGGTTGTTTTTTATTTAATGTCAACAAAGTATTATTATATTATCAGATATACTTTCTAGGAGAATGTTCATAATCACTCATACTTAGCTAGGCTATTTAGAAAAAGACGGCTGATTTTATCTTACATTTGATAATAGTTGAATGATTGAACTGGAGTAATAATAGACAAAAGTTGTTACACCATGACGAAATTTCTTCAAGCGATAGACAAGAATGACGTGTTTATGCATACAAATAATATATATACATGCCCACTCTATAATAATAATAACTGTCATTATTCTGTGTAACGACAGTATTATATCTGAAGACGAGAAAAAAGCCTTTCTTTAATTTTTGGACAAAAAGATTAACATAATTTTATAATTACTGTAACATATTGAACATAATCAGTATCATAACGGGTTGTTTTAATAATCTTTTCGAGTAAGACAAGTCTGCCTTCCTGTCTGCCTATTATCACCGATGATATTTCTAACTGTAGGGGACTAGATTATGGAGCAAAATGTGCGTGATAGCGAGGAGATAGAAATACGCTTGATGACCGATAAGAAGACTGTAGAAGATCTGGATTTCATGCCTGGAGGATTTATGTTTAATGTCACACCAACAGAAAAAGACTTGCAGGCGAAAACTAGCAAACTGGCTGAAGAAGCAGGCAGCAAAGACAGGACTGCAGGTGAACATGGAACAGCAATAACAAACAGCACCAATCGCTAGCGATAAAAGAAACTTGAAAAAGCTCACTTATTTTAGCAGCATCGTTTCAACAACTGGTAGTCTGGATAAAGATATCAAAGGCAGCCAAAAATCAGAAAGCTAAGACAAACCTTCACGTCTGTAAAATCGGTTCAGAGATCTGTTGCAGTCAACATAAAAATATTCAAATTTTCAACACAAATGTTAAGTCAGTTACTCCTTCTCTATAAGTCAGACACTTGGTGAAGGCATCATCCTGGAGAGAATCAAACAAGCCAACCTGGATGAAAAACTTCGTCCGGAACAGGCCGGATTCAGGAGAAACAAATCATGTATTGATCAAATCGCCACTCTACGGATCATCATTGAACAAAGCTTAGAATGGAAGTCACCTCTCCACCTTACTCAACTTCATCGACTTTTAAAAGGCCTTCAGTAGACACCATCGATCAAGAGGTGATTTGTCAACTACTTCGCTACTACGGGGTCCCATCAACAATTATACATCTCATCCAACAGTTATACGACAGTGCTGCATGCCAAGTAATCCACAACGGGAAACTTACGGAAGCCTTCGAAGTGAGGACGGGAGTGAGGCAAGGCTGTCTACTATCACCAATGATCTTCCTGATTGCAATTGACTGGATAATGCGACAGACAACGGCAACCAACGAGGGAACAGGCATAAAATGGACTCACACAAAAGACTTGGAGGATCTGGATTTCGCCGATGATATATGTCTGATTACTCACAAACTGGAAGATATGCAAGTGAAAAGTAACAAGTTGGCAGAAGAAGCATCAAAGATAGGACTTCACGTAAACATAGACAAAACAGAGATGATAAAGATTCCTAGCCAACATCAACAGCAACAACAACAACAGACAACAATCAGCATAGGTGGGAAGAACCTGAAAGAAACAACCTCCTTCACCTACCTGGGAAGCATCGTCTCAACTACAGGCGGAACTGACGAGGACAACAAAGCCAGAATTGGAAAAGCAAGACAAGCTTTCATTACTCTTAAGTCTGTGTGGAGGTCAACAGCACCAAGCATCAAAAATAAGATCCTGATTTTCAACTCCAATGTGAAGTCAGTGCTACTCACCATACGGATCAGATACTTGGCCAGCGCGTCATAAAGAGCATCTCAAACAAACTTCAAACCTTCATTAACAGCAGTCTCCGCTCAATACTCGAGATCAGATGGCTGGCCAGAAAAGATCACCAACAGGGATCTCTGGGAGCGAACCAATCAGGAACCGATTGTGAAACAAACAGTCAGGAAGAAATGGAGATGGATTGGCCATACGCTGAGGAAACCATCAAGTGACATCACTAGACAAGCCCTCGAGTGGAACCCGAAAGGGAGGCGGCGAGTTGGTCGTCCAAGGGTGACTTGGAGGAGGTCATGCGAGGAGGAGATGAAAGCATGTGGGCAGACCTGGAGCAGGGTGAAAAAGTTGTCAGAAAACCGAAGGCAGTGGAGGTGCTTAGCTAAAGCCCTATGTTCCTCTAGGAACTAAAGGATACAATAATAATAATAAATAAACCTACTGCAGACTTTTGCCATCAGTTGCGTTCGTGAGCCCCATTCTGATGAAGATCAGATGGCCCATCAGAATGAGTCGACAACAAGAAAATCATGGAGCCAACCAAGTAAGAACTGATAGCTCAGTAAAGATTCAGAAAAAAACCAAGATCAGTGAGACAGATGCTAGAGAGATCTCAGAATGACTTGGCGCACCATACACATGCAAAAGTGGAACTAGAATGGCGAACGGGATGTTAGATCAGTGAGTGGGGAGATAATAAGCATAATGAAATTACTGAGACTTTCACAATAAAACAGATGAGTTATGATGGCAGTGACAAAGAAAAACGTCGAAAGCAATTCCTTTGGATATATGTTGTGTTCCACGACTTCAGGAAAAAAAAGAAAAGTGTTTCTTCGTTGCAGAAATTTTCATATTTTTGGTAATCTGATGGATACACTGCACCTTATCAAATTCTTCTATCAGCTCCCCCAATGTCAGAGCTGTCTACTGACCTATCTAAATGACATAGTTTTGTGAAGAAATCTAAATTAAAATAAGGCGAAATCCTTACTAAACTCATAGTTTAAATATCAGTCTCCAGTCCACTCGCGGCAACTGGATAGATGTCCTGAAGTTGAAATTAGAAGTCGTGCCCAGTAAAATTCACCATGGCAATATGTAGTGGATGCCAGTCAGTAGCATAGGTTGGTAGTAGCACAATATGTTATGAACTGACAAAGTTGGAAATGAATTCCAGCCCAAGTGATTGAGCAGTTAACAAGTCGATTTCGTAATCTGAAGGTGGAGCCACAACTTCCTGGTGAATTTGTGGGTGCGTGCTGATGAAGAGCTCCAAGCTAAGACGAAGCAGAGAATAATTGGTCAGTAGTCCTCAAAGATTCTTTAACTACTATATCTATATATAATTCCTTTCATCTGTCCTTGCATATATGTAAAAGTCATATAAGTAGGCGTCACTATTCCCTGAAATGAATTGTCATAAATTTCAACTACTTTTTTTGCTGACATTAATGTTACGAATTATATGTACTGTTCAAGCTTAAATCTTTTTAACTTCAGACTAGATTACCTTTGAAATTTTGTTTTCGATAAATATTTTGAGTACAGGGGAGATAGCATTTTATTCAATGTTGTCATGAAAATTAAAACTATTGAACTTTTGTATTGTAATACATTTGCAAAGTAGAATACAATATATGATTATTATATCCTCTAATTCCTAGACGAACATAGAACTTCAGCTGCACATCTCCACTGCCTTCGGTTTTCTGTCAACTTTTCCACCCCGCTCCAAGTCTGCCCACATGCTTTCATCTCCTCTTCACATGACCTCCTCCAAGTCACCCTTGCACTGACGACCGACTCGCCCCTTCCCTTTCGTGTTCCGCTCGAGCAATGGCTTGTCTAGTCATGTCACTTGGTGGTTTGTTTTCTCAGAGTATGGCCAGCCAATCCATCTCCATTTCTTCCTGACTGATTGTTTCACGATCGGTTCCTGCTGTGTTGGTTCGCTCATTGCCAGAGATCCCTGTTGGTGATCTTTTCTGGCCAGCCATCTGATCTCGAGTATTGAGAGAAGACAACTGTTAATGACAGTCTGAAGTTTGTTGGAGATGCTCTTTATGACGCTCTGGCCAAGTATCTGATCCGTATGGTGAGTAGCACTGACTTCACATTGGAGTTGAAAATCCGGATCTTATTTTTGATGGATAGCTACATATCGGCTCTTTGACACCGTTCACCTTTGTGGAAGGCATCGTGTTATTGAAATCTAAATATACCTACTGAAAGAAATTTGTGACGTAGATTAGTCAAATAGTATTAACTATTACTATATTTTCCAAGCGTCAGTGGTACAGCGGTTAGGACTCTCGCCAACCATGCCCATGGTCCACGGTTAGATCCCCTGCCGACTCACATTTGGTATCTATGGTAGGCCTGCAAAACTTGGGCTACCGATATCACATGCTGAAAATTTCATACTTGTATCAAAAATACGGTGTGGAATCAAGCTGTCATCAAAAATATAAAAAAAATAAAATATGTAACGGAATAATTGCTGGGAAAATTCCTTCTAACCAGTCTACTTACTCCAATAATCCTTATTTGCATATTTCAACTAACTTTTTAATTATTTCCCATTTTTCCCCTGGGCTGTATCTCATTTTTCTCATATTTCCATATCACTTGTTGGCTTAATCCTGTCTCTGTTTTTGTGTAATCCCTAATTTAAATGATTCTCTTTACGGTTGCGTAATGATGTCGATAATATATTGTTTTGTGATTGAGATTTTGTTAGAATGAAGTAAATTGTTTGCGGTAGGGATTATGACCTAGGACTGTCGCCAGGAAGTGTTTGGTGTGTAAGCGTCGGTGTGTAAATCTTTCTGAGAGAGAGTTCTGATTCTACCTTGGGGAGAATACTCTACTTGACTCTGAAGTACTTCTTACAGTAGGGTTTGATTAACTAATTTTTTTTTGTACAATACCTGTTTTATTGCTGAGAATTTACTGGGACTGTAAAGATGTTTAACAGCAATGTTGAGGTAATTTTGCGTTTTCGATGTGTTATTAGCGTTAGGTAGTACGACAGATTTTTATGCAAATAAGTCAGGGGCAATTTGGAACTGTTCGTAACTAAAGTAAATTTTCAGGATTTCATCATGAGCTGACATTAGTTAGAGAACCATTGGAAAACCTGGGAGTACTGGACAGCTGTTTCGTCCTAGTTTGGGACTCTTCAACAGTACCCACCCACCGGGATTCGAACCCAGGACCTTCCGGTTACAAGGCGAGCTTGTATACCATTAAGCCACTGGGACCCGATCCAATGGTCCTTGAATTCTAACTTCTGCCAATTCACGAAGTAGCACGACCACTAGCCAATAGTATACAAGCTCGCCTTGTAACCGGAAGGTCCTGGGTTCGAATCCCGGTGGGTGCGTACTGCTGAAGAGTCCCAAACTAGGACGAAACAGCTGTCCAGTACTCCCAGGTTTTCCAATGGTTCTCTAACTAATGTCAGCTCATGATGAAATCCTGAAACCAATCAAATCCCTACAAACCAACACTTGAATAAAGTGAATTTTGTTTAGCCATCTAGTGGAACGCGAAAATTAGTTGCCAGTATTCAGACCACAGCGCGATGATTATGGTCACTGCAATTTGGGCTGACTCAATCGCGCCAGTCACTGGTGACCCACCCTCCTAACTATTAATCATTGCAAGTAATACAGTCTTCCAGAAGGTTAAATGTGGCATGAAAAGCTCAGTATTTATATGTTTCACGACAGAAAGGAGTGTGAACCAGGCTCTGCTGTCAAGTGGGGAACATCAACTAGTTTTAGGTTGTAGACACGCCTTCCTGATATACGCAAGTAAACGAGGAAACCTAGATATGACGATTCCTATCAGCTGCCCATAACCATATAACAAACCTCTGTCAAGGCCGGGGGGGCGACTTTTCGGAAACTTCATATATTTATTCCCCTTTATGAATTTGAGTAACGTAAGAATAAACGTTTGTGCAGAATAATATGGCACTATCATTTATTTCGTTAGCCTCTCATCATCTACTTATAGCCTAATTAAATTATTAGTGCCATCAATAATCCCATTACTGCGCATCTCATTGACACGAGTCATGAGGTGGAAATCGTAAAATAATTTAAAATTATCAATAGACAAAAAAAACCCAATTCTCCTCAAGTTTGGCCAAGCAATCTCCATCAAAGAACTGAAACAAGCGTTCAAAAAAAAAACAGTTATCAGTCCTTCCTCGCCCTGGTAACAGGATGCTTTTATTCCCTCTTTCACTTGATTGCCTAATCTTTGGTTTTAAACTCAACCCCCCTAGGTATAGTATAATTTCACTGGTCTCTGGTTTCTATGATTTGAATTGAACTCAATACACTATTACCCAGTTAATTAGTTACTTATATCATCTTACGCCTCTCTTGTCTTAAGCCAACGAAATACTCAATGATGGTACCATCTTATTCTGCAAAAACTGTTGTTCTTGCTTCATGCAAAACCTCTGTCAATGCCCTGCTTATCTTTTGAAGGCGAATGAAAGTGAAGGAATTTTCTCTTAAATGTTTAAAATTCTCAGGAGTATTTAGTAACAAAGCCTTCATTTAATGAGTTCTGTGATAATTAAACAAAATACTATTTACATACTTTTAATATTCTACATCCTTCTTGGAAGTGAAAATAAAACTTTATATGCCCTATTCTAGCTGTCTTATTCACAAAACTAGATAAATATATATACGTAGGCTTGATCAATGTCCTTCTCCTTGCGTCTAGATTGATTCCTTTGCACCAAACAGCGTATTCATGCGTACACCCAGACTCGACAGATAACCTTACTTTGTTAGCTCAACCTGTGTATATCAATTAATATATGTAGTTGCCATAAGCAGATACATTCAAAAGAATATAGACAGGGATCAATTTAAGATTTTCTGAACGCATACAAAGGAATTTCCGATTAAGAGGAAGTAAATCTTTGAGTAGCACAATCATAAAATAACCAACCGATACAGGACATCAAGCTGACATACTGAATTCCTTCAGAATGATCTCTGTTAATAAGAATTTCATGTCACGTAAAGTTTGTGATAAAAAAGAAGTCTACACATAAAAATTAATTTAATTAATTAATTAACTAATTATGCTCCTGTCCATCCCAAACAAAATACTAAGCCGCATTATCCTGAAGAGAATCAAACACGCCAACCTGGATGAAAAACTTCGACCGGGACAAGCTGGATTCAGGAGAAACAAGTCAGGTATTGATCAAATCACCACTCTACGGATCATCATTGAACAAAGCTTAGAATGGAAGTCACCTCTCCACCTCACTCAACTTCATCGACTTTTAAAAGGCCTTCAGTAGACACCATCGATCGAGAGGTGATTTTGCAACTACTTCGCTACTACGGGGTCCCATCGACAATTAAACATCTCATCCAACAGTTAAACGACAATGCTGCATGCCAAGTAATCCATAACGGGAAACTTACGGAAGCCTTCGAAGTGAAAACGGGAGTGTGACAAGGCTGTCTACTTTCGCCAATGATTTTCCTGATTGCAGTAGATTGGATAATGCGACAGATAGAGAGCAGGCAATGAGGAAACAGCCATAAAATGGACTCACACAAAAAACTTGGAGGATCTGGACTTCGCCGATGACATGTGTCTGATTACTCACAAACTGGAAGATATGCAAGCGAAAAGCAACAAGCTGGCAGAAGAAGCATCAAAGATAGGACACCATTCAGGTGAACATGGATAAAACAGAGGTGATGAAGATTCTTGGCCAACACCAACAACAACAGACAATAGACAACAATCACCATAAATGGGAGAAATCTGAATGAAGCAACCTCCTTTACCTACCTGAGAAGCATCGTTTCAACTACAGGCGGAAATGATGGCGATGTCAAAGCCAGAATCGGAAAAGTAAGACAGGCTTTCATTATTCTTAAGTCTGTGTGAAGGTCAACAGCACTCAGCATGAAAATGAAAATAAGATCCCGATTTTCAACTCCAATGCGAAGTCAGTGCTACTCACCATACGGATCAGAGACTTGCACTGCGCGTCATAAAGAGCATCTCCAACAAACTTCAGACTGTCATTAACAGTTATCTTCTCTCAATACTCGAGATCAGATGGCTGGCCAGAAAAGATCACCAACAGGGATCTCTGGCAATGAGCGAACCAACACAGCAGGAATTGATTGTGAAACAGACAGTCAGGAAGAAATGGAGATGGGTTGGCTGGCCATACTTTGAGAAAACAAACCATCAAGTGACATGACTAGACAAGCCATCGCTCGAGCGGAACACGAAAGGGAAGGGGCGAGTTGGTCGTCAGTGCAAGGGTGACTTGGAGGAGGTCATGTGAAGAGGAGATGAAAGCATGTGAGCAGACTTGGAGCGGGGTGGAAAAGTTGACAGAAAACCGAAGGCAGTGGAGATGTGCAGCTGAAGTTCTATGTTCCTCTAGGAATTAAAGGATATAATAATAATAATATGATTTCGCTTTCCAGCTAAGCTTCCTTTGTCTTATACAGGCGTATGTTCTCAAAGAGTTGAAGGCAATCGCCGGGAAGACTTCGACTTGGTATCATGCTTTTTGGCAGTCGTCAGCAAGATGTGTCTGTAATCCTGAAGGAACTCATATCCCCTCTGAGATTGGAACATATGTCAAGCATTGCTACAGTTAGAGTAGCCATAACTGAACTAAACGGGCTAGCAATTAACCCTATGTAGGATTGTAGAGGATAATATGACCGTACACTACTATCATACATCTGGTGCTTGGTGTTGGTGTAGATTGGTTTGTATCACTCAAGTTTGCAATATGCCCACAATGTTAGGTTACTCAAAACTAGGGGTTCCAACCATAAAAAGAATATGAGTTCCTTCAAGAAAGCAGATTCGCCTTGGTAAGTGGTGAATGCCAGCAAGCACAAAACCTAGGACAAAGGCTTTCTGCCTCCAAACCATTCAATAACAATCAAGTATTGAGATAAAGCAATAAGAAGACGTAATTTATGTCTGAATCGTGTAATTTGTATTTGCACAACACATTTCGAACAATCTCATCACACACGGACTTGTCATAGGAATACACATATGAAATTAATAAAGAGGTAAGAGGTGAGAAAATAGACTACTTAGGTCAAGTTAAAAGAACATATTCAAGGTCAAAATAACAATGAAGACCACTAAACCAAGTAGCAGAGTTAATGGTACATCTGCTTTGGTATCAAAGCAAAATTTACGAAGGAAGGTCTAATGTGATGACGAATCGTTTTGAGCGCATAAAGGTGGCTTAAACTTTCTAATTGCCAATTATGGCTTCCACAAACTTTAGGATACGCCATCCCCAAACACGTTTTATAGATAGGTTTGAAAGATCTGTTAACATCAATTTTATATCCTGTCTCTATAATATGTTTCGCAACAGGAAGAGCTAGGTCTTCTGTTCTCACCGTTGATAGGTTCTGAAGATTCCATTCGTTTCTGTAGCCATTTAGTAATATGTTGTGAAACCAGCCCTCATTTGCAGAGATCGATGAGTCCTACCTGTGTATGTGTGTCCACACCTACATTCAAATTGGTAAATACAGAGGAATGTGACATCATTTTTCGCATGTTCGAAGGGTTTATATAGATATATTGGCTTCACGTTCTCAATTATTATGAGATTAGCTGGACAGGACAGTATCTTAATTACCAAAGTTTCTGCCCTTTTCGGTACAAAAGAGCCTTAGTAAGGTACCTCTTCAGTAGAATCCAACGAATATGCACTGAAGACACACTTGATGAAGAAGAAAGAAAGTTGACACAAACTCTGGTTGATAACAATTATCCAGACAAGTTCATCAGGAGATATACAAGTGGTCAGAACACCAAGAACCACTCCACAACTCGTCCCTAAGAAAGACGTGTACATCAAGCTACCCTATATGGGACATCAAAGCAGCTTGATAACTAGACAAAGACTGAACGTTGCTGTTAAAAAGACTGTTTATGTAGCTAATCTCATAATAATTGAGAACGTGAAGCCAATATATCTATATAAACCCTTCGAACATGCGAAAAATGATGTCACATTCCTCTGTATTTACCAATTTGAATGTAGGTGTGGACACACATACACAGGTAGGACTCATCGATCTCTGCAAATGAGGGCTGGTTTCACAACATATTCCTAAATGGCTACAGAAACGAATGGAATCTTCAGAACCTATCAACGGTGAGAACAGAAGACCTAGCTCTTCCTGTTGCGAAACATATTATAGAGACAGGACATAAAATTGATGTTAACAGATCTTTCAAACCTATCTATAAAACGTGTTTGGGGATGGCGTATCCTAAAGTTTGTGGAAGCCATAATTGGCAATTAGAAAGTTTAAGCCACCTTTATGCGTTCAAAACGATTCGTCATCACATTAGACCTTCCTTCGTAAATTTTGCTTTGATACCAAAGCAGATGTACCATTAACTCTGCTACTTGGTTTAGTGGTCTTCATTGTTATTTTGACCTTGAATATGTTCTTTTAACTTGACCTAAGTAGTCTATTTTCTCACCTCTTACCTCTTTATTAATTTCATATGTGTATTCCTATGACAAGTCCGTGTGTGATGAGATTGTTCGAAATGTGTTGTGCAAATACACATTACACGATTCAGACATAAATTACGTCTTCTTATTGCTTTATCTGAATTCATAAAGGGAACTAATTGTTTTAAATTCAAGTATTGGTTAGTAGAGATTTGATTGATTAATTACAGGATTTCATAATGAGCCAACATCGGTCAGAGGCCGGTTGAAAATCTTGTAAAGGAGTACTGGACAGACGTTTCAAACTAGTGCTATGGACTCTTCATCAGTACGCACCCACCACAGGAGTTTGAACCTAGGACCTTCTGGTTACAAGGGGAGCTCGTAGAACACTGAGTCACTGGGACGCGATCCAATGGCCAATTTACGACATAGCGCCATCATTAGTCAATGTCATCCCGTGGCGAATATTAGTCCGCTGACCGATGTCAGCTCATGATGAAATCCTGTATCCATTCAATAAACAACAGTTTAGAGAGCATGGCAAGACATGTTGGCCACACTGCTGACTTGATTGACAGAATTCAGTCTGCAGTAGATCACACAAAATGTTTATTTTAAAAACACACACTACAAAAGTGATACTCACACCTTTTTTATAGAGGTGAATGGCGTGTGAAAACAGGACGAGAAATAAAATAAATTGTTTATGTTAAAGAATTAATTTGAAAGCCATTTGATGACAAATATGTTTATATACTTAACGTGAGAATATTATAAACAGAAATCATCTGTCATTTTTTTGTCTTCGTCTCTGTGTTTTTAGTAAATGGTTTATGTGTTTGTGTTGTATTCAAGGGGTGTTCGGTTGAACAAACACTTCTTGAACACCTTTTTATCATATGATAAACAGGCAATATATTCAAAATTAGTTTCCGTATTAGAATAGAGCGTATATTAAAGACAAATAAATACGAGAAAGAATCAACAAAACCTGTTAAGATTTCCGATAAAATCTTGGCTTTCTAAAGGTTGTTCACCGAAAAGTAATCAAATCACTAGGACTTATCAACTTAGGCAAATGTTTGCTTATTTTTCCTTGCTTTGTGAAAAATAGCTTTCGGAAAAACGTGTAATCTTCCAAAGCGAATCAGTGGTAAATAAGTCTTACCTAACATAGCTTTATTGTTTACTGTAGTGGATTTTAACTGTTGTTTAACTCTTCTACGCATAAACGATATTTACTCAAACAGTTTTCAAAGAACTTAACTCTGATATTCTGTTTGCTTGTTTGTTTGTTTCTTTGACAGAATAATTTACAAGATGAAAACTGTTGATTCAAATGACTGATTCGAATAACCGCTAGTTTTTCCTTTCAAATTTTTATATCTAATTGTGTAGATATTTTCCTACTTAAATTTTATCCTTTTGTCAGCTTATTACACCGATTAAAGGATTTCATCATGAGCTGACGTTAGTTAGAGAACCATTGGAAAACCACCTGGAAGTACTGGACAGCTGTTTCGTTAGCCTAGTTTAGGACTCTCCAGGAGTACGCACCCACCGGGATTTGAACCCAGAACCTTCTGTTTACAAGGCGAGCTGCCTCGTAGACCATTAAGTTACTGGGACCCGATCCAGTGGCTAGCCCATGAATTCTAACTTCTGCTAATTCACGACATAGCACGACCCCTAGCCAATGTCTTCAGTGGCGAGTACTTGTCCTCACAGTCGACCTGCTGTACCTGATTATTACACTGAACTGAATTGCTCGTTTTCCATTAACTCGTCGGTTCCAGGTAGAAATGCTTCGATGATTTCTGAAGATGCATATAACTTCATTGTTATGTACTCGTCACAAAATTATTGTTATGTACTGGTCGAGAATTTAATAGTCCTGACGCAAGAAAGACGGAAATCAGAAGACCACTAGGTTTGCGATGATACTTCTATTTTCCAAACACAAGGAGAATCAAATGTATCACACAATAGTGTGAGAGCAAAATATATATGAATGTCCAACCAAGTGTGTGAACAAATCAGTAGACAGTCTTAACATGATTGGCTAATTATAATGGAGTATCGATCCATATATACATAGCGAAATGTAACAGACTGTCAAACAAACACACATATTATATGGATATATATATATCACCAAGAACAGACTGTCAACAAACACACATATTATATATACTATAAGGGGAATATACATTAGATATTATAGAGAAGATTTGTAGCTCAGGTGGAAAAACACACCTAACGGAATCTTGCGATCACTCCATCAACTCTGCTATCCAATTCCTAGAGAAAATCAGAGGCATCCAAATAGATGAACAAGAAATAATGGTATCATTCGACGTGACAGCATTATATACATCCATCGGACAAAACCTAGCAAAAGAAACCATGGAGCAACTACTTAGCAACGACGAACAACTGCCACAACAATCAAAAATGCAACACACAAGCTGGATGGAATGCATAAATCTATGCCTAACAACATACTTCCAATTCAACGGCCAAATATATGAACAAGTCAAAGGAACACCCATGGGATCGCCAATATCAGGTTTGATTGCAGAAGCAGTGATGCAAAGACTCGAAAATATAATTCTACCAAAGATCAAACCCAAGATTTGGATACGCTACGTCGACGACACATTTGTAATCATCAAAAGAAACGAATTAGATAAAACTCACAACTTAATAAACAACGTCTTCAACGACATCAAATTCACAAGAGAAGAGGAATCCGAGAACAAAATACCATTTTTGGACGTCTTAGTCAGGCGAACAACTACAGGAGAATTAGAAACTCAAGTTTATAGGAAATCAACTCACACAGACCAAATACTGAATTACAACAGCAACAACCCAATAACACACAAAAGGAATTGCATACAAACACTATTCAAGAGGGCAAGGACTCACTGCAGCACTCCCACCTTAAGAAAAATTGAAGAAAAGTATCTCATGGACGTCTTCCAAAAGAATGGATATCCACGGAATTTCATCAAGAGACATATACCCCCAAGCCAACCTACCAAAGCAAAAGCCACCAAGGAGAACACAAAGAAAATTGCCTTACCATATATAAAAGATATCTCAGAAATCACTACAAGACTCTTCAAACCTTTAGGAGTTGACGTCGTACACAAACCAACAAAGTCGCTTCACTCAATTCTATGTCAACCAAAAGACTCAACAGCGAAAGAAGATAAAACCAACATCATCTACAAAATAAACTGTAACAACTGCGAAAAACACTACATCGGCCAAAGTGGACGTCCCCTTCGTCTTCGTATCCACGAACATAAGCTAGCCGTCAAAAGACATGATATCCACTCCCTCATTTCACTACACACAGACAACTACGGACATCAATTCGACTGGGACAACGTTCAAATATTAGACAAAGGAAATAACAAGAATGCTAGAGAATTTTTAGAAGCTTGGCATTCCAGTGGATCATCAATCAATAGACACATCGACATAGACAAAATTTATCAACCAATAAGAAAGAAACTTCACAGACAAAGGGTCAAAATTCAAGTCAAAGAAACAACCGGTTCCAATACAAGTAACCTAGAAGGTGTGAAAACACACACAAACAACCAATCACGTCCAAGGTCACCAGGAGAGATGATTAATAAACTCGTGGAGAAATCTAAAAGCTCACTTCAAATTGAAGTATGCGCTGAAGATGTCACCCAGTAAGGTGATGAAAGCTTCGCAAACTAACCATCCAGCTCAGAGAACAAAACCACATCAAAAAGGAATATACATTGTTAAAGGAGACAGGTTCATCAAAGTGAAATGGTCACAGACTAAGAGAGCAACAGAAAGAGAGAGCACCATATATATATATATATATATATATATCATTCATTTTAGGTGATAGCCAAGAAGTTTAATGGATAACGAATTGGCGTTCAGACGAGTTTCAAACAAAATACAATGTGTATTCTGAATCCCACTGCCAGTCATCTGAAACCTAATAACTTCTGGCAACTTATTCGCAAGGTGACATTATCTTTGGTTTGGTGAATAGTGGCTAGCAGTGGCATGTATAATGTGTGTTTCGTCTTATTTGGAGCTCGTGATTCTGGGTCACCAGTGTTCTCATGAAGGGATGGTACTCCTACCAAGACTTGTATTTTACACTCTTCATTTCAAATGGAGTAACGTAATCAATCGCATGGGAAAAGCAAATCAACCAACAAACAAATAATAACTGATAATTGCTGCACAACACGTGGCCGCCATAGTCCAAGTGGCCTAGTGGGTAGATAATGCTTTGGTGTTTGAAGCAAGGAGTTTTGGCTTGAGTGTCAGAGGAAATACTATCACGCACTGTCAATGTAGGTTCATCTAGCTGATGTGTCCCAAAAAGCTTGAAATTTGCTTCCAAAATTATATCAAATTACTTTTAGATAATCTTCAATCATCATAGAAGCGTCCGTCCTATCAACCGATATGTCAACAGTGGCCGAACATTTCGGTCCAATCAGTCAATGGGAAAATCAAAATTGAATTACAGAAGAAAGTTATACAGGATCTTGCCGTTTAAAAAATTCCAGTTTCCTATTTAAATTCATGAGTCGTATAATCGCCTATTCCTGATGCAGTGAAATTTGACCGCCTATAACAACCGGCATTGGCCGTAATCTTTACTTCATAATCAAGTCTGTAGGCAAATAATAAGCTAGTTCGTTGCAATCCACTTAAGAGTATCTCATCGCTAGACAGCCCCTTTACTACGATTAGATTATCCGAAAACACGACGATGGTGCCTTAATCTTCCTAAGACCGGCTTTCATCATAAATAAACATCAGTCAGAGAACTACTTGAAACCTTGGAGTACTGAACAAATACTCTGTCTTACATTGGAATTTTTCAACAGATCACTTCGATGAGTAAATCATTAAGACCAAGTCCAACACCTTTAGGCTTTCAGGTAACTGTATCCCTATTCACATATTTGACGGTGTGGAATAACCTCTGAGTTACAACCTCCGACGATTCTCGATATTTAGTATCACCGCAGCACAATGACATGTCACCCAGCTATTTCTTCATCTTGTTTCTCCTGTGTTTTGTCAGGAAAACTCAGTAGCAACTTAAGAAATTAACCAGCCTTAGCCAGCAATAATAATCTGAAAGCTAATACTGACTATAGTACAATAAAACATCTTGCATACTTTTAAATTCTTTTTAAAAAATGCTATTTTCTTTGTTTAATAATAATAAAACAGTACTTGGGATACAGAATGGAATTCTGAGCATTTTTACTACAGTACTGCATCTAGTTAGTAAATTAACAATAGATAAAATTTTACACAGATTATGGGTAATCTCAGTTAGTTTTGACAACAACATATTAGCATGTCGGTAGCAAAGCCAAAATTGAACAGAGTGTTTGAAGGTATCAGAAAAGTAGATGCTAGCACATTTACTTGGGTGAGCGGTAACAAAATGGTCGAGATATACAGAGTCTGAGAGAACGAAGAAGAATGTTTTAAGTAGAGTTTGCAAGGAAAAGAGAAACAAAGCAGCACATAACAGAAGAAAGAAAGAAAAACGTTGTACCTATAAATGTCATGACTTGGAAAGACGAGATCCAGTTGTTCTACTGACTATTTAATAAGTTAAAGCTTTCACGCCTAATGCTTTCTTTATCTCACAGAACACCAGCTAAGTAGGGGGGTATGGTTGAGATTTTGTACTTACTAGTGCTGGCATATAGTTTTCTATATAGGCTTCTGGTTTACCCTGATGAGATGCAAGGGGAGAGTTGTGAATGAAGAGGGTGATGATGTGAGTTAGATAGAATGAATGGATTTAGCCCATTTTTCACATGAGTCCATGTGCCTGTCGACCAGAATATTAACAAGCTGTTTAAGTGGCACCCTGTGGCTTACTCTGCTGACAACCTTTAACACTCTGCGTAATAAGATATAGTCTTTCTTCAGTAGCCAGCCCTGGAAACACTAAGGGGGGGCAATAGAGAATAATAGGCAGGATGCAAGAGTTAATGAATTGCAGGAGTAAAGGTTGGGTTATGCCAGAATGTTTTAACTTCTTGATATAGAAGGTAAGATGGAATATTTTCTTAGAAATCGTCAAGATATGAGACGATCAGGAAAGATCAGCAGATAGAATGATGCCAAGATATTTGATTTCCGACTTGGTTTCTATTTCAGTGCCATTTATGTTGCACACCTCGTGAGTGCTAACCTGTTTGTTTAGGTCAGATTTATGTCTCAAGGTGAAATTGACTGTTTGGCTTTAGGAGTGGTTTAAGGTTAGACCCTTTTCCTTGGACCACTGGCTGATTTCTGATAAAAAGCCAATTAGTTTGGAGCGGTCACTTTGACATTTGATAGGAAAAGATCCAGTTAGGTCGTCAGAATATCGAACAAAATTAATGTCATTTGATATTAATTTTGTTCTTTTAAATTATTACGAAATACATTTATACATGATCTGTTACAAATGAGTTTTCAGAATCCATTAGAAAAATTTAGAATAATAGAATTTATCAACCACAGAAAGTAAACAAAATGTAATTTCATCCGTTTAGAATGTTCTAATAATCCTTTACTGCATATGTCAGTTAGCCATTTAATTGAAAATGTTGCGGAATAGTTGTTTGAAGAAGACCTCTTCGACAATCTAATTACAATATTAATACTTTTTTAGATGTAAATACTAACTTGACAATGATTATCCTTTTTTTCTACTAAACTGTATACCACTTTCCCAACATTCGCATATCACATGTTGATTTGATCCTTATTATTTGTCTTTCTCCCTGTTTAATCTTTAATTCCTAATCTTTCTTCCTAATTGTAGTGGACTAGATTATGCGTCAGACTGTGGGAAACGAGAAACGGGACAGGGATATCCTGGACCGACCAACGTGAAGAACCTAGAAGACCTGGATTACGCGCGTGGATGATTTATGTTTGGTGTCACACAAAATCGAAGACTTACAAGCGAAAACCGACAAACTGGTCGAAGAAGCAGATGGTGAAGACAGGACTGCAGGTAAACATAAGCAAGACGGAGGTGATGAAAATAACCAACGAACAACAACAGCAGCAACACACAGTGCCAATCGCCATCAACGAGAGGGATGTGAAAGAGGTCACTTCATTCACTTATCCAGCTAGGGAGCATTGTCTCAACTACAGGAATTCGGAACGGACGACGATGTCAATTCGAGCGAGAATCGGGAAGGCGAGCGAGAAACACATTCATCAACCTGAAACAACCAATCTGGAAATCTTCGTGACTTAACCGGCATCAACAACAAAATTTGGTCAGATTTTCAATACAAACGTCAAATCAGTCAGTTCTTCTATACGGATCAGAAACTTGGTGGGCGGGTCACAAAGAATACTTCCACCAACAGCCTATTCCAGACATTTATCAGCAACTGTCTTTGCTCTATACTGTAGATCAGATCAGGTGGCGGGGTCGGAAAGAATTACCAACAAGAAACTATGGCTGGGAACAAACAAACGAAACAAGAACCAGTCGCCAACCAACAAATATGCAGTTGGAGAAAGTGGTGATGGATCGGACACCCACTCGCTGAGGAGGCCACTAGGTGACATCGCACGCGCGCCAGGCCATTGCTCGAGTGGAACCAGGCCGAAAGGGAAGCGGCGAGTGGGACGTCAGTGCAAGGGTGGGTGATACAGAGGAGATCGTGTGGAGAGGAGCTGAAACAGTATGGACTAACACGGATGCAGATGAAGAGTAGAGCAGAAGAGAGAAGCAAGTGGAAACGTGCTGTTGAAGACTTAGGTTCCATTAGGAATCCAAAGGAACAATAAATAAATAATGATCTTCAAATTTAATGCTTCTATTTGTGGTCATACGACGGATTTCCAGATTTAAAAATGTTTCGTTGTATGCATATATGTATTTATCCATGTCAAACATGTTATCATTTAACTATTTGTTTCTTACTGAGTTACAAAAGCCTTTGGTTATAAATGTTGTTTATCTGAAACTAAAATATTTGGTCTTATGGTTCATTGCTACAGGCCAAAAGAAAACTATCCTGTAAACGATATAAATGGATTAATTATTGTTCAACCTCAATAACAGTTGGTCACAAAGAATGCAATTCTTTAAGAAATTATATTGGGAATTTTTAGGCTGTATCATTGTACTGTTGGCAATGGGGCATAAGTCTTCAACCTTGAAGCATGATGTTTCACTAACGGTGTTGTTCTGTTTTAGAAAATGGGGTTTCTAGCCTCACGCCTACCCATCTCTTTTGTCCGGGCTTACTACTGGATAATAGATGTCTAGAAGTGTGATGACCGAGAGATGAACCTGTAGTTAGTGGGGATTCAATCACTGAATGCTTGCAATTATCACTAGGTACATCTTCAAAAGTTAGTTTGTAGGGACTGAATTTGTTTTAAGTTCGATTCCGGATTGATATCATTTAGAGCAGTGTTGAAAACCATAGAGTACTGGACAGCTGTTTCTTCTTTGTTTCAAACTCTTCATCAGTGAGTAACCAATAGGATTGGAACCCATGGCCTTTCGGCTACAGCCACTAGGACACGAAGTAACGGCCAATAAATTCTAAAACCTATCAGTTCGAATCCCAGTAGGTGCACGCTGCTGATGACTTTTAAATTAGGACGGAACATCTATTCGTTATTCGCTGGTTTTCAATGGTTCTCCTTCTGATATCAGTCCATGCCTGAACTTGAAAACTAATACATCACTGAAATTGGAAACATTTATTTCCCGATAATAATTTAAAACGAGCAATAAATGTTAATAAAGCAGGATTTAATGAATTCATCAAATTTCGGTAGAACTTGTCAGCTGAATACTCTACATACACAGATATTTATACTTTTGAAATTACATTGGGAGAGCATTGTTGTAATCCAGTATAAAAAGAACTTAGTCAGAACACTGTTCAATAGAGCACGAAAAAAATTTGTTCTGACAGTACTATTGAGCATAAAATAAAATCTCTGGGGATATTTTATCTAAGAATGGATTTCCTGAGAAGTTCATTAATAAATACTCTGAAGAAACCATCCTCTCCAAAACAATTCAAACAGTTCCGAAGAAATCTGTCTATATCAGTTTGCCATTCAAAAGAGATGATGTACAGGATGTAGTCAAACGAAGATTAGACAAAGCCATCAAGAGAACTTATTATGCTGCAAAACTTGTTTTCCTTAACACCACTAAGCGAGCGAGTGTTTCAACAATCTGGGAAAAGCCAGTCGCCAATCCTCGACACTTCAAACTGCGTAAATCACTTTGAGTGTGTTTGTAGAAGCAAATACATAGGTCGTACGGAAAGGCGATTGTCTACTCATATGATGGAGCATTTGCCAAAATGGTTGAAAACAGCTAACTGCGTTCAAAGTGCCAAAATCCTTATTAACAAAACATCTTGTGGACAATGGACATGATATCGACGCGGTCAAGTCATTCACTGTTATTGTAAGTAGACAAAGAAACAGGAAGATACTTGTGATTGCGAGGGAGGCTTGTGCAATTCGAGTTTATAAACCGGGTCTCTGTGTACAAAAAGAGATGGTGGTGGCTCTGAATATACCATGGTAATACATTTTACTTGTTATTCTACCTATCATTATTATTATTATTATTATTCTTGATTCATTTAAAACTATCCTTTATCAGTAGAATTATCTTAACTCACTTCAACAGTATTATTATTATTGTTATTATAACTATTACTATTGATATTACTCTGTTTGCAATTCTTGTTATATTCTCTAATGGCTAATTGTTTATCTAAGTGATGTAACTGAAGCGTAATGCAATTTATCTTAATTTTGATCTCTCATACTCTCTTTCCCCTTATACATTTGAACAGGACCTGGAAAACATTCGCACTTTTTGTTTTTCTGCATGACTAATTCAATGTAGTTTGTTTACTAATCAGTCTTATATCTCCCAATGTAATTTCAATAGTGTATATATATCCGTGTATGTAAAGTATTTAGCTGACGAGTTCTACCGAAATTTGATGAATTGATTAAATCCTGCTTTATTAACATTTATTACTTGTTTTACATCATTGAAAGCCTGCAAATCCAAGACTATTTTAAATAGTCTCACCAACATTATGAAAATTTAGATTGCTGAACATGGCGTTTTCCCATCCCATTTTACAGATTCTGGTCATTCATTTATTTTACGAGTTGATCACGGATTGATATCAGTTAGAGAACCATTGAAAACCAGCAGTGGAGTACTGGACAGCTGCTGTTTCATCCTAGTTTGGGAATCATCTCCAGTACGCACCCACCACCAGGGTGAAAACCCACGATCTTCCGGTTCCAAGGCAAGCTCGTATACCATTCAGCCACTGGGACCCGATTCAATGGCAAGCTCATGAATTCTAACTTCGACCAATTCCTGATTTAACGCAACCCCAACCATTGTCGTTGGTGGGACATCCATCCACACACGTGACATCTAATCGGACCTCACTGGTCACGACTTCTCACTAGAACTCAGGAAACTCCAACCTGTAACAAGTCACTAGCGAGCATCAGATTAATTTTCTATAGTTTGGTTTGTAAGGGTTCGAATCCCAGTGGGTGCGTACTGCCAATGATTCCCAAACTAGGATGAAACAGCGGCTGTCCAGTACTAACTGGTTTTAAATGCTTCTCTAACTCCTATCAATCCTTGATCAACTCGTAAAAACATAACAAACCCTTACAAACCAAACTATAGAACATTTATTTATTGATTATTGTTTCGGTTTTGTTTCCCATTTTTTAAGCACTTTCAAAAACCAACAAACAGGATTAAATGGTTTCGTATTCATCATCATCATAATAATAGTAATAATAATACAGTACTTCCCAAAAAGACACTGAATCAGCTGAATTAATCCAATTTTCAATTAGAATTTGTTTATCTTATTCACTTGACAGAATCCATAAACTTTTAAATTTGGCAAAAAAAACTAAATGATGAATGATTGCCCATAAGGGGTTTCAGTAGCTTAATGTAGTATTCTTTTTGTGAAAATGACTAAACTTTAAGATTTCAGGATCTTTGATTACGCGTTTGTTAATGAAGACACTATTACATAAAAGTAAACATAAAATTTAAGATACATTTTCGAAAAAGGGTTTAACCGAAATCAAGGAAATTACTATTAATATTGTTGTTTTAAATATTATTTGTTCTTTGCATCACGAATGGAACATGAGGCTTCATAGGCACATCACCATTGTAATGTGTTCTCTTTCAGTAATCATTTTCACCTGGCTGCAGAACTGCACACAAGTCTCAACTTTTTTTTCACGTAATCTTTTCTGTGTCATCAACTGACGCCCATCGTTTCAACTACCAGTCGAGTACCACTCTGCGGTCTGTTTGATGAGAAATATCATTTGAAGATCTGATTAGTGTGTTTCCGACTCATTTCCTTTTCCTTGTGTATATTATTTTGGAAAGTTCACTCTCAGAGTTTCTTGTTGTTCACCCTTTCTGGTCAACTATCTAATCTGCTATGTTAAGCCAGGAGGGGGAATCCCCAATGGCGAATTTGGAAGTGCCTTTGGTCAGGTGCATACCACTTAGGCGTGGGCTAAGTAACCTGTTTCTTGTGCATCTGTGAATGTTTTCATAGTAGCTCAATTGATTTGCTTGTTATTCTAAGAATACGTTTTCTGTTACGATGGAAATGGACTTTTTGTGGCTTGAACACAGGAAATTAACCTCTGCATCCCCAATGAGTAGTTGACGCAATTACTTTGAGAGGCACGCAGTCACGAAACTCGTTAAAGACAGCAAAAAGACTGTTATTTCTTAGCTAGAATCTGTGGTTCTGTTTAGTAATAATGACATCAAAGAATTGGTAGAAGTTAGAATTCATGAGCTTGCCATTGAATCGGGTCCCAGTGGCTGAATGGTATACGAGCTTGCCTTGGAACCGGAAGATCGTGGGTTTTCACCCTGGTGGTGGGTGCGTACTGGAGATGATTCCCAAACTAGGATGAAACAGCAGCTGTCCAGTACTCCACTGCTGGTTTTCAATGGTTCTCTAACTGATATCAATCCGTGATCAACTCGTAAAATAAATGAATGACCAGAATCTGTAAAATGGGATGGGAAAACGCCATGTTCAGCAATCTAAATTTTCATAATGTTGGTGAGACTATTTAAAATAGTCTTGGATTTGCAGGCTTTCAATGATGTAAAACAAGTAATAAATGTTAATAAAGCAGGATTTAATCAATTCATCAAATTTCGGTAGAACTCGTCAGCTAAATACTTTACATACACGGATATATATACACTATTGAAATTACATTGGGAGATATAAGACTGATTAGTAAACAAACTACATTGAATTAGTCATGCAGAAAAACAAAAAGTGCGAATGTTTTCCAGGTCCTGTTCAAATGTATAAGGGGAAAGAGAGTATGAGAGATCAAAATTAAGATAAATTGCATTACGCTTCAGTTACATCACTTAGATAAACAATTAGCCATTAGAGAATATAACAAGAATTGCAAACAGAGTAATATCAATAGTAATAGTTATAATAACAATAATAATAATACTGTTGAAGTGAGTTAAGATAATTCTACTGATAAAGGATAGTTTTAAATGAATCAAGAATAATAATAATAATAATAATGATAGGTAGAATAACAAGTAAAATGTATTACCATGGTATATTCAGAGCCACCACCATCTCTTTTTGTACACAGAGACCCGGTTTATAAACTCGAATTGCACAAGCCTCCCTCGCAATCACAAGTATCTTCCTGTTTCTTTGTCTACTTACAATAACAGTGAATGACTTGACCGCGTCGATATCATGTCCATTGTCCACAAGATGTTTTGTTAATAAGGATTTTGGCACTTTGAACGCAGTTAGCTGTTTTCAACCATTTTGGCAAATGCTCCATCATATGAGTAGACAATCGCCTTTCCGTACGACCTATGTATTTGCTTCTACAAACACACTCAAAGTGATGTACGCAGTTTGAAGTGTCGAGGATTGGCGACTGGCTTTTCCCAGATTGTTGAAACACTCGCTCGCTTAGTGGTGTTAAGGAAAACAAGTTTTGCAGCATAATAAGTTCTCTTGATGGCTTTGTCTAATCTTCGTTTGACTACATCCTGTACATCATCTCTTTTGAATGGCAAACTGATACAGACAGATTTCTTCGGAACTGTTTGAATTGTTTTGGAGAGGATGGTTTCTTCAGAGTATTTATTAATGAACTTCTCAGGAAATCCATTCTTAGATAAAATATCCCCCAGAGATTTTATTTTATGCTCAATAGTACTGTCAGAACAAAATTTTCGTGCTCTATTGAACAGTGTTCTGACTAAGTTCTTTTTATACTGGATGACAACAATGCTCTCCCAATGTAATTTCAAAAGTATAAATATCTGTGTATGTAGAGTATTCAGCTGCCGAGTTCTACCGAAATTTGATGAATTCATTAAATCCTGCTTTATTAACATTTATTGCTCGTTTTAAATTATTATCGGGAAATAAATGTTTCCAATTTCAGTGATGTATTAGTTTTCAAGTTCAGGCATGGACTGATATCAGAAAGAGAACCATTGAAAACCAGCGAATAACGAATAGCTGTTCCGTCCTAATTTAAAAGTCATCAACAGCGTGCACCTACTGGGATTCGAACTGATAGGTTTTAGAATTCATTGGCCGTTACTTCGTGTCCTAGTGGCTGTAGCCGAAAGGCCATGGGTTCCAATCCTATTGGTTACTCACTGATGAAGAGTTTCAAACAAAGAAGAAACAGCTGTCCAGTACTCTATGGTTTTCAACACTGCTCTAAATGATATCAATCCGGAATCGAACTTAAAACAAATTCAGTCCCTACAAACTAACTTTTGAAGATGTACCTAGTGATAATTGCAAGCATTCAGTGATTGAATCCCCACTAACTACAGGTTCATCTCTCGGTCATCACACTTCTAGACATCTATTATCCAGTAGTAAGCCCGGACAAAAGAGATGGGTAGGCGTGAGGCTAGAAACCCCATTTTCTAAAACAGAACAACACCGTTAGTGAAACATCATGCTTCAAGGTTGAAGACTTATGCCCCATCGCCAACAGTACAATGATACAGCCTAAAAATTCCCAATATAATTTCTTAAAGAATTGCATTCTTTGTGACCAACTGTTATTGAGGTTGAACAATAATTAATCCATTTATATCGTTTACAGGATAGTTTTCTTTTGGCCTGTAGCAATGAACCATAAGACCAAATATTTTAGTTTCAGATAAACAACATTTATAACCAAAGGCTTTTGTAACTCAGTAAGAAACAAATAGTTAAATGATAACATGTTTGATGTGGATAAATACAACGAAACATTTTTATATCTCCAAAGCCGTTGGATAAGTGTCACATGGACAATTTGAACACTTCAAAATTCGGCGTAGTTTCATAGAGTTCCAAGCATATTGAGATTCTTTAATACAACACAGATAATATCTAATTGATTAATGAATGAGTAGCAGTGGAATGCATGATAACGCGCATTTCGTCCTACTTGAGACTTGCCAACTGGATGTGCCTGCATTCCCCAGTGAGTGAGTGAGTGAGTGAATGATGATGTTTTACCTGGGCTCGAACCCAGTGCTCATAGTTTCAAACGCCAATCGTTATCCACTAGACCACTTGGGTCACGAGAGCCACCTCTTCTGCAACGGTTCATATGAATTATTTAATTCAATATTAAATTTTCCCGTCGATTGATTGGACCGTTGTGCTTGGTCTCAGGTTGACACATCGGCTTCTTGTGCAGACGCTTCGACGATATCTAGGGATTTAATTAGAATGTAATTTGTGGATGGTGACTATCAGTGGAATCCAGAATGTGCACCATCCACCAATTAACTTCTAATTACATGCCCAGACATCGTCGAAGCATCTGCACAAGAAGCCGACATGTCAACCTGAGACCCACCGCTTCGGTCCAGTCAATCGATAGGAAAAACTAAAATTGACTTAAAAAGATAATACCTATTCGGATTTGATTAGTGATATCGTGAAATACTAAAATATCTTCAAGTACTGGTTCCCGTAGATCTGACTTGCTTCATTTTTGATAACGAATTGATGATTTTGCTGTATCACGAATCTTGAGAATTTAGAACCGCTGCGCCACACCAATTCCGTCCCAGTGACTGAACAGTCAACCAGCTTACCTCATAACCTGGAGGTCCTGGGATTGACGCTTGACAGGGTCCTGGGTTTGTACTGCCGAAGATTCTCAACTACTAGAACGAAACACCTTTCCAATGCACCCTTATTTTCAAAGGTTCTTTAACCGACATCACTGAGTAATCAAACCTGAGAACTAAAATATCTGTTTAGAAATATGTCACTATCAGACAATTCTCCTCAATTACGATAATACGATAATGCAACAAATTCGCTAAAGGAAGTTTGTCAGACTCTGAGCACCCACCACAGCACCCGCAGCTCCAAGCTTTTGTCTCCTCAGGTAAAACAAGAAGTCTTTCCAGAAGACTTTATGCACATACGTCTAAGTATAAAAATTCCACTATAACATATTTGGTGGCACCTACTTTATGTGATGAAAATAGTGTCAGGCATGAACTAACTAATTAGCCTTCTTTGCACTACTAAATAAACCATTTCTTCCACCATTACAGTACCAAACTTTATTGTTATTGTATTTCTTATATTTATAATCCTCTCAATTTTTGGCTTTTATTTGTTTATTTTTTCATAAGTGTGAACATCGTTTAAGCTGTGTTAGAACTGTTGATTTTGTATTTCCCCTCACTATACTATGTCAACAGAACATTAAGTTTAACACTGTATAGTAACATGCTACAATTTCCAAACTAAATCGACAATACTGTTTGAACTCACTGTTATTATTATTATTATTAATATTTAATGATCTCAATTCGCGCTTCGAATATTTTTGACTTTATATCGTAAATGTGGACAAATTCCTCTGGTTACTTTTGTTTTAATTTTTTATTTTATTTATATTTTGAGTAAATCAGATGCAAGATATTGTGAGAAATGCACAGAATTCCATTCTGTATTATAAGTAGTGCCGTTTTTGGAATAAAGTAGATTATTATTATTGTTATTATTATTCACACAGGGAATCATCACAAATCCTGACATTCTACAATCATCAATCAACAATAACGGGATTCAGTGGTACTTTTATGAAATCACTGTTGCTATCTATGGTTTCAGCATAGAATTACTGCGAAATGCTGAGACGAGCTTTACACAAATATATAAATACATACAATCTGCTGATGAATGTCGACAAGGAGGTAAAACCCATTTAGATAATCTGTCTATTGTACAAAGCGTCATCATATTTGCGAAGAGTCTTCAAATATACTTATCTGTTTGTTTTCTATAGCTTCAGTTATACTAATAACCAAAACTGTTTCCGTATAACCACATATGTGAGTTGTGACCAGTGGGCTGCAGCAGGTCGAGTGTGAGGACAAATACTCGCCACTGAAGACATTGGCTAGCGGTTGTGCCATATCGTGAATTTCCAGAAGTTAGAATTCATGCGGTGGCCACTGGATCGGGTCCCAGTGGCTTAAAGGTATACGAGCTTGCCTTGTAACCAGAAGGTCCTGGGTTCGAATCGTGGTGGGTGCGTACTGCTGAAGAGCCCGTTTCAAACTAGGACGACGAAACAGCTGTCTAGTACTTCCAGGTAGTTTTCCAACGGTTGTCTAACTAATGTCAGCTCATGATGAAAATCCTGTAACCAATCTACAAACCAACACTTGAACATATGTAATCTTTTCTCTTCGACAAGTAAAACTATCACTGTACGGTGATTAACATATTTATTTTCATAGTTAGTCACACTCTAAAGTGTTTTTTCAATAATCATCAAAAACAATTTATGCGTAAAATTATTCACAAGAGTGGATTATGCTTTTCTCTAGAGATTTGTTCTAAATACGTATATTAAAAGTGAAAAACCAAAAGTTCCCACTTATATTACTATTTTATTGATTTTAAACAATAATATGATACGTTACACAGACTCTAAATTATGCCCTACACAGAATGAAACATTGATTATATGAATTTGTAGAATTATTTCATAGGTATGATAGAAGCAAATAATTTGAAAAAGTTTCTTCACCAGGACCACAGCTACCTTCATCTCTGAACTATGTCACTCAAAAATCAGTTGGCGAAATCACCCCCCCCTTACTGCTTCATCTACAGTTCCATATCGTTCATCGACCCCTTCATTATTCAAAACCTTGTGAATCAGCCTCGAAACCAAAACATAGCGAGGGGAACCACTCATTTACTAATATACTAGTAAATAAGAGTGATCCTATACACAAAGGGATGAGCGAAATTAATTTCCAGAAAAGACTTCAACTGTTTACAGAAATATTTTTTTGGGATTATAGTTTGATTCCACAGCGTATTATTGGTACAAGTATGGAATTTCCAGAATGTGATATCGGTAGCCCAAATTTCGCAGGCCTACCATTGATATTCGATGTGCATCGGCAGGCTGTCTAACCCTGGAGCATGTGCATGGTCAGTGAGCGTCCTAACCACTGTGCCACCAACGCGCATAACTTCCATCTACCTCCAAAAAAGAGAACGAGGTTTATATTTGGTGTTTAGAAATTTAATAAATAACGGGAAATTTCATGCATCACTGAACTACCTTCGTTACAAATGACGGAAGCACATGTGACTTTGAAGCATTTTTGACAAGTTCATCAGGAGATATACAAATAGTCAGAACACCAAGACCCATTCTCCAACTCGCCCCTAAGAAAGACGTGTACATCAAGCTACCCTATATGGGCCATCACAGCAGCTTCATAACTAGACAAAGACTGAACGTTGCTGTTAAAAAAACTGTTTATGTAGCTAATCTCATAATAATTGAGAACGTGAAGCCAATATATCTATATAAACCCTTCGAACATGCGAAAAATGATGTCACATTCCTCTGTATTTACCAATTTGAATGTACGTGTGGACACACATACACAGGTAGGACTCATCGATCTCTGCAAATGAGGGCTGGTTCCACAACATATTCCTAAATGGCTACAGAAACAAATGGAATCTTCAGAACCTATTAACGGTGAGAACAGAAGACCTAGCTCTTCCTGTTGCGAAACATATTATAGAGACAGGACATAAAATTGATGTTAACAGATCTTTCAAACCCATCTATAAAACGTGTTTGGGGATGGCGTATCCTAAAGTTTGTGGAGACCATAATTGGCAATTAGAAAGTTCAAGCCACCTTTATGCGTTCAAAAACGACTCGTCATCACACTAAACCACCCTCCTTGGTAGACTTTGTTTTGACACCATAGCAGATGTACCATTAACTCTGCTACTTGGTTTAGTGGTCTTCATTGTTATTTTGACCTTGAATATGTTCTTTTAACTTGACTTAAGTAGTCTATTTTCTCACCTCTTACCTCTTTAATAATTTCATATGTGTATTCCTATGACAAGTCCGGGTGTTATCAGATTGTTCGAAATGTGTTGCGCAAATACACATTACACGATTCAGGCATAAATTACGTCTTCTTATTGCTTTATCTAAATTCACCTAATTCACCTTTAAACCAATCTGAAAGCTCTGACTTCATTTTAGATCTTTATAACTGTGCTGATTTGGTGTACATGTCAAATTTAACAGGCAACATCACTCATTTTAAAACTTCTATTTAACAATTGGTGGATGGTGGCTAGCAAATTTAAATGGCCTAACGTAGTAAGTCTACGATGCCTCATATTCACCAGTGACAGTGTTTCTCTGAACAGTACACTACCTTTTTTTAATTCTGCTTCATCACTCTTAAATCAGTTCAGAAATCTGATGCACCCACCATGGAGAACAAACTACGAATTTTCAACATCAATGTCAAGTCTGTCAGTTCTTCTGTATATTGCAAGAATCGAGTCCGCACCATCCAAATACTGCAGTCGTAGATGTTACTACTGTGCCATCTCGGATGATGATGATTAGATGCTTGTAAGACTAGATACTACAATTTCTTGGATAAACTACTTTTTAACTCATAGAAAATTCCCATTGTAACACATAGAAAATCAAAATAAGCGGTGATTCAACGAAGAGACTCTTTTCAACGAATTTATCATCAAGCTGTACTGCCGAATATATATGTGGTTTTTTTAAGAAGTTATATCCGGTGAGGAAATTGGATCCTAGGTGTGAATGCATAAAATAATAATAACAATATGAAGTTCAATTAAAACTAAAATATTTGTGATTATAATCGTGGTTAAATGTCAAGTGGCAAAGCAAATTAGTGTCATATATAGAATAATTTTCAAGTATTGGTTTTGTAGGGATTTTGTTTGATTGCATGGAGGATTTAATCATATATAGAATCATTCATAGGATGGATAGAACTTGAAAAAGGGTGTGCAATTATAGGATTAGTAGACAAATCGAATAAAACAAAACCGTTACGTAATATTGTGTGAAATTTAATAGCATAGAATTTATTGTTGTAAAATAGAAGAATTGATTTAGAATGACAAGTGGAACAAGTGAAAAAATACCGGGGACAGTTCAAAGTGAGAATAGCAATAATAACAATTGACTTAATAAGGAAGAGTATACAAATTGAATAGACAAAATGAAAAAATTGAAAAAATGAAAAATTGGTAGAGCTAAAATATGATTGGGGATAACCATATTTTAGCATAGAGGGATTAAGACCATGAAAGTTAAGGGGGGGTGGGTTGAACGAACTTTTTCTGTATACAGAGATCTGGCTTTTCTCTTTTGATAGCCAAAGATGGCTTTAGCAATACAGATGAGTCGGGTACGTAGGTATTTGGGTAAATTACTCTTTGCCTTATAGATGACTTTAAAGGCGGAGGCTATAGAGATAGGGGGGGGTGATCATTATCGACTAGATATTCAGTGATCGCGCTTCTTATTGTTCCACTTCCACCTTTTTCGTAGCCATGCAGGATAGTGTTCTTGCACCCTCTTAGACAAAACTCGAGTCGAACGACCGATATACCTAGCTACACAAGATCAAGTGAATTTTTAAACGCACATAGAGTTGGTCAACAGTGAGATCTTGTCATTCAGGTTACTGAACAGTAATGGTCGGCTAGTAAAGGCTATTCTCAGAGATGACATTAATTTGCTTTACCACACGACATTTAACTATGATTATAATCACAAACATTTTAGCTTTTTAATTGCATTTCATACTATTATTATTATTTTATGCATTCACACCTATGATTTAATTCCCTCGCCCATCAGATATAACTTCTTAAAAACCATATATATATATATATATATATATATATATATATACCACTGTACAGCTTGATGATAAATTCGTTGAACAGTCTCTTCGCTGAATCACTTGTTTTGATTTTCCATATTTTACAATGGGAATTTTCCATGAGAATCATGACAACAATTTGTTCCTTTGATAAATTGGAAAAAGCATTTAGAAGACAAATTTCGCGAGACAATATAATCATTTCGTACTTTCATCACAACCGCTTAACAAATAACATGGTTCACGATAATAGAATAAAATAAAATGCATGACAATTACTCAGCTATATAAAACAAAAGTACATACTAACGACTAATCATATTTAATTAAATAGGTCAAGTAGTCCATCATGGTAGGCAAAGATTGAAGTCTATTGTTTTTCGTACACATAGTTTAGGATGTATATGATTAATCTACGAAAGTGCTTCCATCACCTTCAGTAACCAACCTTGAATTAGAATTATGGCATGAAATAATTGTGAAACAGTCATTGATATTGATTGGTGACCTGACATTTAGTGCTTTGCTATGGATGATGGTGATGGATTTCTATTGAGATTGATTGCATTAGTATTCTCTATGTATCTTAATAACAAATTTGGAACATGTTCTTTTAGACGACATTGAAACATTCTTTCGGTTCTAACTATGTAAGTGTCACTGCATCTGCAGATGAACTTTTCGGGACAGTGTGAAGCAGAGTCCGTAGGATTTCCTCCTTTAGTCGTAGGTACAGGGATAGAAAATGTTTGGCATGTGAGAGGAAAAGAGATACGGTGTTTAATGGCCGACCGAAATCTTTGAGCTGTCAACTTCATAATTTTTTTTCCTTCACATTCCCAGTGGAACACAGGGCAACTTCAAGCTAGGGGCTTGAAATTTATGTAGCAGTGTTTAATTTTACAGGATGGGGTTGCTAGCCTCATGTTCAACCTTTTCTCCTTACAACAATAAATTCTATACTATTAAATTTCACACAATATTGCGTAACGGTTTTGTTTTATTCGATTTGTCTACTAATCCTATAATTGCATTTATTTTTATTTTATTTTATTTTACCACTTCAATTCACATCTTCATTCTTATCGTAATCGTACTCCTATTCCATATATGGCATTAATTTGCTTTGCCACATGACATTTAAGTATGAGTATAATCACAAATGTTTTAGTTTTTTAATTGCATATCATACTATTATTATTATTTTATGCATTCACACCTATGATTCAATTCCCTCACCGGATATAACTTCTTAAAAATTACTTTTTCTCTACATTGTAGGCGCTTTAATAAGTAAGCTGAAGTTTATGAGGCGCATAATGACTGGGTTTTTCGAGTGCTAGTGCATTCACGCTCTATATGGAGCTCTACACTCATCATTTCATTACGAGTTGTTTATTTTTCTTTACGCATAAAATAAATAAAGGCATGACAGCAAAATTTACTGTACTGTCCTCATACAACAAACTTAATAGATTCTAAACGCAACACAGCCATTTATCATTCATTCGCAAGTCATTATGTATTTGACAACACGATATGAGGGAATAAATTTATTGTTTACAAATTATCACTGTTAGCAGTAGGGATCAATGAATACAATTATGGTCATAAATTATATTTGTTTATAAGGGGCTTCATTGTTGAATTTCGGTCAGCTTAGGTGACTCATCAATTCATTTTATTTTTGATTACAGCTTGATTCCACATCATATTTTTAGTACAAGTATGGAATTTTCAGTGTGGATATTGGTAGCCCACATTTCGCAGGCCGACCATAGATATCAGGTGTGCATCGGCAGGCGATAGAACCTCGGACCATGTGCATGCTGGGCAAGAGTCCTAACCACTGTGCCCCCGACGCAGCAAAAACAGTGATATCTTCAGATAACCACCGGATAGTGTTACTCAGTAATAAGGGATTAGGTTAAGAATAATATATATATGTATAGAGTCGACATAAAAATTAATTTTCTTCGCACAAAATTACTGATGTCTCAGAAAGAGTTCCTAGTGAAAAGACAAGATGACACATAAACTTTCACAATACTCGGTAAGTAAAATTATTCTTAATATTATGTCTGATTATCTTTTACTCTTTTTTCCTTCACGTTCCCAGTGGAACATAGGGCAACTTCAAGCTAGTGGCTTGAAGTTTCTGTAGCAGTGTTTAATATGACAGGAAGGGGTTGCTAGCCTCATGCCCAACCTTTCCTCTTTACCAGCATTATTTCTGGCTTAAAGAGGTAAAACAGTGCGTCTGTGGCCGAGAGTCGAACCCCAGACCGTCTGAATGGTCGGCGAGCGTCCTAAACGCTGTGCCACCGACGCAATAAAGCTGTGTGCGCCAGCCGTGAGTCAAACCTGGGTCGCAACTGTGGAGGGTTACATGATACTGCTACACTACCGGTTCGAATACACAGTGATACCTTCATTGACTGGATATTGATTTTCAGGAGAACCAAACACACCCATCCCTTCCTCTTGCAAGACGAGACCGGCATGCAGGATCATCCTGTAGCGCAACCACTTGAGAGCCCTCTCCATCGTTGGACAGTCTTTTACTTGACTGAGGCTAACCTTCAAAAAAATCAAGGACGCTTATTTCACTCAACTTGGATTTCATCAACTTGATGCATATAGATCCTAAGCAAATGATAATATACCCGCTAAGACTCGAACCCATCATTCATCTTCATCAAAAACACCAAAGGACTAGTCTGATAGAAAGCGGCTGAAAGCAGTAATCATCTTGTCACCTGGGCCAATCACCAACCAACCAATCAGAATATTTATTTCCCTTCGGACCTAGCTAAATCGCCTATGGATCAGAACAATCTATTTTCCACTGCTTTGGTCAAATGTTAATATGGTTAGAAATGTATAAATATGATGCGCTTTGTTTTCCTAATAGAGTAGACATCCAAACATTCACAGACAAAACTTTATCTTTTAATGCTTATATGGTTCAGTGAACTTTTTTTTATTTTTGATTTACAGCTTGATTCCACACTGTATTTCTGGTATAAGTATGGAATTTTCAGCATGGATATCGGTAGCCCAAATTTTGCAGGCCGACCATAGATATCAGGTGTTCGCCGGCATGGGCTCGAACCCCGGGCCATGTGCATGGTCGGCGAGAGTCCTAACCACTGTGCCACCGACCGAAAGGTTCTAAAGAAGGAATAACCTTACCCAGCATAACATCAGTTGGGTTGTCCAATGTGTACAGTATTATCAACACCCAAGTATAACGTCATTCGGTCTTACTAACAATCAATGAAATCATGATTAGGTAGAAGCTAGAAGTTCTAGTGACTGAATGGTATACGAGCTTGCCTTGTAACCGGAAGGTCCTGGGTTCAAACCTGGATGGTGAGTGGGTACTGACGATGATTCCCAAACTAGGATGAAACACCTGGTTGTCCAGTGCTCCCTGTGGATGGTTTCCAATGGTTCTCTAATCTGTTATCAATCCGTGGTCAAGCTCAAAAAGTCAGTGAAACCGTAATGTATTATTCCTCATTGATGCATTATCATATTAGACTAAGATTTAATAACATGTTCGCTGAAATTTTCAGTTATTTCCTGTTATCTTTTTTACAAATAAGCTCACAGATTAAATGATATTAGCAGTCTCAAGTATGCATAAAGAGAGATTTTATCTTGAAAATGTTATTTTTTCACTTTACCATGTGATATTGTATATGTATACATATTTCTGCCTTATATTTCAATAAAATATATGACTTTTTATGCATTAATCACTTAGAAAAAATATTAATCGCTAAAATGTTTACCTACGTTACACATTCAATATTCAACTATTGAATTTTGAAACTTGAAATTATCTAAATAATAATAATGATGATTTACTTTATTCCAAAACAGTACTTGTGATACAGAATGGAATTTTCAGCATTAATCACAATATTCCATCTAATTTCCTCAAATTATAAATAAAAATTAATCACACAGAAAGTTTTTCACATTTACAATAGAGGTAGTGTCAAAACATGCAGCATATAAAATGGAAATAACAATAATAATGATAACAGCTAGGGTAATAATAATAAGAATACAAGTGAAAATTACCGTTGGCTTGTGTCACACAGTATTGGCAATGTGGTATAGAAATCCTAAAATGTGTGAAAATACTGAATATAATGTTCTCTTTACATGATATGGTGAGGGGAAAACAAAGATGACAGCCGTCATGGAGATAAGTTGGTGTTTGCAATTATGAGAGTAAAACAGAGAAGTAACAGGACCATAAATATAATAGAAATAATAAAAGTAAAACTTGAAGGTATATAAGGATTGAAGGGGGAAATTGTTTATTTACAAGACGAAAAAAGGTTAGTTAATTGTTGCCTGACGCTATTTTCATCACATAAAATACGCTCCAAGTATGGTATCATAGAATTTCTATTCTTAGACGTGCGAGCACACAGTTTTCTGAAGTTACCCCTTGTTCTACCTGGGGAGATGCAAGGTGAAAGCTGAGAGTGAACCGAATGCTCCAAGTCAGACAAAATCTCTTTAGCAAATTTGTTGCATGAAGTCAAGTGCCTATCGACAACGACGTTAACTATGTGGTCCACTAGGACACCACTCACCCTACTGACCGTCTTCAGTATTCTACGAATCGTGACATATATGTACACATATATATGTGCATACTAAGAAGTTAAATTTGGTGGGTTATACAAACGACGGACTAGTTACCTGTATATGTAAATCATGTACTTGCAAAATGTTCCTCCAGAATCATTTTTCTATCTACCTCTAGGGGAATTTTTAAAATTTAAATATACATTTAAACGTCAATGTTCAAAGCAGCGCTTTTATGTGATTCAGAGATTAACTGCTAATAAGTTTGCTCAACAATCTCCCCCCTTCTTTGCTGCATACTGTCGATTACATAGCTAGAAATAATGTACAAGAAAGAACTCTAGTAATGAACCAATCAAGGATCTATTTTAATTGGACACTAAATAGTAACTAGTTTAATGTGTCTAGTTCTAGCTTTAATGCAGACTAAACTCGATCAGTCCATGACGGTGGACTGTGATTTGTTGGCCTTAGATGAGTGGAAGCAATCGCCACGAAGCCTTGAATGTAGGTCTTGTGCTAATTTATAGTATTCAGTAAGGCGTATCTGCAACCTCGAGTGAATTCATGTCTCTTCTGAGATTCGAAACCCAGTGCTGCACTCAGAGACGTTAACACTGAGTATTTATTCATGTTCGCAACTTTATTGAACATTTTTTGATTGGACACCAGTGTAATCGAATTCAGTCTCAACCAAAGATAGGACTAGATTCATCACACTGGTTACTGACCAGTGTCCAATCAAAAATATCCAATACAGTCCGACAAAAGGTCAATTGCCAGCCTGAATAGCCCATTAGTCACGTCTCTGACTGCAGCACTCACTGGGTGACACGGGTTCGAATCTCAGAAGGGTCATGGATTCTTTCAAGACTACAGATATCCAATTAATATTTAGGTGAGACCATGTATAAACTTCAGACAAAAATCTGTTCATATAAGAACAATCCAAAGCAGAAACTACTGGGACAGAAATCGTTAAAACAAATTGGCATAATTAATGAAGTTAGCTTTGAAAGAATATTGAAGGTTATGCAAAAAGAAAGAAAAAAGGAAAAGAGACAGTGCAGGCAGCTCCTTGAGGCACACCAGTCGCCGTTAGCAAAGAAGTGGACCGCTTTCCATTTTCTACCTGAGTTTTAAGTTTTAATAGTAGTAATATTGTTTTTATAGCGTAGGATTACTAGTCAGCCGTCTGTCTTCCCAAAGTTAACTACTGCCTAAAAAATTAGACACCTTTTTGATGTGGTTGTATTCTCTGAGCTAGATAGTTAATTTGCGAAGCTTTCATCGCTCTATTAAGTGACAGCTTCAGCGCAGACTTCATTTTGAAGTGAGCTTTCAGATTTCTCCACGAGTTTACTTATCAGCTCTCCTGGTGACCTAGGACTTGATTGGTTGTTTTTGTGTGTTTTTACATCTTCTAGGTTACTTACTTAAGGTAGAAGTGCTGCGATGAGTAGTGGCTGGCCCTCTTGAATAGTGTTTGTGTGCAATTGCTTTTGTGTGTTATTAGATTGTTGCTCTTGTAATTCAGTATTTGGTCTGTGTAGGTTGATTTTCTATAGACTTGAGTTTCTAATTCTCTTGTGGTTGTTCGCCTGACTAAGACGTCGAAAAATGGGATTTGGTTCTCGGATTCCTCTTCTCTTGTGAATTTGATGTCGTTGAAGACATTGTTTATTAAGTTGTTAGTTTTATCTAACTAGTTTCTTTTGATTATTACAAAGGTGTCATCTACGTAACGTATCCAAATCTTGGGTTTGATAATCAAAAGAAACGAGTTAGATAAAACTAACAACTTAATAAACAACGTCTTCAACGACATCAAATTCACAAGAGAAGAGGAATCCGAGAACCAAATCCCATTTTTCGACGTCTTAGTCAGGCGAACAACCACAAGAGAATTAGAAACTCAAGTCTATAGAAAATCAACCTACACAGACCAAATACTGAATTACAAGAGCAACAATCTAATAACACACAAAAGCAATTGCACACAAACACTATTCAAGAGGGCCAGCCACTACTCATCGCAGCACTTCTACCTTAAGTAAGTAACCTAGAAGATGTAAAAACACACAAAAACAACCAATCAAGTCCTAGGTCACCAGGAGAGCTGATAAGTAAACTCGTGGAGAAATCTGAAAGCTCACTTCAAAATGAAGTCTGCGCTGAAGCTGTCACTTAATAGAGCGATGAAAGCTTCGCAAATTAACTATCTAGCTCAGAGAATACAACCACATCAAATCATGCACCTGAACTGCAAATGTTCTCTATCATATCTAAATTAGACACCGTTTGAAAGTCAACCAACCAGGAGTTGAACTCGAATCATCCACATCGTTGATGATCATTCTATAATTGAACCGTCGATGCACATAATAAAATGAGTACATTTACAGTAACTAGGGTCTTTAATTATGTAACATGAAGCGTCAACACTGGAATACATTTCAGCCTAACAAACATACAAATTGTAAGTTTGTTCTAGTTTTAAAGTGTCTTGTAAATATTGACTAGGATAAAGAGAGACTTAGTCAAAATGTAACGAAATTTTATCACAGATCACCTACACTCTATTCAGCCAAGGTCATTTGCCTAAAAGACAGCATATTACATTTTATGAATTGAAAAGATACTTGTAATTTAAGTCACTGATGTGAAACAAAACCACAACTATAACATTTAAGAGTTGATTTGTAAGGATTAGATTTGTTTTTTTGGAGTTTGACCACGGATTGCTATCAGATTAGAGAACCACTAAAATCCAGCCAGAAGTATTAGATAGCTGTTTCATACTAGTATGGGGATCATCACCAGTACGCACTCACCAACCAGGGTTCAAACTGATTACAAGGCGAGCTCGTATACCATTAAGCCACTGGGACCCGATCCAATGTCCCAAGAATTCTAACTTCTACTAATTTGTGATTTAGTGCAACCACTAACCAATATCACTCACTGGTGGGACATCCACCCTCATATTTGACTGGATGAACTTCAGAGTTCACGACTTCTCACTGGAACTCCAGGAAACTTCGTCCTGTAGCGAGTCATTGGTGAGCATCAGATTAATAATGCTGTGTTCAGTGTCACTGATTTGAGATAATTAGGTGAATTAGTTATACATCTACGAATTGAGCATCTTTTCATCATGATCTTACGTCATCTCAATCTACATTCTTGTTTTCCACCATACTCTTAACAACAGCTAACAGCAAATACTTATAGATTTTAAAAATAATATCAAAACAAATCCGAATTTAGTTAAGTTTTTATATTCCAAAAAACATTGGCCTGTTCATCATTGTTAGTGAATGCATCAAAATGGCAACCACCTAGTTAGTAGATGGGTCTCCAGCCTCAACTGGTAGAATGCCAGACTAGTTATTCCTAGGCTAGTAGTTTGAGCCCCAGAGTAACTCCAACTTTAATTTCAATTTCAACCATATATATTTATATATGTCTTTGATGAGGTTAACACCGGAAAACTGCATCCAGGTAGCCAGTCCTTGTTTTAAAGGAGACTCACACATTCTAGGAAAGGTTCGAAGGATAGCAAATAGTTTTGATCTCTTCTCCCTGTCATACCATACGCAGAGAAGAGATTTCATTAAAATCTTTAAAATTTTTAAAAAAATGACTATGGACCTGATCTACCCTCTTTTTTCCTCCCCACCAGGTGGGAACACCTTATACGACATAGCAAGAGATTTGAAAAGCCAAGGAGGAAATATATCTCTGTGGATTTATGGTTTCCATACCAAGTCATACACTCCTGAAATTGACTCCCATAAGAAGTTATGTCAGCTCCTTCAATCGATTTACTCATGAAGGGTTTCAGACAAGCACAGAAATTCACTAGAAAAGGGTTAACGCAGTGCTTCAAGTCTTATTTTCTTCCTCAACTAATAAATCTGAATCTATCAAATGAATAATAAGTACCAGGAAACAAACTTAACAAAAAGTGAAGCAGTTGTATGAGTAACTGAACAAATATTCTGAACCATCCTCACAGTTTATGAATTAATTATCAATTTAAAACTTTTATTAGTTCAAGAAGGCTAAATGCCACCAAAATTTCCTCTAGAAACCGAAATGATTCGGATCACAATATGTGTGATCTGCTGAGCATCATACATGGCAGTCAAGAAACCAAACATAAAAGCTGTAAACTACAGAGTGGTTGAAATGAATTTCTGGACACCACTCAATGTGAGTCAGTCAGTAGTGTACAAAGACTCTCAACTAATATTCCAGTGTGGTGAGAGCAGGCTGCTAGCCAATTGGTAGGCATTAATCTACATCAACGTCTAGGTCACTAATATTGGCCGTGAGAAAATATGAACAAGGCTGATTCAACAACCAATCACAGAAGACTTAACGTGGATAAATATGATTCGCAGACGGATGGCTCCAGTTTTCGAGGTTACCCAAAACAACAAATCAGAAGCCTGCGTTTGTCTGCTGGAATAAGCTATAATAATGAATGTGAAATATATATAAATACGTGTTGATTTCCGTAATAAAACGATCTGTTGCCTGCCCTTGTCTTCTGTTGTTACACCATGAATTCTCCAAATCCAAATTCAAAGGTGTAACATTATTAGTGTGAAAAACGTAATCAAATTTATAGTTGCCTTCATCGTTTCTAGTCTATGGTGTTTTATTACCCACCCCCCACCTCCAATTATGTAATTTGATTAATATACAGTAATGTGTAATGGTATTATTGAAAGCAATAAAAGCCTTAGTCTGAATAATCTATTTATTTATATACATAACAGAATTTCCAACTGTGTTTTATCTAGTCCTTAGATTAAAATATCGCAGTAGAACAGTAATTTACAGCATGTTATTCGTCAGAATTTGCATCTATTTCCATCATGCCTCAACCTACCCTCCACACATACATACACACTAGACGCAGCTAATTCTTCAAAACAGACCAAGCGGAATATTGAAAGCTTTTCGAAAACACTTTTGTCTATAGAATATTCTTCAAGAATATAAATAGGTGGTCAGAATAAAGCATAACTGTGTAAATTTGAAAAATTAGACAGTGAAATTATTGTTATCAGTAGAAAGTTTCATTAATTTTAGTTAGATGAAATAACGAAATTCAACAAGTTTTAAAGTACTTTCAACAAAGGAGAAATTAGCGACCTGAAAGTAGTTGTGATAAAAGCTCCACTCTATTGATTAACTTCAGTTGTCAGATTTTCGTAATGGGTCAGTGAATTCCAGTCCAAGCTTAATCCTGAAGTCTGAAGGTCCCGAGTTTGATCCCTGGTGAAGTTGTGGATGTAAGCTATCAAAAAGAGTCCTAACCATCAGCTGTCTTCATGGTTCTTAAATGTCACCCTCTACCGGATATTACTTCGTGATGGAAATTTCCCCCACTGTAATTAATCCAAAATTCCCAAAAGAGTCTACAATCTGAATATTGATTTTATTTATACTCTTTTCTATGTTCCCATTGGAACATAAGGCTTCAAGCCAGAACTTTGAAGTTTCAGTGGTGGGAGGGGGGTGTGTGGGGCTGCCAGCCCTACGCTCAACCTCCCCTGTCAATGTCAGACATACATCCGGCTAAGTGAGGTAAACGTGTGTACCAGTCCGGGAATCAAACTCAGGACCTCATAATCGTTCAGCAAGCATCTTTCCTGTGAGCCACTGACGTAATCAATGTTGACTGGTTATTTATAAATTCAAGATGTGTTCTTTTTAATGAAATAGAAACTATAAACTGACAAGATACATGTTGTAAATGTAAAAGTTTTTTTAAAAAAACATGGAATGTTAAATTATGAAAAAAAACCATGTTTAAAAACTTCTGTTTTTTTCTATTATAAAGATTTAAACTTCCAGTTTGAAATTTAAAACATCAACTACTTGTCTTCACAAGGTTTATGATTGTTTAATTGAAAGACAGCGAATCACAAAGCCTGAGAAAGATAATGAAATTAAACCAGTCTACTTTAATTTAATGCCATAATCATCAATATTAATTATAAAAAAAGGTGAAATGGAAGTGAATCCAGCATACTCTAGCGAAATCCTACATCTAAAATTATCGTGAGCAATAAAGTAAACATTTTTACCAGGCGAAATATGATTAGACAATGCGTCAAGGATAGATTACCGCTTTTGTCCACATCTATGTGCATTTACTCTTTTACTTGCTCTTGTGGAGCTGATTATATTGAACGTTGTAAGCGTTCTCTCGGAAAACGTGTAGCTGAACACTATCTGGTTTGGTTAATGAAAGGCGAACGTAGAACTGTGAAGTCGGCTATTTGTGATTAGAGTCTGGTCATTTAGCCTCCCACGTGATTCATCTTTCGAGGGGTTATGTACATGGCAAAATCGAATCGATCCAAAAGTTTGCACGTTTTCTTCACTTATGCATAGCTAGCCGAAGCTTTAGCTATTATACATGAAAAGAAACCTAAATTATGTGTGTTCAAAAGCGTTTTGTCAAACCCCTTTCTTTACCCTGGTCATAATAATTTTCTTTCTAGTTTTATTTTATTTTTTTTACCACTTGAATTCTTTCCACTTCACTTCACATCTTCATCCCTATCGTAATCGTACTCCTAATTTTCAAAATGTTTAGACAACACTTGACATTTTTGTTATAAAACAATCTTTAACATTTTTGTAATTTATCCACTTCAACTCTACCCCTTATAACTTTTATCACATATACCCACACATTGACTGAGCAATTATTTAGTGCCACTTAATAACCTATTTCTGTAATATAAATACGACTGTACAGCTTGAAAATGAAGTCGTTGAAAAGAAATTTCTTCGCTGAACAAAAACTGTGTTTTTACTTATGAATAAATGGGTATTTTTCGAGATTTAAAACATTTGATATTTTCTATTATCATCATTATTACTTGATCCACTAACCCACAATCATTGGTTAATTCCTCTATAAATAAAGCGGTGTAAATTAGACTGAAATTCCACTGTGGGTAAAATTTCCATTTCGATAAAGTCTTACAGTATTAAACAGTAATATTCATATATCAAATAGTTCTCTAAACCGATATCAATCTGTGGTCAAATTCGTAAAACAACCAAATCCAATCCTTACTAATAACAAACTCTTAAAAATTAGAGTAAAGCCTGACGAAAATGTAATTAAAAATTATATTTGTTCTCATATTAATAATGGTAATATTTACAGATACTCCAAGAAGACTGTTGAGTGAAATCACTCGCTAAGTATACCCATGAGTGGAATGCAAATCCAAAATGACGAGCTGGCAGCAGGTTTGATAATGACAGTGAGGAGATTAATATATATGTAAAACTTGGGCACTGTGGTAGTAAATAATTCCATATTAGTTTGTTTATTAGATATATTACACAGTGAAGCAGTATTATTTACTGGATGACGTTTCGAACTAAATTTATCGTGGTTCATAATCATATCACTGGTAATCACACGACTTTGAAACTTGAGTTTCATAGTTTTCTTTGTCTTTTCCTATTTGTCGTAGGGGTATCTGGGACAGGTGATGAATCATTTCTATTACATGTATTTGCAGTTGATTCGATAAACAAAACTTCTGCTATCAATCTTTCCTATACCCTGTGACATTCGATTTTGAAACTGTCATCCCATCCCATCCTATTGTATGGTTGTGTGTAACTGAATGTAGTGAGCGCTATAGCTGAACTATTCTCTAGATTTCTTATCTTATTCGGGTCAACCAATCTAGATTTTGCTCAGTTTTCATGCTCGGCTAGTCTGACTCACCCTGTCCTACTAGAATGACCTATATATTTGACCTGACAATCATTGCAGGCAAGATATTAGATAAACTGAACTGTTTTGTTTTAAAGGCTCCACAGGCAGGACCCTTAACCGACAAAACTTGTTTCTAACTGAGTTTATGGGTCGTTTGAATGCCAGCCACTTTTATTCCTGTCTTGTCTAGAATTCTGCGTAAGGTAGTTTCCGAGGTTCCTTCCTTGTATGAAATCACTACTGACAATTTTGACTCCTTATTGTTGGTGTCGTCACTAATATTACTATTATCACTATTATTAATATCATTATTAGTGTTATCATTATTATTATCATCACTATCGCTTCTATCATTATTTATTTTATTTTTATATTTCCTTACATATTTCTTGACTAATTTGTCCGGGTAGTTAATAAGTTTCAAGGCTTCTTTTATGTGTATCACTTCCTGTCTTAGATTTTCCTTGGTACTACTTAGTTTGTGTGCTCTGTCATTTAAACATTTCACTAATCCTATTTTTACTGACATAGGATGGGATGATCAGAAGTCCAAATATCTATTTGAATGTGTGGGTTTCCTGTAAACACTAGTGTGCGTTTAACTTCCCATCTTCTTTCCTTTTTACGCTGCAATCTAACATTGGAAGTTCCCCTTCCTGACTTTCCAATTCATAAGTGAATTGAATCGCCTCTACCTTCCAGTTGATGTTTTCGAAAAATCTATCTATATCTTGTGTTCTGAGTACAATGAATGTGTCATCTACATACCTCCACCATACTTTTGGGGTGAGGTTGAACGTTTCAATCGCTACGTTTTCCCACCTGTGCATGAATATATCTGCCACAACCGAGGATATTGGTGATCCCATGGCAACTCCCTCAGTTTGTTTGCATATTGTCCCTTGAAATTTTAATACTATGGAAGTCAGGCATAGCTGCACTCCCAGCATTATGTCTTCAAGTAGTACTTTTGTCCAAAGTTCGAGTTCTTGGTCGGAAATGAGTTCGTTTCTGACTGCCTCTATAGCTATATTTATTGGCATACGTGTATATAAACTGACAATGTCAAAACTAACCATCTTGTCTTCATTATCTAATTTTAAATTATCTAATCTTTATTTTAGTTCATAAGGATTAGTTAGTCTAGATTTCGAGTGGCTTTTGTAGGGGATTTAATACCATGGCTTGAGGGGATCATTTGAAGAAGAAGAAGTGAAAGTTTATGAGTAGTCGTGCAGTCAGATCAAAGCAGACTACAGAGAACAGGATGAAACCGAGATGATCTATTGAAGCCATATGATCCACTTGGAACCCAAAGTAATAATAATAATAATCCTAAGAAGTAAACATCTTGATATCTACCATAGTTGAATTTATATATATCTTTATATTTTTTCATATTACAAATTGTAGGATATGTGAGAATTTTTGAGATAATTTCAATAGTGACATTTTCCTCACGGATCAATACCAGTTTTGAGAGGAGAGATCCCTGAAGACCATGGAGAACTGTTAGACAACTGTTTCTTCCTAGGAGGAGTAAGGAATCCTCGTCAGTACGAAATCACAATCTCTACAGAGATGGAACTCGGAATCTTTAGGTTACAAGACCAAGCTCGTTGACGATTCAGCCGCTTGAATTCTAACTTTGTCAGCATGGGATGTAGTACTCCCCTCAGTAGTGCTCCCTGCTTTTCAGTGATCTCTCTAACTGATCGTGGTTCCTGAGGAACATATAACAGTTGACATTTTTTATTCCCTTACGTTTTCAGCTTCAGTAGCAGTGGTGTTTCTTTTTACGGGATTTGGTTGCTAGCTTTATGTCCAACCCTTCCCCTTTACCAGTCTTATTAGTCCCTTAGCAAGGTAAAGGAGTGAGTCAGCCAGGGATGAAACCCTGAACCACCAGCGTGATTGGCAAGCACAACAGTAGTTGACATTACATATTAATTAGTAAGCAGAAAGTAAGATACACCACTAGATAGCATACGCACTCAATCAGGCATTTCACGCAATCTCTTTCGGACAAAAATTAACACGTGTCAATAGAAAGAAAGAAAAACTCTAGCTAGCTAGATCAATACTTTTCATTTTAAACCTTCTAATGAGCTGAAGTGTTTAATTAGGAAATAAAAAAAGTAAATTCTAAATCCCATAAGAGAATAATGTAATCAAGCAGTAGAAGCATTGTCATTTGTTAGCTGTTGTTGTTGTTGTTGATGATGATGATGATGTTGTCACTACTGCTGCTCCTACCGCTGCCCCTTTGGGTGTTTGTCTTTTACACATTCACTCTACTGTCTTATATAAATCTATCCAAATATTTTGGTAAACAGAGATTATTACCCTCCATTTTTTTCTACTGAAGTGTACACTATTTTATATTATGCATTACATACTTTTATTCAAGATAAACAAATCATCAAAATAACAAGAAGAACAGAGATCAATTAGGTAGACACGCCCCATCCCCCCTCGCAGACACACACACACACTTACACAGAGAGATAGAGAGATGAGTTAGTTAATTTAGGTTACAACAAAACAAAACACTGAAAACTTTCCACTGATGAAATAGAATAAATAACCTGAAAGAAAACAAAGAACAAATTATAGAGTATCGGGAAATCTTGTTTGTTTCTTGAGGGTTGTTTACTGATTTGGGCGGTGCATACTTTTCTTCTGTCTCTGTGTATGATTACAAGGTATGCTATGTGACAAAGATGTGTTGCAATCTGTATGCCAAATAAATTCGGTTTATAGTCTCTCCGTAAAGCAGTAGTGGGTGTGTAGTGGGTGTGTGTGTGTGTGTGTGTGGTAAACTAAAATGACCAACTGTTCACCGCCTATGTAAACTCGTGGTAAACTGTATTTCCAGTTGGCAGGAGGCTTTAGAGTTTGTGAAACTGGATACTTCTGTCGTCTTAATTAACATGAACATTAACATTTTAAACACTTACATGTAAATTATAATAATAATAATAACAGCTTTATTCCAAGCGGTATTCGTGGTACAGGTATGGAATTTTCAGTGTGCATTACAGTATATTGCATCTAATTACCTCATAAATTATATAAGATTTTTAAAATCAAAAAATAAATAAATAAAAACCAACGCCAAAAAAAAGATAAATAAAAATAAAAAAATAAAAAACAAACAGCGTAGAGTTTACATTTCAAACAATGCACCTCAGGATATGAAATATAAAGTTGATGTGTGATAGAAAATGAGAACAACAGTGTAATAGTAACGAGGAAAGGAAAACGAAAACTAATTGGACTATTTGTTAAAGTACCGCAGTAAGTTTATCGTGTCATACCTAACGGATTTCTCATCACATAACAGCTGTGCCAGATATGGTATTGTGGAGTTTTTGTATTTGGTAGTCCTAGCATATAGCCTCATATAGCTGCTTCTATTTCTACCAGATGAAATGCAAGGAGACAGCTGCGTATAGAGAGGATGCTCGGGGTCTGAAAATATTGTATTCGCTAGTTTCTTACATGACATTATATTTCCACCCAGAATAGTGTTAACCAGTTGGTTTGACGATATCCCACTTGCCCTACTAACGGCTTTCAGGGCCCTTCTCAGCAAAGCAAAATCTTTCTTAAGTAGTCCAGGAAAGATTAGTGGGGAGCAGTAAGGGGGGATGGGTAGAATACAAAAAATGACAAACTGAGAAAGCAAAGACTGCTTTATGCCAGACTGCCTGAATTTCCTGACGTAGAACGTTAAGCGAAACATCTTTCTAGTAACTAGCAAGATGTGGGAGGACCAGGAAAGATCGGTGGAAAAACTCAGCCCAAGGTACTTGACATTAGATGTATTTTCAACCTCTATGCCGTCAATGATAGTGGGACCATGTGAGCTAACTAGTTGCTGTAGGTCACGTTTACGTCTGGAAGTGAAATTGACTACCTGACATTTAGACGGATTAAGCTTAAGACCGTTTGAAGAGGACCACTGACTAATTTCCGACAGAAAGTTATTTAATTTGAAACAATCTGACTGAGAGTTGACAGGCATAGAAACAGAGAGGTCATCAGCATACTTAACAAAAGCGGCTACATCAGAATGAGGCAAGTCATGTAAGAAAAACGAAAACAGAAAGGGAGAAAGAACAGTACCTTGAGGAACACCAGCTAAAGTAAGTGAGGTAGTGGAGGACTTTCCATTGTAGACGGTGTACTGCTTCCTATCAGAAAAATAGGAATGCAACCACTTACTTGTCCAGCTCTCAGCCTGTGTTGCAGCAAGCTTACTTAGCAAGAGAGACCTGGGAACAGAGTCAAATGCAGATGTGTAATCAAGGAAGGCACACCGAACGTATTTAGCTCCTTTATCTAAACTAGAGACTATGTTATGGTGAAGGACAACAGCGGCATCTAACGTACTCCTACTATGTTTATAAGCAAACTGGTTGGGGTCGTTGAAAGGCTTTAAAGAGGGTTCAAGATAAGTCTTTCCATAACTTTCAAAAAAGGTGAAGTAATAGCAATGGGTCTAAACTTAACATTAGGTCCACTTGTTGATTTAGGCACTGGAACGATTTTGATATTTTTCCATGATTCAGGTATAATACTTTTGGAAAACGATTCGTTGAAAATGTCAGTTAATGGGGAACACAAGATGTTGGCACATTTCTTAGTGAATTACAGTCAATTTATATAGACTAAATTAAATATTCTAAGGTATTGGTTCAGCAATACCAACAACAACAACAGACAACAATCAGCCAGAATAAATTGGAGGAACCTGAAAGAAACAACCTCCTTCACCTACCGATCTGAGAAGCATAGTTTCAATTACTGGCAGAACTGACGAGGATATCAAAACAAGAATCGGAAAAGCAAGACAAGCTTTCATTACTCTTAAGTCTGTCTGGAGGTCAACAGCACCAAGCATCAAAAATAAGATCCTGATTTTCAACTCCAGTGTGAAGTCAGTGCTACTCACCATACGGATCAGAGACTTGCACTGCGCGTCATAAAGAGCATCTCAAACAAACTTCAAACCTTCATTAACAGCTGTCTTCGCTCAATATTATAGATCATATGGCCGGCCAGAAAAGATCACCAACAGAGATCTCTGGCAATGAGCGAACCAACACAGCAGGAACCGATTGTGAAACAGACAGTCAGGAAGAAATGGAGATGGGTTGGCTGGCCATACTCTGAGAAAACAAACCATCAAGTGACATAACTAGACAAGCCATTGCTCGAGCGGAACACGAAAGGGAAGGGGCGAGTTGGTCGTCAGTGCAAGGGTGACTTGGAGGAGGTCATGTAAAGAGGAGATGAAAGCATGTGGGGAGACTTGGAGCGGGTTGAGAAAGTTGGCAGAAAACCGAACGCAATGGAGACGTTTGGCTGAATCCCTTTGTTCCTCCAGGAATTAAAGGAAATAATAATAATAATTGGTTCATGGACCAGTCGATTGGTTCTCAGTGGCTGAATGGTCTACAAGCTAGCTAGCCTTCTAACCAGAAGGTCTTAGTTTTGAACTTCAATGAGTGCGTATTGCTGAAGAGTCCCGAAATGGAACGAAATGGCTGTCTAGTACTCGCAGGGTTTTCGATGATTCTCTAACTGACGTCAGCTCATAGTGAATTCGTCCAACCAATTAAGTTAAATATATTCAAATGATGAGATATATCCTGATGATTTAAATACTCTTGTGCGTTGGTGACACAGTGGTTAAGACTCTCGCCGACCATGCACATGGTCCGAGATTCGATTCCCTGCCGACGCACACCTAATATCTATAGTCGGCCTGCAAAATTTGGGCTACCGATATCCACGCTGGAAAATCCATACTTGTACCAAATATACAGTGTGGAATCAAGCTGTAATCAAAAATAAAAAATAAAATAAAATAATTAACCCAAAATAACTTCTTCAGATATTTATACATATATTAGAGAACCACTGGGAAATCTGGGAGTACTGAACAGGTATTTCGTCAGTTTAGTTCGGGACTCCTCAACAGTGCATACCCACTGGAGCTCGAACCCAGGACCTTCCAGTTACGTGGCTTGCTCCTACATCATCAAGCCACTGGGACCCCACCCAGTGGTCAGTGAATTCCAACTTCTGCCAGTTCACTAGGACGAAACAGCTGTTCAGTACTCCTAGGTTTTCCAATGGTTCTCTAACCGGTGGCGTCTCATCATGAAATCCTGTAACGTTATTCATTGTTGCTAAGTCGATGTACTGATATGGTCAAGTACGTATAGCATATATCAGCATCACAATTCGCACATTTCTCCCATATTGTGGCCCTTTGTCTTCCTTTCGTAATTCGCATGTGATTCATAAGAAACACTTAGTTCTTCTCTTCGCCACTAAATCCATATCACCGCTATTCGATATTCTTACAGATGATATACACATTTATATCTTTATCGATATACTACTCACAAATCTTGTCAGTAACACGCTCCATACCTACACCTTGTTATATTAGATTTTAAGATTGACATCTTGTCCCATCTTATTGTGTGACTGTGTGTAGCTGGATGTGATCTTTAAATGAGCTATTTCGTAGATTTCTTAACTTGTTGGCGTTAGATAATCTAGATTTTGCTAGCTTACTTGTGACCACTAGTCTGAATTAACCCGATAACCTATGCACTTCACCTAGTAATCACCTTAGGGTATTAGATAGACTAAATTGTTCTGTCTAATCGACTCCACAGGATCCTTTAGCGAATACTGTTTTTAGGTAAGTTTTTAGATTTGAGTGCCGCTTTTATTCCTGTATCGTTAGGAATTCTAAGTATGGGTATGCCGAGGTTCCTTCTTTGTATGGGAAGTACTACTCATGATTAAAATTCTTTATTGTTGATGTTGCCATCATTTCACTCATATTTGTCGTGTATGCCACGATTATTATTATTATTGCCATCAGCATTCCTACCATCATCATTATCCATGGTGAAAACTTGAAACCAATCAGATCCCTGCTAACTAACCCTTGAATATTTATACATTTTATTTATTGCATGAGTTCCCTTACAATATTAGAATTTAAATGTTAACTAAAAAGAAAACTTCACCTAGCCCATAAATAAGGAAATAAAGCTGTAAAACTAACTAGAAATTTTTGTCATTTAATCTAAAATATCAATCTCCAGTGCGGTGCATTAATGGCTACTGGATAGATTTCCTAAAAATCTAGTAGAAAGTCGTGACCAGGGAGATCCACCATTCCAAGGTGAATTGGGTGTTTTGTAATCGAAGGTTTTGTTAGTTGACAAGGCGAGAATTCAACGGTCACTGAATTCCAGATTAAGCGGGTGAATAGTCAACAAGCTTGGTCTCTTAACCTGGTGGTCACTAATCTGATCTTTGGCGGGTTTGTGAGTTCGCGCTGATAAAAAGTCTCAACCACTAAGACGAATCAGTTGTCTAAAAGTGTTCTTTGGTTTTCAAAGATCAATGTCTAATTGATGCTAGTTTGAGACGAAAATCTGACCACTGAAACTGATCTAAAATCTCCACAGATCCTATAATCTGTTTATCAATTTTTGTATAAAACTATTCTTTGTAGTGAGTTTCGCTCATTTGCTGTCCCATAAATTATGTCTTTAAAGCCTTACGCAGAGATTCCTCGTTTTCTAATGAATATTTAACTATGATTTTAGCAGAGTCTCAGGAAAAAACGCTTAGATTTATGATAGTCTGCTGAACTAGGAAAATTGACTATCATAGGGATTAAAAACTTATCTCAGTTACTGATAACATTTGATAAATGCCATCTGTTCCTTTTTGCTCAGCAAATCAAAGATCCTTGCAAATTTTCAGTCACTCTTAATAATTTTTCTACTATCTTTGAGGACTAAAATAGTATTATCTATTACATATGGTATTTCTTAACTTCTAAATAGCTAAATAAAACAAAGGTCAATCGATCGATATTTTTTAAATAGTAAATATATAAGTGATACTCCAGAATTGTAAGCATGATGTGATAATCTGCCACAACTAAAAATAACTTGAAGGTCCAGGGTACAATCCTTGGTGGGGTCGTTGGTGAACGCAGTTGAGCAATCTCAAGCTTGGACAAAACAGCTATCGAGTTTAGTCTCTACTTTTGAATGAGTCTCTTACTAATGTAGCTGTGAGACAAAATCTGTAGCTAAACTGTAGCAATAACCATATACTACTTAAATGCTTACTGATGAGGAATAATCAGTAGTCCTCATTAAACTTCCAAAATCTTATATTATTTCGGAAAACTACCACCAAATCGAGATCCCTTTAGTTAGTTATTAACGACTTATTTTGTAGATACATTCTGCGCAGGTATTCTAAAGCTGCTAAGTTGATGCACCGAGATAATTACTATGTTTATTCATCGCCTACGACAGACAAAACCGAAGGATCTAAGCTTCCTTGTGTCTAAGTATTAAAATGCTTTGATGTAATCTGACGATGGGATCTTAATACATTATGATATACAGGTGAGAAACATCTATTAACTAAAGTTAGGCGGAGAATTACTACAACATAGACCAGTTGACCAATCAACAAAAGTTAGAATCCATGGGTAACTGGATTCCATCTCAGTGGCTGAAATGTCAATAGGCCTGAAGGTCCTGGATCTCAAAAAGTGATTATGTTTGTGAAATGATGAAGAGACCGAAACCAGAATGAAGCAGGTGCCTGCAACTATCTGGTGTCCAGTGGTTCTCTAACTGATACCAGCTAGTGATCGATGTAAGGTATTTGGTATTGCTTTATGCCTTTTGAGTAAGTTGAAATTGCTCTCTAAAATGAATGGAAACTTTCAGTGACATTTATCCTGTTTGATTGTTTTATTAGACTGTTTTTTCAAAAATAAAATGGCGCATAAAGCTGTTTAAATAACGAACAGAACACATTTGTTATCTGTGTTTAAAATGGTTAATATGCTGTCAGTGGGAATGTGAAATACTGAACATTAGTTAGTGACCAGTTTAATATGTCTGGTGCCATATTTAGTGCAGACTGAATTCTAACAGTCAGGCTTGTAATATGGCCACCATGCTTAGTGGCTCGACATCACGATGTACTATGAACTGTTGATATTAAATGGTTGGATGTACTTGGAAGAAAGCCTTGGACTTAGGTTTCATGCGTTTTGGCCGTTACCAGTCAGCAAGAAATATCTGAAACCTTGAAGGAACTCATGTAACTTCTGAGATCCGAACTCGCTTCACCCAATACTGCAGTCAGAAACGTTACCAATGAACACATAAGGCTAGTTACTAACTAGTTGCCAATCAAAAAGTATCCAATACATTCATAAAAGAGGTCACTGGCGAAAATGAATATCTAGCTCACTAGTAATGTCTCTGACTTCAGCGCTCACTGGGTGACACGGATTTGAACCTCAGAAGGGATATGAGTTGTTTCTTCAAGGTTGCAGATACGCCTAGCTCACTGGTGACTGTCAACAAACGCAAGTCCTAGGCCTAGTTAGGGCTTCCTTCCGACTACCTCCAACCAGTTGATATCAACATGTACACTTTCAAAAAAAACTCAGTGACAACAATTCATCAAACATAATAGTACATTGATAAAAAACGTTGAATATAATTATTAAAGAGATGGAAAGGGTGAGTGGAAATGATGATGTCACGAGAAATGGGATTAATATAATCACTTGCGTAACTAGAATCTTAAAATTAAAGTATATCTTAATCCAAAGATAAGATTTCTACTGTTAAATTGTAGACGCGGTAATCTACTTAAGAAGATTCTTGGTTAGAATCACAATTGATTCAAGATTTATAAGTTTTGAGGACAATGGTTAATCCTTGAAACTGTTCGGATATATATATATATATATATATATATATATATATAACATTCTCTCTTTACGAAAGAGATTATCTCACAGACATAAGTACTCAACCTACACTTGTATAAATAACCAAGCCAACAGTAATCAAACTGTAGTATAACAGTTCGAATAGCCTTTTATGTCTGGTCAATAAATATGAGCATCTGAGAACTATGCCATTAAGTTTAACTAAATTTCTCGTTTTTATTTTCTAAATACTGACCAAAATACTTTGAAAGTGTTTATTTCATGCCAAGAAAATTATTTATAACCATTATATTATTATCGTAGGGTTCCAAAGGTTGTATACAGCTTCAACAGCACGTCCTTACTTTGTCTTCTTCTTCTCAGTGGTCCTCTTTAGCTAACCCCACGATTGTTCAGGGTCTCTCATCTCTTCCACACACACAATCTCCTCCATAACTAGTATAAATACTGAACAATATGTATCCATCACAGTTTTCCATAGAACCCACATTTTCCCAATAAAATAAAGTTTTCGATTTTATTAACCAATATATGCTAAAACGGACAAATGTTACCATTCATAGTATCTCAAACGTTAAATGAAAATCACAAGAAATAAAAGATTCAAATCGTAGATCATTACACGGAAATATTTTACAGTCTCATAAGTGTTGATGTTATCGAGTCTTTTAAGTGACAAATGTTTTTTTTTCATTTCTTGCATTCCACGTGGAATATGTAGCTTTAACTGTTAAAGTTTTAGTAGCTGTGTGGTAAATTCATGGACTTGCGTTACTCGTCTTATGCACAACCATCCCTCCTTATCTAAGTTTACTACAGACTAGTAAACCAGGTAATATATAAAAGTACACTAGCCTGGAGTCGAACCCAAACCTCTGGTGCGGCTGGCGAGTCTTCTGTCATCAAGCTAAATATGCGAAAGTCTTACTTTTGGGCTTTAGAAAATTAGATTAGAGCGTAACAGGTTCTGGGGAATGTGAGAAGTGTTTTCTTAAGTGGTGTGCTAATAGATTTCATCCAAAATTTCGAAAAGTCAAACATCTTTCATAAAAACCTGAACTTAGGCAGTAATCTTAAGGCTTTCAAATTCTTATCATTCAGGCTATCTGACTGAAAGGGGCGATGTTAATTGGAATTAATAAATCCAAATAAAAACCACTTAAAATCTGCTGTTTACAAAGATACTGCAAGACTAGGACGTTTTGGAAGAAACTGACTATTTCACCGGCTTGCTTTTCATATACAAATTAAACTCTATACAAACACTCATTACACAATTGCGTTTAAAGATAATCATTCTAGTTTTGCTCTATTATGTGGAGATTTTTCCACATTTCAGCATACTTTTTTGGCTTAAAACTTTCCTTGTCTTATATCATGCCGTACCTAAAATTCGTTAGTTATCTTTATAGGAAACATGTTAAGACGTCTATCACATGATTCTTAGAGCTGTCAGATAATTTTATTGAATTTGAGATTTTCCCGTCGATTGATTGGACCGAAGTGCTCGGTCTCAGGTTGACATGTCGGCTTCTTGTGCAGATGCTTCGACGATGTCTGGGGATTTGATTTGTATACAATTGGTGGATGGTGGCTAGCAGTGGAATCCAGGATGCGCATTTCGTCCTATTTGGGACTCGTCAGCTGGATGTACCTGCATTTCTCAGTGAGAGATGATGTTCCCACCGAGGCTCGAACCCAGTGCCCATAGTTTCAAACGCCAAAGCGTTATCCACTAGACCACTTGGGCCACGAGAGCCACCTCTTGTGCAACGGGTCATATTAATTATTGAATTGAATTTTTGATTTTCCCGTCGATTGATTGGACCGAAGTGCTCGGTCTCAGGTTGACATGTCGGCTTCTTGTGCAGATGCTTCGACGATGTCTGGGGATTTGATTTGCATACAATTGGTGGATGGTGGCTGGCAGTGGAATCCAGGATGCGCATTTCGTCCTGTTTGGGACTCGTCATCTGAATGTACCTGCATTTCTTAGTGAGTGATGGGCGAAATGCACATCTTGGATTCCACCGCTAGTCACCATACACCAATTAAATACCAACTAAATGACCAGACATCGTCGAAGTATCTGCACAAGAAGTCGACATGTCAACCTGAGACCGAGCACTTCGGTCCAATCAATCGACGGGAAAATCTCAAGTTCAATTGAATTAATACGACCCGTTGCACAAGAGGTGGCTCTCATGGCCCAAGTGGTCTAGTGGGCGTTCGAAACTATGGGTACTGGGTTTGAGCCTCGGTGGGAACATCATCACTCACTGAGAAATGCAGGTACGTCCAGATGACAAGTCCCCAATAGGACGAAATGTGCATCCTGGATTCCCCTGCTAATCACCATCCACCAATTAAATACTGTCAGATAATTGTTAACAGACGCTGAATGTATTAGTACTCATGAAATAAGAAAGCTACTGGTGCAAAATAGATCAAATCAAAGACGTGCTTCACACATGCACAATTTCATCAACCTTAAATTACAATTATATGTGAAATGTGAGCAGTGTGGTCAAAATTTCTGAACACTCAGATGAAAATATGAAAACATTTATATAGAGATGTGTAGGGATAACTGTTTAAATGAGCACTAAAACAGCTGTAGTTATGGGAATGAATTTGCAAAAGATTTAAGCCATAAGATTTTAAATGAAGATGCTTAAGTCCAACTTTATAGTATAAGGGATGAACATATTATTCTCTCTAATGTTCTGTAACTCTTAACACGTAAAGTGCATGTGGACTATACCATCAGTTTTTGAAAAATATAACAAATGACTGAATTTCTTTGTGCTCTGGTCACTACGTTGATTCCTTTGAACTAACTAGTCCTTTTGTGAGAAAAAACAGATCAACAGAAATCACCTATTGTCGAGACATCCTGGATACTAATAAAGGATATGCAAGATTTAGGCCAAAAATATTACATATGCCATATTATATATGGTTCTGAGTGAATAAATATAATATGATCCAGTTAAAGTCCCCCTCCCCAGTGAAACGTAGGATTACATTGCGTTAGTGTTATATTTAAAGCCTGTTGAAACCTCATCCTTTTAGCAGTGCCAAAACAGTTGGATATGTGGGTCACAATTAATTATAGCAAACAAAGATTTTAAATCAGTTTACGGTAAAGTGCTATTATTGGAACCTACAGACTTCGATGTGAGATATACACGTTTAAAATGAGTTAGCTACTGGGTATTCTGAATTGAAACTTCGTCTGAACGGATAACATTCCCTACAATAAGTATGCTTCAAGTTCATTTAAATACAGAATATTGTGTTTATAGTCAGTTATGTGGACGGTATATTTTAACGCAGAAAGGTACCTTAGTTATGGAGTAGCGAAACAGATAGATGACAAACGTTCTGGGATGAATCTAGTTAATAAATGTGGTGAAATTCGAGACACTGGTGGTGCTGAGTTATAAAAGATTTATGAATATGTAGTGAAGGAAAACTGAAAAATTCGGCTCAAGTAAATGTTAATATTCGTTGTTAAATTCCTTAAAGTCCTCCCAGATAGAATCCATTTTCCATTTTGCTAAAAATGTAACATTCAGTTTAAGAAAACTGTAGAATCTGCTCTGAAGAACGCTCACGACGTGCAATTTTGAGAGCTTATTACCGAAGGGTCACAAAACAAGAGAATTTCATGTGGAGATCTCAAAAATGATCCCTTTACAGTTAAAATTTCAGAAATGTTTGTCACAATTAGCAAAAATAACACGACCGTTTTACAAAACGTTCAGTCACCGGGAATCGTTTAATTAATCAGACACTTTAATTACAATAGACAATTAATATCATAAAATTAGGCATTTTTCTTTTAATTACACATGCATCTTAAAAAAGTATTTTCGCCAGGTAATATATTTCTATTAACACTAAGATTGACCCAAAATAAAACGTTTCTCGAGATTTCGGAGAAATGCATCACTCTTCCCCAACAAACCCCTAAAAACCTTAAAAGTGCCTCAAAAATTCTTATTAGCATGAAATATGAATGTTATAGATATACTGAAGTTAATGACACTCAAACCTAGCTTCACTTAAAAACCATTTTTCTAGGTTTGAAACATATAGAGTTTATCTGCATTCGTCGCCGTAGCTGAAAAAGCTGTTATTTTAACAAAATTACCAATTTAAATTCACCATAAAAATTACATTTGAGTTACATCAGTCCATACAATACGACATCAAACTGCTCAAATTTAAAGACTCACCGATGGGATCTATGTAGTCGAAATGGTCGATAAATGTCCTTCTGTCCAAATAAATTGACAACTATATACATGTTACTAAACAACTTTGACTTTACCTTTCCATCTGGAGTTGATTTTTTCAGAACACTAAAATAATGCTATAACATAATAAACTAAATATTACTCGAAGAAATATCCCTGGGGTGTTTCAGACACCATTGTATTTTTAACGCGATAACATTATCAAACGTTTTGTAAAATGTGTTCCTTACAAGGTCATTTAGTTTTTCATAGATATATTATAACAGTGAAGACAAAAATAAGTTAACTAGTCCACAACAAGCTTTTAAAGAGTCATCTTTGATGAAACCGAGGTCTTTTATAGTCACTTCTGGTGATTTCAATACCTGTTTAAAAAATGGTTCATCTCAAGCTGACTACTCTAAATCATCATAACCGCTGGTATTGTCTTTGGCAAGAAAAAATACTGCTTGGACAAAATAAAAAGAGACAGACTATTTCTTCCAAATTAGGAACAGACCTTAACTGTAAATGGTATCGAGTCATCTACACCTAAACGAACAAGCCTTTTATCGGTCCTATTTCGCAAATTTCTGTATATCGCCATTTAAAACCAACAAAAGTTATGCACATGACGACTTTTCTCGCAGACTGCTTATTCTTCGACTGCTAGGACAAGATCAAGGGCAGTATACCAAGTGCAAATGGAATTTCTGCTAACTAGTGTGTGACTCCACAACCAGTAGGTGTTGTATTTCTCTCGGTTCTGTGGTTCATCCCGAACTTCATCCACCTTGATCATCTTGAAATTATTTAGCAGTAGTCACAGTTAAAGCGCTAACAGACAGGCATTTAGCAGCGCATGCATCTTAATATTTTCCCTTTATGAATGAGAGAATAAAATTAGTTTTTGAAAGGAATTCTTATTTGTAATTAGCTTGAGCATCTGTTTGAAAGCTGAAGACCTTGGTGAACCGTTCGTAATAGCATGTACTGAAACTCAGTTCTTGTTCGTCTTGAAAATGTGCTAAGTAGCCTGGCACATTTCTATATTGCCCTGACACAACGGCATTTAGAAGGGTTATAGGAGCTACAGTACGATAATAAAGCTTAAAGTGTCATTGTGAAGACTACCTCCATGTTGACTGCAGGAGTTCTTTCGCCATCCGATGTTTCAGGTCTCATCACCATTAGCGATGATAAACATCCGGCCCTTACTGTATTTAGAACAGGGGCAACTTAGCGCAAACCTTTTTCTTTTTCTTGAATACGAAGTTGACGCAGTTACGTAAAGTCACTGGATAAAAAACAGTTGTCTTGCAGTAATGGTGTGTGGAGCAAAGTGGTGTCCTTAAATGCCAACGTTTGGACGACTGTGAGAAGTTAAAACTGTAACAGACTCATGTAACCAGTCCTCAGTGGTGGCCATATGCATGGAGGTAACAGCAGACGAGTGTTAGTTGATGTCGATTGGGGGTTTCCATCACATCTGCCTGTCACTTTTAACAATATTCGTAATAACTACTTAGTGTTCAGCACGAATAAGCAAACACATAGAGCAATTATTCCCTGAAACATAGAATTCGCTATAGATATAACAAAAGTTCGCCAACACACAAACTGATGATCCTCGCTGCATTTAAAGATGGAAGAGCACTGAGTAACGAACTGCCATCCGAAGTTGTTTAGAATCTAAGAGAAGAGCACAAAAACTGCCCCACTTGGATGAGTGTGTAGATGTAACAAAAAGCCAAGAGAATTTGATGGGTGTAGTTATCTGTATTTTGGTAAAATAATGTAAACATACCTTCTCGTGCTCTACGCTCACCCGAAAATCTTACTCGAAGGATATTTTAGCAAATATTCCTGAAGTGATCACTTAAAATTGGTTAGGATGAGGAAGAAAGCTACTGAAAGCAGCTCCATGCAGTTTGGGTACTTATGGAGATAATAAGTTATCTTTATGGGCGGAGTCACTTCCCAGCTGGTTGACATGATCTGTGCGCATCAGGTCTATCCATCAGATTAGACTCGTTATAGGAACACTAGAGAAACACGAGTAGAACATCCCACGAAGGTTTGTAGGATTCGTGATATTCCCGTCTTGGAAACGAATACCTCAGCGGCATGTTTGAGCAAGTCTAAACTTGGATAGCGAAAGCCTTGGCTCTACTTAATGAGGTTCTTGATTGTACCAGACGAAGGTAATATTAGTGGTCAAGATATTCATGTCGACTTACCACCTCAAATGATAAAGTGCTGGCTTAGCATTCGCGAAGTACTGGAACTCGTGCTCAGACACTCCTGCTCATCACATCGGAAACAATGTAGTGATGGTGGTGCATGCTGATCAGTTGATCTGGCAGTAGTCACAAATGTGGGGCACCTTGGTCTGTACGACAGCAGCATGCATTGTGACGGCCCGAAATTTCAAAATGAGTTTCTGTGCTTCTCTTAAAAGGCAATACCGACAACCTAGGTCTGAATGATGGATAAAGCTTCTGCCTCTATCATCTACCATTTCGCTCAGCTTCTGGTCAAGATGAGACTTTGTGGATCAAATGTAAACCCGCGAAACAACCTGTGAGTCAGCATTTCGTACATTTTCGGATATTTCAAACCTACCTCCGACCAAGCCATCATCCATGCATTTCGCGATTTTAACTTGGGCACTAATACACTCCTATGAATTTTACCTATCCAGGGTTTTCGTTATAACTAACACTTACTTCTCCTTCTTAGTGTCTCTTTGTGCAAAAGAAGACATCGTGTTTGAGCGGAACAATATTTTTATTGGAACCACTGTAGCTTTGATAATAAGACTAATGTGGTCATCAGTACATATTGCGAATACATGCAGTCATTTTGAGAACCTATCCCGATGACTTCTAGTTCAGCTCAAAGTGAGGTCACAGGTCCTCTCTTGTTTACCCCATACGTCAATGACATTCACATTTGTTTTTCCCATCACAAAGTGTCAATTTTTGCAGATGACATCGAAGTAGCTTACATACCCCATTATGGTGACTCAGAGTACCTTCAGAATATAATCCAGAAAAAACTGAATGAGATTACTACTTGGTGTCCTTATGGGGGCTACAATTTAACCTGAAAAAGTGTTGAATCTGCTCATATGCCTCCTCGTTTGGTACTAGAATAGCGCTTCAACCTGCCGATCAGCCTAAACTCCAAAGTTTTCTTGATCTGGGCCTCAGCCACCCTAGTAGCCCAACATTTTCTTAGTACGTGGCGCAGTAGACTGATATGTCATCGGTCCTGTAGCATACTCAGAAATATTTGCGATCATGAAACAAGCTCATATTATGGAAGATATGTGTAAGACCTTTATCAGAATTCTGGCCATTTATTGTCAGCAACACTAACACAGGCGACCAGCCAAAAATAGAAAACGTTCAGCCACAATTGACTCTCAAAATACTTACAAACGGTTGCGAACGACATTATGTGCCAAGATATATGTCTTTAAACCTTCAAAGAGTCTAGGTCTTCCACAAAAATAACTCTCACACTGTAAGAACATAAACTCCAGAGGGCATCGTGTTATAATAAAAATTTATATTCCTTATAAACGCGTAAACCTCGCTTAGACAACTAGCTTGCTAGTTTTCTAGCCAGTCCCAGGCCCGGATAAAGAGGGAGGATTGGGTGTGGGGTCAGCAACTCCACTTCCTAAACACAACCAAACCGCTACAGAAACTTCAACGAATAAATATATTAAAAATTCTGAAAATATAAGCAATAACCTTATTTTTCGCTCGAATCGGGGAAGTGAAATGACGCAGGCTGGTGAAAGCCTTCGGGAAGCCAGTCAGCCGATGTGCCTTCTTTCGATGAAAGCAAAAGTAAGGATGGGTACCTGGAATGTTCGTACAATGTACGAAACTGGAAAGGCTGCCCAGATAGCCGCTGAAATGAGAAGGTATAGAATAGAAGTGTTGGGAATCTGCGAAAGCAGATGGAACGGAACTGGAAGGTGCCAACTACCTACTGGAGAGACAGTAATCTTTTCCGGCCATCCAGAGGACAACCACGAGCACACCGAGGGAGTGGCCATCATGATGTCACCAACAGCAACCAAAGCTCTCATGCAGTGGGAACCAATCTCCTCCAGGATAATGACAGCCAGGTTCAACTCAAAAGGAAGGAAAGTTACAGTCATTCAATGCTATGCGCCTACAAACGTCTCAGAACAAGAGAAGAAGGAGGCGTTCTACAGACAACTACAAGCAATAATGGACAACGTCCCAAATGGCGATATCAAAATCCTGATGGGCGACATGAATGCGAAGCTGGGCGAGACAACACAGGAAGAGAACTCACCATGGGTCGTGAGGCCCTCGGCGAAATGAACGACAATGGTGAACTCTTCTCAGACTTCTGCGCCTTCAATGATTTGGTGATTGGCGGTAGTGTGTTCAAACACAAGGATATACACAAGACGACATGGATTTCACCAGATGGAAACACCAAGAACCAAATAGACTTCATCTCAATTTCAAGAAAGTGGAGACGGAGCCTACTGGACACAAGGTCGAGGAGAGGAGCAGATGTGGGTTCAGACCACTATCTAGTACAAGGGACTTTCAAGGTGAAACTAAAAGCCTCGAGGATAGCTGGGGATAGGCCACAATGCAAGTTCAACACTCAGAAACTGAAGGACACAACCACAAAAGACACTTTCACTGCAACTGTCAGAGCAAAGCAGGAAACACTACGCGACATCACTGAAGAATCATGCGTGGAAGAACATTGGAAGTCTCTGAAGGCGATTCTCAACGAAACGTGTTCAACGGTTCTAGGAAGAAAGAAGAGACAAGACAAGGAATGGCTCTCAACGGACACTTGGAAATTAATAGAAGAGAGGAGAATGGTGAAAGAGAAAATGATTCAATGCAAGGACGGACAGGAGAAGGAGATGCTGAGCTCAACTTACACAGCACTGGACAAAGAAGTGAAGAAGAGTGCTAGGAAGGACAAAAGACGATTCTACGACAACCTGGCCACTGAAGCTGAGAAGGCAGCAGGCAAAAGGGACCTGAGGACACTATATCAGATAACCAAATCTCTATCCGGGAAGAGATCAACACAAGCGAAACCTATAAAAGACAGCCAAGGGAACCCAATTACCAAGGAAGAAAAACAGATTAAACAATGGGCGGATCACTTCAAAGGACTCTTGAACCGACCATCACCTGCAACCCGTCCAGAAATACCAACAACAGCGCGCACACAACTGCAAGTTGACACCAATCCTCCAACGAGAGCTGAAGTCTTGAATGCAATCAAGCTTCTGAAAGCTGGAAAAGCAGCCGGACCAGATGGAATACCCCTGAAGCACTGAAAGCGGACCCAGAGACTACAGCAGACATGCTGACTCCATTATTGCAAAAGGTCTGGAAGGAGGGAAAGGTGCCTACTGACTGGAGGAAAGGTTACCTCGTGAAACTACCAAAGAAAGGCGACTTAGGACTCTGCAAGAACTGGCGAGGAATCATGCTCCTGTCGACGCCAAGTAAAATCCTGAGTCGCATCATCCTGGAGAGAATAAAGGACGCACTGGATACAGAACTCCGACCAGAACAAGCTGGATTCAGGAAAGGCAAATCATGTTCTGACCAAATTGCAACTCTACGGATCATTGTCAAACAAAGCATGGAATGGCAATCAAACCTCTACCTCAACTTTATAGACTTTGAGAAGGCCTTCGAGAGCGTTGACCGTGAAACTATTCGAGTACTATGGCGTCGCCCAAATATTCATCAACCTTATTCAACAGCTGTACGACAACGGAACATGTCAAGTGATCCACAACGGAAAACTCAGCGAGGCGTTTGGAGCAAACACATGAGACAGACAAGGGTGCTTATTATCACCAATGATATTCCTAATTGTGGTGGACTGACTGGATTATGCGTCAGACAGTGGGAAACGAGAAGACAGGGATATCCTGGACCGACGTGAAGAACCTAGAAGACCTGGATTTCGCGCGTGGATGATTTATGTTTGATGTCACACAAAATTGAAGACTTATAAGCAAAAACCGACAAACTGATCGAAGAAGCAGCCGGTAAAGAGAAGACTCCAGGTGAACATAGACAAGACGGAGGTTATGAAAATAACTAACCAACAACAACAACAGCAACATCCACCGCCAGTCACCATCAACGGGAGGAATTTGAAAGAGGTTACTTCATCCACTTATCTAGGGAGCATTGTCTCAACTACATGGAGTCGGAAAGAACGAGGATGTCAAATCGAGCGAGAATCGGGAGGGCGAGAAACACATCAGCATCAACAACAAAATCCAGTCGGATTTTCAATACAAATGTCAAGTCAATTCCTCTATACGGAACAGATCAGAAACTTGGCTGGTGGGTCACAAACAATATTTCCAACAGCTTGTTGCAGACAATACCTTCATCAACACCTTTCTTCTCTCTGTGTTGAAGATCAGATGGCCGGGCCGGAAAGAATTACCGACAAGAAACTGTGGGAACAAGCAAGCAAAACAGGAACCAATCGCCCAAAAAATATGCAGGAGAAAGTGGAGATGGATTGGACACTCGTCGAGGAGGCCGGTTGGTGACATCGCGCGACAGGCTCTTTAGTAGAAGAGACGTCCAAAGGTGACATGGAAGAGATCGTGCGAAGAGGAGTTGAAACAGTATGGACTAACATGGATGCAGGTGAAAAATACAGCAGAAGGAAGACAGATGTGGCAAGTGTAGACGTGCAGTTGAAGCCCTATGTTCCACTAGGAACCCAAGGGAACAATAATTTGTATCTTATTTTTGATTACAGCTTGATTCCACACTGTATTTTTAGTACAAGTGTGGAATTTTCAGCGTGGATATCGGTAGCCCAAATTTTGCAGTCCGACCATAGATATCAGGTGTGCGTCGGTAGAGGATCGAACTCCGGAACATGTGCATGGTCGGCGAGAGTTTTAACCACTGTGCCACCGACGTGTAAGTTTACAAGAAATGCATGCCATTTTTACAGGTACGATCAGTTGCCTTATGAATCACAATAGTGAAGTATCGTAAGTTAATACCTCTTCAAAAGTTTAAATGGTTAGATCACTGTGCAAGCAATCAGAACAGGTTGTTATAAATGTCAAATAAATGTTAACGTAGCATAACATATTAACATAAATGTTAATATAAATGCCAATAAACAGTTAAACGTTCTCTATTATTAACATTGTTCGTGTGAGGTTCCATTAATCATAATAGATGTATATATATACGTCATCACACTAATGACATTTCATGATGGAAATAATGGATTCAATGTTAACTTGTCCTACTTGTCTGTCTTCCCCAGACTCAACCAACCGTGGGGATTGTTAGTCACTGGTTGTGCTAATGAGCAGCTACACCATAAATTCTTGCCAATTGTCCTGTTAATCAGTACCCGACCAGACTTGTAAGTTTTGAGGAAAAAACTCAAGTCAATAAGACAGTTATTCAGCAGCCTGCTCTGATGATCGGATTATTTGAATAGAATAAGAAGTTCAGTTTTTAGGGACTAACCACGAACTTAAAGTCTACTTACAGGAAGCAGTGCAAAACGGCGTCCAAGCCTAGTTGGACACGTACCCGCTGAAATAGAACTTAAAACTCTTAAGGCATCCGAAGGCAGGCTAGAAGCTTATTTAGTTAACATTAGGTTGATCAGATATTATATATTAATTTGAGTCCAAGGATTATTTAGCTGCCATTGGAGGTGTATTGTGGGATATCACTCGAGAATAGTCCATATGTAAAAGGACATTTCTCAACTCAAATTATGAAACGGTGAAACTGTTTGTAGAAACACTCAGTCGGAAGATTTTCTACTAAACATTTCAAGTCAAGGTTGGACTTGCACTGTCCAAAACATCGAGAAGGTTTAATGAAAAAATAATACTAACTTCTCTTATGATATAAAACATGTAAATTAAACTGGCAATACTAACCTGACATCGATAGGTGTGGATGGTTCATCAGATTTTGTAAAGTTTCTGGCTGGGCCAGTATGAATCCACTCGACGACTGTACGCGTACTGTGACGTGAATGTTCCCAGCTTACCCCCATTTCTCTCAACATATCTGATGAGCAGTAGGTTGTTTATGGGTTCGCCACCCAAATACCTCGTTGCTCATTGCTTCGGACTGACCAGCTGATCTTCAGCATCGATGGATTGAAAGCAGTTAGAACTCCAAAACCCGTTGGGAAGTCGCCTACTGAGACTCATCCCAAGCCTCTGCAACAAGGAGATGCACCCACCTGACATCAGTGCTGAAACTTAAGTTCTATATGCTGGCTTCAAGTGCCTCTCCTGACTTCCCCATCGTGGCTCCTTTTGACATCTTCATCCGTGACCTTGCTTGTGGTTGGAAAGTTGCTGCCTATGTCAGACAGCTAAAGGGTATGGTGTCTCCTAGATTTATCCCATTAGTGCTCATTGACACTTGTTGTTGAGTGAGTAAATTCATCGCTTTTGTCTTCCTTATGTATATGTCAATTCTTGTCTCTCCTTCCAGCCAGCTGGTTAACCCTTGGAAATCCTCAAATTTGCTAGATGTGAGACTTAAACCAACTCTGAAGTCCAGATCAACGGCGTTCTGGTCAACACAGAGTCTTCTCACTCCATTCCGCTTTCTGCAGAACCTGGTCCAAACAGGAAGATCATCAAAGGTAGAACAAAGCCTTTCCTACTCCCGTTCACACTTCAAAATCTTTGCCAAGCTTCCTACTGTGAATCACTAAGGGTGTGATGCTATTAAATAGCCGTTAAATGAAGTTTACATACTTTTATTACAATCTGCGGTGTGGGAGCAGTCTCCAAATTGCCTTGCGGTCAATGTTACTGAGGGCCTTAGTCGACGAAGCTGACGTGTAGAACTGGTTGTTGTTCCAGATGCGGTATGATGATGATGCGTTGTTTTTCAATTTGATCTACACATGATTTAATTTCCCTGAATCCAGCTTGCTTCGGGTGAAATCCTCCATCCTGCACAACTCCTAGTCCTTTCAGGATGACTCAAGTCGAAATCTCGCCAGGGGACAACTACAGAATGATTCTGTGTCAACTCTTGAAAAGAATTAGGTCGGTCTCACTTACAAGTTTGCAAATATGATACTTTTTCCGGTCGGCAGGCGCCTCTCCCTCCTTCTGAATCATCTACAGTTTAAGCATAAGCAAGTTGGTTGAGATTTCTGGGTCTAATTTTAGCGCTTCTAATTGGAATTAGATCCGTCCTTGTAGCTTCTCTCGATTTCTGCAACATTGTTGCCTCTAAGATATCTCTGATTTTGCTGAATAAATAAATAAATTTATTCTCATGATACAGTACATGAGGGACGCCAGTTTAGAGGCATCATCAAATTGTTACAGAAATAGGACCATATTATTCAGTCACATTTTACAATCGATGACAAAATATGTTTAACATGTACACTTGAGATTATACATACACTTGATAAATGTTAAACCCAATAGTATAAAACATCCTTTTCACTTATGTACAATCATTTCTGTGCATAGTTGGAAAAATCCGCTAGATTGTCAGTGAGTGCAACACATCAGGAATTACAGAAGTATTGTCTTCGCATTAACAAAAAACCAGGTCTTTGGTATATGGGTTATAAGTGCCTGGGAAAAAAAATAAAGCTTGAAGTCATTTTTCGTACAATACTTTGTTGTGTGCAGAATCCTTGAATTATAGTTCATTGATGTGTTATTTTGAAATCAGTGATATGTTTATCTCATTTGATCTGCAATGTCATTGTTGGGAGTAAAATACATAAGCTTTAGACGCATTAATTAATGAATTTCTACTGCTTGTGGGTATTTACTTCTCGTAGGGAAGGTTTTTGAATTTTAGTTGTTACGACATGAGTTGTGGATATTGACTGCTCAGCAACATTACGGATATAAGGCGCGGTTTCCCTGAACTAACCGGTGATCGCTAATTCAACAGCCCTTCGAAATAGACTATCTATCGTCCCCTATGCTACCGCTCTCCAGTGGTTAGGTTCCCTCCGCTAGCTTTCATCGGATTCATCATTGTCAGCCTCTTCGTTTAAATTAGCCTGCTTGTTTCGCAAACTGTTTCGGAGCTGCTCACCTGCTTGCCACCCTACTTCTTTAGCCAGCATGCCTGAAGAGCGCCATTTGTCCTTCACAGCAAACTTCACTTTTGTAAACGATAGTCTGAGAACTGTACCTAGTATATCGCTTCCTTGTCTGTCTTTCTTCTGGTTCTAGTTTTGCTTCACTATCCTGTTTTCGCCTAACAGATCTCCAATTCTCTGGGTTTCTCCAAATAACTATAGTAAATGTGTCTTTTATAGCTTCACCCTTCCGTTTCTGACTGATGAACCTGAATTGTGGTCTTTCTGAAGCTACTTTGAGTACTATCAACACGCGAAGTGCCTAAAACTTCGGCTGCAGAAAATCACATTGCATGTAATTTCTCGTGTTTAATTTGTTTCAGTCGATCAAAATTTAACCTCTAATGGCATTATTTGCCCTCGTGAGAACTTAGGTAGTTCACAGCCTGTCGATTTGCCAGTTTTTACTATACTTCAGAAAAAGCGCATTCGTGGGTTTCCACGTATCTCAGCACATGTGTTAACCATTCCTAATTTATGTTCGTGGGCCTGAAAATGCATTCCTTAACTTTCATTAATTGGTTTAGGACCAAGCGCTTTGCATTTTTTCATGGAGGCAGAGATGAAATATGACAGTGGATTTGTCTGCGTTTCATATGAGACACCAGTTTTCCCCAGGATCTACTCTCAATAAATATTCTTTTCTGGAGATTTTGTGCGGGTCGAAAATGTCATGAAATAAACTATGATGAAGATTGTGTACATTGCATAAACACCATAAAGAATAAAGACATTGTTGTTATTTTGTAGATGCCTTGAATTAGGTGATGGCCTGGAACCACACTTTCTCAACTTCCCAACCCTGTTTCTCGTGGGCTGCGTCTCCATATTTATGAGTTTCAAATGAATTCTGCTCGATTTTTCTCGTGACCTTCTCGTGTGGACAATGTCGCTGAATGGATAACCTCGTACAGGCTACCTCAAATCGCAGAATTATTTCATCCAGCCACTGTCGACCCATGGTAAGTTCTGGTCCTGTTTTGTCAGCTTCTAGTCTAGCTTAAGTTTGTATCACCTATTAGACTTCGGTTTCGCCAACTTCTTGCCGCAGCCGCTGGTAGCGGTCTTCTTTTCGCCCTTGATCTGTACAACTTCTAGCTACTTATCACTAGATAAGTGTAAGACTTCTGGTCCCTGAGTCGAATCTCACCGCAATCGTCCTGCAGAAGATCATTTTCAACTTTATGAGAGTCTTCGGTGCTGTTGGCCAAACTTTCAGTTTCCCCATTGGTGCCGTCTGAGTGGCCACAGTAGATGACTGACTCTCCAATTGACTTTCAGGGTGTCGAGGTGAAAGAAACTTGTCAACGTATATAGCTTGGTCAGGCACTGCCTGGTCGCCAGGCAGTCTCAGTCTGCATCCGAATACCACTTTAGCAGATGGACAGTGCATGTCAGTTTTGTTGATGTTTTGGCACTGAGAATTTCCGCTAGTAGGAATTCTGTCCACTGCTTGTGGTTTGCGTGAGATGTCAATGCAGCCTTTGTTTTTCGATGAAAACATCCATTCACCTCGTTAGCCTGGGGACGATAATCTATGGAGAGGATTCTGTATGACCCGTGCGACCTCAAAAAACTGTTGAAAAACTCTGGCTTGAATTGTGCTCCTCTGCCAGTTACTGTTGTTATAAGCACTCCGTACACGTTTGCTCGGAGAAGAAAAGGAAAGAGGGCTTTTGCTACTCTTTTCACCTTAACATCGGTAAGTAGCGCAGCAGCTGGGAATCCTGAGAACTAACCAGTGCATGAGAATAAGTGAGTGAATTTGTTTGAGCATGGAAAAGGACCTACCAAGCCCACTAGAACATAAGGGTCAGCCACGTCTCGTAAACCGTTAATGCTCAGCTCTTGCTGCACTCGAACTCACGCTGTTCCTTGAAGTTTCTCAGAAACGCTTAGTAATAACGGACGCAAAAACCAAAACACCAATTGGCGACTCGAGGATTCTTTATTGTAACACCAACATAAAAACACTGTTACAACTAAGATCTGTGAACAAATATTACAATAATAAATCACAATATTACTTTTGACGGTTTTCTGCTGACTTCTTTCTGAACAGCGACCGATGAGACGATGACTGTCGTATTGATGCCTCCGCGAAAACTGGGGAAGTTGGTTTTGAGCAAGCGACCATGAATTGATCGTTCAATCTTCAACTACATTGACACTCCCCGGCAAAAGAGGGATCCAACCCCTTTTTTCCATCACGACGAATACACTTTGACTTGGATGCCATTGCGAGAGCCTGGGTCGCACGGACAGAGCTGAAATGGAAAACAAACAGAAAAGCCAACACACCACAAGCATACCCACAGCACAATCTCACACATCGCTAACGACCTGCGCCTTCCAGTTAAAGGCATCCTCTTGGCACATCCGCTTGCAACACACTCGCCACTTACTAGAATGACTCTTGCAGAATGCAACGTGACCATAGCAGCACCTCATGATACTCTTCAAGCATCCTCTTTTCTATTCACTATCAATTATCACTGAAATCGCTTGTCACTCATTCTGCCTCAGTTCTAGTAGCGGTGACGCATGCGAGCCTCAGTCGTTTACACTCTTTCTCCCCGGCGTGTCGGACCGCAGCTAACAATTATCTCCGTATGCATTTCATTCTCAGCAATAGCCTAGCCTCCCCGGCGTATACGACCCATCTGCTGTCCTTAACATCAATCAATTCATTCGTGGATGTAGAAGACAAGAAAGAACTTCAGAAGTAATCACGACGAAAAATTTAACAAAATTACGCAATAAGAACAAGATACAAAAACAACAAGTAAACACAATTGATCCAAAATCACAAATTGCGAAGACACACCACACGTATACACAAACAGTACAAATAACCTCGCGGATCATGTCTTGGTGGAATTATTTTGAAGAATTGGAGGACTTACACCAGTACGCCTACAACCCTTCTCACGTTGACGATTGTAAGTTGTGGAATGTCCGGACACAAACAAGATTAACCAACAATTACAATAATTGGAACTCACACAACTATTTAACACAAACATATGTACAATCACTACATCAAATGTTGTGGATTCTGGCACGACAAACTACCCTTGAAGAACTGTAGGACTTACAGCGCTACGCCTACATTCCTTCTCAGGTTGATGATCCAAGTGGAAGTCGTCCGGACACAAACAGAATTACCAACAGCTAGATGACAGATGATATCAATTCAGTATATACAATATGAACATATGTCCAAGAGCATACACCAAGCACATTGGACTGCTCATTGATGCGCTACCCTTTGAAGAACTGCAGGACTTACAGCAGTACGCCTACAACCCTTCTCAGGTTGACGCCCTAGGTTGGAAAATCGTTGCAGAGTTCATTTGCTGACTTCTTGCTATCAGCTATATCCTCAAATCTGAACGGTAACACGCTCATGTCATTGTATCGTAGAATATAGATGACCAACAAACACACGACATATCTCATCAACCAAGTGCAGACACAGAGTAATTTACACCAAAGATAATAACATTCAAATAGTAACTTGAAACTAGAAATACCCTTATTCATGCAAGTCAATTTAACAATTACCCTCTCGTTTACACTTGGCTTATCCTCTCTAAATAGAGGAATATCTTTTGTCTTTTTAAACGCACCAATACTACCATAGTCATTACACAAGATACTTGAGTTGATGGGCGTCTGTTTCATTGCGGATGACAACACCAACGACGACTGATTGATACCAGTTGATGAAGTTAGCGGTGGATCAAAAGCTGTTGTTACTCGGCTTTCAGAAGTTTGTCTACCTATAAGACCACCACCACTGTTGTCTTTTACTATCAGCTCAGGTTTAGCACTAGCATCTGATGATAGGTGGGCTACATGCTGATCAATCACACTGACGGTCTCACAGGTATGCATGCCTTCTGCAACTGCATCTGCATTTATTTCTACTTCACGTTCAAGTTGTACAGAAACTTTGTTTAACTTGGCAGTAGTAGGCATGTCCCTCATCTCATCATGATCAACCAAAGACAAATGTGCACTATCATGATCATTATCACGAATATTCACTTTACCGTCAATTTCATCATTTTCAAACTCTTTAATAACAGAAGTAGACAATTTTGGTTCTTTAGGTTCTACCTTAGAATGCAAAATGCTGGCGAATTTGCCCATCGCCTGGTTGACACTCTCCTCCACCAGTCTCAGAATATCATCAAACCTTGGCTCGATACCCTCATCCTCTATACGAGAGCTTATTTTTACCCACTTCCTTTGCAGTCGAGTGGATAGGCGTCTTGCAATTACCTCTAGGACTGAGCTTGAGTTGAGGTCACTCGTGCAATTCATAGAAATCACGGTATTCTTTTAAGTCATAAGATTATCTAAAAACTCAGTAAGTGCCTTGGAGTCGTCTTGAAGTTGACTGCCGTTACCTTTGACAGCTTCGTATACGTTCCTTACAATCACTGAAGGTCTTCCAAACCTTTGACGTAATATGCTCATAGCCTCAGCGTATCCCTCATTAGGGGGCATGAGCTTACAGCACTGTATAGCTCTTGAAGCATCTCCAGTGCAATACCTCATCAAATACATCAATTTCAATTCATCACTTAATAAAAAACTACTCAGCATGATCTCAAACTCCTTTACAAGTTGTAAATAATCAACTGGGTTTCCGTCAAAACACCGTGGTTCAAATTTAGGGAGTTTGATGTTCCTATTATCCCTGAACGGCGAAACAGTAACATCAACCATGTCATGCTTAACATCAGACACATCGTTACAATTAACAGACAAGTCACCATGACTTACTTTCCTGTTTGCATCCAAGACGCTCTGTCCCTTCTTTGACCCAGGCATTGTTGAGCTTGACCCAATTCCAAAAACGTTCCAGATATTGCTTGTTCAAAGAGGACTTGACCGGCACCAGGAAAGATGAACGGTGACTATCCAAAAGTCGTGCCAACTGTCCAAAACCGTTGAAAAACTGACGTCGTACCGTCAGAAACTGTCAGCCACGTCTCGTAAACCGTTAATGCTCAGCTCTTGCTGCACTCGAACTCACGCTGTTCCTTGAAGTTTCTCAGAAACGCTTAGTAATAACGGACGCAAAAACCAAAACACCAATTGGCGACTCGAGGATTCTTTATTGTAACACCAACATAAAAACACTGTTACAACTAAGATCTGTGAACAAATATTACAATAATAAATCACAATATTACTTTTGACGGTTTTCTGCTGACTTCTTTCTGAACAGCGACCGATGAGACGATGACTGTCGTATTGATGCCTCCGCGAAAACTGGGGAAGTTGGTTTTGAGCAAGCGACCATGAATTGATCGTTCAATCTTCAACTACATTGACAATTAGGGAAAGGATTTCCAGCCACGAGAATGTTCCTTAGAGGGATACTGTGTCTGCCTGTTTCAGTCCTCTTGGTGGTCATGAACTCTCATGGCCGATTCCGCATGTTGGGTTGTAGGTTTGGGTAAATATACCTTGCAGAGATTACTCCAGAGTGTGGTGCTGGGTGAAAATCACTAAATGTGACTTTCCTCTTAACTTTAGGGACGACACGGCTGAGTGAATTTTTTCGTGTCGCAGCCTATAACGTCTCCGCCAAGAGGAGATGGTAGTTGTCCATGTTTGAGACTTGAGTGCTTTGCAGTAAGGGTATGGTTTAAATCCTTATTGGATTTTGGTTTTCCTCCAGTACTTTGAAGTCTCCACATGTTTGTCACACTGTATTCACATGCATTCTTGATATTGAATCGGCCACCCATTCATCTGTCCCCATAGAAAGTTTTTCACCACTGGTAAACTGTGATACAAAATCTAGATGATGAATATCGTGTGGTGTTCATTTATCAGCTTCTGTAAATGTAGTTGAAGACTGAAAGATCAATTCATGGTTGTTTGCTCAAACCCAACTCAATATTTTTCGCGGGAATCATCGATACGGCAGTCATCGTCTCACCGCTCGCTGTTCGGTGGAAGACAGAAAACTGTCAGAAACTTTGTGTACAGTAACCTGATGTTTGGCTCTGTACTGGTGCAAGAATAAATGGTTCTTGAGTCACCAATTCGCGTTCTGGTTTTTCATGTTAATTATTACGCATGGTTTATGAAAGTCTTCCGAGGACAGCGTGAGGTCCGGTGTATTAAGACCTGGATATTGACAGTTTCTGATAGTCTCTGTTCGTCTTCCCTGGTGTCTTCCCGCCTTCTTTCGACAAGTGTTATCTGGAGCATTCTAGATTGTTTGGTCAAGTTCAGTAATGCCTGGTTCGAAGAAAGGACAAAGCGCTTTGGAAAGCAAATAATGCTGTGTTGCTTGTTATATGTAATGATGTGTGTGATGTTAAGCATGATAAGATTGATGTCAGTGTTTCGCCGTCTAGGGATAATAGAAATTTTAAAATTCATAAATATGAACCTCGGTGTTTCGACGGAAAACCAGCTGATTATTTACAGTTTGCAAAAGAGTGTGAGATCAGGTTGAGTGGGTTTGCAATAAATGACGAAATGAAGTTAATGTATTTGCGGAAGTGCTTCACTGGTTTGCTGCAAGAGCTATACAGTGCTGTAAGTTCATGCACCCAAACGAAGGATATGGAGAGGCCATAAGGATATTAAGTCAAAGGTTTGGAAGGCCATTTATGATATCTCCCTAAATATTTTTAAGACTGTTAAAGGTAATGGGGAGCGGTTAAGAGACAACCCCGAGGAACTCGCAGAGTTCTTGGAAAATTGGCAGCGCGCGCTGTTTGAAAGGGAGTGCTTTTTTCACGTATTTCACGTTTTTGACAAATCGCTGTTTTGTTGTGTTATTCACTTCAAGAACATTTAAAAAAACTTTAACTTGACTTTTGTCTGTTAAGTTTTGATTTTAACCACTTATATAGTCTATATTGGGTAAATTGTCTTGGCTGTTTCCAGTAGAAGTTCATTATGTCAAAAGTACCACATAAATGTAATAGGGCGGAGTGTTACTTTTTGGTAGATGATGGAATACAGTGTAATAACTGTGAAAAGTGGTATCATAAGATGTGTACTGGATTACGTCCAGCTGCATACAAACGTTGTACTGCTCCAACATCCCACTGGATGTGCAGAATGTGTTGTTCCCCAAAGATGACCTTAATAAGGGAGGCTCACGAACTGCTGTCTAAAGCCATGGAACTTCCTGATGATAGCGTGGCTAGTAAGAGTGACACGGACTGCCCGTCTGAAGATGAAGCAGTAAGTGCCATCATGAATGTTATCACACCGGCGGTTACTATCCCAGTTACCCCGGAAGTAAAACCTACTAGGCGTTCGAAGCGTCTTAGTAAGCGAAAAGGTAACAAAACGGAAGCTGTAAACAGCATCTCAGAACCAGAGAACACCGTAAGCGAAGTTCACCATGAAGGTGGTGCAGACACTGATCTTGATTGTACCATCAAAAACTGCAGCAGCCCTGAGAAGCAACTGCAGGCAGATGATAAATGGGTAACAAAAATAAGCAGTCGGAAGAAATATAGTAATATTGATGGTAGGCAAACGTCTGTCACCTGTAGCCAGGCTGCATCAATAGTGGTGAGAAAGGACGTAGCCACTGCTAAATACGACAAGCTCTCCTTAGACTCTAACATAATTGTTGGAAATTTGGAAGAGTCCAAAGAATCTGATCCCGTGAAAAGGCACGATCACGACCTTAAATTAGTGAGTAGTATTATAAGGAAGATGCTCCCAGCGAATTTCCCTGGAGTATCGATTAAAAAGCTGATTAGAATAGGCAAAAGAGATGATGAATGTTCTAGTCAGCGTAGGTTGCTTAAAGTAGTCTTAGGTTCTCCTGATGAACGGAATCATCTACTGGCTAATGTACACAACCTTGCCGGGTCAGGAATTTCAGCCAGACCTGATTTATCTCTTGAAGACAGACTTAAACGAAAAGAAGTTTTGTCCCAGCTAGAAACAAGACGTAAAAATGGTGAGACTAACCTTAAACTGGTGGGTTTTCAAATAGTCAGGTCTTGGAAACGTATGCTTCCAAGACCTGTGTGGATAAGCCAGACCGCATAGGAAGCCTGAAGGTAGTGTACACTAATATACGTAGTATCGGGAACAAATTTCACGAGCTAGGTGTATTAGTAGAAGACCTTAGCCCAGGTATTGTGGCCATTACTGAAACATGGCTGGTTTCGGGATTAGATGACACACCTGAGCTATGCGGATTTAGTTGCTTGCGCAGCGACAGAGTTAAGGGTCGTAGAGGTGGCGGGGTTGCTCTGTACATCAACAACTCCCTACATGTTCGTTCCGTGAAATCTGAAGCTCATGACAGTGGGACAGGTGAGGTAATTAGCTGTGAAGTAAGCTTTGCAACCGGCACTCTACTCATTGGAGTTCTGTATAGAAGTCCCTATTGTCAGTGTGATGACTTCATTTTAGATCACCTCAAACAATGGAGTAAACACAGTAGCTGTCTTATTCTAGGTGATTTTAATGCACCTCATATAGACTGGGTAGCTGTCACATCTCCAGGATCCGCTGATAAGTTTGACAGCCGGTTACTCTTGACAACCATGGAAAATGCCCTGACACAACATGTCTTAGGTAGTACAAGATTCGGTTCTACCCAAGGATCTTCCTTGCTGGACTTAGTGCTTACTCATGACAACGACGACGTGGATGGTCTAGTTATTCATCCACCTCTAGCAAACAGTGATCATGGGGTGTTAGATTTTAACTTAAGGGCTGGCAATTTAGTCAGTTTTCAACCCAAATCCCGGCCTAGTGTTTGGCATGCTGACATAGTGGCTATAAAGGAGCGTGCTTCAACTGCCGACTGGTCAGTCAACATTGTCTCATCCATTGAAGATGAATGGGATAGATTTAAGAATACACTTGAGAGGGTTACCACTGATCTCATCCCCTGGAGGGTTCCTAAAAGGCCAACAAATCGGCCACCATGGATAAATAGACAAGCTATAACACTCCTGAGACGGAGAAAAAGGTTCTGGAATCTCTTTGTTTCTACTGGGCTACAGCAGTTCCGGCTGAAATACTGTGAAACCAGAAACCAGTGTAAAACTTTGATCCACCAGTCAAGGATAGCTTACGAAACCCAGTTAGTTAAAAGTTCACCAGGCTGCCCAAAAAGACTCTTCTCATATATCAAGAGAAGAACACGTAAGAGTGATGCTATCCCACCTCTTATGCTTGAAGATGACCAGACAAACATGGCTGAGGATAACTTGACTAAGGCTGAGGCTTTGTCCAAGCACTTTAGTCAAGTATTCTCTGATAATATTGATACCAGCTTTGTAAATTTTCCAGAAGGTAACTTGAAAATGGCACCCTTATACATTGGAAAGGATACTGTCCTAAAGTGGCTTCTAAGGCTCAATCCTGGTAAGTCCAGTGGCCCTGATGAACTCCACCCACGTATATTAACAGCATTGGCTGAAAGCATAGCCGAGCCATTGTCGGTAATCTTCAATATGTCTCTGGACCAGTCTAAATGTCCAAGAGACTGGAAAGATGCCATCATTAGTCCGGTCTTCAAAACCGGATCTAGAAACTTAGTTCAGAACTATCGTCCTGTTAGTTTGACCAGTATTGTTGTTAAACTACTAGAAAGAATAATTCGTGATGCTATCATTCAGTTCATTGAAGGGAACAAACTTTTCGCTGTGGAACAGCACGGTTTTAGAGCAGGTCATTCTTGCTTGACCAACCTTCTTTTGGCCAGAGAAAGTTGGGCAAGCTCAGCTGATGCTAATATACCGGTGGATGCCATATTCATAGACCTTAGCAAGGCGTTTGACAGGGTTTCTCATTCAGGTCTTCTAGTAAAGTTAGGTAGTCTGGGAATCAATAAAGTGGTTACCGACTGGATTCAAGACTTTCTAAAGGACAGAAGACAAAGAGTACGAGTTAACGGGGTTTTATCAACATGGGAATCGGTTAAGAGTGGCGTTCCTCAGGGTACAATTCTAGGCCCACTTCTTTTCCTGATTTATGTTAATGAGATTCCATCGGTAGTTAAGTCATCCTGCTTACTGTTTGCTGATGACATCAAGATATGGAGGGCTTTGCACGATGACAGTGATCAACTTGCTTTGCAGGAAGATTTAAACTTGTTAAGTGATTGGTGTAAGCACTGGGCCTTGGAGATTAACTTAAGCAAGAGTGTAGTTATGCATGTATCTCATAGTCACGTGCACAATTACTCAATGAATGGCATTACTCTCCCAGTGGTCACTGAGTACAAGGACTTGGGAGTGGTTGTGCAGCATGACTTGAAAACAGCAACAAACTGTAGAACTGCAGCCACTAAGGGTTTTCGAATGTTATGGGCCATACGCAAGGCTTTTGCGAACTTTGACGCTGATATATTTCGTATATTATATCCGACTTATATCAGACCTCATTTGGAATATGGGATCCAGGCAGCGAGCCCGTGTTTCAAATACGAAATAGACTTATTAGAAAGGGTGCAAAGAGTAGGAACTAAGCTAATAAAGGGTTTCTCAACCCTGTCATATGAGGAGAGGTTAAGTCGACTGGGTTTATTTCCACTGTCATACAGACGACTTAGGGGTGACCTAATACTAGCATACCGTATCCTAAGAAATGATTTTGGAGCTAATTTATCTAAATTATTTCTTCCTTCTAGCACCAACCAATTGCGAGGACATCACCTCAAGGTTCAAAAACCACGGTCGAATCGTCTGCGTCTGGAAATCCGTTTTTCGCATCGAATTGTGAACCATTGGAACTCCCTACCGGAACACGTCGTATCAGCGCCATCCGTTGATTCATTCAAGGCGAGATTGGACCTCCTGTATGCAATAAATCGAAAGGATTAACACAGGCATATAGCCTACTATCCTAAATAAATTGTAAACTGTAATTTGATGGTATGCAGAAATACTCTCGTTTATCTTAACAATGTGGATGAGTTGAACTCAAGTTCGGTGCTTGAGACACATTTCAAGAAATTACCGGTTCATCTTCAAAGGAAGTTCATAAACGTTATTTTCAAGCTAGAGGAAGATGGTTTGGAGCCTGGATTCGATGATATTGTGAGGTTGGTGAAAGACAGTGTCAACCAAGCGACGGGTAAATCCGCCAGCATTTTTCATTCTAAGGTAGAACCTAAGGAACCGGTGAATATAAAGAAAGCATTTGTAGTGAAGGCTCAAGGCACAACGAGAAAAGATGAGTGTATTGATGAGTGTTTGCCATAACACGCATCAATTGAGTGATTGCAATCGCTTCGTTGCTATGTCTCCCGTAGAAAGGTTAAAAATGGTAAAACGGAAGCGGTTGTGTTTCATTTGTTTAAAGATGAGGCCTACAAAGTTGAATTGCAAGGTGGCAGACAAAGGAAGCAGTGGATCAACTGATGTGTACTTACTTCTGAGGACAGTAAACGAACTGGGGAGTTCGGTTAATTGTAATAGTACCTTTAAACCCATTTGATAACCCACAAGTTTATTTAGGGGTATTACCAGTTAAGGGGAAGGGACCGAAATCTTCGGTAGAGACTTATGCATTGTTGGATAACGGTTCAGACGTTACACTGATAGATGCTAAGCTGGCTGGCTGCTTGGGTATTAAGGGCCCAAAGCAATCCTTGGTTCCAAATACTTTCAGTTCTTCGAAGACGGTAGTGTGTGAACGAGTGTCATTTCAGTTAGAATCCTTGATTATTGGAGAAACCGTTGAAGTATATACTGCTTACACCACCTCCAGTATGAAACTCGGCGAAGCTATAGTACCTAGTCGCGAAACAGTTGTCGGTCAGCCATAACTGTGTGACATAACAATATAACAATTTCGCTTTATTCCAGAAACAGTACTTGTGGTACAGTGTGGAATTTTCAGCACATATCTACAATATTGCATCTAATTTCATCGTACATTTAGAAGGAGTATTATAAAAAAATAAAATATAAAAAAAAACCAAAAAAAGAAACAGAAATAACCAAAAAAAATGCAAATAAAAATACTGAGTAAAAAAAGAAGATAATAATCATAATCATAGTATATTCTCATTTTGTACATGAGAGACGCCAGTTTACAGGCATCATCAATATGATAAATTACATATACGATTAGCAATCATAATTAATAATAATGTTTTAGTAAAATACACATTTTTTCCTACTTGTGTAGGACACACCAAATATACAGGCATGGATAAGCATTATATAAATTTCATAAATTTGGTTTATGGTCAAGTTACATGGTTGCTGGCGTTTTTGTCTTAGGTCTGTGGGAACAATATATAACCAGTCATTCAATGGAGTCATGAAATATAGGAATATTAACTTCGCATTAACAAAAAAACCCAAGTAAGTTTTGGATGGATTAAAAATACTTGGGAAAAAATGAAGCTTGAAGTTATTCCACAATATAACAAGTCATTCAATGGAGCACATCATGAAATATAGGAATATTGTCTTCGCATTAACAAAAAAACCCAAGTAAGTTTTGGATGGATTAAAAATACTTGGGAAAAAATAAAGCTTGAAGTAATTCCTCAATATAACTTGGGTGTGTACAAGTCCGAATCTCATTAAAATTTGATTTATATCCAAATTGGGTAATAAGGAAGTTATTTTTACAGATACGATCAGTTATGTTATAAGCTACAATCGTGACGTTGTATTACAAATTGATACTTTTCCATTGGTATAAGAGTATATTCCACAAATGTAATCCAGGTTGCGTCGTGGAGAAAGTTAATTCGTTATTAACCAGGCAACTGAAAGATACTGGACCAATAATGTTTGCAGATCATTTGTCATTGTAAATGGTCAAATATCCACATTATTCATTCTCATTCAAAAAGTCAAATGGAAGCTGAAATGGTGAGAGAAAAAAGAAGACAAACAACAGCAACGCAAAAGAAAGCAACGGGAGTCCTTAAGGAGTGATTAATAAATATATACATATATATTCTGTTTAGTAACTGTGGTTATTTTGGTACACAAACTAACTAGTCCCGTTACGCTAACTTTTATATTATGTGTAAACTAATATTACTGTCCTGTGTAGAAATGTTAATCATCTAGTTCCAATAATATTAAAATTTATAATTGTAGTTTGTTGTAACTACACGTTTAAAGAACTTAAAATATCTATGTAGGGTGAAAAAGAAGGTGTAAGAGTCAGGCGCAAAAGTGCATTGTCATCTTTGAGTAGTCTGGTGACTGAGGAGATGAACACTGGAAGTGTGTTTGCATCGCGCACATTAGCTGGTAGTCTATTCCAAATGACTGAAAACTTATTTAAGAAGAAGTTGTACCGCACGTAAGTCTGACAGTGCTCCATAGCAGCTAGGTTGTGATGATTTCTAAGATTGTAACTGATGACAGCGGTAGGTTTAGTTATTGGCTCGGAGGAATGCAAGAGAAGATTAGTTAGCTTGTAGTAAAAGATAAGGTTTAGCTTAAGGCGTCTTTTCCAGAGGGGTTCTAATCTCAGTCTTTCGCATCGCTCATGGTATTCCAGACCACTTTCTAAACCAAGAGTTCTTGAGGTAAACTGCCGTTGTACTCCCTCTAATTTAAGCTTGTCATTTTGTCTTAGTCCGCTAAGAATAAACGGGCAGTATTCTAAGATGGGTCGGACACATACTTTGTATAATAAAACCCTAGTTTCACAACAAAAGAAATTGCGTGTTATGCATCCTATCAGCCTTCGCGTTTTACGTCTGGCATAATCAGTCTGTTCAGCGAACGTTAGGTTACTAGAGTATCTAATACCGAGATCTACGACTGAGTTGAGCTTAGCTAGTTTTCGCCCATTTATTTCAAGAGTTAGATCAAGGTTACTGTTGCCAATACAAATCCAGCCGCATTTGTCAATGTTAAAATTTAGACAGGAATCGGCACACCATGTTGCGAGACTACTTAGTTCAAGATGTATTTTAGTAACCATATCGCTTAATTCATGAGTGTAGCAGGAGTAGACGACTTTGAGGTCGTCAGCATATAGGAATGGTTTGCCTAAGGTGAAGCACTTGCAAATGCTGAAAATAATGAAAAAAAATATTTCAGTATTAGTTAGTGGAAGCTACGATATGTGTATGCATGGTGAACAGTAACAGCTATAAACATACGGGAAATTATGAGATGTTCTTAAAAAATGTTTATAGCCAAGATGATCAGTTAATTTGATTGAACAACACTAAGCAATCATAAGATAAACATTTCAGGTTTAAAATTTTTTTGTCAGTACTAATGCGGTTGTTTGTAGTGGCAGTGTGAGGAATCATGCATAATACAAAATTTATAAGATGGTGATAGTGGCAATAACAAACAAGATTGTCAGTTAAATAGTGCCGAACAAAGAACAACCACAAAACCAATGTTACATGATGGTTAATGACGGGACAATTTTTAATAATCATAGTGATAATATAGTCGGACCCAGTAGATGTACAAAGAAGGAATAGAATAAAGAATAAAAATGTAAGCCAATGATAATAATTTTAAGCAGCTAAGTATGTTTAAGAAGGTTGTTCACTATAGAGTACAAATAAGAGAGTGTAAGGGGGAAAAAACAAGGGCCAAAATTAGGTTATTAACAACAAAGCAAGTCATAGGTTTCACGTCTAACATTGTCTCTGTCACTTAGAACACGGGCCAAATATGGTATCGTTGAGTTCCTATACTTGGTTGTGCGAGCATATATTATTTTATACTGATTTCTGGTTCTACCTGATGAGATGCAGGGAGAGAGTTGGGAATAGAGGGGGTGTTGGGGGTCAGAGAGTATGGTTTTAGACCATTTCTCACATGTATTCAGATGCTTATCCACTAATGTTGTGACGAGCTGACTGAGTTTTACACCGCTAGTCCTGCTAACTACCTTCAACATCCTTCTCAGGATGGTATAATCCTTTTTCAGTAACCCAGGAAAGACTAACGGGGAACAGTAAAGTAGAATAGGTAGGATACGAGAGTTGACAAATTGTGAAAGCAGAGGTTGAGGGACTCCAGTTAGTCTGAGTTTCTTAATGTAGTAGGTTAGACGAAACACTTTCTTGGAAATCATTTGGATATGAGATGACCAAGTAAGGTCGGAAGATATAACTAATCCGAGGTATTTTGCATTAGACTTTGTTTCAATTATAGTCCCCTCAATTCTACAGACATCATGAGTGCTTACTAGTGTTTGTAGATCTCGTTTATGCCTAAAGGAGAAGTCGACAGTCTGGCATTTTGAGGGATTCAGCGTTAGGCCATTTATTTTAGACCACTGACTGATGTCCGACAGGAAGCTATTTAATTTGAAGCAGTCTGACTGAGACTTAACGGGAAGCGAAACAGTCAGGTCATCTGCATATTTGACGAAGTTGATTTCGTCTGAGAGAGGTAAGTCATGTAAGAAGAAGGAAAAGAGAAACGGCGAGAGAACAGCACCCTGAGGAACACCAGCTTCAGTAAGCAAAGGAGAGGAAGCTACACCATTATATACCGTGTACTGCATCCTATTGGAGAAGTAAGAGTGCAGCCAGTTGATAGCCCAGGACTCAGTTTGTGTAAGGCTAAGCTTGTTTAACAAAAGGCCTCTAGGTACAGAGTCAAAAGCAGATGTGTAATCAAGGAAAGTACAACGGACATACTTGGCCCCTTTGTCTAAGGAGGATACAATGTTGTGATGAAACACAGCAGCAGCATCCAAAGTACTTCTACCCTGTTTGTAAGCAAACTGCTTTGGATCATTTGAGAAGCTTAGGGAGGGAATGAGTTTTTGTAAGAGTAATTTCTCCATCAGTTTCAAAAAGGAGAGGTAATGGCAATTGGTCTAAACTTAACACTATCTCCAGAACCAGACTTGGGTACAGGGATGATTTTAATATCTTTCCACAGAGAAGGTACATTATTATTAGAAAAAGAAGTATTGAAAATGCTTGTAAGTGGGTTACTTAAAATATCAGCACATTTCTTTAAAACAATGGCAGGTATACCATCAGGGCCTAGACTCTGGGAAGGTTTAAGAGATTTCAAACATTTAAGAACATCAGAAGTATTGAAACGATGAAAGTCACTGGTCGTGTTATTAGTTAAATTGAAGGCAGAAAGGACATTTGGAGGGCGGATGAAAGATCTATTGAGAGTATTTACATCAATAGAAGAGGCAAAATTATTATGCTTACCACAACCAGTAATTTCTCTAAAAAGCTTCCATATGTTTTCTGAGGTTTTACAAGATAGTATTGTTTGATTATAAATGTTGTTTAGTCTCTTGATTTCAGATTTAATTTGGGTGTTTATCTTCTTAAGACCAGATTTATTCTTTGTCTTGTACAGCTTCTCTTTTTCTCTACGAAGTTTTTTGAGATGAGGGGAAGAAAAACGATCCATTCTTTTGAAAATTATCTGTTTTGGACAGCATATATCAAGACAGAATTTAAGATAGTCAGTCAAATTGGAAATAGTATCATCCAGTTTGTGTTCGTTGAAAAGTTCCCAGTTAGTGTCATTTAGCATACATCTTAGTTTGAGCATATTTTCTTGTGAGTAACACCTTTGCTGTGTTCTCTTGGACAGATTTGAGAAGATATTAAAGTGAGATCTGCTGTATATCTTAGGTAATATCCGAATAATACAATGATCTGAGTTCATGATAGGAGCACGTCGGCGTACTTCATATATTTCCTCATCATTAATGAACACCAGGTCAAGGGTTTTATCAAGTCGAGTAGGGAATTTAACAATATTGGCATGACCTAATGATACGAGGAAAGAACAATCACAGCAGTTAAAATCTCCTGTGACAACTGATAAAGAGTTTTCAAGATGTGTAACGGCAAATTCAGTGAATTCATCAGCAAAATCAGATAGATCAGATGCAGAACAGCCAGGAGTAACATAAATGTTAGAGATGAAGACGTATTTGAATTTGGATAAATGTTTCGGGCGGCATTTGACCGTTATACAATCAATAAAGTCATTAGAGTAAGAAAAACATACATTATTTGAAGTTGACCATTGAGAATGAATGAAAGTTGCAACACCTCCACCTCTTTTCTTTCTGGAGCGTAGTCGATCTTGTCTAAACAATGTAAAACCATTTAGGGAAACCAGATTGTCATCATAGAGTTCATGGAGCCATGTTTCTTGTAATGCAACAATCGCCGTATTGTGATAAGTATCAAAAGATAAGAGAGACTGGAGATGCATAATTTTGTTGGGAAGTGAACGGCAGTTTGAAGTGACAATAACAGGAATGGTTGTACGATATAAAGGTGTCTGTTTAAGTGCACGCTGCCAGCCAGCATGATGTTTTCTCTTAGATTTATTAGATGCATTATTAGTTGCATGAAAGTCATATGGTTTAAAACGTTTAATGAATGAATTACTGTATTTTATGCGATTTGTGAACAAATTTTATTAAAATTAGGAATGAAAACATGACTTATTAGATGCAATATGTAGATGCACGAAAAAGGTAGCCCAGATGTCAAACAGGCCGCCATACCGTTTCTAACGCTGCAAGACGGTAGAGTGAGAATACTTATTGGATGTAGTGTGCCAGAAGTTCACAAGGTATTAGAAGAGAGATTCGGAGGTAGAGATGATCTGTTCGCGACGAAAACATCACTGGAATGGACAGTGAGAGGACCTTTACCCAAAGCCCACATATCATCATTGGTTACAAACAATGGGGACAAATTGGAGACTATGATTACAAATATGTATAACAAAGAGTTTTGTGACTGTGGTGTCCCAGAGAAGGGTCGTTCTGTAGAAGACTTAAAAGCAGTTAAATAGTTGAGGAGCCTTGTAAATGCGAAAATGGGCGTTTAGGCATTAGCCTACCATGGAGATTTAAAGATAGACAGTTGGTTTGTAATAGAGAAGTTGCTCTCAAGAGACTAATGGGTTTGAAGAAGTTCCTGATGGATGCAGACCCCTGGACCAAATATAAGGATATCGTCGACAAACATGTAACGAAAGGTTACGCTGAAAGATTAGTTGATCAGAGCGAGCCAGGAAAGTGGTATTTGCCCATCATCCCTTCTTTAGTCCGAGGAAGCCAGGTAATCTCCGTGTGGTGTTCGACTGTTCTGCAAAACATGAAGGAGTCTCCCTGAATGATAATCTGTATAGTGGCCCAGATTGCGTGAGCTCATTAGTTAGACTTCTGTCAAGATTCAGAAAGTCTACAGTTGCCGTCGCTGCGGATATAGAGGAAATGTTCCCACAAGTGAAGGTGCCAGGGAGCGACAGAGATCAATTAAGGTTCTCGTGGTTTGATGATGGTCCCTGTGGTAAGGTGTCAGAATATAGGATGACAGTCCAACCATTTGGTACCACGTCCTCCCCGTTTTGTGCTAATTTTGCTCTGCGAGAGGCAGTGTCCACATTTGGTTCTAGTGATTTGCTGGACGTCATCGGTTGTTTCTTCTATGTGGATGATTGTTTAGCCTCCTTTGATAATGATAAGTCTGAAGTTAAATTTGCAGCAAGTATTACTGAGGTGTTAGCTAAGGCTGTCTTTCGTTTAACTAAGTGGGTCTCGAACAGCCTAGACGTTTTGAAGCATATATTTCCAGAAGACAGAGCACCTGCTGTACGAGATTTACCTGTTGTTGGTCGCACACTAGGTATGCGATGGGATGTGAACTGTGATACCTTTGGATTTAGTGTTGGTGATATTGATAAACCAGTTACTCGGAGAGGTGTGCTCTCAGTGTTTTCGTCCATGTTTGACCCACTTGCATTAGTAGCACCTTATCTACTTCCGGCGAGGAGATTATTTCAAAAGACATGCGGGAAAGGGTTGCAGTGGGATGACCCATTAAGTGAGAGATACAGTAAAGAGTGGAAAAGGTGGGTTAACAGTTTAAGAACGCTGAATCTACATTCCGTCTCACGTCCACTTAAGCAATCGAGAAATCATGATATAATTGACTTCCATGGTTTTTCTGATGCTTCTGACGTTGGATTTATAGCAGCCGTCTACATCACAACCACCTTAAGGGATGATATAGATGTTCGCCTAGTGATGGGTAAATCTAGAATTGCACCTCTAAAGACGATTTCGATTCCGAGATTAGAACTTACTGCAGCCTTGCTATCAGCGCAGTTATTCACAACAATGTGTAAAGAGTTGGATTACCCCCAGTATCCTGTAACGTTTTGGACTGATTCGATGTTTGTGATATATTATATACGCAACGGGTCAGCAAGATATGCATATTTTGCAGCTAACAGAGTACGTCAAATTCGTGAACTGACAACCGTTGAGCAGTGGAGGTACGTACCATCTGGAGAAAATCCAGCTGATCTAGCATCGCGAAGAGTTACTGATATGAATGTGGTTAAAAATAAGTGGTGGAAAGGTCCATAGTTCTTGCTACGAGCTGATAGTATGTGGCCTAGTAGAGAAGATGAACCACTGATAAGTGAGTGTGTCTTGGAGTTTAAGACAAGTGTCAGTTTAACATTTACTCAAGAGAGGCATTCGGGTTTACATCCACCTTTTGAATATTCCTCTTGGTACAAACTACTGAAGGCTGTCGCGTGGTTGGCTCAACATGTTACGTATTTAAAAGTCATGCATCTTGCAGGATACGATAATATGAATGTGGGACCTTTGAGAGTCGAAGATACTAGAAATGCAGAGTTAGCGATTTTGAGGGCTGCTCAGTGGGGTGAGATTGCCGAGGAAGATAGACCCGATTTCGCAGATCTCAAGGCGCGGTTAGACAGATTATCTTCGATAGTTTCCGAAGGGATCGCTAGAGTTGGTGGACGTCTATAAATGTTAGAATCGTCATATGAGACCCGTCATCCCGCCTTATTACCTTGCTACCATCCAGTCACTGATCTCATTATAAGACGTTACCATGTTCTTGAAAGTCATTTGGGTTCTTCACAAGTACTTTCAAGTATTCGATGTAAGTTTTAGATAATGAAGGGAGGTATTGCTAGCCGTAAAATAATCGATAATGGCACCACTCCCAGCGTGGCAAGTTTCTGAAGGGAATTATCCATTCGAGTACGTCGGAGTGGATATGTTTGGACCTTTCGTAGTGAAGAGAGGCAGAACCATATGTAAAAGGTATAGCTGTTCATTCACCTGTTTGAAAACGAGAGCTGTGCATGTGGGGAGAGCAGCCTGCTAGCCGATTCGTTGACATTAATCTACGTCATTGTCTAGGTCACTAATATGGCCGTGAGAAAATATGAACAAGGCTGATTCAACAACCAATCACAGCAAACTTAAACGTGAGCAAATACGATTCGCAGATAGATGGCTCCACTTTCCGAGGAACTCGAAAACAACCAATCAGAAGACTGCGTTTACCTACTTGACTAGGCTATAATAATGTATGTGAAATTTATATAAATACGTGTTGATTTTTGTAATAAAACGATCTGTTGCCTGGCCCTTGTCTTCTGTTGTTACATGCATATTGAGATGGTTCATACGTTAACTACTGATTCATTCGTTCTAGCATTACGTGGATTTATAAATCGCCGAGGTGCACCGAAGATGATATTCAGTGACAGAGGGACTAATTTTGTTGGCTGTCACCTCGAGCTTAAAGAGTACTTCGAGGGTCCTCAAACGAAAGTTCATGAAGAGTCACTGAAAAGAGACATCGAGTGGCACTTCAACCCACCACACGCCAGCCATAGAGGTGGGCTATGAGCAACAGCCATGAATTGATCATTCAATCTTCAACTACATTGACAGATGCCTTCTATCTCCTTGGTCATACACGCTGTTCCAGAGATGGAAACTGCACTACCTGTGGAAAACGCATGTATGGCTGTCTTCTGGAGCGATCTCAAGAACTGGTTCGTGCCCCTCATCTCACATTGATAAGCTCCTAAAGGCTTCAGAGTGCAAGGTTCAGATCCCAGGAACAGTTGACTCTAGTACTTCAGTGATGGTATGAGATCAAGAGCAAAATGGGAGGACATATTCGCGGCTGAGAAAGCAGATTTTGAACCATTATGAGGCAGCAAACTGAGGTCTCAGTGTGTCTCCAGCCTCAATGACACTATAGCGGTGCGGTACTGAGAATAACAAACAGTGTCACCCAAATTTCCTACCTGAATCCAAGGAAAAAGTTGGCAACAGGCCGGCAAATTAGATGTGTACGTACAGCGGACCCACCACTTCCTGCACTCCCATACTCTATATAGCCTCATTTCACCATAGGCATGTACCAATGATCCACTTGTAGGGCAGAGCACAACCAGCTGCTGCTTAGCACCAACACAGGGATACGGGACTTGGGTTATGACCAAATCACCATAACTGGAGATTTCAATGCATCATCTATGAACGTTACCTAGCAGTATGCTAGTGGAAAATTCGGTAGAAATCTGCTGCAAACCATAATAAAAACAAGACTGACTGAAAATGTAGGAGATGATATTAATTGGCGCCCTAGTGGAAGTCATCCAAACTAGATTACATTCTAACTAGCGATCAACTACTGGTCAAAAAGGTCCATATCATGACTCCACTAGGAAGTAGTGAGCACACACTCATAGGATTCGATCTTGTTCTCCACGAGCACTTTAAGTAGGACATTACGCGACCATGTCTTCGCTATAGCAAGGCGGACTATGTTGAAATGCAGAGGCTTTTATCTGACGTAGAATGGCCCTTAGAAGGGGCTGGGTCACCTGTAGGTGAATACTAAGAAGCAGTAAAAAATTATTCACATACCAGTCTCGGATACCGTCCCTTTAGTTGTGGTGAGAGCGAGCTGCTAGCCGATTGGTTGACACTAATCTACGTTAATGTCTAGGTCACTAATATGGGCCGTGAGAAAATATGAACAAGGCTGTTTCAACAACCAATCACAGCAAACTTAAATGTGGACAAATATGATTCGCAGATAGATGGCTCTACTTTCCGAGAAATATCGAAAACAACCAATCATAAGACTGTGTTTGTCTGCTTAACTTCCGAGAAACAACCAATCAGAAGACTGCCTTTTTCTGCTTGCATAAGCCTTATTAATGCACATAAAATATATATAAATACGTGTTGATTTTCGTAATAAAACGATCTGTTGCCAGCCCTTGTCTTCTGTTGTTACATTTGGTGTCGCTGCCTCCAAAAAGATGAAGATCCCGTGGCCAGCTGCGTTTGAAGAAGGAGACATACGGAGCTTCTTACGTGACTTCGAGGCCGTTGCTGAGCTGGTGGGTGTCAAGGAGCAGGCGGCGAAGGCAGTTGTCCTGGGGACGCTGTTGAGAGGCCGAGCGAAGGCTGCATATGACAGCGTAGACAGGTCAAATGGCACAGCGTCTTGGAAGAAATTGGTTGAACGACTAGTGTCCGAGTTTGACAGCGAAACAGACAGACAGCTAGCAATGCAGCAGTTCCGGTCAATGAAGCTTGGACCTGATGGAGACCCGCTAGTGTTGGCGGTGAAACTGACTAATCTACTTCGACGCGCGCTTCCCACTTTAGATGAAGAATCAGAAGCGCAGTTACTGTCTTCCCAATTCATCGAGAGTGTCCCAGACCACATTTCTCAGCGATTACAACTGGTTAACGCAACGCAGCCGATGGATATTAGTGAGCTGGCGAAGGTGACCAGACAGCTGCTGAGCACAACGGTAGCCGCTATAGACCAACCAAAACCAAACGAATATGAGCAGAAAATTGAAGCATTGCAGCGGGAAGTGGCGGCGTTAAAGTTGGCTGATAGAAAAGACCGGTGTTTTGAATGCGGTAAGCCGGGACACTGGAGAAGATACTGCCCAGAAAGGCGAAAAAGAAAAAATTTCAGACGGTATAATGCTTGTTCTTTCTTTCGTATGAACCTAGATTTAGTGGGGGCTATTGAGAAAGGGCTCTGTATTCGAAGTTGCGAGTGAATGATCGAGAAGTAGTATGTTTGATAGATACAGGGGCGGCCGTGTCGTTAATAGATAAGAATTTATGTAAGAGTGTTAGTCCGTGTTCATTGACAGTACAAACAGTAGGCGGGTATGTGTTGCGTATCACGGGTAGATCGAACTGTACGGTCGTTGTTGGTGGCTGCGAGGTGACGTTTCCTTTCATTGTTGTACCCGAACTACAGCGAACGATATTAGGAGCGGATTTTCTGCGTGAGATTGGTGCAATAATCGACACGCAAGCGAACGTGGTGATCACGAAATACGGGCATATCAACATGTATGAGACCAGCGAGATAGCAGCGATTAAGCTGTCGACGGTACACAATGTGACAGAGTTAATTAATAAATACGATCATCTGTTCACTGGAGATGGCGACCCATACGGTTATTGCGATAAGGTGAATCATGAAATTCCGTTAAGTGATCCGAAAGTAAGGTCATTTTTAACGCGAAGAGTTCCATGTCATCTGGAAGGCGAAGTGGAGCGACAAGTGCAAGAGATGTTAAAAGATGATATTATTGAGGAAGCTGATAGCCCGTACAACTCTCCAGTGCTGTTAGTAAAAAAAGCGAATGGGAAGTATAGATTCTGTGTTGATTTTCGACAGTTAAACAGTATGACAGAGTTAAGACCGTGTGCCATGCCAACAGTGGTAGAAACTTTAGATCGCCTACAAGGTGCGAATGTGTTTTCGGTTCTCGATCTTCGCTCAGGATACTGGCAGATACCGATAAAACAAGGTGATAGAGATAAGACGGCTTTCATCGTGGGTCAGACACAATATCGATTTAAACGCATGCCGTTTGGACTAGCAGGTGCACCGTTTACGTTCAGACGACTGATGAAGCTATTACTTAGGAACTTGAAAAACGTGGAGGTTTATGGTGATGATCTCGTCATATACAGTCAAAACGAAAACGATCACGTCAACCATGTAGAAGCCGTGCTGCGACGCATCGAAGAGTTTGGACTACGCGTCAACAAAACCAAGTCTCAGATAGCCAAAAAGAATGTTACTCTGTTGGGACATAAAGTGGGAAATGGTGAGATTAAACCACTGCCGGAGAAAATTTTGACGATTAAAACGATTCCAGCCCCGAATTCAAAGAGAAAACTGAGACAATTCTTGGGTAGAGCAGCGTTTTATAGTCGCTTCGTGAAGAACTTCAATGAGATAGCAGCCCCTCTATACAGGCTACTAGGTGAGCCAAAGTTTGTTTGGTCGGAAGAATCGCAGAGGACATTCGACAGAATTAAACAGCTGCTCGACCACCAACAAATGACGCTAAAACTACCTGTGCCAGGAAGACAGTTCACAGTGTGCACAGATGCCAGTGACTACGCTATAGGTGCGGTCCTAAGACAGGACGAGGGAATCGTTGAGTATGCCAGTAGGGTTTTGACCCTCACAGAGAGAAAGTATTCAACGATAGAGAAAGAATGTTTAGCAATGGTATGGGCAGTCGACAAATGGAGACCTTATTTACTCGGCCGGCGGTTCCACATCGAAACTGATCATAAGCCGCTACAATTTTTGAAGACAGCGAGAGACCCACGGGGGAAGTTGTCACGGTGGATGTTGCGTCTTCAGGAGTACGATTTTACGATCTCACACGTTCCTGGAAGTGAAAATGTCTTGGCAGATTTGTTATCGAGACCAGAAGATGAGTCTGAGTTGCCCGAGGTCGCTTACGGAGTGCATGCAGTAGAACAAGACCCACTAAGACTTGCACGTAGGCAGAGGTTGGACGATACGCTGAATACAGTAATACAGGTGATCACCAACGGAATAGAAGTGGATCAAACTACGGCGAGTAAGGAGCTAACCACACTACTCAGACAGAGGGATCGACTCAGAGTGAATGCCTACGGGACTCTGACCTGGCGAGAGAACGACGGAAGCTGGCTGGCTGTCATACCTCAATCGTCGCGCCACGACATGATAGAAGAATGTCACCAGCTAGCGCATACAGGCGTGGCCAGAACGACCGACCTCCTAAGACAAAGTATGTACTGGCCAGGTATGAGAGAAGACGTAGCAAGATACGTACTTGGATGTCCACGGTGCCAGCTGATGAAAGGTGACCGGTATATACGACCACCACTTCAGTCGATTCCAGTTACCGCGATAGGTGACTTGTGGTCCGTAGATGTCATGGGTCCATTTCCTCAGACATCCAATGGTAATCAGTACCTCTTGGTGATGACGGAACACGCGACACGATGGGTAGACGCCGTAGCAATCCCAGACCAACGTGCAAGAACCGTGACAGATGCAGTAGTTAGACACATTGTTGCAGACCACGGCGTACCGAAGACAATACTGACAGACCAAGGTCCCTGTTTCGAGAGTGAAGAGTTTACTTCCCGTTTGCAACAGCTGGGCATCAAGAGGATCAGAACGACCCCATACCATCCACAAACGAATGGCCTAACGGAGAGAAACAACCGTACACTGAAGGAGTGGCTGGCCTCGAAGGGCGGGAACTGGGAAACGGAGCTTCCACTGATTTTACTAACACATCGGGCTACCACTCAGGAAACAACGAAGAAGTCACCCTTCCAACTGATGTATGGTAGAAAACCACGATTACCGGTACACAATGAGACCTGGCCCATGCACCAAAAGTGGAGTACGACGAAATTAAAAGCAGAGAGGAAAGAGGCAGTCAAGAATGTAATACGGAAGCAGCGCAGTGATGTCACGAAGTCTCAGATGAAAGAAAGGACGCAGTGCATTACCTTTGCAGTCGGGGACCAAGTGAAGTGTAGAGACAGGAGATATACAGTTGGAGGCGGGCTAGGTTCACGGAAACTCCTTCCAAAGTGGGAAGGACCATACACAATCACAAAAAGACGGGGTCAAGTATATACCATCCGAAGAGGTGATAAACAGAAACGAGTTAACGCCAGTCAGCTCCAAAGATGGGTACAGTGGGACAAGCCGGTCAGTAACAATCCTCAACTAGAGGATGTAGCACCCAGAAGGTCGGAACGTCTGCGCACGAAGCTATTTGACGGGGGGACGAGTGTGGTGAGAGCAGGCTGCTAGCCGATTGGTTGGCACTAATCTACGTTAATGTCTAGGTCACTAATATGGGCCGTGAGAAAATATGAACAAGGCTGTTTCAACAACCAATCACAGCAAACTTAAATGTGGACAAATATGATTCGCAGATAGATGGCTCTACTTTCCGAGAAATATCGAAAACAACCAATCATAAGACTGTGTTTGTCTGCTTAACTTCCGAGAAACAACCAATCAGAAGACTGCCTTTTTCTGCTTGCATAAGCCTTATTAATGCACATAAAATATATATAAATACGTGTTGATTTTCGTAATAAAACGATCTGTTGCCAGCCCTTGTCTTCTGTTGTTACAACACAGATGAAGAAAGAGTCCTCATGGCTGAAGAGAGCTGCGCAACGTATTTTGCAAGCAAGGCGGAAGGCTTGGTCTGTGTGATGAGTGTCCAAGAGTCACACCAACCAGGATGGATACCTGTAACTCAGGAGACTGTGCATTGTGAGAGCCGGGATTGATAGGAGGTCATTTCAGGCTAATCTTGCCGAAAATTTCCTGGTGAGCCCTAAAGGCCTGTACTGATTCATGTCTGAGAGAAGACAAACCAACCAGGTGGCATGAACCTCAGTAGGTCCAAACAGTCAATATGTCACTAGTCTGCAGATAGCTGAGACATTCAGTTTAGCCTTCGCCAAACAGTTAAACAGCAATGTGGGTATTACTGGTATGAACCGAAGCGGAGGCACTACTACTTCACCGGAGGGAAACCTAGTGGCTACTCTCCAAATAAACCCGGCAATGGTACTAGGGAAGTTACAGGGACCAGCATCTGCAAAGTCTTCAGGTTGTAACGATGTCAGGCCATCTGTTCTGAAACAGTACACCGAAGCTCTCTGTAGGCCTTTATAAAGTCTCATAAAGACACTTATTTAAACAATTGATGGATTCAGGGAAAATGCCAAAAGATTGAAAAAGAACCACCCTTTCTCCGATTTTCAAGGGTGCGGATAGGCAAAATACCACCGGTTCTAGACCAGCAGCGTTACTCTTGGGGGTATCAAAATAATGGAAAGTATAATTGATGATCATATCACGGAGCACCTCGATAGGACTAGTAGACTCCATGAAGCACAACGTGGTTTCAGCAAAAGTAGATCCTGTGAAACAAACCTACTATCAGCTTGGGACGATTGGATATCATGGTGGGATGTGAATATTTCAGTCCATATGGTGTTCCTAGACTGTGAGAAGGCACCTGACACAGTTTGTTGAGTGCGTCATTTGACTAAACTTGCGTACACGTATATTCTAGTACTTCTTCACTTTTATTAATGTGAGCAGACGTTGTGGCTACTCGACGCCCACAAGGTAAAACCAAAAGGCACTTGTGAAGAGTACAATCGTGTATTATAGCAGTAGTCAAATTTCGAAATTGTGTCAAGGTAATGTTCAACAGTAAATTCACTAATGTTTGCGAAGTACATATAAAATCGGTCTGTGTACATATGTCAATCACGTCTCATAAACCGTTAATGCCCAGCTCTTGCTATGCTCGGGCCCACGCTGTTCTTCGAAGATTTCTCAGAAACGCTTAGTTATAACGGACGCAAAAACCAAAACACTGATCTGCCGCTTTAGATTTGTTTATTGTTACACCAACATATAAAAGGAATAAGCGAACTAAGGTCTGTAAACAAATATTACAATAATAAATCGTTATATTACTTCTGACGATGTTTCACTCTTCTTTCTGAACAGCGACCGATGAGACGATGACTGTCGTATTGATGCCTCCGCGAAAATCGGGGAAGTTGATTTTGAGCAAACAACCAAGAATTGATCGTTCAATCTTCAACTCCATTGACACTCCCCGGCAAAAAAGGGATCCAACCCTTTTTTCCTTCACGATCAATGCACGTTGACTTGGATGCCATTGCGAGAACCTGGGTCACACGGACAGAGCTGAAATGGAAAACAAACAGAAAAGCCAACACACCACAAGCATACCCACAGCACAATCTCACACACCAATGACGACCTGCGCCTCCAGACAGAGACCTCTTCTTGACATCTTCCAACACAATCGCCACTTACTAGAATGACTCTTGCAGAATGCAACGTGACCATAGCAGCACCTCATGATACTCTTCAAGCATCCTCTTTTCTATTCACTATCAATTATCACTGAAATCGCTTGTCACTCATTCTGCCTCAGTTCTAGTAGCGGTGACGCATGCGAGCCTCAGTCGTTTACACTCTTTCTCCCCGGCGTGTCGGACCGCAGCTAACAATTATCTCCGTGTGCATTTCATTCTCAGCAATAGCCTAGCCTCCCCGGCGTATACGACCCATCTGCTGTCCTTAACATCAATCAATTCATTCGTGGATGTAGAAGACAAGAAAGAACTTCAGAAGTAATCACGACGAAAAATTTAACAAAATTACGCAATAAGAACAAGATACAAAAACAACAAGTAAACACAATTGATCCAAAATCACAAATTGCGAAGACACACCACACGTATACACAAACAGTACAAATAACCTCGCGGATCATGTCTTGGTGGAATTATTTTGAAGAATTGGAGGACTTACACCAGTACGCCTACAACCCTTCTCACGTTGACGATTGTAAGTTGTGGAATGTCCGGACACAAACAAGATTAACCAACAATTACAATAATTGGAACTCACACAACTATTTAACACAAACATATGTACAATCACTACATCAAATGTTGTGGATTCTGACACGACAAACTACCCTTGAAGAACCGTAGGACTTACAGCAGTACGCCTACATTCCTTCTCAGGTTGATGATCCAAGTGGAAGTCGTCCGGACACAAACAGAATTACCAACAGCTAGATGACAGATGATATCAATTCAGTATATACAATATGAACATATGTCCAAGAGCATACACCAAGCACATTGGACTGCTCATTGATGCGCTACCCTTTGAAGAACTGCAGGACTTACAGCAGTACGCCTACAACCCTTCTCAGGTTGACGCCCTAGGTTGGAAAATCGTCGCAGAGTTCATTTGCTGACTTCTTGCTATCAGCTATATCCTCAAATCTGAACGGCAACACGCCCATGTCATTGTATCGTAGAATATAGATGACCAACAAACACACGACATATCTCATCAACCAAGTGCAGACACAGAGTAACTTACACCAAAGATAATAACATTCAAATAGTAACTTGAAACTAGAAATGCCTTTATTCGTGCAAGTCAATTTAACAATTACTCTCTCGTTTACACTTGGCTTATCCTCACTAAACTGACCATTGATATTCGTCCTTTCAAACGAACTGATACTAGCATAGTCATTACACAAGATACTTGAGTTGATGGGCGTCTTTTTCATTGTGGATGACAGCACCAACGACGACTGATTGATATCAGTTGATGAAGTTAGCGGTGGATCAAAAGCTGTTGTTACTCGGCTTTCAGAAGTTTGTCTACCTATAAGACCACCACCACTGTTGTCTTTTACTATCAGCTCAGGTTTAGCACTAGCATCTGATGATAGGTGGGCTACATGCTGATCAATCACACTGACGGTTTCACAAGTACGCATGCCTTCTGCAACTGCACCTGCATTTATTTCTACTTCACGTTCCAGTTCTACAGAACCTTTAATTAACTTAGCAGTAGTAGGCATATCCCTCATCTCATCATGATCAACCAAAGACAAATGTGCACTATCATGATCATTATCACAAATATTCAATTTACCGTCAAGTTCATCATTTTCAAACTCTTTAATAACAGAAGTAGACAATTTTGGTTCCTCCTCACAAATCATTAAAGGTTTTATATCTTCACTCTGACTAGTTATAGTTTGTAAACTTTTGGAGTCAGAACTGCACTCTGAAGCAGTAACTCTATTCTGTGACACTCTATTCAACAATGGCTTACCAGTTGCAACTACAGACTTCTTCACAACACCGTTATCGTCACACAATTCGGAGTCAGACCTGGAGTTTACATTTAGCTTATCACTGAACTTGCTCACCGGTTCACAGTTCACTTCTGTATGTACCACTTGCACACGTGTACGACACAACCGTGTTTGTCTTGCATCTTGCAACTTATCTGTTGAGGATGTACTACGAAACCTGTTACACTCACTAGGTCTATATGCATTACTAGACATCATGGAGCTTTCTCGATAACCACCTCTCTGAGGCCTACTCGTCATCAATGATTGCATTTTGATCTCAGACTGCTCTATTCTAGGGGTGAGATGTAATAGACTGGCGAACTTGCTCATAGATTGATTGACGCTATCTTTTACCAGTTTCAGGATATCATCAAACTTTGGCTCGATACCCTCATCCTCCATACGGGAGCTTATCTTCACCCACTTCCTTTGCAGTCGAGTAGGTAGACGTCTTGCTATTACTTCTAGTATAAAACACGAGTTGAGGTCACTCGTGCGATTCATCGAAATCATTCCATTCTTGTAAATTAGCAAATTATCTAAAAACTCAGTGAGTGCCTTGGAGTCATCCTGTAATTGACCACCATTACCCTTAACAGCCTCGAATAATTTCCCTGCAATCATCGAAGGTCTTCCAAACCTTTGACGTAATATGCTCATAGCCTCGTAGTAGCCCTCTTTTGGCTTCATAAACTTACAGCACTGTATAGCTCTTGCAGCATCTCCAGTGCAATATCTCATCAAATACATTAACTTCAATTCATCATTTAATAAAAAACCACTCAACATGATCTCAAACTCCTTTACAAATTGTAAATAATCGGCCGGGTTTCCATCAAAACACCGTGGTTCAAATTTAGGGAGTTTGATGTTCCTATTATCCCTGAACGGCGAAACAGTAACATCAACCATGTCATGCTTAACATCAGACACATCGTTACAATTAACAGACAAGTCACCATGACTTACTTTCCTGTTTGTATCCAAGACACTCTGTCCCTTCTTTGACCCAGGCATTGTTGAACTTGACCCAATTCCAAAACAGTTCCAGATATTGCTTGTTCAAAGAGGACTTGACCGGCACCAGGAAACATGAACGGCGACTATCCAAACTTTCACCAACTGTTTCAATCGGCCAGATCTGTTTCTATCGTCAGAAACTGTCAATCACGTCTCATAAACCGTTAATGCCCAGCTCTTGCTATGCTCGGGCCCACGCTGTTCTTCGAAGATTTCTCAGAAACGCTTAGTTATAACGGACGCAAAAACCAAAACACTGATCTGCCGCTTTAGATTTGTTTATTGTTACACCAACATATAAAAGGAATAAGCGAACTAAGGTCTGTAAACAAATATTACAATAATAAATCGTTATATTACTTCTGACGATGTTTCACTCTTCTTTCTGAACAGCGACCGATGAGACGATGACTGTCGTATTGATGCCTCCGCGAAAATCGGGGAAGTTGATTTTGAGCAAACAACCAAGAATTGATCGTTCAATCTTCAACTCCATTGACAACACATATAATACAAGGATACAAATTAGATTAAAAAGCATGTTTACAGTTGGTGTAGTGGTACTACAAGTTCACCAAAACCTTCTCATTCACAAAAATAAGTCAAGCACTTATAGGTGAGCCGCTTCCACCATGGTTGAAGGACAACCTAGTTGAAAGGAAATTCTGCACTATGGTCAGTCGAGCCCGATCATCCTGGGACAGGTCGTCAAACGGAATTGATTTAAAATGAGAAGTGGAACAAGTGAAATTACTTACAGTCAAAACCTATGAATAGTGACTTATCATCCGTAACCAAGAAAATACTGTACATGAGATGGAATTCAAAGGTGACTTAGCATCCAGTATTATTAAAAGAAGGATCTAACAGTACCTGAAAAGGATATTTCCTGCTGCATCGTTGAGAACATTATTTTTCAGTCGAGCATTACCGTTCGATAACCTGAAGGATAAGATCCCACAGTTGACCAACTCACCTGCTCGTGCCCAAATTACTACGTACCCTACTCATCCGTATTGCTGAAGCTTTGGCCATTGAAACAGAAACGCCAGATCTCTGTATACAGAAAACGTTCATTCAACCCCTCCAACTTTCGTGGTCTTAACTCCTCTATGCTAAAGTTTTATATTGTTTATTCAATTTATATACTATCCCTTTATTGCGTTAGTTGTTAATATTAGTATTCTCACTCTGAATTATATCCGGTATTATTTCACTTGTTCTACCTGTCATTCTAAATCGATTCCGTTTTACAACGTTAAATTCTATGCTATCAAATTTCGCATAATGTTAAGTAACTTTTTTTATTCGATTTGCCTACTAATCCTATAATTGCATACCCTTTCTTAGTTCTATACATCTTATGAATTATTCTATATATGACATTAATTGTCTTGCCACTTGACATTTACCTGTGATTATAATCACTATTATTTTAATTACATTTCATACTACTATTATTATTATTTTATGCATTCACACCCATGATTCAATTCCTTCACGGGATATAATTTCTTAAAATCCACAGACATATGTTGTGGTGCTCTTTTTGATCAAACTTGCGTACACGTATATCCTAGTACTTCTTCGCGTTTATTATTGTGTCGTGACGTTGTGATTCCTCAACATCCACAACGTAAATCAAAAGGCACTTAAGAAGGAGTACGAAAGTGTATTAACGCAGTAATCAAAATTCAAAAGTCGAGCGAGCACAAAAGTATCAATTGTAACAGGCACCATTTAGAGTGATAAACAAATCAAAGTCTAATTACACAGTGAAAGTATACTATAAAGATGAGTAATAAAATGGGTCACTACACATACATGATTTTACAGCTTGATAATAAATTCGTTGAAAAGAGTCTCTTCACTGAATCACTTTTTTGATTTTGTAAATGTTCCAATGGGAATTTTCCATGAATTAATAGATATAATATCACAAATAATTAAGTCTAAATAGCATAAATGGAAATTTCTTTTTTATTGAAAGGAAGCTAGTATAAAGGCTGTATATTATAACAAATAATATTAATGAATTATTATAAAATGAACAAAACAAAGAAAGGATAAGAGGAAGAGGTATTCTTCTAGGTGAGAAGAAATCTTAATCTAAGTTTGGTAGTGGTAAAAACACCTCCTGAATGTGTTCTTTTTGAACACAAAGTTCTGGTTTAGTCGATTATATTGTAACAGCTTTAACTATGTGTAGAAGATGCCCTGTTTTATATCCGACTGAGTCCTGTTAACAAACAATTTTAGTGATTGTTATGAACAATCTTATTTCTGCCGATACATTTTTAAAGTGAAGTACCGACGAATATTCCGGATTTTATACAAGAGATTTATTCTTATTGACATTTTCATTCAATCTGTGCGTCGGTAGCACAGTGGTTAGGACTCTCGCCAACCACGCACATGCTCCGAGGTTCCATCCCCTGCCGACGTACACCTGATATCTGTGGTCGGCCTGAAAAATTTGGGCCACCGATAACCATGCTGAAAATTCCATACTTGTACCAAAAAATGCGGTGTGGAATCAAGCTGTAACAAAAAAAATATAGTCGGGAAAGTGTTTTCATACCTGAGATTTGTGGGTAAAAATATAGACAGTTTTCTGTTCGAAATTTGGCGAAGTGGGAAAAACTGGGCTGATTTCAGTTTTAACATGAGCAAAGTGGGCAGTTTTCGGCTTTCTGTACATCGAATAAATGGGTAAAAACGTGGATAGAGTGAGTAAAATGAGGAAAAAATGTGATGTGATAGTTATCGGGAACGTGGGCAAACGGTAGAAAAGTGACCGATATGGTCAAATTGGATAAATTATATTGCATTTTGCCTATGTCGCCGGTGATCAAAATCGCCCGTTTAGCCCACACTGCCCATGTGCATAAGTGTTGGACCGGTTTAAAAGATTCTTCAATATACATCAATAAACGTTTATATTTATTTCCTTTATTTTGTTGACTAGTAAATATTTCACATACAACAAATAGAATTTGTTACAGGATTTCATCGTGAGTTGACATTGGTTTGAGAACCACTGGAAAATCTGAGAGTACTGGACAGTTGTTTCGTCCTAGTTTGGGAGTCTTCAGTGGTACGCACCCACCGGGGTTCGAACCCAGGACCTTCTGGTTACAAGGGGAGCTAGCCCGTAGACCAATGTCCAATGAATTTTAACTTCTGCCGATTCACGATATAGCGCGACCCCTAGCCAATGTCTTCGGCGAGTATTTGTCCTCACACCCGACCTGCCGCACCCTACTGGTCATGACTTCTCATTATAACCCCAGGTAACTACCTACCTGAATAGGGAAAGCGGCCATTGAATCGGGCCTCAGTGGCTTAATGGTATACGAGCTTGCCTTGTAACCAGAAGGTTCTGGATTCGAACCCCGGTGGGTGCATACTACTGAAGAGTCCCTAACTAGGATGAAGCAGCTGTCCAGTATTCTCAGGGTTTCCCAATGGTTCTCTAACTAATGTCAGCCCATGATGAAATCCTGTAACCAATCAAATCCCTACAAGCCAACACTTGAAATAGAATTTAAATGTAATTTGAACCAATCCTACTAGAATATGTGTAAGCTTTGAATCCTGTAGGTAAATAAGGTGTACAGTATCTATGTCTGTAAGCATCAAATTCAGGTCTTCTAACCGTCGAATTTCTAACAATAAAAAATTCTCAAACAGTTAAATGCAGTAGTCAGGATGCACTATATCCAGACTATGTATTTATTCCCATTTTGGTCTGGTAAAGTTTAGATGCAGCTTGAAAAGAATTGATTTAACTCCAAAAAGTCGATTCTTTCTGGAACCATACAAAATAAATGTAATGTGCACTACAATGATACTCTTTATATCCTTGTGAACACACCTTAAATTTTTCTGATGCAGTTCATCCAACACAAATTACGATTCTAGACAACATCATAATCGATACTCATTATGTTTACTTGAAATAAACACTGTTTCAGTAATACCATAATATACTTTGATAAACCATAGTATGTGATCTTGCAACTGATTTCATTTTACCTTCTATTAGAAGAATTTTTAGTGTCCAAATCATTGGGTGATAGAATGTTTTAAGAGCTTAACGACTGTGAAAACAGTTAGTTGATGGATGGTGACTAGCAGTGCATGCGCATATCGTCCTATTTGGGACTCGTCATCTGGATGCACCTGCATTTCTCAGTGAGTGATGATGTTCCCACCACTGAGGCTCGAACCTAGTGCCCATAGTTTCAAACACCAAAGCGTTATCCACTAGACCACTTGGGCCACGAGAGCCATCATGAATTTTTTAGATTAACCCGTCGATTGATTGGCCCGAAGTGTGCATCCTGGATTCCACTGCTAGTCACCATCCACCAATTAACTTCTAATCACATGGCCAGACATCGTCAAAGCATCTGCACAAGAAGCCGACATGTCAACCTGAGGCTGAGCACTTCGGTCCAATCAATCGACAGGAAAATCTAAAAAATTCAATTAGATTGCGAAAACTGTTGGTATAATCTCTTACTGTCTGTATTATGTTAGAAGTATTGAGTACTGCGTGAATTTCGTTGAGAAGAGAACGAGATTACTACCATTATTTGTATTATCTCTACCTACAGAACATATTATTTCAATACCTAAATGGAGTTCGTCGTCATATTCGTTCTTCAAATTTGGTTGCAATGAAATGTGACTGAAAGCTATGAGATGTCCTAATCCTCCAAGAATGTGGTTAGGATACTTGGATTGACGCCTTGGCCATTGTCAAATGCTGCATTTTGAATGAACTTTTTCATCTGATAAACAATATATGACGTATCATTACATTTCTTAGAATAGATTGAATCCAGCGAAAATGTTTTGGCTTTTTTGAACTGTTTGGTAAAAAGGCAACCAGATGGTAAACTAAAGACAAAACATCTTCAAAAGGCCTACTGTTATGCTGCTGCTGCTGAGTGGTTAATAGTAGTTTTCCCCGTCGCCAAATTATTTGTTATGGACTGGTCGAGAAACTAATAGTCCTGACGCAAGAAGGCGGAAATCAGAAGACCACTAGGTTTGCGATGATACTTCTATTTTCCAAACACAAGGAGAAGCAATATGTGGTATCACACCAAAGTAAGTCACACAAATTGTGAATGCAAAATAAATATATATATATGAATATTCAGACAAGGGTGTGAACAATCATTAGACAGTCTTAACAAGAATGGCTAATTATAATGAAGTATCGATCCATATATACATAGCGAAATATAGCAGACATGTCAACAACCACCATATATGGATATATGTCACCAAGCAACGGACTGTCAACAAACACTCATATTATATATAATATAAGGGGAATATACATTGTTAAAGGAGACAGGTTCATACAAGTGAAATGGTCACAGACTAAGAGAGCAAACAGAAAGAGACCAATATATATATATATATATATATATATATATATATATATATATATATATATATATATAAATGGATACATATCACCTACCCACTCAGAGAGATTCCTAGATTAGAACTCAGGATATATCTTTATCATCAAAGTGACCGTGGCTAAGAATATGATTAACACTGATAAACGTCTAGTTTCTGAGGAAGAAGAGACCAAGAGAGGCTTAAAATTGGAAAACACATTAAGAAGATGTAGTTTATCTGAAACGTGTAATGTATTGGCGCAACACATTTCGGACATTTTGATCCCACATGTACTTGTTATAAACAGTTTTTATAGAAGGCAAGATGGCATGAATAATTACAATACAGGTCAGATTGTGTACAGGTCAAGGTCACAAATAATGGGTAGGGAGACGCAAAAGGCGTGGGTAAGAAAAATAAAGAGAGGAAAAACAAGGCAAAGAAGGGGTTTGAAAATATTCAATTGCGCCAATACATTACACGTTTCAGATAAACTACGTCTTCCTATTATGTTGTCGAAATTCATAAAGGGAACTAATTGCTTAAAATTAGGTCAGCCTACTCTTGAACCTAATAATTATTCGAAAGCTTTCATAAAAGGATATTTAAAATGTGAAGATAAGGGTGAATCAAAACCTGCTGCTAAGATCTGGTTTAGTACTGTGGTGTTTCGTTATCTCAAAGAAACATTAGATGAAATAAAGAGAATTCTTAACAATCATGACACAAGAGTGTATTTGTGTGTACTGAACACTTCATGCTCATTAACAGTGAAAGTTAAGAATAAAATAGAAGAGGACAACCAACAGAATTGTGTGTACAAGTTCAATTGTGGGGATTTTGACGGTGTATATGTAGAAGAAACTTCCAGACAGGTAAATGTAAGAGTTACTAAGCATAAACAATGTCTAAAGGTAGTTCTAAAGTCCCCTGAAGATTTGAAGAAGCTAGCAAACAAATCAGCAATCATAGTGCACATGACAGAAACGGGACACAGGGTCGACTTTGATAGGAGCAAAGCTTTGGTTCACATAAAGATAGACTAACTGCAGAGGCCATACGTATGTGGTTGAATCCAAAAGTTTGAATTGGCGTGATAATGTGATGTTAGCCAAAGTATGCTAAATACTAATCAATAAATAAAATGAATACTTACCACTCATATCATCATATCTTATGCTTAATCTATCTTTCTTTATCGTACTTCCTCTTATGGAAATGTTCACAAATGATATGCAGTTGTCCTTCCATACACATTATTGTCTATCACATACACACATTTCTCATATTCGGCTAACCATGACCATAACCTTTATTCGAACATGGTCACTAATGTCTTATGCAAAAATACAGACTGTTTACAGTGTACAACAAAATCGATTAATAGTAATAAGCCTGCGGTCGAATTTTGATCACACACTGGTCATGCAATTTGTCTATTTTGTTTTGATGTCTGTTTATGACTCATATGAATGGGCGAGAAATCTAAAGACAAGATGCGTCCTATGTGTGTATGTATTATATATCCATATATATATATATATATATATATATATATATATATATATATATATATATATATATATATATATATATATATATATATATGTCTACTTCTCATTCAGCGCCCAATTACCATAACATTATTCTATGAAATCTTGATCGCATTACACATAAAATAGGGCGAGCTAGCTAGAATGGTGGTCAAATTACAACCTGACTGATAAAATTCAGTCTACACCAATCAGAGGACTAGACGCATCACACTAGTTACTAGTGTCAAATCAAAAATCATACAGAGTTGATGATTCTGTTTTGAACACAATTTATTGCTCACAATCACTATACTACTTTCCAAATTTGTTTATATAGTCGAGTCAAAAATACTCACCGAAGACATCGCCTAGTGGTTATACTATGTCGTGAATTGGCAGAAGTTAGAATTCATGGGTCTGTGGATCCAGTCTCAGGAAATTAATGGTCTATCAGCTCACCTTGTAACCAGAAGGTCCTGGGTTCGAACCGCGATGGGTGCGTACTACTGAAGAGTCCCAAACTAGGACGAAACAACTGTCCAGTACTCCAAGCTGGTTTTCCAATGGTTCTCTAACTGATGTCAGCTCATGATGAAATCCTGTAAGCAATCAATCAAATCCTTACTAACCAACACTTGAATAAGAATAAATAAATGTCAATATAAAGTTCAATAGAAATGTGTGGAATGGATGACAAAGTACATTCAGAAATGTGAATGCAATAAGATGGGGAATATGATGAGTGTTGTCAGTAAAATAAAATGTAATAATGTGATAAAGGGAACTGAAATAAAACAAAAATGGAACAGTATTTCTCACGGTTTGACTTGATTGATAGTGATACTTTCCATATTTCTGGTATTGATGTCAAGTGATTTCTATTGCACGTGTTAAGAGTAGGTTTGATAAACAAAGAGCCAGTAATCAACATCTCTCTATCCACCTACCTATATTACATTTTTAGAAATATAACTCCGTCCCACGATGCTATGTGGTTTTGTGTTAATGCATACACTGCAATTACTGAGTTTTTCTCTGTATTACTCAACTTCGTGACGTCAATCATTCCATACTTAGCTGAATCCGTATGTTCATGTTCAAGTAGTAGTTTGTAGGGATTTGATTGATTGGTTACAGGATTTCATCATGAGCTGACATCAGTTAGAGAACCATTGGAAAACCATCTGGAAGTACTGGACAGATGTTTCGTCCTAGTTTGGGTCTCTTCAGCGGTACGCACCCACCGGGTTTGAACCCAGGACCTTCTGGTTACAAGGCGAGCCAGCTCACATACCATTAAGCCACTGGGACCCGATCCAATGGTCCATGAATTCTAACTTCTGCCAATTCATGATATAGCGCAACCGCTAGCCAGTGTCTTCGGCGAGTATTTGTCCTCACACCCGACCTGCTGCACCCTACTGGTCACGACTTCTCATTATAACCCCAGGTAATTACCTACCTGGATAGGGCAGTCGCCAGTGAGCGTACTGATGAAGAGTCCCTAACTAGGATGAAACAGCTGTCCCGTACTCCCAGGTTTTCCAACGGTTCTCTAACCAATGTAAGCTCATGATGAAATCCTGTAATGAATCCGTATGTTCTGATAGTCTGACTATCCGCCGACCTACCGGTTTGCGCTATGTAGTCAAACTCAGTCATTGAGAGCTATTTTGGAGATTATATTATTCTATCTAATTGAGTCAGTATCGTCCCTTAGCCTACCTAGCTTACACCTGAGTGAGTTTGTAGGTTTAAATACGTGTGGAGAAATTAGAGATATATTCTGTTTTTAACACGGTAAAAGTGTCATCCATATTCATATGTCTAATCAATTTGAAACTCATGTATGATTATGAGCAATAAAAAGTGCTTAAACTGTCATCAGGAAATAATACCATATAACACTGTGAAACTTTATCGAGTAAATTTACTCTATGACAGAATTATACGCTACCATATTCTATTCCTACATCACGGTGGTTGAACAATCGCATGATATATATATATATATATATATATATATATATATATATATATATGGATATATAATACATACACACATAGGACGCATCTTGTCTTTAGATTTCTCGCCCATTCATATGAGTCATAAACAGACATCAAAACAAAATAGACAAATTGCATGACCAGTGTGTGATCAAAATTCGACCGCAGGCTTACTACTATTGATCGATTTTGTTGTACACTGTAAACAGTCTGTATTTTTGCATAAGACATTAGTGACCATGTTCGAATAAAGGTTATGGTCATGGTTAGCCGAATATGAGAAATGTGTGTATGTGATAGACAATAATGTGTATGGCAGAACAACTGCATATCATTCATAGGAACTGTGATCAAGACTTGATCGAATAGCTGCAAAATAATTGAGCGCTGAGTGAGAAGTAGACATTTATAAAGTTATATTTGTAAAATCTCAGCGAAATTGAAATGATATCATTTGTGAACATTTCCATAAGAGGAAGTACGATAAAGAAAGATAGATTAAGCATAAGATATGATGATATGAGTGGTAAGTATTCATTTTATTTATTGATTAGTATTTAGCATACTTTGGCTAACATCACATTATCACGCCAATTCAAAGGCATTAAGAAGACAAATTTCGCGAGATGATATCATTTCTCTTTTTCTCACTTGCCGAACATTTTCGATCCCTGTACCTACCTAGGATTAAAGGACGAAATTCTGTGGACTCTACTTCAAACTGTATCTACAAGTTCACCTGCAGCTGCGGTGACATCTATATAGGTAGAACTAACAGAATGTTCCAATGTCGTCGAAAAGAACATATCCCAAAATGGCTAGTAAATCATATCGAAAATCCTAACGCGATTAATCTTAATGGAAATCCAGCATCATCCAATGCAAAACACATTAATGTCTGATCACAAAATCAATGAATATTAATGACTGTTTCACAATTATTGCACATAACTCTAATTCAAGGTTATTGAAGGTGATGGAAGCACTTTGGATTAATCACATACAGCCTAAACTGTGTGTACAAAAACAACACAATAGACTTCAATCTTCGCCTACCCTGGACTGCATGACCTATCTTAATATGATTGGTCATTAGTATGTAATTTTGTTTTTTTATTTAACTGAGTAATATTCATGAACTTTATTTTATCATTGTTAACCATGTTAGTTGTTAAGCGGTTGTAAAGAAACTACGAAATGATATCATCTCGCGAAATTTGTCTTCTTAATGCCTTGTTCAAATTTATCAAAGGGACTAATTGTTTCATTTTATCAACTAATGATTGGCACTTCAGAAGTGTCATGATCACCTCTTTGTATGATAAATTCTGAAAGAATTTTACTTATTCCTTATAATAGTGTCATTGGCCGAGTAAGTTTTTAATAGGTTTTTAAATATGACCGTTAGCCAAACTATCACATATGTTTGATATTGTCATTTGAAATTCTGTATATAAAAAGAATTAAAACTTATAATTCTATATACAAAACTCATAGACTTGCAGGCGAAAACCAACAAACTGGTAGAGGAAGCAGAGAATGCATTGCTAGATACCCCTGTTTCGTCATGTACTGGGACTCCTCATCAGTGCACACCTATGAACTTATCAAAGATCGGACCTATGACTTCTCAGGTTACCAAACCAAGCTGTTTGGCTATTCAGCCATTGGAATTCAACTCGTGGTATACTGTTGCCATTACCAATCATCTACTTCATCTCAGGTATGATGGACCCAAATTTCAAAAATTTCTCACTACAACTTCGGGAAATCAATTCAGTAGCCATCAGTGAGCTTGCAGGTGATATTCAGATGATGGGATTTTTGAATAAATTATACCTGTTAGAACTTCTTCAGGAATTAAAATCAGATAGTGTGATCACTGAAATCTAACTGACGTGAAAAATTGAGACGAAACAACTGTCCATTGCTCCCTGGTTTTTAATGATCTCTCTAACTGATGTTGGTTGGCAACGTAAATCTAACAATATAATTTTCAACTTCACACTATATCGTATAACAGCACTTGAATCGATAAGAAATCTATAACGCTTTCATAACTTTGGTTTTTAGTTGTATATAAGGAATATATAAGGCTGTCTCAAATTTCTGGCAGGCATGCCTCATTCACGAAGTTATGAGTCAACGAATGCTAATTCAACATAAAATGTTTTTTTTTATTAAGATAACTCCACCATTTGTTCATTTTTTTATAACAGTAACAGAGGGTAGTATATATAGTCAAAGATGATATAGCCACCAAGATGATCGTACACCTAAACCATCAGGTTTTTGCCTACCATACGCAAATTTGCCTACTATAACTTCTCTGACTTCAGCACTGAGTGACGCGGGTTCGAATCTCAGAGGAGATATCAGTTCCCTCAAGATTGTAGATATGCCTTGCTAATGAATGAGAAAAAAGCATGAAACCAAGGTCGAAGGCTTCCTGCCGATTGTCTTCAATCACCTAACAACAATTCATGATGGCGGATCATCTAAGATGGTGGAGACATTTCAAACCTGATTGACAGAATCCAGCCTGCATTAAATGAAGGACTACAAACATGACGCTGTTTGCTACCTAGTGAGTAGTTAAAAATCTTGTTTTACTTTTACTGGCTAACTCGATGAAAAGTGTCCTTAAGATGAAAAATATATATAAATTTAGTTCTGAAATAGTGTGAAGTAAAATACAATCGATTCCTGTTATATTGTCCCAATTTCAATAGGGAGTCATGAGATCAAATAATACAGATAATTCCCAAGATTTACTCTGCAGTCATTTGATTTATTTCGATTTTGATTACAGATTCATGTAAGTTGCAGAAACACTGAAAAGTAGGGAGTAGTACTGGAGAGCTGTTTCATCCTAGTGTGGTACTCTTCAGCGGCACGCACATATCGGATTTCAAATCCAAGGTCTTCCCATTACAAGACAAGCTTGTAGATCATCCAGCCACCAGAATGCGATCCAATGGCTTATGAATTCCAACTTTAGCGCTACCACCAGCCTATGTCATTGGCAAGTATTCATCCTCACTATCGACTGAGTGGACGACTCTACTGGTCACGACTTCTCACTAGAGCTCCTTGGCAATTTAGTCCAGTGGTGAGTCACTGGCGAGTATCAGATTAATTTTCAAGGGTTAGTTTGTTGAGGTTTACTTTATTTCAAGTTTAATGACGGATTGATGATGAATAGTCCAGGAGCTTACCTTGTAACTAGAAGATACTGGGTTCAAACCTCGGCGGATGAGTACCTTCATGAGTCCGAAATCTGGAAGAAACAGCTATCCAGTACTCTACGGTTTTCAGCGGCTCTCTAACTTACATCAATCCTTAATTAAACTTGAAAAAAGATAGTCGTTTTTCTTCAGAAACTGAGCTATATGTTAGCTGCATGATCACATTTAAAAGAATAAAAACTCAGAAATTTAACTGAACTTCGTTACAAGTAAGCTTAGTACGTGTTTTCAATTTGCAAGTAATTCCTATATGCAATTGCATTTTATTCTACACGACAATGGGATAATTTTCAAGTACTACACTTAAGCTGAAAAAGGCACTATCTAAACATAAGAAAAAAGTAAGCTGCAGTTATTCAAATTAGTCCTGTTGTACGTGTTACTGACAGGATTTATAAGTAGTATACAGATGAAGGGGTAAGTATGTATATAAGTGTTGAATGGTGGCAAAATGAATTTATTGAACAATGCTTGAAAAACAACATGAGAAAAATGAAAGGAGGGCAAAGATGCGTGATATGGAAGACAGAGTAGAACAATACCGAAGATACATGCAAATCGAGGTTCTAAGACAAGACAGACGTATTTTGACTATATAGAGTTGTCCGTCGGTAGCACAGCGGTTAGGACTCTTGCCAACCATGCACATGGTCCCGGGTTCGATCCCCTGCCGACGCACACTTGATATCTATGGTCGGCCTGGAAAGTTTGGGCTACCGATATCACATGCTGAGATTTCCATACTTGTGCCAAGAATACGGTGTAGAATCAAGCTATAATCAAAAATAAATAATTCCGTTACTACTATTTAATCCTCCACCCCTCTCCCAATAATTAAAGTAACAAAAAAAGACTCTATTAACATTTTTTTCTCGAGCAAACATGGCTTTTACTTTATTTTGCTGCGCCGAACAGAATAATAACGACACTTTTAATCATCATTAAATATTAGGAAAGGAAAACAGTTGATTCTAGATTGCCTGGACGCATGGGCAAAAAACCAATCACACGTACACACACACAGGAAGGACAAAAGTTGAAGTTTTACAGACATAGAGACAAAAGACAGCATGAGAGTGAGACAAGCAACAGAGTCAAATTGACAATTGACAAGTGGAATATTATATTTGACAAAATATTTTACTGTTGCAGTTTGAAGCGTTAATATATATTTTGTTATCTTTTTTTTTAATGAGCACTTCTCATGTATTGCAGGATTATTCCAATCGTAAGAACTTTTGCATAGTTTGATAATATATGTATATGGTAGACAGCTTCTTGGTATGGAATATCTTTTACACAGTTAACTTCACACCAGTAAATGTGTTGAACAATAAAGGTTAGAGCAAAAGGTAACATTTTAATCTATAGGTTAAGTGAATTAATCTGCCGCAGATGAGTTTCAAAGGTTTGGTTGCTCCATGTTCCATTGCTGCAAACATGTGTATGCATATGTATATATGTTATGGAAGTATGATCAATAAACACCACGAAATGACAAATAGGAAACATGACAAGAAGAACATCAAAACTAAATGTTTGGGTCTCTTAATGCAAGTCGGCCTTCGATCACACACACACATATGCAGAGGCAGTCATTTTTCTCACATCGCATAAAAGAAATTTCAGTTGAAGGAGAAGCAAACTTCCATTTCATCAAAACAACAAGACGATGTCATACATGACGAATGTTATTCAACTGTATCTCACCACAGTCTTTACAACATATAACAGCCTATTCACTCACAAAAATGAAGACATAACGGAAGAATGATAATATATAGGTTGAGTACTTGGTGAAAGATAAGAATAATAGTTGAATAACTACAATAAAAACACAGAAAAGTTTAAGCACACTATCTTTTAAAAGCTAAAGAAGGAAAGCTAAATAGTATATATATATATATCTTTTTTTTAAATTACTACTGAAATGGAATTCACCTGTGTAAGTTGGCCAAAACAAAACGACTGCAAACAACCAATATCGATGTTCCGAATGCAATAAAAGTCCCAAAAACCTAACGATTCATTATATGCAAGTGAGAAACAACATACAGTATGACTGCGAACACGATCAGTCCAACAAATGATCGAGTTCTCCTCGTAGAACGGCTAATGCAGCTGATGCTTCACTATCCCAAGGTTTTATACCCTGTGATAGTAATTCTTCAACTTCATCATTGGTGAAGCCAAAATTCAAGTCTAAACTAGCATGAAAACTTGGAGGATTAAAAGCATTTGCTCCACGATTTGATGTTCCACTCAATCCTGTCCCTCCACGATTAATATTACGATGTGAATTGCGATGACCAGCTCCAAATAATGTACTATGACCAAAACTAAGTGCTCTGGAGTTTCGACCATGATAGTGATATTTCAGTGGTTCTCCTGAATATTTTGAACTTGATGTTCCAGAGTAGTTTGATATCTTACCATTAAAGGCATTTGAAACTGTGGAATATGTCTGAGAACGCTTTAACTCTCCTCGCCGTCCGCTATCATCATATTTATTTAAACCATTTCCCGAGCAGGCACTGTTGGTGTTATTTGAGTCAACTACTTCAAACGTTCCATCTGATCCACCATCAAATTCTGGTGTTGGCTTTATGCCATTACTTAATGCTTTCCGTGGGATATCTCCGGAAGCTCCAGTTGTCGCTACAGAATCTATTCCTGATTGTTCACTTACAGCTGATTCTGGTCGTGCATATTCTTCATCTCCAACAGGACCAACATTATTATCATTACTTGTTTCATTAACATCCTCTGTCTGTACACTAGAATTTATTTCACTTGATACTACTGCACCGTTATGCTCTGAAGATGTTTGTGAAATTGATTTTGTAGGTGAATTTCGACCAGAATTATCCGTTTGTAAATCACCATTTCCACAATTATTCACCTGATTATCTATCTGTTTAGACATAGAAGTAATTGGCAATGAAACGCTAGTATTACGACTTGATGTGTACGTATGACCAGGTGATGGACATGCAGATACAGGTACAGGTGGTAGAGCAGCTCTCATATTATAAACTCCAGAGCCAGTATTAAAGCTTAAATTAGCTTTTCGTAACATTTGACGATTAAGTTGTTCAATCTTTCGCATCATTTCTCGTTGTTGTAGACGCCAAGGACTACTTAATGGTGCTAACCATTGCATCATTGCAGCTGCTGTAACAGCTGCAGCTTCCATTTCCTCTTCAACAGTATGCTGATCAGCTAATAAGTTACGTAAATCCACGCGAAGTTTTGTAGGACTGAATAAACCCAAATCATAACCTAAGATTTTAAAAAAATAAAAGAGAATTAGAGAGCTTCCATTTGCATAGAACAGGAAATAACAGTGTAAAAGACAAACGGTGAGAAAATATTTTTTGTGGTGCTAACCAAGAAGTGAAATCTCAGTAAAACTAAATATGCTTCTGTGAGTGTGCTGTTACCATTCATTGGAGATCGCGTGTATATATATATATAAGACAATTCAGTGAAGAAAATTTATCGACGAAATCACCTTCAGAGGCTGTACCAAAAATGTATTTTTTTCCTTCACGTTCCTAATGGAACATAGGGCTTCAAAGCTAGTGGCTTGAAGTTTCTGTAGCAGTGCTTAATTTTTACATGATGGGGTTGCCAGCCGCTATGCCACCGACGCAGTACCAGAATGTTTGGTGGTCCATTATTGAGTAACAAAGGTGATACGATTGATGTAATTAGTTAGAAGAGGCTTCGAAAATAAAAATAAAAGTTATAAATTACGTAGTATTAAACGGCGCAAAGGAAGAAAGTATTAGAAATTTGATAAGGTAAGAATTCCCAATTCTCGAGTGCTTGGTAAACTCAAGCCACGCAGCTCCACCGGAGTTGTTAAGATTATCTACGTGATAAGACCAAATGGTACAAAGGGCGTTAGATTTCGGCGTGTTTATATAGTGGAGGCACTGTCAATTCGTCAATACAACGCCGAACTCTGTATACATAGAGGGTTTGCCAGCCTTTTATTCTAATAATAATGATAATGATAATAGCTTTATTCCAAAACAGTACTTGCTATACAAAATGGAATTCTCAGCATTTTACTACAGTATTGCATCCAGTTAGTAAATTAACAATAAAATAAAATTATACATAGATTAAGGGTAATCTCAGTTAGTTTTGACAACAACATATTGGCATGTCGGTAGCAAAGCTAAAATTAAACAGAGTGCTTGAAAGTGCTAGAAAAGTAGGTTCTAGCATATTTACTGGCGTAAGCAGAAGAAAGAAATAAAGCTGCACATAACAGAAAAAAAAGAGAGAGAGAAAAGGAAAAGAAAAACGTTGTACCTATAAATGATATGAGTTGGAAAGACGAGATCCAGTTGTTTTACTGACTATTTAATAAGTTAAAGGTTTCACGCCTAATGCTTTCTTTATCGCACAGAACACGAACGAGCTAAGTAGGGTATGGATGAGATTTTGTACTTACTAGTGCGAGCATATAGTTTTCGAAATCAGCTTCTGGTCGTGCCTAATGAGATACAAGGGGATAGTTGTGAATGAAGAGGGTGTTGTGAATCAGATAAAATGGATTTTGCCCATTTTTCACATGAGTTCATGTGTCTGTGCACTAGAATATTAACAAGCTCATTAAGTTGCACGTAGCTTACCCTGCTGGTAACCGTTAACATCCTGCGTAATAAGGTATAGTCTTTCTACAGTCTTCTACCATGGTCTTAACCTCTTTACTATTCGTCCCCTGTAATATTTTGTTTTTAAGAATTAATTCAGTATTATCAGTCTCACATGTTCCTTTTGTACAGTTTCTCACCCTCTTCACAAATGTTGAATGGATACTCAAGTAACTTTTTTTCTCACGCAATAACACGTTTAACCTAATCAAAATTTTTTAACTCTTTCTTCTTTTGTGTTGTTGAACACTGCGTAATTTTTAATTTTACTTTTGAAGCCATTTCTGAGTAATTATATCAGTTATGTCACCCCGTGTTACTCAGTAATAGACTACTATACATTTTTGGCAAATATAACTACGACTGTACAGCCTCTGAAGATGCTTTCGTCGATAAGGAAAATATATAAATATATCAAACAATATACTTCCTACAACAAACGTCGAGTTGAATTCTGCTCTCAGGACAAGAGATTCAGGTGTCGTTCCGGAAGCCATCGGTTATAAATTTCATCTATGAAACTTAACTCAAGTTCGAAACATGCGTCTATTTTCTTTACATGACTGTACACCTTAGGTACTTAGAGATACTACACTAACCAAGTAGATGCCGTTGGTGGTTATCATTGAGGTGATAAATGATTTACGCATATACTGAGAGAAAAGATAATATCACTAATAATAAGTTCGGATAGGATAAGTGGAAAATTCTATAGTATTGAGAGCATGTTTGCATGATGGGTATAAATTATGACGAATAATAATAACTGCAATAATAGGCAAAGAAAACAAACCAAGAGGGTTAAGGGGGAAGAAGCACTCTGGGTGAGAAGAGAAATTATCAATCCAAGTTTGGCCATGGTAGGAACAGAGTCTGAGCGTGTTCTTTTTGGATACCAAGTTCCCGTTTAGTCAATCTTATTGCAAAAGCTTCAGCTATGTGTAGCAGACGTAAGCGAACTGCACGTGTTAACGACTTCAAAATTCGGTATATAGCCCGGAAAGCCGTGTTGGTGTCGATGCGATGTCCAGTGTCGACTAAGTGTGACAGGATCGAGCTTTCTATGCACTTAATTTCCCTCCTGCTGAACCAAGCTGGTAAATGTTCTAGAAGCCGTAAACTAACCTGATTAGTCGTGCGCACTATACAACTTGATTCACAGGAACGGTTGAAATGGTATATGCATGAAGAAGAACTAAGGTTAGGTAAGATATCTTTCAGTTGCTGAGTGAACACTGGACGGCTACTGAAGGATAGGAACAGATGTGCAGAATAGAAAGTTTTTTTTTATCGCCCTGGTTAAACGTTGAGATAGAATCTCTGAAGGAGCGTCTCCCCTGAATGGTAGACATAAAAATAGAGGCTTTTTCTCCACCGTAGCCAGTTCATGTCTACGACTATTTTGACCTATATTCGCTTTAATGAACTTCTCTGAATATCCGTTCTCGATTAGAATGTCTCGGATGACCTGGAGTTCTTTCTCTACACAGTCTTCGAAACAAATGGACCTCGCTATAAATGCTAAGCACCTGATCAGATCACGCTTGTATTTCATCGGTAGGAATCTGGACGACAGTGGTATAGCGGTTAGGACGCTCGCCGACCATGCATATGGTCCGGGGTTCGATCCCCGGCCGGCGCACTCCTTTACCTCACTGAGCCAGAAATAATGCTAGTAAAGAGGAAAGGTTGGGCATGAGGCTAGCAACCCCATCCTGTAAAAATTAAACACTGCTACAGAAACTTCAAGCCACTAGCTTGGAGCCCTATGTTCCACTGGGAACGTGAAGGAAAAATTATTATTATTAATCTGGACGACTATTCCACCATTGTGTCACCGACGCACTTCAGCTGAGTATAACCTAATGAAATGATTGAGTTTATGTACAGAATAATTTTAACATACTTGTACATGTTACGTAATGTCAGTTAAAGACAAGAGACTCCAAACTTAATAAACAGCGCTCAGAAATTACACTTTTATAGCAGCTAATACCCAGAAAATTCAAGTTCAAATAAGAAATGTTGCTATACAGTGACATAAGAGTTGCGTAATACATAGATGAGGTGAGTAAGATGATGAGTAACTAATAAATTGATTAACAATGTGATGCGTTCAACTCAGATCATGAAAACAAGGGGTAAGAGAAGTTACCACCTGTACAGAAGGAAAGACTGATTAAAGTCAAAGATTACGTGTTCAGATGAAGGAGACAGTAAAGACATCCAGTTACTAGAATAAAGAAAAAGTGATAATTGTTTTTTTTTCTGAACAAATAAATCGGGTTTCAAGTGTTTGATAGAGGCTGCTTTGACAATTTCAAAAGGATTTCATAGTGTCCACACCTTAGGAACACATATCGACGAGATGCCTGACAATCACACTATTGAAAGCGTTTGTTCCATTGAAACGTAGGTTTTTTAAAGGACACATTCAGAAAACGAAAGTTTGACCAACTTTCTGTTCTCCCGATGTAACCACTACCACAGGTTTTAATGGGAATTTGTATACACAGTTAGAGTTAACATGAGAAGGGTATCTATCTGATGACCCTTGATTGTATCAAAGAGCATGTTGTCAGCTGACATTACGTAAAATCTTCATGTTAAATAAAACTACATTCAATATACGAATCTTAATCATACTTCATATAAAAAACAAACAAACAAACAAAGAAAAGAACACTGAAATTTACCTGCCATTAATCCTGCTACACTATCCATCCAATCAAGATGAATTTTTTTCTCCCATCGTTGAACTTTATTCCCTTTAGCTTTATCAGCCATATGTTGAAATAGTGACCAAGGTTTTTCAAATATTAGAATGCATGATTTACACCAATACATTTGTCCAGGTTCTAAAGCAGCCTTTGTTTTCACATATTTTACATGATCACCTTCTTTATCCAAAAAACATTCGAGATAATGATCTTTCAACAGAGTACAATAACTTTCATTACCTCGACGTTCAAGAACTCTTCTACATGAACCTAATGAAAAGAAGGGTTCGCTTTTTTTAAATTTTTATTTAGAGTAAGACATTTCAAAATTTAAACACAAAGAAAAACAAAACAAAAGAAAAAATTTGCAACAGGGTAAACTGCCTTTTATTAAAACTTGAATCAGTTACTATCATCACAACTATTCAGATTCGATGCTTTTGAAGAGTGTTTCTCGCCTTATCTCATCAAAATTTCACACTCAGCCTACTGACATTACTTTTATGTTTCTAGTTGACACAAGTTTCTAGCCATTGTCAGTATTGTACACATAGTATTCATTAGTTTGTGTTGATCCCGTTTGTTAGAGACTCCTTATGTTTACCTTGAATAAAGATCTTTCAACAGATAACGGATAAACATGACATGACATAAGACTATGAAGTTTTTGTAGCAAGACAAGGCTGCCTATTATCACCGATGATATTTCTAATTGTGAAGGATTGGATTATGCCTCAGACTGTGAGAGAGCCAGAAGATAGGAATACGTCGGATCAATAAGAATACCCTGGAAGATTTGGATTTCTGGTGTCACAGAAACTCGAAGACTTACAGGCGAAAACCGACAAGTAGGCAGAAGAAGCAGCCAACGAAGACAAGATTTCAAGTAAGCATAGAGAAGATGCAGGTGATTAGACCAACCAAAGAATAATGGAATAAATTTGAAAGAGGTCATCTTCTTCACTTATCTAGGAAGTACTATTTCAACTACGGGGACAGCACAGATGAGGATGTCAGAAAACTAGAACTGGAAAGGCAAGTCAGAACATCACTCTAAAATCAGTTTGCAAGTCGTCTGGACTCGGTATAAGGAACAAAGTTCAGATTTTTATCACCTTATGTCAAGTTACTCATTTCTTCTGTATGGGTAAGAAACTTGGTGTGCCACGGAAAGCATCTCTATTAAGGTGCAGACTTTTACCAACAACTGCCTTCACTCTATTTTTCTCCTTCATGTTCCCAGTGGAACATAGGGCTTCAAGCTAGTGGCTTGAATTTTCTGTAGCAGTGTTTATTTTTTCAGGATGGGGTCGCTAGCCTCATGCCCAACCTTTCCTCTTTACCAACATTATTTCTGGCTTAGCGAGGTAAAGGAGTGAGTCGGCCGGAGATCGAACCCTGGACCATATGCATGGTCATCGAGCGTCCTAAACGCTGTGCCACCGACGCTTCACTCTATACTGAAGATCAAATGACACAGAGAATCAGTAACAACAAGCTCTGAGATCGAATCAATCAACAACCTATTATTCAATAAATATGCCGAAGAAAGTGGAGATGAACCGCGTACACGCTGAGGAGACCGTTGAGTTATATTGTGTTCTAGGCTCTTAAATGAAAGGTGAATCGGAAACGATGAGTTGAGCGTTAGTCTGAGGATGACACATGGAGGAGATTGTGCGAGGAGATGAGAAACTATGAACAATCATGGGACGAGCTGTAAAGGACTGCAAAGAATAGGATAAAGTGAAGATGTGCTGTTGAAGCCCTAGGTTCCACTCAGAACTAAAGGAAACAATAATAAGTGATAATAAACTGTGAAATTCAAAAACAAAAGAATCGCCAAAGAAAACAAACTTATCAAACGAAAACAAAGAAATGAATGAATAAATTAGAACAAAACACAATATGATAAATACCACAATAGATTTCAATTTCATTTGACATTCCACTTGAACGACCAGATACTGTAGTTATCGCATAATTTTGACAACTATCTCTTAAACCACTATTATTACTATTATTATTTGATGCATCATTTAAAACAAAATCTTTCGATTTCGTTTGGACAGTATCATAATAGACAGAATTATTAACTGTCGACTTAGCATAATTGATATCATTTGTATTATTATTGATTATCATATTCCCTACAGTAGATACAACATTGAGATTGTCTACTTCTGTTGTATTGCTATTACTGTCCATTGTTGATGATACAATCTGCGCGGACTGATCATCATTCTCAGTGATACTTTTATCATTTTTATAATTATTATTAGCTTCTGAAACAGCATCGGTTATTTCATGTTCAACACTATTGACAATTGGTTGAGTCATATTGTTATTATTTGTTCCAGATAATTCACTTGGATCAACATTCTCTTTGAGTACCTAGTATTTTACAATATTAATAAAGTTGCTAAGAATCAGTTATCAGAATCAATTTGAAAGTAAGCGCACATCAAGATATTAAACAACTTATAATGAATTTAAATAAATCCGCTTAGATGTAAAGCTCTGAAGATTTCATTTAATAAAAACGGAAATTCTAAAACATCGGCTAGAAAAATATAATCCATCATTATATTGCATTAAATTTATCTTCTTCACCTTTTGTCTAATCTATGACCTCCAATAGTGTTTTGCATTCTCAAGACTAATTAAATGTCTACCACCACCTTATTCACAAGTTTTTACTGCATTTAAGGAAAGTATAAGCTTTAAAGCACTTAGTTCCCCTTATGAATTTAGATAAAGCAACAAGAAGACGTAATTTGTCTGAATCGTGTAATGTATTTGCGAGCACAACACATTTCGAACAATCTGATCACACACGGACTTGTCATAGGAATATATATGAAATCAATAAAGAGATAAGAGGTGAGAAAATAGACTTAGGTCAAGAATCCAACGAATATGCACTGAAGACACACTTGATGAAGAATAAAGAAAGTTGACACAAACTCTGGTTGATAACAATTACCCAGACAAGTTCATCAGGAGATATACAAGTAGTCAGAACACCAAGAACCACTCCACAACTCGCCCCTAAGAAAGACGTGTACATCAAGCTACCCTATATGGGGCATCACAGCAGCTTGATAACTAAACAAAAACTGAACGCTGCTGTTAAAAAGACTTTTTATGCAGCTAATATCATAATAATAGAGAATGTAAAGCCATTATATCTATCTAAACCCTTCGAACATGCGAAAAATGACTTCACGTCCCACTGTATTTATCAATTTGAATGTACGTGTGGACACACATACATAAGGAGGACTCATCGATCTCTGCAAGTAAGGGCTGGCTTCACAACATATTCCTAAATGGCTCCAGAAACAAATGGAATCTTCAGAACCTATTAACGGTGAGAACAGGAGACCTAGCTCTTCTATTGCGAAATATATTATAGAGACAGGACATAAAATTGGTGTTAACAGATCTTTCAAACCTATCTATAAAACGTGTTTGGGGCGTGTCCTAACGTTTGTAGAAGCCCTAGCAATTAGAAAGTTCGAGCCACCTTTATGCGTTCAAAAACAATTTGTCATCACATTAAACCTTTCTTGGTTATAAGAATAAAACTTGTGCACTGTGGTAGAGTGTAATTCCATTATGGGTAAATTTTGTCTTGATATAGTCTCACAGTATTATACAGTAATGTTTACTGATGACGTTTCGAGCACAATTTATCACTGGTCATAATCATATCAAGGTAATCACACGACTTCCTAAATTCATTTATATAGTTCCATTGTTTTTCTCTTGATTTGATTGGTAATAGTATTTTCCATATTTCAGGTATGAGTGACGAGTCATTCCTATTGCATGTATTGGGTGTAGACCCGATGAACAAGGATTCAGTAATCAACCTCTCTCTCCACCTACCTAGATTACTTTTTAGAATTTTAACCCTCTCCCACCCTATTGTGTGAAAATCAAGAGAAAAACAATGGAACTATATAAATGAATTTAGGAAGTTGTGTGATCACCTTGATATGATTATGAGCAATAAATTGTGCTCGAAACGTCATCAGTAAACATTACTTTCTTGGTTAATTTTGTTTTGACACCATAGCAGATGTACTATTACCTCTGCTATTTGGTTTAGTGGTCTTCATTGTTATTTTGACCTTGAATATGTCGTTTTAACTTGACCTAAGTAGTCTATTGTCTCACCTCTTATCTCTTTATTAATTTCATATATATTCCTATGACAAGTCCTTGTGTGATTAGATTGTTCGAAATGTGTTGTGCTCGCAAATACATTACACGATTCAAACAAATTACGTCTTCTTATTCCTTTATCTGAAAGTATAAGCGTCGATAGCAATGTATTCTAATATATGAGATGACAATGACTGTGGAAAGTGAAATTATGAAGAAAGCTGGAATAGAAAGTGAGACATTGTGTAGAATTCGGACAAACCTGATGTCGACTATCGAACCTATCATCTAATGTTTGCACTCAATCAGTCTTTGACAAAGACAATTATGTTACCTTGATAATCAACTAACTTACTTTCCATAAAGTTAGTTGGTGTAAGGCTAAATCGACGAGGTTGTGCGGTCACATAGACTGAGATGGTTAGGACATGTGTTACGTATGCCTAGTCATCGCTTTCCTCGACGAGCAATGTTGGCGGATATAGGGTCAGGCTGGAAAAGAGCTAGCGGAGGTCAAACAAAAACATGGTACTAGTCAATGAAAAACATAACAATTGGTGTAAGCCACGTAGGGAGGTGTACACTTGCTGGTTGGGGTCCTCGGGATGGCAAAAACCGATGGCTGGAGAAAACTGGTGATATTGCTCAAAATCGTTCTCAATGGCGCAATGCATCTATACCATGTGACTTACAATATCCAATAAAACTATACTGTTCTTCTATATTACTATTCTTTTTGACTCACATCTCTGTTTACTGTCTCTGTTTTGCATTTCTTTTTACTTTCTTCTCTTGCTTTGTGTGCTTCACATGGAGTGTGGCGACTTGAACTGTTGCAAATCGGTGCAAAGTTCTATGTTGAAATCAGTAAGCCAAATGTCTCTAGAAATAGTCTAACACCCTAATTTATCATGGTTCGTATATGCTTATTCAAATGATTTGTGAGCACTGGAAGGGAATAGTGAGGTGAAAATATGTTTAAGTTGTTCTACACAGTGTCTCACTTTCTATTCCAGCTTCAGCATTTTTTATAATTTCAGCTTCGATCAGTCATCATTTATGGAGATCATTGCATAGAAAATCTGCTTGTCTAAGTTCAGCCTCCCTCTTCACCTTTATGTGTTTAGGGCTGATGGAAATACTTAAAAGAGCATAAGTCAGTTTTACGATGATTGTTGAGATCTACGACAGACACAGAGTGAACGCTGTGGAAAGCTCACAACTTATCATTGAAGAAATCAATGCTCATAGGTTTATACAAGCCCTGTGAACTACTAGTTATAATTTCATCTAGGAGAGATCATAAAGATTCGCTAACTCCCAAGAAACAAAATGAGGAATAGAAATGCTGTATGAGTCGCCATCTTGTTGTTGATTATGGTACTACAACCCGGGTTACAATAGTCAATATTTTAGGCAACAATAATTCCACATAACCATAAAGTAGGAAGGTGCCAACCAGCCAGAATTTCCGTTTTAGTTTCTAAATGAACTTCATTGGCCTTAATTTTTATTTCCAAATGTTTTTCATTTTGCTGTTCTTGTGTCTATGCTTCATGACTACGAACTTCAAAACTGGTTTATTCGAACAACATTGTATTCTGTAGCTTTAGTTATATCTATAGAGACAACTACATCCATCACCTACGTGCGAGCAAATTACGTTTAAGGTAAACCTCTAACCTTCTGCATATGAAATAAGATGAACATATAGGATCTAACCAAACAGGAAACCTTTGACCATAAACATGATTATAAAGCCGGAATCATATTTTCGCTATGAATATCCCTTCTTATTTTAATCTAATAAAAATACACTTCATTGGATTATTGGTAAGTGAGCAAAACTAAAATGATGCAACATGCATAAATGGAGTTTTGCAGAACATTTTGATGTAATATGACTCCCTAACTGAGTTTCATTATAAAACTTTACTCAGAAGTGCAGCAGTTCGAGTTACCACACTCCCACGCGTAGCACACAAAGTAACAGAAGAGGGTAAAGAGAGATAATAGATAGAGGTGTGAGGGGAAAACAAAACAACAGAGCTTTACTGGATATGACAAATGCATCTGCACCACTGAGAACAATTTTGAGCAATATCACCAATTTTCTCAAGCCTTCATTGGTTTTTACCGTCCTGAGGACCGCAACCAGCAAGTATACACCTCCCTACGTGGCTTACACCAACTGTTATGTATTTCATTGACTAATGAAGCCATGTTTTGGTTTGACCAGACTAGCTCTTTTTCACCCTGATCCTATGTCAGCTAACATCGACCGCCGTGAAAAGCGATTGCAAGGCATGTGCCACACATGTTCAAACCACCTCAGTCAATTCACTTTCATAACCTCATCGATTGACTTCCCCTCCTCACCTGACACTCCATGCCTAAACTTAATATCACCCACCCTATTAGTGACCTTGAAAACAGTGAATTTTTCGTCCACTAGTTAGCTTGCTTAAATATCTATGACTTTAGGAATGGGAAATAAAAATATTAATGAATTGGATTTCAGTAAAGCCGCAGCACGAACTTTTATTAAATAGGGAATTAGTTGTGACTGAGTTTCCATATAGAAGTGTGCACAGAAGCTCAAGGATTTAGTCTTATCTTCCAGGTCGTCAGCGAGTAGTTAAGGAGTCTCCGAGGTGGTCATTATGTACGTTGCACTTCAAAATTTCTGGGTTGGCACTGGAAACAATCGTTTACGCTAAATATTAATATATATACGTCATCAAGTGGTGACGATACTTTATAAAAAAAGTGGACATAATAAAGGACATAACTCTATAAAGATCAGTTAGTGTTTAAAATTTCAAAGACCCTGAGGTATAAACATTTTTTACCATCTTGAGCTGTTTTCAGTGGTCTTACGAGGAATCTCCAAATATTATTCCTAAGCAACCGAAAGACACTAATGAAGCGTCGGTGGTACATTGGTTAGGACTCTCGCCGACCATTCACATGGTCCAGGGTTCGAGCCCACGCCGACGCACACCTGATATCTATGGTCGGCCTGCAAAATTTGGGCTACCGATATCCATGCTGAAAATTCCATACTTGTACGAAAAATACAGTGTAGAATCAAGCTGTAAATCAAAAATCAAATCAAAAAATCTATTATACTACCTCACATAGGAGACTAAACGCAGACACCTAAAGTAAAAGACAACTAACATTTTCATGTCATCACTCTCAATGGGCATATGAAATGCACATTTGAACTTCTAAGTGTTAGTTTGTAAGCCACAAATTAGTTCATTTTGTGTGAATGAATTAAATCTAACTTTAAAATCTATAGGGGCTTGTATAATCTAGGTTCCAGTGGTTGCTATGAGACTTAAGTTGATTTGTGGGGTTTCCTAAGTGCACGTCACGAAACAAATTCGGTATCATAGCAAACACTTTAAACCTAAATTATACAAGTCCATAAAAATTTCGAAATTGGATTTCATTCATTCACACAAAATGAATTGATTTATGGCTTACAAGCTACCATTTCGACGTTTATATGAATTCCAAGGCTTAGTTGAAGCATTAAGTTGCTTCTTCGGATTTCAAGACATTACCTAATATCTCAGTTAGCCCAGGAAGCAGTTCCTCATCATTGTTCTTAAACACCTTTAGATTCATTGCATCAGGTCCTGGTGTTGCGCCTCGTTTCAAACGATAGACAGCTCTCACAAACTTTATTTAGAGCTTGAGGATTAATGTAGACATCCCATTCAGGTAGGTGCTGGATGCTGGACAAATCTAATGTAGTCCGAAAATACCGTTCCATGGCCATATGACTACGAAATAAGATCTCTAAGGAAGATAAAAAGGCACCTGTTGTCAGCCCTTTCATTCTATAATTAAAACCACACATAAATGCCGTTAATAGTCATTTTCAATGCATGCATTGCTTTTCCAGACTGATACAGACGAAGCACTTTCTGCATTCAATAAACTAAACCACTTTTATGCGTCCCACAGTATTTCCTCGCTACTTTTTATTTAGTTTGTGAATGCCGTAAACGTATAACTACTTCTCAGAGAAAAATTGCTGAGTTCAGAGTAGAAACATCTGTAGAAGTAGAAAATCCACGAATGGTCAGTAACAAAGATATGAATGCACACATCTGATTTGACATTACTGAAAACCCAAACAAACACTCAATCTATTTACTTTATCATCGGTCTACTCCACAAATGTTGGAACCTGTTTGCCACACTTGAGACCAGAAAATTATATAACACTGCTAGGAATTAAGCTAATGCGGAAATCCTCCAATCAAAGATGAAGTTCAAAGCACATCTAGCTCAAAATGAAAAGAGACAACCTAAGAAAAATTTCTCATACATGAACTTCAGGAATAAAACATTCAATGCTGTCCGAAACCTGACTATTGACAATGACATAATCAAAGAAGATCAAGAAAAAGCAGAAACAATGGCAGACTACTTCTCTGAAGTCTTTACGCAGGAGTCACCGCTCCCTATAGGATCAGCCCTGCCTGCACCAGAGGAACGCTGGAAAAGATTCCGTTGACATCGACCAAGAAATTGTGCTCAAGAGCCTAATGAAACTAGATGGGTCCTGATAAGCTTCATCCAAGGCTTCTCAAGGAGCTATTAGCTCACATAGCCAGCCCATTGACCACGATCTTCAGGCTCTCTCTCCTGAATGCAGTGTTGCCATGTAACTGGGAAGACGCCATAGAAACCCCCATCCACAAAGGAGGATCAAGACAAAGCCCTTCAAATTGCAGGCCTATTAGTCTCCCAGCACTTTAATCAAGACACTGGAAAGAATCATCAAGAAAAGTATCATGGCACATCTGGAAAACAACAATTTGCTATCTCGAGAGCAGCATGGCTTCCGAGGCAACCTCTCAAGCCTGTCAAACCTTTTCGCTTCAAAAGAAAGCTGGGTCAGATCAAGAGACGACAGAAGACCTGTTGATGTCGTCTTCATGAACTTCAGAAAAGCCTTCGAAAAAGGTCCTCACAAAAGACTACTCATGAAGTTGGGAAGTCTTGGTATCAAAGGCAGATTACTAAACTGGCTCAGGGAATTCCTCATAGATAGGAGGCAGAGGGTCAGGATCAACTCGAGACTCTCATCTTGGCCAGCAGTGCATAACGGAGTGCCACAAGGCACAGTACTCGGACCTCTCCTATTTATTTTGTGTATCAATGAGTTATCTCTGCTCATCGACTCCCCTATGGTCCTATACGCAGATGACCTAAAAATTTGGAGGGAGCTGAAGGGCAACAGTGATACGTTCACGTTGCAAGAGGACCTCCACAAATGTACAACCATGCGCATTGGACAAGCAAGCATCACGTCCTACGAACTAGACGGAATAACACTCCCGTCATTTCAGACTCGTTTGGATTTAGGTATCATAGTTAGACAAGATTTAAAAACTACAGCACACTGTCGCGCGGTGGTTGCACGTAGTTTCAAATCCTTATGGGCAATTCACACAGCCTTTACTAGAATCACCAGAGATATGTTCACCTCCTTATATACATCTCTTGTCAGGTCAAGACCAGAAAACTGTATTCAGGCACCCAGTCCTTGTCTTAAAGGGGATTCATACATTCTAGAAAGGATTTAAAAGAAGGCAACACGTATGGTTCTCGGCATGACTAACATGTCATACGAGGAAAGACTAGACAGTTTAAATCTCTTCTCCCTGTCATACCGTAGGCAGAGAGGAGATTTAATTAATTTTAAATAATGACTATGGACCTGACTTGATCTCTCTTCTTCTTCCCACCAGGTAGGAACACCTTAAAGGACACAGCAGGAGAGTTCAAAATCCAAGAAGAAATCATATTGTTGTTGAGTACTGTTTCTCACACCAAGTCATAAACTCTTGGAACCAACTCCCAGAAGAAGTGGTGTCTGCAACCCCAACTTTCAAGAAGGGTTTGGACAACCACAGACATTTACAAGAAAAGAATTAACATAGGCTCCAAGCCTTCTGTCCTCAACCAATAAATCTGAAATCTGATACGATTCACTGAACTGGTAGACATACTAACTCAGGTCATGTTGAGTTCACAAACATTTTGCACTACAAGTCATTAAAAATGTCGATAAAGAGATTCAAATGGCATGGCCCCACTAAAAATTATGTAGTATTTCTACGGCAATGAAACAGCTCACTAATGGAAAACGTGTATAGAGTTATCACTGCAATGAAATATGATAAGATCCCACGTGACTTTCCTGAAAACCAAGTCACTAAGTCGTCAGTATGTTCGTTTCATGAAGAGAATTCTGAAGTGAATCAGATGAGCAGTAACACGTCACTTTGATGCTTCAAACTTCATCCCCATATTTCATCGTTACTGCATGTCACACAAAACTGTTATAAAAACACAATTACTATCCCGTTTTTCTGGATATTGCTAAGTGCTGTATAAAGTCGCGACTAGGCAATATGTATTATATAATACAGATAAACAATTTTTGTATCACGAACTTGTCAACAATAGTAAACTTACTTCTTTGATTATTTCTACTGGTGGATTGTTATTGTAATTCTCAACTGATTTGAAAGGGGTTCTGTCATGTGAAAAATGGCAACTTTCTCCATAACGACATCCAGTTGATGAACTCAGATAAATCAAACAAAATATATACGTAACCTACCCATAAAATTTGCAAGGTGGTTTTTTATTCGGTATGTGAAGAAATTTACAGCTGTCTCCATACCAGCAACCTCCAAGAGTATTAAAATAACGGCAGATTTTCTTCTCAGGATCAGTCATCGTCTAAAAGCTACTATACCACTTATCGATTGAATTTATCGATCCGTATCCATAATGAAGTAATTTAAAAAATTCAAAAATATTAATCGAAGCAAAAGGCTGCCTCTCAGCCTGTTTTCATTAGAGAGAATTTATGAGGCTGTTATGAGGCTGAAATTCACTGGTATGTATAGTATAAGCATTCCATAATTGTGCGTTTTCTTGTTTAGCGAAAACTGAAATAGAAACCAAAACGACCTCAAATTATGAACTCAGAATCACCAAGGTCACTGATGAAATAAAAAATTAATTTTCCTGAAGGAATAATATTTGCTGATATTTTTTAGATTGATTAAATGTTCATTTACGCAAAATTAAGAGACGTTTTGTTGTTTTAATAATCACGCAGTAAAACATTTGATTGTGCTATATGAAACCGTTCATAGGCAGAGTGCTGAAATTAGTGCCAGTCATGCTGAAAACCAAATGTGAGCTCTAATTTGTGCGCATAATCCAACTATTTCATAACAATTTCAGAATTTACTCATTGTAGCATGATGCAGTTAGTTCAGAATTAGCGGGATTTGATCTGCATTGTTGGCGGCTTGAGTTTATATGCATCCATGGCACTCCAGATGACTTAAGTCATCTCGTCGTAGCATATTATTTTAGTTTAAATCTCCGTTTAATTATAACAACTTGAGAAAGCCTTAGATGAAACCATACAGTGGCAACTTTTAAATTTCTTCTGTATATATATTTTACTTGATATATTTAACCAGTTTCAATGCATAAATTTACTGTGAAGGTTCATAGTGGTACACAGGCAGATCTTGGGGTTTTTTCACAACAAGTACTTCATTACTAACGATAAAAGACAGACGCTTTCTACCACATTCAATATCTAGTACGTTTCTGTACATGATTTTCGCCAATTTTGTTCTCATTTTACTAAACCCATCACTGTAGAGACATCTAAATGTCATTTACAGTAGTTTTGAGCAAAAATTATAGATTAGGTCATTCATTTATTATCGAAAGCACATGAATATGAGGCCAAATCGCTACATTTAAAGATGATATCTAGATACTACATATGATCATGGCTCAGAGAGCTGAGAAGCCTATAAAAGCGAGGTAATGTACCTAAGTCAGGGGTCTTGAACTTCGTATTCCTTCAAAGACACAAAACTATCACATGTTTGGGGACAAAAGAATCGAGGAGTTATTGTAAGTCATGACTTAAAAGCAACGTTAAATTGTAATGCAGCAGCAGCTAAGGCTTTTAGAATGCTGTAGGCTCTTCAAAAGGCTTTCAAGCGAGTGTATGTTCCAAGCACTCTATGCGAGATATGCCATACCTCATTTAGAGCTCTGTATACAAGCAGTAAGTCCGCGCTTTAAAAAAGAGGCACATATCGTGGGAAGCGTATAGAGGGTAGGAACCAAATTAGTTAGTGGTGTCTCACACCTTCATCATGATAAGAAAACAGAGGATTTACACCTCTTCCCATTATCATACCGAAGGAAGAGAAACGACTAAACTTTGACAGACCAAAAATTAAAGGGTGATTTAGGGATTGACTTACCCAGTCTTTTTTCTCCCGGTAGGATACATTTATGAGGTCAACACAAGAAGGTGCTCAAACTGAGGTCGAATAAAATACGTGTGGAATTTAGATTTTCTCACGCAGTCGCCAATGACTCGAACTCCTTATCCAATTCAGTAGTCCAAGCTCCATCGGTGGACGCTTTCAAAGAGAAACTAGATCTCTGCAGAGGTATATATCACAAGGATTAACATAGGCAACAAGAGTTTTCTGTACTTATAATCTGAATTTTTAATATTTAACCACAGCCATATTACAAATCGGCTACTATAAAAAGTCGAAACAGGAGAATTACATTGGCACCACATAAAATCTTTGTATGAAGCCACCAGATGACCACACTTTTATGCTCTAAGTGATAATTTACTGGCCCATGGAAAATCCTATCCGCAGCTGTAGTGGTGACGTCTGTTGCCAGCTTCCCTTCAAGATGCCTGTCTCAGGGAAGGATCAGGACTATAAAAACTTTAATCATATCAGGTACAGGAGCCAAGTTCAAAATTATTCCCCCTTCACTATCAAAATAATTTGCAAACATAGCCGAGAAACTGTCACTCGGCGCTTCTAACCAGACTAGTGTACAAACTTCCTATGAAGAACCGATGATCTCGGGTCTTGATCTGTGCTACTATTTAGCATGCATTTTCACAATGGTCAATGACTCATATGCTATATTTGGTGCTAATTTTTAATTACTTTTAATCTGCTTGTTGATTTCGACAGTAAAAAGCTGGCTAATGCCTGCATTTAACTAAAATATCAACTCAGCTTACTTCGTTCACAATATCTACATTGAAAATCGGTGAACTGCATGTCTGCCACTGCAGTACAACGTTTCTCTGAGATACTTAAACTATGTTATCAGATTAACGACGTCCAATACGTAGTGATCCTTAAGATAATTACAACAGGTTAGCATGACCTAGTCCACCACAGTCAGCAGTGTCATCGTTAATAGTAGTCAGTCTTACATGTAATAAGGCAGTGCATAGTACTCGTATGACTCCGGGTCCACGCGATTTTTCTTTTACGCTCTGTGGGGAAACTATATGTTCTTAGGTCAACCTGACCTGGGCATACTGTTAAGTCACGACAGTCGCAGAATACTTTTAAAAACAGACATCACAATACTTTTCCGAGTGCCAGAATTCTAGCACCTGCTTTTAGATCTAAACAATGACACTTAGCCGACCTAAAACTCTGAACACCATGAAATGCAAATTCGTTTTTATTTTATTTTATGGTTACAGCTTGATTCCACACCGTATTTTTGATACAAGTGTGGAATTTTCAGCGTGGATATCGGTAGCCCAAAATTCGCAGGCCAACCATAGATATCAGGTGTGCGTCGGCGAAGGCTGGAACCCCGGACCATGTGCATGTATGTTGATGTACCTCCAGGGAAAAGTATATTTCATACTCTAACTTTTTCAGCCCTTAAGTACCCCGATTATGCAACTTCTAGCATTTCCCCCTAAAAGAATCGTAAAATGTTTCGATAGACCCATCAGTTCAAGGATGTGAATCATCTGCAGCTATCATATTGATTGGCAGTGGATAAAATAAGGCTCATAAGTCAAATGTTTATGCAAACTCATAGAATCTCATGGTTTACTGAGAGGAGATAAGGTTAAGTTGAGTACACATATTAATTCAATATGTAGATATTGAGATACTTAATGTTGCAAGTCTTTAATTATTAGGGATATCATACCTGATGAGAAATTGGCAGCGGTAACTTGCCAGAGCTGCCATAAACAACCTTTGCTCCAAACAAGGGGGAATACCAAGAAAATTCAAAGGATACATTATTAGTTGGCAGTAGTACACCTGTGTTTGTTCACTCATACTTCAGTGGGTATGGAAAGCTATCTAGTCAAATTTTCCCTACTATCGAGAGTGTCTGAATATTGCCTGCCTGCACTATTAATTACTCTCCAACTTCGCACAATCCTGAGACCAAGAAAACCTGCCAGTTTGAATCGAAGGTTTAATAGGCTCTTAACACATAAGTGACATGTGGCAAACCTTTAAGACGTCTACTTCTCTGTCCACGAGTGCCCGATGACTGGAAATGTCCTATACAAAGACCTGCATTTAGGGAAGGCAAGAGAATTTTGGGAAACAATAAGCCTATATAGTGACTGTATTAAGGCTATTGAGAAGACAATATTTAGTCGTCTATTTAGTGTCCCGGAGTTATCACACTTTTTCCTCAGTATCAACATATTTTTCACACTGCATACCAGACAAAGTCAGAAGATATGCTGCAAACTCCCTGAAGGTGTGGTATTCTTTAACCCCATTGGGTGCAACTTTTAGGATCTGAGAAGCTACGGCATAAGTTCAATAATGCTTACACTGGTAATAATGTCCACCCAATCATCGGCTCTACCCTAGAAGTTGGATTTGACTTAATGGCTCGTTTCTTTAATGTTCAGCTGTGAAGAAGTGATAACTCGCTGAGGAAATATATTTGCATATAGGTCGTATATATATATATATATATATATATATATATATATATATATCAGTTTTATTACAATACACAGCAATTCGCCAATCAAGTGGCGATATGTTAGTTAACAATAATTATTCAGTGTCAGCATGTCATTAGGGTAATAATTAACGAAGAAAATCAATGCACACAATTAAAATATAGAAATAGTTGCAACACGTGGATTGCGTAATGTATCATTTTGGAAAAATCAAGGGTAATTAAAGAATAAGTATGTACACACGTTGATTACGTAGCAGACTGTTAAAGAAAAGAAAATGATTTGGACAACGATAACTTGTAACTAAGGGTGAAATGGTCATAAGAATAAAATAATTTTACAAAGATTACATGTAATTAAAGATGAAGTAGTTAGAGGAAAATAAAATAATTTGGACAATTATAATTTTTATAAGTTTTCAAGGTTTAGGGGGAATGGGTGAAGTATTCCAGTTTATACATTCATGTAACAATATCCAAGGTAAGGAAAGTGGCTGTACAAATATCTTCTGAACACAGGGATTTGGCTTCTTCGGGCGGGTTCTTATTGCTTCCGCTGTATATAGAAGACGAACTCGTAAAGCAAAATTGACATTAGTAAGAATGAGATAAACAATTTTAAATGCTATGTTAACGTCAACCGTATGCTCACTATCTACAAGGTGTGCTAAAATAGAGCTACGAATAGATCATGTTTGTCCCTTGCTTAACCATACAGGATGATGTTTGGAAATACGATGATGAACCTTGGATCACTAGTGAAATAAGGAGGTTATTAAGACGGCGAAAGAACTTATGGGACCAATTTGTTATGACAGGAAGGGAAAACTTCCAGAAAGACTACCGCAAAATTCGAAACCTCTGTAAGTATGCGATTAACAAGAGTCGTATAGAGTACGAGAGACGATTAGTACTAGATTGCGTTCATTACCCAAAAAGGTTTTACTCGTATATTAAACGTAGGACTAAAACTAGCAGTGGTATACCGTCACTCATAACCATTAGTGGAGAAGCGGCTGAGTCAGACGAAGGGAAGGCTGAAAACCTCTCTGAATACTTCTGTGACGTCTTCTCGTCTGATAGTACCACCCAGGGATATGGCGAGGTCACTGCCATCGCCACTCAGATGCCCTCAATTGTGGTAGAGCACACAAAGGTTCTGAAACTACTGTCTAAACTGAAGCCAGGTAAATCACCTGGGCCGGATGGACTCCACCCTAAGTTGTTACTTTCCTTGGCGGATATAATATATATTCCGCTTACGGAGATTTTCCAAATGTCTCTGACGCAGGCTAAGCTACCCAGGGACTGGAAGGATGCCATTATAAGCCCTATCTTCAAGGACGGGGATAGGCAATTGGTATCTAACTACAGGCCGGTAAGTCTGACATGCATTATTGCAAAGGTACTGGAAACTATTATAAGGGATCAACTATTAGCTTATGTTGAAACACATGGCTTGTTGGCTGTGGAACAGCATGGATTCCGACCAGGACGATCCTGCTTGACAAACCTACTATTGGCTAGGGAAGACTGGGTTGAGGCCAGAGATAGGGACCATCTGTTGGACGTGGTTTTTATTGATCTTAGCAAGGCGTTCGACAAAGTATCCCACTTAGGTCTCCTTAGTAAACTGAAAGGTTTCGGACTAGACCAATGCCTATGTGAGTGGTTTAGAGATTACTTAATGGATAGAAGGCAGAAGGTTAGAGTTAATGGTGTACTATCAGGATGGAAAGCAGTATCCAGTGGAGTGCCCCAGGGAACTGTATTAGGTCCATTGCTATTCCTATTATACGTTAACGAATTACCAGGGATTCTTTCTTCATCTTCATTATTATTTGCAGATGACATTAAGGTATGGAAAACTGTAAACAATAACGAGGATAGGTTGGCCCTACAAAATGACTTAGATAAATTAGCTGAGTGGTCAAGCCTATGGAGTTTGGAAATGAATGCTAGGAAAAGCGCGGTAATGCACTTAGGTCAGAAGTCTTATACGTCGTACTCCCTAGGGGATGCAGAACTACCTGATGTTAAAGAACAGAAGGACCTAGGAATCATTGTCAGCAACGATTTGAAAACAACTGCAAATTGCAATGCAGCCGCAGCTAAAGCTTTTCGAATGCTATGGGCAATTCGAAGGGCTTTCAAACGATTAGACGAGGGCATGTTCCAAATACTCTACGCAACATATGTCAGGCCTCATCTAGAATACTGCATACAAGCGACGAGTCCATGCTTCAAAAAGGAGGCACATATTCTGGAAAGAGTACAGAGAGTAGGAACAAAATTAGTTAGTGGTATCTCACACCTTCCTTATGATAAGAGGATGGAGCATTTAAATCTCTTCCCGTTATCATACCGAAGGAAGAGAGGCGACTTAATTTTAGCATACCGTATACTTAAGGGTGATTTAGGAACTGACCTTTCTAACCTTTTCTCCCCTTCTAGGATACATTTACGGGGTCACCGCAAAAAGGTGCTCAAACCAAGGACGATTAAAATACGTGCAGAATTTAGATTCTCTCACAGAGTGGTCAACGATTGGAACTCCTTACCTGATTCAGTAGTATCAGCTCCATCGGTGAACGCTTTCAAAGAGAAGTTAGATCTCTGCAGAGATATACTTTGCAAGGATTAACACAGGCCACAAGAGCCTTCTATCCTTATCATCTGAATCTGAAATTGTTTGCCCGATGTAGCTGGCTCCGCAGCTGCAGTCAAATTGGCAGATACACAAAGAGGATGAAAATTTAAGTATCCTTATTTCAACAAAATAGAATAGGGGTGGTAGTGAAGAGATAAAGCACCTCTGATGCATTATCAGCTCCTTTAACTGCATCCTTTAGGCGCTGTATTATTATTTCGCAGATGTTGTCACCGCGGAACTGTAGTTTTATGAACAATGGTTTTTTCGGAACTGTAGCGATATTAACTCTCCTTGGTGGTGAATTCATACTTTCCCAATGAATTTATCTGGATAACCATTTTTTCTAAGTAATTCTCTAATAATCTTAATCTCCTCATTGAGGGAGTCGTTTGAACAGATTAACCTGGCTCTATGAGCCAGACACTTCATGAGGTTACGTTTATATTTCAAGGGTACAAAACTCAAAAATGAGTGTACTGACCTGTTGTTGTAGGTTTCCTATACACACTCATTTTTAGTGTGCCATCTTCTTCCCTTGCCATGAATACGTCTAGGAATGAAATACTTTCACTACTTTCTTTCTCTATGGTAAAGTTTTCTGCTGAATGGGCATCATTAAACTTGTCAAGGATGTTCATTGCATCATTGTCGTTTTTAATAACCAGAAATGTATCATCCATATATTGACAGAAGAAATATGAGTCATTAATTACTTCTTTCATTGGTCCATTCTCTAAATAAGCGAAGAATAAATCAGCTAGGATTGGAGCCCATAGCTACATCATCTGTAATATTCCTTATTGAATAAGAAATGAACATTCATCGTACACCTTAAAATAAGTTCCTTCAAGGGGGATACAGAAATGCCGATGTCTATGTTTCGCGTAGTAATCTCATCACATATAAAATCCAGTGTCTCCATTAACGGTACATTAGTGAACAAATAGGATACCACAAAAGATATCATAAACTTGCCATTCACATTAAGATCTCTCATTTTTTCGAAAAATTCAGAACTATCGTTTACGCTATGTTTTACCAATTCATTATGCAGAGGTTTCAGGAGCTTCACTAATCATTTCTCAGTTGCGTGATATGGGGAACTACACATGTCCAACACTGGTCGAAGTGGCAAACCAATTTTATGTACTTTCGGTAGTCTATATAGTCTTGGTGTAACCGTATCAGTAGGTTTTAGAGATTCATATAAACCTTCTATGATGCTACTTTGTTGTTTAAGTCATTTTAGTGAATCAATTAGTTGTTTCTCCACTTTTTCAGTCGGACCAAAGGAAGATGGGATTTTTCTCGAAATTCTCGGTGATTACTGAGTATTTCATTCATCTTATCTACGTATTCTGTTTTATTCATTATTACTACGACAGAGCCTTTTAATTTTCCTCGAGGATCTGAAAAATATGTACCACAAAAATTGTTGATAAAAACTGCGAAATTTCAGAGGAATCTCGGTAGAAAATGGTTAGTTACTCAGATTCATAAACAAGAATCAAAAACCAAACTAATCTTGTGAACAGGTTCAAGTCACCAGAAAGTAGATGATGACTCTTAGTCTCGAATTTTAAAGTGATATAGAAGAATACGATTCCCTATGACGCCCTTCAAAATCTCTCAATAAAACGAACTTCACCACTAGTTTACATGTGAATTTTTCTTGTAAATAACCATTCAACCAGTACGTGAAAGGCAAGCTATCAACATGCATATACCAGTACATTCACTCTTGGGGACCTGAGTACATTGGTAGTACCTTACGTCCGCTTGTAAAACACTCTTAGGAACACTATCCAGCCTGGCTAGTAAAAAGAGAACGTAGATGCTTGGATAGCTGCGTTGGAGGACACCTGGTGATCTCACGGCACCTGGCTTTATTTGAAAACTCCTTCAAAATCCCACAAAGCTCCTACAAAACCTTTTGGAGAGTAAGATCAAGGCACTCGGGCGTAGCTGAGGCTGTAGCTATACAAAAGTTCAGGCTCAATCTATGTGTTCGACTCCAGTCATTGTCTTTACCACAGCCGTCATAAAAAGTCATTTATCTCAGTAATGACTATCCTGTTATGCTTCTTTTACAGACCTTATGTTTATTTCCGTTATTTTTAAGTTTTTTAATCCTTATTCGCACTAATAAGTTTCATATCCAAAATTTCTCTCTATTCTGTTATTGTTACATTTTTATTCTTATTTATAATCTTGTTAATTTGACTTTCCGTTGGGGATAGTTCTGGAACTTTCTAACCCATTTACTATGTGTACATGATTGTATAGATCAGTTGATGACTTCGGTGCAGCCATTCTTTTAAATTTTCAGAATAAATAATTTTTAAAATCAAATGTTAACTGTATTCATGACAGTATCCCATCTAAGTGACAAGCTGAAAACTTAAGTTGAATTGTCTGCATGTGTACTCAACTTGCCACAGCTTTAATCGTGGTTAAATAACAACGATTTTGAAGCATGCTTCTCTTTTACTCATCTTGTAATTTACATAAAGTGTATCTAAATGGTCATTATACAGACAAAATATAACGAACTTTAGTTGCATACGAGAATTCCTTAAGTTTTTCTTGCTGTCTGGCCCAAAACAGTGAGATTTGATTGATTGTATCTCCAGAGAATATCTAATTTTTTTCACATTTTAGAATGTATATGATTTGAATAAGTTAACTGATCTCAGATATTTGCAACCATTGAAAAATTCATGTATTTATGGCTGTTTATAAGATACCAGATTCCTTCCAAAATAGTATTCGTCTCGTAATAAGCTGCTTTTGCGACTTAGGAGGTGTATAGTTAGGCTGCAAACCTAATGAACATTTTGTTAAAATGACCCATAGACCTTATGATTTAACTGCTACAGTTTATCAAGAGTTGACTTTCATATGAGAGTTTTAAGTTCATTCATGCTCAGCTGGAGATTCAGAATAGTTGCGTAAATTTTCACCTAGTTTTGTACATGTATTTAGGCTTTCCGAAGACATTAATTGGCGTCGGTGGCACAGCGGTTAGGACGCTCGCCAGTGATGGTCCGGGGTTGGATCCCCGGCCGCCGACGCACTCCTTTACCTCGCTTGGCCAGAAATAATGCTGGTAAAGAGGAAAGCTTGGGCATGAGGCTAGAAACCCCACCCCGTAGAATAAACACTGCTACAGAAACTTCAAGCCACTAGCTTGAAGCCTTATGCTCCACTGGGGAACGTGAAGGGAAAAAATGGATCCTTTCACTAATTGAGTGGATAAGGTCCTCGTGCTGTCATTCTCCCTGGCAGCATTTTAGATCATCATACCGAATCAATAAGGATTATCGAGGTCTAGTTCTTCATGTATTTTGAAATAACAGTGACATAAGACATTCAGGTCGTATATTTCGATAATCGTTTAATACACACCATGTGGGAAGAAGGAAACTGACTGGGTAAGATCCTCACGATGATAAGGCTCAGTGGTCTAAAAATCGTAATCAATCTTCATAGCACAGGTTATAAACCTCTGTCGATCGTCATTAAATAGCACTTTGGTGGCCTACTTTAAATTATAGACTTTTCGAAATTTTACAGCAGCAACTCATGCAATTCAAGGAAAGGTCTCACGTCTTTTCCCGGTAAAACAGGAAATGATTTTGTCTCTAGGGTTTTTGACGTGCTTGTGTTTTATGAGCTGGATAGTTAACTTGCGAAGCTTTCATCACCTTACTAGGTGACATCTTCAGCGCATACTTCGATTTGAAGTGAGCTTATTAGATTTCTCCGCGAGTTTATTAATCATCCTTCCTGGTGACCTTGGACGTGATTGGTTGTTTTTGTGTGTTTTCACACCATCTAGGTGGCTACTTGTATTGGAACTGATAGTTTCTTTGACTTGAACTTTGACCCTTTGTGTGTGAAGTTTCTATCTTATCGGTTGATAAATTTTATCCATCTCTATGAGTCTGTTGATTGATGATTCACTGGAATGCCAAGCTTCTAAAAATTCTCTAGCATTCTTCGTGTTTCCTCTGTCTAATATTTGAACATTGTCCCAGTCGAATTGATGTCCGTGGTTGTCTGTATGTAGTGATATGATGGAGTGGATATCATGTGTTTTGACGGCTAGCATATGTTCGTGGATACGAAGACAAAGCAGACATCCACTATGGCCAATGCAGTGTTTTTCGCAGTAGTCACAATTTATTTTGTAGATGATGTTGGTTTTATCTTCGTTCGCTGTTGAGTCTTTTGGTTGACATAGAATTGAGTGAAGTGACTTTATTGGTTTGTGTACGACGTCAGTTCCTAAAGGTTTGAAGAATCTTGCAGTGATTTCTGAGGTATCTTTTATATATGGTAGGGCGATTTTCTTTGTGCTTTGCTTGGCTTTTTGGTTTGACAGGTTGGCTTGGAGATATATGTCTTTTGATAAAATGTCGCGGATGTCCGTTCTTTTCGAAGATGTCCATGAGATACTTTTCTTCAATTTTTCTTAAGGTGGGAGTGCTACAATGAGTCCTTGCCCTCTTGAATAGCGTTTGTATGCAATTCCTTTTGTGTGTTATTGGATTGTTGCTGTTGTAATTCAGTATTTGGTCTGTGTGAGTTGATTTTCTATAAACTTGAGTTTCTAATTCCCCTGTGGTTGTTCGCTTGACTAAGACGTCGAAAAATGGGATTTGGTTCTCGGGTTCCTCGTCTCTTGTGAATTTGATGTTGTTGATGTCGTTGTTTATTAAGTTGTGAGTTTTATCTAACTCGTTTCTTTTGATTAGTACAAATGTGTCGTCGATGTAACGTGTCCAAATCTTGGGTTTGATCTTCGGTAGAATTATGTTTTCGAGACTTTGCATCACTGCTTCTGCAATCAAACCGGATACTATCGATCCCATGGGTGTTCCATTGACTTGTTCATATATGTGTCCGTTGAATTAGAAGTATGTTGTTAGACATAGGTTTATGTATTCCAACAAGCTTGTGTGCTGCATTTTTGATTGTTGTGGAAGGTGTTCGTCGTTGCTAAGTGATTGCTCCATGACTTCTATGCTAGTTTTCATCCGACAGAGGTATATAATGCTGTCACGTCGAAGGATACCATTATTTCTTGTTCATCTATTTGGATGCCTCTGATTTTCTCTAGGAATTGAATAGCAGAGTTGATGGAGTGATCACAAGATTCCGTTAGGTGTTTTAGTTTTCTGTATAATTCTTTGGATAAATTATATTATTTACCAGCTTTATTTCTGACTTAGCGAGGTAAAGGAGTGTGTCGGCCGGGTATCGCACCCCGGACCATGTGCATGGTCGGTGAGCGTTCTTACCGCTGTGTCACCGACATCTGAAGCTTACAGATCAGTAAGCTGACTGACCCATCTTAACAAGGTAATACAGTAGTTTCATCATTCGTTGATAGTGTAACAGAGACAGCATTTGTCAAACCATATAGTAGTTCTAATAATAATAATAATACTTATCTCTTTTTTCTTTAGTGAACACTCGATGTAAAATAATGTACCTTATCTTCCGGAAAAAAGTTGTTTAATCTCATGAACCCTGAATTTCCTCTTCTGATAAATCTGAAAGCATTACTTCTTATCACAACATTTTGAAGTGACAATTACCAAGCCAATACAAAACAGTATCATACATACACTTGGTTCCCTTAATAAATTTCGATAGAGAAAGAAAGACCAGATTTCGAGTTTAAAATGATATCATTCTATTTCACAGCTTCTCATCAACTGAAAACCGCCTGAAGTTACAGTTCTTATAAATAATGACGTTTCATACTTCAGTGTTTGAAATGTAATAGAAAAGGCATTATAAAATCAACACATTCGGAATACACATTTATTAACATCTAGAATATAAGTATTACAATTTTCAGTTTGAGCCACCATCAATTTATATCCTATCAAACCATGAAAAAAGGTTGGGTGGGTAAGAGAAGACAGAAAACAGACGAATCCAATAGAGAGTGTTAGCTTGTGTGTTAACATAACAACTCAAGAAAGTTAAAGTTCATCAAATGGAAAAATTGTTTAGTGAGCTGACCTCACTAGTGTGTGTATGACTATCAGTGGGAGAACAGAAAGCAGGTCACACCTCCGATTTTCTGAATATGTGCTGAAAAGCCTACGTCTCAAGGGAACAAACTCTTATAGTAGCGCTATTACTAGAGATCTCCTCGACACGTGTCATGAGGTGGAGATCGAGAAATCCTTCAAAATTACCGATCGACAAAGGAGCTCCATTCTCCTCAAGTTTGCCGAAGCAATCTCTATCAAACTCTTGAAACCAGATTTATGTGTTCAGAAAGAAGCAGTTATTAGTCTTTCCTTGCCCACCTGGTAACTGGATGTCTCTATTCTCTCATCTGATTACGTAGTCTTTGTCTTTAACCTCACCCCCCCTTTAATAATCTGTAATTTGCTTGTCTCTTGTTCCTATGATTTGAGTTCAACTCAGTACATTGTTATCTAACTTATTAGTCACTATGCATCTAACGCACATCTCATCTTTATCATGTAACTCCTTTTTTACCATTATATGCATACATTTATTTTGTTTTAACTTGAACTGCCTGTGTAAAAACTATATAAGCACAATTTTCTGGGCACTGTTTACTAATTGTGGAACTTTCTGTCAACTGACAACATGTAAAATTTGCAAGTATGTTAAAATGTTTCTGCACTTAAACCTCATAATTTATTTAGGCTGTAAGCGGCAGCTGATGAGAAGCCAACGAAGTAAATGATGGTACCATATTATTCTGCAAAAACCACTTCTGTTTTTGCTTTATTCGAACTAATCAGTGTAATGAAAGCAGTAAGGTCACAATGGAAGTGAGAGATTGACTACAATCTCTTTCTATGTGCATGAGCTTGGTCTGAAACGTTTGATTGCAATTACTTCAGCATATCGTAGGAATTTCACTATCCTTTGTCTGTTTAATATTTTGAAGGATTTGGAAATCTCGAAAAAATGGCCTGTATCCACAAGGTGTCTTGTAATTGTACTTTGTAAATATTTGCTTCCTTTCAAGCACAAGTTTCTCGGAATATGCTCTGAAAAACGGATAGAAGCTCTTCTTTCTGTCCTTCCAGTGTGCTTGCTGCAGCAGGTACATGTGAATTTATCAATTCATTTGGAGGTAACATCAGCAGGTAACTTATCGATTGGCTCATAAAGCAGGCAGTGCCGTATTGTGTCACCATCTTAAATACAGGGAAGCATCTTTCTATTGCTCCTTTTATCCTCATGTCTATCTTTTGTTATACTGCCCCTCCTCCGTACAGGATGCAAATGAACATTTTCTTCTTTTCAACATTTGGATACTTCGCTCTCTCAACTTTTTCTTTGCTGTATCTTGGGATAAATCCCTTTGGATACCTGTTTGCTCTAAGGCATTTTTCAATAGAGCTTAATTATTTTTCTACTTTATTAGGCGAACGTAACTTCCTGGCTCTGTCGTACAGTATCACTCTGTAAATTTATTGATTATTCAGTTTTAGCATGTGGAGAAGTGCAAGATACCTGACTAAGAGCATTAGAATGTCTCATCCAAGGACCTCATACACAGATAACTCCTAAAACTCCAAAAAGACAGACCGTTTGTATCTAGCCTCAGTTAATGGTGTCTTGGATACTGAAGTCGCATAACAATCTTCCTGCTTCAGGTAGGTAGGTCAGGAATAAACTAATTTCCAAGGTATTTGTAGCCGGGATATCACTTTGGTAAGCATACACAGCTTCCTTGTCTAGTGATAGGTGGGGGATGAGTGGTTTCCACGATAATGGATCACTTCAAAAATAACATAAGAATGACAGACACGATCTGGAACAAAATGTTTGAAGAATGTACCTACTGATTTCTCATTTACGCAAAATTAAATTGAGTAGAATTGTCAATTATTTTGTTATATTTAATGATATTAAGCATAATTCCTAAACAATAAAATAACTATGTTTTACATCCGATTTATTCGGCCAACTGGTTTACACTAGCAAACATATACTTTCACATTATCAATAATTTAGAAGAGTTGTTCATGAAATAATAATAGTTTTATTGCAAACAGTTGACAGGGACATGGGCTAATGGGAAAAATGGACAAAATCCATTTTATCTAACTCATAACACCCTCTTCATTCGCAACTCTCCCCTTGTATCTCATCAGGAAAACCAAAAGCCTATATGGAAAACTATACGCCAGCACTAGTAAAACTCAACCATACCCTCCCTACTTAGCTGGTGTTCTGTGCGATAAAGAAAGCATTAGGCGTGAAACTCTTAACTTATTAAATAGTCAGTAGAACAACTGGATCTCGTTTTTCCAATTCACATCATTTATATGTACAACGTTTTTCTTTCTTTCTTTTCCTTTTCTCTCTGTTTTTCTTTTCTCTGTTATGTGCAGCTTTGTTTCTTTCTTCCGCTTACGCCAGTAAATATGCTAGAACCTACTTTTCTAGCACTTTCAAGCACTCTGTTTAATTTTGGCTTTGCTACCGACATGCTAATATGTTGTTGTCAAAACCAACTGAGATTACCCTTAATCTATGTATAATTTTATTTTATTGTTAATTTACTAATTGGATGCAATACTGTAGTAAAATGTTGAGAATTCCATTTTGTATAGCAAGTACTGTTTTGGAATAAAGCTATTATCATTATTATTATTATCATCAGTATATATGATGCATCCTGGAATTCTCATCATGTAAAATATTCCATCACATTTCCTCTATATATTGCATAATAAGGGGAGAAATAATTAACAGGATATTTGCATTAATGATAATGTCAGTAAAATATAAATTTACAATTAAAATTAAATAGAAATAGGGATAACAATACATTATTGATAGGAAGAATAAAAAGCGGCTGTTGATTTACTATCTTCCCAATAAGTTAAGGGTTTCATGCTTTACAATTCTCTCTCATTACATAAAATACATGCCAACTAAGGTGCTATTGAGTGTATATATTTGGTTGTCCCAGAATAAGATTTTATCTTTTTGTAATTTCTTCTTGTCCTATCTGATGAGATGTTACCGGGTGCTCAGAGTCCAACAAGATGGTATTCACCAATTACTTGCATGAGTTCAAATGTCTATCCACAACAAAATGTTAATGGGTTAGCTTGGCAATGTAACTCATGAGTAGGTTGTCTGCTGAAAGAATACTTTGAAGGAATGTCCTACTTTTTATAAAAAGACTTTAAATTTACATATTTTACCAAGAAGTTGTGAGACAAGAACTATTCAAGAAGTCTGGTGGAAACAAGTTGAGGACAAACTGTCCCACAACTAGAATCCTTTAAATTTAATACATATTAGAAACAATCTAGTGAAAAACACTGAATCTGTGAGTATGAAACGACGTTTCAGTGTGTATTTTCACTGACTTCAGTTCATTGTTCTCCCCAGCGAGTTCTAATAGCTATGATTTGCGAATTTCTGTTGAATTTGCTTCAATGAATGAGCTAGCCATCGAGCTAGTTTGTGGCATGGTGAGTTTATCATTGATAGTATGTGTCTTAAGGGCACATTGGTCTTATGGATTTTTGGCAGATTGTACACTAGTGCGAGGCGTCCACCTTTTGACCTGAGTTCGTTGTAAGTTTTGTTGTCAATCAGTTTCTTGGTGAGGAGTTCTTTGAGGCATTTTTAAATTTTATTTTCAAATGACTATTGGATCTTTTTTATATTTGTCCACCTGAAATTTTTCGGGGTCGTTGAGAATTGTCAACATTTTATGCACGTAATCAGTTTTATTCATTATAACAACTCCAGAGCCTTTATGAGGTCTGAACATGACGATATCATCATTTTCACATAGTCTCCTTAGTGCCGCTCTATGCCCCTCAGTAAGCATTTTCTGTTTTTTGAATGGTGATATGTGGTATTGGTTCGCTATACCAACCAGTTTGTACTTTAACCATCCTCTTTTGTCTTCGTCTACAGGTTTCAGGTCAGAAAAATGATGCTATAAGTATCCAAATTGCATTTCTGCATCGATTCGGTTTATGTGTTTGTTGGGGATGTGAAACTTTAAATCCCACAGATAAGGCTTCTAATTCAGTTTTACTTAATTGTAAATTTGACAGATAACACACGTAAACTTCAGGTGCTCCTGGGAAGTCTTCAGTTAACTTTTCCTTGACTAATGCTTTTGTCAGTTGATTTTCATATTCTTTTGCAGTTCTGGATTGTAATATTTTGATGAAGTTCATGAATTTGAGCCAGCAAATAATATTTAGCTCACTTATTAAGGTGTCATAAGTAGCCAGATGAGACTTCAGATTGGAAAGATATTTTTACGAGGATTCATTGCGAGACTTTGTTATCCTATGAAGGTTCTTTTGAGTAGGAGGGAGTTTAGATGATAGGAGTTGTTTCAAGAATTGTCGAGGGAAACAATCTATTTGCAGACGATGTTCGTAGAACTTGATCTTTGTCGACTATCAAGATATTCTGCATCGCAAGGTCACTACCTGATTCAGTGACTTGATAGTTTTGGTAGGGAGGCGTCATTTTAAAAAATGCATATGTTTGGTTCCGATAGAGAAAGAAAGACCAGATTTACAGTCTAAAATGATATCACTCTATTTCACAGCTTCTCATCAGTTGCAAACTACCTGAAGTTATACTTCTTATAAGTAATAACATTTCATACTTGAATGTTTCAAAGGTAACAGAGAAAACATTATGAAATGAACACATCCGTAATTTAGGCATTACAATGTTTAGTTTAAGTCAGCATCAATTTATATGCTATCAAACCATGAAGAAAGGGTTGGTAGGCAAGAGAAGACAGAAAACAGAAAAATCTAATAGACAGTGTTAGCTTGTGCGTTAACATAACAACTCAAGAAGGTTAAAGTTCATCAAATGGAAAAATTGTTTAGTGAGCTGACCTCACTAGTGTGTGTGTGACTAATCAGTGTAATGAAAGTGATATGGTTTTCTTTTCATAGTTTGATAGTATATAAATTAATGGTAACTTGAACTAAAGTTTGCAATACTTTTATCCCGGATGCGTTCATTTTATAATGTTTTCCCTATTACGTTTCAAACCCTGAGGTATGAAATGTCATCATTCAGGTAGTTTTCAGGTGATGAGAAGCTGTGAAATAGAGTGACATCATTTTATACTGTTATTCTGGTCTTTCATTCTCTTTCGATATCAGGCAAGGGAACCAAAAATGTTAAAAAATTACATCATTCCGGCTTTCCCTGTCATTTTAATTGTGTTTTGTTAATGTTAACTGAACTGATCTGTTCCCTTGTTTGTTTATGTCAGTACATTTAATGTCTGAAGAAACTGAATCTGTAAGGTCAGAAGACAAGGGCCAGGAAACAGCTTGTTTATTGAGCAAATCGTGAGATATTTATAGATATTTATGTGCATTATTATTAGCGTTATTGTTAGCAGAAAAGCAACGTCTTCTGATTGGCTTTTTTTCTTGCTAAAGGATATTGTGTATTAATTGTGACCATTACTTACAAAGTTATTCATAAATCTGCGAATCGTATTTGCAGACGTTAAGTCTGCTGTAATTAGTTGTTGAGTTCCTCAAAATTAAGCTTTGTTACTGTTTTTTTCTCATGACCCCAATTCGGCACGTAAACATTGACGAAAATTGTTGTCTACATTTCTGTCTTCCAGACAGCAGTCACCACAAGTCAAATTTACCAGCTGTGATAAAAGTGATGTGAATATCACCATTAATGGTCTCCAGAGTGAGTTTATATTCAGACGTTTTTGTGTATTTCTATATTAGTTTGTTTATGAGATGTATCACACAGTGAAACAGTATTATTTACTGGATGACGTTTCGAACACAATTTATTATTCACAATCATATCAATTTCGATCATTCGACTTTGAAATTTTAGTTTTATAGTTTTCTTTGTCTTCTCCTATTTGTCGTAATGGTAGTAGAATTTTCCATATATATGGGACAGGTGTTGAATCACTTCTATTACATGTATTTGCAGTTGATTTGATAAACAAAGCTTCTGTTATCCATCTCTCCCCCCCATCCTGTGACATTAGATTTTAAAACTGTTATCCTGTCCCATCCTATTGAAGGGTTGTGTGTGACTGCATGTAGTGCTATAGCTGAACTGTTCTCTAGATTTCTTATCTTATTTGGGTCAACCAATCTAGATTTTGCTTGGTTTTTATGTTCAGCTAGTCCGGCTGCTCCTGTTCTACTAGTTTGACCTTTGTATTTGACTTGACAATCATTGCAGACAGGTTATTAGATAAACTAAATTGTTTTGTTTTAAAGGCTCCACAGGATTGATCTTTTAACCGACATAGCTTGTTTCTAACTGAGTTTATGGGTCGTTTGAATGCCAGCCACTTTTATTCCTGTCTTGTCTAGAATTCTGCGTAAGGTAGTTTCCGAGGTTCCTTCCTTGTATGAAATCACAGTGTGCGTCGGTGGTATAGCGGTTAGGACGCACTCCTTTACCTCACTGAGCCAGAAATAATGCTGGTAAAGAGGAAAGGTTGGGCATGAGGCTAGCAACCCCACCCTGTAAAAATTAAACACTGCTACAGAAACTTCAAGCCACTAGCTTGAAGCCCTATGTTCCACTGGGAACGTGAAGGAAAAATTATTATTATTATTAATGAAATCACTACTGACAATTTTGACTCCTTATTGTTGGTGTCGTCACTAATATTATTATTATAACTATTATTATTATTATTATCGTTATTAGTGTTATCATTATTATTATTATCATCACTATCGCTACTATCATTATTTATTTTATTTTTATATTTCCTTACATATTTCTTGACTAATTTGCCCGGGTAATTAATAAGTTTCAAGGCTTCTTTTATGTGTATCACTTCCTGTCTTAGATTTTCCTTGGTACTACTTAGTTTTTGTGCTCTGTCATTTAAACATTTCACTAATCCTATTTTTACTGACATAGGATGGGATGATCTGAAGTCCAAGTATCTGTTTAAATGTGTGGGTTTTCTGTAAACACTAGTGTGTGTTTAACTTCCCATCTTCTTCCCTTTTTACGCTGCAATCTAACACTGAAAGTTTTCCTACCTGACTTTCTAATTCATAAGTGAATTGAATCGCCTCTACCTTCCAGTTGATGTTTTCGAAGAATCTATCTGTATCTTGTGCTCTGAGTACAATGAATGTGTCATCTACATACCTCCACCATACTTTTGGGGTGAGGTTGAACGTTTCAATCGCTACGTTTTCCCACCTATGCATGAATATATCTGCCACAACAGGGGATATTGGTGATCCCATGGCAACTCCCTCAGTTTGTTTGTATATTTTCCCTTGGAATTTTAATACTATGGAAGTCAGGCATAGCTGCACTCCCAGCATTATGTCTTTAAGTAGTACTTTTGTCCAAAGTTCGAGTTCTTGGTCAGAAATGAGTTCGTTTCTGACTGCCTCTATAGCCATATTTATTGGTATACGTGTATATAAACTGACAATGTCAAAAGTAACCATTTTCTCTTCATTATCTAATTTTAAATTATCTTTTCTGCGTTTTTGTTCATAAGAATTAGTTAATCTAGATTTTGAGTGGATTTTCAGGGGATTTGTGTATTTATTTATGAATTTCTAAATAATAATGACTACAACGTTTACTCACATAACACTGAATATTCATGGTTTGTACAATTGACTTCATCAAGTGGTTACCAGTTTGCGAATCTCAGGTTCAAATCGTGCCTCATTTGTTGCAGCTTGGGTAAGCAGTTCATACACACTAAAGCTTCCACACAATATGCTACCTTAAATACACACATAAAATCTAACAGTAAAACCTTTTAATGCTAATAAACAGCTTCCTAAATTAAATATTTTATTTATTTGAAACACTTCTATCCCACAGTAAATGTTTCATGTAATTCATACAGTGGGTTATTGTGATCATAATCCTAGATAATATCACAAACAGTAAACACGCTGAAGATCATTTTAATCACAAATGGACTTTAGTCAGAGAATCAGTTAAAACAAAGAAAATATTTTATTTTGTATAGAACTCTTTGAGTTCTGGGAAAGAACTGTTCTAGAACCTTATGCTCATTAAATATATAAAAGAAAACATAGATAGATTGGGTGCACACGGAGGAGACTTTTGGGTAATATCGCCCTCAATGCAGGACATAGAATGGAATCCGAGTGGGAAACGACTAATTCGGCATGCGCCCGAGGGTGACACGGAGGAGGTCATGTGGGGGCGGGACATGACAGACTATGGGGATTCCTGGGTTCAGATGAGAAGAACTGAAGAAAGTAAAACAAAATTGAGTTGTTTTGCTGCTCCTCCTCTTAGAACTCAAGGGAATAATAATATGGAACTGCTTAGCAGTGTTTAACCACGATATCCTCAAAGATCAAATCTTAATGATCATCACTTTATTCAAAACAATAATGATTTTACAGAATGGAACTTTTAGCATGTTTATACATATAGCAACGATTTAGTTCCTTTTATTAATATGTAGATACGTAAAATTGAAAATAGTAATAATCATATTAATAAAGAAACCACCATAAACAGAATGTTGGTGAAAACATAATGAAGTATAAGTAGATAGTAGAGCAGATAGTACATGTAATATCAGTCTTTGCTTATACTTTGCAGTTCAGTTAGTGGTTTAAAAAGTTTATAGGTTTTTTTCTGGCATCTGACTCTTCACACAAAACCCATGTTAAATATGGTATGTTTGAATTTTTATATTTAGATGTACGACAATAAATTCTTGGGAGGTTCCTTCTGGTTTTACCCGAAGACATACAAGGAAATAGTTGCGAATAAGTAGGGAGGATGTTCGGTGTCAAACAAGATATCTTTAGCCAAATGCTTGCAAGAATCAAAGTGCCTATCACCGATAAGAATGTCAGTTAGCTGAGTCAAAGGCACACCAATTACCCCGCCTACTTACAATTTTCAGTGTCCTACATGATATGAAATAGTCTTCTCTGGGAAGTCCAGGGAAGAATAGTGGTGAACAATAAAGTAGAATTGGCAGAATACACGAATTAACAAATTTTAAGAGAAGAGGTTGAGTAATGCCAGCAGAAAGTCTCAAATTCTTTGTAGAATGACTTAGACAATCAATTTTCTCAGAAATCAACAGGATATGAGATGGCCAACTGAGATTTGAAGAGAAACTGTTACCTAGATGAGAGATATTTGATTTATTCCTTATCACAGTGTCGTCAATATCCCAGGAATCATGAAACTGAATTAGTGCACCCAAGTCTCGTTCGCATGGGAAACCAAAATCAACAATAAGACATTTAGATTTTTTAGTTTAAGGGCATTCAGGTGAGATCATGTGTAAACTTCAGACAAAAATCTATTCATTTAAGAAAAACCCAAAGCAGAAACTACTGGAACAGCAATCGTCAAAACGAATCGGCATATTAAATGAAGTTAGCTTTGGAAGAATATGGAAGGTTATGCAAAAAGAAATAAAAAGGGAATGGAGAGAGTGTAGTGTCTTGAGGCCCACCAGTCTCTGTTAGAAGTGGAGAAGTTATAACCTATGGGTCTCACAGACGCGAATATGAAGCTGTGTTGCTTTGTATTACGAATTGGCAGGTGTCATTATTCATCATGTATTAAATTTCGACTTACAGGCGGATAAGTTCGTACTCTGAAACCTTTAAAATCAGTCCTTGGAGACGCCATGGTAAAACATTGCTGAACAATTCTATAATGATATGAAACGAGTGTCTATTGGTTCTGTAAATCACGTCTATTCCTGATGAAAATTAAATTCACGTAGATCTAGTCTACATCCGCTCAGTATCAACTTTACACAACTTACAAACCAGACAGCGTATGTTTTCAACAACAGTTGACTTTAATGTCAAACATGTAAAGGTCCTATTTTCCATTTGACCAAACTCCTAAACTATTTTGTTCCATTAAGCATATTTATGTTGTTGTGCCGTTTTAACTTTTCTCATCTTATTCAAAGGAGAGATGTAATAATATTTGATCTTCAATGTAACGGCTCATTATCTTAACAGTCTTCATTCGTTTTAGTTTTAGCTGAGTCTCGCTAATGAAACTTTTCAAGCTTGCATCCTTCCTGCATTATACTTCTGTCCTCATCATAATTGATAAACATATTCAACTGTTCAACAAGGAAGGCGGAAGTCACTGCATAATAACAAAGAAAGCCTGAATTAATGAAACACCTTTGTGTTATATATGCGAAATTAATTTTCTTATCACATCAATAATCACATCAAAGTGACATATGTTTAGTTATTACGTCTGAACAGTAGCTTAAGTGAAGTAAAGATGTGTGGGCTAATATTAGACAGCGGAAAAATGTGTCCTACTTTTATGCTTACACATTATTGCAATTGTAAACTTATACCTTTCTTATATTATATTTATAGACTATCTAGAGAGACTTCCATTAATTTTAGGAAGTCCTGGGACAATTACACCTAAATATGTTGTAAATATCGCTTAGAAGATCTAGCCTTCGGAGATGTTTAAAATCGGCTTGAATGTTTGAATTACGCATTTTCGAATTACAGAGAGAAAAACTCGTCAAATTTAACCAGTTATACTTTGTTTTAAATGACTTTTTACATCACTGAGAACTAATTTGTGTTTTTGACAGGCTTTGAACATATGACTTGGATAGTTGAGAAGGCATACATATGTCTGGCGTTGGAGAAAACTCCCTCGAATGATCCACTGCAGACTGCCGTTTTACTCGGAGATTTTGTGTAAGCTATAGATAAAAACTGATTACTTTATGCAAACATATTGTTATTACTGACCTGTGAAGTGATATATGAAATGCTCTTCTAGAATCCAGTTTACTAGCGATGCATTTGCTTATATACACGTTATTGAATTGAAAAACCTCGCTTAGATTACTAGCTCGCTAGTTTTCTTGCCGGTCCCAAGCCCGGATAAAGAGGGAGGGTTGGGGCGTGGTGCTAGCAACTCCAACCGTGTAAAACAACCAAATCGCTACAGAAACTTCAACGAATAAATATATTAAAAATTCTAAAAACATAAACAATAGCCTTACTTTTCGCTCTAATCGGGGAAGTGAAATGACGCAGGCTGGTGAAAGCCTTCGGGAAGCCAGTCAGCCGATGTGCCTTCTTTCGATGAAAGCAAAAGTAAGGATGGGTACCTGGAATGTTCGTACAATGTACGAAACTGGAAAGGCTGCCCAGATAGCCGCTGAAATGAGAAGGTATAGAATAGAAGTGTTGGGAATCTGCGAAAGCAGATGGAACGGAACTGGAAGGTGCCAACTACCTACTGGAGAGACAGTAATCTATTCCGGCCACCCAGAGGACAACCATGAGCACACCGAGGGAGTGGCCATCATGATGTCACCAACAGCAACCAAAGCTCTCATGCAGTGGGAACCAATCTCCTCCAGGATAATGACAGCCAGGTTCAACTCAAAAGGAAGGAAAGTTACAGTCATTCAATGCTATGCGCCTACAAACGTCTCAGAACAAGAGAAGAAGGAGGCGTTCTACAGACAACTACAAGCAATAATGGACAACGTCCCAAATGGCGATATCAAAATCCTGATGGGTGACATGAATGCGAAGCTGGGACGAGACAACACAGGAAGAGAACTCACCATGGGTCGTGAGGCCCTCGGTCAAATGAACGACAATGGTGAACTCTTCTCAGACTTCTGCGCCTTCAATGATTTGGTGATTGGCGGTAGTGTGTTCAAACACAAGGATATACACAAGACGACATGGATTTCACCAGATGGAAACACCAAAAACCAAATAGACTTCATCTCAATTTCAAGAAAGTGGAGACGGAGCCTACTGGACACAAGGTCGAGGAGAGGAGCAGATGTGGGTTCAGACCACTATCTAGTACAAGGGACTTTCAAGGTGAAACTAAAAGCCTCGAGGATAGCTGGGATAGGCCACAATGCAAGTTCAACACTCAATTACTGAAGGACACAACCACAAAAGACACTTTCACTGCAACTGTCAGAGCAAAGCAGGAAACACTACGCGACATCACTGAAGAATCATGCGTGGAAGAACATTGGAAGTCTCTGAAGGCGATTCTCAACGAAACGTGTTCAACGGTTCTAGGAAGAAAGAAGAGACAAGACAAGGAATGGCTCTCAACGGACACTTGGAAATTAATAGAAGAGAGGAGAATGGTGAAAGAGAAAATGATTCAATGCAAGGACGGACAGGAGAAAGAGACGATGAGCTCAACTTACACAGCACTGGACAAAGAAGTGAAGAAGAGTGCTAGGAAGGACAAAAGACGATTCTACGACAACCTGCCACTGAAGCTGAGAAGGCAGCAGGCAAAAGGGACCTGAGGACACTATATCAGATAACCAAATCTCTATCCGGGAAGAGATCAACACAAGCGAAACCTATAAAAGACAGCCAAGGGAACCCAATTACCAAGGAAGAAAAACAGATTAAACAATGGGCGGATCACTTCAAAGGACTCTTGAACCGACCATCACCTGCAACCCGTCCAGAAATACCAACAACAGCGCGCACACAACTGCAAGTTGACACCAATCCTCCAACGAGAGCTGAAGTCTTGAATGCAATCAAGCTTCTGAAAGCTGGAAAAGCAGCCGGACCAGATGGAATACCCCTGAAGCACTGAAAGCGGACCCAGAGACCACAGCAGACATGCTGACTCCATTATTGCAAAAGGTCTGGAAGGAGGGAAAGGTGCCTACTGACTGGAGGAAAGGTTACCTCGTGAAACTACCAAAGAGGGGCGACTGAGTTCTCACTCTGCAAGAACTGGCGAGGAATCATGCTCCTATCGACGCCAAGTAAAATCCTGAGTCTCGTCATCCTGGAGAGAATAAAGGACGCACTGGAGACAGAACTTCGACCAGAACAAGCTGGATTCAGGAAAGGCAAATCATGTATTTACCAAATTTTAACACTACGCACCATCATCATCAAACCTCCACCTCAACTTTATAGACTTTGAGAAGGCCTTCGACAGACTGTTGACCGCGAAGTGATTTGGAAACTACTCGAGTAGTACGGCGTACCCCCAATATTCATCAACCTTATTCAACAGCTATACGACAACGGAACATGTCAAGTGATCCACAACGGAAAACTCAGCGAGGCGTTTGGAGTAAACACAGGAGTCAGACAAGGGTGCTTATTATACATAATGATATTCCTAATTGTGGTGGACTGACTGGATTATGCGTCAGACGGTGGGAAACGAGAAGACAGGAATATCCTGCACCGACCGACGTGAAGAACCTAGAAGACCTGGATTTCGCGCGTGGATGATTTATGTTTGATGTCACACAAAATCGAAGACTTACAAGCAAAAACCGACAAACTGGTCGAAGAAGCAGCCGGTGAAGACAGGACTCCATGTGAACATAGACAAGACGGACGTGATGAAAATAACCAACCAACAACAACAACACCAACAGCAGTAACATCCAGCATCAATCACCATCAACGGGAGGGATTTGAAAGAGGTTACTTCATCCACATTTCTAGTGAGCATTCTCTCAACTACAGGGAGTCGGAACGAACAAGGGTGTCAAATCGAGAACCGAATCGGGAAGGCGAGAAACACATTCATCAACCTGAAACAACCAATCTGGAAATCTTCGTCACTTTGCATCACCAACAAAATTTTGATTTTCAATACAAACGTCAAGTCAGTCAGTTCTTCTATACCGATCGAATCAGAAACTTGGTGGGCGGGTCACAAAGAATATTTCCAACAGCCTGATGCAGACGTTACCTTTATCAACAACTGTCTTTGCTCTATACTGAAGACCAAATGGCCGGGCCGGAAAGAATCACCAACAAGAAACTAGGGGAACAAACAAAACAAAACAAGAACCAATCGCCAACCGGCAAATATGCAGGAGAAAGTGGATTGAGATGGATTGGACACTCACTCGCTGAGGAGGCCGCCGCTGGGTGACATCGCGCGCGCGTCAGGCCATTGCTCGAGTGGAACCAGGCCGAAAGGGAAGCGGCGAGTGGGACGTCAGTGCAAGGGTGACATGGAGGAGATGGTGTGAAGAGGAGTTGAAAGAGTACGGACTAACATGGATGCAGGTGAAAAGTACAGCCGAAGGAAGACAGAAGCAAATGGAGACGTGCGGTTGAAGCCCTATGTTCCACAAAGAAACCCAAGGGAGCAATAATAATATTAAAATAATTGCATTAATAACTTGATTACTTACCAAAAGATGAGTCTGTTTACTAAGATATCTATCTTCTACACACTTCACGCCTAATGATGAAGCCAATTATCAGCTGGCATTTCTATTGTTCCGAATTACAGCTAACTGTATTTTACATTTAACTAATGGTTGTAAAGCTTATTTCAGGTCATTCAGATTTCCAACAATAGTGATGAGTAGTTTGCTTTATATAATGATGTGCTAACGATATTAGAAAGGCTAGAAACGCATCAGTGTTTACTTCTTACCAATTAATCAGTGCAGAGACTATAGTCTTACATCAGGTCATTCGTGCGTCTGAGTCTGAGTGCTGACGAGTCTGACTCACCTCCTTTAGTGAATTGATAAGTCTTAAGTCCTCCAAAAAGGGGAGGTTAGGAGTGACGCTAGAAACCACGCCATGTAAAAACAACCTACCACAGAGAACAAATCAACGTATTTGACTACAACACTAGGCGATGCAGGTTTAAATCTCTGCAAAGACACTCTTTCCCTTGTGATTACATGTATGTCTTGCTGACGACGACGACGACGACCAAAAAACACGTGACCTGGATCTGAGGCTTGCTTACGGCTAACTCAGATCACCTAAGATAAAGATTTTTGTCTTGCAAGAAGAATATTTTGAAGCACAATTAAATCGCTAAGTACTTAGGTCAATTTGATTAACATCTAGTTAGTGATGTTAATTTAGTATCGAAAATGTTGTGTGTACGAAGTATTTATTTATTTTCATGGTAATACAATTTAGAGTTAAATGTAGATATTTAACTAATTCCTTGTAATGTAACACTCTGTCTATATAAGTTCCTTTCTATTCCAAGTGGAACAAGAGCTTCATGCTTTCGCTTCAAAGTTTCGGTATCAGTGGTTTTATTTTTACTGAGTGGGATTACTACCCTCATGATCAACCTTCTCTCTTTACCGGGATTACTTCTGACTTGGACGGATTAAGGAATGCATCGACCAAGAGTGAAGCCACGATCTACATGCGTAGTTGGCGAGGATTCTACGGGTCAGCCACCGAATTAGTAGTCCCTTACGTTCTAAGCGATTCCTTTTGCGTTTCTTACAGTTTTTTGTAGCCAAACGTTCAATAAAGATAATCAACAAAATGCTAAATTTATTCCAAACACAATTCTTTTTGTCTGGTGTTGAATACAGTTGCATTTAAAACTTTGCAGAAACTTGTCTTGAACTTAATTTTTACTAGTTTCTCTTTCAAGCAGTTTTGAATTTTGTTAAATATGGATCATTATGGTACAGTCTGTTCTGGGATTTCATCATGAGCTGACATTGATTAGAGAACCATCAGAAAACCAACAGGGAGTACTGCACAGCAGTTTCGTACTAATTTAGGACTCTCCAGAGTTTTTAGTGGTACTCTAATCGATATCAGTTCATGTTGAAATCCTGAAATAAATCAAATCTCTGCAAAGTGACACTTGAATAATATTCTCTTCCTTTTTTTCCTGATAGTATTATCAAAAGTGTTATAGTTTATTGCTTTTGCGAACTAGTGTACTTTTCTATAGTTGATTTTTTGTAAGGATTAGTTTTGATTTTACGAGTTGACCACGGATTGATATCAGTTAGAGAACCATTGGGAAATCAGGGATTACTGGACACCTGTTTCATCCTAGTTTGGAAATCATCGCCAGTACGCACCCACTGGGGTTCGAACCCAGGACCTTCCGGTTACAAAGCAAGCTCGTATACCATTCAGCCACTGGGACCCGATTCAATGGCCAGCTCATGAATTCTAACTTCTACCAATTCGTGATTTAGCGCGACCCCAACCATCGTCTTTGGTGGGACATCCATCCACACACGTGACATCTAATTGGACCTCACTGGTCACGACTTCTCACTAGAACTCCAGGAAACTCCATCCTGCAGCAAGTCACTAGCGAGCATCAAATCAGTGAATCGGGTCCCAGTGGCTGAATGGTATACGAGCGAGCCTTGTAACCGGAAGGTCCTGGGTTCGAATCCCAGTGGGTGCGTACTGCCAGTGGTTCCCAAACTAGGATGAAACAGCTGTCCAGTAATCTATGGTTTTCAATACTAATCGGGCTTGCCATTGATCTCTTGTAGGACTGTAGTAAGTACTTTGATTGGGCACTAGTCAGTAACTAGTGTAATGTATCTAGTTCTTTCTTTGGTGCAGAGTGAATTCTATGAATCTACTTTTCGAGAATTTTCTAACTGCACTCTTGTACAAGTTTGATTTCAGTGTTTAATTACAAAGTACGTAGATTTTATGGTAAAGGAGACAGTAAGACATCGGCAAAAGAAAGTTCAAAAAGTCTGAATATTCAAATGTAAATCTCAGTCGAAGAATCACTGAAAACCAGACAGTACTCCACGATTATTTCGCCTGTGTTTGAGACTTTTCAGCATTGCCTAGACACCACCTCATCAGAGAACGGAACTACAATCTTCAGGTTACACGATGAATCTGTGGGCTGTTCAGCAGCTAGATTGGATTCTAGTGGCTCTTGAAAACTAATTTCTATCGTTCTCTGGTATAAAAACGATTGCTGACCGATATCATCAGCTAGCATATGCTTCACACTAGACAAGGTGTATCCCACCATCCAAAACATATCTTTAAGATTTCAGGATATCCGTTCTGTTTGTACACTTGCAATTATTGTTTAAACATAATACTGATATTTTAAATTTCCAAGGTATGAAAATTTTAACAATTAGTAGGCTGATGAGAGCTAATTTTGGCAGAAGCATTACCAAGATCAACAGCTTATCCTTGTATATCAAATATTCATCGAGAATATAATTATAATCATATGTTCCATCCCACAACTCACAAAGGTTTTACAAACATTAATTATAATTGTCAGATTTCCGTCATGAACCAAAATCATTTAGAAAGATGATTGAAGACCAGGAAGAGGAGGGCAGTTGTTTTGACCTGTTTAGGGAGTATTCAGCAGTTTGAACTCCCAACCCTATCAGGAGTCGGACCTGGGACCTACAGGTTATGAAATCAAGCCCATTCAACATAAAGCCAATCGGCCTGTAATTCAGTGACCCTTGAATTTGAACTTTGTCAGCTCGTGATATCGCTCTGCCTTCACCAACGCCTTCGATGAGTATCCATTTTCCCTTGACATGCTGGACTCCATTTGTCATGAATTTCCACTATAGCTTCAGAGAATCCGTCCAGAAGCCATTAATGATGACAAAATCTATGATCCCTCACAAAACGATAAATAAAGTTATTTGAGAAGATAAAGGCGAGACATTAGAATTAGTAAAAATGGCTTAATACTAAAGCCAAAATATTCGGGGAACAAAACTTATTGTAACGTTGCCTAGCCGATTTTAGTCTTCTTAAAACAAAAAATATATTTTAAAGACTGAGAAAATCCCAGTAGAGAATAATAAACGGTAATATTACACTCGCCGACCATGCCCATGGTCCGGGGTTCGATCCCTGGCCGACGCACTCCTTTACCTCGCTAGGCCAGAAATAATTCTGATAAAGAGGAAAGGTTGGATAGGCATGAGGCTAGCAACCCCATCCTGTAAAAACTAAACACTGCTACAGAAACTTCAAGCCACTAGCTTGAAGCCCTTTTGTCCCACTGGGGAACGTGAAGAACAAAAATAACACTTGAAATGATGAGTACATAAATGACCTAGAATAGATAAGTACTGAGAATGAGAAAGTACCAACCAACTGTTTTAACCTTACTTGCATTTCATCTGGAGTGTACATCATTAAATCTCTCTGATATCAAATTCAGTATGATCAGGGTGCAGGGAGAACAAATCTTAATTTAAAATTGTGTTGCTTACTACACAGTAATCACAGACTTTCATCTTTCTACCTGCTCACTACACAAAATTATCACAATTCAATATTCAGTATGTTTCTACACACACTTAAGCATCAAGTTTGGCTTCTTGTATATGTTGATCGCTATGTTCATTAGTAAATAAATACTGATTGGCGACTTTTTCGAATTGTGTAATTCTCATACCTGGCTTCTCGAAATAGATAATTATTATATACTGAAGGATATGTGAATTATTTTATTTTGATTTTTGATTACAGCTTGATTCCACACCGTATTTTTGGTATAGGTATGGAATTTTCAGCGTGGATATCGGTAGCCCAAATTTCACAGGCCAACCATAGATATCAGGTGTGCGTCGGCGTGTGCTCGAACCCCGGACCATGTGCATGGTCGGCGAGAGTCCTAACCACTGTGCCACCGACGCACAATGAGAATGAACTGAATGAGAGCAACGAAACTTTACTGGCATCATTACAGTAAATAAGTGGTAAAACTGGCGAATCAATTCTAAAGTATAATCCATGTGCGTCGCTTGCACAGCGGTTAGGAATCTCACCAACCATGCACATGGTCCGGGACTAGATCCCCTGCCGACGCACACCTGATAGCAATGGTAGGCCTACTAAATTCGGTCTACCAAAATTACAAGCTGAAAGTTTCAAAATTCGGTTTGTAATCCAGGTTTAGTAAAAACTTGTTTTTAAAAGTATATTGTTTCAATATGATGTCCTTTGTCAGTGATTAATTTAATTTTCTTTTTCCTCAAAATTTTTATCTAGTATTGTATAGTTATTTTCTCAAAACATTCACTGGCTAACTCTTATGCCGTCTTGCATTTCTCGATATAACCCAATATACTAATCACTCACATTCTAGAGATTGTTTTAATTATGAAGTCAGTATCTGTTGTGACTATGTTTTATCTAAATTTAGAAGAATATTAGTTGAGTGATTAGCATAGTAGAGACTCAACGGGTCCGAACCCCGGTGAACGGGAATTGTTAAAAAGTCTCAAACTAGACCGAAGCAGCTGTGCAGTACTCCCCAATGGTTTGAAACAAATCAAATCCCTACAAACTAACTTTTCAAAATTAATCCGATGTTTGATAGTGTCTTGCCACGGGACTAAGAAAACTGGAGTCTTGGTAAGAAGTCTTGATCAGTGGTGTCCACCCCGTTTGGACTAAGGACGAATACTCGCCGATAACACTCGCGTTGAAATCAAGAATCGGTAGAGTTTGGAATTAATGGGTCACTGGTCCGGATCCGAGTGTCTGAATGCTCTACCAGCTTGCATTGTGACCGAAAGGACCATAGTTCGAACCTCGGTGTGTTCATACAGCCGATGAGTCTCGAGAACTAGAACCAAGCAGCTACCGAGTACTTCCTGCTTTTCAGTTGTTCTTTGAATGATATCAGCTCGTGGCCACAGATTAAATAAAAGAAATCTATAAAAACCAAAGCTTGTTAATTAAAGGGACTCAGAGTAAAGGCAATCACTGAACTTATTGATTGGGAAATGTGAATCTTTCATTTTTGGATTTCACTGGGGTTTTGCATTTAAAAAGTTTGGTATTAGATTCAAATTTCAATTCGTACGTGGATTATTACGGACTGGAGTACAGTAATATTCAGCTGACGATTTTAAAATTAGACGAGACGTACATCCTTAATTTAACAGCTAGCTAACACCAAACAAAATTGTGCCTAGTTAACTGGCTTGCTAGTTTTCTAAGCCGGTCCCAAGCCCGGCTGAAGAGGAAGGGTTGGACGTGGGGCTAGCGACCCAACACCACAAAACCAATCAAACTTCTAAAGACAAACTCCAACACACGAAAAATATATTTGAAATAAAAATGTGAAGATATGGCCTAGAAGCGCGAGAGCAGATGGAACGAGCATGGATAATCAAAATTGTCAACTGAAGAGTCAGTAATCTACTCCGATGATATGAATGAAAGCTGAACTGGGAGCAGATAATACAGGAAGAGAATTCATCATGGGTTGAGAGGCTCTGAGAGGAATGAATGAGGATGGAGAATTATTTTCAGTCTTCTACGATATCAATGATTTTGTGACTGGAGGCAGCGTGTACAAACAGAAGGATATACACAAGGTCCATGACAAGGAGTACACCAGACGGACAAACCACAAACCCGATAGATTACATCTGATCGCTGCTGAAGGACGTGGAGACACATTTTGCTTACTAGACACAAAGTCGAGTAGGGGAGTAGATGTGGGATCAGACCATCGTCTTGTTCAAGGAACCTTCACGGTTAGACTGAAATCCTTCGGAATAACTGCAAGTATATCTCAAATTAAGTTAAGCTGATTGAAGAGAGGAGGATGGTGAAAGAGAAGATGGCTCAATGCAATGATGGGAGACAGAAAGAGAAGCTGAGTTTAGTGCACACCGCACTGAATAAATAATTGAAGAAGAGTGCTAGGAAAGACAAGAGACAATTCTACGACATGCTGGCCGGCAAATGAAGCAGAACAGGCAGACCGCATGTAAAAGACACCTCAGAACATTATATCATATAACCAGGCTGCTCGTTATTCTGGAAGAGATCAACTCAAATGGCGAAAGCAAGAAAAGATGCTCAAGGGAATCTGATTACGAAGGAGCCTGATCACTTGAGAGGACACGTGAATCGACCATCATCACGTGCAGCCACCATTAGCGCGCAGAGAACAGCCGGTGGACACCGATCTACCAACAAAAGCAAAAATCTTGAGTGTGATCAAGCTACTGATCGCCGGCCGAGTAGGCAGCAGGACTAGGAGGGATTCCCTCCGAAGCACTGCAGTCGGACTCAGCGACTGTAGCATGTGTTCTCATACCGTTATTACAAAAGTTTTGGGGAGGAAGAAAGGTACCTACCGATTGGAAGAAAGGCTGGCCACCTTGTCAAGCTGCCAAAGAAGGGCGACTTGCATCTCTGCAAGAACTGGCTGGCGTAGAGTTATGCTCTTGTCCAGGCCAAGTAAAATATTCAGTTACGTCATCGAGGAGAGAATAGGAAATGTACTGGATGCAAAAATCCATCCCAACCCACTCCCAGAATTAGCTGAATTCAGGAAAGGCAAATCAAGTGCTGATCAAATTACAACTCTAGGCATCTTCACCATTGAACGAAGCATAGAATGACAGTCAAAGCTGTACCTTAACTTCACCAACTTCGAAAAGGCCTTGGACAGACAACGATGACTGAGAAGTAGTTTGAAAACTGCTTCAACACTGCCGTGTGCATTGCCCAAATCTTTATCAACCTCATTCAACAGCTATATGATAACGTCACGTGTGAGGTTATCTACAACGGGAAGCTCAGTGAGGCGTTCAAAGTGCATACAGGAGTAAGACAGGGTTACCCGCCTATTGTCACCGACCATATTCCTAACCGTGGTGGACTGGATCATGCGTCACACTATGCATGGCAGTGAGAAGACAGGAATATGTTGGACCGAAAATAAGACTCTAGAAGATCTAGATTTCGCGCGTGAATGATTTATGTTTAGTGTCACAAAAACTCGAAGACTTGCTGGCGGAAACCAACAAATTGGTAGAAGAAGTAGGCAGCGAAGACAAGTCTCCAGGTGGACATAGAGAAGATGGGGGTGGTGAAGATAACCAACCAACAGCAGCAACAACAACAATCAGCGCTAATCACCCTCAGCGAAAGATATTTAACATAGGTTTCCTCATTCATTTGTCTAGGAAGCATTGTTTCAACTACAGACAGCCAGGAACAGATGAAGATGTCAAAGCCGGGAAGCCAGGCAGAATCAGACAAGCAAGATACGCACGCCTTCATCGACCTGAAACCAATCTCGAAATCATCTGCACTGCACTCAGCCAGCCAGCATAAACAACAAGATTCGGATTCTCTTGAACACAGATGTGAAGTCAATCACTTCTTCTTTTAATGGGTCAGAAACTTTACCAGTGTGTCACGAAAAGTATTTCTAACATGCTGCTGCTAACCTTTATCATCGGCTGCCACATCCTCCGGCTGGTTACATACTGAAGATCAGATAGCTGCACAAAAAGGATTAGCATGAAGTAACTTTGGCTGGCTGGTAATAAATCAACAGGAGAGAGCCGATTAGTCAACAAATATTTAGGAGTAAAATGGAGATGGATCTGCCATAAACTCAGGAGAACGTCGAATGATATCGCGCGCAATGCGGGGAATTATTCGAGCGGAATCCCAATGGGAAGCGATGAGTGGGCCATCGATGCTAGGGTAACATGGAGGAGATCATGTGAACCGGAGAAGGAGATGAGAAAATATGAGCAATCATATGGCTAGGCAGCTGAAGAGGACAAATGAAGATAGAAGACAGTGTAGATTTGTTGTTGAAGACGCATGTTCCATTTGGAACCCGGGGGAATAATAATAATTCTAACCAAGTATCACTAGTGCCTTTTCTGTTAAAAAGACTTTAAGTATATCTGGAATGCTCTTGCTATCGTAGATAACGTTCCAATAGTTTAGTGAGAATTCGATTTACTTTCGTTCAACAGCACTTAGTATAACTAAGCAGTTAATTAGTTTTGATTTGTTTCAGGATTTCATCACGAGCTGACATTAGTTAGAGAACCATTGGAAAACCTGGGAGTACTGGACAGCTGTTTCGTCCTGGTTTGGGATTCTTCATCAGTACGCAACCACCGGGATTCGAACCCAGGATCTTCCGGTTACAAGGCGAGCTCGTGTACCATTAAGCCACTGGGACCCGATCCAATGGTCCTTGAATTCTAACTTCTGCCAATTCACGACATAGCGCGACCGCTAGCCAATGTCTTCGGCGAGTATTTGTCCTCACACCCGACCAGCTGCACCCCACTGGTCACGACTTCCCACTGGAACCCAGGTAACTACCTACCTGAATAGGGCCAGTCGTCAGTGAGCATCTCATTGGTATTCAAGTGTTGGTTTGTAGGGATTTGATTGGTTTCAGGATTTCATCACGAGCTGACATTAGTTAGAGAACCATTGGATTTTGATTTCCCAATGTCGTACTCATAAATGACACCAGTAGTTTGGTAAGCATCAGTAAAAAAATCACTGAGTCATAAATGCTACTTGAAACTCTCGAATAATAATAATAAAAATAATTGCTTTATTCCAAAAACAGTACGCATGATACAGCAAGGAATTTTCAGCATTTCAGTACAATATTGCATCTAATTTACCCAAAAACGACAAAAAACAAAAAAAAATTAAAAATACACAATACATAATAGTAATAAAACGATTTTTGTAGCAGCTACGTAGCAAAATACTGTGTGCCATACGGAGAAAAATACGTATAAAGTACAAAATTGTAGTAATAATAGTAACACCAACCAAAATAAAATAGCAGAGTAACGATTTAAACGATAGAAAGTGTGACACCATAAAATACAGAAAGATGAACGATAAAAGGGTAGATTCACTGTGCTAATTACATAGTAACTTGTAAGTTTCACGTCTAACAGAGTCTTCGTCGCATAAAGTACGCGCTAAATAGGGTATTGTAGAATTTCTATACTTAGTAGTACGAGCATATATCTTTTTATATTGACTTCTCGTCCTAACTGATGAGATACAAGGGGACAGGTGTGAATAAAGAGGGTGCAGAGGGTCTGACATTATAGCCTTTGCCCATTTCGTACAGGAATTTATATGCCTCTCGACTATAGTATTAGCGAGCTCATGCAATGACAGACCACAAGCTCTACTCACAGCATTTAATACTCTTCGTAATATGATATAATCTTTTTTGACCAGCCCAGGAAAGATTAATGGAGAGCAGTAGAGTACAATAGGTAAAATACAGGAGTTTAAAAATTGCAAAACTAAAGGTTGGTTGATACCTGATTGTCTTAACTTTTTAATGTAGAAGGTAAGACGAAACATTTTCTTAGAGATAGATAAGATATGGGATGACCATGAAAGGTCAGAGGAAAAAACTAGTCCAAGGTATTTAATGCTTGATTTGGTTTCAATTTCCGTGCCATCTATGCTACAGGGATCATGAGAGTTAACTAGTTCAAGTAAGTCACGTCGATGCTTGAAAGTAAAGTCAAGCACCTGATATTTGGAAGGATTTAATATAAGACCATTTGACTTGGACCAGTTGTTGATGTCCAACAGAAAGCTATTAAGTTTGGAGCTGTCAGACTCGGAAGTGATAGGCAGTGATACAGTCAGATCATATGCATATTTAACAAAGTTAGTTTCGTTTGAATGAGGTAGGTCATGTAGGAAGAGAGAAAAAAGAAAAGGAGAGAGTACAGCACCTTGTGGAACACCGGATTTTGTAAGCGAGGTAGAAGAATATTTGCCGTTATATACAGTATACTGCATTCTATCAGAAAAATAGGAATGCAACCAACTCTTTGCCCATGATCCTGTTTGTGTCAACGATAGCTTATTTAACAAAAGGCCCCTAGGTACAGAGTCCAAATAACTGTCTCATCGTATATGCTAGTGACTTGACTGAACATCGAATCAAATCCTCTCTCTGTCAATTACACAGTTCAAAATTAGTAATCGCCAGTTCTCCTCAGAAACCAAAAATTATTCAGATGAGAAAATATATGATCTGCTGGGTATTATAAATAGCAATCGTGAAATCAAGTGAAATAGAGTGATTCTATATAATACTGTCTAATTGGTGCGTGCAGTGAGAAACCGTTAACATCAAACACTAGTACTTACCAGCCAGATCGATTACCAATTACGGCGTCATACAGTCTAAATATTACCGTGCTGAATGAAGGAAACGACCATCCGGCGACTAGATCACATCAACCTGACTAGCAAACACCACTGCTTGATGCCAACGGCTTCCAACTACTTACGCCAATTAACGAACTATCGCTCAATAAATATCCCCAAGGAGAAGTCGGAAATGCATCGGACACACACTTAGAAGGCTGTTCGTTGGCGTCATTTATCCCCCACCCACTCAAGTGGAACCCGAATGAAAATCGACAAGTTGGGCGTCCAAAGATGACATCGAGGAAACCATTTTAGGAGATGAAAGCTGATAGGCAACCGTAAGGGCTAGCTGAAGAGGACAAACAGAGATATGCTGTTGAAGGCCTATGTTTCAAGTAGAATCCAAGAAAATAACAATAATACTATTGTTATCAAGTATCAAGTATCATTCTAATATCATAGCGATATACTACAGTAGACAAGGGGAAGCGAAGCAGTGAAACGTAAACAAGACCAATCAATCAGAAATATTTATTCATTTATTTATTGAATTAAGTAAATCTACGAATCAATTAAAGATGGATAAATGCTCAAATGAACTGAATGATTACATATTATTGCACTAAATATTTTGTCAGTTAATGTTTTCCTTAATGATGTGTTTTTGTTTTGTTAAATCAGAATTGCAAATGATATCACTTGTTTTTGCCTTTGTTTAATAACACTGACTACTGTGATAAATCTCAGTTGATTAAATTAACTGTTCAATTAAGAACGTATTTCTAAGTGTATACGCATGATTTTTGAGTGAATTATAAGATACTTTTGTTAAATCTTTTTGTTTTGTTTTTCTTTTTTTGGTTTGAGTTTTGTGTATATCTCAATCAATGATAATCTGTCTTCTTGATAATGGATTATATAAGCATGTTTTATATTCTTCAAAACATCGACAACGATAATTATCTCGAGGTATTCTATCAGCGGGTGAAACTGGTATATGAAATGGCCAATCAGTGCATCCATGTTGTTGACATAATTCATAGCACTTTTCCGCTGTTGGTACAGTACACAAAAAACTGCCAGAAGCTGAAGTTGGGACGGGCGGGACGGGCGTTGCGGAGGAGAAAAGCAGAGGAGAGAAAAGAGACATAAAATTAGCCTAAAATGTAGTAATTAAACACCTACTGTTCTGATCATCAGTGATGCCTGTAAATTGAAGTTTAAATTAATAAGCCAAATATGAATGTGAAAACTATTAACGGGTCAATTGAAAATTGGAATTGATTTCTGTATAACCGGAAGTCATGTAATCGTACAAAACTATGTAATAAGTCATCCAATTCAATTTACTGACCATTTTGAAGTGATCCTTACTCCTTGGATCTCAACATGATTGGAGTTGATTTCTTCTAGAATTACCTGACATAAGAACAGCGCTAGTGATACGTGATCACAGCGCCTAGAGGGAAATGCGGTCAAACAGAACGTTTGTCTGAGGTAATTTTTGGAACTGTCTCCTTATGAAGAACTTACCACCAGACCACCCTGGAATGAATCTGGATGTCAGCTTCTTGAGGTCAAGTGTTTCGAAGAATCTCAGAGAGCAGAAGCAGTGCGCCTTTCTGTCTCAGCCTTATTTAGCAGTGGTTTGCCTTTGACCTATGAACGTCAACATACTGAAAACACCATAGTAGCAACTGCTTTCAATGCAAACGCCATTTAAGCGGCCTATCTAACACAAAGGACCTTCAGAAGCATCCATTTCAACCAGCGTAGTTTATTGGGTCGTTGACTACTACTACTACTACTACCACTTCAAAGTAGCATTTATCAATCAGGACATACAATGATGTTTCACAGCGAGAAGCTTTCATGCATATCTAACTAATTCAGTGGCAATGTCTTCACGTTAGTATGAACTATGAAAAATAAACAAATAAGAAAGATTTAGTGTAGTCGTGTTTCATTCTCTTAATGTGTCGTACATACAGACACTTTTTATTAAACGCATTACACACACCACATATACCTACTAACTCAGCTGATTAGTCGCATGATATTTAAGTCAAACAGCGAGATTAAAGCGATCTAAACACCGAATGATCAGTTTGCTGCTTCTCAAAGATGGAATTCACAGATGACAAACTTTTTAATGTATCACATGGATTTAAAGCCTTGAAAATATTATGAAGGTAACCTCACGCTACAGTTAGCATAGATGAGGATGTCAAAACGAGGATTGAAGAGGCACGACAAACATTCATCACACTATTATTAGTCTAGAAATCTTGTGGACTCAGCATTAGGAGAAAATTCGAATTTTCAACATCAATGTTATATCACTTTTTGTATATGGGCCACAAAATTGGCGTGTCGCGTAGAGCATTTCTAACAGACTTCAGAATTTTTTCGCTACATCTGCGTTCGATGCAAACTGAAGATCGGATGGCCAGCCCAGAAAGAATAAGCAATAAGAAACATTACAGATAAAGCGATCGAGAACGCGTTGCTCAACAAAATTCCTCGAAGAAAATGAAGATGGATCGGACACACGCCGAGGAGACCTCTGGGTGAGATTGTTCATCAAACCGTTGCTCCATGGGAGATACGAATGAAAAACGATAATTTGGGCGTGTATCTGAGGATAACATGATTGAGAATGTGTGTGTGTGTATGGAGGAGACGAAACCGTATTGGCAATCGTATGGCCGGCTGAAGAAGACTACGGACAAAAAGGCAAAATGGGGATGTGTTGTTGAAGCCCTATGTATCATTCGCAAGCAAAGAAAATAATAGTAAGCGCCGGTAATATATTTCAATAACACTCAGTGAAATAATGAGTGAAGTTTTTAGTGCACGGGTGATTAGCACTTCCTATTGTTGATAATGCCATGCTTCGGGTAATGGACCTTTTATTTCATGTGACTTTTGAATATAATACATTGCTATAATTTATGGAAATTACTTATCTATTGGAATACCAGTCAGTAAACTTGTATCACAAATACACAGACCGAAGTTTCATCACTGCCGTCATTCCTATAAGTTAAAACCAAATTATCCGGAAGAAATAACTTAGATCATTAATTCTATGTTATACAACTGATGCGTTCAAGCAGAGAGTTACAGAGTTCACTCAAACTCAAGGATGATCCATTTGTCCCGAAACAATTAAACTGCAAATTGCGATTCATGATTAATACATCATTAATTTCATGGTCTAAAGTAGGGGAACAACTACTGACTGCCAATTTATTATTCTTCCTCTTAGTCTCCAGCTGAATAGATACCTTTACTAGCACACATCTATGGTATTGCGTTCCCTGTGGTATTTTCAGCTGGTTTCATCATCGCGCAAAGCTTTAATTTCGACTCTGCCTGATCACCTTCATGTCAATCTTGGACTCATGTCCAACTTGTGGCTTCCAATCATTCTAAAATATATCCATTCTGTCGTAATCTCTTTCCGAAGATTTGCTGGACAATAGATTATTGATTTGTTAACCGCATTGTCAATTTGTTTTGTCGATTAGAGAGCGTTGTATTGTATTATTGTGACGTTTCCCTCTTTCGAGTCGAATCTTGCTGTTATTATTCTGAAAGAGATTGATTCTTACCAAATGAGAAATTTAGATACTGATGATGACATTCTGATAGCAACACATTCAGTGTGACTGTAGCTGTCTAAACGTAACCTCCTTTGTCTCATCATGATTGTTTTTTCGGTTTCTGTGTCTTTTACGGACAGATTTGTCATCACATATTATGCAATATAGTTCAACAGTCTTTTGGTTTTAGAAATACTGTTAATTTAACAAAATATCCAGCGGAGAAAAGCACGTTTCAGTAGGGTTTCAGTCTGCCTGATGTGTATTGAAAAAGTCACGTTTGAAGGAAAATTTCTAGCCAAAAAAGCTTAGCCTCACCAGTTAAAGTGACAATATGAGTATAAAATAAGTGGGTTACATTGATTAACAGAACTATATCAAAGTTAATAATCAAACATCTGACTTTTTTTCCATATTTTTCACAATTGTAAACAGCTTAACTTTCATAGGATTGGTGGATGGTGGCTAGCAGTGGAATCCAGGATGCACATTTCGTCCTATTTGGGACTCGTCATCTGGATGTACCTGCATTTCTCAGTGAGTGATGATGTTCCCACCGAGGCTCGAACCCAGTACCCATAGTTTCAAACGCCAAAGCGTTATCCACTAGACCACTTGGGCCACGAGAGCCACCTCTTGTGCAACGGGTCATATTAATTATTGAATTGAATTTTTGATTTTCCCGTCGATTGATTGGACCGAAGTGCTCGGTCTCAGGTTGACATGTGGATTCCACTGCTAGCCACCATCCACCAATTCTATGCTAATTAAACGCCCGGACATCGTCGAAGCATCTGCACAAGAAGCCGACATGTCAACCTGAGACCGAGCACTTCGGTCCAATCAATCGACGGGAAAATCAAAAATTCAATTCAATAGCTTAACTTTCATTTATTGCATTCCATGTGGAATATAAGGACTCAAGCTTTGAAGTTTAGCTGTCAATGGAACTGTTTTTTATAAAGTGGAAAGGGGCTGCTAGCCTCCTTCATAACTTACCGTCTTTTGTGGATTTACTGCCAACTACGCGTGGTGTAGGGCAGGAATGGAAACTAGACGTCCTGTATAGCTGTACAGCATTCCATTATTAGTCTACTGATGAACAATTCAGTTTAAACCTTAAAATTTACTTTAGCCTAGCATTTTAAAGTAAAGAGCTGAGGCATAAAGAATATTCTAGTGACAACGCTAAACACACTTCAGAAGGCTGTTGCGCTTTAAATGCTTTTTTAAATACTGCGGCATCAAATTCTGCAGCGCTAAATGTAACCGAAAAGTCGTTTGGAAAATACCTATTGAATGAACTTATTTGGATATCTCAACTAACTTTGTAATTATTATCCTACTTTCGTCTAGACTGTATATCTTTTTTCTGACATTAGCATATTATGCGTTGGCTTGATCCTTATTGTTTGTCTTTGCCTCTATTTAGTCTCTGATTTTACTACTTCTCTTTGGGGTTACGTGATCATATTGATAATCTTTTGTTTTACGACAGTGACTTCTTTTGTGTGAATGAAAGTCATTCTAATCATGGATTATCTCCTAGAGTTGTTTGAAGTATGATTCTGGCTGATACAGTTTTGATCTCACCATGTAAGGAATATTCCTCGTGATTCTCGAGAACTTCTTACAGTTGATTTGGTTAAATAACTTTGTTCTACGGTAATTAGTTTGTAATTTAGAAAGTTATTGCTATGTAAAGTTGTCCAACGGTATTGCCGAAGTGATTTCGACCACCTGATATCTTATTATTATAGTTTAAGAGTAATGCTAATTTTATCAGAGATAACTGCCTTTTTACTATTGTCGTGACACTCTTGTACTGCACTTAAATCAAATAAGTTGTGGCCAGCTATACAGTAGAAAGCAAAGATTGACTTACTACATTCAGACCACAATGTTTTGGTTGTTTTACTAAATCCCTTTGAACTGTTCTAATCCATGCTCATACTGGTTATATCATAGGTATATGTGAATGGTGCGTTGAAGTTTCTGTAGCAGTTTGATTGGTTTTGTGGTGTAGGGTCGCTAGCTCCACACCCAACCCTCCTCCTTCACCCGGGCTTATGACCGGCTAGAAAACTACTAGCGTGTTCGTAAACTAGGCGAAGATGGGACTCCAGGTGAACAGAGAGAAGATGAAGGTGATGAAGATGACAAACCAACTAACAGTAACAGGAACAACAACAACTATCACCAATCACAATCAACGAGAAATATTTCACAGAGGTTAATTCCTTCATTTGATCTGGTCAGGAAGCACGGTTTCAACCACAGGCGATGGAACGGATGAAGATGTCAAGACCAGGCAGCTATCCAGAATCCCAAAAGGCAACATATGCCTTCATCAACCTGAAAGCAGTTTGAGAATCTTCTGCACTGCACTCACCCATCCGCCATAAACAACAAGATTCAAATTCTGTTCAACACAAATAAGAAGTCAGTCAGTCACTTCTACTTAATGGTTCAGAAACTCGACCTGTGCGTCACGAAAAGCATTTCCAGCAAGTAAAAGGTTTTTATCAACAGCTGCCATCTTCTCTGGCTCTATAGTGGCCAACCAACCGGCTGGCCAGAGAGAATTATCCGCTGGAAGCTCTGGCTGACTGGGAACAAACTAACAGGCGAGAGCCGATCGCTCAACAAATACGCATCAGAAAGTGGATATAGATCGAGCATACACTGAGGGACCGTCGAATAACATCGCGTGTAAAGCGAGCCATTACTCAAGTGGAATCCCAATGGTAATATATATATACATATATATAACGTAAGAAATGTGTATTAAAGAGTTGTTCCCAACCCATTTTATTACTTCGCTAAGAGTCAATAAATTGCATCACACAAACATATCGCTACAAAAATACCATAAAACAAGCAAAATAGTCGAATTAAGATACTGTTCGAAGTGATCTTAAATTCTGATCGGTTAAGAAATGTTACTACCAAATCACTACTAAATTCTATAAAGCAAACTCTCTATGGAAATCAATAGATTCTCATCACGAACTAGCATCGGTGAGAAAGATCACTGAAGACCGGCGAACATTGTTAAACAGTTGTTTCGTCGTAATTTGGGAGTATTCATAACCCACAATCCTAATGGAGTTCGAACCCTATACCCTTATATAACGACACCAAGCTCTCTAACCATTCAGCCACTTGAGATAGAATTCAATGACCCTTGAATTCCAACTCGTGATACAGAGCCTACCTAACCAGTTTCTTTGATGTTCACCAATTCACCTTGACACAGTGCATCCCACTTGTCACGATTTCCCACAACAGCTTCTGGGAATCAATCCAGTAGCTACCAGTAAGCTTGCGATTAGTTAGGACTATTTGGATGAATTTTAATTGCTAGATGTTCTCTGAGAACCAATATCAGTTAGAGAGATCATTAGAAATCAGGGAGCAATGGATATTTGTTTCGTCCTAGTTTGAGACTCTTCAATAGTCTGTCGGTTGGTTCATGGCAAGAACTTAACAGCTGGAATTAAACGAAATAATCCTCGCAAATCCTACAGTATGAAACTATGTTTTAATAGTACTTAGAGTAAATGATCAACCTATTTCATAAACAGTGTATTTATACACACACACACACCCCTACAGACAAGCATCAACAAAAGTGTCGTTAAAACCGAGTGTCTTTTAAATGAAGACAAAAAGAAACAGAAAAGCTTAAAATCCTCCACACACACACACGCACAAGAGAAAAAAATAAGAAAATTCCAGACATTTATTTCTCTTCTTCGTCTTCGTCTTGTTGTTGACATACGAAATCGGACAAGTTATAAGAATGAAGATTATATGACAGATACACTTAAAAATTCCAATCATTCCAATTTTTTGCTATCCACATATTCTAACACATACTCTGAAAAGGGGAAAAAAAGCTCTGCCAAAATAAAAATTCACAGACTTACATCATCATTATCATTATTATTATTAACAAGAACAAGGAGAAGAACTACAACAACAATAATAACAACAGCACTAACTGACTGAATGAATATTTTCTAACGTTTCCATAAATTGTGTGCATCATTTTTGCTGCGTTTATTTTTTCTCTCCTCTTCATTTTCAACACCATGGAATGAAAATAAAACTACCATCAATCAAAAACTAATAATACATTCCAAACATTTTTGTGGCCTAGAATCGTTATGGCTGTATAACGTCTATACATGTGTGTTCATTTGGATAGGCGTAGACCGTGAGTGTGCACTTTAATAGCACTTAGGAGACGCCTCGTCTTTTTGGCAGAATCAACAGCACAAACTGATGTTATGTAACCACGCGCACACGCTCACACACACACACACAGATAAACACACAGAAATGGGAAACTTTATTTCACAGTTTTTTTTTGAATTCTTTGTCTAGGATTTATTTCTTTTAGATGTTTTTATTCTCTGATGAATTAATAATAAATAAAAAAAATTATTAAATGAAAAAAAACTGTGATCCGTTCAGCGTAAGGAAGAGGGATCAGTGATCGTGTCTTATTCTAAATGTATTTTTAAGTCACAAATTAAGATCTGCATGAAGATTTGAACGGGTGGGGGAGGGGATAAACACTAAATAAAAGCAGTATGTGACATGTTTAAATGACATGTATGATGGTTTTCCGAGAGAAAAAAAACAGCATTTCAGACATTATGCGTCAGTGCTTCAAGACTTCATTGTCTGGCTTATCATTTTCCCAAAACAGATTAGCTACGTAAAGTATTTTAGAATGTAAATTAATAACATTTACAAGAATTTCAACTTAGGAAGAAGAAAACATGGAGTTTAGCAAAGATATCTTCGTTTGCTCCTCAAAGAATATCGTGGCTCAAGACAGTTACCTGGCACGTTTTGTCTACAAGAACATAAAACCAAAGCCGAAATAATGAGAATGCAATTCAAAGCCGAAGAAAACTCTTTATACGAATCTGAACTTCAGGGGAGATTCGGCAGCTATTAATCCTAAAAAGGAGAATATCCAGCTCTCTAAAGGAGACCTTTCCTGCAGCAACACTAAGAGTAATATTCTCTAGCTGTCCAATACTTTGAAACGGTGCAAAGAACAAACTCTCGTATATGACCAATTCAATGTGCATATACCTGTTTACCAACTCATGCGGAGCTAGGTACACAGGTCGTTGTATGCGCGTCCTTTCAAAATGTGTTAGAGAACATTACCCAGTATGGATGCAAAGAGGAGGCACTGGTTCAATCACAAGTGCCATAAGTGAATATCTGATCAACACTCTACCACAGTATCTCAACTGATTCATTCAAAGTTGTTTACAAAGTAAACAGAAACCTACCAAAGGCAGTATGTTTCCAACCTCTTTGTCTTGCAGAAGCCCTCGAAATATGCATCGAAAAGCCAGATCTATGTGTTCAAGAGAAACCAGTTCAACGTTTACAACTACGACAGAACTAGTTTGGTATGTGCCCTTAGCCTTTGTTTTTTTCGTTGTGTTGGGATTTTTCTGTCTGTGTCTTTATTCAATTTATCCCATTTCTTCCAGTTTTATAAACAGTTATTTCAAGTTTGTCTCCATGCTCTTCCTGCTCACATTTGTAAACCATTGAAAATAACTATTGTATTCTAATCCTGTGTAAGTTTTTTGTATCTAAGCCTCTTGTAGTCTATATTCACACCTCCTAACTTCCATTTCAAGTTGAAAATTATTATTTCAATTTGTTTCCATGCTCGTTTTGTTCGCCCCTGTGTAAATTTGTTTCCACGCCTCTCGTAAACCACATCAAGTTGAAAATAATTGTCACCTTTTTATTTGCCTTCGTAATCATGTGGAATGGAATAATTATTGTATCTATGTAAATTTATGTATTTAAATGCGATTCTACAGCTTTTGAAAATGAAATCACCGAAAAGATATCTTCCCTGAACTACGTATTCTTTTATTTCTGATCTCCTAACGGGTATTTTTCACGATCTGAAAAAATTCCAACTCACTTTTCCTCAGTTGTCTTTTTTCATATTGATATTTGGTGGTTTCATGAAGATACTTCGTATGTCTTTGTGCTAGGAAGGACAAAAGATGATTCTACGAAAACCTGGCCACTGAAGCTGAAAAGGCAGCAGGCAAAAGAGACCTGAGGACATTATATCAGATAACCAAATCTCTATCCGGGAAGAGATCAACACAAGCAAAACCTATAAAAGACAACCGAGGGAACCCAATCACCAAGGAAGAAAAACAGATTAAACAATGGGAGGATCACTTCAGAGGACTCTTGAACTGACCACCACCTGCGACCCGTCCAGAAATACCAACAACAAATGCAAGTTGACATCGATTCTCCAAAGAAAGCTGAAGTCTTGAATGCGGCGTACCCCAAATATTCATCAACCTTATTCAACAGCTGTACGACAACGGAACATGTCAAGTCATTCACAACGGAAAACTCAGCGAGGCGTCTGGAGTAAACACAGGAGTCAGACAAGGGTGCTTATTATCACCGATGAATGATATTCCTAATTGTGGTGGACTGACTGGATTATGCGTCAGACAGTGGGAAACGAGAAACGGGACAGGGATATCCTGCACCGACCGACGTGAAGAACCTAGAAGACCTGGATTTCGCGCGTGGACGATTTATGCTTGACGTCACACACAATCGAAGACTTACAAGCAAAAACCGACAAACTGGTCGAAGAAGCAGCCGGTGAAGATAGGACTCCATGTGAACATAGACAGGACGGAGGTGATGAAAATAACCAACCAACAACAGCAACATCCAACGCTAATCACCATCAACGGGAGGGATTTGAAAGAGGTTACTTCATTCACTCACTTATCTAGGGAGCATTGTCTCAACTACAGGCAGTCGGAACGGACAAGGATGTCAAATAGAGCGAGAATCGGGAAGGCGAGAAACACATTCATCAATCTGAAACCAATCTGGAAATCTTCGTCACTCAGCCAGAATCAACAACAAAATTTTGATTTTCAATACAAACGTCAAGTCAGTCAGTTCTTCTATACAGATCAAATCAGAAACTTGATGGGCGGGTCACAAAGAATATTTCCAACAGCCTGTTGCAGACGTTACCTTTATCAACAACTGTCTTTGCTCTATACTGAAGATCAAATGGCCGGGTCGGAAAGAATCACCAAGAAGAAACTGGGAATAAACAAAACAAGAACCAATCGCCAACCAACAAATATGCAGGAGAAAGTGGATTGAGATGGATTGGGCACTCACTCGCTGAGGAGGCAGCCGCTGGGTGACATCGCGCGCGCATCAGGCCATCGCTCGAGTGGAACCAGGCCGAAAGGGTAGTGGCGAGTGGGTCGTCGGTGCAAGGGTGACATGGAGGAGATGGTGTGAAGAGGAGTTGAAAGAGTATGGACTAACATGGATGCAGGTGAAAAGTACAGCAGAAGGAAGACAGAATTGGCAAGTGTAGGCGTGCAGTTGAAGCCCTATGTTCCACTAGGAACCCAAGGGAACAATAATAATAACAACAATACTGCAGATTCTTATCGGTACTGTCCTACCTGACTTCAGACTGAAAGCAGTGGATCAGTTACAATAACAATAGCTGATCATATTATCAACACTTATTACTCACTCTGAAAATATGTTTCACTAAGTGCCATTTATAAAGTAAACAAAAGTTTCCCAAAGATAAAAGGCATCCATATTTTTTGTGTTACCAAGGCAACAGGAATTTTTTATACTGGCAAGAAAACTAAGGTAACTACTCCTCCTGTCATTGTCTTTATTTCAGGTTTCATTTTTCTTTTCCTTCCCAGTGTTTGCTTGGTACTCTAGACCAATATTTCAAAATTACTAAGTCTGATTTTGTTTCGATCGCCTGTTAGGTGATATCAGTTCACCTATTCTTTTTATACATGTACTGATTATATCGCGATTTCCATACGTTTTTCTTAACAGTTTCAACTGATCTTCTATACTCCCAAGTATTCTTATGATTTCGATTAATTTATGATGAGAATGATATTCTGACATTTTTTCGTTTTAGTCTCCCTTGTCCACTGATTATTTCAGTTGATGAAGAGTACCGAAACGATTATTATTTTTCGATAAAGAAAGGAAGACGAAATTTGCAGTATTAAATGATATCGTCATTCAATTTCACAGGTTCTCATCAGCTGCAGACTACCTGAAATTACAATGGTTATATAGATGATAATAACATAATTTAATGTTTGAGTGGTGGTAGAGAAGAGATACTATAAAATTGACGCATCCAAAATGAAAGCATTACAATACCGGACATCTCGTAGAGATTTCTAAGTCCTTCAAAATATTAAACAGACAAACGACAGCAAATTTACTACGATTTTCCGAAGCGGTCACAATCAAACGACTTAAACCAGACTTATGCATACAGAAAGAGAGTGTGATTAACCTCTCACTCTCTTGGTAACAGAATTTTGTTTTTAATTAGTCATCTAATTCAGTGATCTCAACTCACTGGACAAATCTTAATCTCATAAACTGTAACCACTTTTGTTTTTTGAGTTGCTATGTGAACCTACAAGCTAACACTGTTCTGTTAATCAATTTTTTATGTTTTCTGTCTTACCCCTCCCACCTCTTTTACACTTTAAAAGCGTATTAATTGATGATGAAAACTTAAACTAAAATAATTGTAATGCTTTCATTTTGGATGCGTCAATTTTATAGTATCTCTTCTCTACCACCACTCAAACATTAAATTATGTTATTATCATCTATATAACCATTGTAATTTCAGGTAGTCTGCAGCTGATGAGAACCTGTGAAATTGAATGACGATATCATTTAATACTGCAAATTTCGTCTTCCTTCCTTTATCGAAATTTATCAAGGGAACCAAATGTATGGATTATTATTTTAATCCTTTGCGTTCTAAGTGGAACATAAGGCTTCACGTTTTCAGCTTCAAAATTCCTGTAGACGTAGATTTTTTTACAGGGTGGTGTTGCTAGCCTTACTCTCAGCTTCCCCTCTTTGTTGGGTTTACAATCGACTAGAGGAAGTAAAGGTGTGTACAAGCCCGGAATAGAACATCCGACCACGTGCATGTCTGACGGGTATTCTACCGCTAAACGCCTGATATGTAGATCGCTGGCTCAGTGGAGGAGGAACTCTCTCCTCAGCTCTGACCTACCAAACTATGAATTCGAAGAACAGAAATACGATTGTAAAACCATATGGATGTACTTAGGCGAGAAGGGAGACTCTTCGTCGAACTACTTGTTCTTCCATTTTCAATGTCCTAATAAGTATCTCTCTTATAATTCAGCTAAGGCGTAAAAATATTTATTTTTCCATTTTGACCAAGTATTTTTAGGATCAGACGTTTTAATCAGTTCAAAGAGAAGACCAGTATGCATTGGTTAGTAATACACATCTACGGAATTACTCTTTGTACTATTCAGTCCAAATTTCACTTCAAACAAAACGTGACTTTATTTGTTTATTTACTTATTCTTGCATTTAAATGAATATGATGAACAAAAACATACAACATGCTAAATAAAACACGAACTGGCTTGAAAGTGGCTAATATCTTCTTATAAGTGATTACGTGTCTCAGAACGTGATCTTAACGCTATACGTAGTAGTAAGCTAAATCACATAAATTCCCAGACTCTACTATTGTCTACTTAAAAAGAAACAACTTAGGATGCTGGTTTCTTTGAAGAAACATTGATATTCACTCCTTTCCTTATACATGGAATATTCTGATGACGAACTTTTATAAGTGTTCTTTATCTGTGCACATTTTTCCTGGTCTCTTTCTTTCTCTTTTCTCTTGTGACAGAGTTAAATACTAACTAACTATCTGACTAAGTTCTACACGGTTCCGTCACAGTGAGTGAATACTTAATGGGATCGCCACGTAACATGAAGGTCATGCGTTCGACCTCCAGTAGGACCATTTTATGTTTTGGTAGTTCAATGGTAGAGTACTCGCCGACCATGCAAGTCGTCCATGATCCTATTCCTGTCCGACGGCCTCCTAAACCTTGCCTTGCAAGTTTTAATGCCAGTAAAGAGAAAATATTTGATATGAAGCTGCCAAAGCCATCCTATAAAAAAAGAATCATCACTACTCCTGAAACTCCAAAATTAAAGCCTGAAATCCTACGTTCCACCATGGACTCAGAGGAATAAAATAATTCAGTCATTGGGACCCAACTCATTGGTTAATGATTTCTGACATTTACCATTTCATGATTGGAGTGCGACCACTGGTCTATGTCATCGGCGAGTATTTGTCCTCACTTACAACCGGGCAGACTCCAAGAACCTTTGTCCAGTAGCCAGTCACTAGTGTTCATCAGGTTTATTTTTAAATGTTAGTCTGTAAGGATCTGATTTGTTTTTTAGGTTCAAACACAAACTGATATCAGTTATAGATCCAGTGAGTCATGGATAACTGTTTCGTCCTAGCTTAAAACTCATCTCAGCGCCCACCAATCCATGAGCTCAATGGTCTATGGGTTTGAACTCTAAAGGGTGTGTGCTACCAATGAGTCCCAAACTAGGACAACACAGCTATGCAGTACACCCTGATAGTTTTCAATAATTCTTTTAATGATAACAATCCAGGATGAGAAAAACTAAGTTTTGAGAATAAAGTAGTAAAACGGACAGTTAACAAGTTTCTACAGCTGGGTACCAATCAGTCGGAAAAGAAACCTAATTAAATCCCTTGCCACTCGCGTCAGACGCATCTGCAGCTCCGACACCATGGAAGAAGAACTAAACTTCCTGAGAGAAATCTTCATACAAAATGGCTACCCACCAAGATTCGTAGACAAAAACATCAAACAGAAAATGCGAAAGCAAGAGACACCATCCGTGCCAAAAAAGATACTCTATATGAACCTAGACTTCAAAGGAGACCTATTTAGTGACGTCCTCAGAAGGAGAATTTCCACCTCTTTAGGAAGAACTTTCCCTGCGGCAACACTAAGAATAGTGTTCTCCAGTCGCCCGCTGATCTGCAAAAACCCAAAGGACAAGATTCCGCACATGACCACTTCTATGTGTATATATCAGTTCACCTGTTGCTGTGGAGCCAGATACATCGGTCGTTCAACGCGCATCCTGTCTAAAAGGGTCAAAGAACACTATCCAGCTTAACTACACAAAGGAAATAATGGCCATATAAGGAGTGCAATAATCGAACATCTCGTCAACACTGGTCATTCCATCTCAAAAAACGCCTCCTGCTTCAAAGTAATCTATAAAGTGAAGGACAACCTTCCAAAGACAGTATGATTCCGGCTTCTTTGTATCGTAGAAGCCCTAGCCATTCAGTTGGTGGAACCAGAACTATGCATACAAAAGAAAATTATCCAACCACTCCTACTCGCATGGTAATAACTCCGTTGATTTGGCCTAACTTTGGTTTGTTTGTTTGATTTGACCTTACTACTGTTTGTATGCTTATTTTTCTAACTTAAAACCCTTGTGTAATTCTGTATATTATTTTGTTTCCATGTACACCTTTTGAGCACAACTCATTCATCAAACTACTGATGACATTACGTAACTCTTACTTAACAATCATTTATGACAACTCATCACTTTTGTTACTATCCTCTTATCAACATCCAATTCATCTGAACTTACTAATTGTATTTTCGTTTAACAAATTTAATATATATACACACACAAAATAACCATATATATTTGCGATTGTACAGCTATGAAAATGAATTCACCGAAAAGAGACTCTTCGCTGAACTACTTGTCTTCTGTCTACTAATGTTCGAATGGGAATTATTCATGAATTAAAATGAAATTATTTACACTTTAGGCAATTTGGTAAGATTTTCTGATGTCACATATCAAATTTTGAAAATCTGTGATGTAAAAGCGAATAGCACATTTTCGTATACTGCTACTTAAATGAAGGTAATAGCAAGCTTTTCTCAGTAACACTAATCGACACTACTAAAGAGTTTCAAACTAGGATAAAGTAACTGCCTGGTACACTATAGTCTTTAGAAATTCACCAAATGGTGTCGGACCGTGATCCATTTAATAAGCTAGTCAATTCCGTAAAGACCGAAAACATAATTCTACCAAAGATCAAACCCAAGATTTGGACACGTTACATCGACGACACATTTGTACTAATCGAAAGAAACGAGTTAGATAAAACTCACAACTTAATAAACGTCTTCAACAACATCAAATCCACAAGAGAGGAGGAATCCGAGAACCAAATCCCATTTTTCGACGTCTTAGTCAAGCGAACAAGCACAGGGGAATTAGAAACTCAAGTTTATAGAAAATCAACTCACACAGACCAAATCCTGAATTACAACAGCAACAATCCAATAACACACAATAGGAATTGCATACAAACGCTATTCAAGAGGGCAAGGACTCATTGCAGCACTCTTACCCACCCTAAGGAAAACTGAAGAAAAGTATCTCATGGACATCTTCGAAAAGAATGGACATCCGCGAAATTTTATCAAAAGACATATATCTCCAAGCCAACCTGTCAAACAAAAAAGCTCCCAAGGAAAGCACAAAGAAAATCGCCCTACCATATATAAAAGATACCTCAGAAATCACTGCAAGATTCTTCAAACCTTTAGGAACTGACGTCGTACACAAACCAATAAAGTCACTTCACTCAATTCTATGTCAACCAAAAGACTCAACAGCGAACGAAGATAAAACCAACATCATCTACAAAATAAATTGTGACTACTGCGAGAAACACTACATTGGCCATAGTGGATGTCTGCTTCGTCTTCGTATCCACGAACATATGCTAGCCGTCAAAACACATGATATCCACTCCATCATATCACTACATACAGACAACCACAGACATCAATTCGACTGGGACAATGTTCAAATACTAGACAGAGGAAACAGCAAGAATGCTAGAGAATTTTTAGAAGCTTGGCATTCCAATGAATCACCAATCAATAGACACATAGAGATGGATAAAATTTATCAACCGATAAGAAAGAAACCTCACACACAAAGGGCCAAAGTTCAAGTCAAAGAAACTATCAGTTCCAATACAAGTAGCCTAGATGGTGTGAAAAAAACGCAAAAACAACCAATCACATCCAAAGTGCCCAGGAGAGATGATTGATGAACTCATGGAGAAATCTAAAAGCTCACTTCAAATTGAAGTCTGCGTGCTGAAGATGTCGCCTAGTAGGGTGATGAAAGGTTCGCAAATTAATTATCCAGCTCAAAGTACACAACCAAAGTACAAACCTTCTCTATCGTATCTAAATTTTCCTTAATCCAGACTCTTCAATTATAACTGATATAATGGCATGCCGGATATACATATATGTCAGTTCATTATGTAGGCAGTTGATGCCATACCGACTGCGCTTGTGTACTCAGTAAAATGACTTGTCTGAACTAAAATGAAGTGGATTTCCAACGTAGAACTTTACAAAGCAGTGCAAGTTCTCACACATCATAAGACCACACATGAATTTAGACAAAACACAAAGAATCTATAATAAACAGATTTTTATGGGCGAAAGAAAACTAATGTGGAGAATAATGAGGACGGCATCCGCACCATTTTGAATAATGTTATCAACAATCTTCAGCCACTTAAACTTAGAGTCTGGATGACCTCTGTAAGGTAGTCAAAACCCCGCCACTCAAAATAACAATGAACACCTTCACAGGCTGATACTGTTTTAATCTGACCACACAAAACTCATTTACCACCAGTGTCACGATGTCAAGTAACATTTTCAGTCGAGTAAGGTGATGGCTGGATATACAGAACACATTTCCTAACTAGTTTGACACAGTTCCACGAAATCATGGCTACATTTCCTCTTTTTACCCAACATTAGACCTAACTTTACCAATACTGACTATGATATAACGCCTAACAGGAGAAATTGAAGGCAAAAACAGTCCTTATGTCTCTTATTTCCAAAAATCGTATTTTACAGCAGTAAATATTGATGCAAAAATGACTACTGCATGGTACAAAAAAAATTCATCCATGAATATCCGGTTATGACGCCTCCGCCAAGGATGATGCAATTTATAGAATGACAAATCAGTCATTTGTATCCGTGCTAAAATTTCGTTACCATTCATTGGTTTTTTACTAACCTTCCTAACGCTTATAATTAACACGCCTCCAGTACTTTTATGTACTGAATTCAACAGAGTATTGTAGTGCTTTTACATTTCACTAATTGAAGTTGAATTTTGAATAATCAGAGGGAATTTGAAAATGTGGGGAGCTTCAAAATTAGTAATAATAATAATAATGCAACAATTTTGGATGATACTGACAAAAGACAGCCTTAATTAAGACAAGAATAATAATAACACACGTAATAAAGTATAAGTAAATTCGAGTCTGAAAACTTATTGATGAGACTCAATTATGCCATCCCAGTCTTAACTTCACTACAGAATATGAGAACAATATGATACGGTTAGATTCTTAGACATTCTTCTAATGAAAAGAATGGATGGTACAGTAGGAAAATGCATGTTTGGAAAGCCTACGTGGATAGGACGGTATAGATATACAACTTAGGAGTTGTGTTCACACCCACTTTAAAAGAAAGCTAGGAATAAACTGTTCACGAGAACACAGCAAATCTCTTCCAGCACCTGATTTAAATACGAAACGAAGGATACATTATCGAGGAATGGACATCTTGATAGGTTTGTCAGTAAGTATTCTAAAACTTGGGATTCAGTAAGACAGTTTCAAAGAAGCCTGTGTCTATCAATCTCGAATTTGAAGTACATTGTGCACAAAAAGCAGTCAAACAAAGGCTTCGTATCGTGATAAGGAAAACTTATTATGTCGCAAAATTCATTTCCATAAAATCACAAAGAGGCTGCTTCAGCAATCTGGAAAAGAACTGTCACCAACCTTCGGTACTTCTAACCACTGATATCGACTTGAATAAATGTGTAGAAATAAATGTGTACTGAAACCAAATTGCCAAGATGTCGGATGAAAAAACATTTTTTAGATTATAGACAAGACAGAGATGCTATCAAGTTATTTACACACCTTAAAATGTAGACCGTTTAGCTGAAGATTTTTACTGAAAGCTGATGAATTCATTAACCCAATTCAGTCTCATTAGCCAAATTCTTTGATTGCTACATGCTCTCCGACCCGAAAACAAAGTTATGTCAACAAATTATTGAAATTATATGACATTGCTTAATTACCTCTGGTACAACAGAGGTAAGGTAAAAAAAAATGGTTACACAGGTTATGACAGCTTATTTATATTAAGCTGTGTAATAACATGAACATGTTTATATTTTTAAAACAGGAGCCAGGATTACCTGACTCTTTAAGATTCCTTCAAACCAAATTTCCAGTCGTTTCAATAACTGAAGACTCTGCAATAAGCTCAACAAAACAAGTGAACACTAAATGAAATAATTCACAACCAAAATCCGTACGCGAGAGTCAATGATTCATTCATATAATTCATTAATTACAAAACTTGATGGTCCGTAGGCAAAAGTAAATTTCTGAGGTTTAGTATGCATGGTAATATCTATGATATATATGCTTGAAAGCTTGACAAGTAGTTTCTGTTACTGCCGTTAAGTGAAAGTCCAGTTTTCAGGTGATTGTTTAATCAAAAAAAGTGATCTTCAACATATATCAGATACATTTTTGATAATTTTAAGTCATGACCGTTACAAAGAATTTGATTCAAGTATACATATGTCTCAACCGAGACCTCAACTAAATAGTTCGATATCTTCTTTACGTCGCAACTCAAAAGAAGCCCATGATCTATCAACACTTAAGGTAATAAATATATAAATAACTTTTCCCACAACATTGTACAAAAACCTCTAAGGATAACCTTAGCGAATTTTAATGAAGGGAATTTAAAATTCCGGAAAGATTAAGCCGGAAGTGTTCCTTTAGTAAAAATTTATGCCAGTCAAGTTTTCATAAGTTAGAAAGACGATTGTCCGCACGCATGGTGGAGCATTTGCCAAAATCCTCACTAACAAAACATCTTGTGGACTACTGACATGATATCGATGCGGTCAAGTCATTCACTATTGTCAGCAGACAAAAAAAACAAGATGCTTGCAATTGTGGAAGAGGCTTGTGCAATTCGAGTTTATAAACCAGGTCTCTGTGTGCAAAAAGAGATAGGTGTGTCTCTGAATCTTCCATGGTAATACGTTTTACTTATTATTCTACCTCTTATTATTATTATCATTATTATTCTTAATTCATTTAAAACTATCCTTTATCAGTAGGATTATCTTAACTCACTTCAACACTATTATTATTGTTATTATAACCATTACTATTGATATTAGTCTGTTTGCAATGCTTGATATATTCTCTAGTGACTAATTGTTTATCTAAATGATGTAAATAATAACAATAAAAGACAGGTATTATGACAAAGATGCTATGCGCCGGTAGCACGGTGGTGGCTCAGGGTTCGATCCCCAGCCATAGACGCACTCCTTTACCCCACTGAGCTAGTAATAAGACTGGTAAGGAGGGAAGGTTAGGCATGAGGCTGGCTAGCAACTTCATCGTGTAGAAATAACCACCACTACTACAGAAACTTCAAGTCTCTAGCTTGAAGCTCCCTATATGTCTCCACTGGGAAGGTAAAGGAATATTTAAAAAAAAACAATTATGAAACAACTTCAAATCTTACCACTATCATATTTGTAGTTATATTTAGGACAAGGTTTGGAGAATTTCATGCCATCATTTTTATATTCTTTGATCAGTGAAACTGTGAACAGGTGGAGAAAAAGGGAGAATACAAGGGAAAATGGTTACATTTTGGAAATACGTGTACAACTGAAGAAAGTTTTTTGGAAAAAATCCGAAAGAAATGCTCTTCTTATGTCCCTTTTCTATCCGTCTACAATGAGAATATGCATAATTTAAAGCCTACAGTCAGTCTATTGTTAATCATAGTCTGTTATGCGTGAAATATTATTTCCCTCCACTGTACACATATTGCCAACTAGGTGTTAACTGCTCTGATATCTTTCCACACACACACGCACACACACACATGTCAGAAATATTTATGACTTGTGCCTACCTATTGAGTGTATGGAACACGTCCCACATGCCGGCAAAAGGTGATAACTGAGTTGATATGACTTTAGCAATATAAGCATGGATGGTGTTATCAATTCTAATTCATTAGATAATCTAAATATCTAAATATAACGCGAATATAGTCATGTATTGCCAAGTCTTGGCAACGTGTTAAACAGCATTCATGTATCCATCCATCAAATCAGCAGCTTTTTGGGTATGAATACTGTTCAGTTGAATATTTGTAGAGGTATGTAATAAGTGAAAATAATGCCTCACACTTTAATGTGTTGTTATTATTCGCAAAGAGGTGTTTTTGTCACATAATGATAAATTTAAAAGTAGGTTAACACAAATTAGACGTTTCATTTTGATGCTTGTGTCGAATCTTTCTTTGCACTCAACCTTCAACTTCAGCATACTTTGCACTGCTGAAATCTTAGCGGTTAGAGTTGAAAGTTAGCGTTTGTCTACAAACAGGAAACTTATACATCCCCCTCTTTTCTGCCAAATAAGTTCTGCTTTCACCTCTGTTAGAAAAGCTTGCTACGTCACAAGTAGAGTGCTGGATCGCCAAGGGATGGCATTCCTATTTTTCTGATTGGAAACAGGATACTGTAAACAATGGGAAGTCCTCCAGTGCTTCACTTACTCTGACCAGTGGGCCTTAAAGTATTGTCATTTCTCCACTTCTGTTTTCCCTCCGCTCACATGAAATGCCCCATCGTCACGAAGCCAATTTTTTTAAGTAAACCGATGGTCTGACTGTTTCTATGCCACCGGTTAATTCTCAGCCACACTGTTCTAAAATGAATAACTTTGTATTAGAAATTAGTCAGAGGTCCTCGGCAAATGGTCTTAAGCCTAATCTCCCAAATGTTGGGTGGTTAATTTCACTTTCAGACAAACAAACGAGATTTGAGTGAACTGGTTAGTTCGCACTGTTCCAGTATCATAGATGGCACTGAATTTGTTAAATGTTAAATACGCAACTTGGACTGTGTCTCTCCTTTGATCACCTTTCCTGGTCTTTTCACATCATGTTAGTTTCCAGAAAGATACTTAGTTTGACGTTCTATGTAGGCAAGTGAAGACGATTTGGTATAGCACTAAGTCAGTCTCTACTGTTACAGTTTGTTAGTTTTTGTGGTATTCTGCAGATAATCCTCCACTGTTCCTCCACCATAATCTTTACTGAGCTACTTAAGAAAGACTTTTTTATACTGCGTAGGATGCTAAAATCCGTCAGAGGGGCGAGTAGGGTGTTGCTAAGCCAACTTGTTGGTACTGATGTAAATGGATTCATGGACCCGAGCAAGAAATTTGCAAGTATTATCCTGTCAGACTGTGAACATCCTCTCCATACACAAGTTTCTCCTTGTATCTCATCCATCAGGTAGAACTAGAAGCAACTGTAGAAGACTGTATGCTCGGACAACTAAGCACGAAAACACTACGATACCTTATTTAACACAAATTTTATATCATGAGGAAAGTGTAAGACAGGAAATTACCAACCAACTTTCTGAGGAACTTTAAGTAAACGGTCCCATTTCTTGTTCCCATTATTATATTGTCGCTTATATTCTCACTAGATTTAGTTTCATATTCATTTCTCATTGAACAGTATTATTAACGTAATGCAATGTTATATTAATGGAAATACCCTATTTTAATCGTTGGCCGTGTAATGAGAAAAGTAGGTGCCATATTGTATAACTTGCTGGAAATTCCATATTTAGGTCAAGCAATAAGAAGACATAATTTGTCTGAATTGTGTAATGTATTTGCGCAACGCATTTCGAACAATCTGATCACACACGGACTTGTCATAGGAATACTCATACGAAATTAATAAAGAGGTAAGAGGTGAGGAAAATAGACTAAGGTCAAGTTAAAAGGACATATTCAAGGTCAAAATAGCAATGAAGATCACTAAACAAAATAGCAGAGATGGTAGTACATCAGCTATGGTATCAAAACAAAATTTATCAAGGAAGGTGGCTTAATGTGATGACGAATTGTTTTTGAACGCATAAAGGTGGCTTAATCTTTCTAATTGCCAGGGCTTCCACAGACTTTAGGCTATGCCCAAAACACATTCTGTAGGTAGGTTTAAAAGATCTGTCAATTTTATGTCCTATCTCTATGTTTCGCAATAGAAGAGTTAGGTCTCTTGTTCTCATCATTAATGGCTTCTGAAGATTCCATTTGTTTTTGGAGCCATTTAGGAATATGCTCTGAAGTCCTTACTTGCAGAGATCGATGAGTCCTACTTATGTATATGTGTCCACACGGATGTTCAATTAGTAAATACAGTGGGATGTGACATCATTTTTCGCATGTTCGAAAGGTTTAGATAGATATATTCGCTTTAAATTCTCCATTATTAGGATATTAGCTGCATAAAAAGTCTTTTTAACAGCAGCGTTCAGTCTTTGTCTAGTTATCAAGCTGCTATGATGCCTCATGTAGGGCAGCTTGATGTACACGTCTTTCTTAGGGGCGAGTTGTAGAGGGGGTCTTGGTGTTCTGACTACTTTATATCCCCTGATGAACTTGTTTGGATAATTGTTATCAACCAGAGTTTGTGTTAACTTTCTTTCTTCTTCATCAAGCGTGTCTTCAGTGCATATTCGTTGGATTCTACTGAAAAGACACCTTACTAAGGCTCTTTTAGCAGATATTTATATGTCGAACATTGAGAATTTATCAGAGGATTTAATCAAAAATGTGCCACTTTATAGAGGGTATGTAAATGATATTGTAATTATCAGTGATAAGCCTTGTTCTGCCACCTCAATTTTAAATCGAATGAATGAAGTTCAGAATAGCATATCACTTACATATGTCAGCAGACGAGGAAGATAATTGTTTATCTTTCTTAGACATATTGCTTAGTCGATGGCTTGATGGATCAATAGAAAGATCTATTTATAGAAAACCTACCTGGACAAGACAGTATCTTACTTACCCCAGTGTCTGCCCTGTTCGGTACATAATTTTTTTAGTACTTGTCTGCATGCTCCTTCATTAACATCAAATTTTTTCGCATTACATAACCCTAGTCAAAACCTACTAGTCTTAACCGCCTCCTCGCTGCAGGATACAAATTTGATTATTCATCATGCTGAAATATTGTGATGATATAAACAATTTTTTTTCTTTCCTTCCCGTTCCCCAGTGGAACATAGCGAGGGCTTCAAGTTAGCGGCTTGAAGTTTCTGTAGCAGTGTTTATTTTTTACAGGATGGGGTTGCTAGCCCCATGCCCAACGTTTCCTCTTTACCAGAATTATTTCTGGCTTAGCGAGGTAAAGGAGTGAGTCGGCCAGGGATCGAACCTCGGACCATGAGCATGATCAGCGAGCGTCCTAACCGCTATACCACCGACGCACTAAGAAACCTTACCAATGAGCTGTTTGGTCTCTATATAAGCAATAACCCAAACTAATTTTTTTTTGTTTGAGAAACCTAGTGTGAATACTAAGACAAATAAATAATTACATGTAATTATCATAGTACAACTAACAAGGATGAATTCACCGACAAAATTCTCCGCTAAAAATTGTTTATTCTTATGTCAAACTTTAAGTCAATCAAAATAAAAACTTAATTCACTATGTGAAATATCAAGGATATCAAAACGTTTGACTGAGAGACTCCTCAGGGGGTTAGTTTCGTTTGTCATAGTCATGACTTAGTAAAATTCGATATTGGATAAGTTTTTTTTAATCATCACAAAGTGAATACAATTGGTGGATGGTGGCTAGCAGTGGAATCCAGGATGCGCATTTCGTCCTATTTGGGACTCGTCAGCTGGATGTACCTGCATTTCTCAGTGAGTGATGATGTTCCCACCGAGGCTCGAACCCAGTACCCATAGTTTCAAACGCCAAAGCGTTATCCACTAGACCACTTGGGCCACGAGAGCCACTCTTGTGCAACGGGTCATATTAATTATTGAATTGAAAATTCAATTCAGTCACAAAGTGAAGATGTGGTATTAACAACTGGATAGGGTTTCGACCATAAATTATTGTTCATAATTATATAAATTTAGTCACACGGTTTCAAAATTTGTCTTACATATACTTTGTCTCTGTGTATCTCTTACTTACCTTTGTTGTTTGTTGTCACTTTCCATATCTCCAGTGTCATAGGCGTTGAGTCATTGCTACTGCACGTGAAGAGCTTCTTTCTGGCTTATTTAACTTATCAGGGTCAATTATTCTAGGTCTAGCTAAACTTGTATGTTTTATTAATCTAAGTGACTGATCACGATCTACTAGTTGGATCTATGTAATTGACTTCAGTGTACAGTATTACATAGTATTCAATGAAGTATATTATTTTTTTAATTGTATCTATTGGGTCTTTAAGTCGGCAGACAAAGTTTATCTCTGAGAGAGAGAGAGAGAGTTTGTTGTTTGGTTTAAATGCTACCCTAATTCCAGCGTCACTGGGAATTCTACGTAAGGCGTCTGGTGTTCCTTCTGTACACGACAGTGGTCAAGCTCTACACTCTCATCTTACTGAAAGACAAGCGATGGTTTGTTTAAAATATCCATACATGTAGGCAAGCTAACTACTTCTAATACAGAAAGTAGTATATTGCTTCAACAAGGTGGCTTTTTATAACAGGTTTGGATTCGTATCAAAATAATCTTCAATGAGATACCTACAACAGTTTATTTGCCTACTGCATCAATAATGGGTGAAAATTTATTGAGAGCATCTTTTGCAGTGGGCTACAATCTAGGATAGTGTTTAAGTTATTACAAACCTTAAGATATTCATGGATGACATTATTATCTATGTCCCAATATGAATGACACAAGATTGCGACATAACCATAAATAATAAGGCCATCTCTTCTGACTAAGTTTATCTGACAAAGACGATAATCATGAACAGTTCACAAAATAAGAGTCGGATACCTAATACTAATATACTCTTCTTAATCATTGACATTTTGACCTGGCTGTATTTGTAATCTATTCACTTAAATAAATTTATTTCTGTGTTGTGAAATCAATAATATGCAGAAGTAAAAAGCGATCTCAACGACATACTCACTGGGGAAAACAGTGAATGGTCATATCACGAGACATACTTAAATCTTCAAGGAAAAGCTAAGTAAGAGTAGCCGGTCAAAGTGATGTGGAGAGAAGACAATTAGATGAAGATACGCCGCGGAGTTTTACATTTATTTATTTTTCGACCTTATCATTAAAAAAAGAATAAGTGAGCTCTGAGATTTCACAGACAACATCTGTTAAGATACTGGATCTTGAGAGTGATAAACGGTTTATGTCTAGGCATAGCAATATTAGTTCCCACTAGAAATTATATTGAAACAATAACTATGTGATGGCATTAATTCAGAGACTTGGCGCGTCTCCAAAAGCACTTATAACAGGCTTTAAACTTTTATCAATACCTATCTTCAAAGTATACACAAGATCAGATGGCTAGCTAGAAAGGGTTGGCAAGAAGGAACTTTGGCAAATAACCAACCATAAACCTATTGACCAGCAAATAGAGGTGGATTGTTTACATGCCGAGGAAGCCATTAAATGATATCGCGCACCAGGCGTACTCTCGATTGGAACTCCAAAGGGAACTGACTACTTGAACATGAGTCCGAGAATGAAATGGGAGAGATTGTGTGAGTAGGAGATATGAGCTTATGATCAATCATGGAGTGAGCTAAAGGGGAGCACAAAGGACAGGATGAAAGAGAGGTGTGCTTTTGAGACCCTATATTCAAACTGGAACCTGAGTAGTGAAATAGATAATGACATACATGGGATCATCACATTTTGTGACACTATCTCCTTTCTATAAATGAACTATCCAAAAAACTATTGAGTGAAGCCATGTGACGAAAAAGATGTTATTTTTTCTACTGTAAACTGATTCCATTTTGACTGTGTCTACTGATGCAAGTTTCAAGTTAATTAACATTTACTTTATAGTATTTCTTCCATTCCTGCTGACTGCATTAGTCCTCTGAGATGAACATCTTCAGCCTTACTTACGCCCAACGTCCCATCTATTTCTGGCTTCAGAAACATTTAGTAAATTAGGCGAGGTTATTGTCATTGTTGCCTTTTACAGGTTAGTAGCCTTACGCTCACCCTTCCAACTTTCCTAGGAGAGGATTAGGAGTGAGCCAGGCAGGAATCGAGTGCTTAGTGAACATTTCATCATTCATTCTAGAATAAGGAGTGACACAGAGGAGATCATGCAAGGAGGTTGTTAAAGTTGCTTCTGGGGATTCGTGACAACACTTAAAAAGGATTTCAAAGAATTGAATAAACTCGAGATGTCCTATTGAAGCCTTATATTCCACTAGGAACCCAAGGGACTAATAGTACAAATAATACTATTAACACTAATACTACTAATAATAAAATAAAACCTTAATTAAAGTGTATCCCCTAAAAGTGTGAAATAACACAGATTGATTAACTTAAAAATTATAAATACATACAGATAGTTTCACTTACTATGTGCATACGTATGATACATAAGTATCACTTCCAAAATGACTAAAAATGAAATGTAATACACTAATTGATCTTTTATATTGAACAACATTTCATTTAGTAGAATGTGGAAAATTTATTTTAGGCAAGAGTTTATATATACACACATATTTATATATGTGCCTATGCATATTTATAGTGTCTTCTTCTCTGTTGACATGTTGATCAGGGACAGATGTTGAATTCTTATTCCTACCTATTTCTTTTCTCTTCATTGTTTTGTGTTTAAACTAAATATTTGCAAAAAGGTTGGATAGATTGGGAAGGTAATATAATAGTAGTAGTAGTAGTAGTATTAATAATAACAGTATTAGTAACAGTAATATTAGAAATATTAGGTAATAGATAATGTTGGATTAGGCTTAAAATACAATGAACCAATCATAATTCAGTAAATGATCGAATGTCATATTTATGGTTATAAATAACAATTCAGATGTATTTTGAAGATAAACATATATACGTATATATATATGTATAATGTATAGCAGTATTAACGTAAATACCCTCAGTAATGAGTGGCACTGCTTACACGTACTCTCTATAGATAAAAAGGTAAATTTTTTACTGACAAATTACTGTAGCCTAATGTTTTCTTTTTCGGATAATTAACAGCCCAGTGATGCATTTTATAAGCTCATCTGTGTTTCACTGAGATATACCTTGGTACTCAAGCTTCCATGGCTTAATAATAATAATTATTATTATATTATTATTTCCTTTAATTTCTAGAGGAACATAGGGCTTCAGCCGCCCAAGTCTCCATTGCGTTCGGTTGTCTGCTAGAGTTTTCACTTGGCTCCAAGTCTGCCCACATGACCAACTCGCCGCTTCCCTTTCCGGTTCCACTCGAGCAATGACTTGTCTAGTAGTGATTTGTGTCACTTGATGGTTTGTTTCCTAAGAGTATGACCAATCAACTCCATCTCCATTTCTTCCTGCCTATTTGTTACACAATTGCTTCCCGATGAGTTGGTTTACTCAATAGTCAGAGATCCCTCACTATTGCTGATTTCTTTTCTGGCTAACCATGTGATCTTGACTAGTATTGAGTGAAAACACCTGGTGATGAAGGGGTGTGTAGTTTGTTTGAAGTGCGCTTCGTGACGTGGCTCCAAGTCTCTGATCCCTACAGTAAGTAGGACTGACTTCACACTGGAGTTCAAAATCCGGATCTTATTTTTTTCAGGATGAGTGCTGTTGATCTCAACACGGACACTTGAGAGAAATAAAAGCTTGCCTTGCTTTCCCCATCCCCGCTGCTTTGATATCCTCATTAGTTCCGCTGCCTGTAGTTGAGACGATGCTTCCCAGGTAGGTAGGTAGGTGGTAAAGGAGGTTGCTTCTTTCAGATTTCTCCCATGCATGCTCACTGTTATCTGTTGTTGTTGTTGTTGCTGTAGGCCAGGAATCCTTATCACCTACGTCTGTTTTCTCTATGTTCACCTGAAGGAAGTTCTTGCTTCTCTGGATGCTTCTTCTATGGCCTACTTGTTGCTTTTCACTTGCATATCTTCCAATTTGTGGGAAATCAGACATATATCGCATCGGTGAAGTCCAGATCCTCCAAGTTCGCTTTTTGTGTGAGTCCATTGAGTTAATAATTAGATCTATTTTATCATTATTTCCTTGTTTTCCGATTGAAACACAGGGCTTCAATAACATATCTCCACCTTATACTATTCGGTGTAGTCGTCTTCAGCTGGCCCCACGATTGTTCATAGTCTCTCATCTCCTTCTCCTCCTTTTCGCATGGTCTTCTCGATGTCACCATTGCAGACCGTCGTTTCTTATTCTGGTTCGACTCAAGGGCCTGCAGTGTGATGTCAACTCATGACCAGCCCACCTTCATTTTCTCTTTTCTTATGATTGGTTTGTTCCCAGTTTCTTGTAGTTAATTCTATCTGGCCAACTGATTGTCAGTATGGAGGCAGAGAAAGCATCTGTGTGATAAAAGTCTGTAATCTGTAAGAAATCCTTTCCCGGACGCTTTATCCATTTTCCTCACCCATACAAAAGTACTAATTAACTTGAATTTAGAGTTGACTATCGGAATTTTTATCTTTGTACTGAGTGCAAAAGATTTCCAAACTGACTTTAGAATGATGAAGATCTACCCTGCCTTTCTAATTCTGGTTTTGACATCATCCATTCCGCTTGTATTTGAAACGATTCCACCCAGATATGTGAAGGAAGTAGCCTCTTTCAAGTTGCTTCCACCATTGATGGTGATTCGCGCTCTCTATTGATAACATTAGCATTCATTCCGAACGTAATTTGTCCTCCTCTCTGTTTCACACAAGTTGTATATTGATTTTACGCAAATGTTTATTCACTTTTTACTCATGTATATAAACGAAGTAAGAAAGTTATGTGAATACCTTGATATAATTATGAACAATAAATTATGCTCGAAACGAGGTCATCAGTAAATATCACTGCATAACACTGTGTGAATTTATCAAAGTAAAATTTCATCCATATTTGGTGCCGTTTGTTGTTGCGGTTTTTTTTGGATTATCTTCATCATCTCGGTCTTCTTTATGTCCACCTCCACTTAGAGTCCTGTCTTCGTTGCTCAGCTAGCCTCTTCAGCCAGTTTGTCGCTTTTTGCCTGTAAGTCTTTGAATTTGTGTAACATTAGACATAAATCATCATGTCGTCTCACTTCCGTGTACAGTATGATGCATAATCCAATCCACCACAATCAAGAATATTATCGTAGGTGATAATAGATAGGCAGCCAGCTTGTCTTACTCTTGTATTCACTTCGAATGCCTCACTGAGTACTCGGTTGTGGATCACCTGACACGTGGAGCTGTCATATGATTGTGGTTGAATGAGGTTGATAAAAACTTGGGCAATGGATGCAGTAGTGTTGAAGTAGTTTCAAAATTACTTCTCGGTTAAGGATTTTTGTCAAAGGCCTTTACGCAGTCGATGAAATTGAGGTAGAGAGAGAGGTTTGACTGACATTCTATGCTATGCTCGGTAAAATTAGGCCTATAGACTGACCGGACTGTTCATTTTCTGGTGAGATAAAGTGGTATGAAGTTATATCCATCTCAGTACATATAACTTCAAACTGTCATTTACCAATTATTTAAATTGATGTTGAAGTCAGACGTTGGAGTTGAGCATTCAGCAAAGCAGGAATTATTACGAGTAGTGTACCTCCCAGGGATGATGACGTTACATTATATAGTAATATGGTGGCCTTGCTTAATACTTGGGATAACAAAAAATCCCCATCACTATATAGCATACAGTTTTTCTTGCTTACTTTGCTTTAATCGATTTAAATATGACCTCTAATGGTGTTATTTACTCTCGCCAGTATTTGAAGTGTCTACAACCTGCTGATTCACCAGTTTCCACTAAATTTGAGAAAAAAAGCATAACCGTGGTTGAAAGTGCATGGCATCGCAATACATGAGATAACATTTCCTGAGTTATGTCATTATATCTCAGAATATACTCCTGAACTTTTACCTTTAACTATCAACCACAATGTCGTGCATTTATCTAAGGAGACAAAGAAGCAATATTATAATGGATTGGTTTACGCTTCGGATCAGACAGCATTGTGTCACAGGATCCACTGTTAATCGATATATAATCTGAAGATTTTATACAAAGAGAAAATATCCTGCAATAGACTCCACTGAAAATTCTGTGCATTATTTACAAACTGTACGCTTTTATTATTGGTTGTAAAAGACAGTAGACCTAAGATAGTTACCGAAATTTCAGGACAACTGATGTGGATTTTGAAATTCCAGAAATTCTTTTGATTGAAGTACTTCGTGTAGTTTACCTTGGAACCCTGTATTTATCTGGATTTGTTTTACGGACACCCTAATTAAAAGCATTCATATTAAATGTGATCAAAAACTACCGACGCAATCCACACTCCAATCGTGAATGTTTAAAAGAATTCTGACTGAAATCATGATGAAAACTGTGACTGGTAGGGGCCACCATGTACAAAGGTATCAAAGGCACTGAGTGGAAAGTGGTATATCAAGAGTCTATATAGCTGGAATTCATAGGTCACTGAATCCTAGCCAACGCACTTCTTTACCTCGCTAAGCCAGAAATAATGCTGATAAAGAGGAAAGGTTGGGCATGAGGCTAGCAACCCCATCCTGTAAAAACTAGACACTGCTACAGAAACTTCAAGCCACTAGCTTGAATCCCTATGTTCCAATTGGGAACGTAAAGGAAAAACAAAGAAAAGAAAGTTTTTAAACAGTGCCTGAAATTCTATCGCAAATAACTGTCCTTTTGTTATCGTTGTGACATTTCAGGACTGTGAATGGCTCAAGGGAGTTTTATTCAGCTATACAGTAGAACGCAGAGATCAGTTTCCTGCGTTCACATCACAACATGAGGCTTTTAGTTCACTTGCACACTGACAAGTTCATTTACCCTAGAATTCAAATCAGCTTTTGAGGAGATGAAAGAACAACGGAAATCTTGCTATGCATACTAATTAGAATCGCAGGTAAATATGGAGTATTTTACATTATTTCTCTTTACATCATTTGCTCCCCTGTGGTGAATCAATATATTTTTCTTATAGTCTTGCCAGTGTTTTCCTTCACCTATGTTTTTTAGTGTTTTCCTATCCATAATTTTGAAAACTAAAGCTAATTTTAATACCTAATAACAATTTCCCCAGATTGACAGATGACATTTTTGCTGTAGTTATCAGCGGGTGTCAATAAAACACATCTCAGGTCACAGCATATTCCTCATTCAAAATTATTTGCCGTTGATTCAGGTATTTTCGTCAAACAGTTTGCACTGAAGAATGACATGTTTTTTTTGACAAGTGAAGAGTTTTCAGTGACAAAACGCAACAGGAAATACTCAATGGAATAATTTTACGTTAATAATCCAGAAAAATAAATGCATTGAAGTTCTCCGTTGCATCAAGACCCTGGTGTGGTTCAGGGCTATTTAGCAGTGCGGCCCCACAGCCCATATCGATTCATGATGAAATTTTTTTTCAGAAATTAATCAAAACTCCTAGAAGGCGCAGCATCTGAATGTCACTCTTCACCTCATTCGTGTATCTTTAGGGTGTATGTCCTAAAGTTCGAGGGAAAGATGGGTTTCATCATTTCTCCATTTCTTCCTGCCTGTTTGTTTCAAAATCGGTTCTTGGTTGGTTCACTCACTGTCAGAGATTCCTGTTGTTGATCTTTTCTATCCAGCTATCTGATCTCGAGTAGCATTGAGCAAAGAAAACTGTTAATTAAGGTGTGTAGTTTGTTTGAGATGCTCTTTATGACGCGCAGTGCAGGTCTCTGATCCGTAAAGTGAGCAGCATTGACTCCACGTTGGAGTTGAAAATCTGGATCTTATTTTTCAGCATGAGTGCTTTGGACCTCCACACAGACTTAAGAGTAATGAAAGCTTGTCTTGCTTTCCCGATTCTGGCTGTGATAGCCTCGTCGAAACGATGCTTTCCAGGTAGGTAGAGGAGGTTATTTCTTTCAGGTTCCTCCCATTTGTGCTGACTGATTGTTGTCTGTTGTTGTTGCTGTTTGTGTCGCCCAGGAATCTTCATCAATTCTGTTTTCTCTGTGTTCACCTGAAGTCCTATCTTCTCTAGATGTTTCTTCTGCCAGCTTGTTGCTTTTCACTTGCATATCTTCCAATTCGTAGGAAATCAGACGTATATCATCGGCGAAGTCCAGATCCTCCAAGTTCGCTTTTTCTGTGGGTCCATTTTATGCCACTTTCCTCATTGCTCACTGTCTGTCGCATTTTCCAATCTACTACAATCAGGAAAATCATTGACGATAGTAGACAGCCAGCTTGCCTCACTCCCATCCTCACTTCGAAGGCTTCCGTAAGTTCCCCGTTGTGGATTACTTGGCGCCATGCAGCATTGTCGTATAACTGTTGGATGAGATGTATAACTGTCGATTGTTGGCACCCCGTAGTAGCGAAGTAGTTGACAAATCACCTCTCGATCGACGCTGCACTATCGGAGGCCTTTTCAAAGTCGATGAAGTTGAGTGAGGTGGAGAGGTGACTTCCATTCCAAGCTTTGCTCAATGATGATCCGTAGTGTGGCGATTTCATCAATACATGACTTGTTTCTCCTGAATCCAGCTTGTTCCGGTCGAAGTTTTTCATCCAGGTTGGCTTGTTTGATTCTCTCCAGGATAATGTGGCTTAGTATTTTGCTTGGGATGGACACGAGCATAATTCCGCACCAGTTGTTGCATTGACTTAAGTCTCCTTTCTTTGGTAGTTTGAATAATTATCCTTTCTGCCAATCCTCAGGTAATTTGCCCTCTTTCCACACCTTCTCCAGTAATGGCGTCATCAAGTCCGCTGTTGTCTCTGGGTCATCTAAACATTTAGTACTAACATTATGTTCCGCTAGAAACAGTTTAAACCCCAGACTAACCAACTTATCAAAATTGAAAAGGTTAGATGACATTTAAATTGAACATCATTAAAAATGGTCAGTTTTGATATAATTACTATGAATAAGGCATTTAGAAGACAAATTTTGCGAGACAATATCATCATTTCGTCGTTTTTTTACAACCACTTTACAACTAACATGGTTCACGATAATAGAATAAAATAAAATACGTGACAATTACTCAGTTATATAAAACAAAAGTACATCTAATTGTAATTGATCAATAACACTCGTATTATTATTTCTGAATGTACATTATCCCATATTGATTTTCAATCCAATATCTAATCGATTCCACACATGTATATTAATGGAGAAAAAAGTTGTGATTAACTTGATATGATTATAAGCAGTAATAAATTGTGCTCGAAACGTTGTCATCAGTTAATATAACTGTACAACACTGTGTGATTTATCAAAATAAAATCTTATCCATAATGGAGTTATACTCTACCACAGTGATCAAGTTTAATACTTATATCAACAAAAGTACATACTAACGACTTATCGTATCTTTAAATAGATCAAGTAGTCCATCATAGTAGGCGAAGGTTGAAGTCTATTGATTTTTGTACACATAGTTTAGGATGTATGTGATTAGTCCCCGAAAGTGCTTCCATCAACTTCAGTGCGGTTAAATTAGAGTTATGGCATGAAATAATTGCAAAACAGTCGTTGATATTCATTTTGTGACCTAACATTAGTAAGTGCTTTGTAATGCATGATGATGCTGGACTTCTATTCAGATTTATTGCATTGGTATATATGATTATATTATATCTTCAGTTTCTTCACTCACACACACACACATAAATTCGACAGTGAGTGTATTGAATTGGCATTATGAATTTTAAAGTGAACAAGTAGAATTGGATTGTTGACTTCATCGTTCTGAGATGAAGATTTCTCCCCTAATAATTTGTTGAACTTTTTGATTTGACTATTTTTTTGACTTTTTCAAAGTTGATGATTTTGCATCGCTGGAGGAGCGTGTTATAATATCATAATCTATATTGGTAACTATTCACCTTAGCTTTTGTTTTAATTGCTCAATTTCACATCTGATATTTTGCAACGTTTTAACGGTTCTGTGGATCTCTTCTTCCAGGTATAATTTTTGCAGGCTTTCTATTCTGCCTCAAATTCTGTTCGTTGGAACTGGAGCTCATAGGCGTAGATATTTAGGAATGATTTCATTTTTTAAGCATCGAACGTTGAACATACGGTGACAAAACCAGAGATAGAAACCCTGAAACACCTTAGGAATAACAAGGAGATAGTAATCACAAAGTCAGACAAAGGAAATGCAACAGCAGTATTAGGCAAATCAGACTATTTGGATAAGGCAAATAATCACATACAAATAGGACCATATGAAGAAATTAATAAATCAATAGACACACTTATGAATAAATTTAAGAAATCCACAGCGGACCTTATACGCCGAATGAAGCTGTTTCTAGGTAAGTCTGAGTGGTTTAATTTAATGCCCAAAACTAATAACTCTAGTAGGATGTATGGTGTTGTCAAAGTTCATAAATCAGGATACCCTATTAGGCCTATAGTTGATTTTAGAAATTCACCTACTTGTGAATTATCTCATTATTTAGCCATGGTATTAAATCCCCTAAAAAGTCACTCTAAATCTAGACCAACCAATTCGTATGAACTAAAACATAGATTAGATAATTTAAAATTAGATAATCAAGAGAAAATGGTTAGTTTTATAAACAAAATCATATTGGTTAAAGGATGCTGTATAGCCTATTAAACAAACTAATTTAGTTTATGTAATACCCTGAAATGATTGTCAGGATTTAGACTTCGCCGATGGTATATATCTGACTTCTGACAAACTGGAAGATATGCATGTGGAAAGCAACAAGGAGAATCATCAAAAATAGGGCTTCCTTTAGCTGAAAATAGATAAAACAGAAGTGATGAAGGTTACTGGCCAACAGCAGAAGCAACAACAACAGACAAAAATCAGCCAGCATAAATGGGAGGAATCTGGAAGAAGTAACCTCTTTCACCTACCTGAGGAGCACCGTTTCAACTACAGGCAGACGGAACTGATGAGGACATCAAAGCAAGGATCGGAAAAGCAAGACAAGTTTTCATTTCTCTCAAGTTTGTGTAGAGGTCAACAGCACTCAGCTTGAGAAACAAGATCCGGATTTTCGACTCCAATGTGAAGTCAGTGCTACTATACGGATCAGAGACCTGGCGAGTCATAAAGAGCATCTCAAACAAACTACAGACATTCATTAACAGTTGTCTTTGCTCAATAATCAAGATCAGATGGCCGGCCAGAAAAGATCAGAAACAGTGATCTCTGGGAGCGAACCAACCAAGAACCGGTTGTGCAAAAAATAATAAGCAGGAAGAAATGGAGATGGACTAGCTGGCCATACTCTGAGGAAACCATCAAGTTACATCACTAGACAAGCCATCGCTTGAGTGGAACCCGAAAGAGAAGCGGCGAGTTGGTCGTCCATGCGAGGGTGGGGTGACTTGGAGGAGATCATGTGAAGAGGAGATGAAAACATGTGGGCAGACTTGGAGTGGGGTGAAAAAGTTGGCAGAAAACCGAAGGCAGTAGAGACGCACAGCTGAAGCTCTATGTTCCTCTAGGAATTAAAGGAAATCATAATAATGATTTTCAGGTCAGAGGCATAGGTCAGATCAGTGGTGAGAATCAGTTAGATTAGTGCGGAGCAAAAATTAAAGGAAATCCGGGTTAGTTGACCCTAGTAAGTTAAGATATCTAGAAAATAGATCATCATACATTGTACTAAATAAAGTTAATAATTATAAATCTTTATTTGAGACAATATGCGATTATATTTAATTCCAAAATACTTTTTTCTTCATTCAGGATTCACACGCACATTAATAATCTGCGGTATATCTTCATTTCGTTGAAGAATTGCACAATGTTCACTTGGAAGCGAGTTAAATCAGCGCTCAAGTTCATGTATAGGTCATCTGATATATAGCTGGACAATTAAAATAATGATAAATCAATGATGAAATCAAACATTTTGATGGATAACAATTTAGGCAGCCCAGTGATTTAAGCAAGCCGCCATACAACCACACAATAGAATGGGACAAGTGGACAGTCTTAAAAGTGTAATATAATCGAGAGGAAAAGAAGACTGAAAGCACCAGCCTTTATTTTTTTTTAAATCAGTTGAGGAAACATGCAACAGGAGAGATTTAACACCTGTTTCAGACATCTGTAAAATTCTTCTATACTTACGACAAATTGGAGGAAATAAAGGCAACTATAAAAACCATGAATTCCATAACGTTTTATAAATTAAAAAAAAATTTTTAAACATTCATCCAAAGACTTTTTGACTTTAACTGATTCAATCAATCTATTTTGTTTCACTGAATTAGGAGACTTCTGTATGTCACATACTTTGCGTAAATCTTTAAGAATCTATTTGATGGGATTATTTCACGAATAGATGGAAACAATCCCTTGGTAATACGTTTGTAATAATTAAAAGATGTGATTTGAAATGTGCGTCGGTGGCTTAGTGGTTAGGACTCTCGCCGATCATGCAAATGGTCTGGTGTTCGATACCTGGCCGACGCACACTCGATATCAATTGGTCGGCCAGCAAAATTTGGGCTACCAACATCACATGCTGAAAATTCCATACTTTTATCAAAAATACAGTTTGGAATCAAGCTATAATAAAAACAGACATTAAATTCATGAGGGAAGCAAAATTAGACAATAAAATAATATTTCTTTTGCCTGCGAAGTTGTTTGAGATGGGGAGACGAGAAGCGGTCGAGGCGTTTGAACAGTGTTTGTTTGGGACAGCATATGTCGAGGCAGAACTTGAGATAATCCATTATATTGGTGATTGAGTCATCTAATGTACTTTCATAGAATAGATCCCAGTTAGTATCTTTTAACGTGTATCTTAGATTGAGTAGATTGTCAGATGTGTAGCTTCTTTGTTGTGCTATCGTAGACAGGTGTGAGAAGATTTTAATATGTGTTTTGCTGTATATTTTTGGCAAAACGCGGACAATGCAGTGATCGGAGTTAAGTATCGGTGAACGTCTACGTGTTTCATATACTCCTTCGTCATTAGTAAAAACTAGATCGAGTGTTTTGTCAAATCGATTGGGAAATTTGACTATGTTTGTGTGACCAAGAGCTTCAAGAAAGGAGCAATCTGAGGTGTTGAAGTCTCCAGTAATAACGGATAGAGAGTTATCGAGGTTTGCAGCAGCAAACATGGTGAATTCATCAGAAAAATTAGATAGATCAGATGGAGAGCAGCTAGGAGAAATGTACATGTTTGTAATATAGATTTGTTTATATTTGGGGAGATGTTTGGGGCGACATTTGACAGTAATACAGTCAATGAAGTCATTTGAGAAGGTGAAGCAGACGTTATTTGAGACACACCATTTGGAGTGAATAAAAGTTGCAACGCCACCACCATTTTTCTTATTACAACATTGACGGTCTTGACGAAATAAAATAAAGTCCTTTAGTGAGATAAGGTTGTCATCATACAGTTCATGCAACCACGTTTCTTGTAATGTGATTATGGAGGTGTTATGATACGTATCAGTTGACATCAGGGATTGTAGGTACATTATCTTGTTTGGCAGAGAGCGACAGTTTGTGTTCATTATGACGGGGACCGTAGTTAAGTGTATTGGTGTACGTTTGAGAGCTCTCTGCCAACCACTACGATGTTTCCTGCTTGGTTTCTTTGGAATATGAAAGTCATTTGGTCGTAGATGATTAATAAAGTTACGAGAGTAAATGATTCTGTTAGAATTCATATTTAGGTGATAAATTTATGTTGGTAAATAGTAGACTGGATGCAAAATGTAGATATTATAGTAGCAGGCCCAAAAATTCGAACAAGTCGCCAAGGTAAGTGTAATGTAAATGTAAAATCCCATTCTTAATGTCTTAATCAACGGAATTAAGACAGAAGAGTTTGGAAGCACAAGTGAGCAGAAAATTAACATGCACAAAGATCAAATACTCATCGATAACATCGATAATCCAAAGACTCGCAAATGAACGGTGCATAAACATTGTTTAAAAGACTTGACAAACTCACACTGTAACACTCTAGCTCAGAAGAGGATAGAAATTAATTATCTACTAGCTATCTCCAGAAAGAATGAATACTAATAAAATTTCATTTTTTTAAAAATGCTGAAACTCCAACCGAAATACTAACAAGAAACCATCTTCAAAGACCACAAGAAAATTCACTCTATATATATGCAAAATAACTCTGATATAATGGCTAAAATATCAAGACCATATAAAATAGATATAACACACAAGACAATACAATCATTTCACCTATTGAGTGCGTAGTCAACCTATCAAAACAACCACTATCAAAAATGGAACAACAACTACTACAAAAAGGATTAAACTACAACGCCGGAGATGCTTCAAAAACTGATTTCTTCGCTGCCTTTGAATCATTACTCAAATCATCAAACTTGAAGGAGGAAACCCAAGAAGAGATACACTAAAGAATCGTACCAGTGGTCAAACAGAAAAAACAACACGAACGACTCAACTCTCAAGAATTAAGGGGCCTCAAAGAGTTTGAAAATAGGAAGAACATTGTCATGCTACCAGATGACAAAGAAAGAACAACAGTAGTCATGGCCAGAGAAGAATATATCAAGAAAGCTGAAGAACTACCCAAAGATGAGATGTGCATCAACAACTTCCAGCAAATCCCATACAAACATTGGACAACTGCATCCAAAGGACCTTAAACAAGCTCACCAAAACTGTCCAGGTCACAAAACAAGACCAATGGTGAATGAAATCCAGTGGACCAATTCTATCCCATTTCTACGGCAAACCCAAAATACACAAGCCAAATATCCCGATACGACCAATTGTATCACTCCCAGGAACTCCAAGATATAATGTATCCAAGGAATAATACAGAAAATTGAAACACCTAACGGAATCTTGTGATCACTCCATCAATTTCGCTATGTAATTTCTAGATAAACTCAAAGGCCTTTAAATAGATAACCAAGAAGTAATGATATAATATATATCTCAAATTGACAGAAACTAGCAAAACAGACCATACAGCGATCACTCAGCAACGACGAACACCTTCCAAAACAATCAAAAATGCAACACACAAGCTTGTTGGAATGCATAAACCTATGTCTAACAACATACTTCCAATTCAACGGCCACATATATGAACAAGTCAATGGAACACCCATGGGATCGATAGTATCCGGTTTGATTGCAGAAGCAGTGATGCAAAGTCTCGAAAACATAATTCTACCGAAGATCAAACCCAAGATTTGGATACCTTGCGTCGACGACACATTTGCAATAATCAAAAGAAACGAGTTAGATAAAACTTACAACTTAATAAACAACGACATCAACAACATCAAATTCACAAGAGAGGAGGAATCCGAGAACCAAATCCCATTTTTCGACGTCTTAGTCAAGCGAACAACCACAGGGGAATTAGAAACTCAAGTTTATAGAAAATCAACTCACACAGACCAAATCCTGAATTACAACAGCAACAATCCAATAACACACAAAAGGAATTGCATACAAACACTATTCAAGAGGGCAAGGACTCATTGTAGCACTCCCACCTTACGGAAAACTGAAGAAAAGTATCTCATGGACATCTTCGAAAAGAATGGATATCCATGGAATTTCATCTAAAGATGTCTACCACCAAGCCAACCTAACAGATCGACACTTCGAGATAAGCAAAATTTTCAAGTATTGGTTTTGTAGGGATTTTGTTTGACTGCATGGAGAATTTCATCCTGAGGTGACATCAGTTAGAGAACGACTGGAAAACGTGGGAGTACTGGACAGCTGCTTCGTCCTAGTTTGGGACTATTCAGAAGTACGCAACCACTCCGCCTGGGTTCGAACACAGGAACTTCTGGTCACAAGGCAAGCCTAAAACTAATAATGCTAGTAGAATGCATGGTACTATTCAAATTCACAAACCAGGTTACTCCATACGACCAATAGTAGACTTTAGGAATACCCCTACTTATGAATTATCGAAACACTTAGCTCTAATATTATGTCCCATTAGAGATCGTTCAAACTCTAGACTAACTAACTAATTCATATGAGATGAAAAATAAACTAAATGACATTCAACTAGAGAATGATGAAACTATGGTTAGTTTTGATATAACTAGTCTTTATACTAACATGTCAATCAATATGGCCTTAGAAGCATTTAAAAGAAAACTAACTGCGGACCCTGAACTCACTTATAGGAAGAAACTACCCATTGAAGAAATTATTTTGTGTATTCATTTATGCCTCACATCTACTATCTTTAAATTCCAAGGTAAAACATATAAACAAACTGAAGGTGTAGCAATGCGATCGCCAATATCCCCTATCGTAGCAGACATATATATGGACAACTGGGAAAGTAATGCTCTTAATACATTTAATTCTACTCCAAAAATATGGTGAAGATATGCGGATGACACTTTCACACTGTTAAAAACAGAGCATTTCTCTAGCTACTTGACACTCAAACTCACTAGTAGGGGGAATAAAATTCACCTTTGAATCGGAAAATGAACAAGGAGAATTAGCTATGTTAGATTGTAAAATCAAACGAACAGTAGAAGGGAAATTGCACACTAGTGTTGATAAAAACCAACGCATTCTGCTAATAGATATTTAGATGTTAATTTATCTCATCTGTTATCTGTGAAGGCAGGTTTAGTTAAGTGTCTAACAAACTGAGAAGTGGCACTAAGTAGCACAAAAAAAGACTTAAATGACGAAATGAAACAGATAGACGAAAAGCTGGTTGGTGTTGAATAACTATCCTACAAAATTCATTAGGGAGATCAGTAAAGACCACACGCAAAATAAAAATAATTGTGAAACTAGGAATGATAACATAAATAAGAGAGAATATAAGTCATCCACTGTTATACCATATAAGGAGGAGATATCTGAAGCCATACTTAGGATTCTGAATAAAGCAGGAATTAGAGTGGCATTTAGACCTACAAACTCACTCAGTGATAAGCCCTGTAGGTTAAAGGACGCAGTTGACCCAATTAGACAAAACAATATAATTTACAAAATGCCCTGCAATGACTGAGAGTTAGGTCAACTACATAGGTCAGACTAGTAGGTCAGGGGTAGTCAGATTGTCAGAACATAAGAATTTAGTGGCTAAGGTAAGAATGGTTGACCCTGAAAAGATAAGTAATTTAGAAAAAAGCTCAGCTATTGCAATGCATGGATTAACACACAACCACACAATAGGGTGGGAGAGGGTTAAAATTCTAAAAAGTAATCTAGGTAGGTGGAGAGGGAGGTTGATTACTGTATCTCTGTTCATCAAGTCTACACGCAACACTTGCAATAGTAATCACTCATACCAGAAATATGGAAAATCAAGCGATAAAAAATAATGAAATTCCATAAACGAAGTTAGAAAGTTGTGTGAGTACCTTGATATGATTATGAGCAATAAATGGGGCTCGAAACGTCATCGGTAAACATTACTGTATAACACTGTGAGACTTTTTCAAAACAAATTTTACCCATAATGGAATTATACTCTACCACAGTGCACAAGTTTTGTTCTTATATCTATGATTTTACGAGTTCTGAACGGAACTGAGGGCTTTCGCAGAATTTATTGACTTTGTCCTGTTCTCTGTAATCCCCTTCAGCTGATACCATGATTGCCCATAAGATTTCGTCTCATCCACTTGAGGATGTGTCTACTGCAGGACGTCATTCGACGGTGTCCTCAGTTTGTTTCTGATTCATCTTCATTCCCCTCAGAAACCCTTGTTGAGCTGCACGTTCATAACTGGTAAGTTTCAAGAGTTTTCTGTTGCTGGTCCTTCTTGATTGACCATTCGATCTTCGGTATGAAGTCAGTAAAGGCAGCTAGCGACAAAAGTCTGAAGTCTGTTTGAAATGCTTGCTCTGACGCAACAAGTTTTTGAACCATATAGAAGAACTAACTGACTCAGAATGAATGTTGAAAATCCTAAGTTTGTTCTTTATGACGAGTTCAGGAGATTTCCGAACTGATATCAGATTGATGAGGGTCTTCTTTGACTTCTGAATTTTGGTTTTGACATCCACTGTCAAACTAGAAAGATATATTAACTTTTTCAACGTGGCATGAATATTTGTAGACATGGTGAAAAATAAACAAGATAGAAATCGAATTATTGAGGCTTAAAGTCATGGTTGTCCGATATTTTCTATAATTATTCGAAAACGTAACGCTAAAAAATGATGTTCAGTTACTGAAGATGAAAAGAAAATGAAGGAGATTTATGTGTTGGACGATTCTCTATTCAATGTATCTCCTGCTTTTCACTGCATGTAACATATCTCCAAAGAGAAGAGACGTTTGAAGGCACACTGTACTCTGCAGACTTAAGATGTTGTGACAGATACCTAATTACATCCCTTCTGACTGAACCAATGCAGCATTTTTGTGGCCATACTGGATAGTATTCACGAAATTCATCCGTTTGTTCTCTTTTAAGTGTTTCTTTTTTATATAAACTGACTAATGATGTCGTTATTTTCCCTTGGATTCCCTGTAGAACCTTTCGAGACATTCAGCATCACATCTTCACTAAACCCTGTTTTCGACAATATTTTATTAACTGGCTCCATGATCGCCAACAGGTATTAACTTCCTCATCTTCCGTGTCACCCTCAAAAAAGGATCGATGATAGAATTCTCACTAAAGACGGATTTGATCGATGAGTCAATTTCCAGCCCACGAGTCTATAAACCTCGCCTAGTTTACTTACTTGTAGTACGCGCCTGGAAAGGGATGAGATGTGAGCGTGAGGATATTAACCCCAACCTTTTCATAGTATACTAGTCGTTCTTAATCCCGGAAAATGACAGAAGATTAGACATAAGGTTAATGAATTCAATCACAGAAAATTAAGTCAATCCCTGGAGAAACTTCAATATTACTATTGTTTCCTTAGGTTTCTAGTGGAACATAGGGATTCAACTGCACGTATCCACTTGCTTCTGTCTTCCTTCCACTGTACTTTTCACCTGCATCCATGTTAGTCCATACTCTTTCAACTCCTCTTCACACCATCTCCTCTATATCACCCTTGCACTGACGTCCCACTCGCCGCCTTCTTTCGGCCTGGTTCCACTCGAGCAATGGCTTGACGCGCGCTCGATGTTACCCAGCGGCGGCCTCCTCAGTGAGCGAGTGTCCAATCCATCCATCTCCACTTTCTCCCGCATATTTGTTGGTTGGCGATTGGTTCTTGTTTTGTTTTGCTTCTTCGCATAGTTCCTGTTGGTGATTCTTTCCGACCCGACCATCTGGTCGTCAGTATAGAGCCAGCGAAAACAGTTGTTGGTTGATAAAGGTCTGCAACAGGCTGTTGGAAATATTCTTTGTGACCCGCCCGCCATGTTTCTGATCCGTACAGAAGAATTGACTTTACGTTTGTATTGAAAATCCGACCGAATTTCGTTTTCGAAGCAGAGTGACGAAGATTTCCAGATTGGTTGTTTCAGGTTGATGAATGTGTTTCTCGCCTTCTCGGTTCTCGATTTGACATCCTCATCCGTTCCTCCTGTAGTTGTTCTGATTGGAATTCTGCAACCAGTGCGTACTTTACTCTCTCCAAAATTTTACTCGGCGCCGACAGGAGCATGATTTCCCGCCAGTTCTTGGAGAGTGAGGCGTAAGTCGCCCTTCTTTGGTAGTTTCACAAGGTAACCTTTCATTCAGTCAGTAGGCATCTTTTTCCCTCCTTCCAGACCTTTTGAAACTTCACTATAAACGGAGGAAATATAAGAAACCAACTGTTGGCGAGCTTAAAACCAGCATCAGTTAAAAATTCGACTGACTATAAGCTCTCATCTCCTACTCACAAAATCTTCTCCGACCTATACCCAACTCATTCCACACTCGGGTTCTACTCGAAGGTATATCTGGCACGCGATACCTCTCAACCTTGCCTTCAGCATATGTTCGAACTATCTCTGTTTTATCCGGCACTTTTGCTGAGAGATAGATTCTTGACTAGTACACTGACACAGTCCCTTGTTTCTAACTTAATCTGGACATCCAATCCCCTGAATGAAATCAATATGTTAAAAGCTGGGGAAGAAGCAGGACCAGATGGAATCCCAGCAGAAGCTTTGAAAATAGACCCAGAGACTACAGCGGACTTGATGACGCCACTGCTGGAGAAGGTGTGGAAAGAGGGCGAGGTACCCGAGGATTGGCAGAAAGGATACTTATTCAAACTACCAAAGAAAGGAGACTTAACTCAATGCAACAACTGACGCGGAATTATGCTCGTGTCCATCCCAAGCAAAATACTAAGCCACATCATCCTGACAACAGGGAAACAAACAAGCCAACCTGGATGAAAAACTTCGACCGAAACAGGCTGGATTCAGGAGAAACAAATCATGTATTGATGAAATCGCCACACTACGGATCATCATTGAGCAAAGCTTGGAATGGAAGGCACCTCTCCACCTCACTCAACTTCATCGACTTTGAAAAGACCTTCACCAGACAGCGTCGATCGAGAGGTGATTTGTCAACGGGAAACTTACGGAATCCTTCGAAGTGAGGATGGGAGTGAGGCAAGCTGGCTGTCTACTATCGTCAATGATTTTCCTGATTGCAGTAGATTGGAAAATGCAACAGAGAGTGAGCAATGAGGAAAGTGGCATAAAATGGACCCACACAAAAAGCGAACTTGGAGGATCTGGACTTCGCCCATCGATGATATACGTCTGATTTCCCACGAATTGGAAGATATGCAAGTGAAAAGCATGAAGCTGGCAGAAGAAACATCTAGAGAAGATAGGACTTCAGGTGAACACAGAGAAAACAGAATTGATGAAGATACCTGGGCGACACAAACAGCAACAACAACAGACAACAATCAGTCAGCATAAATGGGAGGAACCTGGAAGAAACAACCTTCTTTACCTATCCATCAACTTGAGAACATCGTTTCAGCTGCAGGCCGAGAGAACTGACGAGAATAACAAAGCAAGAATCGGGTAAGCAAAAAAAGTTTTCATTTCCTTCAATTCTGTGTGGAGGTCAGAAGCACTCATGCTGAAAAATAAGATCCAGATTTTCAACTCCAATGTGAAGTCAATGCTGCTCACTTTACGGATCAGAGACCTGCACTGCGCGTCATAAAGAGCATCTCAAACAAACTACAGACATTCATTAACAGTTTTCTTTGCTCAATGCTACTCAATATCAGATGGCCGGCCAGAAAAGATCAGAAACAGTGATCTCTGGGAGCGAACCAACCAAGAACCGGTTGTGAAACAAATAGGCAGGAAGAAGTGGAGATGGACTAGCTGGCCATACTCTGAGGAAACCATCAAGTTACATCACTAGACAAGCCATCGCTTGAGTGGAACCCGAAAGAGAAGCGGCGAGTTGGTCGTCCATGCGAGGGTGGGGTGACTTGGAGGAGATCATGTGAAGAGGAGATGAAAGCATGTGGGCAGACTTGGAGTGGGGTGAAAAAGTTGACAGAAAAACGAAGGCAGTAGAGACGCGCAGCTGAAGCTCTATGTTCCTCTAGGAATTAAAGGAAATCATAATAATAATCCCCATTGTTCACCTAATACAGCAATATTGATATTACATAGATATTATTTCAACATGGTTTCTAGTGGAAACTGGTCAGAATAAAAACCAAAAACACTGAAACCACGCATCTAATATCACTATGTCCACATATAGACTGTTCGTCAGTCTAAAAACCCAGTATCTTAACAGATGTTGTCTCACAGTACAATAATTCTTTCATTCTAATGATAAGGCGAAAAAAGAGTTAAATAAATATAAAGCCCCAAAGCAAAGTATCAATTAGCGGTCACTGAAAAGTGACGAAGGATTTTTCATTGTAAGATATAATCAATTTCTTTGTGTGTAGGTGTGTGTGCGTGTGTGATTAGAAGTCGGATACGCAGGAAATTTTCTCATTCATTAAGCTACTAACCACTTTAATCTTGTGAAGATTAATCATAAACCTCAATAGCCAGTCCTCAAAAGGGGTGAAGAGAGATTCGAACCAGGCAGCCACTGGCTGAAGCAGTGAATACGAAGTCCTTAAGTCAACAAATCACATACTTTTCGCTGACTGATAACTTCAAAAAACACCTTACACCTTTCACTTTATTTCTTCTTTAAATTTTATTATTTATAATTCTTTTCTTTAATTCTTAGGGGGACATAGGACTTAAGCCGCAAGTCTCCATTGCATTCGGCTCCCCACCAACGTTTTCATCTGACTCCACGTCCGCCAACATGCTCTAATCTACCATTCACATCACCTCCTCCATGTCACTCCCACTCTGAAGACTAACACACCTCCTCCCATTCGGGTTCCACTCGAGCGATGACCAGTTGTGTGATGTCTCTAGATGGTTATCTCAGAGTATGGCCGATCCACCTCCATTTCTTCCTGCATATTTGTTACACAATCGCTTCCTGGTTGATGCGTTCCTAAAGATCCCTGTAGCTGATCTTTTCTGGCCGTATAGTAGCACTGACTTCACATTGGAGTTGAAAATCCGGATCTTACTTTTGATGCTGAGTGCTGTTGACCTCCACACACTCTCTTTGATATCCTTATCAGTTCCGCAAACTGTAGTTGAAACGCGCTTCGCAGGTAAGTAGGTAGGTAATTAGAGGAGGTTGCTTCTTTCAAATTTCTCCCATTTATGCTGATTGTTGACCGTTGTTGCTGTCGCTGATATCCAGTATTATTCATCACCTCTGTTTTCTTTATGTTCACCTGAAGGAAGCCCTATCTTTGATAATTCTCCTGTCAAATTTTTGTTTTCACATGCATATCTTCCAGTTTGTAGGAAATCAGATGTAGCGGCAAATAATTCCCCAAAATTATTGACCACATCAATCACTCATTGGATGCTGACCACCACTGTTTAAGTCGACTTGTTTAGCTGAAGGCTTCCGGTCAAGCATCCCCGCCATTTGGTACCCCGTTGTGTCACGTGCACGATCACTAGCCAGCTAAGCGTTCGTCTGACGGCTTGTTTTGGTCTCGAAATATATCACGTAGTTTGGACGATCAAATATTGGCTTTTGCTTTGTCTTTGGTACGCGAGAATAAATTAATTAGAAGTTGTTGAACGAGATATCCGTCAAACTCTAAACAGACATATATATCATCGGCGAAGTCCAGATCCTCCAAGTTCGCTTTTTGTGTGGGTCCATTTTATTCCTGTCTCCTTGTTGCACTCTGCCTGTCGTATTATTCACTCTACCGCAATCAGGGAAGTCATTGGCGATAGTAGGCAGTCAGACAACTTGTCATACTCCCGTCTTCACTTCGAAGGATTCTGTGAGTTTCCTGCTGTAGAGTACTTGCAATGCAGCGTTGTCTTGCAACTGTTGGATGAGATGTATAGTTGTTGTCAACACCCCATAGTAGCGATGCAGTTTTCAAATAGGAGAGGTGACTGTCATTCCAAGCTCTGCTCAATGACGATACGAAGCGTTGCGATTTTATCGATGTATGACTTGTTCCTCTTGAACCCAGCCTATTCCAGTCGAAGTTTTCCATCCAGGGAGTGTTTGATTATCTCTAGGATGATGTGGCTAATTATTTTGCTTGGGGTAGACAAGAGCATAATTCTGCGCTAGTTCTTGCATTGACTTAAGTCTCGCTTCTTTTAAGCAGTCTGAATAAGTAGCCTTTCTTCCAATCCGCAGATACGTTGGCCTCTTTTCATACCTCTTTCAGTAATGGTGTCATCAAGTCCGCTTAAATTATATACACAAAATAAAAGTTTAACAAAAGCACTGTTCATTCATCCACTAAGTTATTTCAAAATCGATGAAAGGGGTTATCATACTCATATTACTTTTGGATATGTCTGCTAATTTACATGTCCACGAAAATCACACAGATTGGAAGAACATAGAGCCACGTTATTGTCTGTATTTCTAAACATATACCAAAGAACCTGAGACTAAGGTGTTAACAAACATTATTGTACATTGGCCATTGGCTTCTTACTTCGTTTTTTCTCAGGAGATCGCTATCAAACGATTAAAACCAAATCTATGTGCTCAGAAAGAGATAATGGTGAATCTTCCACTGCCTTGGCTATGGCAGAGTATACAGTTGATGTTAGATGGTTGGAGGCAATAGGAAGGAAGCCTTAAATCTAGGTTCCGTGCTATTTGATACTCACCAGTCAATAAGGCGTATCTGAAATCTTGAAGGAAATCATTTCACTTCTGAGATTTGAACCCGCATCACCCAGTTCTGCATTCATAGATGCTACCACTGAGCTACTCAGGCTACTCAATCTCGAACCAATACAGGACTAGACACATCACACTAGTTACTGACTAGTGTCCAATCAAAAAAATGTCTACGATTTTATTGCGTCACCTTCTGACCTGCTTAGAAAATTCGATTCGCTTATTTAGACATGACTCATCCTCGCCCCCTGTTTTGCTATTCTTTAAAATTATACTTTCCGTAGTTGCGTAACCCATTATATTGTTATACTCTTTCTAGGTAAACTTTGTTTCTAGGCAAAGGAAAAGTGTTTTTGCATTCTTTTATCTTTTATTTCCAAGTTTATTCATCTAATTATCTGATAAACTCTTAATTATTTAACAACTTATATGATTCCGGACTCATCATACTTTAAGATTCTACAAAATAATAATAACAATCTACTCTATTCCAAAAACAGCACTACTTATAATACAGAATGGAATTCTCAGCATTTGTCACAATACCTTGCATCTGATTTACTTAAAATATAAACAAAAATAAGAAATTATAACAAAAGTAACCAGAGGAATTTGTCCACGCTTACGATATAAAGTCAAAAATATTCTAAGCGCGAATTGAGATCATTAAATATAATAATAAAAATAGTAATAATAATGATACTAACAGTGAGTTAGTTTCAAACAGTATTGTCGATTCAGTTTGTAAATTTTAGCATTTTATAGATTATTGAACATAATGTTCTGCTGATATAGCAGCATGGTGAGGGGAAATACAAAATTAACAGTTATTCACACAGCTCAAATGATGTTCACACTTATGAAAACAAAATTTAAAAAAAACAAAAAATTGAGAGGATTATGAATATAAGATGTACAATAACAATAAAGGTTGATGCTGTAAGGGTGGAGGAAATGGTTTATTTAGTAGTGCAAAGAAGGCTAGTTACTTTGTTCATGCCTGACACTATTTTCATCACATAAAGTACGTGCTAAATGTGGTATAGTGGAATCTTGATGCTTTGACGTACGTGCATAAAGTTGTCTGCAAAGACTGGTTGTTTTACCCGAGGAGACACAAAGTTGGAGTTGTGGGTAAAGTGGGTGCTCACAGTCTGACAGAATCTTTTTGGCAAATTCGCTCCATGAAATCAAGCGTCTATCAATGACAATGTCAACGATATGGCCCATTGGGATACAACTCGCCCTACTGACAGTCTTCACAGTCCTACGAAGGATGACGTAGTCGTTTTTAAGCAATCCAGGAAGGAATAAGGGTGAACAGTAAAAAAAGAACAGGTATGATGCACGAGTTGACTAACTGTAAGAGTAGGGTTTCGTTGAGTTATACCTGAGTGTCTTAACCTCTTAATATAAAAAGTCAGATGAAATATTCTTTTAGAAGTCGCTAAGACAGGGGAAGAATAGGATAGATCAGAAGAAAGAATTAATCCAAGATACTTAACGTCAGACTTAATTCCTCTATCGTCATCACTTATTTTTACAAAGGCCATAGGAAATAACACATTCATTTAACTTTCTTTTACATCGGGAACTGAATTTACCAGTCTGACATTTGGAAGGATTTGGCTTAGTCCATTAGACATAGACCATTTGCTGACTCTTGATAGAAGGGTATTCAGCCTAATACAGCCTAGATGGGAGTTAACAGGCATTGAAACAGTTGGATCGTCCTCATACTTAACAAAGTTCATTTCATCAGAGTGAGGCAAATCATGCAAGAAGAAAGAAAACAGAAAAGAAGAAAGGACAGCGCCTCAGTAAGCAATGAAGTGGACGACTTTCCCGGACATACAGTGTACTGCTTTCTTCCTGAGAAATAAGAATACAGAATTGACAACACAACACTCAGTTTGAGTTTCAGCAAGCTTATTTAACAAAATATCCCTCTGTGCTGAGTCGAAAGCAGACATGTAATCTAGGAAGGCGCAGCAAATAAATTTAGCCCCTTGTCTAAACCGCAGACAATGTTACGATGCAAGACTGCAGCTGCATCTAAAGTACTTCTGTTATGTTTGTAGGTGAATTGTTTGGAGTTTTTAAAGGCTTTAAATGAAGCTTCAAGATTAACTAAGACCAACTTTTCCATAGATTTTAGAAAAGGAGAGGTAATAGGAACAGGCCTAAATTTAAAACATGTCCCAATAGATGACTTAGGTATAGGTACAATTTTAATGTCCTCCCAAACGTCTGGCACGACATTTCCGGAAAAAGATTCATTAAATATGTCCATGGGAGGATAACATAGGATATCTACACATTATTTAAGAATAACATTAGGCACACCATCTGGACCTAGGCTGCGAGAAGGGATTCGAGACCGGAGATATTTAATAACGTCATTTGTATTGAAATCAGGGAAGCAGCTTCCATTGACACTTGTGACAATAGAAAGTTCGGCATTTGTGGGAGAATTTATGAAAGACTTGTTTAGTGTACACACATCAAATGAACAAGTAACACTGTTAATCTGCTTATCACCAGTAATTTCTTTGAAAAGTTTCCATATATTAGAGGCATTTTATCAGGATATAAACTTCTGGTTGTAAAGTGAATCCAACCTGTGCATTTCAGACCTAATTAGGATGTTAATTCTTTTCAAATCAATGTTATCTTTTATTTTATATAACTTTTCCTTTTCCCTACTAAGTTTTTTAAGTTGATGGGAGGAGAAACGATTAAATCTGATGAAAAGCATTTCTCTGGGACAACAGATGTCAAGACAAAATTTGAGATAACATGTCATATTTGAGATAGTGTCATCAAGACAGTCTTCCCACCTTGTGTCTTTGAGCATTCTCCTTAGAGTTACATCTATATGCAAATATCTCGGAGAGGTGTGAAAAGGTTCTCTTGTGTAATTTTCCATAAAGTTTTGGTAAAACTCGTACAATATAATGATCAGAGTTAAACGCTTCTACAAGCTTCGTATATTTCGTAGTCATTTGTAAATACAAGATCAAGAAAAGTATCCAGTCGGGTGAGAAAGTTAACGATATTTTCATGACCGAACATTGCAAGAAAACTGCAGTCATGTACGACTTACCTTCTCTACAAAACCTATGATTCATGTGAACGCGAAGGATAAGCTACCACTGCTGGCTACCTCATCACTGTGTTTCTACCAATCCACCTGCTCGTGTGGAGCCAGGTATGTCGGCCGTACCCAACGTTCACTATCCAAACGTATCATCCAACACTTACCAGCATGCATGGTTTTACAAAGGAGAGAAGCGATGCCCCCGCAGCTCTATCTTAGAACATCTGATAGATTCCGGACACCAAACTACACCCCAAACAAACTTCAAAGTCGTCTACAGAGTAAGAAGTAGTCTTCCTTAAAGTGTACGAATCAAACTTCTTCAAACTGCAGAAGCAATAGCGATTCACTTGCTAAGCCCTGAACATTGCATACAGAAGATGTCAATGGAGTTGAAGATTGAACGATCAATTCTTGGTTGTTTGCTCAAAATCAACTTCCCCAATTTTCGCGGAGGCATCAATACGACAGTCATCGTCTCATCGGTCGCTGTTCAGAAAGAAGAGTGAAACATCGTCAGAAGTAATACTATGATTTATTATTGTAATATTTGTTCACAGACCTTAGTTCAGTTATTATTTTTATATGTTGGTGTAACAATAAAGAAATCTCAAGCGGCCAATCGGTGTTTTGGTTTTTTCGTCCGTTATAACTAAGCGTTTCTGAAAACTTCAAGGAACAGCGTGGGCCCGAGCGTAGCGAGAGCTGGGCATTAACGGTTTATGAGACGTGATTGACAGAAGAAGATCGTTCAATCACTACACTTGCAATGGATGTAATCTATTATCTTAATACTCGACAAGTAAATTCTACCCAATCTCTTTTATTTCTATCTCTTCATTAGCATTATTTTGTCTTCCCAATCGTAATATTTTACATTTTCAACTTTCTTGTTCTCTACCCCCATCCGATTTATTTTCTCCACCTCACTACCACTGTTACTGACTTGACCAACGCTCAATTTCTAGTCATTTATGTTAAGTCATCCAACTTATTTGCTCAATTTCAGTTCTAATTTAAGTGGCATTATTCTCTACCCCACCTCTATTTAGTCTCTACCTGTAATTACCTCTATCGCTATCCTGACCTAGGTTGAAACATTTTAGTCAATTATAATGCGTCATCTAACTTACTAACTCAATCCTACTTTAGTTGCTATCTGATTAACCTTATTTCTATATTCGATCATCCTTGTATTACCTGATTAATTATCTAAACTTGACAAACCTCATGTACACACACTAACACAATTAACTATATATAAATGCGATTGTACAGCTATGTGAATGAATTCACGGTCGGAAAGAGTCTCTTCGCTGAACGTCATCTCTTTTTCATATGAGTCAATGGGAATTTTTAAGCTAATCATGTTTTTGCTTTCTCAAGATCTCTTCTATCATCACATCACTCTTTTTACCTTTATATTACTACTTATAAGCTTTTACACTGGAAATGCTCTGAAATTTTTTTAGTATTCAAATAACATCATGTATCTGAACAACTTGATTCGGTTTTAGCCTGAGATACATTCCTGTCTGATAATGCAAATATTTAACATTTTGTTACTTCATTTAAAATCCTGTGTTGATCATTAATCAAAAGCTGAACTTTTATTCAAATATCTTCGGAAGTTATTCTTTCTTCAATTGTCGAATAAATTCTTATTCACAAAAGTGTACAGTTTGAAAATGAGAATACCGAAATCTGTTGAAAGTATTAGTTAACTGACCTACATTTCTCTGTAACAAAAAAAAACCCAGTGCCGAACGAAATTCTTTAGAAACATACTTTGATTAACCCGCTTAACTGTTAAACGTATTTATGCATCACCTACCTTTTTTTTCCCCGACTGGAACTTTTTTTTGGCATTAAACCAAGGTAAGGCGGTCAATTTATTTTAAGTCAGAGGAGTTCTTACTAGAATTTAAGGCTTTAGGCTCAAATGGTCTACTGGATAATGCTTTGGAGTTTGAAACTGTGGTCACTGGGTACAAGCCTGGGTGGGAACATTGTCACTCACTGCAGAATGCGGGCACAACCAGATGAGGAGTTCTAAATAGGATGAAGGACGCATTCTGGATTCCAATGCTGGTAACCATCCACCTATTGACTTTTACGGAATAAAGTCGCAAGAATATAGAAATAATAATTGGCGTGCATTTTCACAGCTTTTAGAAGGCCACTGATGAGATACCATATACTATGTTGTTTATCAAACCATATGGTTGCATTATTATATTATTATTAATGTTTCCTTTAGTTCCCAGAGGAACATAGGGCTTCAGCCGAACTTCTCCATTGCGTTTAAATCTCTGCTAACGTTTCCACCTGGCTTCAAGACTGCTGACATGATTTTATCTCCTCACCACATGACCTCTTCCATGTCAACCTCGCACTTACGACCGACTCGCCGTTTCCCGTTCAGGTTCCACTCGAGCGATGGCCTGGTATGTGATGTCACTCACTTGATGGTTTGTTTTCTCAGGGTATGGCGAATCCAACACCACTTCTTATTACATATTTGTTGCACAATCGGTTCCTGGTTGGTTTGTTCTCACAGGTCCCTGCTGCTTTTCTTTTCTGGCCACCTGATCTTGAGTGTTCAGCGAAAACGTCTGTAGTTTGTTCGAAGTGCTCTACATGACGCGCCACGTCTCTGATCCATAAAGTATCACTGAGTGACTTCACATTATAGTTAGAAATCCGAACCTTGTTATTCATGCTGAGTGCTGTTGACCCCCACATTCAGTTAAATTGTCGACCTACTGCTCAAATGGATCCCACCATTATATTATCATTATTCTCCAGGGTCTGGAGTGGACTATATGGCTTCAGCAGAACAACACCGTTTTGTCCTGTTCTCTACAGTGCTCTCTAACTGGCTCTGTCAATGCGCATGAGCTCACAACTCTCCTTCACACGATCTTCTGAACGTCACCCTTCAATCAACACTCAACTAACCGTTTCTCATTCCAGATCCATTCGATGGTATTCCTGGCGAACAATGTCACTCAATGATCTCCTCAACATGCATCCGATCCATCTCTACTTTCTTACGAGAATTTGCTAAGTAACAGGTTCTTGATAAGTTAGTGTCTTAAGTTCCTTTTTTCTAAATGTTTATGGAGTTCAGATCTTCAGCCTGGAGCAAAGGTCAACATTGGTGAAAGTTTGAAGTCTCTCCGAAATACTTTTCATGACTCACCAAATCTTTGAACCATGTAGAGGAACTGACTGACCACTAATGTAGAAGTTCATAATCTTATCCCTAATGCTGAGTGTAATACAGAGGATTTTCAAGCTGACTTTAGTATGATAAAGGTCTGTGTTGCCTTTCCAATTCTGATTTCGACATCTACATCCGTGCTATTGCCTAAAATTGAGACAGTATTGCCTGGAAAAGTTAAGGAAGCAGCTTTTTTCACATTTCCCCTGTGTCTAGCGATCAGTGCTTTTGGTGGTTGGTTGGTTGGTTGATTGTCTACGTAACCTCCCTTTTCTTTACGTTCGTTTGAGGTCCTGTGTTCTCAGCCTTCTTCTACTGCCAAACCGTGGGATTGCGTGCACACATCTTCGAGTTTTTGTGACATTAGGCATAAATCGCCTGCGAATTTCAGATCTTTGCCTTCTTATCAGATCAATATTTTGCTGTGTGCTCGCTCTCCACTCACGATGCAGCGCATAATCCATTTCACCATAATTATGAATATTATCAGAGATGGTAGGCAGTCTTGTCTTACTTGAAAATTGCATGGAGGATTTAATCATGAGCTGACATCAGTTAGAGAACCACTGGAAAACCTGGGAGTACTGGACAGCTGTTTCATCCTAGTTTGGGACTCTTCAGCAGTACGCACCCACTGGGATTCGAAGGACCATTGGATCGGGTCCCAGTGGCTCAAAGGTCTACGAGCTCGCCTTGTAACCAGAAGGTCCTGGGTTCGAATCCCGGTGGGTGCGTACTGCTGAAGAGTCCCAAACTAGGATGAAACAGCTGTCCAGTACTCCCAGGTTTTCCAGTGGTTCTCTAACTGATGTCAGCTCATGATTAAATCCTCCATGCAATCAGACAAAATCCCTACCAAACCAATACTTAAAAAGTTACTTGAAAATATCGGTAAAACAATCACTATGATACCCATAGCATCCAGTACGTTATAGTCGCTACAAAATCATGTTAATCGATTTGTTTCAAAACCACATAAACGCTTTTTCTTCCCTTAACAAATATTCACACTTTCCAAATCCCTTCAACACCAACACTATCGTAGACCTTTTCAGAGTCGATGAAGCTGAGGAAGACGTTTGACTGCCATTCCACTCTCTGCTCAATGACGATGTATAGAGTTTAAATTTGATTGACACATGATTTGCCTTTTCTTGAATCCACCCTGTTGCAGGCGGAGTTCTGCATCAAGACCATCTTTTAGTCCCTCTAGGATTTTGCAACCTAACTTTTCGTTTGGCGGGTACAACAGCATGATTCCGAGTCAATTCTTGCACAGACCTAAGCTGCCTTCCTTTGACAGTTTCCCAACGCAGCCTTTCTTCCAATCAGCAGGCACACTTTCCTCTCTCTTAACGTTTTGAAAAAATGTCGTGAGCATATCTGTCACACTCTCTGGATCCCTTTTCAGTGCTTCAGAATGAATCTGATCTGGTCCAGCTATCTTCTCGCCTGGCCTTCAGTAGCTTTTTTTGGACTCAAGATTCCTGCATTTTCAAGTACTGGTTTTGTAGGGAATTCTTTCTGGTTGGTCCGGAGACTTCGCCATGAGCTGAGCTGTGAAGCAGTGACCAGTAGGTTGCAACAGGTTGAAGGTGAGGCAGTAACTCATCGAAGAAGACACTGCGAAGTGGTCGAGCTACGCCATGAATTGGAAGGAGTTAGAATCCATCGGCTGGTCATTGGATAGGGTCCCAGTGGCTTCGCGGTCTACGAGGTAGTCCGCCTTGTAAGCAAAAGGCCCTTGGTTAGAACCCGGCCCGTACAGTTGAAGAGACTCAAATTAGGTGAACGAAACGGCTGTCCAGTACTCCTCCCAGATTTTTCAATGGTGCTCTAACTGATGTCAGATCATGATGAAATCCTCCAACCAATTCCTGCTTTTGTTGGAGGACCGGTACCCAATGGAACATTTTCGGCCATTCCTGTTGTTTCTGGACTAGTTGTAAGTGATGACTGACTCAATGATTAGCCCACTGCTTTATTTGTCTCCCTTCCTTGGTCAGTAGGTTCCAAAGATGAACGTTTGTAGGCTCCGTCTGCGTTGATCTCGTCCGAGGAACAGACCCAGTTATCTGATATAATGTCCTTATTATTACTCTTCCCTACGGGTTTCTAGTGGAACATAGGGCTTCAACTGCACGTATCCACTTGCTTCTGTCTTCCTTCTACTGTACTTTTCACCTGCATCCATGTTAGTCCATACTCTTTCAACTCCTCTTCACACCATCTCCTCCATGTCACCCTTGCACCGACGACTCACCCGCCACTTCCCTTTCGGCCTGGTTCCAATCGGGCGATGGCCTAACGCGCGCGCGATGTCACCCAGCGGCGGCCTCCTCAGCGAGCGAGTGTCCAATCCATCTCAATTTACTTTCTCCTGCATATTTGTTGGTTGGCGATTGGTTCTTGTTTTGTTTGTTTCTTCCCATAGTTTCTTGTTGGTGATTCTTTCCGGCCCGGCCATCTGATCTCCAGGATAGAGTGAAGACAGTCGTTGGTTGATGAAGGTCTGCAACAGGCTGTTGGAAATATTCTTTGTGACCCGCCCGCCATGTTTCTGGTCCGTATAGAAGAATTGACTTTACGTTTGTATTGAAAATCCGACCGAATTTCGTTTTCGAAGCAGAGTGACGAAGATTTCCAGATTGGTTGTTTCAGGTTGATGAATGTGTTTCTCGCCTCCCCAATTATTTCCCCATTTGACATCCTCGTCCATTCCTCCTGTAGTTGAGCCAATGCTCTCTAGATAAGTGAATGAATGAAGTAACCTCTTTCAAATCCCTCCCGTTGATGGTGATTGATGCTGAATGTTACTGCTGTTGGTGTTGTTGTTGTTGGTTGGTTATTTTCATCACGTCCGTCTTGTCTATGTTCACATGGAGTCCTGTCTTCACCGGCTACTTCTTCGACCAGTTTGTCGGTTTTTGCTTGTAAGTCTTCGATTTTGTGTGACATCAAACATAAATCATCCACGCGCGAAATCCAGGTCTTCTAGGTTCTTCACGTCGGTCGGTGCAGGATATCCCTGTCCCGTTTCTCGTTTCCCACTGTCTGACGCATAATCCAGTCAGTCCACCACATTTAGGAATATCATTCATCGGTGATAATAAGCACCCTTGTCAGACTCCTGTGTTTACTCCAGACGCCTCGCTGAGTTTTCCGTTGTGGATGACTTGACATGTTCCGTTGTCGTACAGCTGTTGAATAAGGTTGATGAATATTTGGGGTACACCGTAGTACTCATACCCCAACCAACAACCAAATCGCTACAGAAACTTCAACGAATAAATAATAATCTATACCCATTTATTATTATTACTTTTATCTTGTCTAAACTCCAATGAAAGCAATAGTGTACAGATTATTTAGAAACAAGTAGGATAATGACCAACCAGATTACGAATGCCAGCTGAGCTATTTAATTATAAATTATCACCACAAAAGAAACACTTTGCATATTATTTACATTTTATAAATATACATGTCGACAATTCTTTGTTTACTTTATATATTCATCAATCATCCTCCCAATAATTCCACAGATATCCTTCCGTTTCAAATCCCTTTTTTCATTGCTTCAGGAGATATCACGCAATTGCTAATCCTTAAGCAAGTATATCAGTTTATGTGAATAATGTGCATTAATCCTTTAGCATTTTTACAGTTGACATAAGCAGCATTAGGTATATGCGTGTTAACATTTCATTTAAAAATGCATAAAGTCGAATTTAGAATGGAAGAGAATAAGACTCTGAATGAATTTTTCATCTAACTCACGTCTATCCATTCATTCATTCATTCGTTAAAGCATGCATGTACTTTTTAAGCGGATGTGTGGGCGATGATGGCTCGGTTATAAATGATCCTATATCAAAATTGTCTGTCTTTCTGGAAAGATAAAACAACATATTGAAAGAAAACACGCAGAATGGCAATAGTGCTTGATAAAACCTCTTTGTTTTAGTTCCTCAGATTTTCTAAAACTTCATTTTCCTACTTGTTTCTAAGTAATCTGTACACTATTGCTTTCATTGGAGTTTAGACAAGATAAAAGTAATAATAATAAATGGGTATAGATTATTATTTATTCGTTGAAGTTTCTGTAGCGATTTGGTTGTTGGTTGGGGTATGAGTACTACGGTGTACCCCAAATATTCATCAACCTTATTCAAGTAGAGTAGATCCCGAGTGTGGAATGAGTTGGGTATTGGTCGGAGAAGATCTTGTGAGTAGGAGATGAGAGCTTATAGTCAGTCGAATTTTTAACTGATGCTGGTTTTAAGCTCGCCAACAGTTGGTTTCTTATATTTCCTCCGTTTAAAGTGAAGTTTCAAATGGTCTGGAAGGAGGGAAATAGATACCTACTGACTGGATGAAAGGTTACCTTGTGAAACTACCAAAGAAGGGCGACTTACGCACCACTCTCCAAGAACTGGCGGGAAATCATGCCCCTGTCGGCGCCGAGTAAAATTTTGGAGAGAGTAAAGTACGCACTGGTTGCAGAATTCCAATCAGAACAACTACAGGAGGAACGGATGAGGATGTCAAATCGAGAACCGAGAAGGCGAGAAACACATTCATCAACCTGAAACAACCAATCTGGAAATCTTCGTCACTCTGCTTCGAAAACGAAATTCGGTCGGATTTTCAATACAAACGTAAAGTCAATTCTTCTATACGGACCAGAAACATGGCGGGCGGGTCACAAAGAATATTTCCAACAGCCTGTTGCAGACCTTCATCAACCAACGACTGTCTTCACTCTATCCTGGAGATCAGATGGCCGGGCCGGAAAGAATCACCAACAAGAAACTATGGGAAGAAACAAACAAAACAAGAACCAATCGCCAACCAACAAATATGCAGGAGAAAGTAAATTGAGATGGATTGGACACTCGCTCGCTGAGGAGGCCGCCGCTGGGTGACATCGCGCGCGCGTTAGGCCATCGCCCGATTGGAACCAGGCCGAAAGGGAAGTGGCGGGTGAGTCGTCGGTGCAAGGGTGACATGGAGGAGATGGTGTGAAGAGGAGTTGAAAGAGTACGGACCAACATGGATGCAGGTGAAAAGTACAGTAGAAGGAAGACAGAAGCAAGTGGATACGTGCAGTTGAAGCCCTATGTTCCACTAGGAACCCGTAGGGAAGAATTATAATAATAGATTATTAATGTGAATAAGATTTTTTAACGGCATTTGAAACTGGACGCTAACACTAGGGGGTTATTAGCCATATACGAAATGGCTTACTCTATATAGTCACTAATTAATCAGCGTATCCATTCTAGTTCTATAGATACTGAATAACTCATTGACCGACAATCCTCCAAATCTCTTAACAGGGTACGCATCCTTTGTGATTACGTGCCGATAATGAAAATAACTTATGTACAGGACTCTCGATCGATGGCCTTCAATCACCTCATAAAATTCAAGTCGATTTACGTCTGTTTATTTGACAAAAATAATAAACAATAGGTTGAGTAGGGGATGAATCAAAATGTTTAGTTAGTAATGTAATGGATGCGATTTTCACAGTGTTAAAAACAGAGCATATCTCTAGCTTATTGACACACACATAAACTCACTAGTGGAGGGAATAAGATTCACTTTTGAAGCAGAAAATGAACAAGGAGAATTAGCTATGGTAGATTGTAAAATAGAACGAATAGAAGAAGGTAGACTATACACTAGTGTGTACAGAAAACCAGCTCATTCTAATAGATACTTAGACTTTAATTCGTCTCACCCGTTAACTGTTAAGGCAGGCTTAGTTAAGTGTTTAACAAACCGAGCAGTAGCATTATTTAGTATAAGAAAAGACCTAAGTGATGAAATGAAACAGATAGAAGAGGCGTTGGTATTGAATAACCATCCTACAAAATTCATAAGGAATATGAAAATAGGTCAAAAGCAAAGTAAAAATAATGGCGAAACTAGTAATTATAACATAAATAAGAGAGAATATAAGGCATCTACTGTTATACCATATAAGGAGGGGACATCTCAGATCCTGGGTAGGATTCTTTATAAAACAGCAAATAGGGTGGCATTCAAACCTACAAACTCACTCAGGGACAAGCTCTTCAGGGTAGCAGACCAGATGGATCTAATTGGACAAAATAATATAATTTACAAAATACTCTGCAATGATTGTGACTTAAGTCAACTACATAGGTTCACCTAATAGATCAGGAGTAGTGAGATTAGCAGACCATAAGAATTTAGCTAAAGTAAGAATGGTAGACATTTATAATGTTATATTTGTAAAATCTCAGCGAAATTGAAATGAGTAATTCAAACGTTTCGTTCGGAAATCTCGTCCGAACTTCTTCAGGGAAATTTATCGAAATCAACATAACGAAAGAGGTTTATATATAAAGGGAAACCTCTTGTTTTTTGAAAATTTTATCCAATCATGAGTCATGCAACAGGTATCAGTATGTGTAATAAATAAATAGAATTGTATGTTTATATAAAAGTACATCTCTTATTTTTAAATATGAATCAAGAAACAGCTATCAATATGTATACTAAACAAAACAAAACAAAAATTGTATGAACTATGATCAAAAACTTTTTTGACCTCAGACTTTCAAAATTTGTCTACTTTTAAGGTATCATTATATTTACTGATATTAATTGTCTACTTTTTTTTAAAATATATGAGTATATGCAGTATATGCAGGATACAATGGTGTATGTGTGTATGTGTGTGTGGGTAGAACAGTCATAAAACATTTGTTATTCTCATATGAGCTGTGATCAAGATTTGATCGGATAGTTACAAAATAATTGACATTTTTATAAATATATAATTTAATATTTTTATAAATTTGTTATTCTCTCCATAAGAAGACGTAGACAATCGGGAATTTGACCAGGTGTGACTATCCCTCCTTAAAAAGTGACTTAGTTTCAGTCTAAACAAAAGGCGTTCATCAGCTTTTGAAGTAGTTCCTGCAATTGAACCGTCGTTAAAGTCAGTGAAAGCCAAAGAGGCAAACGTCATTAGACACAAAATTGCAGCCGTACTACTGAACCAGAAGCCAAATGCGCCGAATATAAATAAAAACCAGCCAATGGCATTAAGACAACTACAACAAGATAAATCAATTGTAATTACAAGAGCAGATAAAGGCAATATCACAGTTGTCACGAACTCTGCAGATTACGAAAAGATCATCTTAATGACGGACCTTATGAAAAATTCAACGTGAATAAATCAAGAGCGACATTAAATAAGCTGAAGGCTGAAACAAGCAAAATGCTACAGTCAATAAAAGAAAAGCTCGGCGTATCACTTTGGTTTACTCTAGCTCCAAAAAGTTGCAGCCCCTGTAGAGTTTATGGGTTACCAAAAATACACAAACCAGAAGTACCATTACGTCCAATAGTGGATTTTACTAACTCTCCAACATACAAACTCTCAAAATACATTTATCGAATTCGTAGCCCACATGAAATGAAAGTGGAGGATGGAGTGAAAAATAAGTATGAATTTAAGAGGAAAATAAATTTGACTAATATTGAAGAAGATGAAATAATGGCAAGTTTCGATGCTTATTCATTATTCACGAATGTTCCCGTTAATGATTCTTTACGTATTATTTATAATTTACTTTGTGCAGACGACGAACTCAATGGTCGTTGTCCTTTAAATCCCGACGAAATTATGAAGGTATTAGAATTGTGTCTTCGATCCACTTTATTTACATTTAGAAGGGTTCTTTACCGTCAAACAGGACGCATTGCTATGAAATCACCAGTATCTATGCTATTCGCCAATCTGTTTATGCACTCATTAGAAAAAAATGCAATTATGAGATGCCCTAGGCCCCCAAAGATGTGGTTAAGATACGTAGATGATACCTTCATCATAATCAAACGTAGTTTGTTAAATGAACTTTTTCACTAAATAAACAATATGTCAGAAACTATCAAGTTCTCCAAAGAGGTTGAATCCGATGAAAATGAGTTGGCGTTTCTGGACTGTTTAGTAAAAGAAAATTAGATGGAAAATTTTAAATAAACATTTTCAGAAAGCTAACAAATTCGGATAGATATCTAGATTACCATTCAGCTTACCCATTTACCACCAAAGTAACTGTGGTCAAGAATCTGATCAACAGAGCCAAACGTCTAGTTACTCAGGGGGAAGATATTAACAAGGAACTAAAATTAGTTCAGTCCACTCTTGAGTCAAATAATTATCCTAAAGCCCTCATAAAAAGATACTTAAAATGTGAAGATAAGGATGAATCAAAACCTGTTGTTAAGAATTGGGTTAGTACAGCGGTGGTTCCTTACCGCAAAGAAACATCCGATGAAATAAAGCGAATCCTTAACGAGCATAACATAAGAGTGTACTTTCGTGCATCTAACACCTTGCGCTCATTACTGGTGAAGGTTAAGGATAAAATTGAACAAGAAAACCAGCAGAATTGCGTATACCAGATCAATTGTGGGGATTGTAACGCTGTATATGTAGGAGAAACTTCTAGACAGGTAAATATAAGAATGAAAGAGCATAAACAATGTCTAAAGGTGGTTCCAAAGAGCTGTGAAGACTTGAAGAAGCTAGAAAACAACTCAGCGATTGCACTGCATTCGATAGAAATGGGACACAAAATCGACTTTGATAAGACTAAAGTTTTGCAAAAAGGTTTTGGTTCATATAAATAAAGACTGACTGCAGAAGCCCTACATATATGGGTGAATCCCAACAGTTTAAACAGACTTAAAGGTGTGATGTTAGCTAATGCATGGCAAATCCTGGCTAATAAACAAAATAAAATTTGATATGCATGAACAAGTAGTCACACTTGGTCAAATTCCCGATTGTCTACATCTTCTTATGGAGAGAATAACAAATTTATAAAAAAAATTAAATTATATCTATAAAAATGTCAATTATTTTGTAACTATCCGGTCAAATCTTGATCACAGCTCATATGAGAATAGCAAATGTTTTATGACTGTTCCACCCACCCACCCACACATACACACATACACCATTGTATCCTGCATATACTGCATATACTCATATATTTTAACAAAAGTAGACAATTAATATCAGTAAATATAATTATACCTTAAAAGTAGACAAATTTTGAAAGTCTGAGGTCAAAAAAGTTTTTGATCATAGTTCATACAATTTTTGTTTTGTTTTGTTTAGTATATCTATTGACAGCTGTTTCTTGATTCATATTTAAAAATAAGAGATGTACTTTTATATAAACATACAATTCTATTTATTTATTACACATACTGATACCTGTTGCATGACTCATGATTGGATAAAATTTTCAAAAAACAAGAGGTTTCCCTTTATATATAAACCTCTTTCGTTATGTTGATTTCGATAAATTTCCCTGAAGAAGTTCGGACGAGATTTCCGAACGAAACGTTTGAATTACTCATTTCAATTTCGCTGAGATTTTACAAATATAACTTTATAAATATACAATTGTTGGATGGTGGCTAGCAGTGGAATCCAGGATGCGCATTTCGTCCTATTTGGGACTCGTCAGCTGGATGTACCTGCATTTCTCAGTGAGTGATGATGTTCCCACCGAGGCTCGAACCCAGTACCCATAGTTTCAAACGCCAAAGCATTATCCACTAGACCACTTGGGCCACGAGAGCCACCTCTTGTGCGACGGGTCATATTAATTATTGAATTGAATTTTTGATTTTCCCGTCGATTGATCAAAAATTCAATTCAATAATTAATATGACCCGTCGCACAAGAGGTGGCTCTCGTGGCCCAAGTGGTCTAGTGGATAACGCTTTGGCGTTTGAAACTATGGGTACTGGGTTCGAGCCTCGGTGGGAACATCATCACTCACTGAGAAATGCAGGTACATCCAGCTGACGAGTCCCAAATAGGACGAAATGCGCATCCTGGATTCCACTGCTAGCCACCATCCAACAATTGTATACTAACTAAATACCCAGACATCGTCGAAGCATCTGCACAAGAAGCCGACATGTCAACCTGAGACCGAGCACTTCGGTCCAATCAATCGACGGGAAAATCAAAAATTCAATTCAATAACTTTATAAATATCTACTTCTCACTCAGCGCTCAATTATTTTGCAACTATCTGGTCAAATCTTGATCACAGTTCGTATGAATAAGAATGGTTGACCTCGAGAAGATGAATAATTTAGAAAAAAGTTCAGCAATTGCACCGCATGCACCAACACAAAACCGCACAATAGGGTGGGAGAGGGTTAAAATTCTTAGAAGTAATCTACGTAGGTGGAGAGAGAGATTGATTACACAATACTGGTTCATTGAGTCTACACCCAACACATCCAACAGAAATGACTCAATGCAAATACCAGAAATACGGAAGATATTATTACCATCAGTCAGTCAAATCAGAGGAGGATAATAAATAATCTTAAATTATATTCTATTTTAATTCAAGCACATCACAACATTCTAACAAGTTACTTATTTTGACTTTAAAAACACTCGTCTTATTTCCCAACTCATTGTAATTGATGAATAACACTCATATTATTATTTCAGAATGTACATTATCCCATATTGATTTTCATTCAAATATCTAGTCAATTCCACTCATGTATATAAATGAAGGAAAAAAGTTGTGTGAGTGAGTGACTTGATATGATTATGACTGGCAATAGTCTGTGCTCAAAACGTCATCAGTTAATATTACTGTGTAACACAGTGTGACTTATCAAAATAAAATCTTATCCATAATGGAGTTGTAATGGACAGATTATTTGGCAAATACCTCCTGGCGAACTACACGTATTATTCTCTACATGACTGATGGTGATTCCTAGTCTGAAAGATGAAGTACCTAGACTAACCCTTTCTAATTGTATCTATCAATTCAACTGCGCTTGTGGAGCCAGTTATATTGGCCGTTGCTTTAGGAACTTGATTTTTCGTGCTCGAGAACATTTCCCAGCATGGCTACGTAAAGGTGTAGTGAAAACTATTAACAGCTCGATACTGGAACATCTGGTGCAAACCGGCCACAAATACAGCGTACATGAATCCTCCTCTATATTAAACCGGGTGCCAAATAAATTGCCAAAACATTTGTAGCAGTAAATCATTCCCCAAAATTATTGACCACATCAATCACTCATTGGATGCTGACCACCACTGTTTAAGTCGACTTGTTTAGCTGAAGGCTTCCGGTCAAGCATCCCCGCCATTTGGTACCCCGTCGTGTCACGTGCACGATCACTAGCTAGCTAAGCGTTCGTCTAACGGCTTGTTTTGGTCTCGAAATATATCACTTAGTTTGGACGATCAATTATTGGCTTTTGCTTTGTCTTTGGTACGCGAGAATAATAATTAGAAGTTGCTGAACGAGATATCCGTCAACCTTTAAACTGGTGAGCCCAACCGCGAACTTCATCCACGATAAATCCGCAGATAACCCCGGTGAGTTCGTTCCATTTTGTATTTGTTCTTGTACCATATATTATTCGACATAATTTTCGTCATGAGTGATCTTAGTCCCAAGGTCATCCGTATCCGCTCAACTCCTAAAACCATTCAGCTCGTACCATACTGGCCAGATAATGCTGAAACGTGGTTTCTGCTAGCTGAAGCAGATTTTTGTGAGCATGGGATAACCGATCAACGTTCACAGTTACTTGCAGTTATTCACGCCCTACCGCGGGAATTCAGCAAGTACGTAACATCACAGATGTTGAGTCCCGAGGTAAGTAACTCGTACGAGTTGCTGAAAGCATCCCTCCTCAGGAGAAACGTTCTCACGGACCGACAACGTCTAGATGAATTATTTCGTAACATCGAGTTAGGAGATCAGTCAGCCGTGAGCATGCTGACAAGAATGAAAGAAATCGTCGGCCAAAGTCAGTTCGACGAAGGACTGTTTAGAGAACTCTTCTTAACCAAGTTGCCACAGTCTGTACAGACCGTACTTGTGACACTTCAGGGTACTGTAATAGAGAACTTAGCTATTACTGCAGATAGGATTCTAGAAATAACTAAACGGTCTGTTCCCGAAATATGCTCGATGACTAAGCAGACTTCGAGTAAGGATCCTGCAATGATAGAGTTATGCAACTCCATCCAGCAGATGTTTAGGTCAAACATGCATTCTAACTCCTCCGATCGTCGTCCTAAATCTCCTCAACGCAGGAACTCACGTGGTCGATCTAAGTCCAAACCACGTTCACTGAAAAACCCTGACTGGTGCTGGTACCACAACACCTATGGCCAAGAAGCGAAGTGTTGCCGTAAGCCTTGTAACTTCGGAAATGTCTCAAAGTCTGTGGGAAACTATCCCGCCGGCACGCGTTAGCGGCAACCGTCGCCGGTGGCACTAGCCGCCTACTTTACATCCATGATGTGATAAGCCAGACTCGATACTTAGTCGACACAGGCGCCGAAGTCAGCGTCCTTCCTGCTACAGCAGCAGATCGACAGAAGGAACCTACCTTCAACTTACAGGCTGCAAATGGAAAACCAATCGCAACCTTTGGTAGGAAATACGTCTATCTGAACGTAGGTTTACGCAAACCTATTCGGTGGATTTTCCTTCTCGCTGACGTTACAATGCCCATCATTGGCACGGACCTACTTAATCATCATGATTTACTCGTAGACGTCCGCCGAAAACGACTGATTGACAATACTACTAGTCTGTCTATCAAAGGCATCAGCTACATAGGCCCTAGTTTGTCACCCGTTAAGATAAAGGCAATCCTTGATCCAACTTTTCAACCTATGTTGACAAGTATCCGGAACTTAATTGCCCGTCGAACGACCTACCGTGCATAACCAGCAATGTTATGCACCACATCATTACCACAGGACAACCTGTGACATCTAAAGCACGACGATTAGCTCCTGACAAACTGAGAATCGCCAGGAATGAATTTGACCATATGCTTACCCTTGGCATCATTCGACCTTCGAATAGCCCATGGGCATCCCCACTTCATATGGTTCCGAAAAAGGATAGCAATGATTGGCGACCCACCGGTGATTACCGGCGAGTGAATGCCAAAACAACCCCTGATTGCTACCCGTTGCCTCATATACACGACTTGACGGCAACCTTATCCGGCGCGACTATATTCTCCAAAATCGACTTGGTTAAAGCGTATAACCAAATCCCGATGGCAACAGAAGATATCCCGAAAACGGCTATCATTACGCCTTTCGGACTTTTTGAATTTCTACGTATGCCATTCGGTCTCCGGAATGCAGCCCAAACATTCCAACGCTTCATTGACGAAGTATTTCGCGGTCTCGACTTTGTATACGCATACTTAGACGACTGCCTCATTGCCAGTCCAGACAAGGAAACTCACCTTAGGCACTTGGACTTGGCATTTGACAGGTTACGCCAACATGGTGTTACCATTAATATTCAAAAGTGTCAAATCGGTGTTGACTCACTCGACTTTCTGGGTCACACTATTGACTGCAAGGGCATTCGCCCACTGGCTACTAAGGTCGAGGCTATACTGAACTTTCCAGAGCCACAGACGGTGAAAAGTCTCCGCACTTTTAACGGCTTAGTAAGTTATTATCGACGCTTTATTCCCAACTGTGCCTCTTTGATTCAGCCATTGACAGACCTCCTTCGAGGGAATAACAAGTCCATAGAACTTGACGCGTCTGCTCGAAATGCTTTTACCCAGATTAAAAAAGCTATTGCGAATGCCACACTTCTGATGTATCAGGATCCAACGGCACCGTTAAGTATCTCGGTTGATGCATCAAACACTGCAATCGGCGCAGTTCTACAACAGCTAGTTGACAATGAGTGGCAACCACTCGCCTTTTTCTCGCGGCGCCTTCAATTAGCTGAAACGAAGTACAGCACATTCGGCAGAGAACTTCTGGCTATGTACTGTGCTATACGACATTTTAGACATTCGGTAGAGGGTCGTGAATTCATAATTTTTACGGATCACAAACCTCTGACGTACTCTCTGAACTCACCTTCAGATAAGTATTCACCCAGGGAATCACGACAACTGGATTACGTCTCACAGTTTACATCAGATATTCGCCATGTATCCGGAGTAAACAACACTGTGGCAGATGCCTTGTCGCGCGTTTGTTCCCTCACCCAAATCGACGGCATAGACCTTGTAAAACTGGCTCGTCTTCAAAAAGAAGATACCGAGCTTCAACATGAGTTGTCGAAAACAACTCTACAATTAGCTGAGAAACCCTTAGGTATGGGAAGAGATACTATTCTATGTGACATTTCCACGAGTACTCCTCGCCCCATCGTGCCTAAAAGTTATCGCCGTAACGTCTTCAATACGTTGCATGGCTTATCTCACCCAGGTATTCGAACTACTGTCAAGCTCGTAACTAGTCGGTTTTGTTGGCCTGGCATTAATAAAGAAGTAAGGGAATGGGCACACACGTGCTTAGCTTGTCAAAAGTGCAAGGTGATAAGACACACCAAAAGCCCACTTGGCACCTTTCTTCTCCCTGACGCTCGTTTCGAACACGTCCATATAGATTTGGTTGGACCCCTTCCTGAATCACATGGATATACTTATATTTTAACTTGCATCGATCGATTCACACGATGGCCGGAAGCAGTACCCATCAAGGACGTATCTGCTGAAACAGTCGCACGCGTCTTCGTAGAAAGATGGATTGCTAACTTTGGATGCCCATCTTCCATAACAACTGATCGCGGGCGGCAATTCGAAAGTGGCTTATTCTTCGCCCTGACTAAAATCATAGGTTGCATGCGATTTCGAACAACAGCCTACCATCCTCAAGCTAATGGTATGGTAGAACGTCTACACAGACAGCTGAAAGCTGGTCTGTCAGCTGCAAACACCACCCATTGGACTGAATCCCTTCCGTTAGTTCTCCTAGGGATACGAAACGCCTTGAAAACCGATGCTGGTTGTACTAGCGCCGAGCTAGTATATGGCACGACACTGCGACTGCCTGGTGAATTTGTTTCTCCCTCGAGCTTCCCACCAGTGGTAGATCACGCTTCATACGTCAGCAGGCTTACAAACGCAATGCGTTCAGTTAAACCTGCTCCCCTTCGTCCACAGTCCATTGATGTTTTCGTTCATCCGTGTTTGAAAACTTCTTCACATGTATTTGTTCGTCGCGACTCTGTGCGCAGACCCCTGGAACCCCCATACGACGGACCTTATAAAGTAATTAAACGTTCTGATAAATTCTTTGTCTTGGACAAAAACGGCCGCGAGGACACCGTCAGCATTGACCGTCTGAAACCGGCTTACTTGGAGGGTAATCCTATTAGCATAGAGCTCAACGTACCCCAAAATCCACAAGTAACAGAAGATCGTTTAGACATCGATGAAGTCACTAGCACAGCGACAGCTACCGAACCTTCTATCGAGCCTCCCAAGAAAACCCGTTCTGGACGCACCGTAAGGTTCCCAGAATATCTGCACACTTATTTGACTTAACGAAGTCGTGTGATTCACGCAACTCATTCGTTTGTGGTACTGACTATTTTTTTGACGTATCAATTTTTTTTATATACAGTACCACCGAACACAAAATTTTTTTTTCAACAGTTCATGTAACATACACAAAAAAATTAATTAGATGTATTTTTTTTCGATGTTCTGAACTTAGCATTATTTTACTGTATAGTAAATGCACATAATATTTTTTAACCAAAAAGCTCATTTCGTACATTTTCCTCGACATGGTTCTTAGCGTTCTTGTTTTCTTTTCCAGGTGCGACGGGCACTGGACAGGAAACAAACGAAGCACGGAATCCAACGAACAACAACAAGGAAGCTATGTACAAACACCCTATTAGCATAGGCAGACAAACCAGTAGGCATAAGACCAAGCCGCTCGGAAGATTTTTTTCACCCGAAAGGGAACCATCGAGTTTTTTTACTTCCGGCTGGTTCTGTCTTAGGGTCCTCACGACCCCACTAGGGGGGAGTGAGCTGTAGCGGTAAATAATTCCCCAAAATTATTGACCACAGCAATCACTCATTGGATGCTGACCACCACTGTTTAAGTCGACTTGTTTAGCTGAAGGCTTCCGGTCAAGCATCCCCGCCATTTGGTACCCCGTCGTGTCACGTGCACGATCACTAGCTAGCTAAGCGTTCGTCTAACGGCTTGTTTTGGTCTCGAAATATATCACTTAGTTTGGACGATCAATTATTGGCTTTTGCTTTGTCTTTGGTACGCGAGAATAAATTAATTAGAAGTTGCTGAACGAGATATCCGTCAACCTTTAAACATTGAAGCACCGCAGGCTCCAAACAGCAGAGGTTATTGCGATTCGCCTCAAACAATTAGAGCTCTGTATCCAAAAGAAGCAAGTCCAGCTTCTACTATTGCCCCGGCCTTCAGTAGAAACTATAAACTCATGAATTTGTAATATTGTCCTTCCATATTCTGACATTCAGCTTTTTTTATGTTGATGCGATTCAGCTGTAATCTATCAGTATTATTGATTTAATAATAATAATAACGGATTTATTCCGGACAGTATGGAATTTTCAGCGTGCATTACAATATATTGCATTTAATTACCTCATAAATTTTATAAAACTTTTAAAATCAAAAAGCAACACCCAAAAAAGATAAATGAAAAAAACAAAAACTAATGGGACTATTTGTTAGAGTGCCGCAGTACGCTGATCGTATCATACCTAACGGATTTCTCATCACATAACAGCTGTGCCAGATATGGTATTGTGGAGTTTTTGTACTTGGTAGTCCTAGCATATAGCCTCCTATAGCTGCTTCTAGTTCTACCAGATGAAATGCAAGGAGAGAGACAGCTGCGTATAGCGAGGATGCTCGGGGTCTGACAATATTGTATTCGCTAGTTTCTTACATGACATAATATGTCTATCCACAATAGTGTTAACCAGTTGATTTAACGATATCCCACTTGCCCTACTAACGGCTTTTAGTGCCTGCCCTTCTCAGCAAAGCAAAGTCTTTCTTAAGTAGTCCAGGAAAGATTAATGGGGAGCAGTGAAGAGGGATGGGTAGAATACAAGAAATTGATTTGATTTGATGTTATTTAAACATTAATGTCGTTCATAACACTAATGTGGAGCCTGATGATGAAGGGGTTATCGAATAGAGTACTCTTTGTTCAGTATCCATTCTTTTGAAAATACCTCCTGGACGATCTATTTATAATATTTATGCATATTTAGACATTTTAACTAATTTTGTGAATATTATACGTTTCCGCCTAGACTGAGTATCATTAATTTAACAATAGCTTATCATATTTTGATTTGCGACCATTATTGTTTGCCTTTGTCCTTGTTTAGCCTTTGATTGTAGTACTTCTCCTTACTGTGGTGTATGTACACTGGTAATGTGTTGTTTAACGATATGAGTTTGTTTGAATGAACGTAGGTCATCCTGACCCAGAACTTTCTACGAGAAGCGTTGATGTGTGTGGTTCTTGTGGACAGAGCTTTTGTTCCAGCCTCGGTGGAAATATTCTCCTTGGTTCTAAAGTATCTTTTAGAGTTCAATTCTGGTTAACTAATTATGCCTTACGGTACTTGGTTTTGGTATTTAGAAACATCCATTGCCTGTATAACTGCCTGTCATCACTGTTGAGGTAATTTTCAATTTAATGTTATTATTGTTCAGTAGAACTGCTGAAATATTGGAGATTAATCATCTTTTCCCTGCTTCTGGAATGTTTTGTGATAGCGTGTGTCTCAACGAAGTTTTGTTAGCTATACAGTACACTGCAGAGATTAGTTTCTTGCCTTCAGAACATAAGTGGTTAAATTTAATCCCTACAAGTATCATATATAAAGTACTGTTGCACTTTTAGGTGTAATGTGGTTGGTGTTTCTCGAAGAGAATAGAAACGGTGGTGAGCGAAGGTAGAAACATGCTACTGAAGTACAAAACGTACAAGACTATGTAAGTCAGTAGAAGAACTGTTGTGAGTTAGGTTCATTTATTTTGATATCAGACATATGAAGCATGGAGTTGGATAAATGATGATGTAACTAGGTAAGAGTGAAAAGAACTCAACACTTACATTTATTTAAATATTATATAATCACTTAAGGCTGAAAGATGAGTTACCAAGGTAGAGTAGTACTGCTACTACAACTTCTTTTTGAATACATGAGTAAGGTTTAAACCGTTTGATATTGATGGCTTCTTCGAAATTCAAGAGACGTCAGCTTGCTTACCAGTTTAACGAAATTCAAAATATCTTAAAACTGCGCTTCTCAAAGATTTACATTCTATTAATCAATTAAAACAATTAGTCCCTTTGATAAATTTGAATAAGGCATTAAGAAGACAAATTTCGCGAGATGATATCATTTCGTAGTTTCTTTACAACCGTTTAACAACTAACATGGTTAACAATAATAAAATAAAGTTCATGAATATTACTCAGTTAAATAAAAAAACAAAATTACATACTAATGACCAATCATATTAAGATAGGTCATGCAGTCCAGGGTAGGCGAAGATTGAAGTCTATTGTGTTGTTTTTGTACACACAGTTTAGGCTGTATGTGATTAATCCAAAGTGCTTCCATCACCTTCAATAACCTTGAATTAGAGTTATGTGCAATAATTGTGAAACAGTCATTAATATTCATTGATTTTGTGACCAGACATTAATAAGTGTGTTGCAATGGATGATGCTGGATTTCTTTTCAGCTTAATCTCATTGCGATTTTCTATATGATTTAGTAGCCATTTTGGAACATGTTCTTTTCAACGACATTGGAACATTCTATCGGTTCTACCTATATGAAAGTCACCTCCACTACAGGTGAACTTGTAGATACAGTGTGAAGTAGAGTCCACAGAAGTTCATCCTCTAATCGTAGGTACAGGGATCGAAAATGTTCGGCAAGTGAGAAGAAGAGATGCGGCGTAGAATGTGTGTTCAATGGCTGACCGATGTCTTTGAGGTGTCAGCTGCATAGTCTGGTCACCCTTGAATAGTAAGTTAATAAAGATAGTTTTCTTCGATACAGAAGCTGTCTTTTCTAGATGTGGTCTATGCTTACTGCGACAAGTGATGAAGTTCTCAGGATGACCATTAGCTAATAAAACTGAATGTATATGTCGAAACTCATCCATCAATGTGTCACTCGTGCATATTCTTCGGGCCCTTGAGAACAAACATTTCACTAGGGAACGTTTATACTGGATAGGAACAAAACTGGTAAAATGAAGATATTGTCCTCTCCGTCCATGTCTGTTCACAAAAAACAGATCGCTGAATCGTTCCATCATCTCTCCTGGTCACTGTAATATCTAGGAAACCGAGTTTGTTATTCATTTCGAGTTCGGAAGTCACTCGGAAATTTGGATGAATATGATTAAATAGAGTAATAAAGTTTTCAATAGACTTACCATTATTACCAATAATGAGTGTATCATCTACACAACGTTTACATAGCATACATTCTCCAAGCGCATCTTGCATTTGCTTCTATTAATCGCAAACTTTTTTTTGTATATGTTAAGAAAATCTAAGTTAGATCCTTTTGTTTGTTCTTTCAGTCTAGCTATACGTAAATTAATATACACAGCTTCGGATGGGGGTGTAAGAAAGGAAGGCTGTTTGTCAACTTTCGATTTGACTAATGAACATGTTGTTTATCAGAGAGGAACCAGTATAACCTCATGGAATGTTCTAGTGAGGGATTTCTTAAGTCATTTGTTTGCCATCACTACAATACCATTAATTACGTAATAAAACAGCTACGATGAATCTCACTTTAGTGTGTTTTTGTACTCTTATGTGAAATTCCAACCATTTTATGTAATATAATGTCCATACATTCTCCTTTAAAAACAAACTTATTCTTCATGACAGGATGTTTTTGGTCGTTGTATACATTCATTTCTTATTTATTTAATGGTATATGCCCGATAAATACAAGATGCGCGCTTCCTCTTGCTTGGAAAAAGTCAGACTGATATACGGCACCGTTAGTGAATGAGAGTATGATGTAGCATCCATGGCTTCGAAACTCAAAGTATCATCCACATGGTTATCCAGTCAATTTTGGAACCACATCTAGTACAATGGTTATCAGTTGTTATATGTTTCGCTTAATATGCGTATGAATCATTCAGTCATAGAATGTTTTCCAACGACGCTTATAATCCAGGATTCGATGCACAGCAGACGCACACTTAAACTTCAACTAGCTGATAATAAACCTGGTAAAGGGGCAAGGTTTGACGTGAGGTTAGCAACCCCCCCCCATCCCGTCAAAACGACATCACGACTACTAAAACTTCAAAGCTTGAAGTTCTATGCTCCACACGGAACGTAAATCGATAAAATTAAACAATAATCAATTAGCATTTTTCTGTTAATTCATTATAGCATACATTGAGGAAGCCGTCGAATGATATCGCACGCAAAGCCCTCGAGTGGAATCTAAGTGGGTAGCAATGAGTGAATCAACCTTAGGTAACAAGGAGGAGATCGTATGAGGAAGAGATGAGGGAGAGAGATAGAATTTGGGCATTTGTGTGGCAAGCCAGCTGAAGAAGACGGTAGAAAGCAGAACGTAGCGAAAATCGGTTGTTTAAGCCCTATACTCCACTCGGAACCCAAGGGAACAATAATAATAATAGATTATAGCCAAGCAGACTGCTCAGTGTCTTTTAGAATGCATAATACGCCCATTGGATTTCATCTACTGCGCTCGTCCTCATCAACAAGATTGACATCGTCTAAGTATCTCTGTAGTAGGAGCCAATATGTTAAGCAAAAATGGATCTATCCTATTATCTTAATAGCTAGACTGTTGCATACAAAGAACACATTCCAGAGTTATTTTTATGGTTATTCCCTTCATCATTTATGTAATTACTTCAGGACAATAATAATATTAATGATGATGACGATTATAATAATAATAATAATAATCGTTTTAGCCTCCTACATTCCTGAATGTTTTTTCCAGTGCACATTTATATGATTCCGGTAACTCTTGTATTTAACTCATTTAGTTGGTACTTATTTATTCTCTGATAAACTATATATATATATATATATATGCATTCATATTTATATATACATTGATAAGAAGATATTAAGTATGCTGTCTACAGTTAAAAAAGGATCAATTAAACATAGAAAGATAACGGTAGTTTACGTCATCCATAGGGAATGAAATAATCTCTTATCAAGCTTAGACAGATCGGACTAGAAACCATAATGGCGTTCAATAAAAAAGGCTTCAAACATTTCTTTTATCAACAGTTGTCCTCACTAGCTCCATACGGAAGATCAAATATCCAGAAAGAGGAAGTCACAATGATCTCTCTGGAATGAATCAATCAGGAACGTATCGAGCGAAAAATATTCCGGGGTAGAGATAGTGGTGAATTGGACACATTCTGGTGATTGACAATTTCTATTTCTGTATTGTTTAAATACTTACTGTTGCTTGTTATTATATTTCTTATGTGAATTGAATAATAATAATAATAATTCCGCCAAATACAAATTCCTAAATTCATCCCTCTTTGTGATTTGGTTGAATTCTTGTAATTCTGTCATGGCGAAATACTAATACTACGATTACAAATAATTACAACAATTTGGTGTCGCTATGGAACTAAAATAACCTTGGAAAGTTGTCTATAAATGGTTCACCGCGGGAAATCGCTGATTATCTTGAATGCTTCAACGCATGGTTCATGTCAAATAACGTTCGTGATGACAAAATTTCAGCTCATCTCATTACTGCTATTGGGCTAGATGAGTATAGCCTAGTGAAGACTCTGTCGTTTCCAGATAAACCGATTTCTCTGCCATATTATAAACTCCATGAACTTCTGATAGATCACTTCCATATAACTACTTTTGAAACACAAGAGAGGGCTCAATTCAACAAACTGGTTCGTGCTCCCAACCAGAAGATTCGAGAATTCATTCTTCAAATTCAAGCTTCAAAGTGTAACTTTGGAGATCAGCTGCATACTCAACTACTTGATCGTCTAATTGCTAGAATCAGTATTCCTAAGTTAGAGAAAGGGTTGGTTCAGCTTTCTTCCTGTAACTTTCAAACTGCTAAGGATTTATGTATTACATATGAAAATGTCAACAGTGAATACTCTGCTCCCACTAAGTCAGTGCCTGATGTCATGCTGTCCAAAGTCGATAATACAAGTGTTCATAGAAAGAAATCCAAACTGTCGTCCACAGGTAATAGAATACAGCGAGAGGTCAAAAACATTAAACCATGTTTATCCTGTGGAAAGTTACATCTAAGAAGTACTTTCCGTTTTCGGGGTGCTAAGTGTCACAAATGTGGTAAAGTTGGACACATCAAGACTGTTTGCAGAAGTTTGAATACTTATGTTACTCAGCATTCTTATAATTCTCCCAATCTGTCTAGTAAAATGGAGTCAATGTGTCTTTCAACTTTTCAAAATACTCAATCTCATCCGATGAAAATCTTCACTACAAGTTCAGCAATTCAAGCGTCAACTGTATCACGTGCTTTTAAAAATGAGGTAGCCGAGTTACGATGCGATCTGTCTAAAACACGAAAAAATTTGTTAGGGGTTGAAGAGAGCTTGAAAAGTAGCAATGAATTGGTTGGTGGTTTACAGGCAAAGAATAAAAATTTGACAGTTCAACTTTCAGCTACTGAGAATTCCTGTTTAATCAATGAGAAAGAAATCTGCAGACAGGTAACTCAAATTGTTGAGCTGGAATCTGAAAATAAGCGAAGTAGTGAAAGGACCCGTGAACTTGAATGTTTTGTTGAGTCAGCGTCAGGTGTGCAAAAGGATTTAGAACATCGTCATGGAGTGTTTCGGAAAAAAGTGAGTGAAATGGAAGCTGTCCGGTTGTTCATTCCTCAACAGCTGACTGAGACGAGAGAGCAACTGATTAAAACGGAGGAATTGCTGCATATGCATAAACTGAGTCTGTTGAATGCAGAACATACAAGTATCCATGAAAGTCCTGCAAAACTATTCAAATCTCGAATTCTCAGAAAGCATCTGATGTCCACGACTTCTAATGTACATTATTACAAAGGGAATGACTATAGACCTTCTGCTGGAATTATACTACAAAAATGGGAAATCGAGTGGTAAAGATATTAGACATCAAAGATCACTCAGTTCATAACAGACACCTGGACAAAGTGACAATAAATGAAGTAGGTCATTCCGAATATAATTTTGATGATTCCGCTACCAATCCTGATTTTGTAGATAATTCAGGAATAAGTCCGGATAATACTGATGAAAATAATATCACAGAATCAGTTAGAAGGTCGTAGCTACTTGCAAGCAAACCGAGACATCGTTATAAATACGCAAGGAGACATTCGACGTGTGGCGGATGTGGTGATTGACAATTTCTATCTCTGTGTTGTTTAAATACTTACTGTTGCTTGTTATTATATTTCTTATGTGAATTGAATAATAATAATAATAATTCCGCCAAATACAAATTCCTAAATTCATCCCTCTTTGTGTTTTGGTTGAATTCTTGTAATTCTGTCATGGCGAAATACTAATACTACGATTACAAATAATTACAACGCACATGCTCCAGGAAGACCTCCGAATAGAACTCAAATGGGAAACGACGACGTTGACATGAGTTCAAAGGTGACATGGGAGAGATTGTATGAGAAGGAGATGTAAGCTTATGATCAACTTGGAGTTTATTCCGCCCATAAAAAAGATATCTTCGACAGTTTACCATACAACGGGGAGCGATTAAACTTGTTCCCCGTTTGTAATCATTGAACAAGCCAAAATTATGTTCCACCGCAAACCTCAAAAGTGCACAAGTGATTATGTCACACCCCACATTAGTTACTTGCTTTCGTATGTGTATGGACACAGATAAATAGACAGCGGTAATCGTGCTTTGCATGTGAGGGTGGGAGAGAATATTCCGAAATGCTTACAAAGACAGATGAACTTTGGAAAATCAATAGACGCAGGTGAAAGACTATCAACTTCATCTGTAGCCAAACTTCCAATCGACATGAACCAAAGATTGATGTGAATACAGCTTTTGAAGTAATCTATAAAAATGGTCAAGGGTGTTTATTGAAATGTGCTGATGCTATAGCCATTTAGATAATCTCCGTCTTCTAACATCACATTATCCAAATTTATAAGTAAATTACTCCTGAAATAATCATTTTTCCAGTTGCTTTTTTGTTAAAAGGGAACTTGCTACATTTCCTTGTGATTCACCAGCTCCGTGCACATCAGAATGGTGATATATGTGAAAATAATCTTTTACACACGCGCACACACATGCCGAACACTAATCATTAAAGTAGACGACTGTCTGTATTTAGGTTCTCTTATGTTCGTTCAAATTTGTATTAGTGAGAATATGCAAGTGAGTGTTAAAAGGTTATGACTAAAGGTAGTTAAATAATTCTCTGTCGCTATGTGCGGTAGACTGGATAATGCGACAAACAGACAGTGGGCAGTGGGGAAACAGGCACGAAATTTACCCACAAAAAAAAACACTTGGAGGATCGGAACTTCTCCGTTACAATATTTGTGTCTGATTTCCCACTAACTGTAAGATATACAAGTGAAAAGTAACAAGTTGGCAGAAAAAGTATCCAGAGAAGATAGGACTTCCTTCAGGTGAACATAGAGAAGACAGAAGTGGAGGTGATGAAGATTCCTGGCGAACAACTACAGACCACAATGAGCATGAATGGGAGAAATCTGAAAGAAGAAACCTCCTCTACCTACCTACCTACCTACCTATCTACTAACGAGGATCATCGGGAAAGCAAGTCAAGCTCTCATCCGGATTTTCAACTCCAATGTAAAGTAAGTCAGTTCTGCTATACGGATCAGAGATTCGGCGTGTCACGAAGGGCACTTCGAACAAACTACAAACCTTCATCAACAGCTGTCTTCGCTCAATACTACTCAAGATCATATGACCAGCCAGAAAAGATCATCAGTAAGGAGGGATCTTTGACAATGAGCGAACCAACCCTGCAGGAAGCAGTGGTGCAACAAATATGCAGGAAGAAATGGATGTGAACTGGCTGGCCATACTCTGAGAAAACTAACCATTAAGTGACATCACATATCAGGCCACCACTAGAGTGGAACCCGAATGGGAACTGGTAAGTCGGTCGTCAGTGAGAGGGTGACATGGAGGAGGTGATGTGAAGAGGAGATGAAAGCATGTGAGCGGATGTAGAGTCAGGTGACAACGTTGCTAGAGAACTGAAAGCAATGGAGACTTGCGGCTAAGGCCCCATGTTCCTCTAGGAATTAAAGGAAACAACAATAATAATGTGCCACAACAAATAACAGTTCATCAGGAAACACATGACTAAGAAAACAGAAAAGGACTACTCACTATCCGTAAACAAGAAGCCTTTAAACATAAAACTTCAGTTCAAAGGCGATATACCTAGCAAAATAATTACGAAGAAGTTAAGAAAATCAGTTCAAAGAACTTTGAATGCTGGCAAACGACAAGTCTTATTTTCTACACCGCTGATGATGATTTCTCAATTGAAAGATGAATTACCCAAAGTAGCCACTTCTCATTGTATCCACCAATTCAACTGCACTTAGGGTGGAGCGAGTTATATTGGCCATCGCTCTAGGAACTTGATTTTTCATGCTCACTCGGAAAAATCTACCATTGTGGCTAAGTAAAGCTGTAATAAACACCATCAACCGTTTGATATTAAACCACCTGGTCCAAAACGGCCGGCCAACAAATCCAGCAATGAAGAATCCTTCACCATTATCTACCAGGTACCAAATAAATTATCAAAAACACCCAGGTATCGTATACTCGTGATTCGCGTGAAACAAACAGTGCTCTGACTGTGCAAAAGAAGCAAGTCCAGCCAGCCACTTCTTCTCCTGCCCTGGTCGGCTTTCAATGGAGCTTATAAATTCATGAATATCTTTTATTATCTTTCTCTAATTTTTCTGTCATTCAGCTTATTTTATGTTGATGCTATTGAGCTGTACTCTGTCAGGATTATTGATTCGATGCTATTTAAACAACACTAATGCTGTTACTAACACTAATTCATTCACTACTGTTATGTATTTATAATTGTAGAACCTGAAGAGGAGAAAGTTATCGAAAAGCATATTCTTTGTTTGTTCAGTAACCATTCTTTTGAAAAACATTTTTTGAAGGACATTTTTAATCAGCTGCAATAAACTTGTACTTATTATACAATTGGTGGATGGTGACTAGCAGTGGAATCCAGGACAGTGCGCATTTCATCTTATTTGGGAATCGTCAGCTGGATGTACCTGCATTTCTCAGTGAGTGATGATGTTCCCACCGAGGCTCGAATCCAGTGCCCATAGTTTCAAACGCCAAAGCGTTATCCACTAGACCACTTGGGCCACGAGAGCCACCTCTTGTGCAACGGGTCATATTAATTATTGAATTGGATTTTTTGATTTTCCCGTCGATTGATTGGACCGAAGTGTTCGGTCTCAGGTTGACATGTCGGCTTCTTGTGCAGATGCTTTGACGATGTCTGGGGATTTGATTTGTATACAATTGGTGGATGGTGTCTAGCAGTGGAATCCAGGATGCGCATTTCGTCTTATTTGGGAATCGTCAGCTGGATGTACCTGCATTTCTCAGTGAGTGATGATGTTCCCACCGAGGCTCGAATCCAGTGCCCATAGTTTCAAACGCCAAGGCTTTATCCACTAGACCATTTGAGCCACGAGAACACTTCGTTCGAATCAATCGACGGGAAAATCAAAAAGAAAAAAAAATTCATTTCAAAACTCGTACTTATATTTGCGTCAAATATGGATTACAAAAAAAGAAGAAGAAAATAACCGTAAAGACAGAACAGAACTGTACAAAAATAGTGTTAATATATACATAAAAATAGATATACATACATATGTATATATATGTATGCTTTATATGCATTTGTACTGTATACACAAATGCCTGAGTAATGTACCTCATGATCTTTTTGCATCATCATTAAATATTAAAAAGTAAATGCGATCATTGATCACATTATCTATCTATCAATCATGCCTACATCTGATCAACTCTTTCTGTTGTCTGGATTTGATCACGTGAAAAATTAACAAACACTTGATCTAGGGTTGTTTGTTTTACTGAATAGTGTTCAATGATACTGTCATCTTGCATATCTTTTAAAAATGTTAACAACTCTGATAACCGGATATCTTTACCCATTTGATATTCATAATAACGTGTTTGTATTTCATTGACTGTTGATGTAGGAAACTTCCGTTGAAAGTCTACCTTCAATTTGTTAATAGCATCATCACTAGCCAAAGGAGTTATGCGTATTTCAACGGTATAACCATTGCCGAAACAATTTTTTAAATGTTGTATACTACCAAAACACTTCAACTGACCATTTATCATAATACCAATACGTTGACATAAAGCTTCACATTCTTCCATACTATGCGATGTAAGGATAACAGATCGACCTTCTTTAACAAGGGCAATAATTTGATCCCACATAAAACGTCGTCCAACTGGATCCATACCACTAGTTGGTTCATCTAATAAAATAACTTGTGGTTTACCGATAATTGCAATCGCAGTGGATAATTTACGTCGATTTCCACCAGAATATGCTGAGGCAATACGATCAGCATACGGTGATAAACCCATATTTTGTAACATTTGTGTTACATTCATAGGTATTTCTTTTTCAGGGAAACCACGCAGCCGTGCATATAAACTTAGCGTCTCCCTGCCTGTCAGTAATTCGTGTACAGCATCGAATTGAGGACAGTAACCAAGACTTTTATGGGCGTTTTTAGTCTGAGTAACCACATTGAAACCATTGACAATTACACTTCCCATAGAAGGATGTAAATCACCAGTTATCATTTTAAAGGTTGTTGTTTTACCGGCTCCATTCACACCTAACAAACCAAAACATTCTGCTGGACGAACTGCAAATGTAAGCGAGTTAACGGATGGTTTATTTTTCAATGGGAAGAATTTGGTTAAATTTATGATTGCCACTGAATATATGGCATTTATTTGACCAGATTTATACGCCTAGATGAACAAAAGAAAAGGAAACAGAAATAATGCAGAGGTAACATAACTGATATGACTAAAAATTGTTTGCATATTTTTATGAGTGAAGCTCATCTAATGTAAAATACAACTAACTTGAAAAAAAAGTTAAACACCTATTCTGAATGAATTTAATAATCATAACGCATAGAATTTCTAGTGAGATTTTTTAAAGTTTAACCACACACAGATTGGTATGAGTTAGAGAACCCGATTGGAAAACCAAGGGGTAATGGCTACATGTTTCGTACTAATTTGACACTCATCATCAGGACACAGTCACTGGGATTCTTTGAATAAATATGTATTCCTCGTCAACAGCAACAACAACACCAACAGACAATAATTAGCCAGCATAAATGGGATGAACGTGAAAGAAACAACCAGCTTCACTACCTACCTGGGAAGAATCGTTTCAACTACAGGTGGCGGAGCTGATAACGATATCAAGGCGAGAATCAGGAAAGCAAGACAAGCTTTCATTACCCTTTAAGTCTGTGTGGAGGTCAACATCACTCAGCATCAAAAATAAGATCAGGATTTTCAACTCCAATCTGAAGTCAGTCAGTACCACTATACGGATCAGAGACTTGGCCAGAGCGTCATAAAGAGCATTTCAAACAAACTTCAAACCTTCATTAACAGTTGTCTTTGCTCAATACTCAAGATCAGATGGCCGGCCAGAAAAGATCACCAACAGGGATCTCTGACAGTGAGCGAACCATCACAGCAGGAACCGATTGTGAAGCAAATAGACAGGAAGAGATGGAGATGAATTGGCCATACACTGAGGAAACCATCAAGTGACATCACTAGACAAGCCATCGCTAGAGTGGAACCCGGTTGGGAAGCGGCGAGTTGGTCGCCAGTGAGAGGGTGACTTGGAGGAGGTCATGTGAAAAGGAGATGAAAGCATGTGGGCAGGCTTGGAGCGGGGTGAAAAAGTTGGCAGAAAACCGAACGCAATGGAGACGCGCAGCTGAAACCCTATGTTCCTATAGGAGTTAAAGGATATAATAATAATAATAATCCTGCTGAACAATCATGCGTTATCGTGGTTGTGATAGATAACAAATGTATTTTATTTGCTTTGAAATTTATATGTACCTGCTTTCATATAAGTTAGAAGTAATGTAGATAATTAAACAACCAACATGAACAGCAACAAAAACCAGCACCAATCACCATCAACTGGAGAGATCTTACAGAGGTTACCTCCTTCACTTATCTGTCCACGAAGCACCGTTCCAACCACCGGCGGAATGAATGAGGAGGTCAAAGGTGGCTAGAAAGGCGAGATATGCCTTGATCGATATGAAACCAGTTTGGAAATCTTCTGCAGTGCACTCAACCAGCTAGCATAAAAAATGGGATTCAGATTTTTAACACAACAATGAAGTCAGTCACTTCTTTTATACGAGTCAAAAACTTGGCGTTGGAGTAATGTGAAAAGATTTCCAACAAGCCACTGCAGACTTTTATCATCAGTTGCCAACTTCGCTGGCTGGCTCCATACTGAAGATGAAATGGCCAGTCTGTAAGAAAGAATTAGCAATAAGAAACTCTGGCTGGCTGGCTGGCTGAGAACAAACCAACAGAAGAAAACCGATTGTTCAACAAATATAAAGAAGAGGGTGGAGATGGATCAGGAATTCGTCGAGGAGACCTTCTAATGATGTTGCGCTCAATGTATGCCATTGCTCAATAGGAATCTGAATGGGAAGTGACAAGTGGGTCGTCGGTTTGAGGATGACATGGAGGAAATCGTTTTAGGCGGAGGAGATGAGAGATTATTTTCAGTCGTGTGGCTAGCCAGATGAAGAGGAGAAGAGAGAATAGAACAAAGTGGAGATGTGTTGTTGAAACCCTATGTTCCACCCGGAACCCAAGGGAATTATAATAATAATATGAATGTGATCTATTTCTTTACGGACAGTCTGTTGATATACTCTGTCAACTATTTGATTAAATTCACTATTCTGAAATTTTGTGACAGTTTACTTTGGAAACCCAAAGTAAAAGTTTACCCAAAAAGTTCATATCTATTCGATGCCATAAATAACAGTCAAAGAAGAAAGCATCACTGGATTACGACATGTATAACTGACTGACAAGAATGGTTCTCAGTTGCTCATCTACTGTATATTTAAAAAAAGATTTATTAAGACTTGCGGAGAGTCTACGAAGGGTTGTTACCTGAAGTGGTGACAACCATTAGTGTCCGTCAGGGAGGCCAGCCTACTATCCACATTTCTCTTTGATTTCATCATAGATGTACTAATGAACCTAACCCTAACTGATTCCAGAGACTCAGGGACTGACATATTACTATGAAATGGTCTTGCTAACTCAGAATATGCGGACAAAATAGTCCCACTTTTAGGTGAAGACGCTGTCAAAATACAGGAGAGTCTTCTTAACATCTCGAGCAACAATATTCCAATGTCTGGCATGCGATTCGCTCCCTTTATCAAATGTAAGATAATGCTAAAGGACTGGACTACATCGGCTAATCCTAGCCTAAAGATAGGAAGTGAAGTGGTTGGTGGAACGTGTTGACCACTTCATTTATTTGGGGAGCTGCATAAGTTAATGTCAGCGGGTTTATCGCTGACGAAATCTCAGCACGGATGTAGAAAGCTTGTTTGGCATACTCCAACTTACGCCATCTCTGATACAGATGTGATATCCAGTCGGCTGTCGACCAAAGGGAGTGTATACTGCTCAGTAGTTAGTTCATTCCGTCCTTCTTTATGGCTGGCTGTAAAAAATGGCCACCCACTGAAGGAGGAAAATATGAAAAGGGTGGCTAGCTGTCCTTGACCATAGATGTGTACGTTTTATCTCCTGTGCTGAGCGGTGTAATAAGGTGAGCAATTTTGAGGTTAGGCTTCGATCGAGCGCTATGTAAGTGGAAAGGGAATTCAGTCGATGAGGTTGTGAAGTTACATCGACTGAGATGGTTAGGACATGTGTTACGCATGCATCCCTAGCCATCGCCTTCCTCAACAAGTAATGTTAGCTGACATAGATTCGAGTAGTCTGGAAAAGAACTAGTGGTGGCAAAACCATAACATGGTATGAATCAATGAAATCTATAACAGTTAGTTTAGGCCATGTGGAGCGATACAGACTTCCTGGTTGGGGTCCTTGGGGTGGTAAAAAACCATTGACTGAGAACGATTGGCGATATGGCTGAAAATCATTCTCAATGGCTGGTGCAGATGCATTCACATTTTATTGTTTATAATAACTCTATTGCTCTTCCATGATTACTATTCTTTTTGCCCCACACTTCTAATTATGATCTCTTTCCTGAATCTCGTTTTATTCTCTTCTTTTGCTTTGTGTGCTACACAGCGTGCGGCAACTCGAACTACTGCACATCAGTTCAAAGTTCTATGTTGAAACCAGTCAGTCATCGAGTTAATAAGGCTTAAACTATATTTCATCATGAATACATCGGTATCAGCACACATCATAAATACTTTAGTATACATTAACATCTACGACACAGTAATAATCTAGTGGAACCCGAAAGGGAAGCGGCGAATCGGCCTTCCAATGGTGACATAGAGGAGGTCATTTGAAGAGGAGATGGACGTATGTGGGCATAGGTCGAGCCAGGTGAAAACGTAGGCGGGGAACCGAACCCAATGGAGATGTGCGGCTGAAGTCCTATGCTCCTCTAGGAACTATAGGAAACAGGAACAATATTTTCTATAGTTTGGTTTGTAAGGATTAGTTATGTTTTACGGGTTGATCACGGATTGATATCAGTTAGAGAACCATTGAAAACCAGGGAGTACTGGACAGCTGCTGTTTCATCCTAGTTTGGGGATCATCGGCAGTACGCACCCACTGGGATTCGAACCCGGGACCTCCCGGTTACAAGGCAAGCTCGTATACCATTCAGCCATTGAATCGGGTCCCAGTGGCTGAATGGTATACGAGCTTGCCTTGTAACCGGGAGGTCCCGGGTTCGAATCCCAGTGGGTGCGTACTGCCGATGATTCCCAAACTAGGATGAAACAGCAGCTGTCCAGTACTCCCTGGTTTTCAATGGTTCTCTAACTGATATCAATCCGTGATCAACCCGTAAAACAGGAACAATAACAATCTAGTACTCAACATATTGAATAACTCTCAATGCTTTTCACCTCTTGTCATAACACCATGTATCTCTACATACCGACTGACCGAATCCCAGCTTAGCACTTTGTACAGAAATGCAGCTGTTCAAGTTGTCACACTCCCTCCACATAACACCCGAAAGAAGAGAAAAGGGGAAAGAAGAGATTTAAAAGAACGATAATAGGCAGAAATGTAACGTGGAAAAACAGTTGGGTTTAATGGGTATGAGAGGACAAATAGAGTGAATGCATTTGCGCCATTGAGAACAACATTCAGTCGTATCAACAACTGTCTCTAGCCTTTGTTGGGTTATTGGCATCCTGAGGTAACCAGTCTATCAGTCTACACCTCAAACTAACTGCCAACGATTTCATGGAGTAACTCCAAGTTTTAGTTCGACTACTACTACTAGCTCTTTTCCAAACCGATTCTATGTTAGCTAAGACTGTCCGTCAAATAGGGAGATGATTAGTTCTGAGAAACACATGCCCTAGACATCATGACCGTTTTAATTTCACAACCTGGACAAATGACTTTCCGTCCTTACGTATCACTAGACGTCTAACTCCAATACTACTCACAATATGATACCACTAAATACATGAGACAGAACGCAAACATCTGTGGTCAAGTACATCTAGCCTTTTCAGATCTTTCGACCTCAGTTACCGTGTTTGACAGTTATAAAGGAGAAAGGGGTGAAATAGTGCGCAATACATACGTACTTAGATCGACAGCCAAATATCACATCCACTGTAGAGATGACGTAAGTGGGGAATCTGATACGAGACTTTCGTCACCAGTCAGTCTGTCGGGGCTGATGCAACTATTTCCAGATAAGTGCAGTGGTAAACACCCTCCTCCCAGCAGCTCACTTCCTATCTTTAAGCCAGGAATCAGTGTATTCCTGTCCTGTGGAATCATTCTACATTTAACAAGATCAAGTTGCCAGCGAGACACTCGAACACTTCTGCTCAAAGTGTTGAGGAGACTCTACACTTTATAAGCGTCCATACCTAGAAGGGATATATCATCCTCATATTCTAAGTCAACAAGACCATGCCATGGTAACAAGTCAATTCCGAAGTCTCTGAAGTCAGTTTGAGGCTACATATGCTAAGACTGTATTCACAGATGATAGTTTATATTTATCACTCGAAAAGTAAAAATCTCAATACTCATTTGCATTCTCAGAGGAACACAGGGCTTCATGATTGAGCTTTGGATTTCCAGTAGGAGTGTTGTTGTTCTACGAGATGAAGTTGCTAGCCTCATGCACAGCATTCCCTCTTTACCGTGATTACAAAGTTTTCTGTATAGAAAAAATTTAGTCAGACAATCAGAACGGGGACATGGCAAACGATGAAGAAAGAATACCGTATTACTGCAGTGTTTTGTGATAATTTTTGGCTTCATTATTCAACAACCCCTGTGGAGCTCACTGGGTAAGCTGTTGCTGGCTGAGTTTCGTGTCTGTTGTTTGGAAGAATCAGTTGGCGTAATTGAAGATAACCGTGTTAAAGTCCCCTAATCACTTAGACATTAAAATTATTCAGCATATACACCTGATATTACTGCGGTTACTAGATTGAAGGAAGGTTTAATTACAGGGATTAGCAAAGGATAAAGAAAGAAAACATTAATAATAATTTTTCAAGAATTGGCTTTTTATAGTAATTCTATTTGTTTCAGGTTAGACTACGGACTGATATCAGTTAGAGAGAGCCATTGAAAACTAAGGGGCACTGGACAGTTATTTCATCGTAGTTTGGGACTTATTGACAGTACGAAACCACTGGGTTTCAAACCCATGACCTACTGGTTACAAGGAAAGCTCGTATATCACTGAAACAGGTCCCAGTGGTTGAATGGTATTCAAGCTTACCTTGTTACCGAAAGGTCCTGGGTTCGAAACCCAGTGGGTGTATGGTCTAACCCGATATAATAATAATAATAAAGATGAGAGATTTATGCAAGTGCTAGTTGGATAATCCAGATAATTAGTCGTTACAGAGGTGTGAATAGATGGTGTGAATCTTCCACATAGAATTCCACACAAAAGAGAAGTAATTTAAGTTGCCGCACTTCTTATGGAAATACAACAGACCTAGGGGATGACAAGTATTGTATATACCTGACCCAAATAGAATGATTATTGGCCGTACCACACACAGCTTTAAACCACCGCTTCTCAATATCTTAACGACCTCAGTGACACAATCTGCATCTCCCAAGTGACTAAAGCCTGTAGTTGAAGGCTTCATGGAAAGATGGCAGGTTTCATTCTGACTACTTAAATCTCTGTCCCAATTTAATCAACAAACACTGCTTGTCGGGGAAGATCGTGTCTGTCCATGCACAACCCACGGATGGATGTAATTATGGAGATTGATTTTAAACAAAGTCTTGATATTTTAACTCATCACTGCATTTATTTCTAATCCGGTTATTAACGTACGAATTCGATTCACGTGAGTATTTTACCAAGCTTCAGGTTGTTTGAAATTTTGGGTTGACGAAACTAATCTCATTTCTCTATAATACGTATAAATTGTGCATACCCGACGAATTCAAAAACATTCTGTAGAACATCTTACAGAAAGTTCGCCCACATCACTTTTCATCATAACATATCAGGGAATTTAAGAACCCATTGACTATTCGACTAGGAATTATGCCATAGAGTTAACTTTTTGACAAAAGCGACTTCTGACTTCAGGATTATTTATAACCAAATGCACTGTAGCCCCAAATTCATAATGATCTTATTTATGGCAAGCTTAATAAATCTATTGCAATAACTATCCTAAATAAAAGCCTCTGGAAGAAATGGAAGGTACTATTCATTTTACAGGAATTGTAAATCCAGTTTCACCACTTGAAAACTTAAGTTACTTTGAAGAATCATCTGAGCTACTTGCAAGTAGTTTGTAATTTAAACATAAATTTAGATAGTATTTAATTGGTGGATGGTGACTAGCAGTGGAATCCAGGACAATGCGCATTTCGTCCTATTTGGGACTCGTCATCTGGATGTAGCTGCATTTCTCAGTGAGTGATGATGTTCCCACCGAGGCTCGAATCCAGTGCCCATAGTTTCAAACGCCAAAGCGTTACCCACTTGGGCCACGAGAGCCACCTCTTGTGCAACGGGTCATATTAATTATTGAATTGGATTTTTTGATTTTCCCGTCGATTGATTGGACTGAAGTGCGCATCCTGGATTCCACTGCTAGCCACCATCCACCAATCGTATACTAATTAAATGCCCAGACATCGTCGAAGCATCTGCACAAGAAGCCGACATGTCAACCTGAGACCGAGCACTTCGGTCCAATCAATCGACGGGAAAATCAAAAAATTCAATTAAAATAATCGCTTTATCCCAAAGAACAATAATACACAATGGAATCTTTCAGCGTTACGTAATTAGATGAGGGGCAGGATGAAAATACCCAGTTAATAGGGCAAGCAGAGACTGGTAACAGCTTCATTCTGAACACATAAATCGAGTTTCAGTCTCTTGGTGTAGATTGCTTCTGTAAAGTCAAGGAGAATTGAACTCTTTTCCCTATTGATAAATTTGAACAATTTTACGACGTCCACCTCATGACCCGTATCAAGGAGATGCCTGGCGAAGACACTGTTGGAAGCGTTTTTTTCCCTTGAGACGTAGGCCTTTTTACATGTTCACAAACTCGGAGATATGTCCTTCTTTCTGTTAGAGAATTTCTTTAAGTTAGAGAACGATTGAGAACCACTAGGGAGTGCTGGACAGCGTTTTCATCCTCGTTCGTGAAACTCTAGCAGTACACACTCTCTGGGGTTCAAACCCAGGACCTTCTGGTTGCAATGCAAGCTCATACACCATTCAGCTAATGGGACCTGATTAAATGGCTCATAAATTGTAATTTAATCGCTTGTAAGCATGTTCAGAGGAGTTGAATAATAAAGTCGAACATCAGTCTCATAAGTTGATCACTCCTTATTCGTACCTATATACTGCAGTCCACTAATACTTTAATCACTCTATAGATGAGTTGTATGCAATACTCATGCGACTTTTAAATTGCTGGGATTGTATAAATGTATACTCACTACATTCTACCATGAGAATTTTACCAGCGTACTTTATATTTGACTGAAATTAATGTATAAATTAAAGCTTCCAGACATGGTTGCTACCTATTCTTACGCATATATTTTAAACAAATTAATTAACCTACACAGTATTACAAAGCTGATATCCGTAAACTACAGTCAAAGAACTTGTTCACGTTTAACAAGACATTTCTGTACAGCTTTAGCATTAGTATCACTAAAACACGCTACATGGTTATAACTATGTATCTGACTTATTAAAACTGGATGTCTGCAGCGTGAGCTCTAGTTCAAATAGTTCTGAGGGCTACATCACAATATCAATCTCATAATGAAACATACTTTTATTCATTATTGTTTCAAATACATGATGAAACTAGACAAAATGAAGAAATCCTCCAACCAGTCACACACAAAAAATCCCTAAAAATCAATACTTGAAAATTAATTTGATGCTCACTATTGACTGGTCCTATTCAGGCAGTTAAATGGCGTTCCAGTGGGAAGACGTGACCAGTAGGGAGCACCAGGTTGAGGTTGAGGACAATTACTCCTCGAAGACATTTCTAAGTGGTCGCGCTATGTCGTACATTGGTAGAAGCCATAATTCATGGGCTAGCAATTGGATTGTATCCCAGTGGCTTAATGGTCTACAAGTTAGCTCGCCTTGCAACCAGAAGTCCCCTAATTCTAGTCCCGGCGGGTCCGTACTTTGAAGAGTCCCAAACAAGGACGAAACAAACGCCTAATACTCCCTGCAGGTTTTTTAATAGTTCTCTAATCCTCCAACTAATCAAATACTAAATCCCTACAAACTTGTACTTGAAAATATATGATGCATTGTCGAAATAAACATCTATAGCAGTATAAAACTCATAGAATCATGTTACTTCAGTAAATGTGTACTTCATAAATATGTTAATATCCATCAGACTACTGAAATAATCAAATCACAAGAACAAATGTTAAAATTCAGTTGATCTGAATAAACAGCATTACTATATAAATACAACAATGAACAAAATATTTCATTCATCAATGAAAATACCTCTTTTAAATAGTGTTAAGTGATGTCATGATGGCTTCAAACTGCCAAAGGAAGGAGACTTAAGTTAATGCAAGAACTGGCGCGGAATTGTGCTCCAAGCAAAATAATAAGCCGCATCATCCTGGAGAGAATCAAACAAGCCTTGGATGAAAAACCTCGACCAGAACAAGCTGGATTCAGCAGACACCGTCGATCGAGAGGTGATTTGAAAACTGCATCGCTACTGAAGGGTCGTCACCAACAATTTTGCATCTCATCCAACAGCTGTAAGACAACGCTGCATTGCGAGTACTGCACAACGGGAAGCTCACAGAATCATTCAAAGTGAAGACTGGAGTAGGAAAAGCTGGATGGATGGATGCCTACTATCTCTAATGATTTTCCTGATTGCGGTAGGTTGGATAATGCGACAGGCAGCGAGCAACGAGGAGACAGCCATAATATTGACCCACACAAATCCTGGAAGATCTGGACTTTGCCGATGATATAAGTCTGATTTCTCACAAAGTTGGTGATATGCAAGTGAAAAGCCACAAGTTGGGAGGAGAATCATCAAAGATAGGGCTTCCTTCAGGTGAACATAGAGAAAAAAGAGGTGATGAAGATTCCTGGCCATCAGAAACAGCAGTAGTAAATAAATCAGACAACAATTGGCATAAATGGAAGGAATCTGAAAGAAGCAACCTCCTTAACCTAACAACCTGGGAAGCACCGTTTCAACTACAGGTAGACAGAACTGATGAGGAAATCAAAGCAAGGATCGGGATACCAAGACAAGCCTTCATTTCTCTCAAGTTTGTGTGGAGGACAGCATCACTCAGCTTGGAAAATAAGATCCGAATTTTCAACTCCAATGTGAGATCCGTGCTAATATACGGATCAGAGACTTGGCGCGTCATAAAGAGCACCTCAAACAAACTAAAGACCTTCATAAACAGCTGTCTTCACTCAGTACTCAAGATTGGATGGCCAGCCAGAAAAGATCAGCAACAGGGAACTCTGGGAGCGAACCAACCCAACAGGAACCAATTGTGCAACAAATAGGCAGGAAGAAATGGAGATAGATTGATCATACTCTGAGGAAGCCATCAACTGACATCACACAACAGGCGACCTCTAGAGTGGAACCCGAAAGGGAAGCAGAGAGTTGGTCGTCAGTGCGAGGGTGGGGTGACTTGGAGGAGGTCATGTGAAGAGGAGATGAAAGCATATGGACAGACTTGGAGCCAGGTGAAAACTCTAGCAGAGAACCAAACGCAATGGAGACGTGCGGATGAAGCCCTATGTTTCTCTAGGAATTCTGTCTGTCTGTTTTCAACATAGAACTTCGCACATATATGCGGCAATTCAAGTCGCCACACTCCATGTAGCACACAAAGCAAGAGAATAAGGTAGAAGTAATGCATAATAGAAACAGTAAACAGAGGTGTGAGACAAAGGAAATAATAATAATCATGGCTTGGACCCAAATGATGTGTTCAACTACAGGTGTGTGAGCCATGTAAGAGGGTAAAGACTGTCTTGAGACGCTATAAATCAATATCTAGAGTCTATTGGTGACATGGCTGTTCTCAATAGCACAAATGTACTCACTATCTGAGATCTAACATATAAATTAAACAGTCATAATTCCGCATATATTTCATAGAACCAGATCCATTGATTTGTTTGAATGAAAAAAGAACAAACATACTTACAGGACAGTATAAGTTCACATTCTTGACGTTTCAATTCATAAGTGGATTAAAGTGCATATACCTTAGCGACTGAAATGCTCAACCACATCCCAAAAGTATGGTGAAGGTATGTAGATGACACATTCACTGTACTTAGAACACAGGATATAGATAGATTTTTCGAACACATCAACTCAAAGGTGGAGGCAATTCAATTCACTTATGTATTTGACAATCAGGAAAAGGAGCTTCCAATATGAGATCATTGCATACAAAGAAAAGACAATCGGAAGTTAAACACTAGTGTTTACAGGAAGTTCACATATTCAGATGGATATTCAGATTTTGGATCATTCCACCCCGTGCCAATGAAAATAGGATTGATGAAATGTTTAAGTAATAGGGAACAAAAACCAAGTAGTACCAAGGAAAATCTAAGACAGGAAGCGATGCATATAAGAGAAGTCTTGAAACTTAATAATTACCCTGATAAATTAGTCAGGAAATATGTAGGGAAATGTAAAAATAAACATAAAATTAATAATGACAGTGATAGTGATAGTGATAATAATAATATTAATGAAGACATGCATGTCAAACATGCGGAAAATAATGACAACACCAACAATAAGGAGTCTAAATCATTAGTAGTACTTCCATACAAAGAAGGAACCTCGGAAACCTTAAGGAGAATTCTTAACAAGGCAGGAACAAAAGTGGCTGGCATTCAAACTCAATTAGAAACAAGCTTTTTCGGTTAAAGGATCAATCCTGTGGAGTAGTAGAAAAGATGCAGTCAGACTAGCCGAACATAAAAACCTAGCAGCGAAATCTAGATTGGTTGACCCAAATAAGATAAGAAATCTAGAGAATAGTTCAGCTATAGCACTTCATGCAGTTACACACAACCATACAATGGGATAGATGGGATAGAATGACAGTTTTAAAATGTAATGTAACAGCAGGGTGATGGGAGAGATTGATAACAGTGTAAGCTTTGTTTATCAAATCAACTGCAAATTATCACGTGTAATAGGAATGATTCATCACCTGTCCAGTCGGATATCTGGAAAATTCTACTACCCCTACGACAAATAGGAGACGACAAAGAAAATTATAAAATTCAAGTTTTAAAGTCGTGTGATTATAACTGATGAAATCATTATGAACAATAAATTTTGTTCGAAACTGTGTCATCCAGTAAATAATACTCTTTCACTGACTGTGTGATACATCTGATAAACAAACTAACATGGAATTGGTTACTACCACAGTGCCCAAGTTCTATACATAAATTAATAGATCTCTGATTTTAATTCTTCTCTTTGTGGTTGTGTGATGGCATTGATTTTTTATTATTGTTGTTCTCTTGGGTTTCGAATGGAATATAAAGAATAAACAGCATATCTCCACTTCATCGTATTCTCTGTAATCTTCTTAAGCTGGCCCTACGATTACCCATTGTCTCTCATCTCCATGACACACATTCTCCTCTATGTCATCCTGGGGCACACGACAAATTCATTATTTCCCATTCTGGTCCCAGTCGATTGATGTGGTCTGGCCCGTGATATCACTCGACGATCTGCTCAGTGCATGTCAGATCCAACCCCATTTCCTTAGAAATATTTATTGAGAAGTAGGTTCTTGATTCGTCCGTTCTCAAACTTCCTTGTTGCCAATCCCTTCTGGCTGACCGTTTGATTTTCGGTATCAAGCCAACGAAGGCAGCCGTTGATAAACGTCTGCAGCTACATGTTGGGAATGCTTTCCACGAAGCTTTAGCCAAGTTTCTAACCCGCGCATAGAAGAATTGACTGACTCAACACTGGCGTTCAAAATTCGAAACTCAGGAAATTTACGTAAAACTCTTAACAATAAAGGAACAGAAGTGGCTGACATTCTCAAAAACCCCAAAAGCTCAATTAGAAACAAGCTTTGTCAGTTAAAGGAGCTTGTGGAACCAATTAAACAACACAATTTAGTATATCCAATACCTTGCTGAAATGATTGTCGATGGGCTGAAATACAGAAGTTAAAGTAGTAGAATGGGAGCAGTCAGACTAGCGATGGGTAAAAACCCAGCAAAATCTGCAGTAGTTGACCCTAATAGGATTAGAAATCTGGAAAATGGTTCAGCTATAGCACCACATGACAGTCTTAAAATCGAATATAACAGTGTGGGGGGAGAGATTGATAATGGAGTATTGATTTATCGAATCAACTGACAATACATGCAAGAAAAGTGACTGAACACCTATTCCAAGCATCTGGGAAATTCTACTACTGTTATTAATGAATAGGAAAAAATAAATAAAACTATGAAACATAAGTTTCGAAGTTGTGCAATTATAATTGATATGATTATTTTAATTCTTTTACGTCCCGAGTGGTACATAGGGCTTCAGGCTAAGCCTCTGAAGTTTTGGTAGCAGTGGTTTTTATTTTTACGAGGTGGGTTTGCTAGCCTCACGCCCAACGTTCCCTATTCACTTGTCTAACTACCGGTCTAGCAAGGTTGAGGAGTGCGTCGACCGAGGATCGATAGCCGAACCAAGTGCGTGGCTGGCGAGCGTCCTACCGCTGAACCACCAACAAATGATATGACAATGAACAATAAATTGTGTTTGACACGTCATCCAGTAAATACTAATACTGTCTCACTGTGTGATACATCTAATAAATAAATTAATATGGAATTACATACTACCACAGTGCCCAATTGTTTTACACATCTATGAAAACAAGATCGTATTATTCTGCATGTAACGATTCTTGATCCAATCTATTTTCATAACTTATCGTTTCTTTTCACTTGTTTTGTTTTCCACTTCTATCTTCTTAAAGTGGCACATTTTGTTACAAAATTTCTTGTTGAAAATTTAGTTGAGTTCGGTTCACATAACTTCCATATTATTAAAGGCTGAAGGTAGGCATTATAAGCTATACACAGAACAATAATAAAGTGATAACATATACTTAGTTTCACGATATCATGTCCGTCTATAGGACTTGAATTAAGACTTTAAACCTGATAGCCACATCATTTATCAAATCACAAGTTTAGACATTTTAGCCAACAAAAAAATGAGAATGTACCAATCGCCTTGAAGTACTTGGTTCTCTGGAGATGCCTGGCTGTAAAGGCAATGTCGAGAAAATACATTGCACTGATCAAGGCACTCTACTCGAACTCATGCAACCGGGTAAAAGCTTACGGTGGATTGTCATCTGAAGTGGTGATGACTAGTGGTGTCAAACAAGGATACCCACCACCATCCCCATTTCCATTCAATTTCCTCAGAGATGTACTAACGGATTTAACCATAACTCACTTTAGAGACTCAGGGATTGACTTGCTACCAGGGAATTATCTCGTTGACTTAGAATATGCAGATGATATAGTCCTACTAGGCGAGGACACTGACAAAATGCAGAGTCTTCTAAACACCTTGAGCTGCAATCAACGAATTTTTGTCATGCGATTCGCTCCCACCAAAAGCAAGATGATGTTACAGGACTGGACTACACTGACTCCTAGTTTAGAAATAGGGAGTGAAGTGGTAGAGCACGTTGACCGCTTCACTTATTTGGGAAGTATCATCAGATAGTGCCAACGGGTTGATCTTTGACGAAATCTCAGCACACACACAGAGGGCTAGTTTCGCATAAGCTAGTTTACGCCATCTCTGGCGTAGACGTGACATCCGGCTGGCTATCAGCTAAAGGGCGTTTGTACTGCTCAGCAGTTCACTCTGCTCTCTTGACTTATAATACCTATAACTAACTGTTCGGTATATAATGACTTTTTAACGCTAACTAATATCCCTAATTGGATATGTTGTTAGATTTACATACCCAAGTTGACTCAAGTCAGTGAGTCTATGGTTCTGATGTCATTTTTGTTAACTGTATCTGACAGTGATACTACTGCTACGGGTTCTTTTGTTATTGTTGTCGCTGCCCTTCCTGTTGTAATCTTTTTTACTTTCCTTTTGCTGGTGTTGTTCCGATTGCTTTATTCCTTGTTCTTCTGATTCTAAGGGGAGAAAGCCATAAAGTTGCTCCTCTGTAACCTATACATTCATGTAACAACCCTCTTCTCAGGCGTGAGGCTAGCAACCCCACCCTGTAAACAAAGCTACTACAAAAACCTCGGTACGATGAGTCTCCTGGCGTCAAAAAAAGTTTGTGTGGAGACATGGAACGTCCTCACCATGTATTAGACTGGCAAAGCTGCGCAAATTGCAAACGAGATGAAGAGATATGTTATTCAAGTACTGGGGATATGCAAAAGCAGATGGAATGGGAGTGGACTCATCAAATTGTCAACTGGAGAGTCGATGATCTACCCCGGTAACCCAGAAGAGAACCACAAGCATATCGAGGACGTGGCCATCATGATGTCACCAACGCCGACGAAAGCCCTGATACAATAGGAGGAGGGTAATGACACACCGCCAGATTCAACTCCAAAGGAAGAAAACTGACAGTTATACAATTTTATTTATTTTTGATTACAGCTTGATTCCACACTGTATTTTTGGTACAAGTATGGAATTTTCAGCATGGATATCGGCAGCCCAAATTTGCAGGCCGACCATAGATATCAGGTGTGCGTCGGCAGGGGATCGAACCCCGAACTGTGTGCGTGGTCGGCGAGAGTCCTAACCACTGTGCCACCGGCGCAAATCGTTGTACACCATAAACAACGCAGACGTCGAAAAGAAAGAAGAGTTCTACAGACAACTACAGGCAACAACAGTAAATACTCCAGTCGATGACATTAAAATCCTAATGGGAGACATGAACGCCAAACTGGGACCAGACAACACGGGAATAGAATTCATCAAGAGTAGAAAAACTCTCGGGGAAATCAATGAAGAGAAGGAGGACGTGGAGCCAGGTGAAAACGTTGTCAGAGAACCGAACGAAATGACGACGTGCGGCTGAAGCCCTATGTTCCTCTAGAAACTAAAAGAAGCTGTCATAATAATAACAAGCTTAAAAGACCTTTAAGTAACACTGTTGATCGGTCGTCAAATGGTACGCGAAAAAAAGTAACAAGCAGGCTACCTAAAAGTAAAAATAAAATGGAAGCTTGTCAACAATCAACAAACCAGATGAAAAAAAATATATGTCACGCAGAACTCATAGAAAGTAAAGCATAAAAAGTACACACACACACACACATACTACTTACTTTTTCAACACGAAGTCGTTCAGCTTTAACATCTTCATCCTCTGAATCATTCTCAGCACTAGCAATACTTCTAAGTGATTTCATTCGACTAAGTTTTCGAATAAATTTCATATTATGCACTTGTAATAATTTAGGATAATGTGAATGAAAGTAGTCTTTTATTGATTGTATAAAAAAGTGTCTTTCACGTAATAATACCAGTGAGAAAAATACACATGCTTCAATTGGTAATGCGCATATTTTACTTCCAAGCAAACTCCAATCATATGGATTTGTAGCAAATGTTGAAGCAATCTGAGAGGATTTTGTCAATCCACCAAATGTTATACTCTGTATTATCTCAAGAGTATAATACCTCCTAGCCAAATCAAATAATCCACGAGTTAAACAATACTGGGGAAATAGTGTAAAGATAATTTTTAATATATTACTAATAAATTCAATAGTTGGTTTATTTCTTGAAAAATCATCTAAAATGAGTGTACAGACCACAGTGATAGAACCAGTTAAAAGATTAAAAATAGACAATATCACCAAGGCTGTACTTGGGGATTGAATAAAAAATGTTGTGACATACAGCATAGGTGTAACAGCTAAACCATACAAGAGAATTAATAATATAAATGATCCAATAACCTCTAGATCAATATAAGCCACCTTTTGAAAGGCTATAAATACAAGAATGCATAGAAAAGCGCATAAAGCATAATTCAATATATCCCATAGATACACAGATAACCAATACACATATGGATTTAAACCTGATACATATTGTAAGTGTTTCGAGCCAGTCGACTTCTCCTTGACTAAAAATGTTATAAAACTTGCTGGTATAAATGATAAACTTAATAAAGTAAAAATTGATAATGTTAAGTCAAAAAGTAATTCTTTTGGAAGACCTCTACCCACATAGCCTTTTGGTAATGTTAATGGATAATTAATAAATACAATACCATGCGATTGATTACGTTCATGTAAACCAGCGGTTTGATTATTCATTAGCATACGTAATTGTAAATTATGCAAAGCATTTAAATAGGCTGGAGATGCGGCATAACCTTTATTATTAAACCATATACGAAAATAGGATATAGGCGGTAGAGATAATCGTATAAATTGTGTAAAATCTGACCAAAAATTATCTGGTTTTATGAGAGTATTATTAAAATTATAAAAACCAGTTAAATTATTTAAAAATAGCATCAGTGTATTCTCTGGATGAAGGAGATGATTTAAATGTTTCAAGGATGTAGGATAATTATGCATATGATAGCTTAAACCCCCATATCTTCTTCGTATATATTCATTCTGTGTTTTTAATAAATAATTCGATACATTAAAAGAAGTTAAATTTAATAAAATATCTGTTGTAGACAGTCTACTGCAGCTTGGTTGTTCATAGAGTGGACATTTGAATTCGCCTAAACAGTCTTTTGCCTGTTTAAATCGTGTTATATTTATTTCACCCATTGATAATTCCTTTTTAATCATTCTAATATTTGACTGATCACATTGACCAAACAAAGTATAATATTTACGCATATCGTTTAGCGTAGACTCTGGTAGACAGCCTATACTAGTCCATCCATAGGGTTGTTTCAAGGCATTTTCATACCGCCATGATAGGCCTAAAATAGATTTAAGTGTTTCTGTTGAATTTATTAAACTTTCAGTCGGCGTATTTAATTCATATAAATTATTTTCATAAAATGTATACAATGTTTGCGGTGGATTACTTCCTTTAGACATAAGCCATGGACTTAAAATCATTGGTTGATAGGCTTTAAACTTTTTAAATAATTGAGACGAGGCCAAAGCTAAGATTAGAACACATATAGGCAGGAGGAATTCAATGAATAGGCTGAGTTTTGAACGTTTACTATGATGAAAACGTTTGATAAACATGGATTTAATTTGTTGCGCAATATTTGGTTGATTCAATTCGATACTGGTGGTTACATTTTGAATGAAATCACGTGAATTGGTATTTGTTTCCTCTTCTGTTGCTGTTGCTCCTGCTGCCGCTACTGCGGCTGACGGTGATGAGGAGGAGGAGGATGATGGCAAGTTAACTGTCCTGTAGTAATGTTTCCGATGAAGTAGACTTAAAGAGGTCGGTGGTGTAGGAAGTTGGCCACCATCAGTAAAGTGTAATAAACGATGACTTTGTCGGAGAATATTCATTTGTGATTTACGTCGAACAAGATAATCATGCTTGATTGGCTGGTTCAATTCAGCATAGTTGACATTTTTATTAGATTCATTGTCATTATAATTTGTCTCTACTGGTGGTATGGTTCCAGTGTCATCGTAAAGATTAGCAATAGATCGTGATGGTGATGGTGACGGTGATGACAACATTGCAGGATCATCAGCTATTGCAAGAAATATCTCCTCCAGTGAAGTATCAGTCAGTCCATAGCTGATTATACCACATTCGTAGAGTTTATCAGGTACTGAAATATGCTCATTTATTGATTTATTTTCTTCAAAGTACCTGAACATTCGACTCAGCGAACCATCAGCAGCATTATGCATTGGAATTTGAAATACAATTTCATGTTGACTGAAATCAATTAATTTTATATCGTCTATAAATTGTTGTAAATAGCTGACAATCTTTTCAAATTCTTCATCCATTAGGATTTCTGTTTGAAAGCTATCTGTTGAATTTTCATCGGATAATTTATAACTTCCACGCTCTAAAATTAAATAATAACCTTGCCCATAGTTTGATTTCAAGAATAAACTAGATCCATAACATTTAAGTTTTCCTTGTGAAATAATCGCTATCCGATCACCGAGTATATCCGCCTCATCCATATGATGTGTTGTAAGAATAATAGTTTTATTCAACCGTGCTTTTAATATTAAATCCCATATTGATCTTCTCGAGTAGGGATCAACGCCTGTAGTTGGTTCATCCAACAGGATAACAGATGCACCACCAACAAATGCTATAGCAACAGACAGCTTACGTTTTTGACCACCGGATAACTTTTTCACCTGATCATTTAATTTATTTGTAAAGCCTAAAAGTCTAGCAAAATACTCTACTTCTAATTCTACTTGATGTTTATTAAAACCTTTTAGATAGGCATAAAACTGAATGTGTTCAATGACGGTTAAATAATCAAATAGTATATTATGCTGTGGACAAAAGCCTAGATTACTACGGATAGTATTCATCTGATCAAGAACACTATAACCAGCAATCATTGCTGAACCATTTGTTGGTTTATGCATACCAGTTAGGATAGAGATTAAAGTTGATTTTCCCGCACCATTATGTCCCAAGAGTGATGTAATCTGATTTGCATAGAAATTCACACTTAATTTATCCAAGGCTGGTTCAGCGTTTTTAGCATAAACTTTACTTAAATCTTTAACAAATATTCCAACTGGTAGGCGTTCAGAATTTGATTCTATGCATGTATTAGAATTTGAAACATCTTCTTTAGTGTTTGTTGTAACGGGATCAGAACTTTTACTTTCATCATACTGATAATTTTCTTTTGATAGTTTCCAAGGACAATGACATTTGAGTGCTGAATTTAACCATTTTTGTGAATTATTATAATTATACTTTTTTGATTGAATCAATTCAATTAAAAGTGCAATAATGAAGTAAACAATTGAATCTATCCATAGCATAAGGAAACTTTTCCCCGGGGAAAATAATGTATCACTAAATTTAGGTTGCCATAAATCATTCCATTGAGAACCAAATCCTTGTGATTCAGATCGTGTTAATGAATAAAAGCCTAAACAAAAAGCAACTTGATTTGATAACGATGCAATAAAGATAACCGTTTCACTAATCAACTTTTCATTGGCTAATATTAATGGTGTCGGCAGATAGATAATAAAATAAAACATTCCAGTGACAATAGCACCTAAATTCGCCTGTTTAAATAATGTTGAGCATAGAAAAGAGAACATAATGATGGAAATAATATACGAAAGAAATAAACAGATAATTATAAAAATATTACTTAAAATTATAATATTTCCATATTTTAAAATAACTGAAATAATAATTGTCACAGGTAAAGCGATAAAAAATATCCCTGAGAACCAGGCGAACCAATGCATGAAATTTGTAAAACCCATTATAGCTGTAAACTCTTTAGTGTGATTCTCTTTTTCTTCGATAATAAATTTCGTGGTCAACATAGCTGTCAATATCCATGTGAGTAGTATTAACTGAGGTAGAAGTTTAGAAATATCATTTAAGAAAATATCATTTGAATAGGATGCAGTTGGAAAAAATTTCATTTGTTTCCCAGGGGAGAGTAAATATGCCGTAGACTGAGAAGACGAGGAGGCGGCAGCAGCAGCGCCGGCAGTGGAGGATAAATCGTATTCAGTGAAAGCACGTTCCATTCTTTCTGGTAAATTATTCAACAGTTCAATAATTGCATTACTAATTAAATCTTGTATATCTAAGTATCCACTAGTGAAATACTTAGTATCACCACCGTCGACATCATTACGTGGTTTTGGATTCCATGTATGATCTAACACTTTAAAATCATTTGTTTCATCGGTTAAAAGTGGACTTTGTCGAATTGTAATTATTGTTGATGAATTCGGGGTTATACTAAACGATGAAGACGAATCTGATCCAGTATTGTTGAATAAAATCCCCTGTACAACTGGATGAACACGTGATTTAAAATAGCCCATATAGTTGTCAAAATCTGATCGACTGCTCACCCCATAAGTATGAGCATTCAACGGGAAACAGTCTAATACTTGAACGATAATATCAAAAATAACACTGATTTGATTAAATATGATTGACCAATGAGAAAAATATCCACTCGAGCTGGATTGATTGGGAATGGCTGGATCTAACCACGACCAAGCTTTAAGGCATAAAGTTTTGATATTAACAGGTATTATATTTCCAGAATTTGTACTACACTCCTTTAATATACTTCTAAGCTGATATGTATAAGAGGTATTCGTGAGTAATTGGATTAGCATTGGTGCAGTATGCGTTTCATATTGTTTCAGTGTATTTTTTAGTAATATTAAAAGACGTTGTGGTTCAAGTGCCCTATATATGATTTCACTTGTCCACTGATTGACTGGATGGTAGAATATATAACCGTAGAGAATAAATCTTATCCGTCCAGTATAACGTGATAATAAAGGATTACGTAGTATACTGTCAATTGTAGAACAATTGACTCGATAGAAATTCGTGCCAAGTTGATTTACACTGGGTGAAGTTAAAACCGGTGCCTCACGACGAATACGCTTCAACTTTTCGCCCAGCTCTAAAATATTTGAAAAATTTGCATCTTTTAAAAATTCCATAAGTTTTCCAATATCATTTGAATCAGGTGTTTTTGTTCCACAAATAAATTGAGATGTATTCAATAACCATTGTATTTGTTTTGCTGATATACTTAATGGACCAAAATCAATCGTTCTATTACTTAAATCATCATAATCAGTAGTAGTATTCTGAGGGATAGATTCATTCTGTGCATAAAATCCATCATAAGTCTTTTGATAGAGTTGTTGAATGTTGGAGGTGAGAATTGTTATTTTGTCAAGTATTCGGTCATCAGAATTTTTAATTATTTGTACAAATTTATTCATACTGAAATTTGATAGGCCTTCTGTTCTAATAAACACAAAGATAATTTTGTTAAATGAATAAATTTATAAGAAGCGGAACAATGTATTTGTCTCAAGTTAACTGAAAGCTTTGAATTCAGTAAAGCTTAATAAAGTTAGTATTAAGACTCACAAACGATAGGTACTGATTTGGACGACAACAACACTTAGAATAAACCGTGATAGGTAGTTACCTATCTTGGTGACCACATTACAAAGGACTAAATCAATGAATCAGTGTTCCCATGACAGTCCTTGACGTTAAACTCTCCGACAGCCGCATAATAGGTGACTAGGGTTTGGATTTCACAATCCCTATCAGTCCATTTGAGGTTGCTTAGACGCCTTGCTGATACTTCCTGATAAGCATGACACCTAGGCTTTAGGATTCTTGTCAACTGTCAACCTAGCATTAGTTAAACATACAAGTAACCACTGGGAACAAAGAGTGAATCGAGAAGCCTGTCCTTTAATTAAAAAACAACAACTTATTGTTCAGACCCTAATTAAAGATTCCACTGAATGTTTACTTAAATGAAACAACTAAAGAAAACGACTTCTGCATAAGTAAATATAGAAGAAAATAAGCTATCCGATAAAGGAAAATATTACACTTAGAAGAATGTGATTGTTTTAAAGAAAACAATGGAATAAATGTCTAGCTATCCTGTCCAATTTAATTAACAATTACAGGTAGGCGAATATTGTCGTTCACCCAGGTAACTTCTCAGATCTCTTTCAAGATGACATTGACCACTAATCAGTTTAGTTCCTATCTTGCTTCTACTGTCCGTTTTAACTTTAGCAAGCAGGAATTAATCTGTCTTAACCAGTAAGGCAGCTAAATTCCCCAGAGATTCTTTATAATTTACTATAAATTGGACGGGAACTATTAAGCTGTTGCTGCTCCCACAGTTGAGACAGCACTAAGTCAAGTGCTGTCAGGATGACGACTGCCTTATTGCTTTCACTGACTCGAAATAGACTTGCGTTTCTTCAAGATCCCAAATACACTTTGCTGAAGAATGCTAACAAACACGAAATATATGCCTAAGGCTTCCTTCCAACTGCTTGCAAACATCTAACAACAATATATAATCCACTGTGATGGTGAGCCACATTGCAAATTCGACTGATAGAATCGATTCAGCACCAAACGAATAACTAGACCGATTACATCTCTTTTTTATCTCTTTACGTACCCAGTGGAACATAAGGCTTCAAGCTTGAGGCTCGAATTTCGTTTTGCAGTGATATTTATTTTTGCGGGATGAGGTTGCTAGTCTCATACCCTACCTGCCCTCATTACCAGTCTTATTACTGACTTGGCGAGGTAAGGGAGTGCATCGAACCCCGAACCACCTTCGTGGTTGGGACCACTGGTTAGTCAGAAAAGCCTAGCAGTAACGTTCCTGAACGCCGTATTGGATGACCCGGGTGTGAGTCTCGGAATGGTTATAAATTTCTTCTAGGCTGCAGTTTCTCCTTGCCGATGAGTGTCAAAAAACACTAGACCTAGGTCTAACGATGGCTTCCTGAAAATTGCCTTCATCCATCGGACAACAGTGTTTTATTTTCCTCCAGATTGTAGGAAGCTTAATAATTCAAGTCTATTTACACTCGTGGCTTATAAGTTTGCCTTAATCTTTTAATATATTATTAATCCCTTTGTATACTATTTCATTTTTAAGCAATAGATCTCTGTAAATATGTTTTGTAGAGAATTTATTCGAAAAAACCCTCTCAAAGTTTACCTAATATATATACATATATATATTATTGGCCTTTTTCAGGTTTAATAAAAATTGGACATATCGTTTTTCAGGCATATCAGCGATTTCAAATTAGGGTATGAAGTGATATTCACTAGAGAGCCACTAAAATTCATGGAGTACTAGCCGGCTGTTTCGTTTTAGTTTTGGATTCCTCAGAAATACGTAACCCTGGGGCCGTTGATGATCAGAACTATGACCCTTTGATTCAGAGACGAATCAACGTTACCTTTCATTCACTAGAGAAGGACTGGGTAGTCCATGGATTCTGAGTTCTGCCAACTCGCCATATGTATACTATCGCTACCAGCCAAGATCACCGACGAGTAGTCGTCCTTACAGCAGACTCAGTGAACTCCATTAGTTGCGGCTTCTCACTACAACTTCAAGAACTGTGTGCAGTAGCCATTCCCTGATGAATAGACTGACTAATTCTCAGGAATTTGAATGATTTCAACTTAAAAATGACAGACTTACATCAATTCGTCAACCTAACTCCAAATATTTTAGTAAAGTTAAGATAATGGTTTAATAATTATGATTAATTGGAATTAGCATCATTCTTTTGTATTATAGTAATCCAGACAATAGTTAACTTACATAATACTTACATATTTTTCATAAAATAATAATCCTCAAATACAGTAGAAATATTTTCCAATAAATTCCCGAAACCGCTGTAATTAAACTGTTCATAGATTGTATCAGGATCTGTAGAATGACATCGAAAGAGAAAATTGCATACAACAGATTGTATATAACTAAATAATCCCATTGTAGGCAGATTTGTAGAGCGTACATGACATACATCCTCTGGTTTCGGCGGTGATTCAACTCGTATTACTGCAAGAATGACTGGTATAATAAATGGGACAAAGATTTCAGCGAAAAGAAAACCAGGTCGTCGTTTACGTAACAGATAATTTTTCCACATTAATAATCGATAGTGTGTTAAAAATTGTTTAGATTTTGACATTTGTCTTTTAGCTGTTTGATATTTTAAGTCTTCCATCTATATCTGTAAAAACAAAATCGAATAGAAAAAATGAAACAGTTTAATAAAGTTTATCAAATGAATTAAAAACTGTACAAAATATTTCCTAATCATATAACTAATGTGTTGGCTAACAAACATGTTGATTGTAGATTTTCGTCACAAACCAACAGCTATTTTGCCCTACTTCTGGACTATCCAACAGTATTCACCCACGACCTCTCGAAAGATCTTAGTCGGCATTGGTGAGGTCAGCTCCATGTCACCCAGCAGACAAAGTCAGAATTCATGGGTTTTCAAAATCCAGCCTAACTGGCTGGATGATCGACAGTCTTGATCTCGTCACCTGAAGGTCCTAGGTTCGCTCCCTGTTAGATTTGTTAGCGTGCTGTGCTGAATAGTTCCAAGGTTGAGGGAGGAAACAGTTACCCATTGTTCTATAGTTTCCAGCGACTTTAGTTTGTCACGAAAATCTAACAAGTGAAATTAATCCCACATCTCCACAAACCTATAATCGAAATATGTATAAGGAAATGGAAATGGACCCTGAGTAGACATTCAAATGATATCTCACATTAGTCCCTAGAAAGGAACCAAAAATGGCAAGCATCGAGTCCAATAAACCTCACCAGATACTAGCTTGCTAGGCTACTAGCTTACTAGTTTTCTCGCCGGTCCCAAGCCCGGGTAAAGAGGGAGGGTTGGGGCGTGGTGCTAGCAACTCCACCCCTGTAAAACAACCAAATCGCTACAGAAACTTCAACGAATAAATATATTAAAAATTCTAAAAACATAAGCAATAGCCTTACTTTTCGCTGGAATCGGGGAAGTGAAATGACGCAGGCTGGTGAAAGCCTTCGGGAAGCCAGTCAGCCGATGTGCCTTCTTTCGATGAAAGCAAAAGTAAGGATGGGTACCTGGAATGTTCGTACAATGTACGAAACTGGAAAGGCTGCCCAGATAGCCGCTGAAATGAGAAGGTACAGAATAGAAGTGTTGGGAATCTGCGAAAGCAGATGGAACGGAACTGGAAGGTGCCAACTACCTACTGGAGAGACAGTAATCTTTTCCGGCCACCAGAGGACAACCACGAGCACACCGAGGGAGTGGCCATCATGATGTCACCAACAGCAACCAAAGCTCTCATGCAGTGGGAACCAATCTCCTCCAGGATAATGACAGCCAGGTTCAACTCAAAAGGAAGGAAAGTTACAGTCATTCAATGCTATGCGCCTACAAACGTCTCAGAACAAGAGAAGAAGGAGGCGTTCTACAGACAACTACAAGCAATAATGGACAACGTCCCAAATGGCGATATCAAAATCCTGATGGGCGACATGAATGCGAAGCTGGGGGAGACAACACAGGAAGAGAACTCACCATGGGTCGTGAGGCCCTCGGTGAAATGAACGACAATGGTGAACTCTTCTCAGACTTCTGCGCCTTCAATGATTTGGTGATTGGTGGTAGTGTGTTCAAACACAAGGATATACACAAGACGACATGGATTTCACCAGATGGAAACACCAAGAATCAAATAGACTTCATCTCAATTTCAAGAAAGTGGAGACGGAGCCTACTGGACACAAGGTCAAGGAGAGGAGCAGATGTGGGTTCAGACCACTATCTAGTAGAAGGGACTTTCAAGGTGAAACTAAAAGCCTCGAGGATAGCTGGGGATAGGCCACAATGCAAGTTCAACACTCAAAAACTGAAGGACACAACCACAAAAGACACTTCACTGCAACTGTCAGAGCAAAGCAGGAAACACTACGCGACATCACTGAAGAATCATGCGTGGAAGAACATTGGAAGTCTCTGAAGGCGATTCTCAACGAAACGTGTTCAACGGTTCTAGGAAGAAAGAAGAGACAAGACAAGGAATGGCTCTCAACGGACACTTGGAAATTAATAGAAGAGAGGAGAATGGTGAAAGAGAAAATGATTCAATGCAAGGACGGACAGGAGAAGGAGACGCTGAGCTCAACTTACAAAGCATTGGACAAAGAAGTGAAGAAGAGTGCTAGGAAGGACAAAAGACGATTCTACGACAATCTAGCTACTGAAGCTGAAAAGGCAGCAGGCAAAAGGGACCTGAGGACACTATATCAGATAACCAAATCTCTATCCGGGAAGAGACCAACACAAGCGAAACCTATAAAAGACAGCCAAGGGAAGCCCATTACCAAGGAAGAAAAACAGATTAAACAATGGGCGGATCACTTCAAAGGACTCTTGAACCGACCATCACCTGCAACCCGTCCAGAAATACCAACAACAGCGCGCACACAACTGCAAGTTGACACCAATCCTCCAACGAGAGCTGAAGTCTTGAACGCAATCAAACTTCTGAAAGCTGGGAAAACAGCCGGACCAGATGGAATACCCCCTGAAGCACTGAAAGCAGACCCAGAGACTACAGCAGACATGCTGACTCCATTATTGCAAAAGGTCTGGAAGGAGGGAAAGGTGCCTACTGACTGGAGGAAAGGTTACCTCGTGAAACTACCAAAGAAGGGCGACTTAGGACTCTGCAAGAACTGGCGAGGAATCATGCTCCTATCGACGCCAAGTAAAATCCTGAGTCGCATCATCCTGGAGAGATTAAAGGACGCACTGGAGACAGAACTCCGACCAGAACAAGCTGGATTCAGGAAAGGCAAATCATGTACTGACCAAATTGCAACTCTACGCATCATCATCGAACAAAGCATGGAATGGCAATCAAACCTCTACCTCAACTTTATAGACTTTGAGAAGGCCTTCGACAGCGTTGATCGTGAAGTAATTTGGAAATTACTCGAGTACTATGGCGTACCCCAAATATTCATCAACCTTATTCAACAGCTGTACGACAACGGCACATGTCAAGTGATCCACAACGGAAAACTCAGCGAGGCGTTTGGAGTAAACACAGGAGTCAGACAAGGGTGCTTATTATCACCAATGATATTCCTAATTGTGGTGGACTGACTGGATTATGCGTCAGACAGTGGGAAACGAGAAGACAGGAATATCCTGGACCGACGTGAAGAACCTAGAAGACCTGGATTTCGCGCGTGGATGATTTATGTTTGATGTCACACAAAATCGAAGACTTACAAGCGAAAACCGACAAACTGGTCGAAGAAGCAGCCGGCGAAGACAGGACTCCAGGTGAACATAGACAAGACGGAGGTTATGAAAATAACCAACCAACAACAGCAACAACATCCAACGTCAATCACCATCAACGGGAGGGATTTGAAAGAGGTTACTTCATTCACTTATCTAGGGAGCATTGTCTCAACTACAGGAGGAGCGGACGAGGATGTCAAATCGAGCGAGAATCGGGAAGGCGAGAAACACATTCATCAGCCTGAAATCAATCTGGAAATCTTCGTCACTCAGCATCACCAACAAAATTCGGATTTTCAATACAAACGTAAATCAGTCAGTTCTTCTATACGGATCAGAAACTTGGCGGGCGGGTCACAAAGAATATTTTCAACAGCTGTTGCAGACCTTTATTAACAACTGTCTTCGCTCAATACTGAAGATCAGATGGCCGGAAAGAATCACCAACAAGGAATTATGGGAACAAACAAAGCAAGAACCAATCGCCCAACAAATATGCAGGAGAAAGTGGAGATGGATCGGACACTCGCTGAGGAGACCGCTGGGTGACATCGCGCGTCAAGCCCTCGAGTGGAACCCGAAAGGGAAGCGGCGTGTGGGACGTCAGTGCAAGGGTGACATGGAGGAGATCGTGTGAAGAGGAGTTGAAAGAAAATGGACTAACATGGATGCAGGCGAAAAGTACAGCAGAAGACAGAAGAAAATGGAGACGTGCAGTTGAAGCCCTATGTTCCACTAGGAACCCAAGGGAGCAATAATAATAATAACGAGTCCAATATCTAAGGCTTACATGTTAGACATCATGTGAGGAGGAAATGAATGCATATCGGCAGTCGTTGTTAATTCCTTTCCTCTCTGTCCTTTGTTATTCACTCTTTTGCATTAGAATTTATACTATTTACTAATAGTAAGTAGTATGCGTATATTTATTACTTTGAACACTTAAGCAACAAACTTAGGTCCAAGACTTCCTACTGATTGCCTCCAGCCATGTTATCACAACAATTCGGAGTACAGAGTGATAATGAGCCACCTAACACTGTGGTCATATTGCAAGCCTGACTGACAGAATTCAGTCTTCATCAAACAGAAGACCAGATGCGTGACACGAGTTATTCACCAGTGTTCAAAGTAACAAATATACGCATGCTACTTACTACTAGTAAGTAGTATGAATTTTGTTGCAAAAGAATGAATAACAAAGGACAGATAGGAAAGGAATTAGCAACGACTCCCCACATACTTCAATTTTCTCCTCACATGATGTCTAACATGTAAGCCTTGGATATTGGACTCATTGCTTTCCATTTTGTCTTCCTTTCTAGGGAATGATATGAGACATCACTTGAATGTCCACTTCCACTTTCTGCCGACAACTCCCAATCATCTAACAGTAATATTTGTCACTTCATAACCATGAGTTTTCTTTAACGCCTGGAGTTAAACCCACTTGATTTATTGTTACTCTATTTGATGAATATTAATTATTTTTCCATAGTTAAAGATCATGTACTGTATATGCATTATTTATAAAGCCTACCCTGTTGAACATTTTAAATTCGAATCCTTTTATTCTCTGTCCAGTATTCTCACGCTTTTTAATCGTCACGTGTATCGCTTTTGCCACAGCTTTTCTGTGTTTTTTTCCAGTTGACGCACATTGATTGTATATTTGATGGCATTCAGTCACTGATATCTCACAATCTCAGGTTTCTGAATTACATTTCATTATTTTATTTATAATATAGTACAGTATTCTGGATAATCACTGTGTTATTGGATTTTACATGCAACTCTATGTGTGCTTAAAGTAATCGTTTAGATTATGTTTCCGATTTTCTTAAGAGAAACCTAAAGTCATGAAGCTGTCTAGAAATAATGTCGTTAGACAAAGTAGAGTGAAGATGTGCTCCTAAAGGCCCTTTTACCAAAGAATGAACGATAATAATAATAATAAAACGTGAGAAAAGGAAATAACCATGAGAGAACCTTATAAAGTTATGCATTTTATCGAGTACTGTACTACATCATTTTACACTCGTAATTACAGCCGTAAGTTCTTTTGTATCGCTTTATACGATTTGAATGAACATCAAGCCAACTAAAACCATTTATAAGCAGAAATAAGTTTATATTCGATTGTTACAAATTGGGCAATATCTGTGCCAACTTGGAACCCGATTCATATGTCATTTGTTGGCGGGTTTGGTCGACAGTGTATACTAATTTGTAGACGCCTACTTAATTCCGTGCATTTACTTTCATAAGTTGAAAGCCATTATCATCGGCGTAGCATTCTACAAGATTTTTTGAAAGCATAACAGGTAAATTAGTAAAAAATAACAGTATTTTGACACACAAATTCTTATATTACATAATGTATTAGTTGGGAAAAATGTGCAGGCCTGATTAAATCTCAACGAGCTACCTAAATTTTCTCCCCGCGAGAATGCATTGTTTTGACTCCACTTCACATTGTTCTAATCTTCTAACTACCACAGTAAGTCACAATCTATACTCCAGCACAGTTTCAAACAGCTTTCTACCTACCACTAGGAATTTTTTGAAAGAAATCGAGGAAGAACATCGTGCAGTAGTATTGAAGCAGACATCCGATGGAACAATATTCTACACAAAGAGTAAACACCTCGGAATGGAACTCGATTAAAATTCTGTATTCTAATGTAAACACATTTCTTTCAGGATGAAGCTATGATCATTATTACTATAATTATTATTAGTAGTAGTGGTAGTAGTAGTAGTAATGGTGAGGCGTGTGCTACTGGTAAAATTTATCAGTAATACATAGAGAGGCGTTCATCAGCACATAAAAACAACAAATACCAGAGAGACAGATTTAACGTTATCGAGAGCAAATGAACCAGTGTATTGCGGCAAAACACGGGAAACATGAAAATAAGACAAAGAAACACAATACGAATGGCAGAAGTAGCATAACGCAGGAGTTCTGTGCAAATGACGATTTGGAGGTAAGGTGTACATAACTTCGTAATACAGAGATACCAAAATTACAAACGGTCACGTCTTCTACCTTTGCAGTAGTAATAGCAATGGTCGTAGTAATCAGTTTCCTTATACTAAGAATGCACCTAATTGGTGGATTGTGACTAGCAGTATAGTCCAGGATAACGCGCATTTCGTCGTATTCAGGACTCGTCAATTGGATGTAGCTGCATTTCCCAGTGAGTGATGATGTTCCCACCGAGGCTCGAACCCAGTCCCCATAGTTTCAAGCGCCAAAGCGTTATCCACTAGAATACTTAGGCGACGAGAGCCAGCCACCTCTTGTGCAACGAGTCACATTGATTTAATTGAATTTTTGATTTTCCCGTCGACTGATTGGACCGGAGTGCTCGGTCTCAGGTTGACATGTCGGCCGGCTTCTTGTGCAGATGCTTCGACAATGTCTGGGCATTTAATTAGTATTTAATTGGTGGATGGTGACTAGTAGTGGAATCCAGGGCAACGCACATTTCGTCCTATTTGGGACTCGTCCTCCAGCTGGATGTACCTGCATTTCTCGGTAAATAATCATGTTCCCACCGATGTGACAAGTCAACCTGAGACCGAACACTTCGGTCCAATCAATCGGCGAGAAAATCTAAAATCCAGTTAAATAAGAATGCATCTGTCTATTGTTGTTATTGTCTACGTTAACATGAAATGAAAATGAGGGGGCTTGAACACAATAAAGTTCATTACTTACATAAATAGAATCTCATTCATATGAGGTACAAATAAATAAATAAATAAATAAAGTCATTATTTATACAAAAATTTTGTGAACAAAAGCCGTTTGATTGGACAGAATATTGATATCAAAACAAATTTTTAAAAAAAAAGTGTTTGTGAATGATATGCCAAATCAATGTGGTGTACCTAAATTTGCACAACAAAGCACATTTTTTTTAATAAAATGTGATCTGGGTCATTAGGGTAAAAAAAACTATTAAGTTTGTATGTACAAAAAAAGTGAACGAATAAATTTTGTAAATAAAAATAAAAGATAGAGAGAAAAAGCGTAGAACCGAGAATTAATTTTGAAAATAGATTACTTCACTACACGCTATGTGGCGTACAGTGTTCAAATCTTTATCCATCTCTCATTCAATATCTGGCTGTATGACAAGCGAACGTGTCAGGTGATCTGCAACGGAAAAGTCAGCGAGACGTTTAAAATGAATACAGGAGTAAGACAAACTGGCTGTCTATTATCAATGATGATATTCTTAGTTGTAGTGAACTGATAGTGATGCCACGAGAATACTTTGAACTGATAGGAAGATTCTAAAAGATTTGGACTTTGCGGACGATTAATTTCTAGTATTCAATAAACTTGAAGGCTTACAGACAATATATGGAATTGTCATACAGCTGTCAAATGAAGCTGATGAAAGTTTGGAGTACTTCACAGTGTTGAAGTAGTTTCCGAATCAATTCAATGTCAACACTTTCGGCAGTCTTTTCAAAGTCGATGAAATTCAGTTCGAGATTTGAATTCTATTCTACATTCTGCTGGAAGACTTTTCGCCTCATCCATGTGTATCTACCAATTTAACTGCTCCTGTGGAGTGAGCCAGTTACATAGGCCGTACAATTAGGCGTGCTTCTCGTCGGATTTCCGAACAATACCCTGCATAGTGGTTAAGTAAAGGACAAACAAAATCTATTCACATAGCGTTATTCTATCTCATCTAGTGGATGAGGCAGAACACAAGATTGACGTTAACCATGCTTTCAGGGTCATTTACCGCAAATCAACAAATCTCAATTTGGCCTTAAGATTTCGACTACTAAATATTGCTGAAGTTGTTGGGATCTGCATTAAGAAGACTAATTTGTGCATCCAAAAGTAGTTAGTTCAGACATTATAATTTAGGCATCTTTAATGAACTGTAATTGCATTGATCTTACTTTAGAAATCGATATAATTTACAAATCACTAATATTGCTATTGAGTACTGATCTAGAATATTCTGTGTATATAAACATATATGCATATATAATTGTAGAGCCAGAAGATGAATTTATCGAAAAGAATATTCTTTGCTCAATTATTTTGTGTTTTATAGATGTCTGAATGAATATTTTCGCTAGATTTTGATTTAGTTATATTCTTTGAGATGGTTCATTTAACTCCGATTAAATGAACCAGTTCAGAGAACACAAAATTTTCAAAATCTTACTATCCTCTATCTTGTCGAGGATGATTCGTAAAGTTGCAGTTTGATCTGCATATGACTTACTGTTTTCTTAATCCAGCTTGTTCCGGTCAGAATTTTGCATATAGTGTATACTTTACTCACTCCAGAATGACATAACTTAATATTTTGCTAGTAAACTAGCTTGCTAGTTTTTTAGCCGGTCTCACTAGACAAGCCATTGCTCGAGTGGAACCCGAAAGGGAACCAGTGAGTTGGTCGTCAGTGCGAGGGTGGGGTGACTTGGAGGAGGTCATGCGAGGAGGAGATGAAAGCATGTTGGCAGACTTAGAGCCATGTGAAAACGTATGCAGAAAACCGAAGGCAATGGAGACGCGCAGATGAAGCCCTATGTTCCTCTAGGAATTAAAGGATATAGTAATAATAAGCCTGTGTAAAGAGACATGGGGCTAGCAACACCACACCACTAAGCCTATCAACCCGCTAGAGAAACTTCAACTCACAGGGAATATATTAAAAAATAATAATAATGTCAGAGAGGTATACCACTGCTTACAAGTTTGCAGATATCTGCTGCTTACGATGAGTGCCAATCAACAAGGAACCGTAATCGGCAGCTTCCTGCCGATTGTCGCTAACTATTTAACATAAGTACAGAGCTGTTAATTTATTTCACAAGCTTGATAAATAATAATTTGCTTTATTCCAAAACAGTACTTGTGATACAGAATGGAATTCTCTGCATTTTATAACAGTATTACATCCAGTTAGTACATTAACAGTAAATAAAATTCAACATAGATTAGAGGTAACCTCAGTTAGTTTTGACAACAACATATTGGCATGTCGGTAGGAAAGCTAAAAGTGAACAGAATGTTTGAAGGTGTTAGAAAAGTAGATTCTAGCATATTTACTGGCGTAAGCGGTAATAAAAAAAGTCGAGACATACAGAGTGTGAAAGAACGAAGAAGGATGGTTTAAGTAGAGTTTGTAAGGAAGAGAGAAAGAGAACAGCACATAACGAAAAAAATGAAAAGAAAGAAAGAAAGAAAACGTTGTACCTAAAAATGATATGAGTTGGAAAGACGAGACGAAATACATTGTGAAACTGAACTACAGAGTTTTTAGATGTCACTAACTAATTAACCACATAACACAATTGCTACTCCTAGTGATAAATCAGTGAAACAGCTTTAAGTTTAAATGTCGGATATTGTGGTGACTACTACAACGAAAAGTAAGATCTGGATCATGACAGAATTCGGATCTGCAACTCAACAGACTGTAGTAAAAGACTCAATTGCTCGCAAATTCTTGGCTTCATTTTATGCAACCAGATTTCTTCTCGACTGTTAAACGAGTAGGTAACATTTCCTCAAAAGCTTCATATAACTGTTCTCATTAATATATCTGAACAATACACGTAAGACATATGTATCAGGATAATATGAAGTCATCTTTTAAGATTTTGGAGGAATCTTCTCAACTGAAAAAAACGTGAACGATACGGAAGATATGTAAGCTACATTAAAGATTTAAACATACTTTTTCCACGATGACAAGGAGTAATTAGTAGGAACTAAAAGTAACTTACGTCTAATGCCGTTAAATAATTAAGAGTTAAAACGGTTGACTATTTAAAGAACCTTTAGACAGATAGCCTTGGAAACAAAACGACAGAGTCATATATTTTGGACAATCTGAAGGTGTTCAAAATAATCGACAGGCAAAATAAACCTAGCTTGCTACGTTTGGCTGAGGCAATCGCCTCCAACTGCATCAGTGGTTCACCAGTAGGATGTTCACCAATAATACATGTGATCTTGGGTTCAACTCTTAGCTGGAGCACACCTTTACCTCCGTTAGTCGGTTATAAGCCTGACGAAGAGGGAATGTTAGGAGGGAGGTTAGCGGCTCCAAGATGAAGCTTGAAGCCCTATGTTTGAGTCTGAATGTGGAGGAAGAAAATAGTTAATAAATCACCAGCAAACGATAAAAACCAAGTCTGTCTCGTCAGATAGACATTGATGAGTCTTGAACTGCTTTGGTGATGACAAAGTATTCGGTTTTATTATGTCATCTTCTGTCTTGTTTAGAAAATTTTATTCTTTCATCTAAACATGACTCATCTTATCTCCCATGTCTGGCCACTTTATAAAAGCGACTTTACCGTAGTTACAGAGCCTGTTATTTTGTTGTACTCATTCCTACTGGTTAAACTTTGTTTCTATCCACAAAAATCTAACGAACACTGTTGTTTTGCTTTCAAATATACTTGTTTAATTATCCTATAGATAATCAGTCGTCTTAACTCTTAATAATTAAACAGTTTAGGTCACTTCAGACTCATGTTACCCTTAGTTCCTACCAGTTACTCATTATCATCGTGACAACCATATGTTCAAATCTTTAATCTGGCTTACACATCTTCTGAATTGTTCAGGCTGTAACCAGCTGAGTCGAATCCTCCAAATCATAAAAGATAAGTTCATATTATCCTGGTATATTTGTTTTGCTCACTCCATTTATGCAGACAAAAATCAGCACAAATGAGAGAAGCGTGAAATAAACAACCTCCTTTACCTACCTGCCTACCTGGGAAGCATCATTTCAACTACAGGCGGACAGAATTGACGAGGATATCAAAGCAGCGAGGGTCGGAAAAGCAAGACAAGCTTTCATTACTTTCAAGTCTTCGTTGATATCAGCAGCACTAAGCATGAAAAATAAGATCCGGATTTTCAAATCCAATGTGAAGTCAGTCAGTGCTACTATACGGATCAGAGACTTGACCAGAGCGTCATAAAGAGCATTTCAAACAAACTGTAGAACTTCATCAACAGCTGTCTTCGCTCAATACTACTCAAGATCAGATGGTCGGCCAGAAAAGATCAGTACTAGTGGTGATCTCTGGGAGCGAACCAACCAGGAACCGATTGTGAAACAAATAGGCAGGAAGAAATGGGAATGGATCGGCTGGCCATACTCTCAGGAAACCATCAAGTGGCATCACTAGACAAGCCATTGCTCGAGTGGAACCCGAAAGGGAACCAGTGAGTTGGTTGTCAGTGCGAGGGTGGGGTGACTTGGTGGAGGTCATGTGAAGAGGAGATGAAAGCATGTGGGCAGACTTGGAGCCATGTGAAAACGTTGGCAGAAAACAGAAAGCAATGGAGACGCGCAGCTGAAGCTCTATGTTCCTCTAGGAATTAAAGGAAATAATAATAACTATTTCTTCAAATTTCCTAATATACACCTCCATTGGCCTGCTTTCCATCGGTTTTCTACGTTGCGTCAGCTCATGATCAAACTTCAAACCAGTGAAATCCCTGAAAAGCAACACTTAATGGTCTCATTTATAATCCTGCCATGAACAAGGTCGCCCTCATAACTCCAAACACCGAATAATTTCAATATGCGTGCGGATAAAATTTAAGAACTGAAATCCACTTCATCAGGGAGTTAAACTGTGATGTTTAAAAGAGTTACGAGATGTATTCTGTAATACATGCTGACTCTGGTGTGTGCATTCATACAAAAATATCACCATTTTATCACTGCCAATAAAGTGTGTCATTAGACAGTAAATCACTTAAATAGAAGAACACGAAAAAGAACACCTAAAGATGACATAATATACCTCGTTTAATTATAAGAGATGAACAGTAAAAAATAATAAGCAGAATAATATGAATCTGATACAAGTACCACAATCGTATACATTACTAACTTTGTCTTTTATGCTTAGGTAATATTGTACTATTATTATTCCCTTAGGTTCCGAGTGGACTATAGGGCTTCAGCAACACATCCCCTTTTTGTTCTACTATCTGCTGTCCTCTTCACCTGGTCAGCCACAAGACTGACCATAATCTCTCATCTCCTCCATCAACGCACACCATCTCCCCCCATATCACCCTTGCACCGACTATCCACTCGTTGTTTCCCAATTCAGATTCCAATCAAGCGATGGCTTGTATTAAGCGTGACATTAATCGACGGCCTCGTCAACAGATACCTGGTCCATCTTCATTTCACTCCTACACATTTGTTGAACAATCGGCTCTCGTCTGTTGGTTTGTTCCCAACAAGCCAGAGTTTCTTGTTATTAATTCTTTCCGGCCATTTGATTTTCAGGCTGGGGAGCTGTTGATAAAAGTCTTCAACCTATTGGAAATCCTCTCCGCGACGCTCAATGCGAGTTCCTGACCCGTGTAGAAGAACTGACTAGCTCTACATCTGTGTTGAACAGAATTCGAATCTTATTCCTTATGCTGACTGACTAAGTGCAGTGCAGAAGTTTTCCAAACTGGTTTCAGCTTGATGAAGGCGTATTTTGCATTTCCGATTCTGGCTGGCTGGCTGGCTGGTTGGATCTGTCATCTTCATCAGTCCCGGCTGCTTGTGGTTGACACTGTGCTTCCTGGTGAGATAAGTGAAGGAAGTAACCTCTGTGAAATCTCTCCCTTTGATGGTAATTGGTGCTAGTTGTTGTTCCTGTTGCTGCTGGTTGATTTGTCATCTTCATGTTCACCCGGAGTCCCGTCTTCGCCTAGTTTTCTAGATGGCCATAGGCTTGAGTAAACAGGGAGAGTTAAGCGTCGGGTTGGCCACCCTACCCCACAAAACTATTCAGACTGTTACATAAACTTCAAAGCATCATTCACATATACCCATCATATAACTAATATGGCCATAAATTAGAACAGTTCGAAGGGATTAAATAAAGTATAATTATATTTCAATAGTTTACACACAATGATAAGTTTTGTTATTGGTAATATTTCGAGCAAAATTACTGCTACCCGTGTTCACACAACTGTTGGAATTGTTTTATTCACACATTTATGATTTGTACTCATATATATAGTTCATTATTATTATTTTTTGCTCATTCATGACAGATGATAGCATAAATACGACGCTGTACAGAAAAAAACACACTCTGGAAGATTCCCTGATTGTCACTCACCTCATCCACTCACGGTAAAACGAGGATTAATACAAGGTCTTGCAGATGGAATACGTAGACGACTTACAACAACATCAGAGGACCAGTGTAAGAAAATAAAGGTCCTATTCAAAATGCTACTCGAAAACAACTACCCTAAAGAATTTATAAAAGATAACATAAAAAAGAGGGTAAAACCGGGGAATAACAACATGGAAGAATGGAAAAAGAAAGTCACAATACCATATAAAAATGGTACATTAGAGGCAATACAAAGAAACCTCAAAAATATCGGCATTCGAACAACCTTTAAACCTACAAATCTAATTAAAAATAAAATAAATCAACTGAAAGATCCCTTAAAAATGATAGATAAAAACAATCTGATTTACAAAATATCTTGTGTTGACTGTCCGACTAAACATGTGGGGCAAACTTCCATATCACTCAAAATAAGAGTGAATGAACATAAACGCCTAACCAAAGGTCAATCAACAAGAACACAAGCCTACAAGAATCTTGAAAAAAATTCATCGATAACTGCACATGCATGGGACAAAAACCACAATATCGATTGGAACAATGTGTGTATTCTAAAAACTAACATGAACAAATGGAAAGAAAGACTTATAACAGAATCGATATTCATTAAGGTCACACCGGCTACATGTAACAAGGATGACTCAGTACAACAATCAACAACTTGGAATATAATTCTGAATACAAAAACATGAATGAGCAAAAATAATAATAATAATGAACTACATATATAAGTACAAATCATAAATGTGTGAATAAAACAATTCCAACTGTGGTGTGAACACGGGCAGGAGTAATTTTGCTCGAAATATTACCACCAATAACAAAAATACTTATCATTGTGTGTAAACTATTGAAATATAAGTATACTTTATTCAATCTAATCCACAATGTTCAAACTTTTTACTGATATTCGTTCGGAGGGATTTACTGCAACGAGTAGAACCAGAAGGTTGTTGTTGTTGTTGCTATTGGTTATCTTCATCACTTCCATCTTCTCAATGTTCCCCAGGAGTCCTGTCTTCTCCTTCAGCCAACCTCTTCGGCCAGTTTGTTGCCTTTTGGCATGCCATGGTATAATATGCGTTAATACTTACAATTTTGGCCCTTTGTAATTATCTGCTTTTTTCTTTTAGCTATATGTGAATAACAGACTTATTACACGGCAAGGATTAATTGAATCAAGCACACAGCTTTATAATAATTTAATTTAATAATTTATTTTACTTTATTCCAAAAACAGTACTACTTATAACACAGAATGGAATTCTCAGCATTTGTCACAATGCCTTGCATCTGATTTACTTAAAATATAAATAAAATTAAAGATTAAAACTAAAGTAACCAGAGGAATCTGTCCACGCTTATGATATTAAGTCAAAAATATTCTAAGCACGAATTGAGATCACTAAATATAATAATAATAATAACAACAGTGAGTTTGTTTCAAACAGTATTGTCGATTCAGTTTGAAAATTTTAGCATGTTACTATAGAGTATTGAATCAAATGCTCTGTTGATATAGTATAGTGAGGGGAAATACAAGATTAACAGTTGTTACACAGCTTAAACAATGTTTACACTTATGAAAAATAAATAAATAAAAACAAAAAACTGAAAGGATTATAAATATAAAAAATACAGTAACAATAAAGTTTGGTACTGTAAGGGTGGAAGAAATGATTTATTTATTAGTGCAAAGAAGGTTAGTTAGTTAGTTAGTTAGTTAGTTCATGCCTGACACTATTTTCATCACATAAAGTACGTGCTAAATATGGTATTGTGGAATTTTTATACCTAGACATACGTGCATAAATTCTTCTAAAAAGACTCTTTGTTTTACCCAAAGAGACACAAGGCTGGAGCTGCGGGTGCTGTGGTGGGTGCTCAGAGTCTGACAAAATTCCTTTAGCAAATTTATTGCATGACATCAAGTGCCTTTCAGTGACAATGTCAACGATATTACCCAATGGGATACCAGTCGTCCTACTGACAGCTAGTCTTCAGAGTTCTACGAAGTATGACATAGTCTTTTTTAAGCAATCCAGGAAAGAATAAGCAGAGGGTGAACAGTAAAGAAGAAGAAGAACAGTAAAATACGCCAGTTGACAAACTGTAAGAGGAAATTTCAAGAGAAAACAAACACCTATACAAAGTAGATTAGAGATAAGCCTAGAAATATGGTTTGACTAGACACAATATTATAAATCATAATGTATAATGATAGCAAGTTAACTAAGTTATTCATTCTAGCCTGCACGTATAACTAGTGAATACTTTTTATTAGGGAAATGAAGTCAGTACATTATCTAATTCGTAAGCTTCTATACAAATAATAGTAATAATAATAATAATGAAGAATGTTTACAAAATTCCTTTAAAATTGCAAAATATATATTGTAAAATATTTAATCACCTGTATCATTTTTCACTGAGGTCAAGTTTATTAATAGTAGAAATTAAGGTCGTTGCTTACAAAGTCATGCACAAATTCTATGTATCTACATGCTTTTGTCATCTATTGATTAATCAGTAGTATCCATGGTATTACATTTACATAACTTTTCAATATGTAAATGGCCTTTTTTGTTTAGACAATAAGCATAGAAAATAATTGTTTACGTTAACTTTGTATTTCCCGTTAATTTACTAGACTGAAGAGAAAAAATTCTGTTCTTGTGTATGCGTGTTAGCTCTCCAGTAGGGACGCTTCAATTAAGTCTGAGGATTATACTATTATCATTATTATCCCCTTGGTTTCCGAGTGAAACATAAGGCTTTAACAACACATCTCCAGTTTCTTCTATTTTCTGTCATCGTCTTCAACTGGCTAGCCACACGACTGACCATAACCTCTTGTCTCATCCTCCAACTCACACCATCTCCTCCATGTTACCCTTGCACAGAAAACCCACTCGTAGCTTCCCATTCAGATTCCACTCAAACGTCAGCCTGCAGTGTATGCGATATCATTCAACGGCCTACTCACTGTATATCCAGTCCATCTCCATTTTACTCCTACACATTTGTTGAGCAATCGGCTCTCATTTGTTGGTCTGTTCCCAGCTAGCAAGCCAGCCAGCATAGCAATGACCGAATTCACATTTGTGTTGAAAATACGAATTTCGTTCTTTATGCTGAGTGCACTAGATTTCCAAGCTGATTTTACAATGATGGAGGTCTTCCTTGACTTCCCGATTATGGCTACCCTTGACATCTTCATCTATTCCGCCTGTCTGTGGTAGAAACCATGCTTCCTGTGAGGTGAGTGAAGGCAGTAACCTCTGTTAAATCTCCCCCTTTTGACGGTGATTGGTGCTGATTATTGCTGTTGTTGTTGCTGTTGGTTGGTTGACCACCTTCATCACCTCCGTCTCCTCTATGTTCACCTGGAGTACTGTCTTCGATGCATGTGCTTTATCTGCACTGAACTCAATAAACCCCGTCGCCACCTTGTTATGTATGCATCTGCTAAGTTGGTAATGATGGTAATGAGCTCGACTGGTAACTTAATATGCCTATTTGCCCGTTGTACCTGCCGATTCCCTGAACCACGTAAATATCAAAAGACAAAGGCTGACCGGTGACTGTAAAGGGCTGTACTGAACATTTATTAGGAAGATGACACATGACATTTATACATATTTACTATAACAAGGTTGGCTCACAGCAATGAGAAATGATTGATCACATAATCAATCATAATATGCGTGAGAAAGGATTTAATACTATTTTATGCGGGGTCCTATCACACAACGGACAAATAAGCATATTAGGGTACCAGTCGAGCTCATTACCGTTATTGCCAATTAGAAGGCTCAGACAAAACACCCGCCTCTTCAGCCAGTTTGTTTGACATGAGACACAGGTCATCTGCGAAATCCAAATCTTCTAGAGTCTTATGATCAGTCCAGCTTATTCCACAGGATTAGCATGATGTTATTTGGATTGACAGTGACTAACAGTGGAATCCAAGAAGCACACATCGTCCTATTCATGACTTATCTTCTGGACGCATCTGCAATCCTCAGTGAGTGAGTGAGTGATAATGTTCATACTGTGACTGAAGTAGGAATAAATACGACGAAATTCACATCCTGGACTCCACTGCTGGTTAACATCAATTAAAACAATTGAAAATAATTATTATAAATTTCGGGTTAGATCACGGATTTACATCAGTTAGAGAACCATTGAAAACCAGTTGGGAATACTGGACAGTTGCTTCGTCCTAGTAGTAATAGTAACAAATAAGCGAACAATATTGTATTCAGTTAGATCTTCTTCAGGCTTTACTCCTATTTACACAGATTTATGTATAAAAATGACGGTGATTTTGTGGATCAAATAATAATAGTAATGTAGTAAATGTTCTGAACATCAGTAATAACGGTGATTATAGATAATCAGAGTTTAAATAAATATCATAAAAGTACAAAGAAAATGGAAAATAAGAAAGGGTGAATGAGAAACTGAAGACAGTTAAAAATAAACAGCCTTTTATAATACTGAAATTTAATGGGGACGTGGCTAGTGAAGTCTTACATCTGAGATTATCGACAGCAATAAAACAAGCGGACTTATACTACCGCCACTCTTTGTTTGTCATTTTCCAGCTGCCGACCAATTATGATTGCTCAAGTGGAAGACAAGCTACCTAGCTGTGCCACTTCGATGTGTATCTATAAATTGAGTTGCTCCAGTAGACAGAGCTATGTAGGGCGAACAACTAGACAGCTTAACAAACGCATTATTGAGCATCTTCCTTCGTGGTTTGAAAAAGGTCAAACAAAATCTATAAGAGGTCCTATTTTGGCTCACTTGATAGATAGCGGTCACAAGTGGACAAAAATAGTGCCTTCAAAGTTATCTATCGCATTCCATTGAGCCTTCCGAACGAAATTCAGACCCACCTTTTACAAATAGCCGAAGCTACGGGAATTCGAGAGAACAACCCTAGTCTTTGCACACAGCAAAAGAAGTTTGTTCTACCTTTGTCTCTCCCTTGGCCTAGGTGAATTCTTATCATTACTCTGATAAAGCTATTAGCATTAAATAGCGAAACGTCAGTAAAAACAATATCGTTTTGTTTTCAATTCATTAGGAAATACAAAAACCGTTATTATAATGAACGAACCCCCCCTCCCATCCTTTCTTATTTCCCATTTCCTTTGTACTTTTATGATATTTATTTAAACACTCTGATTATCTGTCCACTTCACCTACCTTTAGTATTATGTAACTTGTAAGATTTGACCTGATTTATTTATTTATTGAATTGTCTACACATACACACATATTACTACCTTTGTTATTCTTATCGCCATCTGTATAATCCTTATTATCATTATTTTGTCATCATTATAATCATCGTTATTAACTACGTTCAAAACATTTACCACATCTAAAACATTTAGTTCCCTTTATAAATTTCGATAAAGCGATAAGAGGATGTAATTTGTCTGAATCGTGTAATGTGTATTTGCGCAACACATTTCGAACAATCTGATAACACCCGGACTTGTCATAGGAATACACATATGAAATTAATAAAGAGGTAAGAGGTGAGAAAATAGACTACTTAGGTCAAGTTAAAAGGATATATTCAAGGTCAAAATAACAATGAAGACCACTTAACCAACTAGCAGAGATGGTAGTACATCTGCTATGGTATCAAAACAAAATTTACCAAGGAAGGTGGCTTAATGTGATGACGAATTGTTTTTGAACGCATAAAGGTGGCTTAAACTCTCTAATTGCTAGGGCTTCCACAAAATTTAGGATACGCAATCCCCAAACACGTTTTCTAGATAGATTTAAAAGATCTGTTAACATCAATTTTATGTCCTGTCCCTATAATATGTTTCGCAATAGAGCTAGGAGCTAGGTCTTCTGTTCTCATCGTTAATTGAGTTCTGAAGAATCCATTTTTTTCTGAAGCCATAACACTACACGATTCAGACATATTACATCTTCTTATTGCTTTATCTAAATTTACCACATTATTATTATTATTATTATTTGATCCACAAAATCCCCATCATCGGTTAAAATTTTTATCCATAAATCTGTGTAGATTAGAGTGAAGCCTGAAGAAGATCTAACTGAATACAATATTGTTTCCTCATTTGTTTTTTTTTGTCTTATGTTATTAATGGGAATGCTTAAAGAAAAAAATTACACAGGATCATAAAGTTGTTAATGAATAGAGATATGAAGGAGATAAGCATGAAGGCGCTCACTGACCCAACGTATCAAAAGAATTTGAGGAGCCTACTGGTTAGAAGAAGAGCTCTTATTTCTCAGAAATATCCTGCCTCAAAGTAGATAGCTAGTGCGTTTCGTGAAGAAGAACATGAAACCAAAGCCAAAAAGAAAATAGTGTAGTTCAGTACCAAAGAAAACACTGTTTATGCATCTCTACTTCTCGAAAAAAAAAACTTCTGAAGAGGAGAATCCCTGGTTCCCCCTAAAGAAGACCTTCCATTCAGCAACACGAAGAGTGATATTCTCTAGCCGCCCCATATTTCCAGGCGATGTGAAAGACAAATTTCCACACATGACCACTCCAATGTGCATATATCAGTTCACCTGCTTGTGTGGAGTTAGGTACAGAAGTCATTCTACGTGCGTCCTTTCAACAAGTAATAGAGAACATGGTGAGATACTGGTTCAGTCAGAAGCGCCATAACTGAACACTTCGTCAACATCTGTCACAGCATCTCAACTGAGTCATCATTCACAGTCATTTACAAAGTAAATAAAAGTCTGCCGAAGGCAGTTGGTTTGATTCCGACTTCTCTGTACAACAGAATCCCCCTCTATAGGCATTGAAAAGCCAGGATTATGTGTTCACTAGAAACTAGTCCAACCTTCACATTCACTATGGACCTAATTCAGTCTAGCTCCTTAGTTTCTGTTTTTTCATCCAACTCATTTTTTTCATATTCACGCATAAAAGGCATTATTTCAATTTGTTTCCATGCTCATCCCATTCACATCTGTATTCATTAAAAAAAATTTATTTTACATACAACGCAACTGTTTTCTAATCCTCTGTAATTTTGATTCAGACCCTCTTGTAATCACTTATGTTCTAACCTTCGGAATCTGATATCAAGTTAAAAGTTATTGGTTGGAAGATTTCATCATGAGCTGACATCAGTTAGAGAACCCTTGGAAAACCACCAGGGAGTACTGGACAGCCGTACGACAACGGCATATGTCAAGTGATCCACAAGAGAAAACTCAGCGAGGCGTTTGGAGTAAACACAGGAGTCAGACAACGGTGCTTATTATCACCGATGAATGATATTCCCAATTGTGGTGGACTAACTGGATTATGCGTCAGACAGTGGGAAACGAGAAACGGGACAGGGATATCCTGCACCGACCGACTGGAAGAACCTAGAAGACCTGGATTTCGCGCGTGGATGATTTATGTTTGATGTCACTGTTTTAAAATCGAAGACTTACAAGCGAAAACCGACAAACTGGTCGAAGAAGCAAACAGCGGAGACAGGACTCCAAGTGAACATAGACAAGACGGACGTGATGAAAATAACCAACCAACAACAACAACACCAACAGCAGTAACATCCAGCATCAATCACCATCAACGGGAGGGGTTTGAAAGAGGTTACTTCATTCACTTACTCATCTAGGGAGCATTGTCTCAACTACAGGCGGTCGGAACGGACAAGCATGTCAAATCGAGCGAGAATCGGGAAGGCGAGAAACACATTTATCAGCCTGAAACCAACCTGGAAATCTTCTTTACTCAGCATCAACAACAAAATTTGGTAGGATTTTCAATACAAACGTCAAATCAGTCAGTTCTTTTATACGGATCAGAAACTTGGCGGGCGGGTCACAAAGAATATTTCCAACAGCCAGTTGCCGACCTTCATCAATAACAACTGTCTTCGCTCTATACTAAAGATCAGATGGTCGGGCCGGAAAGAATCACCAACAAGAAACTATGGGAACAAACAAAACAAGAACCAATCGCCAACCAACAAATATACGGGAGAAAGTGGAGATGCATTGGACACTAGCTCGCTGAAGAGGCCGCTGGGTGACATCGCGCGCGTCAGGCCATTGCTCGAGTGGAACCAGGCCGAAAGGGAAGTGACGAGTTGGTCGTCAGTGCAAGGGTGACATGGAGGAGATGATGTGAAGAGGAGTTGAAACAGTATGGACAAACATGGATGCAGGTGAAAAGTACAGCAGAACGTAGACAGAAGCAAGTGGAGACATACAGTTGAAGGCCTATGTTCCACTAGGAACCCAATAATAATACTGGATAGCTGTTATCTCCTGGTTAGTGACTCTTCATGAGTGAGAACCCACAGCCATGGTTCGAAACCAGGACCTTCTGATTACAAGACGAGCTAGCTCGTAGACCATTAAGTCACTGGAACCCGAATCAATGGCCCATGAATTCTATCTTCTGCCATTTTATGACTTAGCTCACTGGAATAATAATGATGATTAATATAATACGCGGTTAAAAATTATTATCACCTTTAACCTCCTTCGTTATTATGTGGAATTGAATAATAATAATAGTCGTATCCATGTAAAGTTATGTATATAAATGCAATGTACAGCTGTTTTTGAGGATGAAATGGCCTAAAGGATATCTCCACTGAACCTCTTATACATATCTTGATAACGTCCATCAGCGTAATGCGCTGTACCAACCAGGTTACCCTTTGCTGTTAAATTGTAGTCTTTAAGAAAACATATTTCTGAACAACTAAACAACAACAGTTTATGGGATACATGTTGACAAACTAGTAGTATTTATCAACTATATTTGTGTCTAGCTATTCAAAGCAATGCGACAGTTACCAGGTCTAATATGAATGAGTTCCAGCATATAAGTATAGTGCTTCATTTTGCCACACTCTAGATGGTATTCAAACGTAGAAAAAAGAGCATAGAAAACTAGGTTCAAAATAATAATAATAATCATTAGCAGAAGTGTGAGGGAGGAGAACAGGAACATGGAAAGAGATTAAGGTTTAGTGGATATGGTAGATCACATGGAGTAAATGCATCTGCACTAGTGAGGACAATTTTCAGCCGTACCACCAGTTGTCTACAGCTATTGGTTATTAGAATCCCGATGACCTCAATTAGGCAGTTTTAATCTCCCTACATGACTCAAACTAATTATCAAAGTTTTCATGGACTAATTCCAAGTTTTGGTTCGACTATCACTAACTCTTTCCCAAGTTGATTCTATGTCAACTAATAGTACCCGTCAAGGAAGGTGATGAGTAACCTCATCAATTTACTTGCCCTCTTTACGTAACATTCTACGCTTATCCTCACTACTGCTCACCATATGATACAACTTAACACATAAGATGTAACGTTTTCTAGCCTGTGCATACCTTCCGCTTTCAATGACTATATCTAACAGCCATAAAAAAGGACACAGGAATACCTCACAGTACACACGTCTAATATAATATTTGTTTGAATCGCCCAGTGGTAACATCTCGGACAGGAACATTGTTGAACCTGTTCTGAATGGATGGCTTAGGAGAAATCAGCTCCTCTGAAATTGCAGATAAACCATGCTCACAGGCACCAGTAAGCAAAAAACCTAAGTCCATGGCTTCCTGTAGATTACTTCTGTCAACTTATGAATTTGTATAAAAATTCAGTGAGTTTCAAGGGTTGGTTTGTAGGGATTTGATTGGTTACAGGATTTCATCATGAGCTGACATTAGTTAGAGAACCATTGGAAAACCTGCAGGGAGTACTGGACAGCTTTTCGTCAGCCTACTTTGGGATTCTTCATCAGTACGCACCCACCACCAGAGTTCGAACCCAGGGCCTTATGGTTACAATACAAGCTAGCTCGTAGACCATTAAGCCATTGGGACCCGATCGAATGGCCGGCCGATGAATTCTAACTTTTGCCAGTTCATGATGTAGCACTACCACCACTTACTATCTTTTTCGATGAGTTACTGCCCTACCTGCAACTCGTTGTACCTTAATGTAACCAGAAGGTCCTTGGTCCAAACTCCGTTGGTGGGTGCGTACTGTTGAAGAGCCCCAAACTAGACCGATGAAACAGCTGTTTAGTACTCCCTGGTGATTTTCTAATGGCTCTCTAGGTGATGTCAGCTTATGATGAAATCCTCCAACCAATCAAATATCATGTTTGCACAGAAGTTTACTCCATATTATATAATCTGAATTTGTCACTACTAGGGTTGATTTTTATTTCTAGTATTTGTGATTAGATTCATTTTGGAATTCATTAATTTATAGCAATTTATAAAGATTATTAGTGTCTTTTTGAGTTCACAAACAATTATATGCAATTCACGAAAATTCATTCAATTACTTAGATTTAAATCAAGCTACATAGGCTAAATGTTAAGTAAATTTATTTTGATGTACTTTGAGGTATTATACTAAATCATTATACTAGTGTTTAATTTATGATGAAATATTTATAAACCTTTTATTGTATTAGTCAAAATGAACTTTGAAATGATGACGTACCGCTTAACTGATTGGATTAAAAACCTTTCTTACGCTTTAGAGACTATGTTCTCTTAATATCTGTTGGCTTATTTAATCTAAATTGGATGGTAAGTAAAACTTCTGAGGATTTAAGATACTTATTTACTCTGAGATCTTGATGTGGTAGTGTTCTCTGAGCTGGATGGTTAATTTGCGAACCTTTCATCACCCTACTGGGTGACATCTTCAGCGCATACTTCAATTCGAAGTGAGCTTTTAGATTTCTACACGAGTTTATTAATCATCTCTCCTGATGACCTTGGACGTGATTGGTTGTTTGTGTGTGTTTTCACACCTTCTAGGTTACTTGTATTGGAACTGATTGTTTCTTTGACTTGAACTTTGACCCTTTGTGTGTGAGGTTTCTTTTTTATCGGTTGATAAATTTTGTCTATCTCGATGTGTCTATTGATTGATGATTCACTTGAATGCCAGGCAACCTTCTAAAAATTCTCTAGCATTCTTGTTATTTCCTTTGTCTAATATTTGAACGTTGTCCCAGTCGAATTGATGTCCGTAGTTGTCTGTGTGTAGTGAAATGAGGGAGTGGATATCATGTCATTTGACGGCTAACTTATGTTCGTGGATACGAAGACGAAGGGGACGTCCACTTTGGCCAATGTAGTGTTTTTCGCAGTTGTTACAATTTATTTTGTAGATGATGTTGATTTTATCTTCTTTCGCTGTTGAGTCTTTTGGTTGACATAGAATTGAGTGAAGCGACTTTGTTGGTTTGTGAACGACGTCAATTCCTAGAGGTTTGAAGAGTCTTGTAGTGATTTCTGAGATATCCTTTATACATGGTAAGGCGATTTTCTTTGTGCTTTCCTTAGGGGCTTTTGGTTTGATAGGTTGGCTTCGGAGTATATGTCTTTTGATGAAATTCTGTGGATATCCATTCTTTTGGAAGACGTTCATGAGATAATTTTCTTCAATTTTCCTTAAGGTGTGAGTGCTGCAATGAGTCCTTGCTCTCTTGAATAGTGTTTGTATGCAATTCCTTTTGTGTATTATTGGATTGTTGCTGTTGTAATTCAGGATTTGGTCTGTGTGAGTTGATTTTCTATAAACTTGAGTTTCTAATTCCCCTGCGGTTGTTCGCTTGACTAAGACGTCGAAAAATGGGATTTGGTCCTCGGATTTCTCCTCTCTTGTGAATTTGATGTTCTTGAAGACGTTGTTTATTAAGTTGTGAGTTTTATCTAACTCGTTTCTTTTGATTAGTACAAATGTATCATCAACGTAGCGTATCCAAATCTTGGGTTTGATCTTTGGTAGAATTATGTTTTCGAGTCTTTGCATCACTGCTTCTGCAATCAAACCTGATATTGGCGATCCCATGGGTGTTCCTTTGACTTGTTCATATATTTGGCCGTTGAGATCATATTTTAATCACTATTATTCATTATTATTTTTTCCTTCCTTTACGTTCCCAGTGGAACATAGGGCTTCAAGCTAGACCTTTGCAGTTTCAGTATCATTAGTGTTTATTTTTACTGAGTGAGGTTGCAAACCTTATGCCCAACCTTTCCTCTTTATCAGTCTTATTACCGGCTTAGCGAATTAAAAGAGGGCGTCGGACCGGGAATGGAACCGCTAACCACATGAATGGTTGGTGAACATTCTACAGTTAAACCATCGATGCACCATTTATTATTATCATTACTTACTACTCACTTAGGTTCTGAGTGAACCATCATATGGCCTATACAGAAGAACATCGGCATTTCTGCAGTCCTCTTCACCTGGCCCCTCAATTGACCGTAGGCTCTGTTCTTTTCTTCACAAAATATCCTCCTTGTCACCCTTGAACCTATGCCTAACTCATCATTTCCCAGTGGAGTTCCACTCGAGTGTATCACTGGACTACGACATCACCACCCATTAGTCTCCTCAGAGTGTGTCCCATCTATCTGTATTTCTTTCAGAATATTTGTTAAGCAACAGGTTCTCGACTAGCTCGTTACGTTGCAGAACCCTATTTTGCCAATCCCTTCTGGATGGCCACCTGGTCTTCAGCACGAAGTGATGGAAGCTGTTTGATAAAAGTCTGCAATACCAGCAGGATATACAAATCCTGTTCTTAATGTTGAGTGCTCTGCAAAAGATTTCTAAACTGATTTCCGAGTAATAAAGGTCTTTCTAGTCTTTCTGATACTGACTGATTTTGAAATCCTCACCCACGCCGTCTACCTGCAGCTCAAAACAATCGTGCTTACATAAGTGAAGGAAGCAACCTGTTTCAGATTTCTCCCCTGTTAATATTGTTTGGTGTTTGATGTTCTTGGTCAGTAGATATCTTTATCATCCTTGCTCATTTAAAGTCCTTTATATGCCGCTCTAAGCTTCTGCCAACTTGTTGATTTTCGCCTATAGATCATTGAGTTTATGCGATATTAGACACACATCATCTGTAAAGTCCACACTTCTTCTGAATTACCATTCACGTCAACCAATCACCTACTTCAATCAATGAAATCTTTCTCTCTCTATCGCGCGCGCGCGCGCATTTTCTTTCTGCTTATTTCATATTCATGTCAAAGAATTCAATTACCTGATTATTTAATGCTTGAAGTAGTCAGCTTGAGTATGTAGTACCTAATACATATATAGCTTGCACTGGATTCGATTAAAATCAATCATCGATACTATTATCTCATCTCTTTTATATTACATCATAGAATGAATTCTATTCAAGATATTAAGTGTACAAAAGAATGAATTATAATGATATTATTATTATTACTAACTATTATTGTTATTTAAAACAGTGACCTGATTAGTTAGTTATAGAAACCACATGATACTTTGAATAATTAATTACACACTAGTTCTCTAATTAACTCTGTGTTTCGTACATATAAACAAATGCTTAGAATGTGAAGGTAAAGCAGATTGTTGAAATTACTAAGAATGCATGAAATAATCATAATAATAATAATAATATTTAGATTATAAAATAAATCCGAAATATTGTGTAATTCTAAAATGAAAAAAAATTACTAATATTCACTACATCAGTTTAATGAACTTTGTAGTAGTAGTAGTCTTTTTAGTAAATACTTTGAGTAGAATAGTATCCTACTGTGGATGTATTGAGTACGCATAATTGATGAATTCAAGGCAGTAAGAAGAATAAAACAATGCGTAGAATTTAGGTTATAATACTTCGACATTAAACTAATGCTAATCTATGACAACTGGTATTTTTAAATATTACTAGATAAACAGAGGACTTGATGACGCCATTACTGGAGAAGGTGTGAAAAGAGGGCAAATTACCCGAAGATTAGAAGAAAGGATGCTTTTTGAAACTACCAAAGAAAGGAGACTTAAGTCAATGCAAAAACTGGCACAGCATTATGCTCCTGTCCATCTCAAGCAAAATATTAAGCCGCATCATCCTGACGACAGAGAAACAAACAAGCCAACCTAGATGAAAAACTTCGACCAGAACAAGCTGGATTCAGGAGAAACAAGTCATGTATTGGTCAAATCGTCACACTATGGATCATCATTGAACAAATCTTGGAATGCCAGTCACCTCTCCACCTCACTCAACTTCATCGACTTTGAAAAGGCCTTCACCAGACAGCGTCGATCGAGAGGTCATTTGGCAACTACTTCGCTACTACAGGGTGCCATCGACAATTATACATTTCATCCAACAGTTGTACGACATTGCTGCATGCCGCCAAGTAATCCTCAACGGGAAACTTATTTAATCCTTCGAAGTGAGGAAGGGAGTGAGGCAAGCTGACTGTCTAATATCGCCAAAGATCTTCCTGATTGCAGTAGATTGGATAATGCGACAAACGACGGGCAATGAGTAAACAGGCATAAAATGGACTCACACAAAAAACGAACTTGGAGGATCTGGACTTCGCTGATGTCACATATATGTCTGATTTCCCACAAACTGGAAGATATGCAAGTGAAAAGCAACAAGCTGGCAGAAGAAACATCTACAGAAGATAGGACTTCAGGTGAACACAGAGAAAACAGAGGTGATGAAGATTCCTGGCCAACACCAACAGCAACAACAACAGACAACAATCAGCCAGCGTAAATGAGAGGAACCTGAAAGAAACAACCTCCTTCACCTACCTACCTGCGAAGCATCGTTTCATCTACAGGCGTAGAGAACTGACGAAGATATCAAAGCTAGAATCGGAAAAGCAAGACAAGCTATCATTACTCTTAAGTCTGTGTGGAGGTCAACAGCACTCAGAGTCAAAAATAAGATCCGGATTTTCAACTCCAATGTGAGGCCAGTGCTACTATATAGGGATCAAAGACCTGGCACGTCATAAAGAGCATCTCAAACAAACTTCAGACCTTCATTAACATTTGTTTTCGCTTAATACTCAAGGTCAGATGGCTGACCAGAAAAGATCAGCAACAGAGATCTCTGGCAGTGAGCGAACCAACCAGGAACCGATTGTGCAACAAATGTGCAGGAAGAAATGGAGTTGGATTGGCTGTCTATACTCTGAGAAAACCATCAAGTGACATCACTAGACAAGCAATTGCTCGAGTCGAATCCGAAAAGGGAGCGGTAAATTAGTAGTCCAAGGGTGACTTGAAGGAGGTCATGTGAAGAGGAGATGAAAGCATGTGGACAGACTTGGAGCGGGGTGAAAAAGTTGCCAGAAAACAGAAGACAATGGAGAGGCGCAGCTGAAGCCCTATGTTCCTCTAGGGATTAAAGGATATAATAATAATAATAATAATAATAATAATAATAATAATTAGATAAACAGGGAAAACCAGTTGATGAGTTTGTGAAACTGTGTCGATTGATACATGGTTAAGGCAAGTATTGTGTGCATTCCCAAGCCATTCATTGCCTTTCGTATCAAGTATTGTTCACTGATATAAGATTAGGAGGCTTGAAGAGAGTCTATGACTATTGGTTTCAGCCGACCAACGAAATACAGACTTTCAAGTATTGGTTTGTAGGCATTTGATTGATTCGTTACAGGATTTCATCATGAGCTGATATCGGTTATAGAACCACTGTACACTGCTTCGCCCTAGTTTGGGACTAGGGAACCCACCACTAGGGTTCCAACCCAGGACCTTCTGGTTACAAGGCGATCTCGTAGACTTCTAGGTAGTTGGTGTCTTCAGGGTGTTAAGACACAATGGCTAGACAGATTTATTGTTATTATTGTTTCCTTTAGTTCCTAGAGAAACATAGGGCTTCAGCCGCACGTCTCCATTGAGTTTGGTACTACGTCAACGTTTTCACTTCCCTCCACGTCTGCCCACGCGCTCTCATCTCCTCTGCACATCACCTCATCCATGTCAACCTCGCATTGACGACCAACCCGCCGCTTCCCATTGGAGTTCCACTCGAGGGCTTGTCTGGTGATGTCACTTGATAGTTTGTTTTCTCAGAGTATGGCCAGCCAATCCACCTCCATTTCTTCCTGCACATTTGTTGCACAGTCGGTTCCTACTGTGTTGGTTCGCTCCCAGATATCCCCCACTAGTGTTGATCTTTTCTGGCCGGCCATCGGATCTTGAGTAGTACTGAGCGAAGACAGACAGCTGTTAATGAAGATGTGTAGTTTGTTTGAAGCGCCCTTCGTGACGCGGCGCGGCAACAAGTCTCTGATCCGTATAGTAGCACTGACTTCACATTAGAGTTGAAAATCCAGATCTTATTTTTCATGCTTAGTGCTGCTGATATCCACGAAGACTTGAAAGTAATGAAAGCTTGTCTTGCTTTTCCGATCCTCGCTGCTTTGATATCCTCGTCAATTATGTCCGCCTGAAGTTGGAACGGTGCTTCCCAGCTAGGTAGATAGATGCATTAATTAATATTGTATTCTTCCAGAACTAGTGAACTCTCACAATTCTTTTTTACTCTGTACATGGAAGTTTATCAGAATTTGTGTGCATTTCGTTCTATTTTCTCTAGCATTTCTGTGCGCTTTAGACACTGTATAAGAAATTAAGCGGCTGCTGCTGCCTCTTAATGCAAAGTTCTGCACTGACAGTTCAGCTGATTTCAAAAATCAGAGATGATTCCTGTTTTATTCAGTAAAGAACTATCCTACTAGTGATAGCGCTTTTAGATTTTCAGAAAGAGCAGTCCGGCAATTTCGCTCTCAAAAGCAGCTGTACAACCGCATTTATATACATAAGTTTACATAGTTACAATTATTATTTAATTCTCCATAATAACCAAGAAGATTGAAGGTGATATGAAAATTCGAAGATGTAAAGGTGGAAACACATAAAGGGAATGAAAAAAAAAACACAAATGAAAAAAATAAGGAGTCAAACCAAGTTAGATCCATGGTGAATGTTGAGATTGGACTATTTTGTTTTAAACAGATACCTCCAGCTTTCCGAATTCATATAGGGAGAGCTTCTGCAGTACAAAGAAGTCGAAAATATACGAACTGCCTTCGGCAGATTTTTGTTTACTTTGTAAGCGGCTGTGAATGATGAGTCAGTTGAGATAGTTTGACAGGTGTTGACGAGTTTTTCACCTATGATACTTATGATTGAGCCAGTGTCTTCTGTTTGCAGCCATTATGGGTAATGTTATCTAGCATGTTTTGAAAGGACGTGCACAGTACGACCTACCTATATATATATATATATATATATATATATATTCTTTTCCTTCACGTTCCCAGTGGAACATAGGGCTTCAAGCTAGTGGCTTGAAGATTCTGTAGTAGTGTTTATTTTACAGGATGGGGTTGCTAACCTCATTCCCAACTTTTCCTCTTTATCAGCATTAGTTCTGGTATAGTGAGGTAAAGGAGTGAGTCGGTGGCCGGGGATCGAACCCCAGACTATGTGCATGGTTGGCAAGCGTCCTAACTGCTGTGCCACCGATATATATATATATATATATATTCAGCTGTAAAGCTTATGTAGTTTGTATTTATAAACAAGGTATAAAATTACTTAGAGTGGAAATATTCGCCAAGTTTTGCCTCAGCTGTTGTTTATAACAGAGTCTTACTTTATCCGTCCTGTAGCCTAAATTCCAACCACCGAGTAGACGTCGCATCCTCCACCTAACGACATTCGTGCAACCAGATAGTATCACTAGATTATAGATAATAGGTGTGGCTCATCACCGGTTGCATGGAAATGTAAAGGATAATTTATTTTTAAACACTATTTTTATTACTATTTTATTTTTTGTTTATCAGCTAAATGATGCACTTTCCTCCCTGAAAATTTTGTTCATAAACTGTTGCATGGAAAGATAATAATTTATCTAATACATATATATACATATATGTATATATATTTTGAAAATTTATTGATCAATACATAATTATTTGTACTTTATTAAACAAATAGACACTGAAAAACGGAGTATAGAAATTAAGATATCTTCAATTTTCATACAGTGATTCCCTTTTATAAATTTGAACAAAGAAAGAAGAAACATTGGCACAGAATAGTCTGGATCCATTTGATTTCGTTGGTTCTCATCATCTGCGTAAAATCATTGTCCATTAGCAAGCATACTGTCAGAGCGTCATAGTAAAATAAGGCGTTGAGATTTACAGGGCTTCTAAAGTGTTACGACAGACATATACATATATATATATATCTTGGTAGAGAGAAGTTTCTTGAAAAAAAATTTACTAACTGTTGTGTTGTTGGGGTGGTAACAAAAAAAAATTAGCAATAGTCACGTAGCTCGACGCCAACCAATGTCGTCAGTGGGAGAAGTCGTGACCAGTGAGGTCCATCCAGTCACGTGTGAGGATGGATGTCCCATCGACGACATTAGTTAGGGTCACGCTAAATCACGAACTGGTGGAAGTTAGAATTGATTTGCATAATTCCTACGTTTCATTCAGTAAGCTGATCTGAACTTCTTCAGAGAAATTGACAGAGATTTGTATATACAAAAGGACTTATCTTGTTTTAGAAAAAACTTTGTCCAATCATATGCGTTGTGAAAAAGGCATCAAAATATAATAAACAAAATTGCATTAAACCGTGATCAAAATTTTACTTCAGACTTACAAACATTAGAACAAAATAGATAGATAGATAGAACAATTGTGGTTTCACGAAATAAATTCTTCTTCAGGCTCTACGATTAATTAATTATAAATCCATTAATTTAAGCCAACAATAGCCAACCAGTAAAGGTGAATTAGAATCATATCAGAAATGTGTATTGTGGAACAAGTATAAGATGGGATGGAACAATAGTCAGTTAGTTTTGAATATGCATGGTCAATGAGAACATGAGATAAAATGAGATGAAATAATTTAATGATATGCGTGTGTTTGTATATATATAAGTATAGTCAACAGGTTTTGAGAGTGAATGGTGTGTTAAACAATATGAACACTACATAAAATAAACCAACGAATGGGGTGCACTAGACATAAGTTCAAGGTTGAAAATAACGACAAAAAGAATGAGTGTAAAATAATAATAGTAACGATGATATGGTGTAAAATTAAAAGTACTATTGGTGAATGATTGTCATAATAATAATATTTTCAAGTATTGGTTTTTGTAGGGATTTTGTTTGATTGCATGGATGTCAGCTCATGATTAAATTCCTCCATGAAATAATAATAATAATAAGGCATTTAGTGAAGTGGAATGAACAGAGTTATAAAAGCACTACTTAAATCTAATGTCCCATCTCACATCGCCAAACGAAACGCTGGAATTAATCATTTCAATTTCGCTGGGATTTTTTACACATATAATTTTGAATAAGGCATTAAGAAGACAAATTTCGCGAGATGATATCATCATTTCGACGTCTCTTTACAACCGCTTTACAACTAACATGGTTCACTATAATAATAGTAAAAAATGTATGACAATTACTCAGTTAAATAAAAAAACAAAAGTACATACTAGTGACCAATCATATTTTTAAATAGGTCAAGTAGTCCATGGTAGGCGAAGATTGAAGTCTATTGACTTTTGTACACACAGTTTAGGCTGTATGTGATTAATCCAAATTGCTTCCATCACCTTCAATAACTGACCTTGAATTAGAGTTATGTGAAATAATTGTGAAACAGTCATTAATATTGATTTTGTCGCCTGCCATTAATAAGTGTTTTGCAATGGATGATGCTGGATTTCTATTCAGATTAATCGCGTTGGGATTTTCTATATGATTTACTAGCCATTTTGGAACATGTTCTTTTCGACGACATTGGAACATTCTATTGGTTCTACCTATATAGGTGTCACCGCAGCTGCAGGTGGACTTGTAGATACAGTTTTAAGTAGAGTCAACAGAATTTCGTCCTTTAATCGTAGGAACAGGGATTGAAAATGTTCGGCAAGTGAGAAAAAGATATTCGGCGGCGTAGAATGTGCGTTTGATAGCTGACCGAAGTCTTTGAGCTTTGAACTGCATAATTTTTACAAATGTCCATCTTATACTTGTTCCACAATACACATTTCTGATATGATTCTAATTTGTCTTTACTGGTTGGCTATTGTCCCAAGCTTACTATACTGCTGAATTAAATCTCACTAATTCTGAAATAATTCTAACATTTTATAGTGTGTAAATTCTGAAACTCTTCTGAAATGGATTATTTAATGGAACAGACTAGAACTTAGTGCTGGTTTTCAGCATGACTAGCACTAATTCAGCACCGCAGTGTTCTTTTTCTAGACATTTTCAGGGGTAGATCAGTGCCTACTGGGTTTGCTCATCAGCGTTGTTCCAGTCCTCACAGGATATATTAATCACGGATTAGCGTTACTTCAGAACATAGTGGGTAGATAAATGCTTCATTTTGCCATAAAAAGGCATTATCGAAGAATAGGTTAGATTAAGTTTAGAATTGTTGTAAGCTTGGCGGTGGCTTAAATTAAACGATTTATAATTAATTGTAGAGCCTGAAGAAGAATTTATTTTGTGAAACCACAATTGTTCTCTGTAACTATTTTGTTCTATATAAATTATTGAGATATTCAAGTTACAAATATTAGTCTACTTTTGTTAAACACCGTAAACAAAGTGTACTTTTTCGTCAAAATTTTAGTGATTCTGTTCGACTAAAGTCCATGTTCGTAGATATAATTATGAAAAAGTATATGTGTATATTGCGTCGGTGGCGTTTAGGACGCTCGCCAACCGTGCACATGGTCTGAGGTTCGATCCCCGGCCGACTCACTGCTTTACCTCGCCAAGCCAGAAATAATGCTGGTAAAGAGGAAAGGTTGGATAGGCATGAGGCTAGCAACCCCATCCAGTAAAATTAAACACTGCTACAGAAACTTCAAGCCACTAGCTTGAAGCCCTATGTTCTACTGGGGAACGTGAAGGAAATATATATATATATATATATATATATACAATAGTTTGTGTGAATGTGTAGGGGTAAACAGTTGTAAATCATTTGTTAGCCTCTCCATTAGAAGATATAGACAATAGGGAATTTAGACCAAATATGATTGATTAGTGGTGCATATCCATTTTTATTTATGAATCAGGACTTGACATGCATCATCTAACAAGATCACACCTTCACGTCAGTTCAAACTTTTGGGATTCACCAATATATTGTAGGGTTTCTGTGGTCAGTAAGTCTTCCCTTATCGGAACCAAAACCTTTCTGCAGAACCTTAGTCTTAACATCAGAGTCGATCTTGTGTCTCGTTACCATCGTGTGCAGTGCAATCACCTATTTCTGTTTCCTAGTTTTTTTCAAATCTGCACAGAAAGGTCTTTGGAACCACCTTTAGACACTGTTTATGCTCCTTCACTATTATATTCACGAGAGTTTTATTTCGTTTAAAAAATTACAGGTGTATGCATAATAACAATAATAAACGGATCTTATTCCCCTTAATCTTCTTTCTAACAGAATATGCCACACCCAGAAACTGTATGTCAAACAACAATAATTCATTTTTCAAATGCTCAACTCTAACTGTTGACCTTAGAGAAAATAATCACTTCAGCAAACAAAAATGGGCACTAAATGGTTTGTATTAAAAAAAGAAAAACTCCATTTTTAATCAATTCCAAAAGTATTTTTTTTTATTTGAACTATTTGTTGCTTTAAAAAGGATTAAGAACCTAGGAATAAATTACTATCTCTTTCGTTTCATGAATAATCCGCATGCAAACATGAATGAAAACAAAACACGTAGAGTTCAGTAAATAGTCGCCTTTCGTCGGCGAATTCATTCACTTATTAGCTGTACAGCCGAAATTATATATACCTATGCCTATGTGTGCAGTAGGTTCGTCCGATAAGAATAAAAATAAGAAGTTAGGGCTATTGTTATTAAGATATTTTCCAAATGTGATGAATAATCAAATTGTAACTATTGGAGATGAGTGAGTGAAGATTGGTACGACGGTAGTGGTGATGTGTTGTCGACAAGCATAATTATTAACACACAAAAGAAGTTGAATACGCGTGGCACAGTTGCGAAATAGGATGAATAGTTTAATGAGTGAGTTGTGACTAGAATGCACATGAAAAACAAAGGGATTATGTGGAAGTTCCAAAAATTATAAATCTTATGAGCAATTAGAAAACAGAGAGAAAGAAAAAAACAAGCACGTAAACATCAAGTCAGTAGAAATCAACGCGGGCGTTACCATGATAACAGAAGTGGTTGGATGATTTTCTTTTGGATGCATAACTCTGGTTTTTCCAACTGAATAGCTAAAGCTTCAGCAGTACAAATTCGACGAAAGCATATTGCTCTTGGTAGGTTATGCTTCACTTTGTACAAGAAGGAAGTGTTTGTTCAGATGGAATGACCAGTGTTGACAAGATCTTTGATGATTGCACTCCTTATACAGCCACTATTACACTTTTTTTCTAACTCTTTATAACATTTGTAACTTTTAGAACTCTTACGTAATTCCATATTCTCCTTTGTTTCTATGTGCATCCTAGTAACAACTCACTCATTAAACTGTTCACCTTATTACACAACTGACATCACATCCAAGACCCTAGAGTGGAATCCCAATGGGAAGCGACGAGTGCGTCTTCCTAAGATGACATGGAAGAGATCGTGTGAGGAAGAGATGAGAGATTGGGATCAATCATTGTACATACTGAAGAGGATGGCAGAAGATAGGACAAAGTGGAGATGTGTTGCTGAAACCCTATGTTCCACTAGGAACTCAATTGAATTTTGATTTCTCCTATAAGGTTGTTGTTAACATTTTCATTAAAGCGTTAAAGTATCTTTGTTATTGGTAATGGAAATGAGATTTCCCAATTGAAAACGCCTCCAATTTGTGAACAAGTCATTAAGGTCAAGGTAAATTCAGTTTTAAAATAGATAAATATCTCACCACTACAATATTCAGTACTACACATCTATTTACATGTGTGGCAAATTTTAGGCAATGTGCACATGTTGAATACTTATATGAACACTAAACTGCTAATAGCTGCCCTCTAATCAATATAAAACTTAAACAGATCTCGTCAACTACACATATCACTCTTTGTTTTGTAACTGTTTCACGATATCTGAATGGAAAAAAATGTGCAAAACTCCTCCTAACTAACCTTTGTATATGTAAATAAAGGAACAACATAGAAGAAAGAACAATAATGAAAAATTCGGAATCTACAGGATTCGGGCTCAAATTCAAGTTAAGGAAGAAAACGACATGTGGATGGTGACTAGCAGTGGAATCCAGGATAAAGCGCATTTCGTCCTACTTGGGACTCGTCATATGGATGTACCTGTATTTCCCAGTAAGTGGTGATGTTCCCACCGCGGCTCGAACCCAGTGCTCATAGATTCAGACGCCAAAGCGTTATCCACTAGACCACTTGGGCTACGAGAGCCGCCTCTTGTGCAGTGGGTTATATTTATTATTTAACCGAATTTTTAGATTTTCCCGTCGATTGATTGGACCGAAGTGCTCGGTCTCAGGTTGACATGTCGGCTTCTTGTGAAGACGCAGAGTCCCAAATAGGACGAAATGCGCATCCTGGATTCCACTACTAGTCACTATCCACAAGTTAACTTCTAATTAAATACCCAAACATCGTCGAATCATTTGCACAAGAAGCTGACATGTCAACCTGAGACCGAGCACTTCAGTTCAATCAATCGACAGAAGGAAATGACTCCACATCTATTTAATGAGGCTAATGAATCATTGTCCACCCTAGTAGTGTATTCTCATGGGTTCAAAGTCAAGTCAACAGAATGCTGAGTATCCCATTTGCCTTAAGTGTTTTTCTTCTACACAATAATTTCATTGTGCATAAGGACTGGTCAGTGGTAATCATTCTATTCTGTGACTACAGTGCTGAAGAAGCTTTTACGCTAAAAAATAAGTTATACAGTGATCCAGTTTAACTGCTTCTTGTGTAAAACCCTCAAAATATCTGTAGGATCATTTCCAAAACCATTGGAAGTTTGTGTTAAATTTCAAATTTTAATTTCCGTCATCTAATAAAGTGATTTATTTGATTAAATATTAGTATATTTCTGATATTACAGAATATTAAAACTAAAATTAGTCTTAAAATGTCATATTTCTTAACATTTATGAATTATGAAAAAGAGAAGACGTTCAACGAAGAGACTCTTTTCGACCGCGAATTCATTCATATAGCTGTACAATCCCATTTATATATAGTTAATTGTGTGTGTGTATATACATGAGGGTTGTCAAGTTTAGATAATTGATCAGGTAATAAAAGAATGATCTAATATAGATCCAAGGTTAATTAGACAGCAACTAAAGTAAGATTGAGTTAGTAAGTTAGATGACGTCATATAATTGAGTAAGATGTTCTTAACTTAAGTCAGAGTAGCAATAGAGGTAATTACAGGTAGAGACTAAATAGAGGTGGGGTATAGAATAATGCCATTTAAATTAGGACTAAAACTGAGCAAATAAGTTGGATGACCTAACATAAATGACTAGAAACTGAGCGTTGGTCAAGTCAATAACAATGGTAATGAAGTGTAGAAATTAAATCGATTGGGGGTAGAGAACAGGAAACTGAAAATGTAAAATACTACAATTGAGAAGACAAAATAATACTAATGAAGAGACAGAAAGAAAGAAATAGAATTTATCTGTCGGGTATTAAGATAATAGATTACGTCCATTGCAAGTATACTGATTGAAAGAACGCAAAGTTCAGGACCTAGCAAGTGAATTGCCATTGCTTCTGCAGTTTGAGGAAGTCTAACTCGTACACTTTTAGGAAGACTGCTTCGTATTCTGTAGACAACTTTGAAGTTTGTTTGGGGTGTAATTTGGTGTCCGGAATCTATCAGATGTTCTAAGATAGAGCTGCGGGAGCATCGTTTTTCGCCTTTGTAAAACCATGCATGCTGGTAAGTGTTCGGTGATACGTTTGGAAAGCGAACGCTGGGTACGGCCGATATACCTGGCTCCACACAAGCAGGTGAATTGATAGAAACACATTGATGAGGTGGCCAGCAGTGGTAGCTTATCCTTCACGTTCATATGAATCATAGGTTTCGTGGGAAGGTTAATCGTATTTCGGCTGCGAAGAAGATTTTCTTGAGTGAACGGGACAGTCGATTTTTCAGTATTTCCGCAGATAAACTCCATTGTATTGAAAGCCGATGTAGAAGATTTTTCTCGAGACGCTAAGCGTGGGTGGCTTTTGCGGTCTACGATTCACAGATTTTGCAACAAATCATTCTGGATAACCATTCTCGAAGAGGATTCTTTTGAGATTGTCCAGTTCGTCTTCTATGGTGTCCGGGGTGCAAATTCTGCAAACTCTGTAGCTGAGTGAACGGAACAGGTTTCGTTTGGTGTATAGAGGTACCAATGAATTATTTTGTATAATTAATAATTTCATCGGTTTATTTTGCCATCAAAACTTATGAAGCTCATAAAATACCACTTATTACTGTTATTGTCCTATCCCGTTGCGTTCTAAGTGGAGCATGAATTTTCAAACCTTTGTGCTTTCAAGTTTTAGTAGCAGCTGTCAGCCTCACTGTCAACCTTCCATTTTTACTAGGCTTGCTACCGGCTGGTGAGGTCTAGGAGTACGTAGGCTGGTGGTCGACATTGGTGAACATTCTACCGCTGAACCACTTAAGCACCATAAAGCAACAGTAAAAGAGATAAAGTGCGATAACTCTAAAAATTACTCACTGGAGATTGGCCCCATTCAGGTAGATAGTTACCTGGAGTTCTAGTGGGAAGTCGTAACCAGTAGGGTGCAACAGGTCGGGTGTGGAGACAAATACTCGACGAAGACATTGGCTAGCGGTTGTGCCATATCGTGAATTGGCAGAAGTTAGAATTCATGGGTCATTGGATCGCGTCCCATTGGCTTAATGGTCTACGAGCTAGCTCGCCTTGTAACCAGAAGATCCTAGGGTCGAACCCAGGTGGGTGCGCACTAATGAAGAGTTCCAGAATAGGACAAAACAGCTGTCCAGTACTCTCAGGTCTTCCAATGGTTCCCTAACCAATGTCAGCTCATGATGTAATCCTGTAACCAATCAACCAAATCCCTACAAATCAATACTTGAAAATCACTTCAGTTTATGCGCATTAAGTGTGAATTCTGAAGTGTCGTTTTTGTGTATATAGAGTTGCCTTTCCCATTGATTGGCATCAGTCATACAAAATGACAACAACATCCAGAAAGTGCTAAAAGTGCTTTTCCATCTGGAAAGGGTTGTTTTTCCATTTTGAAAGTATAACTATAAAAACTAGAGACAGAAAACTCTAATAGTAGTACTCACTATTTAATATTGATTTACCTTACAAGGTTACTTTACTGCTTATTTATTATGTGTTTTACAATAAGGATATTTAATTATTTTCTCCAATTTCTATGCTTAAAGAGATTTATCACCAATATCATTTTATAGGGTAACCTGTTAATTCTTTGGAGTTCCTTCATAATATTTAATAATTAAGCTAGTTCTCAGCAGAATTTATTTTATACATCCTATTGCCTGTTGCCCTGTAAAAGATACGCGAAAATAGAGGAGAAAAGAATTCCTCTGCAACCCTTTGGTGAAGATATATATGCGTAAAAAGAATTATATACGATTGCGATTGTGCAGCTATGTGATTAGAATCACAGAGAAAGAGTCTAGCGAGGAATGGAAGAAACTCGTGAATCTACGTGCACCTCAGATATTTATTTTTATTTTTGATTACAGCTTGATTCCAAACTGTATATTTGGTACAAGTATGGAAATTTCAGCATGGATATCGTTAGCCCAAATTTTGCAGGCCAACCATAGATATCAGGTGTGCGTCGGCAGGGGATCGAACCTCGGACCATGTGCATGGTCGGCGAGAGCCCTAACCACTGTGCCACCAACGCACATCTTTGACAACCAGTTTGTTCATGTCTACTGCTCAATACAAAAGATATCCGAACACTGAGCAAACCGTGATTTTTACGTAGTTTTATTACTGCATATCTTTATACTGTCTCAGTACTTCTCTTACTTAAATACACCAATGAACAATTGTAAGTATTATATCCTTTCTTTATCAGATACGGTAGCATTAACAGCAGCCTTGTCACCGCCTGCAGCAGCAAGCTTAAAGAACCAGCCAGTTGTGCAGACAAATAGCAGTTCTAGTGGGATAGGTAGCTACATAGTAATGATGAAAATCATTCCTGTTTGAGGCCAATTAATAAACTATCCAGAAGTCCTTGTAACAGTGTAACTTACTAGCCTCCTAGAGTCTGTCTGATAAACTGCATGCTCCCATTTCTGTGTCTTCATGAATATTTTGGAGTATTAAAAAAGTATTAAAGCTCTAAAATCAAATGTGTCAACTTATTGGTGCTCGTCAGCAAGACTTATTTGCAGTTTTGGGGGAAATGATATCTCTTATGGAATTCGACCCCGCATCATCCAGTGTCGAAGACTTAGACGTTACCACTAGGCTATCCAGGGTCAATTGTGTCTTTAAGATATATCACCGTACATCAGATGAGGCGAAATAAGCACGCTAGACAAATGATTTTTATACTCAGCGAGCAGTGGGATGATTAAGTGTAACGCTGAGATATATCAGCTGGCTTCTGCAGCAAACACAGAAAATTTGAAAACCTTCTGCAGGCAAAGTGTAATTACTATTATTTAAAGACTCCCACAAATTAAAATAACAAATATCACTATCCGTATAAATCACTGTTAAAACTTCTTTCTATGATTTAGTGAAAAAAGATTTCGAATGCACTAACAAAACTTCACATCTCTAAAATGAATTTTCACGAAGATGCTCACAGCATTGGTAATAATCAAGATTGACTGCTCACGATGTACTTAGTTTACCGTAGACTCGATTCAAACGTATTTTCAGAAGTTCTTTTGCATGTCATGAAAACGACAGCTAATGAGGAAAAATATGACATAGCTTGATCTATCAAAGAATCATAAATATAAGAATAAAACTTGTGCACTGTGGTAGAGTGTAATTCCATTATGGGTAAATTTTGTTTTGATAAAGTCTCACAGCGTTATACAGTAATGTTTACTGATGACGTTTCGAGCACAATTTATTGCTCATAATCATATCAAGGTAATCACACGACTTCCTAAATTCATTTATATAGTTCCATTGTTTTTCTCTTGACTTTCACTTGATTTGATTGGTAGTAGTATTTTCCATATTTCAGGTATGAGTGACGAGTCATTCCTATTGCATGTGTTGGGTGTAGACTCGATGAACAAGGATTCAGTAATCAACCTCTCTCTCCACCTACCTAGATTACTTTTTAGAATTTTAACTCTCTCCCACCCTATTGTGTGGTTGTGTGTTAGCGCATGCATTGCAATTGCTGAGCTTTTTTCTAAATTACTTATCTTCTCGGGGTCAACCATTCTTACCTTAGCTAAATTCTTATGCTCTGACAATCTGACTACCCCTGACCTACTAGTTTGACCTATGTAGTTGACCTCACAGTCATTGCATGGTATTTTGTAAATAATATTATTTTGTCTAATTGGGTCAACTGGGTCCTTTAACCTACAGAGCTTGTCCCTGAGTGAGTTTGTAGGTTTAAATGCCACCCTAATTCCTATTTTATTCAGAATCCTACGTAGTGTCTCAGATGTCCCCTCTTTATATGGTATAACTGTGGATGACTTATATTCTTTCTTATTTATGTTATTATTACTAGTTTCACAATTATTTTTATTTTGTTTTTGGCCTTTAGTGATCTTCCTAATGAATTTTATAGGATAGTTATTCAACACCAACGCTTCTTCTATCTGTTTTAATTCATCATTTAGATCTTTTTTTGTGCTACTTAGTGCCACTGCTCGGTTTGTTAAACATTTAACTAAGCCTGCCTTAACAGTTAAAGGATGAGACGAATTAAAGTCTAAATATCTATTAGAATGCGTTGGTTTTCTATAAACACTAGTGTGTAGTTTGCCTTCTTCTATTCTTTTTATCTTACAATCTAACATTCTCCTTGTTCATTTTCTGATTCAAATGTGAATTTTATTCCCTCAACTTGTGAGTTTATGTGTCAAGAAGCTAGAGATGTGTTCTGTTTTTAACACTGTGAAAGTGTCATCCACATATCTCCACCATATTTTCGGAGTAGGTTAACCAATTAGACAAAATAATATTATTTACAAAATACCATGCAATGACTGTGAGGTCAACTACATAGGTCAAACTAGTAGGTCAGGGGTAGTCAGATTGTCAGAGCATAAGAATTTAGCTAAGGTAAGAATGGTTGACCCCGAGAAGATAAGTAATTTAGAAAAAAGCTCAGCAATTGCAATGCATGCGCTAACACACAACCACACAATAGGGTGGGAGAGAGTTAAAATTCTAAAAAGTAATCTAGGTAGGTGGAGAGAGAGGTTGATTACTGAATCCTTGTTCATCGAGTCTACACCCAACACATGCAATAGGAATGACTCGTCACTCATACCTGAAATATGGAAAATACTACTACCAATCAAATCAAGTGAAAGTCAAGAGAAAAACAATGGAACTATATAAATGAATTTAGGAAGTCGTGTGATTACCTTGATATGATTATGAGCAATAAATTGTGCTCGAAACGTCATCAGTAAACATTACTGTATAACGCTGTGAGACTTTATCAAACAAAATTTACCCATAATGGAATTACAAAGAATCATAAGCCTGAGAGTATAAATCTTGACAATTTCATAAGAAGAAGGGTTTTCAAGAAATTGTTCCACAATGTGTCTTTGAATAAAGCGAAATGAAACATGATTCCTCGCACACTTCAATTACATGTTTGATTGCTGACTTCAAGTAGGAATTTTCATTCATATTAATTAATATGTGTGACGCAGTGATGAAAGGTCAGATTTGATGATTAGAGATACTTGGATTCATTTCTTGATCATTTTATAGGATCCTATCTTGTGTCAATTGTAAGCCAATAAACCTAGTGGGCATTCATCAAGTCACAATTATAATTTTGTTAGACTCACGTATGAAAGTATAGCTGGCTTAGCTGTTGTCTGCAGAATGATAAGAATCAACATTCGGATACTAGTGAAGTTAGTTTTTGTCATCTAGCAGATGCTATAATCCCTCACTAATTCATCTCTTTTTCTTAAGACTTGTTACATTTTAGTCGCGTTGCATTTCTTTTTTCGATAAATGCGTCTAATTTCCCAAAGTGTGATACGATAAATTGAGGAATATTTCGGAGAAGTCAATCCTCAGTCACCTACACTAAGCGAAGACGTAACTTCTTAATTTTAACCCTTAGTGTCTGTACATGAAAAGACAAACTGCCAGCCTACCAGTAAAGAGAGATAGATATAATATAATACGTTGCAGAAGAGTGTGCCTTTAAAAGTTATAACACTTAGTAGCGGCACAGAAAACCCTCTGAAAAAGTAAGAAAATAATAGAGGGAATGAACCATTCGTGCTAGAGAGAACAGAATTTAGTTAAAATAGTTGTTATTACTATGCTTATGGATGTGAACATCACACGAAACTTAAATATTTACTTCCACTCATCTATCTCACACCATATCACCTAAACTTTTGAACCTATCTATTCTGACAGGTCAAGTCTCACAATCAATGAAGAATCCCAGATAAGCAGTCTCAAAAGTTGAGAAGAACGGATCAACAAATCACAAAAGGTTGCCTGAGGAAAGGATGAGAAAGTGTGATGGGTGGATTTAAGCAAATTCATGCAAAATATACTCAAGCCACAACCAAAATAAGATAACATAATGCATAACAGTGCTCAATATGAGCTCACATTTCGACGCATTCTTCGATTCACAATCGTTAGTGTACGTAACCCATTTCGTAAATGAAGATAGAAGCACTTGAAGGCACTTCTGAAAGAAACTCGTGTGTTAAAATAAATAAACACGTCAGGAAAGAATTGATTTTTTGGAATTATCTGGACTCTGTAAACTTGAGCACTTTAGAATGCTCACACTTATAACTTACTCGGGTTTAAATCTATTCTTTAGTGAAGGTAGACCAAAAATTAAAGTTGAGAGGATCAAATCTGGAAACGATCTAGGTATTCGCCTTATAAATACGTAGTAATCAATTTATAGTGCACATTTCGAATGAGTGGTTTTTAAAGGACTAATTAGATAACGTGTTTAGCAAAAACGATACCAAAGTGTCAGCGAAATTCGAGTGAAAAACCGCAATGCACAAAATTAACTGGGTCCGGATATGCTGTCTCAACATAAACAGATGTCCCTCCACGCTTCTGTGAGCTTTGTGTGACTTCTACACATCCGTTTTTATATATCTAAGTGAGAGGCTGAGAGCTGTTTTGTCATCAAATATGAATATTTGGGTTTAAATGAAGATGCATTCAAAAAATGATGTTGACGGGCTTAAAATGTAGTTTATACTGCTCAGATACTTTATTGAACTTACCTTAACACTTCCGAATCAGATATCCAATCAAAGAATCCACTAAAAATCACACTATAAATCGCGTACCACGATAACTGAAAAACCCTATTCATAAGTAGGGCAACTGAAATAATTCAATTAAATGTTTCAATTGTGAATTAGTTAAAATCGTGAAAATAAAAGACACGAATTCTGGTAAATACTTTCCGGTATTTAAGTAACGGAATAGAATATATATAACCTAAATCCTTAGCATCTGTCAGAAATTCAACATCTGTATGTGGGGAAGTTGAACATGGAAATTCTTTTTAATCTGCCTACACTGTTCGTAGATGTCAGGCCTAAATGAATACATAACCCATTTAAGTGTGTGAAACTTTTGCCAGTTATGTTAATAAATCAAGTTATATTTTTCCACTGGTGTCACTTAATTTTTGGACTTGATTATTTAAAAGTCAATCTGAACGAAGAATATTCTTTTCAATAATTTCTCTTCAGGTTCTTACAATTATAAAATATAATGTTTGTGATCGTTACAATAAAGATAGCCAGGTATGCGGCGGATACATTTTTAACTTAGAATAACAGATTAGTAATAGGGTGTCAAAATGTCATAATATGGGAATATTTCACACTATCAAAACTTGATTATTTCACCACAATTTACAGAAAAAATACGTTCATATGCACAGGACACCTGCTCTTTTATATGGCACTGCTTTGGAAGACATAAAAAACTAGAGAACCCTGCGTGTGCGGACAAGGTCTCAATGCTGCAGCAATAGTATTTCTCTGTGTCCTTTTTGACGTTAGCTGGTCTGATAAGTTGAAGATGAGAAATTTTGTTGTGCATACACAAATATTTTCACACAGAAATATTTCACTCAATTGAGATGTTCCGACAGATAACATCCATAAAACGATTCTAGTTTCTGAGAGCATAAGAGCATAAATTTAGCTGAAAGTGGTCCCGAAAATTCTTGAAATCCAATAGTGAATATGAAATGGGCAGTTTTTTCATTCGGGTTAAGCAGTGTTATAGAAAGAGGGTGTCTAGAAATTTACAGTATTTTCAAATAATGTGAGATCCGTTTTGTGAAATTCATCGGTTAGCGTCGGGATAGATGATATTCGTTTAGCGGTGTTGTTGAAAGCTTGGGATTTGCCTTAATGCACATGGCCGAATACTTGTATTGTAAGTTTTAAAAGTATACTTAGGAGACTTTAGACTTTTTGGATGAATTGGTAGAATGGTTAGAGTCGATGCAGTTTTAACTCTGCCCCTATGACTAAAAATCTAATTTATTTACACACCTAAATGTTTATTCTGCAAGAAGTTAAAGACTTTCCCCTAGCTTATTCAAGTAACCTTCTCTTTTCACAAATATCTTCATATCAGAGTAGCATTTAGCGAATTCACCAGATTTCAGTAGGACTCTCGTGATGAATACCTCACCTACCACGATATGTACACATTAAGATATACACTAAAAGATAGGGGACTGGTATGTGGTTACACCATATGTCCGTCACGTCTCATAAACCGTTAATGCCCAGCTCTCGCTACGCTCGGGCCCACGCTGTTCCTTGAAGATTTCAGAAACGCTTAGTTATAACGGACGAAAAAACCAAAACACCGATCTGCCGCTTGATATTTCTTTATTGTTACACCAACATATAAAAAGAATAAGTGAACTAAGGTCTGAAAACAAATATTACAATAATAAATCGTTGTATTACTTCTGACGATGTTTCACTCTTCTTTCTGAACAGCGACCGATGAGACGATGACTGTCGTATTGATGCCTCCGCGAAAATCGGGGAAGTTGATTTTAGGCAAACAACCAAGAATTGATCGTTCAATCTTCAACTCCATTGACACTCCCCGGAACAAAGGGATCCAACCCTTTTTTCCTTCACGACCAATGCACGTTGACTTGGATGCCATTGCGAGAACCTGGGTCACACGGACAGAGCTGAAATGGAAAACAAACAGAAAAGCCAACACACCACAACCATACCCACAGCACAATCTCACACATCAATGACGACCTGCGCCTCCAGACAGAGACCTCCTCTTGACATCTTGCAACACAATCGCCACTTGCTAGAATGACTCTTGCAGAATGCAACGTGACCATAGCACCAACTCATGATACTCTACGCACATCGTCTTATCTACTCACTACCAATTACCACTGCAATCGCTTGTCACTCATTCTGCCTCAGTTCTAGTAGCGGTGACGCATGCGAGCCTCAGTCGTTTACACTCTTTCTCCCCGGCGTGTCGGACCGCAGCTAACAATTATCTCCGTGTGCATTTCATTCTCAGCAATAGCCTAGCCTCCCCGGCGTATACGACCCATCTGCTGTCCTTAACATCAATCAATTCATTCATGGATGTAGAAGACTCGAAACAACTTCAGAAGTAATCACGACGAAAATTTTAACAAAATTACGCAATAACAACAAGGTGCGAAAACAACAAGTAAACACAATGAATCCAAAAAACAATTGATATGACACACCACACGTATATACAAATAGTACAAACAACCTCGCCGATCATGTCTTGATGGAATTCCTTTGAAGAATTGCAGGACTTACACCAGTACGCCTACAAACCTTCACAGGTTGACGATTGTAATTTGTGGAATGTCCGGACACAAACAAGATTAACCAACAATTACGATAATTGGAACTCACACAACTATTTAACACAAACATATGTACAATCACTACATCAAATGTTGTGGATTCCGGCATGAAAAGCTACCCTTGAAGAACTGTAGGACTTACAGCAGTACGCCTACATTCCTTCTCAGGTTGATGATCCAAGTGGAAGTCGTCCGGACACAAACAGAATTACCAACAGCTAGATGATAAATGATATCAATTCAGTATATACAATATGAACATATGTACAAAATCACACACCGAGCACATTGGACTGCTCATTGATGCGCTACCCTTTGAAGAATTGTAGGACTTACAGCAGTACGCCTACAACCCTTCTCAGGTTGACGCCCTAGGTTGGAAAATCGTCGCAGAGTTCATTTGCTGACTTCCTCCTATCAGCTATATCCTCAAATCTGAACGATAACACACTCATGTCATTGTATCGTAGAATATAGATGACGAACAAACACACGAAGTATCTGGTCAACCAAGCGTAGGCACAGAGTAATTTACACCAAAGATAATAGCATTCAAATAGTAACTTGAAACTAGAAATGCCTTTATTCGTGCAAGTCAATTTAACAATTACTCTCTCGTTTACACTTGGCTTATCCTCACTAAACTGACCATTGATATTCGTCCTTTCAAACGAACTGATACTATCATAGTCATTGCACAAGATACTTGAGTTGATGGGTGTCTGTTTCATTGTGGATGACAGCACCAACGACGACTGATTGATATCAGTTGATGAAGTTAGCGGTGGATCAAAAGCTGTTGTTGCTCGGCTTTCAGAAGTTTGTCTACCTGCAAGACCACCACCACTGCTGTCTTTTACTATCAGCTCAGGTTTAGCACTAGCATCTGATGATAGGTGGGCTACATGCTGATCAATCACACTGACGGTCTGACAAGTATGCATGCCTTCTGCAACTGCATCTGCACTTATTTCTACTTCACGTTCAAGTTGTACAGAACCTTTGTGTAACTTAGCAGTAGTAGGCATTCCCCTCATCTCATCATGATCAACCAAAGACAAATGTGCACTATCATGATCATTATCACGAATATTCAATTTACCGTCAACTTTATCATTTTCAAACTCTTTAATAACAGAAGTAGACAATTTTGGTTCCTCCTCGCAAATCATTAAAGGTTTTATAACTTCACTCTGACTAGTAATACCTTGTAAACTTGTAGGGTCAGAACTGCACTCTGAAGCAGTAACTCTATTCTGTGACACTCTATTCAACAATGGCTTACCAGTTGCAACTACAGACTTCTTCACCGCACCGTTATCGTCACACAATTCGGAGTCAGACCTGGAGTTTACATTTAGCTTATCACTGAACTTGCTCACTGGTTCACAGTTCACCTTTGTATGCACTTCTTGCAAACGTGTAAAACAAAACCGTGTTTGTCTTGCATCTTGTAACTTATCTGTTGAGGATGTACCACGAAACCTGTTACACTCACTAGGTCTATATGCATTACTATACATCATGGAGCCTTCTCGATATCCACCTCTCTGAGGCCTACTCGTCATCAATGATTGCATTTTGATCTCAGACTGCTCTATTCTAGGGGTGAGATGTAATAGACTGGCGAACTTGCTCATAGATTGATTGACACTAGTATTTACCAGTTTCAGGATATCATCAAACTTTGGCTCGATACCCTCATCCTCCATACGGGAGCTTATCTTCACCCACTTCCTTTGCAGTCGAGTAGGTAAGCGTCTTGCTATTACTTCTAGTATAAAACTCGAGTTGAGGTCACTCATGAAATTCATCGAAATCAAGGTATTCTTATAAGTCATAAGATTATCTAAAAACTCAGTGAGTGCTTGGGAGTCATCCTGTAATTGACCACCATTACCCTTAACAGCCTCGAATAATTTCCCTGCAATCATCGAAGGTCTTCCAAACCTTTGACGTAATATGCTCATAGCCTCGTAGTAGCCCTCCTCTGGCTTCATAAACTTACTGCACTGTATAGCTCTTGCAGCATCTCCAGTGCAATATCTCATCAAATACATTAACTTCAATTCATCATTTAATAAAAAACCACTCAACATGATCTCAAACTCCTTTACAAATTGTAAATAATCAGCCGGGTTTCCATCAAAACACCGTGGTTCACATTTAGGGAGTTCGATGTACCTATTGTCCTTGAACGGCTAAACAGTAACATCAACCATGTCATGCTTAACATCAGACACATCGTTACTATTAACAGACAAGTCACCATGACTTACTTTCCTGTTTGCATCCAAGACACTCTGTCCCTTCTTTGACCCAGGCATTGTTGAACTTGACCCAATTTCAAACACGTTCCAGATATTGCTTGTTCAAAGAGGACTTGACCGGCACCAGGAAAAATGAACGGCGACTATCCAAACTTTCACCAACTGTTTGAATCCGCCAGATCTGTTTCTGTCGTCAGAAACTGTCAGTCACGTCTCATAAACCGTTAATGCCCAGCTCTCGCTACGCTCGGGCCCACGCTGTTCCTTGAAGATTTCAGAAACGCTTAGTTATAACGGACGAAAAAACCAAAACACCGATCTGCCGCTTGATATTTCTTTATTGTTACACCAACATATAAAAAGAATAAGTGAACTAAGGTCTGAAAACAAATATTACAATAATAAATCGTTGTATTACTTCTGACGATGTTTCACTCTTCTTTCTGAACAGCGACCGATGAGACGATGACTGTCGTATTGATGCCTCCGCGAAAATCGGGGAAGTTGATTTTAGGCAAACAACCAAGAATTGATCGTTCAATCTTCAACTCCATTGACACCTTATTTGTTCAATAAATCATGTAAAATGACGGTGACAAATGTTTCACAGGTCAGCTTCGGATTGTTAAGGCATATAAGGTGCGATATACTGAAATTAAAACATCAATAGACTAAGGCACAGTTACATCACTTGGAGAAAACATTATTTATAGAATAAAGAATCTGGAAATATCTGGAACCGCAGAAAGAATAATAATAAAAACGAGTTGAGATAATCATACCGGGAAAAGATATTTGCAAATGTGTCAAGAATAGTAACAATCTTAACCGTAGCGAGAGTTAATAAGTCAAAACTATTACCACGTAAATCCAGAGGGACCACTATCCTCTCTGTACACATAGACAGGATTATATGTCGAGAGTAGTGCCAGACAATACAAATTTAAGGAGCTAATGTAAAGCTATTGCATGCTCATGTTTCAAAATTGGAGGGCTTGGGAGCAGTTAATCAGATCCACAAAATAGTAATCTTCAGCAATACAGATCTTTAGCCAGAAGTAACCGAGAAGTCTCAAGGCACACCCTATATAAGTAAAGTCAGGAATGAGGAACTACTTAAGTCCCCAGTTATCTCCAGCCCCTGAAGAGATGTATTCGCAGCCAGCCTTTGTCTATGAATATATATTTATCAGTGTTAATACACAGTGTTAAGTCTACGTCAATCAAAACTCAAAAACGTTTTTATATGTGGATAAAAAGGAAATTTGAGGCGGTTAACGAAGTCATTATGGTGAACCTGTCAAGTTCATTGAACTCATTATCCGCTAGAAGAACGTTTAGAGGCTGAATTGGGGGGACACTGCCGTGAATAACACACGGTGATAACACACCAAGGCAATGTCAGTGCGAAGATATTTCACAGAATTTAGTTAGTGGCGGCCTGCTTGAACATAGGGCTACCAAAAATTCCACCTTACAACATTTTGCAAAATTGCTTTGGTTTGCTCTTTTAATTTTGTTTTAATTTATCAATAATGTGTCCTAATCGTATTATAAATAATCGCGCATTTTTAAAATCATTACAACCTACCGCGTTGTGTCATCCACAAAAATTGAGAAAAAAGCATCACTGTGGCTGGCAGCGTGCACTGAAACGTACACAAATTAATCAAATGACTGTTCCTGAACTCGTTAGCACTAATTGTAGATCCCTGTCCAACAAAATGGATTACCTTCAATCCCTAATGTATTCCAATGTTTATCGAAATGCTGGCGTTTTAGCAATACAAGAGACTTGGATGCACCAGCATTATGATGATAATCTAATTTCAATAAATGGATATAAAGTTTTTCGCCAAGATAGAAATAGTTCCAAGAAAAAATATGGAGGAGGGGTAGCCACATATATAAACACAAATTGGTCTACATCAAATCACGTTTGCTTCAATTATTCTAATGACAATATAGATTGCATAACCGTCAGGTGTCGCCCAAAACACTTAAGTAAATATTCTTATATATACATAACAAATATTTACATAACACCCAATTGTAGCCTTTCTAATATAGTTATGTTTGCAGATGAGTTTACTGAATTCGCTGCTCCTGCATTCGGAAACTCGTTGTCTATAGTCTGTGGTGATTTTAATTCATGTGATCACAGCTTTCTTACTTCGCTTGGTCATGAGAATCTAGTCAAGTTTAATACACGTCTGGACAAATCGCTAGACCTGGTTTTCATAAATGACCGTGATGTATATGAAACCCGAAGGAGAGCTCCTTTGTTAAATTCTGACCACTGCATTATTCGTATTTTACCGAAAGTGTACGGCAAGTTACAACGAAAATTGTTTAGTCATTTAACAAAGAAGATACATGAACGTTCATATTCCCATGACAACATTCTAGCATTAAGAAGCATGTTGCATGATACCAACTGGGAACTGTTTACTGACGATAAGTTGGATGCTACTGTCTCTAATATAACCGATTATCTGAAGTTTTGTTTGGATATTTGCTGTCCTTATGAAACACTGTTTTCGAGATTTGACAGAATCTCTTCTTTGCAACTCAAAAAACTTAGAAGACAAAAAGAGAAGTTGTATAAGAATTGTGATAATACTGGTGTCCGTAAAATAAACACCCTTATAAAAATTGAAATAGAAAGGTTGAACAGACTATATAATGAAAAATTTTTATCATGTAAAAATCCTTCAAACATTTGGAAACTTTTCAATAAACTAACAAGTAAAAAACAAATGTCCGTTGATGCTTATTCTGATGTAAATGCTTTAAACAAATCATTTATCAAGAAACAAATTAATATGGTTGTACCTGATGTACCTAGTCAAGAAAATGGTCATTTTCAGGGTTTTGAAGAAAAGGATGTACTATTATGTTTGAAGTCATTAAATCCAACACACAGCCTTGGTCCAGATGGTGTACCAAGCATTCTTCTTCAAAAGTGTGCAGACATCTTGTGTCATCCTCTTACTCAAATCTTTAACGCATCATTTAAGAGGGAAACGGTACCTGCTGACTGGAAAGAAATCAAGGTTGTACCTGTACAGAAATCATCTTCTGGAGCAGGTATAAAGTTTAGACCAGTCGCTATAACATCTCCTTTTTTGAAAACTATGGAGAAACTTCTTTTGAATATTCTTAAACCTTCTTTAAAAGCTTTTAGTGACCCTAAGCAGTTTGCTTATAAGTGTGGAAGAAGTACATTAGATGCAGCCATTGTACTACACCACAATATTGTTTCCTGCCTTGATAAGGGTGCTAAGTTCGTTCGAACAGCTTTTTAGACTATACTGCAGCTTTCGACTCTGTTCCTAGGACACTTTTATTAGGAAAGATGATTTCAGCTCAAACAGAGTCCTGGGCAACTAGATGGCTGTCTTCTTATTTTAAGGATAGGAAACAGCATACTGTTTTGGCTGGAAAGCGCTCCACTTCCCAGCTAACTGAAAGTGGTGTGCCTCAAGGTGCAGTACTTTCTCCATTTCTTTTCTCTTTCTTTCTGCATGACCTTCCGAACTCACCCAAAGTTAACTTCATTAAGTATGCTGATGACCTGACCGTTTCTGTCCCTGTAGTTGCCACATCGGATTGTTCCCATATGAATGGCTTCTTAGCTGAAGTTAAGGATTGGTCTCGCTCAAATGGTCTTAAACTAAATCCAACTAAATGTAACACTGTTGATTTCAGCTTGAGAAGTGAAAAAGATATGCATGGATTGATTCAATCTCATGATTGTTGTAACATTGATGGTACCATGATTGAGAGTAAGTCAAGTGTTTCTTATCTTGGCATTAGTTTCTCGTCAAATCTTTGCTGGTCGTCTCATATTCTTATAGTTTCTAAGAAAGTTTTCCGTCTGACTTATTACATAAAGAAGTTGAGACACTCAGGTATAACTCAATCTCTTATCATACAATTTATTAATTCATGTGTTTTGCCCATCATTCTTTATTGTTCTCCATTATTCTTTCCTGGGCTACTCAAGAAAGATCATATAATACTACGAAGAACATTGAGGGCTGTAAGTAGGGTCAGTGCTATCCCTTTGACTGAACTAAATGACACTGTTGTCAATAGGCATATGAATTCTTGTAAACACTTAGCTAAAGTTATCTTATCTGATAGTGAACATCCTCTTTATTCACAATTGTTTCCTTGTATCTCTTCGGGTAAGACCAGAAGAAATTTTATAAACATTTATGCTCGTACTACAAAATATAAAAATTCGACCGTTCCATATTTGGCACGAGTATTGTGTGAAGAGACAAATATCAGAAAAGAACTTTTACAACTTTTGAATCAATAACTAAACTATAAAATGAAATGATGCATATTAATGCATGTGTTATTTGTTATATTATTTATTTATTATTCACTATGACCTAAAAATGGTATGATTTTGTTGGGTTTTTTATTTTTATTTATTTATTTATTTTTTTATTATTTTTTTTATTATTTTTTCCTATTAACTATCAATATTTTAACATTTTATACATTTATATAATTATAAACAGAGCTAAACCATTGCAATATGTAAAAGAAACGCTGAAAATTCCATGCTGTAAATTGTTATTGTTGTGGAATAAAGTGATTATTATTATTATTCCTGAAAGTGTTAAATTACATCGAATTTACTGGCCGGTGGGCCGATATCCTGACAGTCAGTGGTGTGACGGACAAGTTTGAGTGATTCTATCCCTACCTGCCACTACTGTCAATGAAAGGCAACACCATGTTGGCGTAAACCTCATATAGCTTTCTAGCCGGTTGAAAGCCCTCGAGAAGAGGGGTTGGGCGTGGGGGGCGGAAAATTCAATGCAAAATGAAAATATTAAAAATACAAGTAATTCAAATAACAATCTTATTCTTCACTGGAATCAGAGAGGCTAAATGACACAACGAGCTAGTAAAAGCCCGCCTTCAGGAAGCCAGCCAACCAGCCGAAGCGTCTCCTCTGGATGAAAACAAGAATAAGGGTGGGGACGTGGAGTGTCCGTAGAATGTACGCGACTGTAAGGCTGCGCAGATAGCTGGAGAAATGAGGAGATATCGCACGGAAAAACCGGGTATCTGTGACAGCAGATGGAATGGATGTAGATTTTCAGAATTGTCAACTGAAGAGTCAATAATCTACTCCAGCCACCCAGACGACAACTACGAACACTAAAAGAGTGGCTATCATAGCGTCAACAGTAGTATCCGAAGCCCTAGTGTGGTGGGAACCAATTTCCTCCCCCAGGACTATGACAGCAAGTTCCAACTCCAACAATTGTACAATGCTACTCCTGATGCTAGAAACAACAAGGAACAAGAGAAGAAAGAAATTTATAGACAACCATAAACAGCAATGGGGATATCACGAATGGCGGCATAAAAATGCTTATGGGCTCCGTGAATGCTCAACTGGGGCAAAAATGCATGGGGAGAACTCACAGGTCGAGAGGTTGTTGCCTGGCTAAATGGATGAGAATGGAGAACTCTTTGCAGACCTCTGCGCTTTCCATGATTTGGTAATCAGAGGTAGCGGGTACAAGCACAAGGATACACGCAAAGCAACATGGATTGCGTCTGAATGACACACTACAAACCAGATAAACTTCATCTCAATCCTGCTCAATGGAACGAACACGCAGCTGATATGGGCTAAGACTATCGTCTGGTTCAAGCTGAAATGCCTGAGAACAACTGGAGACAGGCCACTGTATGATGGAGAAGATTTGTAGCTCAGGTGGATGATTTTGATGTGGTTGTGTTCTCTGAGCTAGATGGTTTATTTGGGAAGCTTTCATTTCCTTTCTAAGCAACATCTTCAGTGCATACTTCAATTTATGGAAGTGAGCTTTTAGATCTTTCCACGAGTCTGTCTGTCATCTCTCCTGGTGATTCAGAACGTGATTGGTTGTTTTTGTGTGTTTTCACACCATCTAGGCGACCTGTATTGGAACTGATTGTTTCTTTGACTTGAACTTTGACCCTTTGTGTGAACATAAGCTAGACGTCGAAGGACATGACATCCCCTACCACATATAATGGACATCTCAGAAATCACTGCAAGACTCTTCAAACCTCTAGGAATTGACGTCGTTCATAAACCAAGAAAATCACTTCACCTAGCTGTATGTCAACCAAAAGACTCAACAAAGAAAGAAGGTAAAACCAACATCATCTACGAAATTATTTGTAACAACTACGAAAAACGCTACATTGGCCAAAGTGAATGTCCCCTTCGTCTACGTATCCATGATTATAAGCTAGCCATCAAAAGACATGATATCCGGGTCCCGGGTCCGAACTCCGTTGGTGGTTGCGTACTGTTGAAGAGTCCTAAAAATAGGACGAAACAGCTATCCAGAACTCTCAGGGAATTTTCCAGTGGTTATCTAACTGATTTCAGCTCATGAGAATATCATCCAATAAATCAAACATCATCTTTACTCAAAAGTTAACTCCGTTTTGTATAATTTGAATATGTCACCACTAGGGTTAATTAGCGTTTCTAGTATCTTTGACTAGATTCACCCTGGAATTCACTAATTTGTAGCAATTTATAGAGATTAATATTGTCCTTTTGAGTTCAAAAACAATTACATGTAATTCACCGAAATTCATTCAGTCGCTTAGATTGAAATCAAGCTTCATAGGGTAAATGTTAAGTAAATTTATTTTGATGTACTTTGGGGTATTATACTAAATCATTATACTAGTGTTTAATTTATGATGAAATATTTATAAACCTATTATTGTATTAGTCAAAATGAACTTTGAAATGATGACGTACTGCTTAACTGACTAGATTAAAAACCTTTCTTACGCTTAAGAGACTATGTTCTCTTAATATCTGTTGGCTTATTTAATCTAAATTGGATGGTAAGTAAAACTTCTGAGTATTTAAGATACTTATTTACTCTGAGATCTTGATGTGGTTGTGTTCCCTGCGCTGGATGGTTAATTTAAGAAGCCTTCATCAACCTACTGGTTGACATCTTCAGCGCATACTTCAACTCGAAGTGAGCTTTTAGATTTTCACACGAGTTTATTAATCATCTCTCCTGGTGACCTTGGACGTGATTGGTTGTTTATGTGTGTTTTCGTACCTTCTAGGTTACTTGTTGTCAATCACGTCTCGAAAACCGTTAATGCCCAGCTCTTGTTACGCCGGGCCTCTCGCTGTCCCTCGTAGCCTTTCACAACGCTTGGTACTAACGGAGGCAAAAACCAGAACACTGATTGGCGACACGAGAATCCTTTATTCTAACACCAACATATGAGCAGCATAATAAACTAAGGTCTGTGAACAAATATTACGATAATAAATCACGATATTACTTCTGACGGTTTTTACGTTCTTTTTGAACAGCGATCGATGAGACGATGACCGGTGTATTGATGCCTACGCGAAAATATAGGGAAGTTGGGTTTGAGCAAACAACCATGAATTGATGCTACGTCATGAATTGGTAGAAGTTAGAGTTGAATACCAATAGCTTAATAGTCTACGAGCTCGTCTTGTGATCAGAATGTTCTGGGTTTGAACTTCACTGATGGGTGCGTACTTTATAAGAGTCCCAAACTAAGACGAGACAGCTGTCCACTGTATCCAAGTTTTCCAATGGCTCTTCAACCAATGTCAGCTCATGATGAAATCCTCCAAACAAATCCGGAAGAGGTTACTTGCTGCATCACCTATCTGGACAGGAAGCATTGTTTCAACAACAGGCGAAACGGATGAAGGTGTAGAAACCGGCCGGAATCTGAAAGGAAAGGTGCGCCTCCTCTTACCAGAAACCAGCCTGGAAATTTTCTCCGCTAGGCCTCAGCAGCATGAAAACGTATTCGGATTTTCAACACAAATGTGAAGCCAGTCATTTCTTCAAGAAGGATCAAAAACTTGGCTTTTTATGTCACGAAAACGATTTCCAACAGGCCACTGCAGAATCTTATCAACATCTATCTTCACTGTCCCCATACCAAAGATCAAATGGCTACCTGGCCGGTCAGAAATAAAGCCGCAGCTAAGGCTTTTCGAATGCCACGAGCACTTCAAAGGGCTTTCAGATGATTAAACGAGTGTATTTTCCAAGTACTCTATGCAATATATGTCAAACCTCATCAGGAATACTGCATAAAATCGATAAGTCGATGCTTCACAAAGGAGGAACATATCTTGGAAAGAGTACAGAGGATAGGAACCAGATTAGTTATTGGTATCTCACGCCTTCCTAATGATAGGAGGATGAAATATTTAAATCTCTCCCCATCATCATACCGAGGGAGGAAAGGTGACTTAATTTTGGCATACCGTATATTAAAGGGTGATTTAGGGATTGACTTTTTGAATCTTTTCTCTTTCTTTAGGATATATTTACGAAGCCACCACACGAAGGTGCTTAAACCAAGGTCGAACGAAATACGTGTGGAATTTAGATTCTCTCACAGGGTGTTCAACGATTGGGACTCCTATCCCAGTTCAATAGTAACAGTTTCATCGGTGAATGTGCTCAAAGTGAAACTAGATCTCTGCAGAGGTACATGTCGCATGGATTAACATAGGCAATAAGAGCCCTGTATCCTTATAATATGAATCTGAAACATGCCACAATCAAAAATAGTTTTAGCTTCACATAATCTCACTACAGAATTAAAATTTACAGTTCTAATGACACATCTTTTGAAATATTCCTTTTGTCGCCAAGAAAATTTGTTATGTGAATGCAACTGTACAGCTTGACAGTGATACCACTGAAAAGAGTTATAATTCACAGGATGTCTCTTATTTTTCATGACAGCCTGTCGATGGCGGTAATTTTGAGTGCCCACGAGTGAGATAAACAAGTGATTTCATTGTTGTGTTATTTTGAAATCAGTGATATGTTTATCTCATTTGATCTGCAATGTCATTGTTGGGAGTAAAATACATAAGCTTTAGACGCATTAATTAATGGATTTCTACTGCTTGTGGGTATTTACTTCTCGTGAGGAAGGTTTTTGAATTTTAGTTGTTCCGACAGGAGTTGTGGATATTGACTGCTCAGCAACATTATGGATATAAGTTCATCACATTATCTCAGGAATGTTGGGTTGTAGTTGGTGAGGCATATATGATGTCCGACGAGCGTACATCTGTCCATGTGATGTTGTGGTGAGTTATACCTTTTTCATGTTGTCGGTTTATGTCCATTTTATTCCACTTATTGTGTTGGGTAGAAGTTTTACAAACGAAACTTCTTGTCTGTTTGAGGGTAAGTATCTTAATCGTTAATGTTTTATCTAAAATTATAAATATAGGCAAAAACAACAGGTGTAGTATTTAAGCTTATACATTAAATGGACCTATAATTTCGGAGGCTCTCAGATAGGAACTAGGACTACTGTCGTTTGCAAACTCTTGTAGTTTGTCGTTAAGCACTTTTTTGAATGAGGCCAATGTACCTGCTTGACGCATTTCCATTGGTAGTTTATTCCATATCTGTGCATACCTAATCAAATAAAACTTTTGCCTGGTAGCTGTTTTACATTGTTCGATAGCTACTGTACCCTTAGTGTGTCTTAGTTTGTAGCCACTGTCATCTGAAAGTCGAATGCCATTAGTAGAGGTAAAAACTAAGTGGTTTAGAAGCTTATAGTAAAGTGTTAAGTTTAGTCTCAGGCGTCTTAGCCATAGTGTTTCTAATCCTAGGGTGTCACATCTAGTGGAGTAGTTCGCACCATTTTCGGTTCCGAGTAATTTTGACGTGAAGTACCTCTGCACTCCCTCGACTTTCAATTTGTCCTCTATGCGTATACTACTATACATGAATGAACAGTAATCAAATAAAGGACGCACACAAACCTTGTACAACAGAATTCTGGACTCATTTCTGTAAAAGTTCCTGAGTAGAAAGCCGATAAGTCTGCGTGACTTTGACACTTGTTTGGAGATATGTTCAGAAAATGATAAGTCATGTGAGTATTTCAGTCCTAGGTCCAATACAGATTCCAGTCGTAAGAGTGCATGGCCTTGAATTGTCAGGTCAAGTTCTAAATTGTTGCAACCTATGCAGAGCCAGCCACATTTGTCGACATTAAACTGGAGTTGCCAGGTGTCACACCATCTATCCATTTTTTCTAATTCTTGCTGTATGGCGTTTACTGTTATTCCGAGATCTGTGTTCTTGCATTTATAGGTCACTTTTAAGTCATCATATAGTATTGGTTTACCAACACTAAAGCATTCACAGATACTGTTTATATATATTATGAATAGGAGTGGGCCTAATACACTTCCCTGGATTACACCACTACTTACAGGTTTAGGCCTTGAGATTATCGAGCCAACTTTTGTTATCTGATTCCTGTCACAGAGAAATGATTTTATCCAGCTCAGGAGAGGGTCACATATCCCTAGTGAGCATAACCTGCTGACTAGCAGATTATGGGGGACTCTATCGAAGGCTTTTGTTATATCGAAATATAGCACAATTACTAGTTCTCTGTTGTCCCTGCTTCGTGTAACTTCATTGAAAAAGTCTATGTGACAGGTCGCACATGATCTCTTTTTGAGGAATCCGTGTTGTGATGGGTTGATAAGTTCATGTTCTAGTAAGTTGTCTGACACTTGGTCTTTAACCACTTTCTCCATTATTCGTGATATTACCGGTGTTATATTAATAGGTCTATAGTTGCATGCACTGGTTTTGGCCCCTGCTTTGTGCTTAGGTAATATGTATGTGGTTTTCCACACTTCAGGATAAGTTCCAGTTTCCAGTGACAGAGTAAATATTCTAAGTAACAAGACTACCATTTCCGTGCTACCATTTTTGTATATGACAGATGGTATGTCGTCTGTTCCAGTACTGCCATTTGACTTCAATGTCTTAATCGCTGAGTCTATATTTTGTATATTAAAATCTATTTCTCCTAATTTGTGGTTACTTTTGCAGGTCATTTGGAAATTTGGGGTCGGTGCACTCTGGTGTCATTGCAAAACCACTCACTGAGGAGTTCACTTATAACCTGGGGATCGTTGTATATTACACCCCTATGTTCCAAGATGCTTACATTATTGTCTTTACTGCTTTTTAGACGTTTTTGCAATATCCTACAAAGTTCCTGAGTTTTGGTGTTACCCATTAGCGCTTTATTTTCCTCATGTTGTGACTTCATTTTGTGTTTCTCTTCAAGCAGTTTAAGAGTTTCATGTATTTGGTTTAACGCATTAAATTCCTTAAATACATGGTATTTCCTTTTCAATTTCTTTAGTTTTAGTCGCGTTTTCCGGTCAATAAATGGAGTTGGTGTCTTTAGGGCAGATTTTAGGGGCGCGATTGTGTCTCTTGCTGAGCCAACTGTTTTGTAGAAAATCTCAAGTGATACTTCTAAGTTATTGTTGATGAAGTATTCTTCCCAGTCAGAACTTCTCAACAGATCTGATAGGAATTCCCAATCAGCATTCTTATAGTCCCTATATTGATAGCGCACCGGGGAATTTTTAGGTGTGTATTTAGTTGTTAGTCGGAGGGGTAGCGTGCAGTACAATATGTTGTGATCACTGTTATCGAGTTTATTTCCCACCTCTATCGAGATGGGCTCTATGTTATGACAGAGGATTAAGTCAAGAGTATTTTGGTTCCTTGTAGGGAGGCGCACGCACTGCTTCCATCCTCCTATGTCTATAGCTTGTAGTAGCTCTTCATGGATTCTTGGTCCTGTACAGGTATCCCAGTTTACTCCAGGTAAGTTGAAATCTCCACATACTACTTTGTAGTCGAAGTCCAGCGTAGCTACATGCTCTAGTATTTCTGCAATAGTTATATCAGTCATTTCAGGGCTATTGGGGGGTCTGTATATACATCCCACGAGAATTTTACTTTCGTTTGTGTGGATGCTTATCCACTTAGATTCTGGGAGTTTGTCAGTATTTGGGTTATTGAAAGTATTGGAGTTAGTGGATTTATAGGCATATATTAAGCAACCGCCTCCTCTTTTGTCAACTCTATCGTTCCTATAGATGTCGTAGTTGTCTATTACCAGCTTTGTGTCAGGTATATCAGTAGTAAGCCAGGTTTCAGTCACCATTATTAGTGTTGGCCGTTCTATGTATGCCAGGCAGCGAAGCGTTGTTATTTTATTAAGGAGAGATCTAGCATTCAGGAGCATAATTGTTAGTAAACCAGAGTTATTGGAGGAGAGGTTAACATGGTTACTTGTCACTATCCCTACGTTATGTTTGGAGGGGCTCTGAGGTGAGACAGAGTCAGTGTGTGTACTATTTCCTGGATGAACTGTGCAGCGAGTGGGGCTATTGTTTGCTGCAGCCGAAAATAATCCTGTTGCATATTTTGACTATTAGCATCCATGGGTCGGCATCTGCGTTCATCTACTGGTGATATATGGTCTGCCCTGCAATTTGGGTTGTAGTTTGCTGGACCTAGGTACCCTCTGTTAAGATTACCCTGGTAGTTGTACCTCATGGGGCTTTCATAGCCATATGCATATTGGCTCACGTCACGTGTGTGAGTGAAGTTATTGAGGGGATCAAGTGCCGACCTGTTCTCATTAAGTTGATGAGGTTTAACATAGATAGTGCGAGAGTTTGGACGAGGATTTTCGTTAATATGGTGCCTATATGAGTCCCGTTTAGTGCTCCATATATCCTGAGGATCCATTCTACGTTGCATTCCCAAGTTATGTGCGTTGTTAGGCATGTTACTTCTAGTTCGGGAAGGGGTATTCCTTCTCACATGCTGCGTGACGTCTTTGGGAATGTGCTTCGTTACCCATGCTTTGTCATTTTTTAGACTGACACGCTGCTTATTAGACTTATTACGAGGGAGGTATGTCGAAGTCTGGGGTGGGACTCTGGGTTTTGTGGTCTTTTTTGCGGTTTCTACTGAGGGACTCTCTGGCTTGGATCCAGATTGAGTGTGGTCTGCCAGTAGTTTCTGGTCAGCCATAGTTTGTGCGTCTATGTCAACCTTATGTAGGTCAGCAGGTTTTCGAGATGTGCTCTCGTGCACTCTAAGACTGCACCCAGTGGCACTGCTCTTACTGGGTCGCTCTTACTTGCCGTTTTTTCTCCTAACACTATACACGTGACTTGCTGTGCTTCAGTGTCCGTCGACACTTTAGCACTGATACCAGATGTATTTCTCAGTGTTGTCAACTTTGTATCGAAGGAGTTCTTGGTTGCTTGCCTTTGGTTTGGTGTTTTATCCGAGACTACTTTAATAGTCTTGAATTTAGTGGCAGTAGCCAGAAGATCTTCGGCCATCTTAAATCGTTCAGCTGTTATGTAGCTGTCGAACCTAAAGAGTATAGGACAAGGATGCTTTAGGTCTTTTTTGCTTAGGCGAATGCACTGACAAGGTGCATTCAAGAGATTTGCAGCCTTCAGCAATGAGTGCTGGACTGACTTTATGGGCTCGCTATCCGGTACATTATACACTATTGCGTTTTGTTTTGAAGCCAGCCTTCTAACAACTTCGCTGGATAGAAAGTCGATGGCGTTTTCTAACTCCTTCGCACTTTCTGAGTCAGTATGAGTCATTCTAGAGGTCATATTAAAAAGCTTTAGGATTGTAGGATCCTGCAGTTCCTTTTTCATACGTGAGATAGTTTCGGGTATACATTCTAGTGAACTTAATTTCGTTTTTAATTCATCTATCTGTAGCTGCATCTCTTTAATTACGCACGTTAAGTAAGAGAGCTCTACTTTTTCAGACAGAACATCTTCCACCTGTATTACAGGGGTCAGAGTTATGTTCGAGGCTTTTATGTTGGGTGAACTACTAATAATATGGGGTGGTAATGTGTTATTAGACGAGCCGGTGCTATTTTCTAAATTAGTGGTGTTCACACGAACACGCTTTTTAGAATTTTGAACCATCGTTATTAAAGATCAATTATTAGTAACCAATAAATGAATATAAACGAAAACACGTGCAAAAACGTCACCCGATTCGAACGTACCGGGCCTGTCATTATTAATTGTAGGGAACCGGCAGCTTGTATAAAATACGTGACTCTCGGGTTCGTCGTGGTGAAAATGACAAGGTTGATCCAGATTACAAGTACTTGTATGTTTCATTTTCATGTCATGTTGGTCGACGTTGACGATCAGAAAGCAAGCACCTGAGAATATCACAGTGAGTACAGTGGATTACCTAAGCTTTATATTTAAGATCTAGGTACATAGGGTGTCCATCAAGTTTCAGATTTAAGCTGGAATTTGGACTATATAAAGTGGTCGAACCTGTCAATATTCGACACAACCATGCATTGTCTTCTTCTAACTTCAAATAACTTCTAATGTCTGTTGAGCCGACAGTTCGGAGAATTAGTTTAGGAGAAAAATGGAAAACATTACCTCTTGTAGAAAAAACGCCCCCCCTGCTCAAGTAATGAATATGGTTGATGTTGAGTTTGGAAAGCTGATGGCTTACTATGATCATCGGAATTTACGAGAGCTAGTGTACCCTAGTAAGATACCATATTGCGTTAACAGTATGCATAGGAATGCGAGACATTGACACATTGATCCGTGAAATTCGTGACACAGGTTCAGTATGATGCGTGATGGACAGTCGACGACGTGTGGAAAAGTTTTGTTTCGCAACAAGGGAAATGTTAAGTGTGTATAAGAAATTTCCAGAGGTTGTGGGCATGGATTCAACCTACAATACGAATAAGGAAGGGTAATATTTTTGTGTTAAACGAATCTCTTGCAGTCATCCTCTATATCAACTGGTCGTTACAGATAGTATGAACAGAAGTTGTCCAGTCATGTACAGTATACCTCATCGTGAAAGACTTGTCGACATTGAAGCAGTATTACAGTCCTTTAAGAATAGCATGGGTGATACATCACAGACTGTCACGTTTGTAATTGACAACAGTCATGCAGAGCAACGTGCAATTCGTAATGAGTTCCTTGCCTGCTCCATCATATTATGTGCATTTCATGTCATCCGGACCTTCAGTAACAAAGTAAGCTACATTACCAATGACCTAACGTCCTTAAGTTCCGTGATCCTAATTGTAAAAAGATGTTTAAAGAGATGGCGTACACAACGAGTAACGGCAAGTAATTAAGTGATTGTGTTGACGTATCTCTAGGTTCAGTGAGCTAATGAATTTATTGCAGTTTGAGTACCCTACAGCCATGTCGTACATGAATGACAACTTATAGATTTGTCGTGATATGTGGGCATCCTGTTATATGAAAGACGTTGTCACTCTTGGCAACAGAACGAATAACAGAGTTGAGTGCTGCCATAAACACCTGAAGACACATCTAAGGAAGTGCTTCCCCTTAGAATTGAGCATTCGTGAGATATGGAAGTGTTCCGTAGAGTCATCGAGAAGAAAGGCTATAGAAGGAAATCTCAACCTCCATTACTACATTCATCTTAACGTAAGTCCATTAGTTGTAACTTGAAATTTTTTAGGTGGACGAAGGCCTTTCCAGCATTTTGAGGCAGCTTACAAGCTTTGCCGCCTACTCACTCTACAAAAGCATCAGGAGGGATCCGGAAATGAAGGTCACCGATTACGCAGAAGCATACTTAATATTCGAAGAAGGTGAAAGGTACTTCGTTGTGGACAAACATGACTGCAGCTTCACATGCTTTCAAAGCAAAAATATGCTTTTGCCATGCCGTCATCTTCTTCATACCAAATTTCATTTATATACACGTCTAGGTAAGTTCATATGGGCCTACAGTTATCTTGTAAAAGATGTATTTAGACATAGTACTAGGTGGTTACGATCTTACAACCACACTATCATTCAATCGCAATCGACAACAGCGGTGGATATGGAGATGCTCATACAAGGAATAATATATCAAATCAGAAACCTTCAACAGACACATCCTAGGATATGTAGAAGTGCGTTTCTTTACGTCTGCAATTATCTGCTTGGAGCTGGTGGACAGGTGGATGATCAGGCATCTACATCGCCAGACTCGGACTGATCTATGTACATATTTTTAAAGATAATTGTAAATTAATTTTCTTATAAAAAACTCTTGTTCACTCTAAATTACGGAAATTGTTGTTGAAACGTTTAAACGATTAGATTTTAACGTACTAGCCTTGTGTGACTATGAATCCAAAGTCCGTTAATAGGTTCCTACTAAGACGAAATATAACTCGAAGCGCTTATAATCTCAATGTCTTCTTTTAACTGTGGACGTAGTAAATTCATTACGTTGAGACATAATCGTTTCATCAATAAGCCTCTCCGAATATCTAGTTTTACTTGGCATTTCTAAGACAGCCTCATATACTACGTACCTCACGACTTATGCAAAGGCTAGAAATCAGTATTATCAAGCACAATAAATAAACGAATAACGAGAAATACATTTATTAATGAATTAACATGTAATACAAAATCGACAACAGTGCAGGCATCTTTTTCTTTATCATCCAAATCCATGAAATTCCCGAGGGTAGATATTATCTGAAAAACAACATAAGAGTTATACAGATGCAGACATTGTTATCAGTGTTAACACCATAATTAACCATTAAATATGTTTAAAATGACAAAATAATTATTTGAACTGTATATAATTATGTTACTCAACATTTTTCAATAATACAATATCGATATTGAATCTGCCTGCAAGCATCAAGTTTATACCATGAAATAAGGAAATACTATGGGTATTTAATTTTTAAGTATTTCTGCAGATTTTTTTTAAAGAAATACATGTGAAGGAGCCTAGTCAGCATTCAGGCAAAGTACACAACAAAGTAAATGAAATCATTACCAAAACTAGCTATCCCACCTCATCATGTCCATGTGTAATCCATTAAAGTGCAAAATAAATTCACAAAAAGTCGTTATAATGTGTGTCTTCAAGTAATTAGACATTTTCTGAACGGAAAAAGTATGTATTTTCAGTAAACTGTAAGCTACGTCCGGATAAGGACACCATCATATGCTCTTTCTGCTAAATAGGCCGCATTTCATTAACTTTTAGCAGGAATATAAATAAAAAGTGTGTAAAACAACCAAAAATGACCTAACCTTGACGTTTTTCAATACCTAATGCCAATATCCATCAGCTAATCAAATGACCAGAAGTTTACCGAATATCAAGAACCTATACCCTACAATCAAGAAGCGAGCGCAAAGAGATCAAATTGGTTTATACTAGCTCGTAAAAACGATATTGGATATTGGACCTACGGCCGTCTACAGGCTGCCATTTTTCATGACTCAACAGAAAATTCTTCCCGCACTACGAGGTACAACTCAACAAGACAAAGTAGTCCTCAAACCGAGAAACACTAGTTTAAAAGCTATGAGTTTCAAGAACATGTAATGTTGTAATTGAATGTTTAATTTTGGATGCTCTTGGACACGGACGTGCCTCTTACAAATGTGAATGAATGACCTTGATCTGATCAAAAAAGTTAGTTTGTTCGTTGATAGTTTCATCATGAGAGTAGTAGCACTAGCATGTCACAGTTCTCCATTCCTTTGCCTTCGCATCTTGATGAATTAATTTTATCAATAATAATATTGCATTTATCCAAGCTAGCACTTTCTTCGGACGCATTGCAGAACATGGGACAGTTATCTGCATGCAGTTTGCCCGAAAGTTCTGCAATATGCCCGGAGTCTTCCCTAAAGTTACTGCATGTGCCCGACGTCAATTTTAGTTGGAATAGTTCACAGGTCAAAAGTGTTTCAAAACTGACATTGCACCCACTTAAATTTGGGACAGACTTCGGGCGCACTGCAGAATGCCCCTATTGGGGTAGGCTTAGGGGCCTTGTCCCACGTGCTTCAATGCTCCCGAAAAAAATGCTAGCTAGGCTCTTCTGCTGTTATTAAATGTATATCCTGTTTCGAGGGCTTTAGAAAAATGAGAAATATAAAGAAGCATGATGTTCACTACTAAAAGTAATTGGGGAGGAATATAATTCTTGAATTACCTGAACAATTTTGACTGCATGAGACGTCAACAGTATTTAGATTTATAGAACCTCGTTTTTTAGTGCTAAGCTTTTATGTCTCTCTGCTCCACTTTTATGTATTTGATTCTGTTCCAGGGCAGTCAATTCATACTCAGAAATATTATGAGAGGGTTATTTTGCACAAGGGTTGCTTATTATTCGCAGCTTTGTCATTTATTTAGGATTTCCTTTTTATTGAGTTGGTCTTGTAAGAATCCATCAGCTGACTCCAAGCAAAGTTTAGCATAATGTTCATATAGTTCATACGAACCAAAATACACGTATAATGAGGTGAAATTTGGAAGTCTCGAAACAGTTCCTCTTACCACACTCGATAGATGTAACTAACGATTGTTGCATCATGACGGAGAGATACCTTCTTCGCTGAACTGAATTTATAAAGTAGGAAACATTTGCAGCAGCTTAAGTTGCCACACATAACAGCACAAATAAGATAGTGGAAAGAAGTTTAATATACAATGAATGCAAATACGTGGGACAAAGAATAATTACATGAAAACTAATGCGGATTTAATGAATCTGAAAGAAGACAAGGTGTGAACACATCTTCATTAAGTACAGTTTTGAGCTGTGCTACCATTAGTTCCTAGCCATTGGTTCTTTATGTCTTGAAAGCCCCAGGTAGACAGTATGAACTTCTCCCCATAACTCAAACTAAAAGTTTAAGTCTTTATGGCCTAGTAGCATGTTTTCGTCTTACCACCCCTAAATCTTTCCCGACCTTACGGTATATCAGCTAACGTTGCTTTCCAAGGAAACCGGTGACTCCCTATGCATAACGCATGTCATGGCTGTATTAATTGGTGCATCTTCACAACCTTATCGGTACAATCTCTCACTTGACAGTACTCTTAACCAGATTATTACTGATCAAACCATACTACCCGACATGGGAGATTAAGCGCAGACACCTATGGGTAAAAATGGTTACTGCCTGACGGGATTCAGCGTTGAATTTTGTACAGATATGCAGCAGTTCAAGTTGTCACACTCCATGTAGCGCACAAAGCAAGAGAAGAGAATAAAGAGAGATTCGAAAGGGAGATAATAAACAGAGATATGAGGCGAAAAGAATACTATTATGAAAAAACAATATAATTTTATTAGATATTATAAATCACAAAGAGTGAATGCATCTGCGCCATTGAGAAAGATTTTGAGCTACATCATCAGTTGACTCCAGCCACTGCTTTTTATCATTCCAGGGACCCAAACCAGGAAGTCTACACTTCGTGAAGTGGCTTAAACTAATTGTTGTGGATTTCACTGACTGCTGAAGTCATCTTTTAGTTCAAGAATAGGACTTTTGCACTGTAGTAGGGTATAATTCCATTGTAGGTAAAATTTATTTTGATAAATTCTCACAGTATTATGCAGTAATATTTACTGCTGTTTTGAGCATGATTTATTGCTCAAACATATCAAGTTGGTTTGACCACAACTACCTCTTATCCAACCTAATCATATCTCAACTAACATTGCCCGTCAAAAAAGGCGATCGCTAGGCATGCGTAACCGATAGCTGCCTCCTCGACATGGTAGTCGGGCTAACATATCGTAATGACCCAACAAGCTTCACTGGCTAGGACTAATGTTTCTGCAGGTCTTACCATGCCAGGAAGGTTGTTAGGATAGCGATTAGACTAAAAGCAGTTACCGGTATGGTGTAAGGTTTTTATACACTATTCTAGGGGTCTGTGTGCGAGGTCGTACTGCTGGAGAACAGGGATATAAAATCAGTAGGATTTTGGCCTCAGATGACCAGCATGCCAACTATGCTGTCTCCCCATTCTGGAGAGGGGGGGTTAGAAGAGGTCGACCCCAAAAAATTGTACATCCCTACTTACTCTACGGTGGTCCGTAACCGGCGGTAAATTTACTAATACAGAACCAATCCAATAAACCAGTTCATACAGGCCGTGTGTGACCGGCCAGCATCAAGCAGTTGTCCCATGGGCTCTGCGTTCACTCAGGTTCCACAGGAATAGATCATCTTCCTTGGTGTGAACAGTCGGAAAGTAACAACCGCCCACATACTTCCTAAAGCATACGAAGTTCTCCTGATCATCCTCCTTTATCCCTGTCACCCTCATCATCTTGCTTCCTTACTACTGTCGGTACTATTCTGCAGAATAATCAGTCATCTTCATTTCATTTTATGACCACAATTAACGATGACAGCTAGTGAAACACTCCTGGCAAAATGGTTAACCTCTTCATATCTTCCAATGACTATAGAGTAGAATGGAGCAAACTGCTGAGCAGTGCATACGTTATTTGGTGGTTGTCCGGATGTCACGCCGGTTCCAAAGATCACTTAAGCTGGCAAATGTCAGGTGAGCCTTTTTTTTACTTCAACAATCAATCCACTAGGGTTGTTGCAATTCCCAAAATGAGTGAAGTCATTGTACTCAACCATTTCACCAACAGTCCGTACAGACGAGTCCTTAAACATCACCTTAGATGTGACGGCAGCAAAGTCCATGCTAAATATTTTGAGATTTCTGTTTAGGAAGACTACTTCGTCTTTCACACCTCCTGGTATTATGTAGGCGCCTGAGATGTTAAAGTTAATCTGAGTCGCACATCTTTGTGCATCTAAAAGAAAATTATACAGAAATGTTGAAAGCATACGCCTAGTTGTTTTTCCCATTTTATATGGCAGCTGTCAATAATCGCTTACATGGCTTCGTGTGTCCGACTGGTTTGTTGATTAGTACAGCCTACACTCTTGGTACTTCTTTCACGACCAGACACTGTCAAAATATCCATCAATTAAGGGAATCAAATGCCCCTTCGGATCAAGAAATATGTCAACTGTCCACCTTTCATGAAAAAAGAATATTAACACATAGAATTATATGCTAAGTCAGTATTTCGGCCACAAAAATATACAGTATGTTTGGTGAAGCAGCACCCAGACGGTTGTACTATACTTATTAGCTTCTGAAGCCGTTTAAAATCCTAAGATATTCTGATTATCTGAAAGTAAATGGATGCCACATTCATATTACTTTGTTGTGAAAGCAACCTATTCGCCTTATGTATTTGATAACAGTGTGACAGAGATGCACGGCATCTGTTCTATGCAAGTTAATGGCACTGTCTGACTGCTCAGAATATAGTAGGTGGAATAAGATTCAAATCTATGGAATGGAAGTTCACAGTCGAGCCTTCAGACTACTAAGCGACAGTGTCGCCAATGAAAAATTTCAAGACTTCCACGCTTATCAAACATAAAGTTATTCTTAAATGGTTGAAGAAACTTTGAACTAATGTACATCGCGATGACGAGTCACCTAGATTGATGATCATACTGCACATATGACATATGGAAATCAATCAGCATTTAAGAATAGGTACATGATGATTTTAGGAATTTACCTGTTGCCAGGGAATGTTTACATATTCCTCCTAGGGAAAGACGCTGATAAAATGCAGAGTCTTCGGAACACTTTGAACATTAATCTTCGAATGTTTGACAAGCAATCTGCCCCTATCATATGTAAGTTGATGCTACCGGACTGGATTACACGGACACCTAGCTTAAAGATAAGGAGTGGAGTTATGGGACGTTTTCAGAAGTTGCATCAGCCCCAGTGGACTTATTACTGACGAAGTCTCGGCACGGATACAAAAAGATCGTGTGACATTTGCCAGCTTACGCCATCGCCGGCGTAGATGTGATATCCGCCTATCGATAAGACGATGCGTGTACTGTGCAATAGTACACCGATTCAAATGGCTAAGAAATGTGTTACATATGCTTAGCCATCGCCTTCCTCGATGCGAAATGTTAGTTGACATAGGATGTATCAGGTAGTGGTGGTCAAACGAGAACTTGAAATCAGTCTATGAGATCTTTGGAAGTTAGTTTGACTCATGTAGGAAGGTGTAGGCTTCTTGGTTAAGGTCTTTGGGGTTCTCTAAACCAATGGCTAGAGACTGTTGGTCATATTGCTCAACATCACTCCCAGTGGTAGTGATGCATTCACCCCGTCTCACCTATATCCATTAAACCCTAATGCTTCTCCGTGTTATTATTCTTTCACCCTCATATTTCTGCTTACTATGGTTCTTTTAAATCTCTTTTCTTCTCTTTTTTTGGCTTCTTTTAAGTGTTATATGGAGTGTGACAAGTTGAAGTGCTGGACTTCTGCGCAAAGTTCTATGTTGAAACCAGTCAGTCACTAGGTACATGGCATCATTTACTATCTGATGACTAATCAGTATGAAATTATCCTCGACGATTAATCTACATTTTCCAGTTTAAGACTAAGTACTTTGATGTAATTTTCATTTTGTTCACACATAAGCATGTTTTATGTTCCTGTGTCAAACAAAATTGTGAAGCATTGTAGAAATGCTTATTTTCTTTTTAATAACCATCTCTGCTTTTCTCCACTACAGGATCAATATGTGGCCATTGAATAGTTGCAGGTGTTTACAAAGCCGTATTACTGATGAGTATTAGACGCAAGTATAAAGGTCATAAAAGTCCAGGAAAAAAACACGTAGTACATACATCTATAGAGCAAACTACAATCGTTTTAAAGTTCTTGAGAAGATATAAACCCTCAGAGTTAGTCTGTAAGACAACAATAGATAGCGGTTCAAGCTCTGCAATGCATTGGCTTGAACACTTAGCTTAGCACTTAGCTGGATATCACGTCTACGCCAGAGACGTGACATGGCATCCGTCAACAGAATCCACAACAGTTAGTTTAAGCTAGCCACGTAGGAAGGTCGGGATCCTCGGAATGGTAAAAAGCAATGGCTGGAGTCAATTGATGATATGACTCAAAATCGTTCCCAATGGCACAGATGCATTCACTCCTTGTGACTTAAAATTGCCAATAAAACCATATTGTTTTTCGATATTACTACTCTTTTTGCCTCATATCTCTGTTTGCTGTCTCTATTTTGCGTTTCTTTTTACTTTCTTCCCTGGCTTTATGTGCTGAGTGAAATGTGGCGACTCGAACTGCTGCACATCGGTGCAGAGTTCTATGTTGAAACCAGTTAGCCAGTTAGCTTGTAGGATTAGTTTAATTGGTTCAAATGTTGACCCATCTTCTTTAGACTGGTCAAGTATATACTATCATAAAATTGCCACAAGTGGAACACACCTCTTAGCTCACTACTTAACCTTCTTTCATTTACTTGTTCTCGATAAGATGTTGAAGTTTTTGTGTAATGTAGCTCAAAGACATTCGTAGTAATTCGTGATAGTGTATCATTCCTCTAAAGTTTGATCATGGATTGATATCAGTTAGAGAACCATTGCAAACCAATAAGTACTGGGCAGCTGTTTCGTCCTATTTTGGGACTCACTGGCAGTGAGCAACCACCAGGCTTAGAACTCTGGTACTTACGGCTACAAGGTGAACTCGATGAGTACGCACTGCCGATTGGTCTCAAACTAGGGCGTAACAGCTGTCAACTATTCCCTGGTTTGTCTCTGGTTCTCCAACTGATGTCAATCCACGGAATATACACATTGGATCACAGGAGTTATTAAGAAGACAGTTGCAAGGAAGAAAATTTTCTTTTCGATGAAGTCATCATCTAGGCTGTACATTCGTGTATTTATATCAAATGGATGGGAAAGTTCCAGAATAATTTCCGGTTAAGGGTCAAATTAATAAAAATTAAAATTAGGAATTAGAATGCCATAATAAACAGGGGGATGGATAAAACAAAGTAGCATCATAATAACTAAGAAGATTGACATTGTGCAGTTAGGGGTTAGAAATGTAGAAATAACAAAATGGACAGGATGTTTGGATAAAAAACTAATGTGATGAATAATTGTTTATGCAATCAGAGATTAAATATGTAGAAATAGTAAAATGACAAAATAAACACGAAGTTAGGGTATGAAAGTATGGTAGTGTAAACAGGGATTAAGAAAAACTTTAGAAAATAACATGAATAAACAGGAAGTTTAGATAAGAAAGGCGATAGGATGGTCATTACTAAAAAATTACTTGTTTATGATGGCCATGGCATGGACAGGGGTTGGATGTATTTCTTTTGGATACAAAGCGCGGATTTGAGCTTTTGGATAGCTAGCGCTTCGGCTATGCCCAGATGTCTTGGTTTCACTCCCTTTGATAGGTTTGGTTGAATCTTGTATATTACTTTGAAGGATTTTTCTTATTTGGTTACCCGTAGCTAGCTTTGCAATCTATAATGCACGACTCTCAATTGGGATATCATTTAACACTCATTGGGGGTGCAGTTCCACTCGGATGACGAGTTCTAGGTAGGATGAAACGCGCATCCGTTAGTTTCAGCCACGTAGGAAAGTGTAGACCGCCTAGTTTGGTTCTTAGGGATACTAAGAACCAATATTAGTAGAGATCTTTTGTGATATTGCTCAAAGTCGTTCTCTGTGGTACAGATGCGTTCACTTTTGGTGATCTCCCATATCCATTAAACTCTATTGTTCATCCATGTTACTATTCTCTCTCCCTTACATTTCTAGTTATTGTTCTTTCGAATCTAATTCTTTTTCTTTTTTCTTTGTGTGCTACCTGAAATGTGACAAATTGAACTTGTTCACCAGTCAGTTGCGGCAATTATTGCTTCCATTGTGGGTAAAATTTATTTTGATAAAGTTTCACAGTGTTGTTATGCAGTAATATTGACTGATGACCACCTTTCGAGCACAATCTATTGCTGCTCATAATCATATCAAGGCAGGCACACAACTTTCTAATTTTGTTTACATAATTCCATCATTTAACATCGTTTGACTTGATTGGTAGTAGTATTTTCCATATTTCCTGTATGAGTGATGAGTCACTCCTATTGCACGTGTTGGTTAATCAACCCCACTCTCCACCTACCTATAATACTTCTTAGAACTTTGACTCTGTTCCAACCTATTGTGTGGTTGTGTGTTAACACATGAAATGCAATTGCTCAGCCTTTTTCTAAATTATTTATCTTCGCAGGTGGGGTCAATCATTCTAATCTTAGCTAAATTCTAATGTTACGACAATATGACTACCCCCGACCCACTAGTTTGACCTATGTAGCTGACTTAACTCACAGTTGTTGCAAGGCATTTTATAAATTATATTATTTTGTGTGATTGGGTCAACTGAGTCCTTTAACCTACAGAGCTTGTCTTACCTGAGTGAGTTTGTAGGTTTAAATGCCAGTCTAATTCCTGCTTTATTAAGAATCCTACATGTGGGGTCGTAGATGTCCTCTCCTTATATGGTAGGTGGAGAGAGAGAGAGGTTGATTGCTGAATCCTTGTTCATAGAGTCTATTGCACCCAGCACGTGCAATAGGAATTACTCATCACTCATACCGGAAATATGGAAAATACTACTACTAATCAAGTCAAACGATGTTAAATGATGGAATTATATAAACAAAATTAGAAAGTTGTGTGCCTGCCTTGATATGATTATGAGCAGTAATAAATTGTGCTCGAAAGGTGATCATCAGTAAATATTACTCTGTATTATAAGAACACTGTGAGACTTTATCAAAATAAATTTTACGCACAGCAGAATTATACTCTGCCACAGTGCACAAGTTCTATTGCTGTGTCAATTATTGCTTGCCACATACCCACCTCATTCTCTTTTTTGCTTAGCGAAGTAAAGGATTGTATCGGCCAGGGATCGAACCCCGGACCACATGGGGCTTAGCCGGCGAGCACTCCTATGCTGTGCCACTGACGCACAAAAAATCTCTAGTACACTTATTAATTCACTACCAATAGCTGTTTTTTGTGTAATGTTATAAATTCTTATAAATTTTCATATTTATATATTTTTTTTAGAATAGTGTGTGGATTTATGCAAACACTGAGCTTGACACAACGTCTTCACATTCTCAAAGCATTACATGCCTGCTTTATTCTTACTCTTTTATGCACGGGAATTGTTGGACTTGTCCTATTCAGTGCAATTGTCAGCCAACCGATAAGAAATTGTCCTGTACTACATGCAATATACACTGTCTTTTGGTTATCACTTGGATTGTCTATCTTACAAGTTCTTCTAGCCATTATCTTCTTCTTATGGTTTCTTTTCACATTTCTTCTTTTCCCTGTAAAATCATCAGCTATTAATGATTTGACTACAGGACAGTGTACTACACTTCAAGTTGACCCTCAATCAATCAATCCATTGGATAATAATCCATTCAGTTATTGTACAGCAGCTGTTGATATTCATTGTGGTCAGACTGCTGCTTTTGGACCTTTCAATTTTTCACATTCATATTGTGATAGTGAAGATACACTGGATACTTCTTCAAGTAGATGTTATGATTGTTGTCAATTTAAAATTGGATGGCTTTGTTTCGGGTCTATTTTTTTGGCAATTTTATCAATTGGTTTAATTCTAAGCATGATATTAGTAGGCAATTTTCTCAATCAAATGGATACCATTTTCAATTCAGAAATGGCTAGCATATTTGTTGAAGCTCGAGTGAGTTATTTCAACTTAAAAACACATAATAATAATAATAATGCATTCATATGTTGGGAAGTAATACAAAAAACATTTCAATGTTGTGGACAAGTGAATTACACCGATTGGAGTTCATTTGATCAAAAGGCGTTGTTACAAAATGAGAATTTTTCTTTACCAGCATCATGTTATTCTACACCTACATCTATACCTACAAGGAATACTTCATTCGAAGGAGGAGGAGTAGTAGCTACTCGTCAGATTTATACTTCAGGTTGTTCAAATCTTGTCATAAAATCATTATATTTACAATTAACTGCATCAAGAGTTTACCTAATTGTAACATTCATCCTGCTGGTGACAACTTTTCTTATTGACTTTGGTTATACTTTATATGTGGCGCATATAACTCTTGTTGAAAATCCTATTGTAGTCGATGGAGATTGTAGTCATCTTGATGTATGGCAGCATAGGGGTGTAACCCCCGGAGGCGGAGTGAATGCAGCCAATACAACAACAATAACAACAATAACACGAAAATTCTCTACACCTAATTTTATAAATAATCACAATGATATTGAATCTATATCATCCAGCAGTAATTCAAGTTCATTGATGTTTCAAAATTCAGCATATCAACGACATAATAGTCGATAAATGACACACTATCTGATCTGATTTGATCTTTAATAGTGGGAACCAATTTTTTAAATGCTTGAAAGAAAAAAAGTTGAATTCTAGTCATTTTGGGATAATTGTAAAGTGTGTATATTCTGGTGTGTGTGTATGTGTGTATCAACATGCCTCCCTTCTTGATTTTGTGCATATGACAAAAACTGCTTTCATCATCATCATCATGTCTTACTTTGTTTGTTTGTTTTATCATGTCATATGTTGTCTTTACCTCGCGTATAAATTGCCTTTTTCGGGGGTTTTTCATCACTCGCTAATTTCTTTCTTATGTCTTTTTAAAAATGCATTTCACTACCTGTATTAAACACAGGACATTAAAAACACAATCAAATGAACCAATTACTACTACATATCAGGCAGTAATAATTTTTGCTTTATTCTGTGTTTTTATTTATTTATTTATATTGTCTTTCATAATTTTAATCTGTGTACAGCCAAGTGCACTTCAATACTTACACTTTTTAATACATATTTAGTAGCATTTGCTTTTAGTATAGTTGGCTAGTTAGTTAGTTTGGTTTTTCCAACTAAACTGAATTGTTTTTGTACCGCTTTTAACCGTGTATCACTTTTCTGTCGAGCTGAGTTTTCGATTCGCGAAAAAAACACACACACACAACTTCTATCTATCTGTAAAATTACCTTGATTGCATAGTATCTCCAAAGAAAATGATAATGGTGGACGGCGGGATAAACGCTGAAGAGAGACCGTTGAGTGACATCGCAGCCTACATCCTTGTGTAGAACACGAATGGAAAACGATGAGTTGGGCGTCCGTGTGTGTGTGTGAGGAGGAGGACTTTAGGAAAACGGAGTTGGATGGAGATGTTGTATTGAAGCTTTTCTATGTTCCACTTGGAACCTAGGGGAATAATTATAGACGTATATATGTGTATGCAATGAATTTGTGTTCTTCTTTTCATGCTACAGATTTCTTACAAATATTTAATAATGTGATCTTTATTGATATTATTATTATTATTGTTTTCTCTTAAATTGATAGTTTTTGTAATGTAATCAAATACATGTACGTAACTTGTTGTAAGTGTTACTTTTGAAAGTTGGATGAAAAGTGTCTATTATGGGTGAAATTAGTTGCATAAATTATTCATGACGGTCTTAGGATTAGCTGAGTAAGTTGAGCTTGAGTTATTCTGTTATGTTACTGAACGATATCGATCTGAATACTTCGGTGGGGTAGGGAATTCCTTGTTCTAAGTTTAAAGGTTTGTATTGTTTGTAGCAGCCATCTAGACTGATTCCGGCGAGCTTTGATTATGATGAGGAGCGAAAGCTACTCAGATGCAAACTGACAAGAAGCCTTCGTAACGACTGTTAACAGTGGTTGGCGACAAAAGCAAAGGAGATGGAAAAGGCATCGGTGATTGGTAACACCAGACAACTATTTAGACTTATCAGGGAAACAGATGGTAAAAGGCAAACGAACAGAAGGAACAATATGTAGACTATACCATTGGAAACCTACATTAACTGGATATTATACTACTTAGTTTCATGCCTCTACCATAGAAACGTAATTTAGTTAGATATCTGGTTCATTGGGCTGGAGTTATTTGTTCAAATGAAACAGTCCACGAAGAACTCAGTAATATTCGTGATCTGCTAAATAGAAACGGAATTCTGACAGAATTTTTGATAAAAAAAACACATGAACTCAGCAAGCAAACAGCTGAAGGTATTCATAGTTCCCAAAAATCAGTCTTCCTAAAATTAGAATTCACAGAAGATGTTACCACAACGTCTGAGAAGGGCTTTTAAAAGGAAATGTAATGAGGCTAAGTTATACTGTGTATTCACTAGCCAACCAGTACTCAATTCACGAAATAAAGGCAGACTACCCTGTTTCGCCTCTTTCATGTGTATTTACTAGTTTAACTGGTCGTGAGAAGCTAGCTGTCTGCCTGTCTGTTTTCGACATAGAACTTTGCACATATGTGCGGCAGTTCAAGTCGCCATACTCCATGTAGCACACAAAGCAAGAGAAGAAAGTACAAGAAAAGCATAATAGAGACAGTAAGCAGAGGTGTGAGACAAAGAAGAGTAATAACGAAGAACAAAATAGTTTCATTGGAAATCATAAGTCACAAGGAGTGGATGCATCTGCACCACTGAGAACGATTTTGAGCCATGTCACCAATTGTTTCCAACCATAGATTTTTACCGTCCCGAGGACCCCAGTCAGGAAGTCTACACCTTCCTACGTGGCTTAGACCAACTGTTGTGGATTTCATTGACTGGTGCCAAGTTTTTGTTTGACCGCCGCTAGCTTTTTTCCAGCCTGACCCTATATCCGCTAACATTGCTCGTCGAGGGAGGCGATGGCTTGGCATACGTAACACATGTCCTAACCATCTCAGTCTTTGTAACTTCACGACTTCGTCGATTGATTTCCCCTGTTTACCTAGAACTCGACGCCTAACCTCAATGTTGCTCACCTTATTATGCCACTTTACACGGGAAATAGAACGCAGGCACCTATGATCAAAGACAGCTAGTCTTTTCATGTCTTCCACTCTCAGTGGCCAGGTCTCACAGCCATAAAGGAGGACGGAGCGGACTGATGAGCAGTACACCCGCCCTTTGGTCGATAGTCGAACATCTCGTCTACGCCAGAGTCGGCGTAAACTGGCAAATGCGAAACGAGCCCCTTGTATTCGTGCTGAGATTTCGTCAGAGATCAACCCGTTGGTGGCTGATGGTACTTCCCAAATAAGTGAAGCGGTCAACGTGCTCTACCACTTCACTTCCTATTTTTAAACTAGGCGTCGATGTAGTCCAGTCCTGTAACATCATCTTGCATTTGGCGGGAGCGAATCGCATGCCAAACATTCGTAGATTGCAGCTCAAGGTGTTTAGAAGACTCTGCATTTTTTCAGCGTCTTCGCCTAGAAGGACTATATCGTCTGCATATTCCAAGTCAACGAGATTATTCCCTGGTAGCAAGTCAATCCCTGAGTCGCTGAAGTCACCTAGGGTTAAGTCCATTAACACATCTATGATGAAGTTGAATAGAAAAGGGGATAATGGGCATCCTTGACGGACACCACTGGTCGTCATCAGTTCAGATGACAGCTCGCCGTAAGCCCTCACCTGGCTGTATGAGTACGAGTAGAGTGCCTTAATCAGTGCAATATATTTTCTCGGAATTCCCTTTACAGCCAAGCATCTCCAGAGAACTTCTCGATCGACAGAGTCGAATGCTGCCTTTAGGTCAAGAAATATAATGACTGTTGGACGCCGGTAGGAATGCCTATGTTCTAGAATCTGTCGGAGGGTGAAGATATGATCAATACACCCTCTTCCTGGTCTAAAGCCTGCCTGGCTCTCTCGTGTTTGTGCCTCCCGAGCACCACTCAGTCTACGCATGATTATTGAGCCTAAGACTTTAGATACTATATTAGTCAAGCTAATCCCTCTGTGATTATCACAGGAAGACTTGTCTCCCTTCTTGTATATGGGGATAATCAGTGACTTACACCAACCCGATGGGACTTCTTCTGATTCCCAGACGCTGCCTAGTACCTCAGTTAATGCAGACAGTAAGCTGTCTCCACCGTACTTAAATACCTCTGGAGTCATTCCATCAGGTCCCGCTGCTTTGCCTAGTTTCAGATTGGTGACAGCTTTAGTAACCTCAGTTAGGGACGGAGGACCTGTGTCTATATCCCATTCAGGGAGGTGTTGGATGTTCGTCAGGTTGAGCGTGGCTGTGGGCCAATTAAACTGCTCCTCATAATGCTCTTTCCAACGATCCAGTCGTCTATCCTGGGAGCTAATTATAGTGCCATTTTTTTCCGAGATTGTTTCACTTATGATTTGTCTTCTCCCACCCGTTTCCCTGATGAGTCTAAAGAGTTGCCTGGTGTTGCCTATCCTCGAAGCTTTCTCCATCTCTTTGGCTTTTGTCACCCACCACTGTTCACGGTCCTTGCGGAGACTTTTCGTAAGTTTCCTCTTGTGCAGCTTTCGCTCCTCATTGAATTCGGAGCTCGCCGGAATAAGTCTTCTAGCATCTATCAGTTCGGATGAGGCGGTGGAGATCCAGTGGTTTTTACTCACCTTTGGGTTTACCTTATTCACAGCTTTTACAGCTGTATCTATGGCTGCCTGGATATTTTTCCAAGCTTCTTCAGGGTGAGCACAGCTGTCGAACACAGATATGTGTTTAGCTAGTTCTTCCTCAAATACGGATTTAGTTTCCTGATCGAGCTGGGGACGTGATGGTTTTACCGCCAGCTGTTTCCTACGTCCGTTCAGTCGTAAGCACACCCGAGCGCGGTGCGTGATCGGTATCTACACGTGTTCCAGAAGGAGCGACAATCTCCTACCGACCCACGCCAACGATAGCTTATTGCTATGTGGTCTATTTGTGTCCAGCGTTGGTTTGATGAAGGGGGTCTCCAAGTCAAACAGTGTCTCTCCTTGTGTTTGAAGTTAGTGCTTACAAGAAACAAATGATTATCAGAACAGAACTGTAGGAGACGGTCACCGTTGTCGGTTCGCTGGCACGGACTCCATAGGTGCCACCGACATCCTTCTCAGATTGACACAATTTCCCTACTTGAGCGTTAAAGTCACCAGCTAGAACGACTATGTCTGAGCGTTTAGCCTTTCACACCAAACTAGACAGCTTTTGGTAGAACTCATCCTTCGTTTCATCTGAACTGCAGTCAGTGGGGGCGTAGGCGGAGATTACGAAAAGGCATCGGCGAGTAGTGCAGTCCTTTCTCCTTTTTACTGATCCGTTCAGGCGGACAGCACACATTCGGCTATCTACCGGGATCCAGTCAAGCAATGTCTTTTCTGCCCTAGTACTCAAAGCTATCCCTACGCCAGCTAATCCTCGTGAACTAGCTGTGGCATCTCCTGACACCCTCAAGGTGAATTTTGCAGATTCAACCTGTTGGCCAGGTGGGGTTAGGTGAATAACCACACTTGGGTCTTGTATGCGTGTTTCTGAAACACAGCATACATCAATGGCTCGTGATGCCAGGGTCTTGGCTAGTGATGCTTGTTGTCCTATTTGGCAAAGTGTCCTAACATTAAAGCTCCTATATGAAATTGGTGGCGTGGCTTTAGGAGACTGTCGGTGGTGGTTTTTTGGCTTCCGTAGTTTTTAGTGGACACAGAGTGAAGAGGAAGTGAAGAGCTATCAAGTACAGGAGTTGCATCAGTGGAAGAAGGCAAGATAGTAGAGATGAAGATGAAAACAAAGATGAGTGAGTATTAGAGAGGTTTCGTGTGCATGTCGGAGCTAGCTACATTACGCTTATGGTCAATCAAGTTCTGATATATATCCATATAATATGTGTGTTTTGTTTGACAGTCTGTATATTTGCTATGTATATATGGATCGATATTCCATTATAATTAGCCAATCATGTTAAGACTGTCTATTGATTTGTTCATTTTGAATATTCGCTCACACACCTGTGTTCACACACTTGTTCGGACATTCTCATATTTTGCTCTCACACTCTTGTGTGACATTTTGATTCTCCTTGTGTTTGGAAAATAGAAGTATCATCGCAAACCTAGTGGTCTTCTGATTTCCGTCTTTCTTGCGTCAGGACTATTAAATTCTCGACCAGTACATAACAAGTTCATCGTCGAATTTCTGAACACCTCCCATCTTGGTTTGGCAATGGTCCGAATAAACCTATACGTAGCTCAGTACTAGTTCATCTCTCCGATACTGGACACCGAGTTGACGCCAGCAAAGCTTTTAAGGTTATTTATCATATTTCACTCAAACTTTCGCATCGCCTACAGCTATGACTTCTACGTACAGCAGAGACAATAGGAATACATGTGAATGAGCCAAGTCTGTGTATTCAGAAGAAATTTGTACAGCTCCTGTCTTTGCCGCATCCAACTACCTAATATGTATTAAGTTCAAGAGACGATTTTCCCCTCCCCTAGTAACCATCTTTTGACTTTGTTATTTTATGATGTTTACAATTCTATCTAATTCAGTTAAAACAATTAGTCCCTTTTATAAATTTTGATAGCGTAATTAGAAGACGGAGATTATCTGAAAAGGTATGTGATGTATTTGCGCCATACATTTCGAACAATCTGATCCCTCACACATCTACTTGTCAAGTCAATATATATGGAAAAGTTAAATTAAAACAAAGTGACAGAAAAAGAGAATTAAGAATAACTAACAAAATGTTTGGTAATTCAATCAAATAAGGCTTAACACGGTAGGTTAAGAGTAATAACAAACTGTCTTTGAATACACAAACGGGGCTTAAGTTTATGAATAGCTATAGCCTCAGCGTATTTCAGTAAACGCCCTTGACCGTTTTTATAGATGACCTTAAAGGCTGAGTTCACATCAGTTCATCTCGATTAGATGTTTAGCTATTCAAAAACAGTTTGTTATTACTCTTAACCTACCGTGTTAAGCCTTATTTGATTGAATTACCAAACATTGTGTTAGTCATTCTTAATTCTGTTTTTCTGTCACTTTGTTTAATTTAACTTTTCCATATATATTGACTTGACAAGTAAATGTGTGAGGGATCAGATTGTTCGAGATGTATAGCGCGAATGCATCACATACCTTTTCAGATAATCTCCGTCTTCTAATAACGCTAATTAACTTAACTTGTTTTTATCTTACGTGATTCTGCCAAGTCATCCTGTTCTTCTTAGTTGTTATTATTTTACAGATTTCTTGGTTGTGTAACAGTTTGTTGCTAACCCTTATGAATTAACTGATATTGAATTCCAAAATTAATTTTCACCTCTGCATCAACACTAATTTAGATAGCTTGTTGCTAACATCGACTAGTTAATTGTTTCGATGACTTTCAATCTCTTATTTTCACCCCTCCTTTATACTTGAAACTGATAATTCGTATGGAGTAAAATAATAACTGCATGATTTGTACACTTTTGATGTAGAAAACTTTGTATCAGTGTAGAGCTCAAGATAAGGAAATGATTGAGAAGGAATATATTTCTCCGCTCATTTTGTTATTATTGTTTCCTTCAATTCCTAGAGGAGCATAGGGCTTCAGCTATGCGTCTCCATTGCATTCTGTTTTCTGAAAACTTTTTCACCGCGCTCCAAGTCTGCCCACATGCTTTCATCTCCTCTTCACATCACCTACTCCAAGTCAACCCACCCTCGCACTGACGACCAACTAGCCGTTTCCCTTTCGGGTTCCACTCAAGCGATGGCTTGTCTAGTGATGTCACTCACTTGATGGTTTCCTCAGCGTATGGCCAATCCAGTTCTCATCCATTTCTTCCTGCCTATCTGTTTCACAATCGGTTCCTCCTGGGTTGGTTCGCTCATTTCCAGAGATCCCTGTTGGTGATCTTTTCCGTCCGGCCATCTGATCATGAGCAGTGTTGAGCGAAGACAGCTGTTGATGAAGGTCTGTAGTTTGTTTGAGATACTCTTTATGACGCGCAGTGCAAGTCTCTGATCCGTATAGTGAGTAGCACTGACTGACTTCACATAGGAGTTGAAAATCCGGATGTTATTTTTGATGGTGAGTGCTGTTGACTTACACACAGACTTGAGAGTAATGAAAGCTTGTCTTGCTTTTCCGATCCTCGCTGCTTTGATATCCTCGTCAGTTCCGTCCGCCTGTAGTTGAAACGATGCTAAATTATTGGTTTGTCTGACTTGTGCGTGGTGATAGCGAAATGCAAGTGAAAAAGACTTAGTTATCTAATAATTTGCTCTGATGGGCACCTTATTCAGATAGAATGAGCGGTTATGGCCCTATAGGGAAAAGAGTTTAGAATTTAACTTGTTTTTGTATGACTGAGCCATGGAGCCAAAGTTTGTACATGTTAACACTGCATGGAAGAATAGCAAAATGTCGTCAGAGCCTGATCAGATGCTTTCACGTTAAAAGGGAACTTCAAACACCTAAGGCATTCACAGGTAGGCCAGACGTTCACCTAGTTAATATCACTTAGATTCTGTTTGATCTATTAATCTTAGCCCCGGTTGTATTTTGGTACTGTGGAAGATGCACTATAAGGATTCTGATATCGCCAGTTGGGATGCTGTTCATTTCTGTATGCAGTTGTCTGTACAAATCTTCCTTCTTCTCTTCATCTAGGTTCTATGTAAGCATGTAGCAGTTGGTCATTATGACTTCACCTAGTTGTCATTCAAATCTTGCTGTCATTATTCCGGAGGGGATTGGTCCCCACTGCATAAAATCCTCTGTTACTGTTGGTGACATCATGATGTCCACTCCCTCAGTGTGTTCGTGGCTGTCCTCTGGGTGACCAGGGTAGATTATTGACTCTTCAGTTAACAATATGGAGAGTCCGCTTCCATTCCATCCCCTTTAACAGATCCCTAGCACTTTCGTAGTATATCTTCTTTTTTCTTTTGCAATCTGAGCAACCTTCTTAGCTTCAAAGATCATTTGAACATTCCATATCAGTATGCCTATTTTTGTTTCAATTGAAAGAAGACATATCGGCTGACTGCCTTCCCGAAGGTTTTCACCAAACCACATCATTTTGTTTCTCTGGTTCCAAAGGAGGATATGTTTATTTTTTTTAAATGTTTATTTATGAATTAAAGGTTTTGTAGCGACTGAATTTATATTTTCGGGGTAAGGTCACTAATTCCACATCCATGCCCCTTCCTCTCATTTTCCTGACTTAGAACTGATTAGTGAGCTGACAAACTTGATCGACGTTAGTAATCGTGAGATAGGTCATGTAATCTATTAATAAAATTAATTAATGATAGAATCTTTCTCTAAACTAAAGGTGGGAAAAACTTGGTAGAATTATTCTCGGGTGTATTTATGTGTGATGTATGTTGTAACCATATAAACACGTGAGGTTTTTATGGATTTCAAATACCATACATTAATTATTTTTGTCGACAATCAGACACTCCAAGTTTATAGTTCCATTTTTTACATTTGAATGAAATCTGTTTACAGAAAATTGACGTGGATACGACAACTGACCAATTTTTATAGTAGTCTCTTCCCCATAGACAGAAAAAGAAAATTGGCGAAGTTAAACTTTCGACACCACTAACTACCAATTAGCGAATTATCCAATGAGATTCACGAACAATGTATAGCGCTGGATTCGTTTCAAATGCGTGCCCTTGCAAGGTTATGGTTGCAATTCGAGGAGGATAGTGTTGTGGTATATGTTTGAAGCGTCCTAGTATTAGAGACTGTAAGCTGATTATTTTAATATTTCGTATGATGTCAGCTCATGATTAAATCCTCCATACAATCAAACCAAATCCCTACAAAACCAACATCTGAAAATTAATCTGATGCTCACTAGCGACTGGCCCTATTCAGGCAGTTAACCTGGGGTTCTAGTGGGAAGCCGTGACCAGTAGGGTACAGCAGGTCGAAGATGAGGCAGTAACTCATCGAAGAAGACATTGCGAAGTGGTCGCGCTATGTCGTGAACTGGCAGAAGTTAGAATTCAAGAACCATTGGATCGGGTCCCAGTGGCTCAATGGTCTACGAGCTCGCCTTGTAACCAGAAGGTCCTGGGTTCGAACCCCCGTGGGTGCGTACTGATGAGGAGTCCCAAACTAGGACGAAACAGCTGTCCAGTACTCTCAGGTTTTCCAGTGGTTCTCTAACTGATGTCAGCTCATGATTAAATCCTCCACACATTTCGTAGGAACTTTTTTCGCCAGGTCGCATCTCTCCCCAACGCAGATTTTATATATCTGCAACCACTGGGTGCTAAAACAGCCAGTGAGAGCAGCAGCCGAGACGGAGAATAGCCTGGTCTCAACAGTACAGTGGTACCAGCATTGTAGAGATATTGCATCATGGAAAATGGAGAAAATCACTTGTTTTCTGGGCGGAGAAGATGTTATCGTGCATATCGATGAAACAGTGCTGGTAAAAAAGAAATACAGCCGTGGTCGCCAGCGAGCGAACAATATTTGGGTAATAGGTTTGTATGACACCTCCTTCTGAAAGGGATTCGTGGAAAGGATGGCAGATAGAAAAGCAATTACTCATATACCTATTATTACCAGACTTGTACAAAGAGGGTCTATAATACATACGGACGAATGGAAAGGTTACAATTCGCTCTCATCTTTGGGATATATTCATCATAGAGTCAACCATTCAAGTGATTTTGTGGATCCCTTTACGAGGACACATAAATATACATTTCTATTAATCATATATGCCTCTTTAATGTGACTGGCCTGTTCAAGGTCGTTTGCTGATTGGTAGTTAGTGGTGTCTGAAGTTTAACTTTGCCAGAAAATCGAATCCGTTCTGTCTCAACACGGGTGCGGGGAAATTGTATTGAAGATAGTGTTGATGATGAACACGAACACCTAAAACAAACACTCATAGAGAACGGGTATCCACTACCCTTCGTAGAGGCCATTAACAAAGTACATGGGAGAAATACAGAGATTGACAAGGTAGACAAAAATGTGTTGCACCTAAACTTAGAATTTAAAGGTGACACTGCGAGTGAGATACTTCAAAATCGTCTGATGACATCATTAACAAAAACATTGTTCGCTGCCATTTTACGAATAACCTACTCTAGTCGTCCACTGGTGCACCTTAATGTAAAAGAAATGCTACCTCACTTGTCTAACGCCATGTGTATTGATATGTTCACTTGCTCTTGCGGAACTAGGTACATAGAGATTTCGTCGAGAAATATATCTAGCCGCGTTTAAGAGCAACTCCCAGTTTGGCTGAGAAAAGGAGAAATTAGAGATATTAATTCATCTATATTACAACATATTGTAGATACTGACCACGCAGCATCTGACACGTCGTCTACAAAGTCTAGCAAAGTTAGCCGGAAAGGACAGGAGTACATTTGCTTTGAATATCAGAGGCTTTGGCAATACATAACAAAAGTGTGGTGATTGACAATTTCTATCTCTGTATTGTTTAAATACTTACTGTTGATTGTTTATATGTTTCTTATATGAATTGAATTGCATTATAATTCCGCTAAATACAAATTCCTGAATTCCGCCCTCTCTGTGTTCTGGTTGGATTCTCGTAATTCGGTCATCTCGAAATACTAATACTACAATTACTAATAATTACAACAAACTGGCGTCGCGATGGAACTAAATAACCTGGGAAAATTTCCTGTTAATGGTTCTCCGCGGGAGATTGCTGATTATCTTGAATGCTTCGATGCGTGGTGCATTTCAAAGAATGTTCGGGATGACAAAATACCAGCACATTTCATTACTGCTATTGGGCTAGATGCGTATAGCCTAGTAAAGACTCTGTCGTTTCCAGATAAACCAATTTCTCTGCCATAAACTCCGTGAACTTCTAATAGATCACTTCCATATAACTACTTTTGAGACGCGAGGGAGGGTTCAGTTCAACAAACTGGTACGTTCTACCAACCAGAAGATTAGAGACTTTATTCTTCAACTCCAAATACAAGCTTCAAAGTGTAACTTTGGAGATCAGCTGCATATGTAACTACGTGATCGTCTAATTGCCGGAATCAATATTCCTAAGTTAGAGAAAGAGTTAATTCAGATTCCTTCTTGTACCTTTCAAACTGCTAAAGATTTATGTATTACAAATGAAGATGTCAACAGTGAATACTCTGCTCCCACTACGTCAGTATCTGATGTCATGTTGTCCAAAGTCGAAAATACAAGCGGTAATGGAAAGCAATCCAAACTGTCGTCCACAGGTAATAGAATGCAGCGAGAGATCAAAAACATTAAACCGTGTTTATCCTGTGGAAAGTTACATCTACGAAGCACTTGCCGTTTTCGGGGTGCTAAGTGCCATAAATGTGGTAAAGTTGGACACATCAAGACTGTTTGCAGAAGTTCGAATACTTATGTTGCTCAACATTCTTATAATTCTCCCAAGCTGTCTAGTAAAATGGAGTCAATGTGTCTTTCAACTTTTCAAAATACTCAAGCCAATCCAATGAAAACCCCCACTACAACTTCAGCAACTCAAGCATCAACTGTTTTCAAAAATGTGGTAGCCGAGTTACAATGCGAACTGTCGAAAACACGAGAAAAACTGAATGAGATGAAAGAGCAACTGATTAAAATGGAGGAACTGATGCATATACATAGACTGCGTCTGTTGAGTGCAGAGCATACAAGTACCCGTGAAAGTTCTGCAAAACCATTCAAATCTCGAATTCTCAAAAAGCATCTGATGTCCATGACTTCTAATGTACATTATTACAAAGGGAATGACTATGGACCTTCTGTTGGAATTATACTACAAAAAATGGGAAATCGAGTGGTGAAGATATTAGACATCAAAGATCACTCAGTTCATAACGGACACCTGGACAAAGTGACAATAAATGAAGTAGGTCGTTCCAATTATAATATTATTGATTCCGCTAATAATCCTGATTTTGTATATAATTCAGAAACAGGTCCAGATAATACTGATGGAAATAATATCACAGAATCAGTTAGAAGGTCGCAGCTATTGCAAGCAAACCGAGACATCGTTATAAATACGCAAGGAGATATTCGACGTGTGGCGGATGTGGCGATTGACAATTTCTATCTCTGTATTGTTTAAATATTTACTGTTGATTGTTAATATATTTCTTATATGAATTGAATTGCATTAAAATTCCGCTAAATACAAATTCCTGAATTCCGCCCTCTCTGTGTTTTGGTTGAATTCTTGTAATTCTGTCATGGTGAAATACTAATACTACGATTACTAATAATTACAACAATAAGGCCAGAACTTTGTGTACAAAAACAATTTCTACGGTCTCTTTGATTGTACTATGTAATTCATATGAAAATTTTATTATCCTTCTTTATTCCATGTTCCATTTTTGTTTTATTTTATTTCACTCAATGTTATTATATTCTAACATTATATCTAGTCTACTATTTTGGTGAAATTTCACACATCGTATGCCGTCTCCATCATATTGGATTCACATTTCCGAATGTACTTTATGCCCCTATCATGTATTTCACATATGCTGTCTAGTGAACTTTAGATTGACCCCTATTTATTTAGGTATTCATTCATTGGCTATCGACCAAAGGGTGAGTGTACTGCTCAGCAGTTCGCTCCGTCATCCTTTATGCCTGTGAGCGAAACCTGGCTATTGAGAGTGGAAGACATGAAAAGATTAGTTGTCTTTGATCATAGGTGCCTGCATTCTATCTCCCATGTCAAGTGGCATAATAAGGTGAGCAATATTGAGGTTAGGTGTCGAGTTCTAGTTAAACAGGGGAAATAAATCGACAAAGTTGTGAAGTTACAAAGACTGAGATGGTTAGGATATGTGTTACGGATACCTAGTCATCGCCTTCCTCGACGGTCAATGTTAGCTGGCTGGCATAGGGTCAGGCTGGAAAAGAGCTAGAGGTGGTCAAACCAAAACATGGCTTCATCTGTCAATGAAGTCCACAACAGTTAGTTTAAGCGAGCCACGTAGGAACGTGTAGACTTCCAGGTTGGGGTCCTCGGGATGGTAAAAACCAATGGCTAGAAACAATTGGTGATATGGATCAAACTCATCCTTCTCAATGGCTGGCGCAGATGCATCCACTCTTTGTGGCCTATGGTTTCCAATAAAACTACATATTTCTGCGTTATTACTCTTTCTTTGTCTCACACCTCTGCTTACTGTCTCTATTATGCTTTTCTTGTACTTTCTTCTCTTGCTTTGTGTGCTACATGGAGTGTGGCGACTTGAACTGCCGCACATATGTGCAAAGTTCTATGTCGAAAACAGATAGATTCATTCATAGATCTAATCAGTTTTTGACTGATAACAATAGAAACCAATATTTCTACGAGTTTATCACAGATTGTTATCATTCAGAGAACCATTGAAAACCAGTGAGTACTGGACAGCTGTTTCACCCTAGTTTTGGAATCATCGGCAGTACGTGTCCACTACAAGAGGCTTGAACCCATTACCTTCCGGTTACAAGGCAAGCTATTATACCATTCAGTCACTACGACTCGATACAATGGCAAATCCATGAATTCTAACTTCTGCCAATTTGTGATCAACTCATAAAACAAATCTAATCCTTACAAACCAACTATTGAAAACACCAATATTATCACACTTTAGTATTTCCACTCACTGTCAAACTTTAACACACATGCACAGGAGAAAATTGTTTGTTACTGTCTATTGTAATTCATAGAAATATACGATTGTACAGCTATGAAAATGAAATTGTCGAAATGAGAATTTTCTTCTCTGAATTCTTTATTTTTATGTCTAAATGGGGATTATTAATTTAACACATGTAGACGTAATGATTTATCATATGATGTTCACTCCAGGTCATTTCATTTTAATTGGCTATTGGGGTTTGTGAGAATTCGATTGATTTCAATGAGCATACTATTACAGATTAAAATTAGAATTATTGAAAACCTGGAAGTATTGGACCGCATTGTTTTGTTATAGCTTTGGTACTCTTAATCATTACTTACCGACAACACAGTAGGGTATCTAATTGAGAACTATAAGGTGGTTAAGGGGTAAGTAGGTCAATTTTCTTGGACTCCAGGTGAATATAGAGGAGATAGAGGTGATGAAGATAACCAACGGACTGCAACAGCGACAACAATCAGCACAAACCACCATTGACGGGAGTGATTTAACAGAGGTTAGCTCCCTCACCTATCTAGGAAGCATTGTTTCAACTCCAGGTGGAGCGGATGAAGATGACAAAGCCAGCCAGCCAGAATCGGATAGGTAAGTTACGCATTCATGAACCTGAAACGAGTTTGCAAATCTTCTGCACTCCGCCTTAGTATAAAGAACAAGATTTGGATTTACAACACCAATGTCAAGCCGGTCGGTTCTTCTATACGGGTCAGAAACTTGGCCAGCGTGTCACGAAAAGTATTTCCAGCAGGATATAGACTTTCATCAACAACTGCCTTTGCTTTATACTAAAGATGTCCAGTCAGAAAAAATTAGTAACAAGAAAGTGTGGCTGGGAAAAGACGAACAGGCCAGAGCCGATTGCTCAACAAATATGTAGGAAAGAATGGAGATGGGTTGGCCGGACATACATTGGGGAGGTCTCTGAATGACATCGCACGCCAGGCCCTCGAGTGGAATCCGAATGGGAAGTGACGAGTGGGTTTTCCTATAATGATATGGAGGAGATCGTGCGAGGAAGAGATGAGAGAGTTTGGCTAATCGTGGGCACAGCTGAAGAGGATGGCAGAAAATAGAACAAAGTGGAGATATTTTTTGATTGGACACTAGTCAGTAACTAGTGTAATGTGTCTAGTCCTATCTTCAGTGCATCATCACGGTGCACTGTGAATTGTTGGTATTATTTGGTTGGAGGCAGTCAGCAGGAAGCCTTGGACCTAGGTTTCGTGCACTCATTAGCAAGGTGTATCTGCAACCTCGAAGCAATTCATGTTCCTTCTGAGATTCGAACCCGCGTCAACCAGTGCTGCAGTCAGAGACGTTACCACTGAGCTATTCTGGCTTGCATAGTGGTCACATTGCAAGCCTGACTGATAGAATCCAGTCTGCACCGAAGATAGAACTAGACACATTACACTAGTTACTGATTAGTGTTTAGCCAAAAAAGGTATCCAGTACAGTCCTACAGGAGGTCAGTCGCGAGCCTGAATAGCTCAGTGGTAATGTCTCTAACTGCAGCACTGGGTGACGCGGGTTCGAATCTCTGAAGGGACATGAGTCCCTTCAAGGTTGCAGATACGCCTTGCTGATGAGTGCCAACTAGCACGAAATCTTGGTCAAACAAAGCTTCCTGCCGACGGCCTCCAACCATATAATACTAAAAAAGTGGAGATGTGTAGTTGAAGCCCTATGTTCCACTCGGAACCCAAAGGAATAATAATAATACATCAATTTTCAGATCCTTGTTTTTGGAGTCCATTGGTCTTTCATTGCCAACTTCTGTAAATTGACGACGTGGGACAAACGCTCTTTTTGCTGAATATCTATCCTCACACCTGAATCAGTGAACCTTTCTGTCACGAGTTTTCATAATAATTTAATCAAATTCATCCCAAAGCTGGTAGTCCTTTATGAACACACAGCACTGATCATCTTCAAATGATAAGTTTGTAGGAATTTGATTAGTTTCATATAGTCCATTTGTTTGTTTGTTTGTTTGTTCGCATCATTTTCTTAATACTTTTTGACCACTAAAAATGATACTATTAATGGTATTACTTGATAAGATTATGTGTACACATCAACTGGTATATCAAAGTTTACTCTCAGAATAATATCTGAAAAACAAGACAACCTTAGTACATATTCATTGAAAAAAATTACTAAAATATAATTTTTTCGGAGGTTTTATCGTCTTGCTCAGTCACCTACTCATCAGTTTTTGAAATGATCTTTACTCCCACAATGACCTACACTGTAGACCAATCCTCCCACGTACTTGTGCAGTTTGATCTATTTCCATTATTTGTATTGATCATGTGTTCTGTTTGTGTACTTAAATGACCAAAGAAACTATTGTATTTAGGCTATAGAATGCTTCTATATGGATCAGAGACTTGCACTGCGCGTCATAAAGAGCACCTCAAACAAACTACAGACCTTCATCAACAGTTGTCTTCGCTCAACACTGCTCATGATCAGATGGCCGGCCAGAAAAGATCACCAACAGGGATCTCTGGCAATGAGCGAACCAACCCAGCAGGAACCGATTGTGAAACAGATAGGCAGGAAGAAATGGATGAGAACTGGATTGGCTGGCTATACTCTGAGGAAACCATCAAGTGAGTGACATCACTAGACAAGCCATCGCTCGAGTGGAACCCGAAAGGGAAGGGGTGAATTGGTCGTCAGTGCGAGGGTGGGGTGACTTGGAGGAGGTGATGTGAAGAGGAGATGGAAGCATGTGGGCAGACTTGGAGCGGGGTGAAAAGTTGGCAGAGAACCGAAGGCAATGGAGACGCGTAGCTGAAGCCCTATGTTCTTCTAGGAATTAGAGGAAATAATAATAACAATATCAATTATAATCACACGACTTCGAAACTTCAGTTTTATAGCTTTCTTTGTTCTCTACTATTCGTCGTTGTTGGTGCAGTAGAATTCTCCAGATGTCCAACTGGACAGGTGTTGAATCATTCAATGTTACACGTGTTTGCAGTTGATTTGATAAATAAAGCTTCCTTTATCAATCTCTTCCTCCACCCTGTCACATTAGATATTAAAACTCTCATCTTATTTCATCCATCCTATTGTATGGTTGTTTGTAACTGCATATAGCGACTGCTATAGTTGAACTATTCCCCATATTTCTTATTTTATCCGGGTCAACTAATCTAGATTTAGCTAGGTTTTTATGCTCCACTAGTCTGGCTGACCCCGTTCTACTAGTTTGACCTATGTATTTGACCTGACAATCATTGGATGCAGAGTATTAGATAAACTAAACTGTTTTGTTTTAAAGGTTCCATCGGCAGGATCTTTTAACCGTCAAAGCTTGTGTCTAATTGAGTTTGTGGTTGGTTTGACTGTCAGCCACTTTTATCTCTGTCTTGTTAAGAATTCTGTGTAAGGTGGTTTCCCAGGTTCCTTCCTTATATGGAATTACTACTGATGATTTAGATTCCTCATTGTTGGTGTTGTCATTATTTTCCGCATGTTTGACATGCATGTCTTCATTAATATTATTATTATTATTATCACTATCACTACTATGATTATTTATTTATCGAATCAACAGGAATGCTTCAACACCTATGCTGTTGCACATCAGGAAAATTCTACTACCCCGACGACGACATATAGGAGAGAACAAAGAAAACTATAAAACTGAAGTTTCGAAGTCGTGTGATTATACTTAATGAAATGATTATGAACAATAATAAATTGTGTTCGAAAAGTCATCTCATAAATAATACCGTTCCACTGTGTGATATATATATATATATATATATATATATATATATATATATATACATTAAAAAAATTAATTTGGTATAACATACTACAACGGTTCCATATTAGATTGTTTATTAGATATATCACACAGTGAAACAGTATCATTTACTGGATGACGTTTCGAACAAAATTTATTGTTCATAATCATATCAGTTATAATCACACAACTTCGAAACCAATTAATGTGAACTTACATACTACTACAGCGCCCAAGGTGTACATATATTATCTCAGTTATATTCTCGTGATAAAATCACTTCAAGGCTATATTAAACCAATCAAATATGTGTGCTATTTAAGTGTTGGTTTTTAGGAATTTGACTGGTTACAGGATTTCATCATGAGCTGACATTGGTTAGATAACCATTAGAAAGCCTGGGAGTACTGGACAGCTGTTTCGTCCTAGTTTGGGACTCTTCGGCAGTACGCATCCACCGGGATTCAAACTAAGGACCTTCTGGTTACACTGCGAGCTCGTAGAACATTAAGCCATTGGGACCCGATCCAATGGCCCATGAATTCTAACTTCTGTCAATTCACAGCATAGCATGACCCCCAGCCAATGTCTTCGGTAAGTATTTGCCCTCACACCCAACCGGCTGCACACTACTGGTCACGACTTCCCACTAGAACCCAGGTAACTACCTACCTGAATAGGGCCAGTCGCCAGTGAGCATCTCATTGGTATTCAAGTGGTGGTTTGTAGGGATTAGGTTGGTTACAGGATTTCGTCATGAGATGACATTAGTGAGTGCATACTGCTGAAGAGTCCCAAATCACGACGAAACGGCTGTCCAGTACTCCCAGGTTTTCCAATGGTTCTCTAACCAATGTCAGCTCATGATGAAATCCTGTATATGTGCTATTGTATTTGAAGTTGATGTAGTTTCAAGCTTCATTTATATTTGTTTTTTAAACAGAAGGATGTGAAAAATTTGTGTGGAATGACTCTATTGTCAGTCGAAGGTGGACAATCCCGATCTATCACTTCAACCGATTACGGATATGTTAGAGTCATCGTACCATTGAACTGCTAAATGTTCGTTCGAAACATTAGGGCATGTGAAACAACAATTTTGTAAGTACTATCGTCGAGATACTTTTTAATTTTGTTGAATGTATAAAAGATTTGAATGTATATGGCAGATGTATGCTATCACTGGATGAAGAATCTCTATTTACCTGCATGATTCTCACAGAAACAATTTATTTCCTGTGCAAAAATATATGGACGACATCAATCTGATCATCAGCATACCAACCTCACATCCGAAGAAAGTTTTTATTGAGATATATATTTAACGTAAAATTCACCTTCAGTTATGACATCTGCAGACAGAAAGATTGAGTTGTCCACTTTTTTGGCAGACCGTTTTATGGCCAGTTAGGAAAACGGAATATTAAAATAAACAAGTGAAAAGTTATTACTGTACAAAAGATATTTTGATGACACTTGTAGCCTGTCATGATAATTCTGGTTTGAGTTGTATCTTATAGGAATGCAATTATTGCCATCCTTCAATTAAATTCACAATGAAATTAGAAGATGAACCAAAGATTCTATTTCTGGATGTGGAATTGATAAGAAAAGATAATGGGACTCTGAAAAGATTTATCCACACAAAAGGATCATGCGATGACAGACTGACAGAGTCCCATAATTTGATACCTGTGAGTCCAAAAAGAGCCCTCATCATTGCACTGACCCAGAGTATCAGAAGAATTTGTAGCACTGATTGCTTGGGAGAAGAGTTCTTATTCCTCAAAAATGTCCTGGCTCAAAATAGATACCTGGCAAGTTTTGTGAAGAAGAACGTGAAACCAAAAAGACAGCAATGCAGTTCAGGGCCAAAGAAGACACTGTACATGAATCTGGACTTCAGGGGAGAATTGGTTGCAGATATCTTTAAGAGGAGAATTTCTAGTTCCTTAAAGAAGACTTTTGCTGCAGCAACACTAGCTGCCCACTGCTTCTAAGCAATATGAAGGACAAACTTCCGCACATGACCACTTCATTGTGCATACATCGATTCATCTGCTTCTGTGGAGCTAGATAAATAGGTACATATATCGTACTATGTGCGTCCTTTCAAAACGTTTTAGAGAACGTAGCCCAGCGTGGCTGGAAAGAGGAGGGATGGGTTCAGTCAGAAGCACCATCATTGAACACCTCGTCAAAACTTGACATAGTTTCTCAACAGACTTATCATTCAGAGCCATTTACATAGTAAACAAATATCCATCAAAGGCAGTGTATTTCTGACTTCTTTGTACTACAGAAGCCCTCTCCACATGCATCGAAAAGCCGGAGTTATGTGTTCAAAAGAAATCGCTTTGACCTCTACATTTACTGTGGATCCAGTTCGGTTTGACTCCTTAGTTTTCGTTTGTTTTCTTCATCTCCGTCACTTTCCTTTCAGTTACAAAAATACCACTGTTTCAATTTGTTTTTATGCTCATCTAATTCACAGCTGTATTTATTAACAAAAACTATTTTTAAATATAACTCAACTATTTTCTAATCCTGTACAATTTTGTTTTTAAGCCCCCTGCAAACATTTACATTCGTGTCTTCGGAATCTCACATCTCTCGCCTTTAATCTCCTTCGTTATCATGTGGAATTAAATAAGAGTAATAATTTTATCCTTGTAAATGCAATTGTATAGCTTTGGGAGGGGGTGGAATGGCTGAAAAGACATTCATCTGTTGAACTTCTTGTTTTTTTCTCTCTCTCTGAAATAATTCAGACCAAAGTGAACCACAGTAGAAGTGAGAAAGAAAAAGAAACACTTTTGTCTAAAGAAAATTAGACTAAAACCAACGAAATTCGATTCTAACATTGGCTGTGTACATTTTACATTAGACTAGGAGATATCCAACTTTATATTCAAGTAATCATCGATAACTAGCCCATAGCCTAGTATTGTTATCCGAAAATGGATAAGCGGTGCACAGATTTGAATAAAAATAGACCTGTCAGTCGAAATTTAGGCTTTTGTATAGTGTAAGTAACCTGAGAGAAAAGAAAATCTCCCGTCAGTCATAATTCAGAATACCTTTTTAACTGATAATTTCAATAATAATAATAATACCTTTATTCTGAATAGTATTTACATGATAAACACAATTTTCAGTGGAGTTTATTCAGTGATATTTTCTCCTCGCCCGGTATTTTCAAATAAAATATTAATTTACAGTAGGTTGCGTAATTGCTTGGGTGGCCCAGCGGTAGAATGTTCGCCAACTGCGCATGTGGTTCTGGTTTCAATCCCCGGCCGCTAAGGAAGGAAGGTTAGTCATGAGGTTAGCAACCCTATTCCATAAAAAATAAGTACCACTGCTATGGAAACTTCAAAGCTCTAGCCTGAAGTCCTATGTTCCACTGGGAACGTAAAGCAATTAAATAAAAAAGATTGTGTGACACAGTGCTGTCTAACCCAAAGCGTAAACCAATCCATTAGGTTATATCTTCTTTGTCTCCTTCTTTTCTGATGGTACCCTACGATGACACTGCTGAGAAAGTGGTATAAATATCCTATTCACTTTGGATTAACACCTTATCTGACTACAAATCAAGAATAAAATCCGTTGCTGTACACAGCGAAGTTATTTGGGAGAATTGACTTCAGGCCTTATTTTCTCCCAGGTACTTGTGATCCATCCAGCACAGACTTGGGTATTTTGTTTACGAGAAGACAATATTTTTATATTCCTTAATATGCTATACTGACTGACCAGTTAGCAGATTGTTCGCACTGGCTAAAGTCGAATTGAACAGCAATCATGTAAATTCACCTTAAAACCAATTTATGTAATTTACATAATAAATTATCCATGACTCTACAATTGGAGTGCTCCTTCATAGACAGGAATAAAGATGTCTTTATTAAAGAAAGCCAACTATAAAAAGTTGAGAAACACATTTTAAAACCCAAGGACATAATTCGGGAAGAGTTATCTCATGTACTGAAATACTTTGCCACTCACGACTATGCATTTCTCAAGTTTATTGGAAACTTGTTAATCAGCAGGTTGTAAACATTTTGAATACTTCCGAGAGAAAATCAAACCACTCGAAGACTGAAACAAATTGACCAAGAGAAATTATATGAAATATAATGGTGAGGATTTTCGGTAGGCGAAGTTTTAAGTGGGCCACTGCTTATCGTTAACAGGATTTATCCAGGGAGACATTACATCATCTTGAACTAGTGTGGGTGACTGAAAGTAGAAAGAACTGAGGAATATATATGTGGCGGACCTTAGACTCTGCTAACTTAATATGCCAAATTCGAATAGAAATAGAAATACCAAATCAGTAAAGTTAGTGGAGGAATATATTCAAATTTGTTACTTGGGTCCAAATCCACAATTAACTTGGTAAACTCCCAAAGTATTCTGAGAAGACTGCTCCAATCTTAATTCTCCAATATCAATATTGCCTGAGGTCGACCAAGGTAACGTATGGAGAAAATATGGTTTCACTGCAAAATTTTGAAATAGGAGGTAGGTAATTAGAATTGGGCGATGGCAGTTGAGACGGTGGAGAAGACGGAGAGTTGTAGACAGAACTATATTTCCATTTAAACAACGAGGTTAAGTTCAAAGTACAGAGATTCTGGTTAAAACAAATTAATGTACAATATGTTCATTTCTCACTGAGTAGTAAAAGTTGAATATGTTTATTTTTGAGGTCTCCACACGGCTCCCCCTCTTAGGGGTCGGAAGGACCATTAGCACTGTCATCGTGAATGATTGCATGAATATAAGCAATATAAATAATTGATAATGTTGACAATAAGGATAACAAAAAGCATATATATATATATATGTTTATAATTATTCGCTCTGACTGAAATATGTGGTTTCTACAGCACTTTCCCATTCCACTCCGTTCACAGCTATCACGTCTACTGTCCCCATGGCTGCCAACAATCTTTCATTCCCCCCCCCCTCCATGTCAATTCTGGACAGTCGACAGCCTGACAAGTAATGCCACTTGAAGGTCTACTCAGAGTATATCTGTCCAATCAATCCTCATTTCATTCCGCATATTTGGTGGGCAATAAGTTCTTGATTGATTCGTTGACAGAGTTCCTGATTGTTTTTCCCTTCTTACCAACTAGTTTTCTGTGCCCAGCAATGACTTATGCCGATGTGAAAGTTTCGAAGCTGTCAGAAATGCTTTTAGTAACGCACGGGAGAAGTCTCTGAACCATTCATTTAAGGCTACTGACTCGACATTAGGATTCGAATTTCGGATCTTATTCTTCGTGGTAAGTGCTGCATATCTCCACACTGAATTCAAGGTAGTGAAGGCCTGTCTTGTCTTTCCAACCATGACTAGCTTTGAAATGCTCATCCGTTCTGTCTATGCTTCCTAGATGATGTGAAATAGGTGACTTGATAGTGACCAATGCTGGCTGTTGTGATTCGTCAAGTATCGTCATCAACTTTGTCTTCTCTATGGTCATTTGAAGTTTTATCTTCTCTTCTAACTTGTTTGTTTCAGACTACTTATCTTTGAGTTCATGAAACACGGGATATCCACGAAGATCAAATACTCTTAGATCTTTATACGTATAATTCTTGAATACAACACTTTGTACTTACTCAAGTAAAAGTTTTCCATAGCGGGATCAAACAGAAATTCAAATGTGAGTAGGAATCCCAAGACAGAATTGCCTTCCTGGATGTCCTACTTACAAGAAAACCAGATGGTAGCATAAAAAGAAATTTGCATAGAAAAAGCACTTGGAAACGACAATATACACATTTTCACAGCTTAGTCCCTATCAAGGACAAAAGAAATTTAGTGAAGACCCTCAGTCACAGAGTTAGAGCTATATGCTCAGAAGGAGTAATTGAAGATGAATTAAGCATTGTATATGATACTTTGATCGAAAATGGCTATCCCGACAAATTTATCAAGAAACACATGACAAAAAAAGCTGAAAAAGCTCACTATCTGTAAACAAGAAGCCCCTTTATATACGACTACAATTCAAGGGCGGTATACCAAGTGAGATAATTACGAGGTAATTAAGAAAGTCAGTTCTAATAACTTTTAATGCTGGCGAACTACACGTCTTATCCTCTACACGACCGATGGTGCTATTTTGACTGAAAGGCGAAGTACCTGGATTAGACTAGCCACTTCAAATTGTATATACCAATTCAACTTAGCTTGTGGGGCGAGTTATATTGGCCGTTGCTCCATGAACTTGATTTTTCGTGCTCGAGAACATCTCCCAGCATGGCTAAGTAAGGGTGTAGTGAAAACCATTAACAGTTCGATATTGTACCATCTGGTACAAACCGGCCACAAAGTCAGCCAGCAATCAAGAATCCTTCTCTATAATCTACCAGGTGCCTAATAAATTGCCAAAATCATCGAAGCACCGCATGCTCCAAAGAGCAGAGGCTATTGTAATTCGCCTCAAACAACCAACGCTCTGTATCCAAAAGAAGCAAGTCCAGCCCCTACTATTGCCCTGGCCCTCAGTAGAAACTATAAATTCATGAATGTGTAATATTATCTTTCCTAATTTTTCTGACATTCAGATTATTTTACGTTGTAGCTATTGACCTGTAATCTATCAATATTATTAATTCGATGTTATTTAAACAACATTAATGTTGTTCATCATTCATTCACTATAATGTGTATATATAACTGTAGAGCCTAAAGATGAAGTTATCGAAAAGAGTACTCTTTGTTTAGTATCCATTCTTTTGAAAATTTTAATGGGCATTTTTAATCAGCTCAAACAGCAATGCATATTGCAAGAGTATTATTTTAACACTGTGGTAGAATAGAGTTCCATACTAGTTAAGTGTGTTTGATATATCACACAATTAAGACAATTAATATTTATAAGTCGATGACGTTAAGTAATGTAGAAAAAGCAAGTCAACCATCCCTATGCATGTAATCAAACAATAGGTTGGGACAAGGTAAAAGTAATATAATTAAGTGGTGGCAGTGAGAAAGAAAGAGGTCAACCACTAAATCTTTCAAGTGATGGTTTGTAGGGATTTGATTGGTTTCAGGATTTCATCATGAGCTGACATTAGTTAGAGAACCATTGGAAAACCTGGAAGTACTGGATGGTTCTGTAACTAATGTCAGCTCATGATGAAATCCTGAAACCAATCAAATCCCTACAAACCACCACTTGAATAACAATGAGTGCTCACTAGCGACTTGCCCTATTCAGGTAGGTAGTTATCTGGGGTTCTTGTGAGAAGTCGTGACCAGTAGGGTACAGCACGTCGGGTGTGAGAACAAATACTCGCCGAAGACTTTGGCTAGCGGTCGCGGTATGTCATGAATTGGCAGAAGTTAGAATTCATGGACTGACCATTGGATGGGGTCCCAGTGGCTTAATGTTCTACGAGCTCGCGGTGTAACCAGAAGGTCCTTAGTTTGAATCCCGGTGGATGCGTACTGCCGAAGAGTCCCAAACTAGGACAAAACAGCTGTCCAGTACTCTCAGGTTTTCCAATGGTTCTCTAACTAATGTCAGCTCATGATGAAATCCTGAAACCACTAAATCTTTGTTTATTGAGTAAACACCCAATACATTTTATTAAAAAAAGACGCTATACTAGTTCCCAATATATGCAAGATTGCATTGATTAGCCTGAGGTAGGGGTGATAGGAAAAATGCTATATAAGACAAGTTGGGTATATATCGGTATGATTATAAGTAACAGACTTCACACGAAACATTCTTCAGCGATGAATACTGTATCAATGTATGTCGCATTAATTTAACCTATCTAAAATGGAGTACCCTAATCTGACAATAGCAAGTGTCAGATGGTCCACAACAAGAAAACCCAGCAAAGCCTGTGGAGTGAAGACAAGAGTAGGACAAACTTGTCTACTATCACCGATAATATTGATAATTCCAGTGGACTGGATTATGAGGAACACCGTAGGTGGGCAGCGATAAAACAGGAATACGTTGGACTGATAAGACGACTCTAGAAGATCTGGACTCCGCGATTGACTTATGTCTCATGTCATACAAATTCGACGATTTATAGGCGAAAACCAACAAGGAGTTAGTGAAGACAAGAATTCAAGAGAACATAGAGAAGACAAAGGTGATGAAAATAATCAACAAACGAACGACAGCCAGAACTAATCACTATTAGTGGATGAAATTTGAAAGGAATCATTTCTCTTACTTATCTAAGTAGCATTTTTCTCCATCTCAGACAGACGGCATGAATCAAGATGTCAAATTCAGGGTCGTAAGGCCAGGACAGACCTTCATCACTCTGAAATCACTTTGGGAATCTTCTGCGATCAGCATAAAATCAAAATTTGGACTTTCAACACCAGTGTTGAGTCATTTGAGAAATCTAGCACATCACGAATAATATTTCTAACAGACAATAGCAGACTTCTGTCAACAAGTGTTTTCTGTAGCTCGATACTGAAGGTCACATATCCGTCCGAAAAGAAAAAGCAACAAGAACCTCTGGAAACTCACCAGTCAATACGTTCTTACTCAAAAAATATGCCGTAGGAAGTAAAGATGGATCTAATATTTACTGAAGAGACCACCGGGTGACATCGAGCTCTAAGAATATCCTCAAGTGGAACCCGAGTGAGAAACGACGAGTTTGGCGGGGATCCGTTAGTGACACAGAGGAGATCATATGAAGGTGAAATGAAAGCTTATATGCAGTCTTGTGGCCAACTATGGAGGACTGCAGACAACAGAACAAATGAAGATGTTCTGTTGAAGTCCTATACTCCACTAGGAACCCAAGATAATAACAATAATAAATATGAAATCTAAGTTCATTGTCCACACTGTTAGTTTAACAATAACTTGTTTTTCTTCTCGAAATATGAATGTAGTTAAGAAAAGCTTTGTGACAATGTACTGCTGCTCACTGTAGTAGACTGTAACTTTATCTTAGGTGTTAAGAGGAGTCGATCACAGGGGGAGCATTGAATCACGGTTTTCTGCTTGTTGTCATTCACTCACTACCTAGGCTGATGTACTCAAGAGGCTAAGAAATAATGGGTAGAGACTGTTGGTAATATGGAAGAAAGTCCTTGTCATTGGCGCGGATACATTTTACTTTTTGTCGTCTCTCATATCTATCTAAATCCTCATAATTCTGTACGTAATTATTCTTTCTCTTTCCCCCTGAAAATTTTCTTTCATCATTGTTCCTTTCCACTTCTTTTATCGACAAAGTCTGATAACTTGAAATACCACGCTGTGGTGCAAAGTTCTACAGTTAAAATTCAGTCAATCAGCATCTGAAATTCCAAGGAACCCTGTTCCCTGTGTGATTTTCTCCTGTATTATTCATTTCCAAAGTTGGAGACTCCTCGGGAATGAATAAATGTCAGAATATCCAGAGTTATGACACTAGTTTGACATCACTGATTTATACTAAGATTAAGTAAGACATCCTTAAAAAAATAAAGTTTAACATCTCCTTATCAATAAATGTTAAAGATTCCTTAAGTCAATTTTAGATTTTCCCGTCAATTGATTGGAACGAATTGCTCCGTCTCAGGTTGGCATGTCGGCTTCTTCTGCAAATGCTTCGGCGACGTCTGCTCACGTAATTTGAAGTCGATCGGTGTGAGGTGACTGGCAGTGGAATCCAGGATGGACATTTCGTCCTATTTGAGACTATTCAGCTGGATGTACCGGCATTCCCCAGTGAGTAATGGTGTTCCCATCGAGGCGACATGTCAACCTGAGACTGAGCACTTCAGTCCAATCAATCGACGGGAAAATCTAAAATTAAACTAAATAATTAAGATGACCCGTTGCACAACAGGCGGCTCCCGTGACCCAAGAGTTCTAGTGGATAATGCTTTGGCCTTTGAAACTATGGATACAGGGTTAGGGCTTCGGTGGGAACATCATCACTCACTGGGGAATGCAGGTTCATCCAGCTGACTAATCCCAAATAGCACGAAATGAGCATCCTGGATTCCACTCCTAGTCACCATCCACCGACTAACTTCAAGCTAAAAATTTTCGTCTTTTCAAAAATCCACAATAACCTATTGAAAAATCACCTGTTCTACCTTAAAACAACATGTAACCCTAAATGACCCCAAAAATTCAATTATATTTTCATACTGTGAAAATAGATAGAGTAAAATAAATCATAATTTTGTCTCCATTTCTATAGTAACCAGAGTCTAGTGAAAAAAAAAGAGTTCAGCTTATATATTCATTGTACAATAAAATTTTACTATTTTGTTCTAGACTAATTTATTCCACCTATGTATGATTGACCTACTAATAATGAATAACATCCTAGAAATTTCTTGAATTATATTGGTTTGTTTACTAATTAAAAACTCTTTGAGACAGTCTTGTGCAATCAAAGAATGTATACTAGAAATGATGTGAAACACCTACCAGATATATGCAAAACTCTCCTGTCGCTTATAAAAGACAAGAGATGAATGGAGTAATATATAGAAACACAGATTGTGAAAGTTTTTGTGTTACTTCTTGCATGGTTCCATTAAGTTGTATGTCGAAGAAATGAGTAAACATACATCCACATCCCTCTTTTACTAACTGATGGAGTACAGTTTAAGACAGTAACTTACTGGTTAAAAGTTAAACACCTAATAGAATAAACTAGACTATTGTAACGGAAAAATTATTTGGGAAACCCTTTTTGAGTGATTTAATCACAAAATTTATACTTATTTGGAAGTTTCAATTAACTTTTTTAATTATTACACGTTTTTCCCATAGACTGTGTATCATTCATTGACCTGACGTTTGCAGATCATAAGTTGACTTGATCTTTATTATTTGACAAAAAATGGTTACTGAACAAAGATCATTCTTTTCGATAATGCCTTCATCATCAGGTTCTACAATTATACTGACATAATAGTGAATGAATTAGTGTAAGTAATGACATTATTGTTGTTTAAATAACATCGAATCAATAATAATAATACCAATAGATTGCAGTTCAATAACATCACCATAACAATACACTGAATATCAGAAAAATTAGGAAAAATAATAATAGAAATTCATGAATTTATAGTCTTCATTGAAGGCCGGCCAGGGCAGAAGAAGTGGCTGGCTTGACTTGCTTCTTTTGCACACACGGAGCACTGGTTGTTTCAAGCGAATCTCGATAGCTTCTGCTGTTTGAAATATGTGATACCTGGATGTTTGGTTTTTTTGGCAACTTATTTGGTACCTGGTAGATAATGGAGAAGGATTCTTCAATGCTGGCTTTGTTGGCCGGCCGGTTTGGACCAGATGGTCTAATATCGAACTGTTCATGGTGTTTACTACACCTTTACTTAGCCACATTGGTAGATTTTCCCGAGTGAGCATGAAAAGTCAAGATCGTAGAGCAACGGTGGATATAACTCGCTCCACAAGTGTAGTTGAATTGGTAGATACAGTTAGATGTAGCTAGTTTGGGTACTTCATCTTTCAGTCGAGGAATCACCGTCGGTCGTTTAAATATTCAGTGTATTGTTATGTTGATGCTACTGAACTGTAATCTATTCATATTATTAGTTTTATTGACTGGATGTTATTTTCACAACATTATTCTTGTTAATAACATTAATTCACTCACTATTATGTATATATAATTGTAAAACCTGATGATAAAGGCATTATCGAAAAGAATATTCTTTGTTCAATAACTAACCTTTTGAAAAACCTTATTATTTGCTTTTTTGCCCTGTTAAATCTCTAATTTTAATGCTTCTCCTTAGGGTTGTGTGTACATTGATAATGTGCTGTTTTAAGACTGCAGTTTTGTTTGAATGAATCAAGATCATTCTGATCTTGGACTTTTTGCTGAAAGAGTTCGTGTGTGTAATTCTTGTAGACAGAGTTTTTGATCTCACCTTATTCGGAATCTACTGCTTGATTCTAAGTACTCATTTAGTACTTAGACTGGACAGTATAGCTGCCTAGAGGCACTGGTGGGTCAATTTTGAGTTTCTGATGTTGCTATTAATGCTGAATAGAAACACATATTTATTAGGATTTAATTGGTAGATGGTGACTGGCAGTGGAATCCAGGATGGGCACTTCGTCCCATTTGGGACTCGTCAGCTAGATGTACCTGCATTACCCAGTAATTGATGATGTTCCCATTGAGGCTCGAACCCATAGTTTCAAAGGCCAAAGCGTTATCCTCTAGACCACTTGGGCCATATTAAAAATTATATTATTATTATATCCTTTAATTCCCAGAGGAACATAGAGCTTCAGCCACGCGTCTCCATTGCCTTCGGTTCTCTGCCAACTTTTTCACTCCCCTCCAAGTCTGCCCACATGCTTTCATCTCCTCTTCACATCACCTCCTCCAAGTCACCCCACCCTCGCACTGACGACCAACTAGCCGTTTCCCTTTCGGGTTCCACTCGAGCGATGGCTTGTCTAGTGATGTCACTCACTTGATGGTTTCCTCAGCGTATGGCCAATCCAGTTCTCATCCATTTCTTCCTGCCTATCTGTTTCACAATCGGTTCCCCCTGGGTTGGTTCGCTCCCAGAGATCCCTGTTGGTGATCTTTTCTAGCCGGCCATCTGATCATGAGCAGTGTTGAGCGAAGACAACTGTTAATGAAGGTCTGAAGTTTGTTTGAGATACTGTTTATGACGCGCAGTGCAAGTCTCTGATCCGTATAGTGAGTAGCACTGACTGACTTCATATTAGAGTTGAAAATCCGGATGTTATTTTTGATGGTGAGTGCTGTTGACCTCCACACAGACTTGAGAGTAATGAAAGCTTGTCTTGCTTTCCCGATCCTCGCTGCTTTGATATCCTCGTCAGTTCCGTCGGCCTGTAGTTGAAACGATGTTTCGCAGGTAGGTCGGTGGGTGAAGGAGGTTGTTTCTTTCAGGTCCCTCCCATTTATGCTGGCTGACTGTTGTCTGTTGTTGTTGGCCAGGAATCTTCATCACCTCTGTTTTATCTATGTTCACCTGAAGGAAGTCCTATCTTTGATGCTTCTTGTGCCAACTTGTTGCTTTTCATTTGCATATCTTCCAGTTTTTGGGAAATTAGACATATGTGATCGGCGAAGTCCAGACCCTCCAAGTCTCTTTTAGTGTGAGTCCATTTTATGCCTGTTTCTTCATTGCCCACTGCCTTTCTGTCGCATTATCCAATCTACTGCAATCAGGAAAATCACTGGTGATAGTAGACAGCCTTGTCTCACTCCCGTCCTCACTTTGAAGGCTTCCGTAAGTTTCCCATTGTGGATTACTTGGCATGCAGCATTGTCGTATAACTGTTGGATGAGATGTATAATTGTCGATGGGACCCCGTAGTAGCGAAGTAGTTGCCAGATGACCTCTCGATCGACGCTGTCTGGTGAAGGCGTTTTCAAAGTCGATGAAGTTGATTGAGGTGGAGAGGTGACTACCATTCCAAGCTTTGTTCAATGATGATCCGTAGTGTGGCGATTTGAATAAGTATCCTTCCTTCCAATCCTCAGGTACTTTGCCCTCCTTCCACACCTTCTCCAGTAATGGCGTCATCAAGTCCGCTGTTGTCTCTGGGTCCATTTTCAATGCTTCTGCTGGGATTCCATCTGGTCCTGCTACGTTTCCAGCTTTTAGCATCTTGATTGCATTCAGGTCTTTTGTTCTCGTCAAGGGGTTGATGTTCACTGGTAGTTCTGCTTCCGTTGTTGGTGTTGTTGGGCGCGTTGTAGGTGGCGGTCTATTTGGGAGTCTTTTGAAGTGTTCGGCCCAGTATTTTCTTTGCTCCACCTCTTTGGTGATTGACTTACCATTGTCATCCTTGACTGGCTTAATATGTGTCAAACTTTTTCCCAATAGGTGCCTAGTTGTTTGGTAGAGTGTGGCGAGGTCTCCTTTACCTGTGCTGCAGCGTGTTCTGCTTCGTTTGCCATGGTTTCATAGTATTTTCTTTTGTCTTCCCTGGCACTCCTCTTCACTCTTTTGTTCAGTGTATTGTAGCTTGCATTCAGCTCCTGTTTTTGTTGCTCGTCAGTGCACTGGATAATCTTTTGTTTCACTGTCATTCTCCCTTCTATTAGTCTCCAATTGTCCATAGTTAGCCACTATTTGTCCTGTCTCTTCTTTCTACCTAGAACTTCCATGCAGATTTGGCTCCACACCGTTTTCAAGTTGTCCCAGTGCTTTTCGACGCCGACCTCTTCGCTGGTGTTGATTTGTGTCTCGGCTTTGTCCCTTATGCTTGCAATGAAGATGTCCTTTGTAGCCTGGTCCTTCAGTTTTTGAGTGTTGAACTTGGCTTGTGGTCTATCTGCAGCTCCTCCTTCTCTGAAAGCTTTTAATTTGATTTGGATATTCTTTTGTACGAGATAGTGGTTTGAGCCAAAGTCCTCTTCTCTTCTTACTTTTGTATCGAGTAGGCTGCGCCTCCACTTCCTTGAGCAGCATTGACATGAAGTCAATTTGGTTTTTGGTTTGCCCATCTGGTGACACCCATGTAGCCTCGTGGATATCTTTGTGTTTGTATACGCTGCCAATAATCACTAGTTCGTTGAAGGCGCACAAGTCGGCGAAGAGTTCTCCATTTTCATTCAGTTCTCCGAGAGCGTCTCTACCCATGATGAGTTCCTTTTCTGTGTTTTCTGGTCCCAGTTTTGGCGTTCATGTCTCCCATTAGTATTTTAATGTCACAAGCTGGAGTATTGTCCATTGCTGTCTATAGTTGCCAGTAGAATTCTTCTTTCTTTTCGAGGTTCCTTTGGCTCTACTCCAATATATATGGCATTTTATTACAATACAGAACAATTTACCAATCAAGTGGCGATATGTTTGTTAACAATAATTAGTCGGTGTCAAAATGTCAATGGGGTGATAATTAACGAAGAAAATTAATACGCACAATTAAAGTGTAGAAATGGTTACAACACGTAGATTGCAAAATACATAATTTTGGAAAAATGAAGGGTAATTAAGGAATAGGAGTGTGCACAGACTGATTATGTAACAGATTGTTAAGGAAAACAAACGATCTGGACGATGATAATTTGCAGCTAAGGCTGAAGCGGTCATAAAAATAAAATAATTTTACAAGGATAACACGTGACTAAAGATGAAGTAGTCAGAAAAAGTAAAATAATTTGGGCAATCACAATTTTTATAATTTTTAAACGTATAGAAGAAGAGGGGCGAAGTAGTCCGATTTATACATTCATGTAACGATAGCCAAGGTAAGGAAAGTGGCTGTACAAATTTCTTCTGAACACACACAGAGGTCGGTTTCCAGCTCTCTGATCACGGGGTGGTAATGGTTGGAACAATTACAGGTATACTTTCTTATAAATCAGTACATCCGAATGTGAAATGGGTCTCTTTGCTCCATGATAATAAATTTCTGAAAGACATCAATGAATAAGATTATTATAGGTATTGGAAATCGCTGAAAATTTCCACTCTTTCACTGGTCATTATTCACAATTTTCACCTCAGATACTCATCAGGTTAAGGACCATTGAAAACTGGAGAACACTGTGCTATTGTTTGAATGAGAATGAGCCAGTATTTACTACTTAGGTGTGCTATTGAAGTAACACATCGAATTATATGGTAGTTATCTAATTACCATAATCGATACACTGAAGGCCATCAGGTGAATTGGTATCAACTCAGAACAGTATGAATAAAATTAAAAAATTTTACTCATCTGAAACAAAACACTGAAATCAATACTAAAAGAAAACTAATCGAAACTTATTCAGCTAACTAATCATTATTTCTCTATAGATTAGCCTAATCTTCGACCATTATGTGACCTGATCCAATGAAGAGATTATATCAGTAGTGTATTTAAACAAATTAACATGAATATTTTGTTCATTTGTGAACAATGAATAATAGGTAAGCTTGATACGTGTCGTTTTGGTGAAAATCTATTCAGCCAACTGTGAATTATAATTATGAATAAGAGATCAATTTTTTAAAGAAGTTAAAGGAAATAACAATAAAAAAATATAGAAACCTGATTATAATAAACTTCACATTTTTGTTTTAACCTATAAATTGAACCTTGAACAGAATGAATCAATCAATCAAGTGTAAAATTATCAGTTTGTATAATCCTATTAAATATAATAATAATAATATCCCTTAATCGAAATCATACCAAAATATTCATTGGATTTAATCTTTGATTTTTTTCTTATTTATTATTTTATCCTTTAATTCCTAGAGGAACACAGAGCTTCAGCTGCGCGTCTACATTGCCTTCGGTTCTCTGCCAACTTTTTCACTCCCCTCCAAGTCTGCCCACATGCTTTCATCTCCTCTTCACATCACCTCCTCCAAGTCACCCCACCCTTGCACTGACAACCAATTCGCCCTCTGCCTTTCGGGTTCCACTCGAGCGATGGCTCGTCTAGTGATGTCACTCACTTGATGGTTTCCTCAGCGTATGGCCAATCCAGTTCTCATCCATTTCTTCCTGCCTATCTGTTTCACAATCGGATCCTGCTGGGTTGGTTCGCTCATTGCCAGAGATCCCTGTTGCTGATCTTTTCTGGCCAGTCATCTGATCATGAGCAGTGTTGAGCGAAGACAACTGTTAATGAAGGTCTGAAGTTTGTTTGAGATGCTCTTTATGACGCGCAGTGCAAGTCTCTGATCCGTATAGTGAGTAGCACTGACTGACTTTACATCGGAGTTGAAAATCCGGATGTTACTTTTGATGGTGAGTGCTGTTGACCTACACACAGACTTGAGAGTAATGAAAGCTTGTCTTGCTTTCCCGATCCTCGCTGCTTTGATATCCTCGTCAGTTCCGTCGGCCTGTAGTTGAAATGATGTTTCGCAGGTAGGTCGGTGAGTGAAGGAGGTTGTTTCTTTCAGGTCCCTCCCATTTATGCTGGCTGACTGTTGTCTGTTGTTGTTGGCCAGGAATCTTCATCACCTCTGTTTTATCTATGTTCACCTGAATGAAGTCCTATCTTTGATGCTTCTTGTACCAACTTGTTGCTTTTCATTTGCATATCTTCCATTTTTGGGGAAATCAGACATATATATTGAGTTGAATATCTGTATCAGGTCAAACAGGGGATAAAATGGGAATAATTTGATCAAAGAGTGAGAAAACTACCAACTGTGTTTCTACGCATCTTACATTTTTGGACTTACGGTTTAGTTAATAAGTCAAAAGGAAAGAGAGGTAGATTGGATATACGCTGAGGAAATCTTCAACTAGCATTGCATGTCATGCCCTCGAATTGTACCGGATTGAGAAGCTGCTTCTTGGGTATTTGAGGGTAATTTAGAAAAAAGAGATGTAAAAGGGAATTGTAAGTTTGTGGGAAATCTTCAAGCTGATTGATAGTGATAGTGTGGGGCGAGCTGGCTGCTATCCAACTTGGTAGACAGCAATTTACGTCAATGTTTATGTCCGCAATATTGGTCGTGAGAAAAATGAGAACAAATGCTTTGCGTAGGCGGATACAGTTTACTTATAGATGATCTGACATTCAAGAAACAGCTACAAAGAGATACAAGGTTAACTTTCAGTGAGAAACAACCAATCAGAAGACTGTGTTTTTCTGCCAACAATAATCTATCATAATATACATGAAAATCTATAAATATGTGTTGATTTCTTAAATAAACGATCTGTTGCCTGGCCCTCATCTTCTGTTGTTACAATAGGAGAAAGCCGCTTGCGACGAAGATGTACAGTTCAACTCATATGTTCTCCTAGTAATTCAAGGAATGGACGATCAATATGATTTAGATGCTTTTGAACTTTTTGTGTGCTAACCAGTAAGTTCATTTTAAATAGATGCTATCCATTCTTAATGACGAAAATAAATTTATAGCCGATGTTCCTTCGGATGATATCAGAAAATTGGAAGGAAAAGTAAATTCTCATTTAGTAAAACTTCGCGGCATGAACGTTATCGATAAACAGGAGTTTAACTCCTTGAAACCCATGGGATCTGATTTTCCAAACCTCTATGGACTACCTAAAATTCATAAGGTTGACAATCCATTACGTCCAATTCTTTCAATGTGTAACTCTCCTACACATAAACTAGCAAAATGGTTAGCTGATATTTTAAGCCCAGTACGGAATGAATTATGTAAGTTTACTTTGAAAGATACATTTGAACTTGTTGACTGTCTTGTAGATATGAACATAAAAGATAGGAAAATGTATTCATTTGATGTTAATTCTTTGTTTACTAATGTACCATTGATTAAGACTGTTGATATTCTTTGTGACTATATTTCTTCTAGTTGTTTTTCATTCCCTTTCCCTTTAACTTATTTGAAAGATTTATTATTATTATGTACTGACAACGTCCATTTCACGTTTGAAGGCGAACATTTTCGACAAGTGGATGGCGTTGCTATGGGGAGTCCATTAGGACCTTTGTTAGCGGACGTGTATATGTCTTATGTTGAAAACTTATCCCTTGATTTAATTTCAAAATTGCCCTTTTATAGGAGATATGTAGATGATATCATTTTGATATGTGACGATCATGAAGATGCGAGTCGCCTATTAGACAGACTTAACTCTGTACAAAATCATATTAGTCTTACATGTGAGGAAGAAAGTCGCAACCAGCTAGCATTTTTAGACATACTTCTGAGTCGAAGAGATGATGGCTCAATAAGACGGTCTATCTACAGAAAGCCCACTTGGACAGGGCAATACCTTAATTTTCACAGCTTCTGTCCATTACAGTATAAGAGGGGCTTGGTGAAGTGCCTATTCAAGAGGATTCAGCGTATTTGCACGGCTGATGTTATGGACAGAGAAAACGAAATATTAATGGATACTCTTGTTGAAAACGGATATCCTTTGAAATTTTTAAACAGGTGTAGAAGTCAACTAGCCTCTAAACCTACAATCCATACCGTCCCTAAGAAAAAGGTTTTTATCAAATTACCATATAACGGGGAAATAAACAGTAGGATTGTGAGACAAAGGTTGAATTCAATCATCCGTAGGACCTACTATGCTGCCCAGCTTGTAATTGTGGAAAAAGCCAAAAATATGCTTCACTGTAAACCCCAAAAGTGCACAAGTGATTATATCACATCCCATACAATTTACCAATTTTCGTGTGTGTGTGGACATACATACATAGGGAGGAGTAATCGCGCTTTGCACGTGAGGGTGGGAGAGCATATCCCAAAATGGTTAGAAAAACAGATGAATTGTGACAAGCTAATAGATGCAGGTGGCAGACTACCAAATTCGTCTATAGCTAAACATCTAATCGAGATGAACCATAAGATTGATGTTAACTCAGCCTTTAAGGTCATCTATAAAAACGGTCAAGGGCGTTTATTGAAATACGCTGAGGCTATAGCTATTCATAGACTTAAGCCCCCCTTGTGTATTCAAAAACAGTTTGTCATTACTCTTAACCTACCTTGGTAATCCTTATTTGATTGGATTACCAAACGTTTGTGTTAATTATTCTTAATTCCGTTTTCTCTCACTTTGTTTAATTTAACCTTTCTATATATATTGACTTGACAAGTAAATGTGTGATCAGATTGTTCGAAATGTATAGCGCTAATACATCACATTTTTCAGACAGTCTCCGTCTTCTAATAACGCTATCAAAATTTATAAAAGGGACTAATTGTTTTAGATGTCTTTATAAGAAATATAATAATTTTTATATTATTTAATTCGATTTGAAATTTATACTACTTGCCATTAGTAAGTAGTATGATTTTTATATGTTAATTTATAACAATGACATTTGCTTACAGCTGCAGTTAAATTACTTGTTCTATTATCATTCTATTAATGTATAGTACTTATTTTTCTTCTCCTTAAACATTATTTGCTGCATTTACCCTATAGTGTATGCTTTACTATTGAAAGTTGTTTGTTCATATTTGATTATTCTTTGCTTGGCATTCGCGGGCCGTTTGAACCGACACGTGGATCGACCTTGACACAGCATTGCTGTTTTTACTTATTGACTGCACAGTGGTTGTGCATTTGACGGCATTTAGCCACAGACACCTCATATTTTGAGGTTTGTATATTATATATCTGTTTTCTTTATGTAATAAAGTACCGTATCGCAGAATATCCTGTATTTTGGACTACGCGTCACCCTACGTGTGGTTAAATCTATAGTTTGGATTATCGTTTAGGATTTCTTTCGGGAGAAATTCACACCTGCCATATTAATTCGGATAGTTTCTCCCTCTGTCTAAAAGATAATCCCTTAGACACACATTCGGGTCAAATTAAAACTATTCATCATCAGTCTCTCTAATAAACAAAGTTCCTCATTCATGAGCAATGGTACTTCTGCGGCATGTGCTATGTAGATGCAGATTGATAGAAAGCGGCCAAAAACTGAAATCAATATTTTTTAATTGAATGACTGCATGGGTAGACGTGTTTATTACTCAAATCCGGATTTAGTCTACGTTGCAGTCCTGAAATAATCTCATGGGACCGCTTTTTGTCTTTTTGCTTAACCTTGGGCCAGTTACCAACCAGTCAGAACAGTTTATTGTCTACTGACCTAGTCGACTTCTAATGTGGTTAACAATGTAAAACGCTTCATAAATATGAAGCGTTGGTAGAATGACAGTTATAGAAATTAAAATTCCGTTTACAGTCATCCTTATTTTTGTCACCTGACCCCTCTTATGTTAAGTAAGTATTTAGGCGTGAATTTCAGGACAGAGGTTTAAAGTTAAATATTAGAGGGAAAAGAACAACAAGTTCAGCAAAGATATCTTCATTCTCAAACGCTGTACAATCGCATTTATATACATTCCTTTACATGGATACAATTATTATTTGCAATTGATAGTGTTCTCTGAGCTCCTTGGTTTAATTGCGGAGCTTTCGTCGTCTTTCTGGACGACATCTTCAGCGCAGTATTTAAGATAAAGTGAAATGATTTAAATTTCTTCATGAGTCTCCCGGTAACCATCTTTAGATATTTATTGACCGTTTTCTATTGATTGGGATTTTAAACTTTCTGATCACCTGATTTACTTTTTATTAGTTGGTATATTTCATCTATATTAACGTGTTTATTAATTGCGCAATTAAACCGAGGAGCTCAGAGAACACTATCAATTGCAAATCATCCACCTGAGTTACAAATCTTTTCTATTATTTCACAATTATTATTTAATTCCACATAGTAACGAAGGAGATAATAATATTCAAGTTGATATGAAAGTTTGAAGGTACGAATATAGATTGATTACAAGGAGCTTAGAGACAAGATTGCACAGGATTAGAAAACAGTTACAACAATGTATGCAAAATTAATATTTGATAACTGAAGAAATAATTTTAAAGGCGAATAAAAGGTGATAATTATTTTCAACTTGATATGTGAATTACAAAAGGCGTAAAACCAAAAGTTACGCAGGGATAGAACGAATTACAGGTGTGAAAAAAAATGAGCATGGAAACAAAGTGAAATCACAATTTTTAACATAAAATGTAAGTTAGGAGGTGTGAATGTAGATTACAAGAGGCACAGAAAGAAAAAAATTACACAGGATTGGAATATAATTGTAAAATGATTATTCTAAACTTATTTCAAGTGTGATCAGGAGGAGCGTGGAAACAAACTGATTTTATAACTGAAAAAAATTGGATGAATTGAATGAAGACAAAGAGAGAAAATTACACACTCGGGTAACAAAAAAAAAGAACTCAAGGATAAGGTAACATAAGGAACTAGGTCCATGGTGGCTGTAAAGCCTGGACTAGATTCTTTTGAACACAGAGCTCCGGCTTTTCGATGCATATGGCGAGAGCTTCCGCAGTACAAAGAAGTCGGAAACACACTGCCTTTGGTAGACTGTCGTTTATTTGTAAATGACTCTGAATGATGAGTCAATTGTGGTGCTTTGACAGATATTGACGAGATGTTCCGTTATTGTGCTTCTGATTAAACCAGTGCCCCCACTTTGCAGTATTTCACTAAGCGCAATTTCCAAAAGAAATGCAAGAAAATAGATATGCAAATCAAAAGAAAACATTAAATAGTACTACAATGACGAAATCAAAAGATATAATATGGTGTGAAAAACCCAGGGACAAAATACAAAAATTGCAATCACGAAATCACATCCATATACACATCGAAATTTACCGCCTCATAAAACCTGATTCGGACAAGGTGTTCTGTCGAAGAGAACACCGTCGATCAAATTCACTACACTCCTCTCCGCTCCAATTGGATCACTGCTACACCGAAGTCACTACAATCCACCAACTGCACACTACACCCACTGAAACTCAACCGCCAATCTCATCTCCACGTCACAAGACACACACCAACTGGCATTGATTTCGGGTGCATTGAGGAGAATTCGGCGAACACACACAAACACACAAACACACACACACACACACACGTAGACCTACACGAACACTCACACGCACATGCACTTGCATATGAATACGTCAGGAACACACTCACTCACTCACTGACTCACTCACTCACTCAGTCACTCACACACTCACACACACCCACGCACAAATGCATGCAATCGGGGACACACATACACACAGGAACTCATCGGTGTCATCAGTGGAAGACGAAGAGACGGAATGTTGACCTGATCGGTAGCATCTCGTCGTCTCATCCATTCAACGACATATGCAAGGATCACCAACACATATCGCCATCCTGTAACACATTGAATCGGTCAACCATCATTCCATGATCACATCAATCAATCAATCAATCGAGTTGGAGAGAAATTCATCACACTTGACCAGCTGATGATACGATAAACACACGCACGCACACGCACACACAGTTACAGAGAGGGGGGAGAGAGAGAGCGCGAGTGGGAGAGCGAGATAGAAGTCACACTCTACACCCTGAAACATCGTTGGGATCACGACTGGAATCAGTGCATAGTGCACATCGCCTCCCAGAACTGTCATCACAAGCAGCCTCGTCAGATGAATGGCACTGGTCCTGCTCCTGTCGTGACAAGTCGAACCAGACAGAGGTAAGGAGAGTGGTTGTGGTGTGCAGAAGAGGATGTGTATTTCCTGGTTATTTGTCGTGTGTGTTTGTGTGTTGTTTGTGAATTGTGGGGTATTTGATGTTGATTAGTTGTGTGACGTGTGGTCTGTGTGGTGTTTGTAGAGATTGAGTGTATTTTGTGAGAAGTGTGTGTTGATGGTAGTTGATTGTAGGTTTGTGGTTGTTGTGGGAGATGATCAGTTGATCGGGTGGATGATCCATTCTCAGAGGTGTTTCAGTCGGGGAAGGCAGCGTCACGTATAGCATGTAGTAATGCAATGAGATGATGACGTTCAGTTTGATAGGCAGTGTTGGTGGTGGTGGTGTGTGTGTGTGGGTGGGTGTGGGTGTTCTTGTGTGTGTTGCCGGTGTTAAAGTTGTTTGTTTTGCTGTTGCTGCTGCTGTGTGTGAGTTTGTTTGTGTGTGTTCGTGTGTTGATGAGTGTGTTTGAGTGTTGGTTTGATTGTGTATTAGTGCGTGTTTGTTTGTGGGCTTGAAAGTGCTTGTCACCGCCTCGAGGGTGGAGACGAGGTGAGTTGGAGTACCTGGGCATCGATCCCAGTACCTCTCGCATGCTAAGCGAGCGCTCTACCATTTGAGCTAGTACCCCGACAACCAGCCTACCCATCAACACATCATCTCCCACAACAACCACAAACCTACAATCGACTACCATCAACACACACTTCTCACAAAATACACTCAATCTCTACAAACACCACACAGACCACACGTCACACAACTAATCAACATCAAATACCCCACAATTCACAAACAACACACAAACACACACGACAAATAACCAGGAAATACACATCCTCTTCTGCACACCACAACCACTCTCCTTACTTCTGTCTGGTTCGACTTGTCACGACAGGAGCAGGACCAGTGCCATTCATCTGACGAGGCTGCTTGTGATGACAGTTCTGGGAGGCGATGTGCACTATGCACTGATTCCAGTCGTGATCCCAACGATGTTTCAGGGTGTAGAGTGTGACTTCTATCTCGCTCTCCCACTCGCGCTCTCTCTCTCCCCCTCTCTGTAACTGTGTGTGCGTGTGCGTGCGTGTGTTTATCGTATCATCAGCTGGTCAAGTGTGATGAATTTCTCTCCAACTCGATTGATTGATTGATTGATGTGATCATGGAATGATGGTTGACCGATTCAATGTGTTACAGGATGGCGATATGTGTTGGTGATCCTTGCATATGTCGTTGAATGGATGAGACGACGAGATGCTACCGATCAGGTCAACATTCCGTCTCTTCGTCTTCCACTGATGACACCGATGAGTTCCTGTGTGTATGTGTGTCCCCGATTGCATGCATTTGTGCGTGGGTGTGTGTGAGTGTGTGAGTGACTGAGTGAGTGAGTCAGTGAGTGAGTGTGTGTGTTCCTGACGTATTCATATGCAAGTGCATGTGCGTGTGAGTGTTCGTGTAGGTCTACGTGTGTGTGTGTGTGTGTTTGTGTGTTTGTGTGTGTTCGCCGAATTCTCCTCAATGCACCCGAAATCAATGCCAGTTGGTGTGTGTCTTGTGACGTGGAGATGAGATTGGCGGTTGAGTTTCAGTGGGTGTAGTGTGCAGTTGGTGGATTGTAGTGACTTCGGTGTAGCAGTGATCCAATTGGAGCGGAGAGGAGTGTAGTGAATTTGATCGACGGCGTTCTCTTCGACAGAACACGTTGGAACAAGCAGATTTGTGTGAGAAGCCGGATGTGGATTTCGAAGTGTATTCGAAAGTGGATGTGGAAGTGGAAGTGAATGTGGTAGTGGAATTGGAATTGGAATTGGAATTGTAGGGGGAAGCAGGAGAAGAAGAGGAAGCACTGTAATGTGATCAGTGGAGGAGGGGGTAGAAGAGAGAGGGGTTTTCTAGCATGAAATGTGTGCATTTCATTCTGAGAGGTGTGTCAATCGGGGAAGGCAGCGTCACGTATAGCATGTAGTAATGCAATGAGATGATGACGTTCAGTTTGATAGGCAGTGTTGGTGGTGGTGGTGTGTGTGTGTGTGTGGGTGGGTGTGGGTGTTCTTGTGTGTGTTGCCGGTGTTATTGTTTTTTGTTTTGCTATTGCCGCTGCTGTGTGTGAGTTTGTTTGTGTGTGTTCGTGTGTTGATGAGTGTGTTTGAGTGTTGGTTTGATTGTGTATTAGTGCGTGTTTGTTTGTGGGCTTGAAAATGCTTGTCACCGCCTCGAGGGTGGAGACGAGGTGAGTTGGAGTACCTGGGCATCGATCCCAGTACCTCTCGCATGCTAAGCGAGCGCTCTACCATTTGAGCTAGTACCCCGACAACCAGCCTACCCATCAACACATCATCTCCCACAACAACCACAAACCTACAATCAACTACCATCAACACACACTTCTCACAAAATACACTCAATCTCTACAAACACCACACAGACCACACGTCACACAACTAATCAACATCAAATACCCCACAATTCACAAACAACACACAAACACACACGACAAATAACCAGGAAATACACATCCTCTTCTGCACACCACAACCACTCTCCTTACCTCTGTCTGGTTCGACTTGTCACGACAGGAGCAGGACCAGTGCCATTCATCTGACGAGGCTGCTTGTGATGACAGTTCTGGGAGGCGATGTGCACTATGCACTGATTCCAGTCGTGATCCCAACGATGTTTCAGGGTGTAGAGTGTGACTTCTATCTCGCTCTCCCACTCGCGCTCTCTCTCTCCCCCTCTCTGTAACTGTGTGTGCGTGTGCATGCGTGTGTTTATCGTATCATCAGCTGGTCAAGTGTGATGAATTTCTCTCCAACTCGATTGATTGATTGATTGATGTGATCATGGAATGATGGTTGACCGATTCAATGTGTTACAGGATGGCGATATGTGTTGGTGATCCTTGCATATGTCGTTGAATGGATGAGACGACGAGATGCTACCGATCAGGTCAACATTCCGTCTCTTCGTCTTCCACTGATGACACCGATGAGTTCCTGTGTGTATGTGTGTCCCCGATTGCATGCATTTGTGCGTGGGTGTGTGTGAGTGTGTGAGTGACTGAGTGAGTGAGTGAGTCAGTGAGTGAGTGAGTGTGTTCCTGACGTATTCATATGCAAGTGCATGTGCGTGTGAGTGTTCGTGTAGGTCTACGTGTGTGTGTGTGTTTGTGTGTTTGTGTGTGTTCGCCGAATTCTCCTCAATGCACCCGAAATCAATGCCAGTTGGTGTGTGTCTTGTGACGTGGAGATGAGATTGGCGGTTGAGTTTCAGTGGGTGTAGTGTGCAGTTGGTGGATTGTAGTGACTTCGGTGTAGCAGTGATCCAATTGGAGCGGAGAGGAGTGTAGTGAATTTGATCGACGGCGTTCTCTTCGACAGAACACGTTGGAACAAGCAGATTTGTGTGAGAAGCCGGATGTGGATTTCGAAGTGTATTCGAAAGTGGATGTGGAAGTGGAAGTGAATGTGGTAGTGGAATTGGAATTGGAATTGGAATTGTAGGTTAAGCAGGAGGGGGTAGAAGAGAGAGGGGTTTTCTAGCATGAAATGTGTGCATTTCATTCTGAGAGGTGTGTCAATCGGGGAAGGCAGCGTCACGTATAGCATGTAGTAATGCAATGAGATGATGACGTTCAGTTTGATAGGCAGTGTTGGTGGTGGTGGTGTGTGTGTGTGTGGGTGGGTGTGGGTGTTTTTGTGTTTGTTGGTGGTGTTGTTGTTGTTTGTTTTGCTGTTGCTGCTGCTGTGTGTGAGTTTGTTTGTGTGTGTTCGTGTGTTGATGAGTGTGTTTGAGTGTTGGTTTGATTGTGTATTAGTGCGTGTTTGTTTGTGGGCTTGAAAATGCTTGTCACCGCCTCGAGGGTGGAGACGAGGTGAGTTGGAGTACCTGGGCATCGATCCCAGTACCTCTCGCATGCTAAGCGAGCGCTCTACCATTTGAGCTAGTACCCCGACAACCAGCCTACCCATCAACACATCATCTCCCACAACAACCACAAACCTACAATCAACTACCATCAACACACACTTCTCACAAAATACACTCAATCTCTACAAACACCACACAGACCACACGTCACACAACTAATCAACATCAAATACCCCACAATTCACAAACAACACACAAACACACACGACAAATAACCAGGAAATACACATCCTCTTCTGCACACCACAACCACTCTCCTTACCTCTGTCTGGTTCGACTTGTCACGACAGGAGCAGGACCAGTGCCATTCATCTGACGAGGCTGCTTGTGATGACAGTTCTGGGAGGCGATGTGCACTATGCACTGATTCCAGTCGTGATCCCAACGATGTTTCAGGGTGTAGAGTGTGACTTCTATCTCGCTCTCCCACTCGCGCTCTCTCTCTCCCCCTCTCTGTAACTGTGTGTGCGTGTGCGTGCGTGTGTTTATCGTATCATCAGCTGGTCAAGTGTGATGAATTTCTCTCCAACTCGATTGATTGATTGATTGATGTGATCATGGAATGATGGTTGACCGATTCAATGTGTTACAGGATGGCGATATGTGTTGGTGATCCTTGCATATGTCGTTGAATGGATGAGACGACGAGATGCTACCGATCAGGTCAACATTCCGTCTCTTCGTCTTCCACTGATGACACCGATGAGTTCCTGTGTGTATGTGTGTCCCCGATTGCATGCATTTGTGCGTGGGTGTGTGTGAGTGTGTGAGTGACTGAGTGAGTGAGTGAGTCAGTGAGTGAGTGTGTGTGTTCCTGACGTATTCATATGCAAGTGCATGTGCGTGTGAGTGTTCGTGTAGGTCTACGTGTGTGTGTGTGTGTGTTGTGTGTTTGTGTGTGTTCGCCGAATTCTCCTCAATGCACCCGAAATCAATGCCAGTTGGTGTGTGTCTTGTGACGTGGAGATGAGATTGGCGGTTGAGTTTCAGTGGGTGTAGTGTGCAGTTGGTGGATTGTAGTGACTTCGGTGTAGCAGTGATCCAATTGGAGCGGAGAGGAGTGTAGTGAATTTGATCGACGGCGTTCTCTTCGACAGAACACGTTGGAACAAGCAGATTTGTGTGAGAAGCCGGATGTGGATTTCGAAGTGTATTCGAAAGTGGATGTGGAAGTGGAAGTGAATGTGGTAGTGGAATTGGAATTGGAATTGGAATTGTAGGGGGAAGCAGGAGAAGAAGAGGAAGCACTGTAATGTGATCAGTGGAGGAGGGGGTAGAAGAGAGAGGGGTTTTCTAGCATGAAATGTGTGCATTTCATTCTGAGAGGTGTGTCAATCGGGGAAGGCAGCGTCACGTATAGCATGTAGTAATGCAATGAGATGATGACGTTCAGTTTGATAGGCAGTGTTGGTGGTGGTGGTGTGTGTGTGTGGGTGGGTGTGGGTGTTCTTGTGTGTGTTGCCGGTATTATTGTTTTTTGTTTTGCTATTGCCGCTGCTGTGTGTGAGTTTGTTTGTGTGTGTTCGTGTGTTGATGAGTGTGTTTGAGTGTTGGTTTGATTGTGTATTAGTGCGTGTTTGTTTGTGGGCTTGAAAATGCTTGTCACCGCCTCGAGGGTGGAGACGAGGTGAGTTGGAGTACCTGGGCATCGATCCCAGTACCTCTCGCATGCTAAGCGAGCGCTCTGCCATTTGAGCTAGTACCCCGACAACCAGCCTACCCATCAACACATCATCTCCCACAACAACCACAAACCTACAATCAACTACCATCAACACACACTTCTCACAAAATACACTCAATCTCTACAAACACCACACAGACCACACGTCACACAACTAATCAACATCAAATACCCCACAATTCACAAACAACACACAAACACACACGACAAATAACCAGGAAATACACATCCTCTTCTGCACACCACAACCACTCTCCTTACCTCTGTCTGGTTCGACTTGTCACGACAGGAGCAGGACCAGTGCCATTCATCTGACGAGGCTGCTTGTGATGACAGTTCTGGGAGGCGATGTGCACTATGCACTGATTCCAGTCGTGATCCCAACGATGTTTCAGGGTGTAGAGTGTGACTTCTATCTCGCTCTCCCACTCGCGCTCTCTCTCTCCCCCTCTCTGTAACTGTGTGTGCGTGTGCGTGCGTGTGTTTATCGTATCATCAGCTGGTCAAGTGTGATGAATTTCTCTCCAACTCGATTGATTGATTGATTGATGTGATCATGGAATGATGGTTGACCGATTCAATGTGTTACAGGATGGCGATATGTGTTGGTGATCCTTGCATATGTCGTTGAATGGATGAGACGACGAGATGCTACCGATCAGGTCAACATTCCGTCTCTTCGTCTTCCACTGATGACACCGATGAGTTCCTGTGTGTATGTGTGTCCCCGATTGCATGCATTTGTGCGTGGGTGTGTGTGAGTGTGTGAGTGACTGAGTGAGTGAGTGAGTCAGTGAGTGAGTGAGTGTGTTCCTGACGTATTCATATGCAAGTGCATGTGCGTGTGAGTGTTCGTGTAGGTCTACGTGTGTGTGTGTGTGTTTGTGTGTGTTCGCCGAATTCTCCTCAATGCACCCGAAATCAATGCCAGTTGGTGTGTGTCTTGTGACGTGGAGATGAGATTGGCGGTTGAGTTTCAGTGGGTGTAGTGTGCAGTTGGTGGATTGTAGTGACTTCGGTGTAGCAGTGATCCAATTGGAGCGGAGAGGAGTGTAGTGAATTTGATCGACGGCGTTCTCTTCGACAGAACACGTTGGAACAAGCAGATTTGTGTGAGAAGCCGGATGTGGATTTCGAAGTGTATTCGAAAGTGGATGTGGAAGTGGAAGTGAATGTGGTAGTGGAATTGGAATTGGAATTGTATGTTAAGCAGGAGGGGGTAGAAGAGAGAGGGGTTTTCTAGCATGAAATGTGTGCATTTCATTCTGAGAGGTGTGTCAATCGAGGAAGGCAGCGTCACGTATAGCATGTAGTAATGCAATGAGATGATGACGTTCAGTTTGATAGGCAGTGTTGGTGGTGGTGGTGTGTGTGTGTGGGTGGGTGTGGGTGTTCTTGTGTGTGTTGCCGGTGTTATTGTTTTTGTTTTGCTATTGCCGCTGCTGTGTGTGAGTTTGTTTGTGTGTGTTCGTGTGTTGATGAGTGTGTTTGAGTGTTGGTTTGATTGTGTATTAGTGCGTGTTTGTTTGTGGGCTTGAAAATGCTTGTCACCGCCTCGAGGGTGGAGACGAGGTGAGTTGGAGTACCTGGGCATCGATCCCAGTACCTCTCGCATGCTAAGCGAGCGCTCTACCATTTGAGCTAGTACCCCGACAACCAGCCTACCCATCAACACATCATCTCCCACAACAACCACAAACCTACAATCAACTACCATCAACACACACTTCTCACAAAATACACTCAATCTCTACAAACACCACACAGACCACACGTCACACAACTAATCAACATCAAATACCCCACAATTCACAAACAACACACAAACACACACGACAAATAACCAGGAAATACACATCCTCTTCTGCACACCACAACCACTCTCCTTACCTCTGTCTGGTTCGACTTGTCACGACAGGAGCAGGACCAGTGCCATTCATCTGACGAGGCTGCTTGTGATGACAGTTCTGGGAGGCGATGTGCACTATGCACTGATTCCAGTCGTGATCCCAACGATGTTTCAGGGTGTAGAGTGTGACTTCTATCTCGCTCTCCCACTCGCGCTCTCTCTCTCCCCCTCTCTGTAACTGTGTGTGCGTGTGCGTGCGTGTGTTTATCGTATCATCAGCTGGTCAAGTGTGATGAATTTCTCTCCAACTCGATTGATTGATTGATTGATGTGATCATGGAATGATGGTTGACCGATTCAATGTGTTACAGGATGGCGATATGTGTTGGTGATCCTTGCATATGTCGTTGAATGGATGAGACGACGAGATGCTACCGATCAGGTCAACATCCCGTCTCTTCGTCTTCCACTGATGACACCGATGAGTTCCTGTGTGTATGTGTGTCCCCGATTGCATGCATTTGTGCGTGGGTGTGTGTGAGTGTGTGAGTGACTGAGTGAGTGAGTGAGTGAGTGAGTGAGTGTGTTCCTGACGTATTCATATGCAAGTGCATGTGCGTGTGAGTGTTCGTGTAGGTCTACGTGTGTGTGTGTGTTTGTGTGTTTGTGTGTGTTCGCCGAATTCCCCTCAATGCACCCGAAATCAATGCCAGTTGGTGTGTATCTTGTGACGTGGAGATGAGATTGGCGGTTGAGTTTCAGTGGGTGTAGTGTGCAGTTGGTGGATTGTAGTGACTTCGGTGTAGCAGTGATCCAATTGGAGCGGAGAGGAGTGTAGTGAATTTGATCGACGGCGTTCTCTTCGACAGAACACGTTGGAACAAGCAGATTTGTGTGAGAAGCCGGATGTGGATTTCGAAGTGTATTCGAAAGTGGATGTGGAAGTGGAAGTGAATGTGGTAGTGGAATTGGAATTGGAATTGTAGGGTTAAGCAAAAAAAAAAAAAAAAAAAAAAAAAAAAAAAAAAAAAAGGAGGGGGTAGAAGAGAGAGGGGTTTTCTAGCATGAAATGTGTGCATTTCATTCTGAGAGGTGTGTCAATCGGGGAAGGCAGCGTCACGTATAGCATGTAGTAATGCAATGAGATGATGACGTTCAGTTTGATAGGCAGTGTTGGTGGTGGTGGTGTGTGTGTGTGTGGGTGGGTGTGGGTGTTCTTGTGTGTGTTGCCGGTGTTATTGTTTTTGTTTTGCTATTGCCGCTGCTGTGTGTGAGTTTGTTTGTGTGTGTTCGTGTGTTGATGAGTGTGTTTGAGTGTTGGTTTGATTGTGTATTAGTGCGTGTTTGTTTGTGGGCTTGAAAATGCTTGTCACCGCCTCGAGGGTGGAGACGAGGTGAGTTGGAGTACCTGGGCATCGATCCCAGTACCTCTCGCATGCTAAGCGAGCGCTCTACCATTTGAGCTAGTACCCCGACAACCAGCCTACCCATCAACACATCATCTCCCACAACAACCACAAACCTACAATCAACTACCATCAACACACACTTCTCACAAAATACACTCAATCTCTACAAACACCACACAGACCACACGTCACACAACTAATCAACATCAAATACCCCACAATTCACAAACAACACACAAACACACACGACAAATAACCAGGAAATACACATCCTCTTCTGCACACCACAACCACTCTCCTTACCTCTGTCTGGTTCGACTTGTCACGACAGGAGCAGGACCAGTGCCATTCATCTGACGAGGCTGCTTGTGATGACAGTTCTGGGAGGCGATGTGCACTATGCACTGATTCCAGTCGTGATCCCAACGATGTTTCAGGGTGTAGAGTGTGACTTCTATCTCGCTCTCCCACTCGCGCTCTCTCTCTCCCCCTCTCTGTAACTGTGTGTGCGTGTGCGTGCGTGTGTTTATCGTATCATCAGCTGGTCAAGTGTGATGAATTTCTCTCCAACTCGATTGATTGATTGATTGATGTGATCATGGAATGATGGTTGACCGATTCAATGTGTTACAGGATGGCGATATGTGTTGGTGATCCTTGCATATGTCGTTGAATGGATGAGACGACGAGATGCTACCGATCAGGTCAACATTCCGTCTCTTCGTCTTCCACTGATGACACCGATGAGTTCCTGTGTGTATGTGTGTCCCCGATTGCATGCATTTGTGCGTGGGTGTGTGTGAGTGTGTGAGTGACTGAGTGAGTGAGTCAGTGAGTGAGTGTGTGTGTTCCTGACGTATTCATATGCAAGTGCATGTGCGTGTGAGTGTTCGTGTAGGTCTACGTGTGTGTGTGTGTGTTTGTGTGTGTTCGCCGAATTCTCCTCAATGCACCCGAAATCAATGCCAGTTGGTGTGTGTCTTGTGACGTGGAGATGAGATTGGCGGTTGAGTTTCAGTGGGTGTAGTGTGCAGTTGGTGGATTGTAGTGACTTCGGTGTAGCAGTGATCCAATTGGAGCGGAGAGGAGTGTAGTGAATTTGATCGACGGCGTTCTCTTCGACAGAACACGTTGGAACAAGCAGATTTGTGTGAGAAGCCGGATGTGGATTTCGAAGTGTATTCGAAAGTGGATGTGGAAGTGGAAGTGAATGTGGTAGTGGAATTGGAATTGGAATTGTAGGGTTAAGCAGGAGAAGAAGAGGAAGCACTGTAATGGATCAGTGGAAGGAGGGGGTAGAAGAGAGAGGGGTTTTCTAGCATGAAATGTGTGCATTTCATTCTGAGAGGTGTGTCAATCGGGGAAGGCAGCGTCACGTATAGCATGTAGTAATGCAATGAGATGATGACGTTCAGTTTGATAGGCAGTGTTGGTGGTGGTGGTGTGTGTGTGTGTGTGGGTGGGTGTGGGTGTTCTTGTGTGTGTTGCCGGTGTTATTGTTTTTGTTTTGCTATTGCCGCTGCTGTGTGTGAGTTTGTTTGTGTGTGTTCGTGTGTTGATGAGTGTGTTTGAGTGTTGGTTTGATTGTGTATTAGTGCGTGTTTGTTTGTGGGCTTGAAAATGCTTGTCACCGCCTCGAGGGTGGAGACGAGGTGAGTTGGAGTACCTGGGCATCGATCCCAGTACCTCTCGCATGCTAAGCGAGCGCTCTACCATTTGAGCTAGTACCCCGACAACCAGCCTACCCATCAACACATCATCTCCCACAACAACCACAAACCTACAATCAACTACCATCAACACACACTTCTCACAAAATACACTCAATCTCTACAAACACCACACAGACCACACGTCACACAACTAATCAACATCAAATACCCCACAATTCACAAACAACACACAAACACACACGACAAATAACCAGGAAATACACATCCTCTTCTGCACACCACAACCACTCTCCTTACCTCTGTCTGGTTCGACTTGTCACGACAGGAGCAGGACCAGTGCCATTCATCTGACGAGGCTGCTTGTGATGACAGTTCTGGGAGGCGATGTGCACTATGCACTGATTCCAGTCGTGATCCCAACGATGTTTCAGGGTGTAGAGTGTGACTTCTATCTCGCTCTCCCACTCGCGCTCTCTCTCTCCCCCTCTCTGTAACTGTGTGTGCGTGTGCGTGCGTGTGTTTATCGTATCATCAGCTGGTCAAGTGTGATGAATTTCTCTCCAACTCGATTGATTGATTGATTGATGTGATCATGGAATGATGGTTGACCGATTCAATGTGTTACAGGATGGCGATATGTGTTGGTGATCCTTGCATATGTCGTTGAATGGATGAGACGACGAGATGCTACCGATCAGGTCAACATTCCGTCTCTTCGTCTTCCACTGATGACACCGATGAGTTCCTGTGTGTATGTGTGTCCCCGATTGCATGCATTTGTGCGTGGGTGTGTGTGAGTGTGTGAGTGACTGAGTGAGTGAGTGAGTCAGTGAGTGAGTGAGTGTGTTCCTGACGTATTCATATGCAAGTGCATGTGCGTGTGAGTGTTCGTGTAGGTCTACGTGTGTGTGTGTGTTTGTGTGTGTTCGCCGAATTCTCCTCAATGCACCCGAAATCAATGCCAGTTGGTGTGTGTCTTGTGACGTGGAGATGAGATTGGCGGTTGAGTTTCAGTGGGTGTAGTGTGCAGTTGGTGGATTGTAGTGACTTCGGTGTAGCAGTGATCCAATTGGAGCGGAGAGGAGTGTAGTGAATTTGATCGACGGCGTTCTCTTCGACAGAACACGTTGGAACAAGCAGATTTGTGTGAGAAGCCGGATGTGGATTTCGAAGTGTATTCGAAAGTGGATGTGGAAGTGGAAGTGAATGTGGTAGTGGAATTGGAATTGGAATTGTATGTTAAGCAGGAGGGGGTAGAAGAGAGAGGGGTTTTCTAGCATGAAATGTGTGCATTTCATTCTGAGAGGTGTGTCAATCGGGGAAGGCAGCGTCACGTATAGCATGTAGTAATGCAATGAGATGATGACGTTCAGTTTGATAGGCAGTGTTGGTGGTGGTGGTGTGTGTGTGTGGGTGGGTGTGGGTGTTCTTGTGTGTGTTGCCGGTGTTGTTGTTTTTGTTTTGCTATTGCCGCTGCTGTGTGTGAGTTTGTTTGTGTGTGTTCGTGTGTTGATGAGTGTGTTTGAGTGTTGGTTTGATTGTGTATTAGTGCGTGTTTGTTTGTGGGCTTGAAAATGCTTGTCACCGCCTCGAGGGTGGAGACGAGGTGAGTTGGAGTACCTGGGCATCGATCCCAGTACCTCTCGCATGCTAAGCGAGCGCTCTACCATTTGAGCTAGTACCCCGACAACCAGCCTACCCATCAACACATCATCTCCCACAACAACCACAAACCTACAATCAACTACCATCAACACACACTTCTCACAAAATACACTCAATCTCTACAAACACCACACAGACCACACGTCACACAACTAATCAACATCAAATACCCCACAATTCACAAACAACACACAAACACACACGACAAATAACCAGGAAATACACATCCTCTTCTGCACACCACAACCACTCTCCTTACTTCTGTCTGGTTCGACTTGTCACGACAGGAGCAGGACCAGTGCCATTCATCTGACGAGGCTGCTTGTGATGACAGTTCTGGGAGGCGATGTGCACTATGCACTGATTCCAGTCGTGATCCCAACGATGTTTCAGGGTGTAGAGTGTGACTTCTATCTCGCTCTCCCACTCGCGCTCTCTCTCTCCCCCTCTCTGTAACTGTGTGTGCGTGTGCGTGCGTGTGTTTATCGTATCATCAGCTGGTCAAGTGTGATGAATTTCTCTCCAACTCGATTGATTGATTGATTGATGTGATCATGGAATGATGGTTGACCGATTCAATGTGTTACAGGATGGCGATATGTGTTGGTGATCCTTGCATATGTCGTTGAATGGATGAGACGACGAGATGCTACCGATCAGGTCAACATTCCGTCTCTTCGTCTTCCACTGATGACACCGATGAGTTCCTGTGTGTATGTGTGTCCCCGATTGCATGCATTTGTGCGTGGGTGTGTGTGAGTGTGTGAGTGACTGAGTGAGTGAGTGAGTCAGTGAGTGAGTGAGTGTGTTCCTGACGTATTCATATGCAAGTGCATGTGCGTGTGAGTGTTCGTGTAGGTCTACGTGTGTGTGTGTGTGTGTTGTGTGTTTGTGTGTGTTCGCCGAATTCTCCTCAATGCACCCGAAATCAATGCCAGTTGGTGTGTGTCTTGTGACGTGGAGATGAGATTGGCGGTTGAGTTTCAGTGGGTGTAGTGTGCAGTTGGTGGATTGTAGTGACTTCGGTGTAGCAGTGATCCAATTGGAGCGGAGAGGAGTGTAGTGAATTTGATCGACGGCGTTCTCTTCGACAGAACACGTTGGAACAAGCAGATTTGTGTGAGAAGCCGGATGTGGATTTCGAAGTGTATTCGAAAGTGGATGTGGAAGTGGAAGTGAATGTGGTAGTGGAATTGGAATTGGAATTGTAGGTTAAGCAGGAGGGGGTAGAAGAGAGAGGGGTTTTCTAGCATGAAATGTGTGCATTTCATTCTGAGAGGTGTGTCAATCGGGGAAGGCAGCGTCACGTATAGCATGTAGTAATGCAATGAGATGATGACGTTCAGTTTGATAGGCAGTGTTGGTGGTGGTGGTGTGTGTGTGTGGGTGGGTGTGGGTGTTTTTGTGTGTGTTGCCGGTGTTATTGTTTTTTGTTTTGCTATTGCCGCTGCTGTGTGTGAGTTTGTTTGTGTGTGTTCGTGTGTTGATGAGTGTGTTTGAGTGTTGGTTTGATTGTGTATTAGTGCGTGTTTGTTTGTGGGCTTGAAAATGCTTGTCACCGCCTCGAGGGTGGAGACGAGGTGAGTTGGAGTACCTGGGCATCGATCCCAGTACCTCTCGCATGCTAAGCGAGCGCTCTACCATTTGAGCTAGTACCCCGACAACCAGCCTACCCATCAACACATCATCTCCCACAACAACCACAAACCTACAATCAACTACCATCAACACACACTTCTCACAAAATACACTCAATCTCTACAAACACCACACAGACCACACGTCACACAACTAATCAACATCAAATACCCCACAATTCACAAACAACACACAAACACACACGACAAATAACCAGGAAATACACATCCTCTTCTGCACACCACAACCACTCTCCTTACTTCTGTCTGGTTCGACTTGTCACGACAGGAGCAGGACCAGTGCCATTCATCTGACGAGGCTGCTTGTGATGACAGTTCTGGGAGGCGATGTGCACTATGCACTGATTCCAGTCGTGATCCCAACGATGTTTCAGGGTGTAGAGTGTGACTTCTATCTCGCTCTCCCACTCGCGCTCTCTCTCTCCCCCTCTCTGTAACTGTGTGTGCGTGTGCGTGCGTGTGTTTATCGTATCATCAGCTGGTCAAGTGTGATGAATTTCTCTCCAACTCGATTGATTGATTGATTGATGTGATCATGGAATGATGGTTGACCGATTCAATGTGTTACAGGATGGCGATATGTGTTGGTGATCCTTGCATATGTCGTTGAATGGATGAGACGACGAGATGCTACCGATCAGGTCAACATTCCGTCTCTTCGTCTTCCACTGATGACACCGATGAGTTCCTGTGTGTATGTGTGTCCCCGATTGCATGCATTTGTGCGTGGGTGTGTGTGAGTGTGTGAGTGACTGAGTGAGTGAGTGAGTCAGTGAGTGAGTGAGTGTGTTCCTGACGTATTCATATGCAAGTGCATGTGCGTGTGAGTGTTCGTGTAGGTCTACGTGTGTGTGTGTGTTTGTGTGTGTTCGCCGAATTCTCCTCAATGCACCCGAAATCAATGCCAGTTGGTGTGTGTCTTGTGACGTGGAGATGAGATTGGCGGTTGAGTTTCAGTGGGTGTAGTGTGCAGTTGGTGGATTGTAGTGACTTCGGTGTAGCAGTGATCCAATTGGAGCGGAGAGGAGTGTAGTGAATTTGATCGACGGCGTTCTCTTCGACAGAACACGTTGGAACAAGCAGATTTGTGTGAGAAGCCGGATGTGGATTTCGAAGTGTATTCGAAAGTGGATGTGGAAGTGGAAGTGAATGTGGTAGTGGAATTGGAATTGGAATTGTATGTTAAGCAGGAGGGGGTAGAAGAGAGAGGGGTTTTCTAGCATGAAATGTGTGCATTTCATTCTGAGAGGTGTGTCAATCGGGGAAGGCAGCGTCACGTATAGCATGTAGTAATGCAATGAGATGATGACGTTCAGTTTGATAGGCAGTGTTGGTGGTGGTGGTGTGTGTGTGTGGGTGGGTGTGGGTGTTCTTGTGTGTGTTGCCGGTGTTATTGTTTTTGTTTTGCTATTGCCGCTGCTGTGTGTGAGTTTGTTTGTGTGTGTTCGTGTGTTGATGAGTGTGTTTGAGTGTTGGTTTGATTGTGTATTAGTGCGTGTTTGTTTGTGGGCTTGAAAATGCTTGTCACCGCCTCGAGGGTGGAGACGAGGTGAGTTGGAGTACCTGGGCATCGATCCCAGTACCTCTCGCATGCTAAGCGAGCGCTCTACCATTTGAGCTAGTACCCCGACAACCAGCCTACCCATCAACACATCATCTCCCACAACAACCACAAACCTACAATCAACTACCATCAACACACACTTCTCACAAAATACACTCAATCTCTACAAACACCACACAGACCACACGTCACACAACTAATCAACATCAAATACCCCACAATTCACAAACAACACACAAACACACACGACAAATAACCAGGAAATACACATCCTCTTCTGCACACCACAACCACTCTCCTTACTTCTGTCTGGTTCGACTTGTCACGACAGGAGCAGGACCAGTGCCATTCATCTGACGAGGCTGCTTGTGATGACAGTTCTGGGAGGCGATGTGCACTATGCACTGATTCCAGTCGTGATCCCAACGATGTTTCAGGGTGTAGAGTGTGACTTCTATCTCGCTCTCCCACTCGCGCTCTCTCTCTCCCCCTCTCTGTAACTGTGTGTGCGTGTGCGTGCGTGTGTTTATCGTATCATCAGCTGGTCAAGTGTGATGAATTTCTCTCCAACTCGATTGATTGATTGATTGATGTGATCATGGAATGATGGTTGACCGATTCAATGTGTTACAGGATGGCGATATGTGTTGGTGATCCTTGCATATGTCGTTGAATGGATGAGACGACGAGATGCTACCGATCAGGTCAACATTCCGTCTCTTCGTCTTCCACTGATGACACCGATGAGTTCCTGTGTGTATGTGTGTCCCCGATTGCATGCATTTGTGCGTGGGTGTGTGTGAGTGTGTGAGTGACTGAGTGAGTGAGTGAGTGAGTGAGTGAGTGTGTTCCTGACGTATTCATATGCAAGTGCATGTGCGTGTGAGTGTTCGTGTAGGTCTACGTGTGTGTGGTGTGTGTTTGTGTGTGTTCGCCGAATTCTCCTCAATGCACCCGAAATCAATGCCAGTTGGTGTGTGTCTTGTGACGTGGAGATGAGATTGGCGGTTGAGTTTCAGTGGGTGTAGTGTGCAGTTGGTGGATTGTAGTGACTTCGGTGTAGCAGTGATCCAATTGGAGCGGAGAGGAGTGTAGTGAATTTGATCGACGGCGTTCTCTTCGACAGAACACGTTGGAACAAGCAGATTTGTGTGAGAAGCCGGATGTGGATTTCGAAGTGTATTCGAAAGTGGATGTGGAAGTGGAAGTGAATGTGGTAGTGGAATTGGAATTGGAATTGGAATTGTATGTTAAGCAGGAGGGGGTAGAAGAGAGAGGGGTTTTCTAGCATGAAATGTGTGCATTTCATTCTGAGAGGTGTGTCAATCGGGGAAGGCAGCGTCACGTATAGCATGTAGTAATGCAATGAGATGATGACGTTCAGTTTGATAGGCAGTGTTGGTGGTGGTGGTGTGTGTGTGTGTGGGTGGGTGTGGGTGTTTTTGTGTGTGTTGGTGGTGTTGTTGTTTTTGTTTTGCTGTTGCTGCTGCTGTGTGTGAGTTTGTTTGTGTGTGTTCGTGTGTTGATGAGTGTGTTTGAGTGTTGGTTTGATTGTGTATTAGTGCGTGTTTGTTTGTGGGCTTGAAAATGCTTGTCACCGCCTCGAGGGTGGAGACGAGGTGAGTTGGAGTACCTGGGCATCGATCCCAGTACCTCTCGCATGCTAAGCGAGCGCTCTACCATTTGAGCTAGTACCCCGACAACCAGCCTACCCATCAACACATCATCTCCCACAACAACCACAAACCTACAATCAACTACCATCAACACACACTTCTCACAAAATACACTCAATCTCTACAAACACCACACAGACCACACGTCACACAACTAATCAACATCAAATACCCCACAATTCACAAACAACACACAAACACACACGACAAATAACCAGGAAATACACATCCTCTTCTGCACACCACAACCACTCTCCTTACTTCTGTCTGGTTCGACTTGTCACGACAGGAGCAGGACCAGTGCCATTCATCTGACGAGGCTGCTTGTGATGACAGTTCTGGGAGGCGATGTGCACTATGCACTGATTCCAGTCGTGATCCCAACGATGTTTCAGGGTGTAGAGTGTGACTTCTATCTCGCTCTCCCACTCGCGCTCTCTCTCTCCCCCTCTCTGTAACTGTGTGTGCGTGTGCGTGCGTGTGTTTATCGTATCATCAGCTGGTCAAGTGTGATGAATTTCTCTCCAACTCGATTGATTGATTGATTGATGTGATCATGGAATGATGGTTGACCGATTCAATGTGTTACAGGATGGCGATATGTGTTGGTGATCCTTGCATATGTCGTTGAATGGATGAGACGACGAGATGCTACCGATCAGGTCAACATTCCGTCTCTTCGTCTTCCACTGATGACACCGATGAGTTCCTGTGTGTATGTGTGTCCCCGATTGCATGCATTTGTGCGTGGGTGTGTGTGAGTGTGTGAGTGACTGAGTGAGTGAGTGAGTCAGTGAGTGAGTGAGTGTGTTCCTGACGTATTCATATGCAAGTGCATGTGCGTGTGAGTGTTCGTGTAGGTCTACGTGTGTGTGTGTGTGTGTTGTGTGTTTGTGTGTGTTCGCCGAATTCTCCTCAATGCACCCGAAATCAATGCCAGTTGGTGTGTGTCTTGTGACGTGGAGATGAGATTGGCGGTTGAGTTTCAGTGGGTGTAGTGTGCAGTTGGTGGATTGTAGTGACTTCGGTGTAGCAGTGATCCAATTGGAGCGGAGAGGAGTGTAGTGAATTTGATCGACGGCGTTCTCTTCGACAGAACACGTTGGAACAAGCAGATTTGTGTGAGAAGCCGGATGTGGATTTCGAAGTGTATTCGAAAGTGGATGTGGAAGTGGAAGTGAATGTGGTAGTGGAATTGGAATTGGAATTGGAATTGTAGGGGGAAGCAGGAGAAGAAGAGGAAGCACTGTAATGTGATCAGTGGAGGAGGGGGTAGAAGAGAGAGGGGTTTTCTAGCATGAAATGTGTGTATTTCATTCTGAGAGGTGTGTCAATCGGGGAAGGCAGCGTCACGTATAGCATGTAGTAATGCAATGAGATGATGACGTTCAGTTTGATAGGCAGTGTTGGTGGTGGTGGTGTGTGTGTGTGGGTGGGTGTGGGAGTTTTTGTGTGTGTTGGTGGTGTTGTTGTTTTTTGTTTTGCTGTTGCTGCTGCTGTGTGTGAGTTTGTTTGTGTGTGTTCGTGTGTTGATGAGTGTGTTTGAGTGTTGGTTTGATTGTGTATTAGTGCGTGTTTGTTTGTGGGCTTGAAAATGCTTGTCACCGCCTCGAGGGTGGAGACGAGGTGAGTTGGAGTACCTGGGCATCGATCCCAGTACCTCTCGCATGCTAAGCGAGCGCTCTACCATTTGAGCTAGTACCCCGACAACCAGCCTACCCATCAACACATCATCTCCCACAACAACCACAAACCTACAATCAACTACCATCAACACACACTTCTCACAAAATACACTCAATCTCTACAAACACCACACAGACCACACGTCACACAACTAATCAACATCAAATACCCCACAATTCACAAACAACACACAAACACACACGACAAATAACCAGGAAATACACATCCTCTTCTGCACACCACAACCACTCTCCTTACTTCTGTCTGGTTCGACTTGTCACGACAGGAGCAGGACCAGTGCCATTCATCTGACGAGGCTGCTTGTGATGACAGTTCTGGGAGGCGATGTGCACTATGCACTGATTCCAGTCGTGATCCCAACGATGTTTCAGGGTGTAGAGTGTGACTTCTATCTCGCTCTCCCACTCGCGCTCTCTCTCTCCCCCTCTCTGTAACTGTGTGTGCGTGTGCGTGCGTGTGTTTATCGTATCATCAGCTGGTCAAGTGTGATGAATTTCTCTCCAACTCGATTGATTGATTGATTGATGTGATCATGGAATGATGGTTGACCGATTCAATGTGTTACAGGATGGCGATATGTGTTGGTGATCCTTGCATATGTCGTTGAATGGATGAGACGACGAGATGCTACCGATCAGGTCAACATTCCGTCTCTTCGTCTTCCACTGATGACACCGATGAGTTCCTGTGTGTATGTGTGTCCCCGATTGCATGCATTTGTGCGTGGGTGTGTGTGAGTGTGTGAGGGAGTGAGTGAGTCAGTGAGTGAGTGAGTGAGTCAGTGAGTGAGTGAGTGAGTCAGTGAGTGAGTGTGTTCCTGACGTATTCATATGCAAGTGCATGTGCGTGTGAGTGTTCGTGTAGGTCTACGTGTGTGTGTGTGTGTGTGTGTGTTTGTGTGTGTTCGCCGAATTCTCCTCAATGCACCCGAAATCAATGCCAGTTGGTGTGTGTCTTGTGACGTGGAGATGAGATTGGCGGTTGAGTTTCAGTGGGTGTAGTGTGCAGTTGGTGGATTGTAGTGACTTCGGTGTAGCAGTGATCCAATTGGAGCGGAGAGGAGTGTAGTGAATTTGATCGACGGCGTTCTCTTCGACAGAACACGTTGGAACAAGCAGATTTGTGTGAGAAGCCGGATGTGGATTTCGAAGTGTATTCGAAAGTGGATGTGGAAGTGGAAGTGAATGTGGTAGTGGAATTGGAATTGGAATTGGAATTGTAGGGGGAAGCAGGAGAAGAAGAGGAAGCACTGTAATGTGATCAGTGGAGGAGGGGGTAGAAGAGAGAGGGGTTTTCTAGCATGAAATGTGTGTATTTCATTCTGAGAGGTGTGTCAATCGGGGAAGGCAGCGTCACGTATAGCATGTAGTAATGCAATGAGATGATGACGTTCAGTTTGATAGGCAGTGTTGGTGGTGGTGGTGTGTGTGTGTGTGTGGGTGGGTGGGGGAGTTTTTGTGTTTGTTGGTGGTGTTGTTGTTTTTTGTTTTGCTGTTGCTGCTGCTGTGTGTGAGTTTGTTTGTGTGTGTTCGTGTGTTGATGAGTGTGTTTGAGTGTTGGTTTGATTGTGTATTAGTGCGTGTTTGTTTGTGGGCTTGAAAATGCTTGTCACCGCCTCGAGGGTGGAGACGAGGTGAGTTGGAGTACCTGGGCATCGATCCCAGTACCTCTCGCATGCTAAGCGAGCGCTCTACCATTTGAGCTAGTACCCCGACAACCAGCCTACCCATCAACACATCATCTCCCACAACAACCACAAACCTACAATCAACTACCATCAACACACACTTCTCACAAAATACACTCAATCTCTACAAACACCACACAGACCACACGTCACACAACTAATCAACATCAAATACCCCACAATTCACAAACAACACACAAACACACACGACAAATAACCAGGAAATACACATCCTCTTCTGCACACCACAGCCACTCTCCTTACTTCTGTCTGGTTCGACTTGTCACGACAGGAGCAGGACCAGTGCCATTCATCTGACGAGGCTGCTTGTGATGACAGTTCTGGGAGGCGATGTGCACTATGCACTGATTCCAGTCGTGATCCCAACGATGTTTCAGGGTGTAGAGTGTGACTTCTATCTCGCTCTCCCACTCGCGCTCTCTCTCTCCCCCTCTCTGTAACTGTGTGTGCGTGTGCGTGCGTGTGTTTATCGTATCATCAGCTGGTCAAGTGTGATGAATTTCTCTCCAACTCGATTGATTGATTGATTGATGTGATCATGGAATGATGGTTGACCGATTCAATGTGTTACAGGATGGCGATATGTGTTGGTGATCCTTGCATATGTCGTTGAATGGATGAGACGACGAGATGCTACCGATCAGGTCAACATTCCGTCTCTTCGTCTTCCACTGATGACACCGATGAGTTCCTGTGTGTATGTGTGTCCCCGATTGCATGCATTTGTGCGTGGGTGTGTGTGAGTGTGTGAGGGAGTGAGTGAGTGAGTGAGTGAGTGAGTGAGTGAGTGAGTGAGTCAGTGAGTGAGTGTGTTCCTGACGTATTCATATGCAAGTGCATGTGCGTGTGAGTGTTCGTGTAGGTCTACGTGTGTGTGTGTGTGTGTTTGTGTGTTTGTGTGTGTTCGCCGAATTCTCCTCAATGCACCCGAAATCAATGCCAGTTGGTGTGTGTCTTGTGACGTGGAGATGAGATTGGCGGTTGAGTTTCAGTGGGTGTAGTGTGCAGTTGGTGGATTGTAGTGACTTCGGTGTAGCAGTGATCCAATTGGAGCGGAGAGGAGTGTAGTGAATTTGATCGACGGCGTTCTCTTCGACAGAACACGTTGGAACAAGCAGATTTGTGTGAGAAGCCGGATGTGGATTTCGAAGTGTATTCGAAAGTGGATGTGGAAGTGGAAGTGAATGTGGTAGTGGAATTGGAATTGGAATTGGAATTGTAGGGGGAAGCAGGAGAAGAAGAGGAAGCACTGTAATGTGATCAGTGGAGGAGGGGGTAGAAGAGAGAGGGGTTTTCTAGCATGAAATGTGTGTATTTCATTCTGAGAGGTGTGTCAATCGGGGAAGGCAGCGTCACGTATAGCATGTAGTAATGCAATGAGATGATGACGTTCAGTTTGATAGGCAGTGTTGGTGGTGGTGGTGTGTGTGTGTGGGTGGGGGGGGGAGTTTTTGTGTGTGTTGGTGGTGTTGTTGTTTTTTGTTTTGCTGTTGCTGCTGCTGTGTGTGAGTTTGTTTGTGTGTGTTCGTGTGTTGATGAGTGTGTTTGAGTGTTGGTTTGATTGTGTATTAGTGCGTGTTTGTTTGTGGGCTTGAAAATGCTTGTCACCGCCTCGAGGGTGGAGACGAGGTGAGTTGGAGTACCTGGGCATCGATCCCAGTACCTCTCGCATGCTAAGCGAGCGCTCTACCATTTGAGCTAGTACCCCGACAACCAGCCTACCCATCAACACATCATCTCCCACAACAACCACAAACCTACAATCAACTACCATCAACACACACTTCTCACAAAATACACTCAATCTCTACAAACACCACACAGACCACACGTCACACAACTAATCAACATCAAATACCCCACAATTCACAAACAACACACAAACACACACGACAAATAACCAGGAAATACACATCCTCTTCTGCACACCACAGCCACTCTCCTTACTTCTGTCTGGTTCGACTTGTCACGACAGGAGCAGGACCAGTGCCATTCATCTGACGAGGCTGCTTGTGATGACAGTTCTGGGAGGCGATGTGCACTATGCACTGATTCCAGTCGTGATCCCAACGATGTTTCAGGGTGTAGAGTGTGACTTCTATCTCGCTCTCCCACTCGCGCGCTCTCTCTCCCCCTCTCTGTAACTGTGTGTGCGTGTGCGTGCGTGTGTTTATCGTATCATCAGCTGGTCAAGTGTGATGAATTTCTCTCCAACTCGATTGATTGATTGATTGATGTGATCATGGAATGATGGTTGACCGATTCAATGTGTTACAGGATGGCGATATGTGTTGGTGATCCTTGCATATGTCGTTGAATGGATGAGACGACGAGATGCTACCGATCAGGTCAACATTCCGTCTCTTCGTCTTCCACTGATGACACCGATGAGTTCCTGTGTGTATGTGTGTCCCCGATTGCATGCATTTGTGCGTGGGTGTGTGTGAGTGTGTGAGTGAGTGAGTGAGTGAGTGAGTCAGTGAGTGAGTGAGTCAGTGAGTGAGTGAGTGTGTTCCTGACGTATTCATATGCAAGTGCATGTGCGTGTGAGTGTTCGTGTAGGTCTACGTGTGTGTGTGTGTGTGTTGTGTGTTTGTGTGTGTTCGCCGAATTCTCCTCAATGCACCCGAAATCAATGCCAGTTGGTGTGTGTCTTGTGACGTGGAGATGAGATTGGCGGTTGAGTTTCAGTGGGTGTAGTGTGCAGTTGGTGGATTGTAGTGACTTCGGTGTAGCAGTGATCCAATTGGAGCGGAGAGGAGTGTAGTGAATTTGATCGACGGCGTTCTCTTCGACAGAACACGTTGGAACAAGCAGATTTGTGTGAGAAGCCGGATGTGGATTTCGAAGTGTATTCGAAAGTGGATGTGGAAGTGGAAGTGAATGTGGTAGTGGAATTGGAATTGGAATTGGAATTGTAGGGGGAAGCAGGAGAAGAAGAGGAAGCACTGTAATGTGATCAGTGGAGGAGGGGGTAGAAGAGAGAGGGGTTTTCTAGCATGAAATGTGTGTATTTCATTCTGAGAGGTGTGTCAATCGGGGAAGGCAGCGTCACGTATAGCATGTAGTAATGCAATGAGATGATGACGTTCAGTTTGATAGGCAGTGTTGGTGGTGGTGGTGTGTGTGTGTGGGTGGGTGTGGGAGTTTTTGTGTGTGTTGGTGGTGTTGTTGTTTTTTGTTTTGCTGTTGCTGCTGCTGTGTGTGAGTTTGTTTGTGTGTGTTCGTGTGTTGATGAGTGTGTTTGAGTGTTGGTTTGATTGTGTATTAGTGCGTGTTTGTTTGTGGGCTTGAAAATGCTTGTCACCGCCTCGAGGGTGGAGACGAGGTGAGTTGGAGTACCTGGGCATCGATCCCAGTACCTCTCGCATGCTAAGCGAGCGCTCTACCATTTGAGCTAGTACCCCGACAACCAGCCTACCCATCAACACATCATCTCCCACAACAACCACAAACCTACAATCAACTACCATCAACACACACTTCTCACAAAATACACTCAATCTCTACAAACACCACACAGACCACACGTCACACAACTAATCAACATCAAATACCCCACAATTCACAAACAACACACAAACACACACGACAAATAACCAGGAAATACACATCCTCTTCTGCACACCACAGCCACTCTCCTTACTTCTGTCTGGTTCGACTTGTCACGACAGGAGCAGGACCAGTGCCATTCATCTGACGAGGCTGCTTGTGATGACAGTTCTGGGAGGCGATGTGCACTATGCACTGATTCCAGTCGTGATCCCAACGATGTTTCAGGGTGTAGAGTGTGACTTCTATCTCGCTCTCCCACTCGCGCTCTCTCTCTCCCCCTCTCTGTAACTGTGTGTGCGTGTGCGTGCGTGTGTTTATCGTATCATCAGCTGGTCAAGTGTGATGAATTTCTCTCCAACTCGATTGATTGATTGATTGATGTGATCATGGAATGATGGTTGACCGATTCAATGTGTTACAGGATGGCGATATGTGTTGGTGATCCTTGCATATGTCGTTGAATGGATGAGACGACGAGATGCTACCGATCAGGTCAACATTCCGTCTCTTCGTCTTCCACTGATGACACCGATGAGTTCCTGTGTGTATGTGTGTCCCCGATTGCATGCATTTGTGCGTGGGTGTGTGTGAGTGTGTGAGTGAGTGAGTGAGTGAGTGAGTCAGTGAGTGAGTGAGTGAGTCAGTGAGTGAGTGTGTTCCTGACGTATTCATATGCAAGTGCATGTGCGTGTGAGTGTTCGTGTAGGTCTACGTGTGTGTGTGTGTGTGTGTGTGTTTGTGTGTGTTCGCCGAATTCTCCTCAATGCACCCGAAATCAATGCCAGTTGGTGTGTGTCTTGTGACGTGGAGATGAGATTGGCGGTTGAGTTTCAGTGGGTGTAGTGTGCAGTTGGTGGATTGTAGTGACTTCGGTGTAGCAGTGATCCAATTGGAGCGGAGAGGAGTGTAGTGAATTTGATCGACGGCGTTCTCTTCGACAGAACACGTTGGAACAAGCAGATTTGTGTGAGAAGCCGGATGTGGATTTCGAAGTGTATTCGAAAGTGGATGTGGAAGTGGAAGTGAATGTGGTAGTGGAATTGGAATTGGAATTGGAATTGTAGGGGGAAGCAGGAGAAGAAGAGGAAGCACTGTAATGTGATCAGTGGAGGAGGGGGTAGAAGAGAGAGGGGTTTTCTAGCATGAAATGTGTGTATTTCATTCTGAGAGGTGTGTCAATCGGGGAAGGCAGCGTCACGTATAGCATGTAGTAATGCAATGAGATGATGACGTTCAGTTTGATAGGCAGTGTTGGTGGTGGTGGTGTGTGTGTGTGTGTGGGTGGGTGTGGGTGTTTTTGTGTGTGTTGGTGGTGTTGTTGTTTTTTGTTTTGCTGTTGCTGCTGCTGTGTGTGAGTTTGTTTGTGTGTGTTCGTGTGTTGATGAGTGTGTTTGAGTGTTGGTTTGATTGTGTATTAGTGCGTGTTTGTTTGTGGGCTTGAAAATGCTTGTCACCGCCTCGAGGGTGGAGACGAGGTGAGTTGGAGTACCTGGGCATCGATCCCAGTACCTCTCGCATGCTAAGCGAGCGCTCTACCATTTGAGCTAGTACCCCGACAACCAGCCTACCCATCAACACATCATCTCCCACAACAACCACAAACCTACAATCAACTACCATCAACACACACTTCTCACAAAATACACTCAATCTCTACAAACACCACACAGACCACACGTCACACAACTAATCAACATCAAATACCCCACAATTCACAAACAACACACAAACACACACGACAAATAACCAGGAAATACACATCCTCTTCTGCACACCACAACCACTCTCCTTACTTCTGTCTGGTTCGACTTGTCACGACAGGAGCAGGACCAGTGCCATTCATCTGACGAGGCTGCTTGTGATGACAGTTCTGGGAGGCGATGTGCACTATGCACTGATTCCAGTCGTGATCCCAACGATGTTTCAGGGTGTAGAGTGTGACTTCTATCTCGCTCTCCCACTCGCGCTCTCTCTCTCCCCCTCTCTGTAACTGTGTGTGCGTGTGCGTGCGTGTGTTTATCGTATCATCAGCTGGTCAAGTGTGATGAATTTCTCTCCAACTCGATTGATTGATTGATTGATGTGATCATGGAATGATGGTTGACCGATTCAATGTGTTACAGGATGGCGATATGTGTTGGTGATCCTTGCATATGTCGTTGAATGGATGAGACGACGAGATGCTACCGATCAGGTCAACATTCCGTCTCTTCGTCTTCCACTGATGACACCGATGAGTTCCTGTGTGTATGTGTGTCCCCGATTGCATGCATTTGTGCGTGGGTGTGTGTGAGTGTGTGAGTGACTGAGTGAGTGAGTGAGTCAGTGAGTGAGTGAGTGAGTCAGTGAGTGAGTGTGTTCCTGACGTATTCATATGCAAGTGCATGTGCGTGTGAGTGTTCGTGTAGGTCTACGTGTGTGTGTGTGTGTGTGTGTGTTTGTGTGTGTTCGCCGAATTCTCCTCAATGCACCCGAAATCAATGCCAGTTGGTGTGTGTCTTGTGACGTGGAGATGAGATTGGCGGTTGAGTTTCAGTGGGTGTAGTGTGCAGTTGGTGGATTGTAGTGACTTCGGTGTAGCAGTGATCCAATTGGAGCGGAGAGGAGTGTAGTGAATTTGATCGACGGCGTTCTCTTCGACAGAACACGTTGGAACAAGCAGATTTGTGTGAGAAGCCGGATGTGGATTTCGAAGTGTATTCGAAAGTGGATGTGGAAGTGGAAGTGAATGTGGTAGTGGAATTGGAATTGGAATTGGAATTGTAGGGGGAAGCAGGAGAAGAAGAGGAAGCACTGTAATGTGATCAGTGGAGGAGGGGGTAGAAGAGAGAGGGGTTTTCTAGCATGAAATGTGTGCATTTCATTCTGAGAGGTGTGTCAATCGGGGAAGGCAGCGTCACGTATAGCATGTAGTAATGCAATGAGATGATGACGTTCAGTTTGATAGGCAGTGTTGGTGGTGGTGGTGTGTGTGTGTGGGTGGGTGTGGGTGTTTTTGTGTGTGTTGCCGGTGTTGTTGTTTTTGTTTTGCTGTTGCCGCTGCTGTGTGTGAGTTTGTTTGTGTGTGTTCGTGTGTTGATGAGTGTGTTTGAGTGTTGGTTTGATTGTGTATTAGTGCGTGTTTGTTTGTGGGCTTGAGAATGCTTGTCACCGCCTCGAGGGTGGAGACGAGGTGAGTTGGAGTACCTGGGCATCGATCCCAGTACCTCTCGCATGCTAAGCGAGCGCTCTACCATTTGAGCTAGTACCCCGACAACCAGCCTACCCATCAACACATCATCTCCCACAACAACCACAAACCTACAATCAACTACCATCAACACACACTTCTCACAAAATACACTCAATCTCTACAAACACCACACAGACCACACGTCACACAACTAATCAACATCAAATACCCCACAATTCACAAACAACACACAAACACACACGACAAATAACCAGGAAATACACATCCTCTTCTGCACACCACAACCACTCTCCTTACTTCTGTCTGGTTCGACTTGTCACGACAGGAGCAGGACCAGTGCCATTCATCTGACGAGGCTGCTTGTGATGACAGTTCTGGGAGGCGATGTGCACTATGCACTGATTCCAGTCGTGATCCCAACGATGTTTCAGGGTGTAGAGTGTGACTTCTATCTCGCTCTCCCACTCGCGCTCTCTCTCTCTCCCCTCTCTGTAACTGTGTGTGCGTGTGCGTGCGTGTGTTTATCGTATCATCAGCTGGTCAAGTGTGATGAATTTCTCTCCAACTCGATTGATTGATTGATTGATGTGATCATGGAATGATGGTTGACCGATTCAATGTGTTACAGGATGGCGATATGTGTTGGTGATCCTTGCATATGTCGTTGAATGGATGAGACGACGAGATGCTACCGATCAGGTCAACATTCCGTCTCTTCGTCTTCCACTGATGACACCGATGAGTTCCTGTGTGTATGTGTGTCCCCGATTGCATGCATTTGTGCGTGGGTGTGTGTGAGTGTGTGAGTGACTGAGTGAGTGAGTGAGTCAGTGAGTGAGTGAGTGTGTTCCTGACGTATTCATATGCAAGTGCATGTGCGTGTGAGTGTTCGTGTAGGTCTACGTGTGTGTGTGTGTGTGTGTGTGTTTGTGTGTGTTCGCCGAATTCTCCTCAATGCACCCGAAATCAATGCCAGTTGGTGTGTGTCTTGTGACGTGGAGATGAGATTGGCGGTTGAGTTTCAGTGGGTGTAGTGTGCAGTTGGTGGATTGTAGTGACTTCGGTGTAGCAGTGATCCAATTGGAGCGGAGAGGAGTGTAGTGAATTTGATCGACGGCGTTCTCTTCGACAGAACACGTTGGAACAAGCAGATTTGTGTGAGAAGCCGGATGTGGATTTCGAAGTGTATTCGAAAGTGGATGTGGAAGTGGAAGTGAATGTGGTAGTGGAATTGGAATTGGAATTGGAATTGTAGGGGGAAGCAGGAGAAGAAGAGGAAGCACTGTAATGTGATCAGTGGAGGAGGGGGTAGAAGAGAGAGGGGTTTTCTAGCATGAAATGTGTGCATTTCATTCTGAGAGGTGTGTCAATCGAGGAAGGCAGCGTCACGTATAGCATGTAGTAATGCAATGAGATGATGACGTTCAGTTTGATAGGCAGTGTTGGTGGTGGTGGTGTGTGTGTGTGGGTGGGTGTGGGTGTTCTTGTGTGTGTTGCCGGTGTTATTGTTTTTGTTTTGCTATTGCCGCTGCTGTGTGTGAGTTTGTTTGTGTGTGTTCGTGTGTTGATGAGTGTGTTTGAGTGTTGGTTTGATTGTGTATTAGTGCGTGTTTGTTTGTGGGCTTGAAAATGCTTGTCACCGCCTCGAGGGTGGAGACGAGGTGAGTTGGAGTACCTGGGCATCGATCCCAGTACCTCTCGCATGCTAAGCGAGCGCTCTACCATTTGAGCTAGTACCCCGACAACCAGCCTACCCATCAACACATCATCTCCCACAACAACCACAAACCTACAATCAACTACCATCAACACACACTTCTCACAAAATACACTCAATCTCTACAAACACCACACAGACCACACGTCACACAACTAATCAACATCAAATACCCCACAATTCACAAACAACACACAAACACACACGACAAATAACCAGGAAATACACATCCTCTTCTGCACACCACAACCACTCTCCTTACTTCTGTCTGGTTCGACTTGTCACGACAGGAGCAGGACCAGTGCCATTCATCTGACGAGGCTGCTTGTGATGACAGTTCTGGGAGGCGATGTGCACTATGCACTGATTCCAGTCGTGATCCCAACGATGTTTCAGGGTGTAGAGTGTGACTTCTATCTCGCTCTCCCACTCGCGCGCTCTCTCTCTCCCCTCTCTGTAACTGTGTGTGCGTGTGCGTGCGTGTGTTTATCGTATCATCAGCTGGTCAAGTGTGATGAATTTCTCTCCAACTCGATTGATTGATTGATTGATGTGATCATGGAATGATGGTTGACCGATTCAATGTGTTACAGGATGGCGATATGTGTTGGTGATCCTTGCATATGTCGTTGAATGGATGAGACGACGAGATGCTACCGATCAGGTCAACATTCCGTCTCTTCGTCTTCCACTGATGACACCGATGAGTTCCTGTGTGTATGTGTGTCCCCGATTGCATGCATTTGTGCGTGGGTGTGTGTGAGTGTGTGAGTGACTGAGTGAGTGAGTGAGTCAGTGAGTGAGTGAGTGTGTTCCTGACGTATTCATATGCAAGTGCATGTGCGTGTGAGTGTTCGTGTAGGTCTACGTGTGTGTGTGGGTGTGTGTTTGTGTGTGTTCGCCGAATTCTCCTCAATGCACCCGAAATCAATGCCAGTTGGTGTGTGTCTTGTGACGTGGAGATGAGATTGGCGGTTGAGTTTCAGTGGGTGTAGTGTGCAGTTGGTGGATTGTAGTGACTTCGGTGTAGCAGTGATCCAATTGGAGCGGAGAGGAGTGTAGTGAATTTGATCGACGGCGTTCTCTTCGACAGAACACGTTGGAACAAGCAGATTTGTGTGAGAAGCCGGATGTGGATTTCGAAGTGTATTCGAAAGTGGATGTGGAAGTGGAAGTGAATGTGGTAGTGGAATTGGAATTGGAATTGGAATTGTAGGGGGAAGCAGGAGAAGAAGAGGAAGCACTGTAATGTGATCAGTGGAGGAGGGGGTAGAAGAGAGAGGGGTTTTCTAGCATGAAATGTGTGTATTTCATTCTGAGAGGTGTGTCAATCGGGGAAGGCAGCGTCACGTATAGCATGTAGTAATGCAATGAGATGATGACGTTCAGTTTGATAGGCAGTGTTGGTGGTGGTGGTGTGTGTGTGTGGGTGGGTGTGGGTGTTTTTGTGTGTGTTGCCGGTGTTATTGTTTTTTGTTTTGCTATTGCTGCTGCTGTGTGTGAGTTTGTTTGTGTGTGTTCGTGTGTTGATGAGTGTGTTTGAGTGTTGGTTTGATTGTGTATTAGTGCGTGTTTGTTTGTGGGCTTGAAAATGCTTGTCACCGCCTCGAGGGTGGAGACGAGGTGAGTTGGAGTACCTGGGCATCGATCCCAGTACCTCTCGCATGCTAAGCGAGCGCTCTACCATTTGAGCTAGTACCCCGACAACCAGCCTACCCATCAACACATCATCTCCCACAACAACCACAAACCTACAATCAACTACCATCAACACACACTTCTCACAAAATACACTCAATCTCTACAAACACCACACAGACCACACGTCACACAACTAATCAACATCAAATACCCCACAATTCACAAACAACACACAAACACACACGACAAATAACCAGGAAATACACATCCTCTTCTGCACACCACAACCACTCTCCTTACTTCTGTCTGGTTCGACTTGTCACGACAGGAGCAGGACCAGTGCCATTCATCTGACGAGGCTGCTTGTGATGACAGTTCTGGGAGGCGATGTGCACTATGCACTGATTCCAGTCGTGATCCCAACGATGTTTCAGGGTGTAGAGTGTGACTTCTATCTCGCTCTCCCACTCGCGCTCTCTCTCTCTCCCCTCTCTGTAACTGTGTGTGCGTGTGCGTGCGTGTGTTTATCGTATCATCAGCTGGTCAAGTGTGATGAATTTCTCTCCAACTCGATTGATTGATTGATTGATGTGATCATGGAATGATGGTTGACCGATTCAATGTGTTACAGGATGGCGATATGTGTTGGTGATCCTTGCATATGTCGTTGAATGGATGAGACGACGAGATGCTACCGATCAGGTCAACATTCCGTCTCTTCGTCTTCCACTGATGACACCGATGAGTTCCTGTGTGTATGTGTGTCCCCGATTGCATGCATTTGTGCGTGGGTGTGTGTGAGTGTGTGAGTGACTGAGTGAGTGAGTGAGTCAGTGAGTGAGTGAGTGTGTTCCTGACGTATTCATATGCAAGTGCATGTGCGTGTGAGTGTTCGTGTAGGTCTACGTGTGTGTGTGGTGTGTGTTTGTGTGTGTTCGCCGAATTCTCCTCAATGCACCCGAAATCAATGCCAGTTGGTGTGTGTCTTGTGACGTGGAGATGAGATTGGCGGTTGAGTTTCAGTGGGTGTAGTGTGCAGTTGGTGGATTGTAGTGACTTCGGTGTAGCAGTGATCCAATTGGAGCGGAGAGGAGTGTAGTGAATTTGATCGACGGCGTTCTCTTCGACAGAACACGTTGGAACAAGCAGATTTGTGTGAGAAGCCGGATGTGGATTTCGAAGTGTATTCGAAAGTGGATGTGGAAGTGGAAGTGAATGTGGTAGTGGAATTGGAATTGGAATTGTAGGGGGAAGCAGGAGAAGAAGAGGAAGCACTGTAATGTGATCAGTGGAGGAGGGGGTAGAAGAGAGAGGGGTTTTCTAGCATGAAATGTGTGTATTTCATTCTGAGAGGTGTGTCAATCGGGGAAGGCAGCGTCACGTATAGCATGTAGTAATGCAATGAGATGATGACGTTCAGTTTGATAGGCAGTGTTGGTGGTGGTGGTGTGTGTGTGTGGGTGGGTGTGGGTGTTTTTGTGTGTGTTGGTGGTGTTGTTGTTGTTTGTTTTGCTGTTGCCGCTGCTGTGTGTGAGTTTGTTTGTGTGTGTTCGTGTGTTGATGAGTGTGTTTGAGTGTTGGTTTGATTGTGTATTAGTGCGTGTTTGTTTGTGGGCTTGAAAATGCTTGTCACCGCCTCGAGGGTGGAGACGAGGTGTGTTGGAGTACCTGGGCATCGATCCCAGTACCTCTCGCATGCTAAGCGAGCGCTCTACCATTTGAGCTAGTACCCCGACAACCAGCCTACCCATCAACACATCATCTCCCACAACAACCACAAACCTACAATCAACTACCATCAACACACACTTCTCACAAAATACACTCAATCTCTACAAACACCACACAGACCACACGTCACACAACTAATCAACATCAAATACCCCACAATTCACAAACAACACACAAACACACACGACAAATAACCAGGAAATACACATCCTCTTCTGCACACCACAACCACTCTCCTTACTTCTGTCTGGTTCGACTTGTCACGACAGGAGCAGGACCAGTGCCATTCATCTGACGAGGCTGCTTGTGATGACAGTTCTGGGAGGCGATGTGCACTATGCACTGATTCCAGTCGTGATCCCAACGATGTTTCAGGGTGTAGAGTGTGACTTCTATCTCGCTCTCCCACTCGCGCGCTCTCTCTCTCCCCTCTCTGTAACTGTGTGTGCGTGTGCGTGCGTGTGTTTATCGTATCATCAGCTGGTCAAGTGTGATGAATTTCTCTCCAACTCGATTGATTGATTGATTGATGTGATCATGGAATGATGGTTGACCGATTCAATGTGTTACAGGATGGCGATATGTGTTGGTGATCCTTGCATATGTCGTTGAATGGATGAGACGACGAGATGCTACCGATCAGGTCAACATTCCGTCTCTTCGTCTTCCACTGATGACACCGATGAGTTCCTGTGTGTATGTGTGTCCCCGATTGCATGCATTTGTGCGTGGGTGTGTGTGAGTGTGTGAGTGACTGAGTGAGTGAGTGAGTGAGTCAGTGAGTGAGTGAGTGAGTCAGTGAGTGAGTGTGTGTGTTCCTGACGTATTCATATGCAAGTGCATGTGCGTGTGAGTGTTCGTGTAGGTCTACGTGTGTGTGTGTTTGTGTGTTTGTGTGTGTTCGCCGAATTCTCCTCAATGCACCCGAAATCAATGCCAGTTGGTGTGTGTCTTGTGACGTGGAGATGAGATTGGCGGTTGAGTTTCAGTGGGTGTAGTGTGCAGTTGGTGGATTGTAGTGACTTCGGTGTAGCAGTGATCCAATTGGAGCGGAGAGGAGTGTAGTGAATTTGATCGACGGCGTTCTCTTCGACAGAACACGTTGGAACAAGCAGATTTGTGTGAGAAGCCGGATGTGGATTTCGAAGTGTATTCGAAAGTGGATGTGGAAGTGGAAGTGAATGTGGTAGTGGAATTGGAATTGGAATTGTAGGGGGAAGCAGGAGAAGAAGAGTAAGCACTGTAATGTGATCAGTGGAGGAGGGGGTAGAAGAGAGAGGGGTTTTCTAGCATGAAATGTGTGTATTTCATTCTGAGAGGTGTGTCAATCGGGGAAGGCAGCGTCACGTATAGCATGTAGTAATGCAATGAGATGATGACGTTCAGTTTGATAGGCAGTGTTGGTGGTGGTGGTGTGTGTGTGGGTGGGTGTGGGGAGGAGTTTTTGTGTTTGTTGGTGGTGTTGTTGTTGTTTGTTTTGCTGTTGCTGCTGCTGTGTGTGAGTTTGTTTGTGTGTGTTCGTGTGTTGATGAGTGTGTTTGAGTGTTGGTTTGATTGTGTATTAGTGCGTGTTTGTTTGTGGGCTTGAAAATGCTTGTCACCGCCTCGAGGGTGGAGACGAGGTGAGTTGGAGTACCTGGGCATCGATCCCAGTACCTCTCGCATGCTAAGCGAGCGCTCTACCATTTGAGCTAGTACCCCGACAACCAGCCTACCCATCAACACATCATCTCCCACAACAACCACAAACCTACAATCAACTACCATCAACACACACTTCTCACAAAATACACTCAATCTCTACAAACACCACACAGACCACACGTCACACAACTAATCAACATCAAATACCCCACAATTCACAAACAACACACAAACACACACGACAAATAACCAGGAAATACACATCCTCTTCTGCACACCACAACCACTCTCCTTACCTCTGTCTGGTTCGACTTGTCACGACAGGAGCAGGACCAGTGCCATTCATCTGACGAGGCTGCTTGTGATGACAGTTCTGGGAGGCGATGTGCACTATGCACTGATTCCAGTCGTGATCCCAACGATGTTTCAGGGTGTAGAGTGTGACTTCTATCTCGCTCTCCCACTCGCGCTCTCTCTCTCCCCCTCTCTGTAACTGTGTGTGCGTGTGCGTGCGTGTGTTTATCGTATCATCAGCTGGTCAAGTGTGATGAATTTCTCTCCAACTCGATTGATTGATTGATTGATGTGATCATGGAATGATGGTTGACCGATTTAATGTGTAGGGGACTAATATTAGAGTTCACTAACATTCCAAGTATAAAAGTAATAATCCAAGTCAGTGGAGTGTTAAATCACAATATATTACCAAAAATACAGTGACGAGTTATAGCAACAAAAAGGATTACTTGGTTATAAAGTGTAAGTCCTCGGCTACAAATTAATTATATAATCCACAGGCACGTTAACTGTTTGGACTGCGTCTGCTGTAGCTGCTGTGTTCCGGTTGTAGAAATGTCTTCGGTTGAAAGTAGTAGGCTCCTACAATAAATCCGAAGTATACAACACGGTGTGAGTGGAGCAAGTAAGCAGAAGTGACCAGGGAGAAGACGAAGTCTCCAACAGCAGAGTGTATTTTTCAATTGTACACGGAAGTTATGTATATTTCAACAAGAAGCGTTTTAAACAAAAATTATGTACAATATCTCGAATTTATACAAGTAACCAAAAAGTGTACAATCACATTGTTACGTACTCAACACGGCTCCCCCCTAGAGGTCCGGAGAGACAACCGGAAAATGATAAGTAAAACTATGAAGTAAATAATAATAGTAATAGCAACTTTTGGATAAAAATAGGGATATATTACAACATGCATAAACGCGAGAAGGTATGTGAATCATGTAAAGTCTGAAAGCATATACAATTGGTTCAGCAATAAAAATTGAAATAGAAAGTCATGTCACTTAAATTTGCACTAACCATGAACATAGATTTTTAATGTATAAAGAAAAATATGTAAATACACAGTAATTAAGGAGGGGAAAGAAACATTTAAAAAAATATGGATTAAAGATCAATAGTTTTTGGAAAGGACACTACCTGTTTTTTCGGTGAGGTACATATAAATAAATAATAGTGATAGTAACATCAAAGTTTACGACGAAATACTAACGGTCATGATGATAATGTCTAAACGAAAAAGATAATAATAATTTTTAATTATTTTTCTTTTGTTAGTCCTCAAAATGAACGTAGCGAGCCGGTTTACTGATTTGCCGACCACTACGTGTGTGATATGGAGGGAGGATAAGACTTGGTGCCGGTGGAGGGGAATCGGATGTTTGATTATTTGATTGCGCAGCTGCCGATGTAGATTCGAAGTCGTTGTCGGTGTATGCGGGTTTGATTCGATCAATTGAAACAGTCTCTCGTCTTCCATTCTTGTTCACTGTAAAGTGTTTGTCTGAACGTTTAATAACTTGAAAGGGTCCTTCGTATGGAGGTTGCAATCCTTTTCTGATGGCGTCGACTCGAATGAAGACGAATTTGCAAGTTTGTAGATGTTTGTTGATCTGATCTCTTCGGGGAGATTGTCGAGGTGCTGTTGGTTGAAGTTGAAGCATTTGTCTAGTTAATCGGTTAGTGAAGTCGGCAATGTTCACGTCTGTGGAATCGGCTGAGGGGACTAGCTGTCCAGGCAAGGTTAGGTTGGTGCCATAGACAAGTTGAGCCGGTGTACATCCTAAATCTTCTTTGATAGTAGAACGGATACCAAGTAAAATCAAAGGTAAGTATTCACTCCACTTAGATGTATCATTCTGCGCCATCAGGGAGCTTTTCAGTTGTCTGTGGAATCTTTCCACTAGACCATTCGCTGCCGGATGATAGGCTGTTGTGGAGATATGTTTCACTCCCAGAAGTCTCGTCAGTTCGCGAAAGAGTGTCGATTGGAATTGAGGACCGCGGTCGGATGTAATAGTAGTTGGTACACCGTAGTTTGACACCCAACGGTCGAGAAAAACTAAAGCAACGTTTTCAGCAGATATGTCGTTTAAGGGGCATGCAATAGCCCAACGAGTAAATCTATCAATCGCTGTCAGGATATGTGTATATCCCCTTGATGTTGGCAATGGTCCCACGATATCTATATGGATATGCTGAAATCTCCTTTCGGGTAATTTAAACGTCTTCGGGGTTGTAATAGTGTGGCGGTGTACTTTGGAGCATTGGCATTGGATACATTCTCGTGCCCATCTCCGAATGTCAGAGTTCATTTTAGGCCACACGAAGCGTTCGCTGATCAGTCTGACCGTGGCGCGTACTCCAGGGTGGGAAAGCGAATGTAAATGTTCGAACAATGCTTTTCGGCAACTGAGAGGGACAAATGGACGATTAGTGCCGGTAGATACATCGCAGACTATGGTTGCATCTGATAAGGGGATAGGCACATCTTTGAGTTGTAAGGAAGAGTTTCTGCGGCAGGTTTGGAGTTCAACGTCATCTTTTTGTAATTGAGCCATACGATCAAGACTGATGTCTACCGACGTTTGGAGCTGGTTAATGTCACTTCTTGAAAGAGAATCGGCTACCACGTTCGCATCCCCTTTGATGTACTGAATGTCGGTTGAAAATTGGGAGATATAATCCAACTGTCTGGCTTCTCTAGGGGAGTGTTTATCAAGTGAAGTAGTGAAAGCATGACACAGGGGCTTGTGGTCAGTAAAAATAGTGAAATGCCGGCCCTGTAGTAAGTAACTGAAATGCTTCACTGCAAGATATATGGCCAGCAATTCTCTCCCAAAAGTGCTGTATCGTGTCTGAGCCGGTTCCAACTTCTTAGAAAAGAATGCGAGTGGGGTGACTTCGCCCTTCATCTTTTGTTGTAATACTGCCCCTACAGCTACTTGGGAGGCATCTGTGCACAAAATAAGCGACGCTTCGGGGTTGATATGGGATAGCATAGTGACTCTGGATAAGGCATCTTTTGCGTTGCAAAATGATTCGCGTGCTTCAGCTGACCACTGAAACTTTTTAGGATCATTTTTAAGGAGGTCGGTTAACGGCTGGACGATGGAGGCACACGAAGGAATGAAACGCCGATAGAAATTAAACATCCCCAAAAAACGTCTGACCTTCTTGAGTGAATCTGGTTCGGGGAAGTTTTTGATGGACTCTATCTTTTCCTCCGTAGGCGTAATACCATTCGTGGTTATGTGGTGTCCCAGAAACTGTATAGAGGAGACACCGAATATGCACTTTTTGGGGTTAATGACGACTCCATATTGCTCAAATCGTTGAAATAAGATGGTGAGGTGATCAGTATGTTCTTCGGGCGACGAGCTAGCAATTAAAACGTCATCGATATATACAAATACAAAGTCCAAACCTTGTGTGACCTGATCCATGAAACGTTGGAAGGATTGTGCTGCGTTCTTTAGGCCAAATGGCATGCGGAGAAATTCAAACAAACCGAAAGGTGTGATGATGGCCGTTTTTTCGATATCCTCTTGGGCAACTGGTATTTGGTGATAGGCCCTGACCAAGTCTACTTTAGAAAAAATGGTTTTTCCGTGTAATGTCAGGGAGAAATCATGAAGATGAGGAATAGGATAACGGTCGGGAACTGTGGCATTGTTTAAATGTCGGTAATCCCCACATGGCCTCCAATCATGATCAGCTTTAGGCACCATGTGTAAGGGCGAAGACCAAGGACTATTGGAGGGTCTGATGATGCCGAGCTGCATCATGTGTTCAAATTCTGCCTTGGCTGCTGCCAATTTGTCCGGGGGTAATCTACGGGGACGAGCACGAACTGGTTGACCCGTAGTAACTATCTTGTGAGTAACTGTGTGAGGGACGTCCTCGATGTTGTACGACGGCTTAAGAATTTTAGGGAAACGGTGAAGTAGGGAGGAAAAAGGGCAATCTGCTGGTCTTTCAATACTGATATTATAGACAGAATAGCTGGAGATAATTCCATGGATCTTTAGATGGGTGTTGTTATCAATCAGTTTTTTATTGTTGACGTCAACTAACAGGTTGAAATTACTCAAGAAATCTGCTCCGAGGATGGCGTGACTGACGTCGGCTACTATGAAAATCCATGTGAAACGCCGACGTAAACCTAGATCCAGTATGAGGGATTGCTCTCCATACGTCTGTATGCTTGTGTGGTTAGCTGCCCGGAGAGACAGTTTTCCGGGTGTCCGTGTAGATCGCCTGGATAGTGAAGGAGGGATTACGCTAACTTCTGCTCCCGTGTCTACCAGGAATAAAGTGTCTGAAGTTTTATCCTTCACATAGAAGAGGCGACTTGTTTGCTTGCCAGTAACAGCTGTCGCCATCACTGTCTGGCTGAGGCGTTTCCCTGAGCCTGGTTGGCTTCGCTAAAGCTGCACGGTTTTACACATTTCAGGGCATGACGTCCAAACTTCCAGTGATACCAGCATATATTGCTATCCCGAGAAGACGTGTAAGAACGCTGTCGTGAGAAGGATCGTCGTCGTGATGGTGACCTTCTTTGTGAACTCCGTCTCCGGACTTGTCGATCAGACTTATTAGTTTCCAACTTGTCAATCCTTGCCGCTAAGTCTGCAATGGCGGCGAGTATCGGTGTGTCTGCCGTGGGTGTGGAATGACACGGTGTGGCACTATCAGATGCTACGTGACTTATGGTGTTATCGGATAAAACATCCATAATACTATCTGCCATGTCACTTAGTTGGTCTAAGTCATACGACTTTCCTGAGATGATTAAAATTTGCTGGACATTTCTAGGTAAACGTTGCAACCACATCTGTTTCAGCACTACCTCGTCTACTTTATGATGTCCGATTAACTGGCGCATGTGCCTGAGCAGCTGGGATGGTTTACGTGGGCCTAGTTCACAGCCTGTGAGCAATTGTTGGATTCTTTTCTCATCCGACAAACTGGTACGTTGTATGAGGAGGGCTTTAAGTTTATCAAATTGATGTTCCGTCGGAGGATCTTCGATGAAATCGCTGATTTCTGTCAATACTGACGGAGGGAGTTCTGCCAGCACCATACCATATTTGGCTATTTGGGACTTAATGCCCCGTGCTTCTAGCAACGGTTCAATTACCGCAAACCAAATCCTTGGTTCTGCGAAACCGTATTGGGGTAAACGAAAATCAGTGATGGCATTTATTGTGGCATTTGTCTCGCTATTAGTTGTCTGCTCGTTTGATGTACCGGACTGAGGTGATGACATTATAAATATGAGGTTATTGGTGCAAATTAGGATACAAATATAAACCACACACAAAATCACAATGAATATAAAAATAGCAAAAATAAGAATATGAATATGCCAAAATAATCCGTGTTCTTATCGGGCTCACCAATTAATTTGTAGGGGACTAATATTAGAGTTCACTAACATTCCAAGTATAAAAGTAATAATCCAAGTCAGTGGAGTGTTAAATCACAATATATTACCAAAAATACAGTGACGAGTTATAGCAACAAAAAGGATTACTTGGTTATAAAGTGTAAGTCCTCGGCTACAAATTAATTATATAATCCACAGGCACGTTAATTGTTTGGACTGCGTCTGCTGTAGCTGCTGTGTTCCGGTTGTAGAAATGTCTTCGGTTGAAAGTAGTAGGCTCCTACAATAAATCCGAAGTATACAACACGGTGTGAGTGGAGCAAGTAAGCAGAAGTGACCAGGGAGAAGACGAAGTCTCCAACAGCAGAGTGTATTTTTCAATTGTACACGGAAGTTATGTATATTTCAACAAGAAGCGTTTTAAACAAAAATTATGTACAATATCTCGAATTTATACAAGTAACCAAAAAGTGTACAATCACATTGTTACGTACTCAACAAATGTGTTACAGGATGGCGATATGTGTTGGTGATCCTTGCATATGTCGTTGAATGGATGAGACGACGAGATGCTACCGATCAGGTCAACATTCCGTCTCTTCGTCTTCCACTGATGACACCGATGAGTTCCTGTGTGTATGTGTGTCCCCGATTGCATGCATTTGTGCGTGGGTGTGTGTGAGTGTGTGAGGGAGTGAGTGACTGAGTGAGTGACTGAGTGAGTGAGTCAGTGTGTGAGTGAGTCAGTGAGTGAGTGAGTGTGTTCCTGACGTATTCATATGCAAGTGCATGTGCGTGTGAGTGTTCGTGTAGGTCTACGTGTGTGTGTGTGTGTGTTTGTGTGTTTGTGTGTGTTCGCCGAATTCTCCTCAATGCACCCGAAATCAATGCCAGTTGGTGTGTGTCTTGTGACGTGGAGATGAGATTGGCGGTTGAGTTTCAGTGGGTGTAGTGTGCAGTTGGTGGATTGTAGTGACTTCGGTGTAGCAGTGATCCAATTGGAGCGGAGAGGAGTGTAGTGAATTTGATCGACGGCGTTCTCTTCGACAGAACACGTTGGAACAAGCAGATTTGTGTGAGAAGCCGGATGTGGATTTCGAAGTGTATTCGAAAGTGGATGTGGAAGTGGAAGTGAATGTGGTAGTGGAATTGGAATTGGAATTGGAATTGTAGGGGGAAGCAGGAGAAGAAGAGGAAGCACTGTAATGTGATCAGTGGAGGAGGGGGTAGAAGAGAGAGGGGTTTTCTAGCATGAAATGTGTGTATTTCATTCTGAGAGGTGTGTCAATCGGGGAAGGCAGCGTCACGTATAGCATGTAGTAATGCAATGAGATGATGACGTTCAGTTTGATAGGCAGTGTTGGTGGTGTGTGTGTGTGTGTGGGTGTGGGGAGGAGTTTTTGTGTTTGTTGGTGGTGTTGTTGTTGTTGTTGTTTGTTTTGCTATTGCCGCTGCTGTGTGTGAGTTTGTTTGTGTGTGTTCGTGTGTTGATGAGTGTGTTTGAGTGTTGGTTTGATTGTGTATTAGTGCGTGTTTGTTTGTGGGCTTGAAAATGCTTGTCACCGCCTCGAGGGTGGAGACGAGGTGAGTTGGAGTACCTGGGCATCGATCCCAGTACCTCTCGCATGCTAAGCGAGCGCTCTACCATTTGAGCTAGTACCCCGACAACCAGCCTACCCATCAACACATCATCTCCCACAACAACCACAAACCTACAATCAACTACCATCAACACACACTTCTCACAAAATACACTCAATCTCTACAAACACCACACAGACCACACGTCACACAACTAATCAACATCAAATACCCCACAATTCACAAACAACACACAAACACACACGACAAATAACCAGGAAATACACATCCTCTTCTGCACACCACAACCACTCTCCTTACCTCTGTCTGGTTCGACTTGTCACGACAGGAGCAGGACCAGTGCCATTCATCTGACGAGGCTGCTTGTGATGACAGTTCTGGGAGGCGATGTGCACTATGCACTGATTCCAGTCGTGATCCCAACGATGTTTCAGGGTGTAGAGTGTGACTTCTATATCGCTCTCCCACTCGCGCTCTCTCTCTTTCCCCTCTCTGTAATTGTGTGTGCGTGTGCGTGCGTGTGTTTATCGTATCATCAGCTGGTCAAGTGTGATGAATTTCTCTCCAACTCGATTGATTGATTGATTGATGTGATCATGGAATGATGGTTGACCGATTCAATGTGTTACAGGATGGCGATATGTGTTGGTGATCCTTGCATATGTCGTTGAATGGATGAGACGACGAGATGCTACCGATCAGGTCAACATTCCGTCTCTTCGTCTTCCACTGATGACACCGATGAGTTCCTGTGTGTATGTGTGTCCCCGATTGCATGCATTTGTGCGTGGGTGTGTGTGTGTGAGTGTGTGAGGGAGTGAGTGAGTGAGTGAGTCAGTGAGTGAGTGTGTTCCTGACGTATTCATATGCAAGTGCATGTGCGTGTGAGTGTTCGTGTAGGTCTACGTGTGTGTGTGTGTTTGTGTGTTTGTGTGTGTTCGCCGAATTCCCCTCAATGCACCCGAAATCAATGCCAGTTGGTGTGTGTCTTGTGACGTGGAGATGAGATTGGCGGTTGAGTTTCAGTGGGTGTAGTGTGCAGTTGGTGGATTGTAGTGACTTCGGTGTAGCAGTGATCCAATTGGAGCGGAGAGGAGTGTAGTGAATTTGATCGACGGCGTTCTCTTCGACAGAACACGTTGGAACAAGCAGATTTGTGTGAGAAGCCGGATGTGGATTTCGAAGTGTATTCGAAAGTGGATGTGGAAGTGGAAGTGAATGTGGTAGTGGAATTGGAATTGGAATTGTAGGGGGAAGCAGGAGAAGAAGAGGAAGCACTGTAATGTGATCAGTGGAGGAGGGGGTAGAAGAGAGAGGGGTTTTCTAGCATGAAATGTGTGTATTTCATTCTGAGAGGTGTGTCAATCGGGGAAGGCAGCGTCACGTATAGCATGTAGTAATGCCATGAGATGATGACGTTCAGTTTGATAGGCAGTGTTGGTGGTGTGTGTGTGTGTTTGTGGGTGGGTATGGGTGGGTGTTTTTGTGTGTGTTGGTGGTGTTGTTGTTGTTTGTTTTGCTGTTGCTGCTGCTGTGTGTGAGTTTGTTTGTGTGTGTTCGTGTGTTGATGAGTGTGTTTGAGTGTTGGTTTGATTGTGTATTAGTGCGTGTTTGTTTGTGGGCTTGAGAATGCTTGTCACCGCCTCGAGGGTGGAGACGAGGTGAGTTGGAGTACCTGGGCATCGATCCCAGTACCTCTCGCATGCTAAGCGAGCGCTCTACCATTTGAGCTAGTACCCCGACAACCAGCCTACCCATCAACACATCATCTCCCACAACAACCACAAACCTACAATCAACTACCATCAACACACACTTCTCACAAAATACACTCAATCTCTACAAACACCACACAGACCACACGTCACACAACTAATCAACATCAAATACCCCACAATTCACAAACAACACACAAACACACGCGACAAATAACCAGGAAATACACATCCTCTTCTGCACACCACAACCACTCTCCTTACCTCTGTCTGGTTCGACTTGTCACGACAGGAGCAGGACCAGTGCCATTCATCTGACGAGGCTGCTTGTGATGACAGTTCTGGGAGGCGATGTGCACTATGCACTGATTCCAGTCGTGATCCCAACGATGTTTCAGGGTGTAGAGTGTGACTTCTATCTCGCTCTCCCACTCGCGCTCTCTCTCTCTCCCCTCTCTGTAACTGTGTGTGCGTGTGCGTGCGTGTGTTTATCGTATCATCAGCTGGTCAAGTGTGATGAATTTCTCTCCAACTCGATTGATTGATTGATTGATGTGATCATGGAATGATGGTTGACCGATTCAATGTGTTACAGGATGGCGATATGTGTTGGTGATCCTTGCATATGTCGTTGAATGGATGAGACGACGAGATGCTACCGATCAGGTCAACATTCCGTCTCTTCGTCTTCCACTGATGACACCGATGAGTTCCTGTGTGTATGTGTGTCCCCGATTGCATGCATTTGTGCGTGGGTGTGTGTGCGTGAGTGTGCGAGGGAGTGAGTGAGTGAGTGAGTGAGTCAGTGAGTGAGTGTGTTCCTGACGTATTCATATGCAAGTGCATGTGCGTGTGAGTGTTCGTGTAGGTCTACGTGTGTGTGTGTGTTTGTGTGTGTTCGCCGAATTCCCCTCAATGCACCCGAAATCAATGCCAGTTGGTGTGTGTCTTGTGACGTGGAGATGAGATTGGCGGTTGAGTTTCAGTGGGTGTAGTGTGCAGTTGGTGGATTGTAGTGACTTCGGTGTAGCAGTGATCCAATTGGAGCGGAGAGGAGTGTAGTGAATTTGATCGACGGCGTTCTCTTCGACAGAACACGTTGGAACAAGCAGATTTGTGTGAGAAGCCGGATGTGGATTTCGAAGTGTATTCGAAAGTGGATGTGGAAGTGGAAGTGAATGTGGTAGTGGAATTGGAATTGGAATTGTAGGGGGAAGCAGGAGAAGAAGAGGAAGCACTGTAATGTGATCAGTGGAGGAGGGGGTAGAAGAGAGAGGGGTTTTCTAGCATGAAATGTGTGTATTTCATTCTGAGAGGTGTGTCAATCGGGGAAGGCAGCGTCACGTATAGCATGTAGTAATGCAATGAGATGATGACGTTCAGTTTGATAGGCAGTGTTGGTGGTGGTGGTGTGTGTGTGGGTGGGTGTGGGGAGGAGTTTTTGTGTTTGTTGGTGGTGTTGTTGTTGTTTGTTTTGCTGTTGCTGCTGCTGTGTGTGAGTTTGTTTGTGTGTGTTCGTGTGTTGATGAGTGTGTTTGAGTGTTGGTTTGATTGTGTATTAGTGCGTGTTTGTTTGTGGGCTTGAGAATGCTTGTCACCGCCTCGAGGGTGGAGACGAGGTGAGTTGGAGTACCTGGGCATCGATCCCAGTACCTCTCGCATGCTAAGCGAGCGCTCTACCATTTGAGCTAGTACCCCGACAACCAGCCTACCCATCAACACATCATCTCCCACAACAACCACAAACCTACAATCAACTACCATCAACACACACTTCTCACAAAATACACTCAATCTCTACAAACACCACACAGACCACACGTCACACAACTAATCAACATCAAATACCCCACAATTCACAAACAACACACAAACACACACGACAAATAACCAGGAAATACACATCCTCTTCTGCACACCACAACCACTCTCCTTACTTCTGTCTGGTTCGACTTGTCACGACAGGAGCAGGACCAGTGCCATTCATCTGACGAGGCTGCTTGTGATGACAGTTCTGGGAGGCGATGTGCACTATGCACTGATTCCAGTCGTGATCCCAACGATGTTTCAGGGTGTAGAGTGTGACTTCTATCTCGCTCTCCCACTCGCGCGCTCTCTCTCCTCTCTCTGTAACTGTGCGTGTGCGTGTGCGTGCGTGTGTTTATCGTATCATCAGCTGGTCAAGTGTGATGAATTTCTCTCCAACTCGATTGATTGATTGATTGATGTGATCATGGAATGATGGTTGACCGATTCAATGTGTTACAGGATGGCGATATGTGTTGGTGATCCTTGCATATGTCGTTGAATGGATGAGACGACGAGATGCTACCGATCAGGTCAACATTCCGTCTCTTCGTCTTCCACTGATGACACCGATGAGTTCCTGTGTGTATGTGTGTCCCCGATTGCATGCATTTGTGCGTGGGTGTGTGTGTGTGAGTGTGTGAGGGAGTGAGTGAGTGAGTGAGTCAGTGAGTGAGTGTGTTCCTGACGTATTCATATGCAAGTGCATGTGCGTGTGAGTGTTCGTGTAGGTCTACGTGTGTGTGTGTGTTTGTGTGTTTGTGTGTGTTCGCCGAATTCTCCTCAATGCACCCGAAATCAATGCCAGTTGGTGTGTGTCTTGTGACGTGGAGATGAGATTGGCGGTTGAGTTTCAGTGGGTGTAGTGTGCAGTTGGTGGATTGTAGTGACTTCGGTGTAGCAGTGATCCAATTGGAGCGGAGAGGAGTGTAGTGAATTTGATCGACGGCGTTCTCTTCGACAGAACACGTTGGAACAAGCAGATTTGTGTGAGAAGCCGGATGTGGATTTCGAAGTGTATTCGAAAGTGGATGTGGAAGTGGAAGTGAATGTGGTAGTGGAATTGGAATTGGAATTGTAGGGGGAAGCAGGAGAAGAAGAGGAAGCACTGTAATGTGATCAGTGGAGGAGGGGGTAGAAGAGAGAGGGGTTTTCTAGCATGAAATGTGTGTATTTCATTCTGAGAGGTGTGTCAATCGGGGAAGGCAGCGTCACGTATAGCATGTAGTAATGCAATGAGATGATGACGTTCAGTTTGATAGGCAGTGTTGGTGGTGGTGGTGTGTGTGTGTGGGTGTGGGGAGGAGTTTTTGTGTGTGTTGGTGGTGTTGTTGTTGTTTGTTTTGCTGTTGCTGCTGCTGTGTGTGAGTTTGTTTGTGTGTGTTCGTGTGTTGATGAGTGTGTTTGAGTGTTGGTTTGATTGTGTATTAGTGCGTGTTTGTTTGTGGGCTTGAGAATGCTTGTCACCGCCTCGAGGGTGGAGACGAGGTGAGTTGGAGTACCTGGGCATCGATCCCAGTACCTCTCGCATGCTAAGCGAGCGCTCTACCATTTGAGCTAGTACCCCGACAACCAGCCTACCCATCAACACATCATCTCCCACAACAACCACAAACCTACAATCAACTACCATCAACACACACTTCTCACAAAATACACTCAATCTCTACAAACACCACACAGACCACACGTCACACAACTAATCAACATCAAATACCCCACAATTCACAAACAACACACAAACACACACGACAAATAACCAGGAAATACACATCCTCTTCTGCACACCACAACCACTCTCCTTACTTCTGTCTGGTTCGACTTGTCACGACAGGAGCAGGACCAGTGCCATTCATCTGACGAGGCTGCTTGTGATGACAGTTCTGGGAGGCGATGTGCACTATGCACTGATTCCAGTCGTGATCCCAACGATGTTTCAGGGTGTAGAGTGTGACTTCTATCTCGCTCTCCCACTCGCGCGCTCTCTCTCCCCCTCTCTGTAACTGTGTGTGCGTGTGCGTGCGTGTGTTTATCGTATCATCAGCTGGTCAAGTGTGATGAATTTCTCTCCAACTCGATTGATTGATTGATTGATGTGATCATGGAATGATGGTTGACCGATTCAATGTGTTACAGGATGGCGATATGTGTTGGTGATCCTTGCATATGTCGTTGAATGGATGAGACGACGAGATGCTACCGATCAGGTCAACATTCCGTCTCTTCGTCTTCCACTGATGACACCGATGAGTTCCTGTGTGTATGTGTGTCCCCGATTGCATGCATTTGTGCGTGGGTGTGTGTGTGTGAGTGTGTGAGGGAGTGAGTGAGTGAGTGAGTGAGTCAGTGAGTGAGTGTGTTCCTGACGTATTCATATGCAAGTGCATGTGCGTGTGAGTGTTCGTGTAGGTCTACGTGTGTGTGTGTGTTTGTGTGTTTGTGTGTGTTCGCCGAATTCTCCTCAATGCACCCGAAATCAATGCCAGTTGGTGTGTGTCTTGTGACGTGGAGATGAGATTGGCGGTTGAGTTTCAGTGGGTGTAGTGTGCAGTTGGTGGATTGTAGTGACTTCGGTGTAGCAGTGATCCAATTGGAGCGGAGAGGAGTGTAGTGAATTTGATCGACGGCGTTCTCTTCGACAGAACACGTTGGAACAAGCAGATTTGTGTGAGAAGCCGGATGTGGATTTCGAAGTGTATTCGAAAGTGGATGTGGAAGTGGAAGTGAATGTGGTAGTGGAATTGGAATTGGAATTGTAGGGGGAAGCAGGAGAAGAAGAGGAAGCACTGTAATGTGATCAGTGGAGGAGGGGGTAGAAGAGAGAGGGGTTTTCTAGCATGAAATGTGTGTATTTCATTCTGAGAGGTGTGTCAATCGGGGAAGGCAGCGTCACGTATAGCATGTAGTAATGCAATGAGATGATGACGTTCAGTTTGATAGGCAGTGTTGGTGGTGTGTGTGTGTGTTTGTGGGTGTGTTGGGTGGGAGTTTTTGTGTGTGTTGGTGGTGTTGTTGTTGTTTGTTTTGCTGTTGCTGCTGCTGTGTGTGAGTTTGTTTGTGTGTGTTCGTGTGTTGATGAGTGTGTTTGAGTGTTGGTTTGATTGTGTATTAGTGCGTGTTTGTTTGTGGGCTTGAAAATGCTTGTCACCGCCTCGAGGGTGGAGACGAGGTGAGTTGGAGTACCTGGGCATCGATCCCAGTACCTCTCGCATGCTAAGCGAGCGCTCTACCATTTGAGCTAGTACCCCGACAACCAGCCTACCCATCAACACATCATCTCCCACAACAACCACAAACCTACAATCAACTACCATCAACACACACTTCTCACAAAATACACTCAATCTCTACAAACACCACACAGACCACACGTCACACAACTAATCAACATCAAATACCCCACAATTCACAAACAACACACAAACACACACGACAAATAACCAGGAAATACACATCCTCTTCTGCACACCACAACCACTCTCCTTACTTCTGTCTGGTTCGACTTGTCACGACAGGAGCAGGACCAGTGCCATTCATCTGACGAGGCTGCTTGTGATGACAGTTCTGGGAGGCGATGTGCACTATGCACTGATTCCAGTCGTGATCCCAACGATGTTTCAGGGTGTAGAGTGTGACTTCTATCTCGCTCTCCCACTCGCGCGCTCTCTCTCTCTCTCTGTAACTGTGCGTGTGCGTGTGCGTGCGTGTGTTTATCGTATCATCAGCTGGTCAAGTGTGATGAATTTCTCTCCAACTCGATTGATTGATTGATTGATGTGATCATGGAATGATGGTTGACCGATTCAATGTGTTACAGGATGGCGATATGTGTTGGTGATCCTTGCATATGTCGTTGAATGGATGAGACGACGAGATGCTACCGATCAGGTCAACATTCCGTCTCTTCGTCTTCCACTGATGACACCGATGAGTTCCTGTGTGTATGTGTGTCCCCGATTGCATGCATTTGTGCGTGGGTGTGTGTGAGTGTGTGAGTGAGTCAGTGAGTGAGTGAGTGTGTTCCTGACGTATTCATATGCAAGTGCATGTGCGTGTGAGTGTTCGTGTAGGTCTAAGTGTGTGTGTGTGTTTGTGTGTTTGTGTGTGTTCGCCGAATTCCCCTCAATGCACCCGAAATCAATGCCAGTTGGTGTGTGTCTTGTGACGTGGAGATGAGATTGGCGGTTGAGTTTCAGTGGGTGTAGTGTGCAGTTGGTGGATTGTAGTGACTTCGGTGTAGCAGTGATCCAATTGGAGCGGAGAGGAGTGTAGTGAATTTGATCGACGGCGTTCTCTTCGACAGAACACGTTGGAACAAGCAGATTTGTGTGAGAAGCCGGATGTGGATTTCGAAGTGTATTCGAAAGTGGATGTGGAAGTGGAAGTGAATGTGGTAGTGGAATTGGAATTGGAATTGTAGGGGGAAGCAGGAGAAGAAGAGGAAGCACTGTAATGTGATCAGTGGAGGAGGGGGTAGAAGAGAGAGGGGTTTTCTAGCATGAAATGTGTGCATTTCATTCTGAGAGGTGTGTCAATCGGGGAAGGCAGCGTCACGTATAGCATGTAGTAATGCAATGAGATGATGACGTTCAGTTTGATAGGCAGTGTTGGTGGTGTGTGTGTGTTTGTGGGGAGGAGTTTTTGTGTGTGTTGGTGGTGTTGTTGTTGTTTTTTGTTTTGCTGTTGCTGCTGCTGTGTGTGAGTTTGTTTGTGTGTGTTCGTGTGTTGATGAGTGTGTTTGAGTGTTGGTTTGATTGTGTATTAGTGCGTGTTTGTTTGTGGGCTTGAAAATGCTTGTCACCGCCTCGAGGGTGGAGACGAGGTGAGTTGGAGTACCTGGGCATCGATCCCAGTACCTCTCGCATGCTAAGCGAGCGCTCTACCATTTGAGCTAGTACCCCGACAACCAGCCTACCCATCAACACATCATCTCCCACAACAACCACAAACCTACAATCAACTACCATCAACACACACTTCTCACAAAATACACTCAATCTCTACAAACACCACACAGACCACACGTCACACAACTAATCAACATCAAATACCCCACAATTCACAAACAACACACAAACACACACGACAAATAACCAGGAAATACACATCCTCTTCTGCACACCACAACCACTCTCCTTACTTCTGTCTGGTTCGACTTGTCACGACAGGAGCAGGACCAGTGCCATTCATCTGACGAGGCTGCTTGTGATGACAGTTCTGGGAGGCGATGTGCACTATGCACTGATTCCAGTCGTGATCCCAACGATGTTTCAGGGTGTAGAGTGTGACTTCTATCTCGCTCTCCCACTCGCGCGCTCTCTCTCTCTCTCTGTAACTGTGCGTGTGCGTGTGCGTGCGTGTGTTTATCGTATCATCAGCTGGTCAAGTGTGATGAATTTCTCTCCAACTCGATTGATTGATTGATTGATGTGATCATGGAATGATGGTTGACCGATTCAATGTGTTACAGGATGGCGATATGTGTTGGTGATCCTTGCATATGTCGTTGAATGGATGAGACGACGAGATGCTACCGATCAGGTCAACATTCCGTCTCTTCGTCTTCCACTGATGACACCGATGAGTTCCTGTGTGTATGTGTGTCCCCGATTGCATGCATTTGTGCGTGGGTGTGTGTGAGTGTGTGAGTGAGTCAGTGAGTGAGTGTGTTCCTGACGTATTCATATGCAAGTGCATGTGCGTGTGAGTGTTCGTGTAGGTCTACGTGTGTGTGTGTGTTTGTGTGTTTGTGTGTGTTCGCCGAATTCCCCTCAATGCACCCGAAATCAATGCCAGTTGGTGTGTGTCTTGTGACGTGGAGATGAGATTGGCGGTTGAGTTTCAGTGGGTGTAGTGTGCAGTTGGTGGATTGTAGTGACTTCGGTGTAGCAGTGATCCAATTGGAGCGGAGAGGAGTGTAGTGAATTTGATCGACGGCGTTCTCTTCGACAGAACACGTTGGAACAAGCAGATTTGTGTGAGAAGCCGGATGTGGATTTCGAAGTGTATTCGAAAGTGGATGTGGAAGTGGAAGTGAATGTGGTAGTGGAATTGGAATTGGAATTGTAGGGGGAAGCAGGAGAAGAAGAGGAAGCACTGTAATGTGATCAGTGGAGGAGGGGGTAGAAGAGAGAGGGGTTTTCTAGCATGAAATGTGTGCATTTCATTCTGAGAGGTGTGTCAATCGGGGAAGGCAGCGTCACGTATAGCATGTAGTAATGCAATGAGATGATGACGTTCAGTTTGATAGGCAGTGTTGGTGGTGGTGGTGTGTGTGTGTTTGTGGGTGTGGGTGGGTGTTTTTGTGTGTGTTGCCGGTGTTGTTGTTGTTTGTTTTGCTGTTGCTGCTGCTGTGTGTGAGTTTGTTTGTGTGTGTTCGTGTGTTGATGAGTGTGTTTGAGTGTTGGTTTGATTGTGTATTAGTGCGTGTTTGTTTGTGGGCTTGAGAATGCTTGTCACCGCCTCGAGGGTGGAGACGAGGTGAGTTGGAGTACCTGGGCATCGATCCCAGTACCTCTCGCATGCTAAGCGAGCGCTCTACCATTTGAGCTAGTACCCCGACAACCAGCCTACCCATCAACACATCATCTCCCACAACAACCACAAACCTACAATCAACTACCATCAACACACACTTCTCACAAAATACACTCAATCTCTACAAACACCACACAGACCACACGTCACACAACTAATCAACATCAAATACCCCACAATTCACAAACAACACACAAACACACACGACAAATAACCAGGAAATACACATCCTCTTCTGCACACCACAGCCACTCTCCTTACTTCTGTCTGGTTCGACTTGTCACGACAGGAGCAGGACCAGTGCCATTCATCTGACGAGGCTGCTTGTGATGACAGTTCTGGGAGGCGATGTGCACTATGCACTGATTCCAGTCGTGATCCCAACGATGTTTCAGGGTGTAGAGTGTGACTTCTATCTCGCTCTCCCACTCGCGCGCTCTCTCTCTCTCTCTGTAACTGTGCGTGTGCGTGTGCGTGCGTGTGTTTATAGTATCATCAGCTGGTCAAGTGTGATGAATTTCTCTCCAACTCGATTGATTGATTGATTGATGTGATCATGGAATGATGGTTGACCGATTCAATGTGTTACAGGATGGCGATATGTGTTGGTGATCCTTGCATATGTCGTTGAATGGATGAGACGACGAGATGCTACCGATCAGGTCAACATTCCGTCTCTTCGTCTTCCACTGATGACACCGATGAGTTCCTGTGTGTATGTGTGTCCCCGATTGCATGCATTTGTGCGTGGGTGTGTGTGAGTGTGTGAGTGAGTGAGTGAGTGAGTGAGTGTGTTCCTGACGTATTCATATGCAAGTGCATATGCGTGTGAGTGTTCGTGTAGGTCTACGTGTGTGTGTGTGTTTGTGTGTTTGTGTGTGTTCGCCGAATTCCCCTCAATGCACCCGAAATCAATGCCAGTTGGTGTGTGTCTTGTGACGTGGAGATGAGATTGGCGGTTGAGTTTCAGTGGGTGTAGTGTGCAGTTGGTGGATTGTAGTGACTTCGGTGTAGCAGTGATCCAATTGGAGCGGAGAGGAGTGTAGTGAATTTGATCGACGGCGTTCTCTTCGACAGAACACGTTGGAACAAGCAGATTTGTGTGAGAAGCCGGATGTGGATTTCGAAGTGTATTCGAAAGTGGATGTGGAAGTGGAAGTGAATGTGGTAGTGGAATTGGAATTGGAATTGTAGGGGGAAGCAGGAGAAGAAGAGGAAGCACTGTAATGTGATCAGTGGAGGAGGGGGTAGAAGAGAGAGGGGTTTTCTAGCATGAAATGTGTGTATTTCATTCTGAGAGGTGTGTCAATCGGGGAAGGCAGCGTCACGTATAGCATGTAGTAATGCAATGAGATGATGACGTTCAGTTTGATAGGCAGTGTTGGTGGTGTGTGTGTGTTTGTGGGGAGGAGTTTTTGTGTGTGTTGGTGGTGTTGTTGTTGTTTTTTGTTTTGCTGTTGCTGCTGCTGTGTGTGAGTTTGTTTGTGTGTGTTCGTGTGTTGATGAGTGTGTTTGAGTGTTGGTTTGATTGTGTATTAGTGCGTGTTTGTTTGTGGGCTTGAGAATGCTTGTCACCGCCTCGAGGGTGGAGACGAGGTGAGTTGGAGTACCTGGGCATCGATCCCAGTACCTCTCGCATGCTAAGCGAGCGCTCTACCATTTGAGCTAGTACCCCGACAACCAGCCTACCCATCAACACATCATCTCCCACAACAACCACAAACCTACAATCAACTACCATCAACACACACTTCTCACAAAATACACTCAATCTCTACAAACACCACACAGACCACACGTCACACAACTAATCAACATCAAATACCCCACAATTCACAAACAACACACAAACACACACGACAAATAACCAGGAAATACACATCCTCTTCTGCACACCACAGCCACTCTCCTTACTTCTGTCTGGTTCGACTTGTCACGACAGGAGCAGGACCAGTGCCATTCATCTGACGAGGCTGCTTGTGATGACAGTTCTGGGAGGCGATGTGCACTATGCACTGATTCCAGTCGTGATCCCAACGATGTTTCAGGGTGTAGAGTGTGACTTCTATCTCGCTCTCCCACTCGCGCGCTCTCTCTCTCTCTCTGTAACTGTGCGTGTGCGTGTGCGTGCGTGTGTTTATCGTATCATCAGCTGGTCAAGTGTGATGAATTTCTCTCCAACTCGATTGATTGATTGATTGATGTGATCATGGAATGATGGTTGACCGATTCAATGTGTTACAGGATGGCGATATGTGTTGGTGATCCTTGCATATGTCGTTGAATGGATGAGACGACGAGATGCTACCGATCAGGTCAACATTCCGTCTCTTCGTCTTCCACTGATGACACCGATGAGTTCCTGTGTGTATGTGTGTCCCCGATTGCATGCATTTGTGCGTGTGTGTGTGTGAGTGTGTGAGTGAGTCAGTGAGTGAGTGTGTTCCTGACGTATTCATATGCAAGTGCATATGCGTGTGAGTGTTCGTGTAGGTCTACGTGTGTGTGTGTGTTTGTGTGTTTGTGTGTGTTCGCCGAATTCTCCTCAATGCACCCGAAATCAATGCCAGTTGGTGTGTGTCTTGTGACGTGGAGATGAGATTGGCGGTTGAGTTTCAGTGGGTGTAGTGTGCAGTTGGTGGATTGTAGTGACTTCGGTGTAGCAGTGATCCAATTGGAGCGGAGAGGAGTGTAGTGAATTTGATCGACGGCGTTCTCTTCGACAGAACACGTTGGAACAAGCAGATTTGTGTGAGAAGCCGGATGTGGATTTCGAAGTGTATTCGAAAGTGGATGTGGAAGTGGAAGTGAATGTGGTAGTGGAATTGGAATTGGAATTGTAGGGGGAAGCAGGAGAAGAAGAGGAAGCACTGTAATGTGATCAGTGGAGGAGGGGGTAGAAGAGAGAGGGGTTTTCTAGCATGAAATGTGTGTATTTCATTCTGAGAGGTGTGTCAATCGGGGAAGGCAGCGTCACGTATAGCATGTAGTAATGCAATGAGATGATGACGTTCAGTTTGATAGGCAGTGTTGGTGGTGTGTGTGTGTGTGTGGGGAGGAGTTTTTGTGTGTGTTGGTGGTGTTGTTGTTGTTTTTTGTTTTGCTGTTGCTGCTGCTGTGTGTGAGTTTGTTTGTGTGTGTTCGTGTGTTGATGAGTGTGTTTGAGTGTTGGTTTGATTGTGTATTAGTGCGTGTTTGTTTGTGGGCTTGAAAATGCTTGTCACCGCCTCGAGGGTGGAGACGAGGTGAGTTGGAGTACCTGGGCATCGATCCCAGTACCTCTCGCATGCTAAGCGAGCGCTCTACCATTTGAGCTAGTACCCCGACAACCAGCCTACCCATCAACACATCATCTCCCACAACAACCACAAACCTACAATCAACTACCATCAACACACACTTCTCACAAAATACACTCAATCTCTACAAACACCACACAGACCACACGTCACACAACTAATCAACATCAAATACCCCACAATTCACAAACAACACACAAACACACACGACAAATAACCAGGAAATACACATCCTCTTCTGCACACCACAGCCACTCTCCTTACTTCTGTCTGGTTCGACTTGTCACGACAGGAGCAGGACCAGTGCCATTCATCTGACGAGGCTGCTTGTGATGACAGTTCTGGGAGGCGATGTGCACTATGCACTGATTCCAGTCGTGATCCCAACGATGTTTCAGGGTGTAGAGTGTGACTTCTATCTCGCTCTCCCACTCGCGCGCTCTCTCTCTCCCTCTCTGTAACTGTGCGTGTGCGTGTGCGTGCGTGTGTTTATCGTATCATCAGCTGGTCAAGTGTGATGAATTTCTCTCCAACTCGATTGATTGATTGATTGATGTGATCATGGAATGATGGTTGACCGATTCAATGTGTTACAGGATGGCGATATGTGTTGGTGATCCTTGCATATGTCGTTGAATGGATGAGACGACGAGATGCTACCGATCAGGTCAACATTCCGTCTCTTCGTCTTCCACTGATGACACCGATGAGTTCCTGTGTGTATGTGTGTCCCCGATTGCATGCATTTGTGCGTGGGTGTGTGTGAGTGTGTGAGGGAGTGAGTGAGTGTTGAGTGAGTGAGTCAGTGAGTGAGTGAGTCAGTGAGTCAGTGAGTGTGTTCCTGACGTATTCATATGCAAGTGCATGTGCGTGTGAGTGTTCGTGTAGGTCTACGTGTGTGTGTGTGTTTGTGTGTGTTCGCCGAATTCTCCTCAATGCACCCGAAATCAATGCCAGTTGGTGTGTGTCTTGTGACGTGGAGATGAGATTGGCGGTTGAGTTTCAGTGGGTGTAGTGTGCAGTTGGTGGATTGTAGTGACTTCGGTGTAGCAGTGATCCAATTGGAGCGGAGAGGAGTGTAGTGAATTTGATCGACGGCGTTCTCTTCGACAGAACACGTTGGAACAAGCAGATTTGTGTGAGAAGCCGGATGTGGATTTCGAAGTGTATTCGAAAGTGGATGTGGAAGTGGAAGTGAATGTGGTAGTGGAATTGGAATTGGAATTGTAGGGGGAAGCTGGAGAAGAAGAGGAAGCACTGTAATGTGATCAGTGGAGGAGGGGGTAGAAGAGAGAGGGGTTTTCTAGCATGAAATGTGTGTATTTCATTCTGAGAGGTGTGTCAATCGGGGAAGGCAGCGTCACGTATAGCATGTAGTAATGCAATGAGATGATGACGTTCAGTTTGATAGGCAGTGTTGGTGGTGTGTGTGTGTGTTTGTGGGGAGGAGTTTTTGTGTTTGTTGGTGGTGTTTTTTGTTTTGCTGTTGCTGCTGCTGTGTGTGAGTTTGTTTGTGTGTGTTCGTGTGTTGATGAGTGTGTTTGAGTGTTGGTTTGATTGTGTATTAGTGCGTGTTTGTTTGTGGGCTTGAGAATGCTTGTCACCGCCTCGAGGGTGGAGACGAGGTGAGTTGGAGTACCTGGGCATCGATCCCAGTACCTCTCGCATGCTAAGCGAGCGCTCTACCATTTGAGCTAGTACCCCGACAACCAGCCTACCCATCAACACATCATCTCCCACAACAACCACAAACCTACAATCAACTACCATCAACACACACTTCTCACAAAATACACTCAATCTCTACAAACACCACACAGACCACACGTCACACAACTAATCAACATCAAATACCCCACAATTCACAAACAACACACAAACACACACGACAAATAACCAGGAAATACACATCCTCTTCTGCACACCACAGCCACTCTCCTTACTTCTGTCTGGTTCGACTTGTCACGACAGGAGCAGGACCAGTGCCATTCATCTGACGAGGCTGCTTGTGATGACAGTTCTGGGAGGCGATGTGCACTATGCACTGATTCCAGTCGTGATCCCAACGATGTTTCAGGGTGTAGAGTGTGACTTCTATCTCGCTCTCCCACTCGCGCGCTCTCTCTCTCCCCTCTCTGTAACTGTGTGTGCGTGTGCGTGCGTGTGTTTATCGTATCATCAGCTGGTCAAGTGTGATGAATTTCTCTCCAACTCGATTGATTGATTGATTGATGTGATCATGGAATGATGGTTGACCGATTCAATGTGTTACAGGATGGCGATATGTGTTGGTGATCCTTGCATATGTCGTTGAATGGATGAGACGACGAGATGCTACCGATCAGGTCAACATTCCGTCTCTTCGTCTTCCACTGATGACACCGATGAGTTCCTGTGTGTATGTGTGTCCCCGATTGCATGCATTTGTGCGTGGGTGTGTGTGAGTGTGTGAGGGAGTGAGTGAGTGACTGAGTGAGTGAGTGAGTGAGTGAGTCAGTGAGTGTGTGTGTTCCTGACGTATTCATATGCAAGTGCATGTGCGTGTGAGTGTTCGTGTAGGTCTAAGTGTGTGTGTGTGTGTTGTGTGTTTGTGTGTGTTCGCCGAATTCCCCTCAATGCACCCGAAATCAATGCCAGTTGGTGTGTGTCTTGTGACGTGGAGATGAGATTGGCGGTTGAGTTTCAGTGGGTGTAGTGTGCAGTTGGTGGATTGTAGTGACTTCGGTGTAGCAGTGATCCAATTGGAGCGGAGAGGAGTGTAGTGAATTTGATCGACGGCGTTCTCTTCGACAGAACACGTTGGAACAAGCAGATTTGTGTGAGAAGCCGGATGTGGATTTCGAAGTGTATTCGAAAGTGGATGTGGAAGTGGAAGTGAATGTGGTAGTGGAATTGGAATTGGAATTGTAGGGGGAAGCAGGAGAAGAAGAGGAAGCACTGTAATGTGATCAGTGGAGGAGGGGGTAGAAGAGAGAGGGGTTTTCTAGCATGAAATGTGTGCATTTCATTCTGAGAGGTGTGTCAATCGGGGAAGGCAGCGTCACGTATAGCATGTAGTAATGCAATGAGATGATGACGTTCAGTTTGATAGGCAGTGTTGGTGGTGTGTGTGTGTGTGTGTGTGGGTGTGGGAGGAGTTTTTGTGTTTGTTGTGGTGTTGTTGTTGTTTGTTTTGCTGTTGCTGCTGCTGTGTGTGAGTTTGTTTGTGTGTGTTCGTGTGTTGATGAGTGTGTTTGAGTGTTGGTTTGATTGTGTATTAGTGCGTGTTTGTTTGTGGGCTTGAAAATGCTTGTCACCGCCTCGAGGGTGGAGACGAGGCGAGTTGGAGTACCTGGGCATCGATCCCAGTACCTCTCGCATGCTAAGCGAGCGCTCTACCATTTGAGCTAGTACCCCGACAACCAGCCTACCCATCAACACATCATCTCCCACAACAACCACAAACCTACAATCAACTACCATCAACACACACTTCTCACAAAATACACTCAATCTCTACAAACACCACACAGACCACACGTCACACAACTAATCAACATCAAATACCCCACAATTCACAAACAACACACAAACACACACGACAAATAACCAGGAAATACACATCCTCTTCTGCACACCACAGCCACTCTCCTTACTTCTGTCTGGTTCGACTTGTCACGACAGGAGCAGGACCAGTGCCATTCATCTGACGAGGCTGCTTGTGATGACAGTTCTGGGAGGCGATGTGCACTATGCACTGATTCCAGTCGTGATCCCAACGATGTTTCAGGGTGTAGAGTGTGACTTCTATCTCGCTCTCCCACTCGCGCGCTCTCTCTCCCCCTCTCTGTAACTGTGTGTGTGCGTGTGCGTGCGTGTGTTTATCGTATCATCAGCTGGTCAAGTGTGATGAATTTCTCTCCAACTCGATTGATTGATTGATTGATGTGATCATGGAATGATGGTTGACCGATTCAATGTGTTACAGGATGGCGATATGTGTTGGTGATCCTTGCATATGTCGTTGAATGGATGAGACGACGAGATGCTACCGATCAGGTCAACATTCCGTCTCTTCGTCTTCCACTGATGACACCGATGAGTTCCTGTGTGTATGTGTGTCCCCGATTGCATGCATTTGTGCGTGGGTGTGTGTGAGTGTGTGAGGGAGTGAGTGAGTCAGTGAGTGAGTGAGTCAGTGAGTGAGTGAGTCAGTGAGTCAGTGAGTGTGTTCCTGACGTATTCATATGCAAGTGCATGTGCGTGTGAGTGTTCGTGTAGGTCTACGTGTGTGTGTGTGTTTTGTGTGTTCGCCGAATTCTCCTCAATGCACCCGAAATCAATGCCAGTTGGTGTGTGTCTTGTGACGTGGAGATGAGATTGGCGGTTGAGTTTCAGTGGGTGTAGTGTGCAGTTGGTGGATTGTAGTGACTTCGGTGTAGCAGTGATCCAATTGGAGCGGAGAGGAGTGTAGTGAATTTGATCGACGGCGTTCTCTTCGACAGAACACGTTGGAACAAGCAGATTTGTGTGAGAAGCCGGATGTGGATTTCGAAGTGTATTCGAAAGTGGATGTGGAAGTGGAAGTGAATGTGGTAGTGGAATTGGAATTGGAATTGTAGGTTAAGCAGGAGGGGGTAGAAGAGAGAGGGGTTTTCTAGCATGAAATGTGTGTATTTCATTCTGAGAGGTGTGTCAATCGGGGAAGGCAGCGTCACGTATAGCATGTAGTAATGCAATGAGATGATGACGTTCAGTTTGATAGGCAGTGTTGGTGGTGTGTGTGTGTGTGTGTGGGTGTGGGTGTTTTGTGTTGTTGGTGGTGTTGTTGTTGTTGTTTTTTGCTTTGCTGCTGCTGTGGTGTGAGTTTGTTTGTGTGTGTTCGTGTGTTGATGAGTGTGTTTGAGTGTTGGTTTGATTGTGTATTAGTGCGTGTTTGTTTGTGGGCTTGAAAATGCTTGTCACCGCCTCGAGGGTGGAGACGAGGTGAGTTGGAGTACCTGGGCATCGATCCCAGTACCTCTCGCATGCTAAGCGAGCGCTCTACCATTTGAGCTAGTACCCCGACAACCAGCCTACCCATCAACACATCATCTCCCACAACAACCACAAACCTACAATCAACTACCATCAACACACACTTCTCACAAAATACACTCAATCTCTACAAACACCACACAGACCACACGTCACACAACTAATCAACATCAAATACCCCACAATTCACAAACAACACACAAACACACACGACAAATAACCAGGAAATACACATCCTCTTCTGCACACCACAACCACTCTCCTTACTTCTGTCTGGTTCGACTTGTCACGACAGGAGCAGGACCAGTGCCATTCATCTGACGAGGCTGCTTGTGATGACAGTTCTGGGAGGCGATGTGCACTATGCACTGATTCCAGTCGTGATCCCAACGATGTTTCAGGGTGTAGAGTGTGACTTCTATCTCGCTCTCCCACTCGCGCGCTCTCTCTCCCCCTCTCTGTAACTGTGTGTGTGCGTGTGCGTGCGTGTGTTTATCGTATCATCAGCTGGTCAAGTGTGATGAATTTCTCTCCAACTCGATTGATTGATTGATTGATGTGATCATGGAATGATGGTTGACCGATTCAATGTGTTACAGGATGGCGATATGTGTTGGTGATCCTTGCATATGTCGTTGAATGGATGAGACGACGAGATGCTACCGATCAGGTCAACATTCCGTCTCTTCGTCTTCCACTGATGACACCGATGAGTTCCTGTGTGTATGTGTGTCCCCGATTGCATGCATTTGTGCGTGGGTGTGTGTGAGTGTGTGAGGGAGTGAGTGAGTCAGTGAGTCAGTGAGTGAGTGAGTCAGTGAGTGAGTGTGTTCCTGACGTATTCATATGCAAGTGCATGTGCGTGTGAGTGTTCGTGTAGGTCTACGTGTGTGTGTGTGTGTTTGTGTGTGTTCGCCGAATTCTCCTCAATGCACCCGAAATCAATGCCAGTTGGTGTGTGTCTTGTGACGTGGAGATGAGATTGGCGGTTGAGTTTCAGTGGGTGTAGTGTGCAGTTGGTGGATTGTAGTGACTTCGGTGTAGCAGTGATCCAATTGGAGCGGAGAGGAGTGTAGTGAATTTGATCGACGGCGTTCTCTTCGACAGAACACGTTGGAACAAGCAGATTTGTGTGAGAAGCCGGATGTGGATTTCGAAGTGTATTCGAAAGTGGATGTGGAAGTGGAAGTGAATGTGGTAGTGGAATTGGAATTGGAATTGTAGGGTTAAGCAGGAGAAGAAGAGGAAGCACTGTAATGTGATCAGTGAGGAGGGGGTAGAAGAGAGAGGGGTTTTCTAGCATGAAATGTGTGTATTTCATTCTGAGAGGTGTGTCAATCGGGGAAGGCAGCGTCACGTATAGCATGTAGTAATGCAATGAGATGATGACGTTCAGTTTGATAGGCAGTGTTGGTGGTGTGTGTGTGTGTGTGTGTGTGGGTGTGGGGAGGAGTTTTTGTGTTTGTTGGTGGTGTTGTTGTTGTTGTTTTTGTTTTGCTGTTGCTGCTGCTGTGTGTGAGTTTGTTTGTGTGTGTTCGTGTGTTGATGAGTGTGTTTGAGTGTTGGTTTGATTGTGTATTAGTGCGTGTTTGTTTGTGGGCTTGAAAATGCTTGTCACCGCCTCGAGGGTGGAGACGAGGTGAGTTGGAGTACCTGGGCATCGATCCCAGTACCTCTCGCATGCTAAGCGAGCGCTCTACCATTTGAGCTAGTACCCCGACAACCAGCCTACCCATCAACACATCATCTCCCACAACAACCACAAACCTACAATCAACTACCATCAACACACACTTCTCACAAAATACACTCAATCTCTACAAACACCACACAGACCACACGTCACACAACTAATCAACATCAAATACCCCACAATTCACAAACAACACACAAACACACACGACAAATAACCAGGAAATACACATCCTCTTCTGCACACCACAACCACTCTCCTTACTTCTGTCTGGTTCGACTTGTCACGACAGGAGCAGGACCAGTGCCATTCATCTGACGAGGCTGCTTGTGATGACAGTTCTGGGAGGCGATGTGCACTATGCACTGATTCCAGTCGTGATCCCAACGATGTTTCAGGGTGTAGAGTGTGACTTCTATCTCGCTCTCCCACTCGCGCGCTCTCTCTCCCCCCTCTCTGTAACTGTGTGTGTGCGTGTGCGTGCGTGTGTTTATCGTATCATCAGCTGGTCAAGTGTGATGAATTTCTCTCCAACTCGATTGATTGATTGATTGATGTGATCATGGAATGATGGTTGACCGATTCAATGTGTTACAGGATGGCGATATGTGTTGGTGATCCTTGCATATGTCGTTGAATGGATGAGACGACGAGATGCTACCGATCAGGTCAACATTCCGTCTCTTCGTCTTCCACTGATGACACCGATGAGTTCCTGTGTGTATGTGTGTCCCCGATTGCATGCATTTGTGCGTGGGTGTGTGTGAGTGTGTGAGGGAGTGAGTGAGTCAGTGAGTGAGTGAGTCAGTGAGTGAGTGAGTCAGTGAGTCAGTGAGTGTGTTCCTGACGTATTCATATGCAAGTGCATGTGCGTGTGAGTGTTCGTGTAGGTCTACGTGTGTGTGTGTGTTTGTGTGTGTTCGCCGAATTCTCCTCAATGCACCCGAAATCAATGCCAGTTGGTGTGTGTCTTGTGACGTGGAGATGAGATTGGCGGTTGAGTTTCAGTGGGTGTAGTGTGCAGTTGGTGGATTGTAGTGACTTCGGTGTAGCAGTGATCCAATTGGAGCGGAGAGGAGTGTAGTGAATTTGATCGACGGCGTTCTCTTCGACAGAACACGTTGGAACAAGCAGATTTGTGTGAGAAGCCGGATGTGGATTTCGAAGTGTATTCGAAAGTGGATGTGGAAGTGGAAGTGAATGTGGTAGTGGAATTGGAATTGGAATTGTAGGGTTAAGCTGGAGAAGAAGAGGAAGCACTGTAATGTGATCAGTGAGGAGGGGGTAGAAGAGAGAGGGGTTTTCTAGCATGAAATGTGTGTATTTCATTCTGAGAGGTGTGTCAATCGGGGAAGGCAGCGTCACGTATAGCATGTAGTAATGCAATGAGATGATGACGTTCAGTTTGATAGGCAGTGTTGGTGGTGTGTGTGTGTGTGTGTGTGTGGGTGTGGGGAGGAGTTTTTGTGTTTGTTGGTGGTGTTGTTGTTGTTGTTTTTTGTTTTGCTGTTGCTGCTGCTGTGTGTGAGTTTGTTTGTGTGTGTTCGTGTGTTGATGAGTGTGTTTGAGTGTTGGTTTGATTGTGTATTAGTGCGTGTTTGTTTGTGGGCTTGAAAATGCTTGTCACCGCCTCGAGGGTGGAGACGAGGTGAGTTGGAGTACCTGGGCATCGATCCCAGTACCTCTCGCATGCTAAGCGAGCGCTCTACCATTTGAGCTAGTACCCCGACAACCAGCCTACCCATCAACACATCATCTCCCACAACAACCACAAACCTACAATCAACTACCATCAACACACACTTCTCACAAAATACACTCAATCTCTACAAACACCACACAGACCACACGTCACACAACTAATCAACATCAAATACCCCACAATTCACAAACAACACACAAACACACACGACAAATAACCAGGAAATACACATCCTCTTCTGCACACCACAACCACTCTCCTTACTTCTGTCTGGTTCGACTTGTCACGACAGGAGCAGGACCAGTGCCATTCATCTGACGAGGCTGCTTGTGATGACAGTTCTGGGAGGCGATGTGCACTATGCACTGATTCCAGTCGTGATCCCAACGATGTTTCAGGGTGTAGAGTGTGACTTCTATCTCGCTCTCCCACTCGCGCGCTCTCTCTCCCCCTCTCTGTAACTGTGTGTGTGCGTGTGCGTGCGTGTGTTTATCGTATCATCAGCTGGTCAAGTGTGATGAATTTCTCTCCAACTCGATTGATTGATTGATTGATGTGATCATGGAATGATGGTTGACCGATTCAATGTGTTACAGGATGGCGATATGTGTTGGTGATCCTTGCATATGTCGTTGAATGGATGAGACGACGAGATGCTACCGATCAGGTCAACATTCCGTCTCTTCGTCTTCCACTGATGACACCGATGAGTTCCTGTGTGTATGTGTGTCCCCGATTGCATGCATTTGTGCGTGGGTGTGTGTGAGTGTGTGAGGGAGTGAGTGAGTCAGTTGAGTCAGTGAGTGACTGAGTGAGTGAGTCAGTGAGTGAGTGAGTGTGTTCCTGACGTATTCATATGCAAGTGCATGTGCGTGTGAGTGTTCGTGTAGGTCTACGTGTGTGTGTGTGTTTGTGTGTGTTCGCCGAATTCTCCTCAATGCACCCGAAATCAATGCCAGTTGGTGTGTGTCTTGTGACGTGGAGATGAGATTGGCGGTTGAGTTTCAGTGGGTGTAGTGTGCAGTTGGTGGATTGTAGTGACTTCGGTGTAGCAGTGATCCAATTGGAGCGGAGAGGAGTGTAGTGAATTTGATTGACGGCGTTCTCTTCGACAGAACACGTTGGAACAAGCAGATTTGTGTGAGAAGCCGGATGTGGATTTCGAAGTGTATTCGAAAGTGGATGTGGAAGTGGAAGTGAATGTGGTAGTGGAATTGGAATTGGAATTGTAAGGTTAAGCAGGAGAAGAAGAGGAAGCACTGTAATGTGATCAGTGAGGAGGGGGTAGAAGAGAGAGGGGTTTTCTAGCATGAAATGTGTGTATTTCATTCTGAGAGGTGTGTCAATCGGGGAAGGCAGCGTCACGTATAGCATGTAGTAATGCAATGAGATGATGACGTTCAGTTTGATAGGCAGTGTTGGTGGTGTGTGTGTGTGTGTGGGTGTGGGTGTGGGGAGGAGTTTTTGTGTTTGTTGGTGGTGTTGTTGTTGTTGTTTTTTGTTTTGCTGTTGCTGCTGCTGTGTGTGAGTTTGTTTGTGTGTGTTCGTGTGTTGATGAGTGTGTTTGAGTGTTGGTTTGATTGTGTATTAGTGCGTGTTTGTTTGTGGGCTTGAGAATGCTTGTCACCGCCTCGAGGGTGGAGACGAGGTGAGTTGGAGTACCTGGGCATCGATCCCAGTACCTCTCGCATGCTAAGCGAGCGCTCTACCATTTGAGCTAGTACCCCGACAACCAGCCTACCCATCAACACATCATCTCCCACAACAACCACAAACCTACAATCAACTACCATCAACACACACTTCTCACAAAATACACTCAATCTCTACAAACACCACACAGACCACACGTCACACAACTAATCAACATCAAATACCCCACAATTCACAAACAACACACAAACACACACGACAAATAACCAGGAAATACACATCCTCTTCTGCACACCACAACCACTCTCCTTACTTCTGTCTGGTTCGACTTGTCACGACAGGAGCAGGACCAGTGCCATTCATCTGACGAGGCTGCTTGTGATGACAGTTCTGGGAGGCGATGTGCACTATGCACTGATTCCAGTCGTGATCCCAACGATGTTTCAGGGTGTAGAGCGTGACTTCTATCTCGCTCTCCCACTCGCGCGCTCTCTCTCCCCCCTCTCTGTAACTGTGTGTGTGCGTGTGCGTGCGTGTGTTTATCGTATCATCAGCTGGTCAAGTGTGATGAATTTCTCTCCAACTCGATTGATTGATTGATTGATGTGATCATGGAATGATGGTTGACCGATTCAATGTGTTACAGGATGGCGATATGTGTTGGTGATCCTTGCATATGTCGTTGAATGGATGAGACGACGAGATGCTACCGATCAGGTCAACATTCCGTCTCTTCGTCTTCCACTGATGACACCGATGAGTTCCTGTGTGTATGTGTGTCCCCGATTGCATGCATTTGTGCGTGGGTGTGTGTGAGTGTGTGAGGGAGTGAGTGAGTCAGTGAGTCAGTGAGTGAGTGTGTTCCTGACGTATTCATATGCAAGTGCATGTGCGTGTGAGTGTTCGTGTAGGTCTACGTGTGTGTGTGTGTGTTTGTGTGTGTTCGCCGAATTCTCCTCAATGCACCCGAAATCAATGCCAGTTGGTGTGTGTCTTGTGACGTGGAGATGAGATTGGCGGTTGAGTTTCAGTGGGTGTAGTGTGCAGTTGGTGGATTGTAGTGACTTCGGTGTAGCAGTGATCCAATTGGAGCGGAGAGGAGTGTAGTGAATTTGATCGACGGCGTTCTCTTCGACAGAACACGTTGGAACAAGCAGATTTGTGTGAGAAGCCGGATGTGGATTTCGAAGTGTATTCGAAAGTGGATGTGGAAGTGGAAGTGAATGTGGTAGTGGAATTGGAATTGGAATTGTAGGTTAAGCAGGAGGGGGTAGAAGAGAGAGGGGTTTTCTAGCATGAAATGTGTGTATTTCATTCTGAGAGGTGTGTCAATCGGGGAAGGCAGCGTCACGTATAGCATGTAGTAATGCAATGAGATGATGACGTTCAGTTTGATAGGCAGTGTTGGTGGTGTGTGTGTGTGTGTGTGTGTGTGTGGGTGTGGGGAGGAGTTTTTGTGTTTGTTGGTGGTGTTGTTGTTGTTGTTTTTTGTTTTGCTGTTGCTGCTGCTGTGTGTGAGTTTGTTTGTGTGTGTTCGTGTGTTGATGAGTGTGTTTGAGTGTTGGTTTGATTGTGTATTAGTGCGTGTTTGTTTGTGGGCTTGAAAATGCTTGTCACCGCCTCGAGGGTGGAGACGAGGTGAGTTGGAGTACCTGGGCATCGATCCCAGTACCTCTCGCATGCTAAGCGAGCGCTCTACCATTTGAGCTAGTACCCCGACAACCAGCCTACCCATCAACACATCATCTCCCACAACAACCACAAACCTACAATCAACTACCATCAACACACACTTCTCACAAAATACACTCAATCTCTACAAACACCACACAGACCACACGTCACACAACTAATCAACATCAAATACCCCACAATTCACAAACAACACACAAACACACACGACAAATGACCAGGAAATACACATCCTCTTCTGCAGATTTGTGTGAGAAGTGCATAGTGCACATCGCCTCCCAGAACTGTCATCACAAGCAGCCTCGCCAGATGAATGGCACTGGTCCTGCTCCTGTCGTGACAAGTCGAACCAGACAGAAGTAAGGAGAGTGGTTGTGGTGTGCAGAAGAGGATGTGTATTTCCTGGTTATTTGTCGTGTGTGTTTGTGTGTTGTTTGTGAATTGTGGGGTATTTGATGTTGATTAGTTGTGTGACGTGTGGTCTGTGTGGTGTTTGTAGAGATTGAGTGTATTTTGTGAGAAGTGTGTGTTGATGGTAGTTGATTGTAGGTTTGTGGTTGTTGTGGGAGATGATGTGTTGATGGGTAGGCTGGTTGTCGGGGTACTAGCTTAAATGGTAGAGCGCTCGCTTAGCATGCGAGAGGTACTGGGATCGATGCCCAGGTACTCCAACTCACCTCGTCTCCACCCTCGAGGCGGTGACAAGCATTTTCAAGCCCACAAACAAACGCGCACTAATTTTAACAATGAAACGAACGGTGATACACATAAGGACGGATAGCAGTAGGAATATCAACACTGACTTTAAATGGTAAATTATCCTTCGAATGGGGTATTTTTGCACTCACTCCTAATTCGACTTTGTGAACACATTCTTTTATGCGTTGTCTGTGGTTTTTGTTTATGCTGTTTTTTATTCTAATATTTTATTTTTTCTGATTCTTTGAATCGTGTTATCTTCGAATCTGTATTTCCTTTGTTCGTGTTGCTTCAAATTTGTTTGTGACTTTTATGAACTTTTTCAATTTATCATAACGTGTTTTTGAATTTTGAATGTCCCTGTAATCCTCTTACTTTGTTTTCCTCGTTATTCTCTTTCTCGTTTCTTTACCTGATATGCATTTGATTTTAATCTCCGTGTTTGTTTCGTCGTCTTATTCACTAATTCCTTCATTTCTTTCTCCTCTTGTGTTTTTTCTCCGACTTTTTACTTCACTCATTAATTCAATGAGGTTTCAGTTTTTAAATACGCGCTAATTTCTTCGATATCCTCCACATATATACTCTTGCACTATTTCTCTAGCCTTCTGCTGAGTATATGCCACACTTAGTCCACTGCATTCCACAAACTCTCTTTTTTAGCCTGCAGCAATACTGAATCGCCTATCTCTCATTGGAACATTTTGAGGCAGACAACAGGTATCAGTGTTTACATTTCCGCTGGTACATATTTCAAGCCTGGTTTTGTTTCTTGTGTTACTTAGATTTGATTTCTCTATATTTTTTTTCTTTGTGTTGCACTCCTACGTCATACTCTGTAATCTTCTTGTCATGCTTGTGGTTGAAATTGTCCCACATTCCTCGTGATTGAACTGGCTAATTACCCGAGTGACACAACAGTTATTATTAGAAAGAAGTTTTACTCCATATTTCTGATGTGAGTATATAACATGAAGCAGATACTTGTCAAATATATCATTATTGAATTGTTATAAATTAATTGGGATTGATTTCGTTCGCAAAAGGTGAGCTATTTCAACTAAATTCGAATATATAAACTCATACTACTTACAAGTATTAAATAGTATAATTTGGAGCTAAAAGTAGACATGACCTAATTTTAGGTGTATCATTTGACTGAACACTGAATGTTATTTTGGTATGTGCTTTTCTTCACATAAAACTATTTCTGTTGCTGAATGCCGTCGACTTTACTGTCACTGCATGTGTGTCAGGGGCAAACCACTGTCATATTAAACAGCGCGCGAATGTCTAGATTAACAATGAAGGGATTAGTATAGACAAAGTCCAAAAGAAACTGGCATATAAATAATGCATGTACAGCAGATACTGTTTAAATATCGGAGAATAATTATATATTAAGTGAGATAAACTTCTAGAGGTAACAGTGGTCATGATAAGAGTTAGAAAACATGATTATACTACTTATTAGTGATGAGTAGTATCAAGGTGAACACAAAAGAGAGAGCAACAAAATGAGGTACATTTTTCCTCGATCAGTTCTGCGATGATATGTGAAAAAAATAAATAAGAAACAGGGTTATCAGTCTGTTTATTATATTTTTGAGCTTTTATTTCAAATGGGAAGTACTCAAAACTTTAGTAATAGGGGTTTTCTTGTAGAAAGTGCAGTTACCCATCATTTTCTCCCAGATGATGAATATGAGACAATAGACTTCGCACAGTTGAGAAACTGAAAATTACTGATTCATTGAATGTTCCTATGTGTTCAACTTTAGACCCTTCAACAGGAATTAGTCTTTCTATAAATGACTCACGACATACGCTTACAACCTTGTCAGTGTGAAATCTATCAGACAGTTATGTGTTCTGTTTTGTCTGTTTATGCCTCTTTTACAAACAAGTAACAGTAATGATTACTATCAGTATCAATAATTCACCTAACAACCAAAATGAGTTTAGAAATAATGCACTCTGATTGATGGTGTGCCATTTTGCATTATATAGCTGAATATAATATGATGTCACAGAAATTATTGATAAGAATGTTTGTTATTCAATTATGCCACTTATCATTTCTTGCAGGGCAGTTGTCAGATGCACCTTGAGATATATGGTTTCTTGTTTAGTAAACTTTAAGTAATTACACTAGACTACTTATAAGTATTGAATTGAATTCTTGATTTTCCCGTAGTTAGTACTAACTAAATACCCGGACATCGTCGAAGCATCTGCACAAAAAGCCGACATGTCAACCTGAGACCGAGCACTTCGGTCCAATCAATCGACGGGAAAATCAAAAATTCAATTCAATAATTAATATGACCCGTTGCACAAGAGGTGGCTCTCGTGGCCCAAGTGGTCTAGTGGATAACGCTTTGGCGTTTAAAACTATGGGCACTGGGTTCGAGCCTCGGTGGGAACATCATCACTCACTGAGAAATGCAGGTACATCCAGCTGACGAGTCCCAAACAGGACGAAATGCGCATCCTGGATTCCACTGCTAGCCACCATCCACCAATTGTATACTACTTATAAGTGGTTTATCATTTTTTCAAGAATAAATATCCATACTATCAACCGAGAAACCAGATCGGATCTTTCATTTGGTTGGTTGAGCACACATCCATGCAGGATTATTAACCGGATGAGGTGTTAAACACATTCCCTCGTACCTAATCAGATCATAGCAACCGTACAACTTTTTACTTCATAGTTACCTCGTGATTTCCTTTTTTGTTGCCCTTCTTTGGTAGTTTGACAAGGTAACCTTTCTTCCAATCAGTAGGCACCTTTAGCAATTACTCCTTTAAACATCATGTTAACTGTTATCTTCATTCTTGTCATGCGTACTCTGACTGAGCAGTTTTTAATGCCACTTAATCTCCTTTCTCCGTAATTTTAAATTGCTCGTTTTATAAAACACGAAGCTGTACCGCATTGAATGACTTATTACAACCACTATAAGTGATCTGGACATCTAGGGTCATTGAAATTTAAAGTCTTATAATTTAAATTCATTGTTTCATCAAACTGGCTGTAACAACATAAAGCTTGGAAGTGAAGCTGTAAAATGTATTAAACTGTATTCAGCTTCTGATCATTTAACGTTAAATTATTCAATTTAACTAATATGGGGATCTTTACAAGCTTCTGATTACGTAATTGTTTTGTGTGCTCGATAATCTTTGCCATCTCTTTTGCCCTACGTTCTTGTAGATGATTTTCAATGTTTAATTTATCACATACATGATTCCATTGAATTTCTGTAGCCAATTGATGCTGATGTTGTTTAACAGTTTCACTAGCGTGATTCAGTCGGGATCTAAAAGAGCAATTACAACGACATGAATTAATAACTAGAATACAGTATTGACAAGATGTACAATGATATTAGTACAACATATGGAATGGAATCTCGTAAATATAGAAAAATTCAGCTTAAAAAGAAGAATCTTACAATTCATTTCTTTTGTGTTTATGTAAATAATACTACACCTATATATAGTGAAGTAAGGTAAGACAAGCTGACTGCCTACTATCTCCAGTGGTTTTATTGATGATTACACTAGACTGGATAATGCGAAAGACAGCGGCGAGCAACGAGGAAGAAACAGGCATAAAATGGACCCACACATTAAGGAACTTGGAGGATCTGGATTTCGCCGATAATATATTTATGCCTGATTTCCTACAAACCGGAAGATATGCAAGTGAAAAGCAACAAGCTGGCAGAAGAAGCATCAAAGATAGAACTTACTTCAGATGAACATAAAAAAAACAGAGGTGATGAAGATTCCTGGCTAACACCAACAGCAACAACAACAATAGACAACAATCAGCCAGCGTAAATGAGAGGAACCTGAAAGAAACAACCTCCTTTACCTACCTACCTAACTGGAAAGCATCATTTCAACTACAGGTGGACGGAACTGACGAGGATATCAAAACGAGGATCAGAGAAGCAAAGCAAGTTTTCATTACCTTCAAGTCTGTGTGCGGATCAGCAGCAATCAGCATGAAAAAGAAGATCCGGATTTTCAACTCCAATGTGAAGTCAGTGTGAATATACGGATTAGAGACTTGGCACCGCCTTACGAAGGGAGCTTCGAACAAACTACAGACCTTCACTAACAGTTGTCTTCGCTCAATACTCAAGATCAGATGGCCAGAAAAGATCAGCAACAGGGATCTCTGGGAACAAACCGGCCAGAAACCAATTTTACAACAAATATGCAGGAAGAAATGGATGTGGATTAGCCATATTCTGAGAAAACCATCAAGTGAGTGACAGCACACGACAAGCTCTCTCTCTCTCGAGTGGAACCTAAATGGGAAGTGGCGAGTTGGTTGTCATTGAGAGGGTGATATGGAAGAAGTCACGTGAAGAGGAGATGAAAGCATGTGGACAGACGTGGCGGAAGACCGAGCGCAGTGGAGACGTTTGGCTGAGGCCCTATGTTCCTCTAGGAATTGGAGGAAACATTAATAACAATAATAATAATAATACAGTGCAGTAAAGATTCTAAAGTTCAATAGTAACTCCGTCTCACTTACATGAGTGTTAATTCCTTGTTTATCTTGTTACTTTTTCTTTTATGTCCAACTGATACTACTTACTACTAGTAAGTAGTAAGACTTATATTATGTTTACAGTGTTCTTACTTCGTAACCATAAGTGTTGTTTACTATTGAAGTTTATCTCACTGAGCGTACTCATATTCTGTTTGACCTATAGTGATGATCCCCTTAGAGGTAAACGGTATCTGGTGTGTTTGCCTTATTTATATACCCCTCTCAGTTGAACTATGTCTCTTCTAATCCCTTTATTGGTAATCTGGGCATTCATACTCTGTTTAACTTTGATTGTCAGTGAAGGCTGACACAGCTTTGCTGAATTTTTCTTATTGATGCACAGTCTCAGTGTGTTTGACGGCATTCAGCCATCAACACTTCACAGTTTGAGCTTCGTGTATTATATTCATTATATTTCATACTTTAGAAAAATGGTGTTTTTGGGTATTACGTGTTATACTAAAGTTCGGTTGATTAATCGTAGACAACTGTGGCTCATGAAGAAACCTACAACAACTAACTGCGGCATTTTTTGATTATTGCAGGACTAAAAGTGACTCATTGAGCTCTTAGCACGTGGAACACATTTCTATGTCCTGCTGTATAGCTGATAAAACTTCTTTGGGAAACATACAGTCACAAAACTCTTCAAAGACACCAAAAAGATGAGTATTCTTCAGTAAATTCACCGTACTACTAAACAATACTAACATCAAATCTTAAAATTACCGCCATAGTACTGTTATGCAGTTATACAGTCTAGTACAATATCGGTACTTGGAATCAAGTAGAATGTTCTCAACAAGGTGGGATCAAAGCACTGTCAATAAGAATCACACACCAAACAATTCCCGCAAACGGTCCAAAGTCATAATGGCCTTTAATCACTCAAATAGAATTACATCGTGAAAAACACAACACATTATCAATATCATCACATAGCCACGAAGAGGAGAATTAACATTAGAGATTAAACAGGGACGAAGACGAATAATAAGGATCAAATCAACAGATGATATGCAAATGTTAAAATAATAATGCTGAACTACGTGTTTTGTTTTCATTAATGCCTGGATGGGGATTGTCCATGAATTAAAACACAGCAAGGACCCGTCGACAGTCAAGGAACTCAATGGGTTTCTACGGCAATCTGTCAAGTTTGCTGTTGGTAATGCGAAAGTTGGTTTTTTCGGGGATTGCATCGCCAATCGTCAGTATTCAAAGTGGTTCTGGAAAGCACTGAAACTCAGTCATATATATCCAAATACGAAGTCCCTTCAACGTCATGCAATGAATTGTGCTGATTCTATCAGATCACGTATGCCCGAACTGCAGCGGAATATTAATCAAAGGTTCTCTGCCTTGTACGAATTGACTCCGGACGAATGTCAAAGATTCACCGAATTTATCAACTTAGTTGCAAAGAAACGGTAGCAGTCTGCCCCAACTCAGCTCAACAACAGCCTTAAGCAGATGAAACCTCACGGCAAATTTCCTGACGAACCCACAAAGTTTGTGTTCAATTACTCCTCAGAACCTTTAGCTGAACTACGTGTTTTGTTTTCATTAATGCCTGGATGAGGGATTATCCATGAATATCCAGTCTATGCAAAAGGATAATAATTACAAAGTTGGTTGAAACATCTGAATAAGTCGAAATATTGTGATCAGATCGTTCAGGAGAGATTTTCCAAAGAGTCTTTCCGTTACAGTGATCCTGTGTTTATTAGACATGATAGAACAATGAAGACTTCATAGTTAAATCAACCAGCTCAGAGAACACAACCAAATCAAATTCATCCATCTGAGTTACACATCTTTTCTATTATTTCAAAACATAATTAGTATAAGTGTAGGACTTGGAGGCTGGGATAGAATTTAATTCCATGTTTATTATTGAATATCACACAGTGATGATGCAGTATGAACAACTGGATAACAGGGTTTCGAGCACAATTTATTCCTTATATTCATATCAATTTAGTCACACAGACTCACAATTTGTCTTATATAGGCTTTCTCTCTATTCTACCTCTCCAGATTCCCTTTGTTGTTTGTTGTCACTCTCTGTATCTCCGGTATGAAAGACGTTGCATCATTCCGATCGCACGTGTGCCGGTGTTGAATCGACGATAAACAAAGCTTCAGTGATTAACCTCTTTCCCTCTTCCTCCACCTAACTGTATTACTCTTTATAACACTCTCACCCTGTCCCACCCATCCTATTTTATGATTACATGCAAGTGAAAGCCGACCAGTGAAATGACTGAGCTTTCTTCTAGGTTACTTAAATTGGCAGGATCAATTACTTCAGGTTCAGCTAAATATTTATGTTCCAATAATCTAACTGACTGACCCCGATCTACTAGTTTGAAGGTCTAAATAAGTAAGTATTACTTCCTATCAGAATTTATTCAAAAACTTATGAAGAAAAACTAAGATCAGTATAAAAATGGCGAAAATGATGAAACTAAAATAGAATTCAAAGCTTTTGTAGTATTGCCGTATCAAGAAGAAACTTCAGGTGCCTTGCATAAGATTCTCAATGAAGCTACAATTAGGGGGGGGGCATTTAAACCAACCTACAAACCCTCTAAGAGATAAACTTTGTCATCTTAAGGACTGAATAGTTCCATTTAAGAAAAATAATATAATTTATCAAATACCATGTAAGCATAGCATTACATGGTATTTAGGGTCTATTACATAAATCAAACTAGTTGATCGGGGTCAGTCAATTAGATTATTATTATTATATTATTTCCTTTAATTCCTAGAGGAACATAGGGCTTTAGTCGCGCGTATCCATTGCGTTCGATTCTGTGGCAACGCTTTCATCTGGTTCCAAATCTGCCCACATTATTATTACATTAGATTATTAGATGATAAAAATTTAGCTGAACCTGAAGTAATTGATCCTGCCAATTTAAGTAACCTAGAAGAAAGCTCAGCCATTTCACTGGCCTGCATTCACTTGCATGTAATCATAAAATAGGGTGGGTGGGACAGGGTGAGAGTGTTAAAAAGAGTAATACAGTTAGGTGGAGAAAGAGGGAAAGAGGTTAATCACTGAAGCTTTGTTTATCGTCGATTCACCACCCGTACACGTGCGATCGGAATGATGTAACGCCTATGATATGGAAAGTGGCAGCAAGCAACAAGGGGAAGAGGGAGAGATAGAAAACATATGTAAGGCAAAATGTGAAACCGTGTGATCGAAATTGATATGAATATGAGTAATAAATTGTGCTCGAAACCTTGTCATCCAGTTGTTCATACTGCATCATCACTGTGTGATATTCAATAATAAACTTATTTAATATGAAATTTCAAAGTATGATTTATAAAAGATAATAAAATGTACACCTACCTGATTTCACGTGTTCGATTTTGTAAATTTAAAACTTCTTCAGATTTCTCTCTAATGTAAGTTTTTCGTTCTGATAATCGTTTCTCATGATTCATTTGATTTTGAGTTAATTGGTAATTTTTTCTTAGCTGCTTATGATAATTCCCCACGGTTCGTATGCGTTCACGATTCGACTTCAATTTTTCATTTTGCTTTGTGGAAAATTAAAAAAAAACAGCAACAACAGTTGTGATTACTATTCGACTCGTATGATACAACTCCACCCAGATTTCTTCATGGTATATCACTACTGAAATACTGAGCAATGACAGGCACTGGGAATCACATAAGCGGCTAGATGTCAGTCGTGTAAATACTTGTTAATACGTCTGCATTGTGTTGTGAAGGTCCTGGGTGAAAGCTACCGTCACATACTACTGAAGAATATCAAAGTAGGACAAAATACCTATCCAGTATTCCTCAGCTCCTGATGGTTTTCTAAACGATGACTAATACTTGACAAAAGTACCTTATCAAATGCACAATGATCAGGAGAAAAGACTCTACTCCTTAAGTTATACCACAAGTGTACAGTTGGGCAGCAGGCTGGAGATACGATGAAAAAGCTCCAACAGGAATCGAAGTTCAATGTAAGATTTTTGGTTATGAAAATGACTAAAATGCAGAAAGAGTAAGGTCTCTCTGAAATTATGCGAAACTCATCTGAGTGTTTTAATTCCATTCATAAACTCCACCGATGCCATTTTTCTGTAAATATTATTTAACTTCTAAAAAATCGACCTAGATAATAGAATTATCTGTTATGCACAATGCCAGTTTTAAATAGATGTGTTCGCGGAAGATATTCACGATTGCGTCTAATGTTAGGTGATGAAGATTTATCACTCCTGTTTTACTAAATGGATGAAACTCATAGTCACTGCCTAAGTGGTCATTTCACTCGGGTAAAAAAAAACAGTAATGTGAACTTTAAAACAATTAGTTCCCCCCTATGAATTTAGATAAAGCAATAAGAAGAGGTAATTTGTCTGAATCGTGTAATGTTCTATTTGCGCACATAACATATTTCGAACAATCTGATCACACTCCGCGGACTTGTCATAGGAGTACATATATGAAATTAATAAAGAGGTAAGAGGTGAGAAAATAGACAAGTTAGGTCAAGTTAAAAGGACATATTCAAGGTCAAAATAACAATGATGACCACTAAACCGAATAACAGAGGTAATAGTACATCTGCTATGGTATCAAAGCAAAATTTACCAAAGAAGGTTTAATGTGATGACGAATTGTTTTCGAACGCTTGAAGGTATATTTACCAATTTGAATGTACGTGTGGAAACACATACATAGGAGGGAGGACTCATCGATCTCTGCAAGTAAGGGCTCCAGAGCATATTCCAAAATGGCTCCAGAAACAAATGGAATCTTCAGAACCTATTAACGGTAAGAACAGGAGACTTAACTCCTAGCTCTATTACGATACATATTATAGAGATAGGACATAAAATTTACGTTAACAGGTCTTTTAAACCCATCTATAAAACGTGTTTGGGGCGTATCCTAAAGTTTGTGGAAGCCCTGGCAATTAGAAAGTTTCAGCCACCTTTATGCGTTCAAAAACAATTCGACATCACATTTAACCTTCTTTGGTAAATTTTGTTTTGATAGCAGATGTACTATTACCTCTGCCATTTGGTTTAGTGGTCTTCATTGTTATTTTGACCTTGAATCTATCCTTTTAAATTGACCTAAGTAGTTTATTTTCTCACCTAATTTCAAGTGGTGTGAACAGAAAAAGTAATTCAGCAAAGGAACTCTTTTTAGCGAATTCATTTCCCTCTTTCTCTGTACAATCCCATTTATATACAACTATTTTTCATGAAAGAAGGTGGTAACAAACGTGATTAGTCGTCGTTTATTTGATTTCTACTGACCTGTCTGTAACCAGCGTTCGCTTCTCAAAAGTATCACCGAACACTTACCAATATGGTTTTACAAAGAAGAAAAACTGATACCCCCTGCAACTCTATCTTAGAACATCTGACAGATTCCGGACACCGAACTACACCCCCGAAATACGAATACGAAGTAGTCTTCCTAAAAGTGTACGAGTCAGACTTCTTCAAACTGCAGAAGTAATGGCGATTCACTTACTAAGCCCTGAACTCTGCATACAGAAGAAGATCGTTCAATCACTACACTTGCAATGGACGTAATCTATTACCTTAATACCCAACAGGTAAGTTCTGTTTCTTTCTTTCTGTCTCTTCATTAGTATAATTAGTCTTTTCAATTGTAATATTTTGCATTTTCAACTTTCCTGTTCTCTACCCCCATCCGATTTAATTCCTACGCCTTATTACCACTGTTACTGATTTGACCAACGCTCAATTTCTAGTCATTTATGTTACGTTACGTCCTAATTTAAATGGCATTATTCTCTACCCTACTTCTATCTAGTCTCCACCTGTAATTACCTCTCTTGCTATCCTAACCTAAGATGAAACATTTTAGTCAATTATTTTGCGTCATTCAACTTACTAACTCAATCGTACTTAATTTGCTGTCTGATTAAGATTGTTCCTATATTAGATCATTCTTGTACTACGTAATTAATTGTCTAAACTTGACAAACATGATATATATATATATACGAAAATAATTTTATATGAATGCGATTATATAGTCGAAGTAGAAGATGGAATTGCTGAAAAGAGCCTCCTCGCTAAACTACATGTGTCAATGTTGGTGAACATTGGATAGTTTGTTTGTTCCAAGTGGTCTTCATTTGGCGGGAGACAAGGAGGCTGTCATCGTTTACCTGTGTACTAGTCAGCAGAAGATTGGAGAGATACGATCAGAAGTCTGGTTGTATACTAATTATATTAGCGTTCACTTGCAAACTTAAGCGCTGATTAACCACTGTATAGCGGTTTCGTTATCTCGTGAAGAACAAATAATCATGTTGCTCAACCATTTCGTGTTATTCTGCATCGGTCACAGTGCATAGTGTGCTACGCGTTAAACTTAGTCTGAAACCATCGATTGGTCTAGGAAATCTGCCATCTGGATACTTGACAACATGTTTTGTTTTCAGTATTGGCTGGATGGGGATTACACATGAATTAAGAAAAAACAAATAATTAAAAACAATTAAGCTAACTATACTACTCAATATTAATAAGTAGTATAAAAATTAAAGCCCAAATCGTGGAAGTTGTTCCTTTCACTTACAAACGATACAGAATTATTTTTTTGTTTATTAGATATATCACACATTGAGACAGTGAAGTATGAAGAATAATGAGTAAGTTTGCATCAAACTATATACTAATAATTTATTGAGATGAATAGTTGCTTGCCACTCATAGTAGCCAGTACACCACTGACGAACTCAACCCCAGCCGAGTGAAACTGCCCTCCGAGGTGTTTGAATGACCTGGATCTGGGTAGTATGAACTACTGGTTTATGTGAGTGTTACACAACTACTCATCTCAACCAATTAGTAGTATACAGTTTTAAGTAAATATACCTCCCTTTTTGACTACCAGTTATAGTATCCATCAGATCATATACTGTGATCTAAATAATTTAGTTTTCAGAGGAAACTGGTGGAAAAATTTCTGTCTTCGATCTATATACATTGCAAATTGTGACTTTGATTCTGTCTAGTAAACAGTTGTTGTCCCTTTAATCTGAAACTTCCCAGTCCTCACTATTGAGCGAAAAGTGCTCGTCTAAGTAGATAAGATAATAAAATGACAACAAGAGAAAAAAAATTCAATTATCTATAAAATATTTTAAAAGCCAAACAAAACGTAACTGCAACTATAATATCCTACTTCATTCTGTGCCTTTATTCTTTCCATTTTTCGTTTGTCAAGTTGTATTTTCTCATGATTTCTTTGTTTCTGTAATAAAGCTATTCTTTTCCCATGTCTTAAAATATTTTCCCAACTTCTTTGTGTATGACACTGGCGTATTTCACGTACACGTTCGCGTTTTTCATGTGCTCTTTGAATGCTTTCAATCTGTTGATGCATTTTATGTATTCTTCTCCATAAACCAAGTGCTACAGTGATCTTTGATAAAGAAAATTAAAGTAAAAGTTTTTGAAAGTGAATGTAGAAAATGATGGGAAGAAATATCCCAGAAGGATACAACTTTTCTGAGATGTCATCCTCAAAAGCTGTTGCAATCGCATTCGTTTGCACGAGTTTATTTGTTGAATACAAATCTTATTTATTTCCCAAATAATAACCAAGGAGATGAAAGATGACAATATTTTCCAGCTTGATATGAAAATTCGAAGGTGGAAATATCGATTACAGGGGGATTAGAAACAAAATTACATAAAATGCGAAAATAATTGCGTAATGTGTAAAAATAGTTGTTTTTGACGAAGACAGGTGTGAACGGGATGAGCATGGAAACAAATTGAAATAAGAGTGTTTTCTTACAACTGAACATGAAAACGTGAGGAGAATGAAAAAATAAGCAGATGTGAATAAAAGAGTTAAACCTAACTAAAGGTTGGACTAGTTTCTTTTAAACACACAGCTTCAACTTTTCGGCGCACATGGTGAGGGCTTCCGCAGTATAAAGCGGAATTTTTATTTTTGATTACAGCTTGAATCCACATTGTACGAGTATGAAACTTTCAGCATGGAAATCGGTAGCCCGAATTTTGCAGGCCGACCATAGATATCAGGTGCGTGTCGGCAGGGGATTGAACCTCGGACTACGTGTATGGTCGGCGAGAGTCCTAACCACTGTGCCACCGACGCTCACTGCCTTTGGTGGAGTTCTGTTCACTTTGTACATGACTGTGAATGATGAATCAGTTGAGAGACTGTGACAGGTGTTGACAAGATGTTAAGTTATGGCGCTTCTGACTGAACCAGTGTCTCACAACTTTGAAGACATGCCGGGTAATGTTATCTAACACGCTTTGAAAAGAAACTCATAGGACTACATATATACCTAGCTCCGTAGGAGCAGGTGAATTTATAAGTGCATATTGGAGGGGTCATATGCAGAGGTTTGTCCTTCACTTTGCTTAGAAGATATGGCTAACCAGAGAATATCACTCTTGGTGTTGCTGCAGGAAAGGCCTTCTTTGGTGAACTAGAGATTCTCCTCTTTAGGATATCTGCCGCTAATTTCCCCTTCTATTTCGGATTAAAATGCAGTAATCTCTTTCTTCATGAAGCGTAATCTTCTCTTTTAGGTTTTGGTCTCATGTTCCTCCCCATTCTGCCTATTACGCAACTATTGCAATCTATATTCACGCATTGAAATTTTCATATCAAGTTGGCAAATGCTGTCATCTTCAATCTCCTGGGTTATTATGTAGAATCAAATAATAATTGTATCGATGTAAACTTATATTTAAGCGAACAATATTGTGGTTTCAATTAGATCTCATCAGGCTTAACTCTAATATACATAAGTTTACAAATAAAAATTCAAATATGTTGGGCGTGTGAGTGAAAATCTCCCATCATGGTGGTTTGGCAAAGGATAGACAAAAACAATCCGTAGCTCAATTCTGTCACATTTAATTGATAGTGGTCATGTAGTCGAGAAAACGAAGGCCTTCAAAGTAATTCATCATCGTATCCCACTGAATCTTTCCAATAGACTTCGTATTCGTCTACTGCACACAGCTGAGACGATAGGCATTCGAACTATTAAACCTAAACTATGCTCATTCAAAAGAAGTTCGTACAGCCATTATCCCTCCCTTGTTGGCCTAATAAGGCATAACCAACTAAAGACTTCTACACCACCCCTTATTTATTTTTCCAACTTTTTCTTATCATCCATTAATCGCATCACATCTTCATTATAAACGTGTTTCATTTCCTTCCCATACGATCTAACATTACGTAATCGGTTCATTTGTTTTACTAGCCTTTATCGACTACTTCCACCTGAACAATTGTTTATTTAATCATACTGTTTTTCATTATTCGTGTTATCACTGAATGCCTCACTTTTTCATCCTTATTATTGATAAGACCATTATTATTATTATTATTACTATTATTATCATTAATACTATTGTAACTAATTGCACAATTTATATTCACCATCTTATTACCCTACAGACAAAACACCATGATTTGTTTATATTTGAATTTTTATTTGTAAACTTATATATATTAGAGTTAAGCCTGATGAGATCTAATTGAAAACAGTATTGTCCGCTGAAATGTGTTGTTCTAAATTTTACTATGGGAATATTTAATATATCGTAAACTTATATGTACAAAAGCGATTGTAACAATAATGATAAATAAATAAATAAATAGCTTTGTTCAGAACAAAGTGTTTATACAATTTACAGAATACTCGGAGTAATTTATTCTAAAAATATCTCCTTCTAATCCAGGTTTTTCGGGTAAAACAGCACAGTCTATAGTGTATCACGTGATGCAATGCTTTTAGATCTAAAGCAGAGATTAATCCCTCATGATATTTCTGCTCCATCTCCATTATATGTGTAAAACCATTTTGTGACTAAAGGATTTATACATTTTAAGCCTGTTTTCAATTTCTCTCTAATGTTCTGATGAGTATTTTCCACGAAATTTTATGTAAAACAGAATGGATATTGACATTAAATTAGTCATTCCTGATCGGTTATAAATTAAGGCATCCTGACTACTAAAATGGTATTTCAAACAACACAGATGCAACAACATCCCAAGCAAAATAATAAGTCGCATCATCCTGGAGAGAATCAAACAAGCCAACCTGGATGAAAAACTTCAACCGGAATAGGCTGGATTCAGGAGAAACAAGTCATGTATTGATGAAATCGCCACTCTACGGATCATCATTGAACAAAGCTTGGAATGCCAATCACCTCTTCACCTCACTCAACTTCATCGACTTTGAAAAGGCCTTCACCAGACAGCGTCGATCAATAGGTGATTTGGCAACTACTTCGCTACAACGGGGTCCCATCGACAATTATACATCTCATCCAACAGTTATACGACAATGCTGCATGCCGCCAAGCAATCCACAACGGGAAACTTACGGAAGCCTTCGAAGTGAGGACGGTAGTGAGGCAAGACTGGCTGTCTACTATCACCAATGATCTTCATGATTGCAGTAGATTGGATAATGCGACAGATAGACAGCGGGCAATGAGGAAACAGGCATAAAATGGACTCGCACAAAAAGAGACTGGGAGGATCTGGACTTCGCCGATGATATATGTCTGATTTCCCACAAACTGGAAGATATGCAAGTGAAAAGCAACAAGCTGGCCATAGAAGAAGCATCAAAGATAGGACTTCCTTCAGGTTAACATAGATAAAACAGAGGTGATGGAGATTCCTGGCCAACACAACCAGCAACAACAACAGACAACAATCAGCCAGCATAAATGGGAGGAACCTGAAAGAAACAACCTCCTTCACCTTCCTACCGACCTGGGAAGCATCGTTTCAACTACAGGCCGACGGAACTGACGAGGATATCAAAGCCAGAATCGGAAAAGCAAGACAAGCTCTTATTACTCTTAAGTCTGTGTGGAGGTCACCAGCACTCAGAATCAAAATATGATGCAGATTTTCAACTCCAATGTGAAGTCAGTCAGTGCTACTCACCATACGGATCAGAGACTTGACCAGCGCGTCATAAAGTGCAATTCAAACAAACTCCAGACATTCAGTAACAGTTGTCTTCGCTCAGTTCCCCTCAAGATCAGGTGGCCAGAAAAGATCATCAACAGGGATCTCTGGCAATGAGCTTACCGACGTAGCAGGAACCGATTGTGCAACGAATAGGCAGGAAGAAATGGAGATGGATTGGCTTTGCCATACGCTGAGGAAACCATCAAGTGACATCACTAGACAAGCCATTGCTCGAGTGGAACCCGAAAGGGAAGCGGCGAGTTGGTCGTCAGTGCAAGGGTGACTTGGAGGAGGTCATGTGAGGAAGAGATGAAAGCACGTGGGCAGACTTCGATTGGAGTCAAAAAGTTGGCGGAAAACCGAAGGCAATGGAGACGCGCTGAAGCCCTATGTTCCTCTAGGAATTAAAGGATATAATAATAATAGTATATTATTTCAGTACTCATAATAAGTAGCCTGTTTAAAGGGAAATGTGATCTTACCAAGAAATGAATTTGAGTAATTTAGTTAGATGAACAGTTAACTGCTTACTAAGACATACACGAAGATGCGAAGTCAGTAACTGCTTCTATACGGGTCACAAACATGGCCCCAACGTCACGAAACGGATTTCCAACGAGTTATACGCTTTTATCAACAGCTGCCACCTTCGCCGCCAGCTCCACACTGAAGATCGATTGGCCAACCGACCGTTCGGCCAGAAAGAATTAGCAACAAGAAACTCTGGCTGACTGGGGACAAACCAACAGGTGCGAGCCCATAGCTCGACAAATATGTAGGAGAAAATGGAGATGAATTGATGGGACATACTTTGAGGAGGCCATCAAATGATATCACGCGCAATGCAGACCATGGCTCAAGTGGAATCCCATTGAGAATTGACTAGTGGGACATCGATGTGAGGGTGACATGGAGGTGACCGTATGAGCTGAAGGAGGAGGTGAGAGACTATGAGTAATTGGGGTGGGTGACTGGCTGAAGGAGAGAGCAGGAAACTGAAGAGACTAGAGATATGTTCCACTCGGACCCTGGAGATTTAAAACCTGAAAAAATTTAGTCCATTTTGTCTCCACATCCAAGATTATTAACTAGCTATAAATAGATGTGGTATGCGTTCCTTCATATCAATACATTTGAACAAGTGAAGACAGCAGTCCGGGTGGAAAAATATAGGAGTTTTAAAAAGTGGAAATACTACGAATGTCAGATAATTCCTAGAAGCGTGCAAGTCATATCCGTCTGCACTGCATTCATTAAAGAACAAGTCACATGCCAAATACGAAGTCAAGTGAAACTACCGACATCAACGGAAATTAACCCAAAGATGCTAAAACCTCTGAAGAAAACCAAATACAATCAGAGCTGGTGCTAAATTGAATGTGTAGAATATCTGATGATCTTTTCGAAGTCTAGCGATATCCATTCTTTTCACGATCAATTAAGTGAGATAGTGAAATGAAGACAGCAACCACTTACAAGTAAATTGTGTAAAGTAGCCATTACAAAACTCGAGAGATAGAAAGAAACTACTCACTATTTATAAGTAGTCAAAAATTATAGCTAAAAAATGCACAACCTTTTTGGTACTATCAAAAACAGAGCTAATACAAGTTGTCATTAGTTGGCTACCAGCTTGAGTTTGTCTTCACCAGTTAATACTGTGACGCAAAGATAGAATCAGAAGCTCTTTGAGAAATACGCTGCCATGCAACTGGTTACAGAGGTATGGCAAATAGTTACACAGCACTATCGGAGACTGTAAAATTAACCAGAATTCTGAACGTTAAAACGAAGTAACCACGCTTTTTTTTGTTATTGTTAACAACCTGTATAATTTGCATGACTCACTCCAAAAGATTGACAGAGAAGAGAGTACACCAAGTTCAATAGATTTACTAAGACTGTTATCAGATAAAATCGTAGGTGTGAAACATATGAAAACAGATTGGTTGCTTTGTATGTCACACAGAAATTCAGTGAAATGATAGATGGTAAGCACTGATAGCCTAGATAGAATATTGTCAAGTAGTACTTTCCAACATCCAAGATAAAATGAGGTGTGATTCACACCAGACTCATCAACAAGGTACCACCATCTGCTATGATTAGAAAGAAGTTGACCTAACTGTTTAACAAAGGCATCTTCTTATCTGTATATGTCTGTTCTGAGCATTACAGAACAGGCATTACATTGATCAGCCACTAGGTAGTAACTAGTATCGTGTGTCTGGTCATTTGTTTTGTGCAGAATGAATTCCATCATTCAAGTTTGCAATATGGCCACCATCCTAAGTGACTCGCCAATACAGCACATTGTGAATTACTGTTATTAGATGATTAGAAGCAGTCTACAGGAATCATAAGAGTGATGGAGTTCAGTCTGTTCCAAACAAGGGACTAGAAGCATAACACTAGTTACTTCCTAATTTCCAATCACAGTATCCATAGACTAGTAGAAGAGGTCAGTCGCGAGCCCGAATAGCTCAGTGGTAACCTCGTCTCTGACTGCACTACTAGGTGAATATCACAAAGGACACGAGCTCTTTCACGACTGAAGGTACGCCTTGCTAACTGATGAGCACCAGCAAGTATGAAACCTATGTCGAAGGCCTCCTGACGATTGCCTTCAACCATCTAGAAAGACAAATTATGAGTTCAACAAATTCCAAGCATTACTCATCAACACAGATGGGTTCAAGGCCATCAGAATTGGAATATGACGACAATGAATCCCCTTCCCCCACCATTCATGATCCTATACAGTAGAAAAAAATATTCCGCTTAATTATTGAAGCAAAAATCGTTGCAACACACAAAATCAGAAGAACTTCGCAGTATCCACGTTATACTCTTTTAACGATGACAATCTGACCTATTGTAGAATCGAGAACTTGATACTTCTGAACACTTTCACTTCCCGATTAGACGTTGCAACAGCCAGAAAAACCCCAAAAAATGAATTCCCTTTCAGTAGGCATGTACTTTAAACAAATAGGTCGGTCGAAGCTTTATCAAGAAAATAAATGGTCGTATCCACTACAGAATAGTTTTGTGCTTCTTTACTGGCTAAATGAAGGTGGGAGATACCTGTTGGTCGACTACGTGTTCAACTCTGATTAAGGTGAAAGAGAAGTACTTCAAAAAAGTGAGGCTGTGCGATTTATTTTCAAGAAAAGTAGCGCCTTTACGCTTATTTTAAGTTTATAGTTCATATAACCTGAAAAAACTGCACAAAATGCAAGTAATTACTATATATATTAACAACTATAATGTAGTGGAGTAATAGTTATTTGACTGACAAACATCACGAATAATATTTGCATTACCTCAGCTGCTGTTCTCTGAGCAGTCAGATTCTGTCGTCGTTTGTCTTCTAACTTGATTGTCTTTTCATCAGCTGCCAATCTTGGAGGCTTCGGAGAAGTATTTTCTGAACATGGTGTATTAAAACGTTGACAGCATAATTTAAAATGTCTTGAGGTGTTCAATAAATAATTTGATCTTGGCGATATTTCACTATTCAAGGATGAAAGGAACTGTTTAGTTAGTAATATAGTTAGGAATATTCAGAAAAATATTGAAGAATGATTTATTTATGTGATGATACATACTGATGACTGATATTTTTAGTCATGAAAGCCACTCACATCGAACAATAGTGCATACTTGTGAGATTGTGGCGACTTAAACACTTAGAGATGGTTTCACTTGTTTGGGGGCTTGATGTCATCAGTGGTGTTCGACGTCTGACTTAGCTCAAACCAAACTAATTCTTAACAAAAAAAGTAAATTACTTCTGCATCAGTTCAGAGGTTTACTGCCTGTTAACTCCCAGCTAGACTGTACTAAGATGAACAGCTTTCTATCAGAAGTCAGCAAATGGTTTTCGTCTAATGGTGTTAAATCCTTCTAATCTCCGTATTCTAATAATACTATCCAAATTTTAGACTGTTAATTTCAGTTTCCGATGCAAAAGAAGGTCAAATTAAGCTGTTAATTCCTATAACCCTTGCAAAATTGATGATACTGATATAGAAACCAAGTTTGAAGTTAAGTATCTTGGATTAATTCTTTCTTCTGACCTATCCTGGTCTTCCCGCGTCTTAGCGATTTTTAAAAGAATATTTCGTCTGACTTTTTACATTAAGAAGTTAAGACACTCAGATATAACTCAACTAACCCCTCCTCTTACAGTTTATCAACCCATGCATCATACCTATTCTTCTCTACTGTTCAGCCTTAATTATTCTTTCCTGGACTGCTTAAAAACAACTATGTCATACTTCGTAGGATTGTGAAGTCTGACAGTAGGGCGATTGATATCACATTGGGTCATTTCGTTGACATCGTCATTGATAGACACTTGATTTCATACAACAAATTTGCTAAAGGAATTTTGTCAGACTGTGAGCATCCACCTTGCCTACAGCCTTCACCTTATATCTCATCAGTTAGAACAAGAAGTCATTTTAAAAGACTTTATACGCGCGCGTCAAAGTATAACAATTCCACGACATCATATTTGGCACGTGTTTATGTGATGAAAATAGTGTCAGGGACGAACGAACTAACTAACCATCTTTGCACTAGTAAATAAACTATTTTCTCCATCCTTATTCTACCAAGCTTTATTTACAATAATAATTTACAATTTAATAATAATTTAAGTCACCAAAATATTTCGAAATAGTGACGAATAATCAGGTTTTTAACTGCGGTGGTGAAGATTAGTAAGTTTAGACTGAGGTTGCGTAAAATATTTGCAGCGTTCAGAAAAATTGGTTGTTAATGGAAGACGGTGTGGATAAGTGTCCAATGCAGTAGTACGTGAGGTTAGTTGTGAGTCCGAATACCTAGCTCAGTGGTAACACCTCTGACTGCAGTACTGGGTGACACGGGTTAGAATCTCAAAAGGGACATGAGGTCCTTCAAGACAGCACATACGCCTTGTCAATGAGTACTGATAAGCACAAAATCTAGGTCCAGGACTTCCTGCCAATTGCCTCCAACCATCTGATGAGAATGGAGACAAGTATCAAAACAAACTGTGTAGTAGGTGAACAGAGTAAACAGAGGGTTAGATGCAAAAATGATGATTATAAATGTATCAAGAAAACAGACAACAAAAAATATTAACGACAAGACAGTGATAAGAGTTGAGCTTAGAATTACACGCATGGTAGAAGGAAAAGTGGCGAAGTTTCTTCTACGCACATAAAACAGGGTTTCACATCTGAATAACTTAGGCCTCAGCAGTGCAAAGTATACGGAAGTATAACGTTTTCAGGAGGCTTCTTTTGACTTTGTAGATAACTTCGAATGAACTTTCCTTACTTATTGAGTGGTTAGTGTTGGAATTATGTTCATTTATAGCACACCTTGGAGATCCACTGTCACCTTTCTATATCCAAGCAGGGCAATTTCCTTCGACAACACAATAAGAAGACGTAGTTTATCTGAAACGTGTAGTGTTTTGGCGCAACGCATTTCGGACATTTTGATCACACACACACACACACACACACACACCAGTACTTGTCACACACAGCTTTTATAGTAGTCACGATGGCATGAATAATTACAATACAGGTCAGATTGTGTGCAGGTCAAGGTCACAAATAATGGGTAGGGAGACGCAAAAGGTGTGGGTAAGAAAGATAAAGGGAGGAAAAAAAGGGCAAAGAAAGGGTTTGAAAATATTATGAAGTAAAATTGGACCTTGGTTCTAAGTGGGATTACCAAGGCAGGTTTAAGGTGATAACAAATAACTTTTGGACGCATAAGACAGGTTTAAGTCTTTTAATGGCTAAGGTTTCAATGAATTTAAGTATGTGACCCAACCTTGTTTTATATATCAGCTTGAAGGCATTGTTGGAATCAACCTTGTGACCCATCTCTATAATATGCTTCGCTATAGATGATGTTGGACATCTATTTCCGGGGTCAATTGTGTCTGGAGATTTGATTTCAAAGTGGCTGCAACAACAAATGAAATCGCCAGATACAATTGACCCGGGAAATAGATGTCCAACATCATCTATAGCGAAGCATATTATAGAGACGGGTCATAAGGTTGATTCCAACAATGCCTTCAAGCTGATATATAAAACAAGGTTGGGTCACATACTTAAATTCATTGAAACCTTAGCCATTAAAAGACTTAAACCTGTCTTATGCGTCCAAAAGTTATTTGTTATCACCTTAAACCTGCCTTGGTAATCCCACTTAGAACCAAGGTCCAATTTCACTTCATAATATTTTCAAACCCTTTCTTTGCCCTTTTTTTCCTCCCTTTATCTTTCTTACCCACACCTTTTGCGTCTCCCTACCCATTATTTGTGACCTTGACCTGCACACAATCTGACCTGTATTGTAATTATTCATGCCATCGTGACTACTATAAAAGCTGTGTATGACAAGTACTGGTGTGTGTGTGTGTGTGTGTGTGATCAAAATGTCCGAAATGCGTTGCGCCAAAACACTACACGTTTCAGATAAACTAAGTCTTCTTATTGTGTTGTGGAAATTCATAAAGGGAACTAATTGCTTTAAATTTCCTTTGACCTATATAATTGTCACTCACTAGGAGCAAGTGAACTGACAGGTACACATAGAAGTGATCAAAAGCGGCAGTTTATCTTTAGAGTTACTGGAGGACAATGGGTGCAGGAGGATACCAGTCTCAACGTAGCAGCCAGAAGAAGTTCTTTTAGAACCTTTGGTACCGACTTCTTTTTGGGGTGTCGGCCAGAAAATCGCCTTTGAACGTTGTATTCCATTAATGGCATCTTCTTTGCCGCCCAGATGCGGTGTTCTTTTTTGGACTCGGGTTTCATGTGTTTATCTATAAAGAGTTGGGGTAGCCATTTTTAAGTAGTATTTTCCTCAGGACTGCAGATTCTTTGCATCCTAGTCTCAAGAAACACTTTTAGGTTCCACTTGTAACTAATGGGTACTCAAATGTTTAAGTTCGTTAACTAGCCGTTCTTCGTAAGCTTTCTATAAACTGATCTGTTCAACATCACATCAGTCCTCTTAGTTTGTCGAATAAATCATTCATCTCAATAACCAATTATTGAATACGACACAATTTCTATGAAAACTTGTGTTAACTGTGCACATATTTGATTTTCAAATATCAAAACATTAGTTAGATATTTCTTTTTTCGTCTTTTAGGATTTCTTTTGCCACCTCTTCGTTGATGTATTAGCAACTGATGTTTTGAAATTCATTACTTTGTCAAACTACCAAAGGAAGGCAACACGTAGGCCTTTACAATAACTGGCGTAGAATAATGGTCTTGTCCACACCAAGAAAAATATTAAGTCGCATCATTCTGGAGAGAATAAAAGATGCACTGGATTCAGAACTCTGCCAGGAAAAAGCTGTACTCAGGAAAGGAAAATCGTGTGCAGATCAAATTACAGCTCTATACATTAACATCAAACAAAGCATAGAATGTCAGTCAAATATTTGGCTCAACTTAATGGAATTTAAAAAGGCCTTCAACAGCGTTGACCGCAACGTAATTTGGAAACTGCTACAACACTGTGAAGTGCATTGCGAAGCCTTCACTAACCTTATTCAACAACCCTATGACAATTCCATATATCAAGTGATTCACAACGGAAAACTCGACTCGGTGATGCTTTCGGAGTGAAGACAGAAGCGAGACTGTGGTGGACTGGATTATAGGTCATATCATGAGGAGTGAGAAGGAAGGAATACGTTGGACCGATAAAAAGACGCTAGAAGATCTGAACTTCACGTGTGGATGATTTACGTTGAATGTCACTTAAATTTTAAGACTAACAGGCGAAAAGCAGCAATACTGCAGAAGATGTAACAAAGACACGACTTCAAGTAAACACAGAGAACAAAGAGGTGATGAAGATACTCGACAACAAGGACAAACAAGTATCAATCACTACCAACCGGAGAAATTTGAGGGAATGGTCACTTTCTTCACTTTTCTAGGCAGAATCGTTTTGGTTTCAGGCGACAGCGCAGATGAGGACGTCGAAACCAGAATCGGAAAGGTAAGAGAGACCTACATCAATCATAAGGCAGTTTACACTTCCGCTGTACTCAGCATAAACAACAAAATCCATATTTTCAACACAAATATTTAGCTAATCCCTTTTCAAATGGTTCAGAGACTTTAGTGCACCACAAAAAGCATTTCCAGCAGACGACTGCAAACATTTGTCAACAGCAGCCTAAGTAGGCTCCATAATGGGAACCAGATGACTGACCAGGAAGTATAAGTGGCGATAAACTCTGGCAGGCGGCAAACCAACTGGGAACTTATTGCCCAACAAACATTCTCAAAAGGAAATCGAGATGTATTGGGTACACTCTGAGAAGACGGCTGAGTAAAACCATGTAACAGGTGAACTGTGAAGTAAAACTCGAATTGTAAACCGTGAGTTGGGTGTGCGATAGTGTTATAGATGGGATTGTGTAAGGAGATTTGACAGCGAAGTTCAACAATAGCTTCCCAGGAGTGTGAACGCCCCCAATGACCTTGAACATATGTTAATCGTTGGCTAACGGGATCTGTCATTATCATAGATGAAATATCAACACTATTCACCAAATTAGGAGCAAATTTCACCCAGATCACGTTTTTAGGTACTGTTTGGACAATGTGTTAATAGCTCGTTAGGGTTAGGATTAGGGTTAAGGCAAGCAAGTATTGGGGTTACGGTTAAGATTAGGGTTATAATTAGCATTAGGGTTAGAATTACGGTTTGGATAAGGGTTATGATTAGAGTAAGGATTAAGGTTAGGTTTAGTGTTAAGGTCAGGATTAAGCTAATGGTTACGATTAGGGATAGATTTATAATTGATGTCATTTATTTTAATTTGTTTTATTATCCACGTTTTCCTGGTAAGAAGTCGTCTACCCTCTTGCTGGAAACCAGAACAATTCAACTGAGGGCGTTTGTGGAAGAGTGCAAGCAGGATGAGAGAGAGAGAGAGAGATAAACGATTCACAAAACACAGTTTACCTGTAGTCATCTCGGTGAATACATACGTGTACAGAAACTAGTCTAACTTAGCAATTGATACTCCTCGATATAACTAGAACGTATTTTTAAGCCATGTAAGAGAAAGATAACCGGTTTTTATTGAGTTTTCAAGCATTTTCTTGTCAATATACGTCATTTCTGTGCAAAAATTCCTCATTTTTATGATTGGTCAGCTGAAGGTCACCCGTACATTCGCACTCCTGGGACGCTATTGTTGAACTTTGCCGATTTGACCTTATAGGCAATCATGGAGTCAGATATAGAGAAGTAGAGAGAATGTGGTTGAAAGGCGATGTGTTGTTGAAGCCTTACATTTCACTGGGAACTCAAATCAATAATAATAATAATAATAATAGCCAGCTGAGATTCATACTGTTAGTGACATCAATTTAAAGTACCCTTTTGACAATTAATGATCAGCTTTTTGTTAGGAATACTTCTCCCTTTCAAGTTAAATCAATAAACTTATTCTGTCCTTCCCTATCTTTCCCTTTTCTTATCAGTAATCTACTGATGAAGACTACACTCTCATTCTCCCTCTTGTGTGAGTGTGTGTGTGTGTGTGTGTGTGTATGTGAGTGTAGGTTAACAGTGATGCAAGATGAACAATACAGAACTGAGGACTACTTTAAGACGTTTTAGAAAGTTGAATAAAAGGCATTAGTTTTACAGAAGGATATTAGATGGACCTAAGTTTCGTGCTAGTTGGCACTCATCAGCAAGTCGTATCTGCAACCTTGAAGGAACTCATGTCCCTGTAGTCAGAGACGTTACCACTGAGCTATTCGGGTTCACGATTGACCTCCTGTAGGACTGTATTGGCTATTTTTGATTGGACACTAGTAACTAGTGTGATGTGTCTAGTCCTTTCTTGCAGATACGCCTTCCTGATGAGTGCCAACTAGCACGAAACTTAGGTCCAAGGCTTCCTGTGGCTGATTGCCTCCAACCATCTAATATCATCAAATCAATATGCTCCGTGATGGCCAGCTGCCTAGTGGAATGGTGGCCACATTACAAACCTGACTGATAGAATTCAGTGTGCACCAAAGAAAGGACTAGATACATCACACTAGTTACTAGTGTCCAATCAAGATACTTTATTTATTGTATAATCATTTGGTAAATATATGGTATTTATTATACAACACTTCAGCCTAACTTCCTGTTACTTAAGTAAAATGGATCATGGAAGTAGAAATATCTATGAGTTCAGAAGTCAAAGATATAGCTTGGAATCCTCTTTTTTCTTCAATGCATCAACTGGGCATAACAGAAAGCTTCAGATGTGAAAACTACTCCCACAGCCTTGTGCTGACCGACTTTTAACGTTTAAATCTCAGTTAGTAATTAGATTTTAAAAAGCAGACAGTAGGACAGTAGACGGACTGACTGTTTTAAAAATAATCATAGCTAATTTTCAAGTATTAATTTGTAGGGACTTGACTGACTGAATACAGGATTTCATCACGAGGGGACATCAATTAGAGAACTACTGGAAAACCTAGGAGTACTGGACAGCTGCTTCATCCAGAAGGTCCTGGGTCCGGATCCTGACGACGGGTGCGTACTGTGAAGAGTCCCAAACACTAGGACGAAACAGCTGTCCAGTACTCCCAGTGGGTTTTCCAGTGGTTCTGTAACCAATGTCAGCTCATGGTGAAATCCTGTATCCAATCATAGCTAATATTTTACAACTTGAAGACATTATAATTTACAGTTATCAGAATTTAAAGTCTTCATACCATTCCTTGCAATGGAGACGCGAATTAGAGAAAAAACTACAAGAACTTTCAAAGCATTTTAATCGACAATAGTGCATATAATGTATTTAAGCCTAAAGGAACCAGACTGCCCTACTTATATGGCAGGCCAGAGGTGAATAAGCTTGATGCTCTCATGAGGTGAAATTCTACCCAAGGTTAATTCACCTGGAATACAAAGTAGTGTGATGACCAATAGGACCGTTGCAAGAAATCCATTCTAAGTTAGTTAGTTAGTTAGTTAGTTATTCACAGCTTGAAAGACACTTTCCAATGAGTTAAAATATATATTAGGGAATTCGAATATCTCAAATAACTTCATGGTGTAGTTGATTTTATATCTGTTGGTTGTGAAGTTCCCAATAGAAGAAAATATGTCGAAATTTAAATGTCCATAGACTGACTGGCCGTTTATTTTCCTCTATCAATGATCGAATTCAAACAGCTTCTACTAACGTGTGCCATCCAGGGAAAGCATAATATTGAGTAATTATAGTGACTGAGTTTCTAATGCAGAAGTTTGCACACAAAATCGCAGCAATTCAACCTATCAAACTACAGAAGTTTAGACATTATTGAAAAGTTCAAAGTGAATAAGATCTTAATCAATAAAAAGCTGCTGGTATATAGAATTTAAGTAAATACCAGTAGACTGACCAGTTAATTAACTAATAAGTCATGCATTTATTGCAAATATTTATAGTCTGAAAATTATTATTATATTACTACGATTCAACAATACCTATCCAATTTGTTCTGTTTTCTGCCGTCCTCTTCAGCTAGGTCAACGATTGATCAAATTCTCTCATTTCTTCCTTATACGATCTGTTCCATCCATATCACCCTAGGATGATCCACTCGTCACTTCCCAACAGAATTCCACTCGAGCAATGGCCTAGCGTGTCATGTCATTGGGTGGCCTCTTTAATGTATGCCCGATGCATCTCCACAATCTCCTACATATTGGTTGAGCGATTGGCTCTTGGTTGGTTTGTTTCCATAGTTTTTTTGTTGCTTATTCTTTCCGGCAATTCGATCTTCACTATGAAGCCATTGAAGTGGGTGGCTGTTGATGAAAGTCTGCAACGGACTGTTGGAACTCCTTTTCATGACACGCAGTGCAAGTTTCTGACCGGTATAGAAGGGCCAATTTCACATTGGTGTTGAAAATGCAAATCTTGTTTGAGAAAAATTGCACTAATTTGTAGCTTTAGACTGCAAAATTATTATGAATAATAGTAGTAGTATCCGTATTACTAGTTCTCTGCTTTCTAGGAGTAACGCAGAGCCTCAGAAGCACACCTCCACTGTACCTGCTTCTCTGCTGCCCTTTACAGCCAGTCCTATTACTGTTCACAAGCTTTCATTTCCCCTTCGTATGATCATCTGATTGTCACACCCGGTCTTCCAACTCGCCACTTCCCATTAGAGTCTCACTCGAAGACTTTGTGCGTGCACTATAAATCGACGGTGTCTTCAGTATGTGTTCAGTCAATCTCCATTTGTTTCTGCATATTTGCTAAGAAATAGGTTCTTGGTTGGGGTTGGATAGCCAGAATTCCTTGTCACAAATCCTATTTGCCTGGCAGTCTGGGTAACTTTAAACTATAGCTACTGAAACAAGCGATCGGTATAATGACCCTAATAAATCTCTATCAACCAATTAGATGACACCAAAATAAAAACGCGCAAGTCTTAATTTCTTTTCTGTAGAAATCCAATGTAATGTTAAAACAATATTTATACACTTAGGTGTTCCAAGAATATCTCCCTACTCTTTACTGAAATCTTCAGTAATAGTCAAAATCGATTTCTGTACATAAGTTCATCCAAATTACCTAGTGTCGCGCCGTTTTGTGATCCATTCACTGTTCTATAGAACCCATAGACTTAAAACCGGGACGACATACCTTATTGCAACGAAATTCTGAACATCTCTACACATACCCATCAACAGAGGTTGTATATCTTTTTAAACATATTACACCTCCTCATCTACATCTTTCATCCCTTCATGTGAGCTTGTTGTCCAAATATATCTGCAATACTAGGTCTGGATTAAGTCCGCAACGTAACTCGTTTACTGCGACCATGGGCTCATCTGAGTGGTTGAACAAGGTCATTATTACATCCTTTCACTTGGGTCGCTATAGTTTAAAGTTACCGCCATCTGATCTTCAATATGGAACACATTTAGCTGTTGATGAAGGTGTTCAGTAGACTGTTAGAAATTCTGCTTTTAGTGATACGTGCTTCAATTCTCTGAACCATGTAGTAGAAACACTGACTTGGTATTTTCTAGCGTCAACCACCAAAAAGCTCCACAACAAAGAAATACCTTTGAGTGCACTTAAATTTTACTCAATTATTATGATTACTCGCCTACATTTACACCCCCCTGTTATACAATACGGTCTATATTGATTTAGAAAACTTTGAACAAAGACTCAACAAGTACAGCACGTGTTATTTGTTCGATTTTTCCAGTGTACACTCTAAATTACTCACTATGATTTATATAAAAGTATTAAAAAATCGAATATCTACACCTGCATACATTGAAACACAATTTCTATCAGTTTTCTTTTTTTGAGATAAAATAAATTAAAATTCATGTGTATTTAAACAAAGACTTATGCGCGCTTTCGTGTGCGTCTATATTTTACTTCAGATAACCTTTGAAACTTCACTACACAATCTGGATGTAAACAGATTGCAATATGTAGAAATTAAAACAAATACAAACTTATGCACTGATTACTGTCTACCTTCATGTTTTCTCGAGAGAAAAAAGTCTCAAAAATCACTAAAGTATTTAGAATTAATCCTTAAGTTTAGAACATTCCAGAGGTATCAATTTACAATTTTTTAAACTAGGTGATACTTAAAAAAACTAGTGATTAATATCCATTTAGAAAGGGAGTGTGAAATCCATGGCAAACATACATATGTATGACTATTTCTTTAAAACTATATACTGCCGATCGACTGGGATGAATCTAAGAAACGTCTTTCATCCTACGCAGGCCACTACACTTCCATGTACTTGCATTCCTGGTGAACGGTGGCATTCTCACTGAAAATCACCCGGGGATGACAGTACATCCAACTGCCAAGTCCCAATGAGGGTTGACCTACTTGCAACCACCAACTGGGTTACATTATTATGTAATACAATGAGGATTTTCCCACTGACTAATCCAACCGAAGTATTCAGCCTCTGTTGATATGTCAGCCCCCAGTACGGATGCTTCGACGATGTCTGAAAATATAATGTGAAGTAATTTGGTGAGTGATCACCAGTACTGAATCCAAGGATTCGGCATTCGTCAGCTGGATGTACCTGCACTCCCCAGTGGGTGATGATGTTCCTACTGAAGGTAGTGGAGCGGCGTGTTTAACACCTGGGCTACCTTTCCGTACATCTATATATTGCATCTAATACATCATGTTTTCCTTTTTAATGTTAACAAAATATGATCACAAACCGTATTAAATACAGTAATGAATCCATTAAACGTTTCAAACCATTTGACTTCCATGCATCTAATAAAACTAAGAGAAAACATCACGGTGGTTGGCAACGTGCTCTCAAACAGACACCTTTATATCGCACAACTATTCCTGTTATTGTCAGTTCAAACTGCCGTTCACTTCCCAACAAAATAATGCATCTCCAGTCTCTCTTTTCATCTGATGCTTATCACAATACGGCGATTGTTGCATTACAAAAAACATGGCTCCATGAACTCTATGATGACAATCTGGTTTCCCTAAATGGTTTTACATTGTTTAGACATGATCGACTATGCTCCTGAGAGAAAAGAGATGGAGGTGTTGCAACTTTCATTCATTCTCAATGGTCAACTTCAAATAATGTATGTTTTTCTTACTCTAATGACTTTATTGATTGTATAACAGTCAAATGCCACCCGAAACACTTATCCAAATTTAAATACGTCTTCATCTCAAACATTTATGTTACTCCTGGCTGTTCTGCCTCGGATCTATCTGATTTTGCTGATGAATTCACTGAATTCGCCGTTACACATCTCGAAAACTCTTTATCAGTTGTCACTGGAGATTTCAACTGATGTGATTGTTCTTTCCTTGTATCATTAGGTCATGTCAATATTGTTACATTTCCTACTTGAATTGATAAAACACTGGATCTAGTGTTTATTAATGATGAGGAAATACATGAAGTATGCAGACGTGCTCCTATCATGAACTCGGATCATTGTATTATTCGGATAATACCTAAGATATACAGCAGATCTCACTTTAATATCTTCTCAAATCTGTCGAAGAAAACAGAGCAAATGTGTTACTCGCAAGAAAATGTGATTAAACTAAGACGCATGTTAAATGATACGCCCTAGGAACTTTTCAACGAACACACAGTGGATGATACTATTTCCAATCTGACTGACTATCTTAAATCCTGCCTAGATTTTTTCTGTCCAAAACAGATATTTTTCAAAAGAATGGACCGTTCCTCTTCCCCTCATCTCAAAAAGCTTCGAAGAGAAAAAGAGAGACAGTCCAAGACTAAGGATAAATCTGGCCTTAGGAGGACCAGGCTACAAAGGACATCTTCATTGCAAGCATAAGGGACAAAGCCGAGACACAAATCAACCCCAGCGAAGAGGTCGGCGTCGAAAAGCACTGGGACAACTTGAAAACGGTGTGGAGTCAAACCTGCATGGAAGTTCTGGGCAGAAAGAAGAGACAGGACAAACAGTGGCTCACTATGGACACTTGGAAACTAATAGAAGAGAGAAGGACAGTGAAACAAAAGATTATCCAGTGCACTGACGAGCAACAAAAACAGGAGCTGAATGCAAGCTACAATACACTGAACAAAGGAGTGAAGAAGAGTGCCAGGGAAGACAAAAGAAAATATTATGAAGCCATGGAAAGTGAAGCAGAACAAGCTGCAGTGCAGGCAAAGGAGACCTCGCCACACTCTACCAAACAACTAGGCATCTATTGGGAAAAATTTCGACACAGATCAAGCCAGTAAAGGATGACAGTGGAAAGTCAATCACCAAAGAGGTGGAGCAAAGAAAACACTGGGCTGAACACTTCAAAAGACTTCTAAATCGACCACCACCTACAACGCACCCATCAATACCAACAACGGAAGCAGAACCGCCAGTGAACATTGACCCCCCGACGAAATCAGAAGTCCTTAATGCAATCAAGATGCTAAAAGCTGGGAAAACAGCAGGACCAGATGGAATCCCAGCAGAAGCTTTGAAAATAGACCCAGAGACAACAGCGGACTTGATGACGCCATTGCTGAAGAAGGTGTGGAAGGAGGGCAAGATACCTGAGGATTGGAAGAACGGATACTTATTCAAACTTCCAAAGAAAGGAGACTTAAGTCAATGTAAAAACTGGCGTGGATCTATGCTTCTGTCCATTCCAAGCAAAATACTAAGTCGCATCATCCTAGAGAGAATCAAACAAGCCAAACCTGGATGCAAAACTCCGACTGGAACAAGCTACATTCAGAAGAAACAATTCATGTATTGATGAAATCGCCACTCTACGGATCATCATTGAACAAAGCTTGGAATGCCAGTCACCTCTCCACCTCACTCAACTTCATCGACTTTGAAAAGGCCTTCACCAGACAGCGTCGATCAATAGGTGATTTGGAAACTACTTCGCTACAACGGGGTCCCATCGACAATTATACATCTCATCCAACAGTTATACGACAATGCTGCATGCCAAGCAATCCACAACGGGAAACTTACGGAAGCCTTCGAAGTGAGGATGGGAGTGAGACAAGCTGGCTGTCTACTATCACCAATGATCTGCATGATTGCAGTAGATTGGATAATGCCACAGATAGACAGCGGGCAATGGGGAAACAGGCATAAAATGGACTCGCACAAAAAGAGACTAGGAGGATCTGGACTTCGCCCGTCGATGATATATGTCTGATTTCCCACAAACTGGAAGATATGCAAGTGAAAAGCAACAAGCTGGCCACAGAAGAAGCATCAAAGATAGGACTTCAAGTGAACATAGATAAAACAGAGGTGATGGAGATTCCTGGCCAACACCACCAGCAACGACATCAGGCAACAATCAGCCAGCATAAATGGGAGGAACCTGAAAGAAACAGCCTCCTTCACCTACCTACCGACCTGGGAAGCATCGTTTCAACTACAGGTGGAACTGACGAGGATATCAAAGCCAGAATCGGAAAAGCAAGACAGGCTTTCATTACTCTCGAAGTCTGTGTGGAGGTCAACATCACTCAGCATCAAAAATAACATCCGGATTTTCAACTCCAATGTGAAGTCAGTCAGTGCAACTCACCATACGGATCAGAGACTTGACCAGCGCGTCATAAAGAGCATCTCAAACAAACTCCAGACATTCAGTAACAGTTGTCTTCGCTCAGTGCCACTCAAGATCAGGTGGCCAGAAAAGATCATCAACAGGGATCTCTGGCAATGAGCTTACCGACGTAGCAGGAACCGATTGTGCAACGAATAGGCAGGAAGAAATGGAGATGGATTGGCTTTGCCATACGCTGAGGAAACCATCAAGTGAGTGACATCACTAGACAAGCCATTGCTCGAGTGGAACCCGAAAGGGAAGCGGCGAGTTGGTCGTCAGTGCAAGGATGACTTGGAGGAGGTCATGTGAAGAGGAGATGAAAGCATGTGGGCAGACCTGGGGTGGCGTGAAAAATTTGACAGAAAACAGAAGGCGATGGAGACGCGCAGCTAAAGCCCTTTGTTCCTCTAGGAATTTAAGGATATAATAATAATATGAGGATAAACATCCAAATTAAATCCGAAATCAAGAGGCTAAACGATATTTATAATCAAAAAATATTGTCTTGTAAAACTCCAGGAAACATATGGAAGCTTTTCAGGGAAATTACAGGTTGTAGTAAGCATAATATTTGTGCCCCTTCTATTGATATAAATACTATTAACAGATCTTTTATCCACCCCCCCTAATAACCCTTTTAGCTTCAATGTAACAAATAACATGACCAATGACTTTCAGAGTTTCAATACTTCTGATGTTCTTAAATGTTTAAAATCTCTTAAAGCTTCCCAGAGTCTAGTCCCTGATTGTATACTTGCCACTGTCCTAAAGAAATGCGCTGATATTTTAAGTAATCCACTTTCAAACATTTTCAATACTCCTTTTTCTAATAATGTTGTACCTTCTCTGTGGATAGATATTAAAATCATCGCATTACCCAACTCTAGTTCTGGAAATAGTGTAAAGTTTAAACCTATTGCTATCACCCCTCCTTTTTTGAAACTAATGGAGAAATTACTGTTACAAAAACTCGTTCCCTCCCTAAGCTTCTCAAATGATCCAAAGCAGTTTGCTTACAAACAAGGTAGAAGTACTTTAGACGCTGCTGCTGTGTTTCATCACAACATTGTATCCTCCTAAGACACAGGGGCCAAGTATGTCCGTTGCACATTCCTTGATTACACATCTGCTTTCGACTCTGTACCTAGAGTCCTTTTGTTAAACAAACTTAGCCTTACACAAAAGTGAGTCCTGGGCTATCAACTGGTTGCACTCTTACTTCTCCAATAGGATGCAGTACATGGTATATAATGGTGTAGCTTCCTCTCCTTTGCTTACTGAAGCTGGTGTTCCTCAGGGTGCTGTTCTCTCGCCGTTTCTCTTTTCCTTCTTCTTACATGACTTACTTCCCTCAGACGAAATCAACTTCGTCAAATATGCAGATGACCTGACTGTTTCGCTTCCCGTTAAGTCTCAGTCAGACTGTTTCAAATTAAATAGCTTCCTGTAGAACATCAGTCAGTAGTCTAAACAAAATGGCCTTATTCTGAATCCCACAAAATGCCAGACTATCGAATTCTCCTTTAGGCATAAATGAGATCTACAAACACTAGTAGGTACTCATGAAGCCTGTAGCATTGAGGGGACTAAAATTGAAACTAGGTCTAATGCAAAATACCTCGGACTAGTCCTATCTTCCAACCTTACTTGGTCATCTCATATCCAAATGATTTCCAAGAAAGTGTTCCGTCTACCCTACTACATTAAAAAATCGTCGGTTTTGATAATTACAGTCTGATGAACATGTCCTCCAGCTTTATATCTATACATCTAATGTATATTAAGCAGAGGAAATATTTCAATGTCATCAAGAATATGTATAAACTCAGTCATATAACAGAAAAGGTGGTCAGCGAAGAGTTACTATTTTAGGCGATATTATTCTCAAGCTGTACAATCGTATATATGTAGTAAATTTTCTTTAACAATAAAATGAATATTTCCAACGATTTATCATTAGAAATGTAGATTTTAAGTAACAAATTACGTCCCGTTAACAAGATGTGAACAAGGTGGAACACTTAAAAGATCCATCTACAGAAAGCCAACAATGAGCGGGTGACTTACTAACTTTCACAATTCGGTGTCTCTCTATATACAAAACGAAAACTGATCCGTTCACTAAGTCACAGAATCCGCAATATTTACAGCCCTGAAACTATGGAAGAGGAGATATACACTGTGAAGAGAATCCTCCTCAAAAATGGCTACCAAGAATGTTTAATCACAAGATCTATTGACCTTAAACCACCAGAACCGCCTACAATTTCTGCTCTCAAAAACTACTCTGCCTAAATCTACAATTCAGTAGGGATTCATCGGCAGAAATATTGAAAAACAGCCTGTCCCCCTCTTCGCGGCTGAACTCCGACTAACCTTCTCTACGAAACCAGTAGTTTGCATGAATGTGGAGGATAAGCTACCACTGTTGGCCTCGTCAATGTGCACCTACCGATTCATCTACTCGTGTGGAGCTAAGCGTGTCGGGCGTACTCAGTACTTGCTATCCAAACATATCATCGAACAACTCACCGAAAATACCCATTGAGTCATGAAGAAAATAAAAGACAAATTCAGTGAAGAAAATTTTCTTCATCGACGAAATCATCTTCAAAGGCTGCGCTGTACAGTCGTATTTATACTTACAAAAAATATATAGTGGTCTATTATTGAGTGATAGGGATGGGAGTGACATAATTGGTATCATCACTCAGAAGTTGCTTTAGAAGTGAAAATTAAAAGTTGTAAATTACGTGGTACTCAACGGAACATAGACAGAAATTTGATAAGGTTAAAATTGCTCTTGAGTGAGAATAAAGGTGGTAGTTGAATGTCAATTTAACAAGTGTGAAGAGGATGTGAAATGTACAGAAGGAGCATATGAGAGTGGTAATAGTGAATGAATTATTATTAAAGCAAAATCAAACTGAAAGTAAAATTAAAAATTAGAAAAAGAAAAGAAAGAAATCAAAATTAAAAAATCGAATCCAAACGCATATCTGAACATTATCCGGTATGGTTAGCAAAGGGACAATGCAAGACAATTACTAGCTCAATTCTCGAGCATTTGGTGAAGTCAGGTCACGTAGCTCCACCACAGTCATCTTTCAAGATCATCTACAAAGTGAAGCCAAGGGATAAAAGGACGTTAGGTTTCGGCATTTTTGTATGGCGGAGGTGCCGGCAATTCGTCAGTACAACCCAGAACTCTGCATACAGGAAAAGTTTGTCCAGCCTCTTATTCTACCTTGCTCTTGACCTCTTCACTAGTCGTCCCACGTAAAAAAAATTTGATTTTCTCTTTTCTTTTATAATTTTACATTTAGTTTGATTTTGCTTTAATAATAATTCATTCACTATTACCACTCTCATATGCTCCTTCTGTACATTTCACATCCTCTTCACACTTGTTAAAGTGACATTCAACTACCACCTTTATTCTCACTCAATAATAGACCACTATATAATTTTTGTAAGTATAAATACGACTGTACAGCACAGCCTTTGAAGATGATTTCGTCGATGAAGAAAATTTTCTTCACTGAATTTGTCTTTTATATCATCAAACAGTTACCCACAGTCATGGTTTTATAAAGGAGGAAAGAGGTCACCATGAAGCTCTATTCTGAAATATCTGATAGAATCAGGACATCAAGTAAATCAACAAAACAACTTCCAAGTTGTCCACAGAACATGTGAAAATCTTGCTAAAAGGGTATGAATCAAACTTCTGCAAACCTCAGATGCAATGGTAATGCAGGGGTTATATTCAGAACTCTGCAAAGAAAAGAATTTTGTTCAGTCATTAGATCTACAGTGGACCTGACCTATCTTAACATTAAAAATACGTAATTTTTGGTTTGTCTTTTTCCGCTTGCTTGTTTCTTAATTGTATAACATTTTTCTTCCTTCTTTCTTCTTCTTCTCTACCCCTTATTATTACTGTTCTTAACTTGATTTCTATTCAATTTTAATTTTAAGTATTAGTTTTCGTGGGGATTCGACTTGATTGGTTCCAGGATTTCATCATGAGTTGACATCGGTTAGAGAACCATTGGAAAACCTGCAGGCAGTACTGGGCAGCTGTTTCGTCCTACTTGGGGACCCTTCATCAGTACGCACTCAGTGGTCTACGAGCTCACTGGCCTTGTAACCAGAAAGTCATGGGTTTGAACCTTGACGGTGGGTGCGTACTGATGAAGAATTCCAAACACTAGGACTAAACGGCTGTGCAGTGAGTTTTCCAGTGGTTATCTAACTGATCTCAGCTCATTATGAAGTCCTCCAACACAATTTTAATCTTAGCTGAGCCCTACTCAACCCAGCCAATTAGATTACATAATTCAACTCACTTATATTTAATCTTATTTTAGTTTCTAACTCATTAACGGAATTTTTTATCTGATTAAAAATGCCCATTAAAATTTTCAAAAGAATGGATATTGAACAAAGAGTACTCTTTTCGATAACCCCTTCATCATCAGGCTCTACATTTATACATACATTATAGTGAATGAATGAGTTAGTGTTATAAACGACATTAATGTTTAAATAACATTGAATCAATAATATTGATAGATTACAGCTAAATAGCATCAACATAAAATAAGCTGAATGTCAGAAGAATTAGGAGAGATAATATTACAAATTCATGAGTTTATAGTTTCTACTGAAGGCCAGCCAGAGTAATAGTAGGGGCTGGACTAGCTTCTTTTGAACACAGAGCGCTGGTTGTTTGAGGCGAATCGCAATAGCCTCTGGTGTCTGGAGCCTACGGCGCTTCGATGTTTTTGGTAATTTATTTGGCACCCGGTATAATATAGAGAAGGATTCATCTACGCTGGCTTTGTGTACTGTTTGCACCAGATGTTCCAATATCGAGCTGTTAATAGTTTTCACTACACTTTTACTTAGCCATATTGGGAGATGTTCTTGACTGAGCACGAAAAATCAAGTTTGTACAGCAACCGCCTATATAAGTCGCTCCGCCACAAGCGCAGTTGAACTGATAGATACAACTAGAAGTGGATAGTCTAGTTCGGGTACTTCATCTTTCAGTCGAGGAATCACCATCGGTCGTGTAGAGAATAAGACGTGTAGTTCACCAGCATTAAAAGTTCTTTGAACTGATTTTCTTAATTTCTTCGCAATTATCTCGCTTGGAATATCGTCCATGAATTGTAGTCGCATATAAAGAAGCTTCTTTTTTACAGATAGTGAGTAGTCCTTTTCCGTTTTTTCGTCATGTTTCTTGATAAATTATTCGGGATAGCCATTTTCGATCAAAGTATCATATACAATGCCTAATTCATCTTCATTTACTTCTTCTGAGCATATAGCTCTAACTCTGTGACTGAGGGTCTTTACTAAATTTCTTTTCTACTTGACAGGAACGAAGCTGTGAAAATGTGTATATTGTCCTGTCCAAGTGCTTTTTCTATGCAAATTTCTTTTTATGCTATCATCTGGTTTTCTTGTAAGTAGGATATCCAGGAAGACGATTCTGTGTCTTGGGATTCCTCTACGCATGGGAATTTTATAGCCGAATGTACTTCATTGAATTCAGTAATTATTGTACTCCTATCAGAACAATTATCACAAAGAACAAAGGTATCATCCATATATCGGCAATAAAATGAGAGCTTACTGATAAGGTTGTTCAGAGGTCCATTTTCTAGCTTACTTAGAAAGAAATCAGCCAGGTTGGGACCCAATAGGGAGCCCACTGCCACCCCGTCCACTTGTCTGTAAAGCATGCCGTTAAATTTGAAATTTAAATTCATGGTACATCTTAATATCAATTCTTTTTAGGATCTCAGTATGTATGCCAATGTTTATCGACAGCTTGTTCACTTGTTCACCTATGTAATTAGCTGTTTCTATTAGAGGTACATTTGTGAATAACGATGTTATGTCCAGAGATATCATGGTTTTTTCCTTGATGTCAATATCTTTTATTTCGTCTACGAATTCAAATACATCTTTTGCGCTATATTTCACTATCTTCTCATGCAAAGGTTTGAGAATATTTGCTAACCATCTAGCTAGACAATAGTAGGGCGAATTTCGCATATCAAGTATTGGTCTTAATGGTACCCCTGGTTTATGCACTTTAGGTAGGCCATACAATCTTGGCGTATGCGTGACCGTTGGTTTGATTTCTTCATATAAACTTTCAGAAAATATCTGCTCTTCCTTTAGTTTCTTCAAACGTCTGGTTAATTCATTCTCGATTTTGTTATTGAAATCTTTCTTCTCCTCAAGTCTTTGAAACTTCTGTGTGTCCTTCAATATATCATTCATCTTCTTAATATAGTCACCTCTATCAAGGAGGACTACTCCTGATCCTTTATCCGGCTTTGTGATTATCGGTCTCTCATCACTGATCAGTTTTTTAGTTCTTCTCTGTGCTCCTTTGTCAAGAAACGTTTACTGTCGCATTTGAGGTTTTTATACTGATTACAACAATCCACTAGACTGGATTTGAAGCGTTCTGGTTCCAAGGTGGATGATGGAACTAGATCCATTGTTTGACTAAATAGGTTTTCAAGTTCAATATCAGCATCTAAGTGATTAATTAGTTTCGGTTTATCACAAAATCGAAGGTCAAGGGAAAGTACTTCAAGTTGCACCTTATTTAATTCAACACTACTATAATTTTAGACGTACTTTTAGGATCTGATGGAAATTTACCAGACCTTTCATAAGTTCTATCTGCTTCTTCTGTGCCCTCCGTTCACTAACTTGAGTAACGTATTCCATAAAAGGCGTTCTAAGATCTTCTGGTAGTTCATCTACCACATACTGCCTGCAAGCGATATTCATTTCATTCTCTTGTATGAATTTTTTATCTAAAATTTACAATTCTAACTGCAAACCTTTGGAAATATTCATTTAGTTGCTAAATAAAATCTACTATATATATATATATATATATATATATATATATATATGTTATTCTACAGCTTGAAAATGATATTGCCTAAAAGAGTAACTATTCGCTGAACACCTTTTCTTTTATAAGAATCAATAAGGAACATTTTAAATGTATAAATTAATAAATCAGTGTAGGCTACTTACGAGGAACTAATATTCAAGTCATTGATTGGTGGTACTTGAATGATTATATTGTGTGTTGCTGCATTTGACTTTGGTTGCTATAAAATTACAAGAAAAGGAGGGTGATAATTAATAATAATAAAAGCGGTTGTATGTATGTGAATGACCAGAGCTTCAGCAATAGAAAGAATATGAAATGGTATTGCCTTTGGCAAGTTATTCTTGACTCTGTAGATAACTTTGAAGCAGGAGGTGTTTGTTGAGATGGAAGGATCGGTGTTAACCAGGTGCTGAATTGTTCCACACCTTATAGCACCACTATTGTCTCTTCGCAACCATACTGGGTAGTGTTCTTGTATCCTCCTGGAAATGATGCGCGTCGGACGATCGACGTACTTAGCTCCACAGCAGCAGGTGAACTTATGTATACTTTTATTGATATCCAGCAATAAAATCCACCTTTGAAGTGCAAAACGAATCGAAAATTCCCTCTCTTGATGTGAAACTAACAAGAAGAACTGATATGACCTGAAGAAGATCGATCCATAGAAAGGCTACCCGGAATGGTCATCTAACAAGCTTCTATAGCTAAGTACCCATTTAACAAAAGCTGAATTTAATTAAATCACTTACCACCCGCATCCGATGCATCTGTAGTCTCGATGTTTTAGAAACAGAATTAAATCTGTTCAGCGAAATCTTCATCCAGAATGTATACCCACCGAGATGCCTTGATAAAAATATCAAACCAATAATTAGGAGGAATGAAACTTCATTTGCGCCTAAAAAGAAACTCTACAGGAACTTGGATTTCAAAGGAGATTTGGCAAGCGATATTTGCAAGTGAAGAATCACATCATATGTTAGGAGAATATTCTTTGCAGCAACGCTAAAATTAGTGTCCTCCAGTCGTTCACTGAGCTGCAGAAGCCTCAAGGACAAGGTCCTGCATCTGACCATTTCTGTGTGCATATATCAGTTCACCTGTTGCTGTGGAGCCAGGTACATCGGTCGTTCGACGTGCACCTGTCCAGGAGGATTCAAGAACACTATCCAGGTAATAGTGGTTAACACTGATCATTCCATCCTTCAAAGTAATCTACAGAGTCAAGCATAACCTACCAAAGGCAAATTATTCATAAGTTTTTCATAATCGTTTGAAATGCAGTGAATACAATTCGAGAATAAGCAATTTATGGTAAATTGATAGACAGGAGGCATAGTACTGATATATCTTAAAAAGAAATGAATAACTTAGCTAATCTTCATGTCAGATGTTAGAAGCCAATTGACAAGGGCCCCCGATGTAGGATCTGATCTCGTTAGACCTTATCAACAATTTGTCCCTGAACTTTAGAGTAGACAGTTAAAGTATTCACCATTAGAAGTGCACTATCCATTCCTACAGCTGGAAATCCATCACTGAAATACTGTATTAGTAAATTTGTTGACACTGCGATCAGCCGAGTCAAGATCCATGAATAAAAGCCTTCCTAAGGTTAGGGGTATGTCATGAGTATGTATGAGTTCTGTTTCCTGCCGATTATAACTTAATGTTTAAAATTACAATCACAACTGCCAGAATCAGGAAAGCAAGACACGCCTCCGTCAACCTGAAACCAGTTGGGAAATATTCCTCACTCACTCAGCTTACATAAACAACAAGATTCAGTTTTTCAAAACAGTTGGTTCTTCTATAAGAGTCAGAAACTTCTCGTCAACGTCACGGATAGGATTTCAAACAAATTACAGACATTTTTCAACAGCTGTCACGTTCACTGGCTCCGGAGTGAGGACCAAACGGCCAGTCATAGAGAATTAACAAGAATAAACTCTGGCTGTCTGGGAACAAATCAACAGGTGAGAGCCCATCGGTTAACATATACGTAAGAAAAATTGGAGATGGATTGATCGGGAATACGTTTAGGAAGCCATAGAGTGACATCACGTGTAATGCAGGCCATCAATCGAGTGGAATTCGAATGGAAATTGAAGAGTGGGTCATTGATGCGAGGATGACATGCAGGAGATCTTGTGTTGAGGAAGAGATGAGAGGTTATGGGCAATCTAGGGGGGGGGGTTGGAAGCTGATGAGGACAGCAGAGAGTAGAAGAAAGTGGATATGTGTTGTTGAAGCCCTATGCTTCACTCGGAACCAAAGAAAATAATAATGATACAGTACAGAATAGTATCATATCACTTGGTGTCCGCATTACATACATCTCAAGCAGAACTCATAGCTATAGAGAAACACTGGTATGCGTCTGGTAACAGACTGATATTTTGATGTGCTTTCACGACTGAATGACTTTTGTAAAGGGTGCTTTCGATATCTGCATGAAAACCAACCAAGGCTTAATAAACAAAAAATATGTATACACAGTGTTAGTTTGCCATTATTTTGAAGGTGTTTCTATATAACACCTTGTAGGAGGCACTTTGTCTGCATTGTTCTTCACCTATTGATAATTCTATCAAACGTGAGATATGAACAGTCGAAAGTCAGTATGAAGCGAATAATCTTCACACTGGCATCCTGCCTGAATTACTCAGCTGCAAAATAAAATTTCCATGAACCACAGTGCTTAAACTCTTCTGCATTTGTTATTGTTTTAATTGTGAAATCACATCCATTGACCACTACATGATCTCGCGCATATTCTTAATTTTTTTTTCAACAAAATGCTGTATAGTTCATGAAGGAAATAAAGAAAGTACATCGTAGACAATTGAATCTTTCTTCATATGGAACAACAGTGTGTCGCATGAGATACTGCAGATTATTATTTTATTGGTATATCCGGTACTGATTTGGAAATATTTCATAACTAAATAATCAGAGAATTTCTGCACTCTGTATTAACATGCTGTCTAAAATAAAGCTTGATAAATATTCAGTAACATTATCAAATAATCACACTTCTAGTCAATTGGTGGATGGCGACCAGCAGTGGAATCCAGGATGAGCATTTACTACTATTGGGTACTCGTCAATTAGATGTAACTGTATTCCCCAGTGAGTGATAGCGTTCCCACTGAGGTTCGAGCTCATTGCCCATAATTTCAGACGCCAAAGTGTTATCCACTAGACCACTAGACCATTACTCACTGGGGAAAGTAGGTACATCTAGCTGACGAGTCCCAAATAGTACGAAATGCTCATCCTGGATTCCACTGCTAGGCACCAGTTGACTTCCATTTACATGACCAGGCATCATCGAAGCATCTGCACAAGAAGCCGACATGTCTACCTGAGATCGAGCACTCTGGTCCAATTAGTCGACGGGATAATCTAAATTGAATTAAATTCACACTTTTAGTCTGTTTTTATATTTACAGGCCGGAAAACTTGTTTTAATCTCAATTAATTCATACACCGACAGCTGATCAGAGTGTTTCATCCCCATTAAGGTTGTAGATATGCCTTACTGATGAGTTGCACTAGGCACAAAACCTACCAGATACAGGCCTTCATGCAGATTGCTTTTATCATTATTACTATTATTGTTCATTTTGCTTCTGAGCGGAAGATCGGGCTTCCATAGAATATCTTCATTTCATCCTGTTCTCTGAAGTCCTATTTAACTGGCTTCGGGAATTTCCATAAGCTTTCGTCTCTCCCATTTCATTCTCGGATGCCTAATTCTTCGTCTTCCACTGAAGTCCCACTCGATAGTTCACCTATTGAGTGATGCTACTGGGCTGCCTCTACACTGTATGTTAAATTCATCTCTTTTTCCTTCGACATATTAGTTGGGTGAAAAGCTCTTCATTAGTTCGTCCCCCGTTGATATTGCTTTATGGACAGCTAACTCATCTTCAGTATGTAGCCTGCGAAGGCAACTGTTCATAAAAGTCTGCAGTGGCCTGTTGAAGTGACTTGCATGACACTTTACACAAAGACACTGACTTAACATTAGTGTTGAAATCCCCAATTTTGTAGTTTATGCTGAATACAGCGGGACTGCAAACTGATTTCAGAATGATGAAGGCCTCTTTTGCTTTCCCATTCTGGTTTTGACATCTTGTAGCTGAAACGATTCTCTCTAGAAAGTTTCTGCAATTAATAAAGGCTGATACTAAGTGGTTAGGCATATTCAACACTTCCATCTTCTCTATAGTCACTTGAAGTCCCTTCTTCAAGGTCTCTTCTGCCAACTTGCTGGCTTTCGCCTATAAGTCTTTCAATTTATACTGTATGACACATAAGTCGTAAGCAAAGTCCAGATATTCTACAGTCCCCTTATCGGTCCAAAGTATCCCCGTTAACTCGCTCACCGCTCATTGTATGCCGCATGATGCAATCCATTACAACCACAAGTACCATGTGTGGTAGTAGGCAGTCTGGTCTTACTCCTGTCTACACTTAATAGGTGTCCCTTAGTTTTTCGTTTTGAAATTTTTGACAAGTGGATTTGTCATATAGCTAAAGTATGAGTTTGACGAAGGTTTGGGACACTATATTTTACGCAAATTTCTTCACCGTTAAATCTGTTGTAGGTCTTTGCAAAGTTGATGAAGGTGAGATTGAGATTTGACTGCCTTTTTTATGGTCTGTTGGATAATGATGTGCAGAGTTGCGAATTAATATGCACATAATCTGTTTTTCCTGAATCCAACTTGTTCTTTTGGGAGATCTTCATTCACTGTCTTTAGCCATCTAATAATAATCTAATGTGCACAGTGATGGTGAGTCACTTATCTTGGTGAACACATCGGAAACCTGGCAGGAAGAATTAAGTCAACGCCAACAAAATAGACTAGAAACATGATAATGGCTACTCATTTTCCCACTCCTTAACAGAATCCCCACAAATACTTGCTAAGTTACCTAGATTTAGGAATTTAAGAACGTTGCTTATCTCACATGCCCTCGTTTAGTTTATCTGAAGTGTGTCTACCTGTACAGATACATCAGTTTTTAGAAAATTAGAACATAACTTACCACTAGCTTACAAGGACACTTTATGTAGTGATATTTCGTCAGATTGGTTGGAGGATTTCATCATGAGCTGACATCAGTTGCAGAACCTTTGTCAGCTCATGATGAAATCCTTCACAACCACTCAAAGCTAAAAGAAATCCTTACAAAAACCAATACTAATTGAAAATTCGTCAGATATCTAAAATAAGAAATACTGAAATACTGAGCCTATATATAAAGAGCCTTAAAACATGAAACAATTGAGTCATAGGTCTAATTGGGACACATTTCACATTCCCATTTGTATTTTACTTATAATTTGTTCTAACGGAAAATGTTTTGATGTAAACCACATTAAATAATCCCAAGTCAAAACACAACGTTTACGAGGTGTTCTCTAATCATCAGTAATCTTTAAGTTGATGGAATTATTTAAAGGGAGCTGAACTGAATTGGACTGAATTTTCAATGTAAATCATTGAACATAGAGTGCAACAGTTCAAGATGTTACACACTTCACTAAAGCACATATGAAGAAAGGAAATGTTCAAGAGAAAAAACAATCGCCCTGGTGAGTAATGTGAATGTAATGAACTTTGAATGCATGTACTGCAGTGTAAGCCATGCTACCAACGGTTCCCATACATTGGATTTTTAGGCTCGAAGAATCAAGCTATGCAGTCTACACCTTAATATATGTGTAAAACTTGGGCACTGTGGTAGTAAGTGATTCCATATTGGTTTGTTTATTAGATATATCACACAGTGAAACAGTATTATTTACTGCATGACGTTTCGAACACAATTCACTCATTGTTCATAATCATATCAATTATAATCACACGACTTCGGAAGTTGAGTTTTATAGTTTTCTTTGTCCTGTCCTATTTGTCGTCGTTGGGGCAGTAGAATTTTCCAGATATCTGGAACAGGTGTTGAATCATTCCTATTACATGTATTTGCAGTTGATTCGATAAACAAAGCTTCCGTTATCAATCTCTCCCTCCACCCAGCTGTTACATTAGATTTGAAAACTGTCATCCTATCCCATCCTATTGTATGGTTGTGTGTAACTGCATGTAGTGCTATAGTCTACTGTCTACACCTTCCTAATTAATACAGCTCTGAAGGCTATTAGGAATGAACAGAACACTGATCCTGAACTTGAAAACAGGACTAAGCTCTTGGTTGATGAAATAATACTAGGTGTTCAGCTATGTCTAACCTCCACTGCATTCAAATTTCAGAATAAGCTGTCGAAAAAAAACGAATGAGGTAGCAATGGGATCATCAATATCTACAGAAATAGCAGGCATATTTATAGTTAGTTGGAAACATAAAGCTCTTAGAACGTTTAATCCTGCTAACAGGTTATGATGAAAATATGTGAATGACACATCCACTGTGTTGAAGTCTGAACATATCCCTTATTTTTTTCACACATATACACTCAATAGTGAACGGAATTCAATTCACTTCTGAGTCGGAAAAAGAACAAAGGTGAGTTGGCTATGTTAGACTTTAAATCAAAACGAAAACGACATGGTGTGTTAGATTCTAGCATTTATAGGAAACTGACACACTCACATAAATACTTAGACTTTAATCCATCCCATCCAGAATCAGTAAAGGCAGATAGGTTTAGTTAAATGTCTTTATGATAGAGCCAGAAGCCAAACCAGTAAGTCAGGGGATTCAAATACTGAAATCACACAAACAAGGGAAACATTACTATTGAATAACTATTCACCAGGTATTTACTCAAAAATTCATGAGGACTCATAGAAAAATGATGAAAACAACATCAATAATATGGAAATAAAATCCTCTTTAGCAATATCGTATAAAGAAGGTACATCAGAGGCCCTACACATGATTATTAATGATATTACAATTAGGGTGGCATTTAAACCAACGTACCCAATCAGAGGCAAACTTGATTGGTTCAAATGGACGCAACAGATCCAATTTAGAAAAACAGTAAAATTTATCAAATACCATGCAATCAATGTTAGGTCAATAACATAGATCACACATGTAAATCTGGGTCATTTAAATTATCGGAACATGGGAATTACGTTAGAGCTAGAATGACTGAACCTGCGCAGTTAAACAGTCTAGTAAAAAGCTTGGTCATTGGAGTGCATTCACTTGAGACAGAGCTAGGAGAGAGATTAATCACTGAATCTCTGTTCATCGAATTAACTCCAAACACGCACAATCAGAATGATGCAACATCTGTACCGGATATGTAGAAATTTACAATGAATAACAAGGGAGAGGAAAAATATCTACGAAGTAAATTATGAAGTCGTATGAGTAAATTGAGGTAGTTGTCAGCAGTAAATTGTGCTCGAAACATCTTTTTTATTCCTTCACGTTCTTTGTAGAACACAGGGCATCAAGCTACAGGCTTGAAGTTTCTGTAGCAGTTTTTATTTTTACAGGATGGAGTTGCTAGCCTAATACCCTACCTTCCCTCTCTAACAGTCTTATTACTGGCTTAGGGAGGAAGAGGAATGCGCCAGCCAAGGAGCAAAACCCTAACCAAATGAGGTGTGGTTGGTGAGCATTCTACTGCTGTGCCACCGAAGCAGTTACTACTACTACTACTCCGTCACTGCATGTTGCATCAAATAAATTTATCTAATACGGAAATGTACTCAACAGTGGTGCCCTAATTCTACACCTGCATTAAATACACCTACCTACAGACAATGGTTGCATGAAATAATGTCATTTTTTGTATAGTGACAGCTGACTTCTGCCAACCCAGTTCTATATAAGCTAATAGTTCCAAACAGAGAGGAAAGACGTTGTCTTAGCATTTATTAAACATGTCCAAGCCATCTGAATCTAGATGTAATGGAGAAGATTTGTAGCTCAGATGTATGATTTTGGTATGGTTATGTCCTCTGAATTGAATGGTTTATTTGAAAGGCGTCCATTGTTCCACTAGACAACATGCTCAGCCCATACTTCATTTTGAAGTGAGCTTTTAGAATTCTCCACGAGTTTACTAGTCACCACTTCCGCTAACCTTGAATGAAGTTTCTGGGTGTTTTCTCACCATATAGTCTGCCTGTATTGGTATTGATTGTTCCCTTGAGCTGAAAGTTGACCTTTTGTTCATGTGAGTTTCTTCTTAGGGATTGGTAAATCTTCTCCATGTCAATGTGTCTGTTGACTGACGATTCAACTGAATAACAAGCCTTTAAAAATTCTCTGGCATTTCTGGTGTTTCCTCTCTCTCTAAGATTTAAACATTGTCCCAAAATAATTGTGGTCCGTGATTTGCTACATACAACTTTATGAGAAAGTGCCTTTTGACGGTCAGTTCATATTCATGGATGCAAAGACCAAGAGAGCGTCCACTTTGACCAGTGTAGCGTATTTCACAGTTGCTATAATTTATCTTGTAGATGGCGTTGGTTTTGTCTTCTTTCACCAATGAATCTTTCGGTTGACACAGAGCCGAGTGAAGTGAATTTATTGGTTTGTGAGAGACATCAATGCCAAAAGGTTTGAATAATCTTTCAGTGATCTTGGACAATTGAAACCTCTCAACTAAACCATCCAGCTCAGAAAACACAACCACACCACAACCATCTCAATCTATTCTCTACTTCACAACCTCATCGACTAACTACCTCTCTGTTTTAATAGAAGCAATTTTTGAAATGCTACACACAACATCATACAAAAATAACTCTTTAAAAGTAAAATAAAGAAATCACCTACTTACCAAATCTGAATTTTCAAATAAATTCTCAAATGTTTCATTTTCAAATCGTATCGGAGGAAACTGGCATACAATTTGTTTCATAACTCTTTCTGTAAAACAACCCTCGTATCTTTTAAGTTAATTGGATAGCGCGATAGCTTATGTCAGAAGAGACAGAAAAGTTTCCTCCTCAAATTTAATTATTCACAAATATCATTAAGTTATTTAAACTAAAATTTCAAGGTGTCAATTAAACAAGTGTAGCCTACAAAGACCGCATAAAAATATTCAAATATCAAAAGCGTTAGGTGATAGGATAAGGTGTCATATAATATTCTTTAAAAAAAATATTCGAATGATTAGGAATCAATAAGGTGTGAAATGACCTTATTCTTTCAGAACAAAAGAAAGAGCAGAAATTAATATATATATTCGATTAATAAGGCATTGTTTAATCGTATTCATTGATCATTGAATAAGTGTATAGCGTGTTAATTTGAATTATGACTTTTATTATTATTCATGAATAATTCCCATTCGAACATTAGTAGACAAAAGACAAGTAGTTCAGCGAAGAGTCTCTTTTCGGCGAATTCATTTTCATAGCTTTACAATCGCAAATATATATGGTTATTTTGTGTGTGTATATACATTAAATTTGTCAAACGAAAATACAGTTAGTAAGTTCAGATGAGTTGGATGTTGATAAGAGGATAGCAACAAAAGTGATGAGTTGTCATAAATGATTGTTAAATAAGAGTTACGTGATGGCATGAATAGTTTGATGAATGAGTTGTGCTCATAGTGAACATGGAAACAAAATAATATACAGAATTACACAAGGGTTTTAAGTTAGAAAAATAAGCATACAAACAGAAGTAAGGTCAAATCAAACAAACAAACCAAAGTTAGGCCAAATCAACGGAGTTATTACCATGCGAGTAGGAGTGATTGGATAATTTTCTTTTGTATGCATAGTTCTGGTTCCACCAACTGAATGGCTAGGGCTTCTGCGATGCAAAAAAGACGGAATCATACTGTCTTTGGAAGGCTGTTCTACACTTTGTAGATTACTTTGAAGCAGAAGGCGTTTGTTGAGATGGAATGACCAGTGTTGACGAGATGTTCGATTATTGCACTCCTTATATGGCCACGCTGGACAGTGTTCTTTGACCCTTTTTGACAGGATGCGCGTTGAGCAACCGATGTACCTAACTCTACAGCAACAGGTGAACTGATATATACACATAGAAGTGGTCATGTGCGGAATCTTGTCCTTTGGGCTTCTGCAGATCAGCGGGCGACTGGAGAACACTATTCTTAATGTTGCTGCAGGGAAAGTTCTTCCTAAAGAGGTGGAAATACTCCTTCTGAGGACGTCACTAAGTAGGTCTCCTTTGAAGTCTAGGTCCATATAAAGTATCTTTTTAGGCACGGATGGTGTCTCTTGCTTTTGCATTTTCTGTTTTATGTTTTTGTCTACGAATCTTGGTGGGTAGCCATTTTGTATAAAGATTTCCTTCAAGAAGTTTAGTTCTTCTTCCATGGTGTCGGAGCTGCAGATGCGTCTGACTCAAGAGATGTGTCCGACTGATTGGTACCCAGCTGTAGAAACTTGTCAATTGACTGTTCCAAGTGGGTTTCCTATGGATCGACCTTCTTAAAGTTCCGTCATCTCTCCTTGTAAGCTCAACATCAAGAAAAGGGATTTTAGATTAATTTTCAGTTTCCAGAGTGAACTTTGTGGCTGGATGGCATTTGTTGAATATTTGCAGTAGTTGATTGAGATTGTGACCGTCATCACAGGTGATAAAGATGTCGTCAACGTATCTAACGTACAACTGGAAATTGTCGGTGGTTGATTTGAGTGGGCCGTTCTCGAGGCTTGCCATGAAGCAGTCTGCTAGTAATGGGTCCAGTGGAGATCCCATTGTGATCCCATCTTGTTGTCTGTAAATAATATCGTTGAATGTGAATTGCACATTGAGTGTACATCTCAGTAGTAGTTCTTTTAAACAGGTCGTCAGTAATCCGATGTTCAGCTGATTTTCGTCGATATAATGACAAATGTAAGAGACAGTTTCTGTGATTGGAACGTTGGTAAATAGTGATTCAATGTCGAGGGAGAGCATAGTTTTGTTTTGTTTATAACTATTATTGTATTGCAATATTTTCACCATGCACATTTTTCCTCTTTCCCTCCCCCTTTCGAATCATTTAGTGCGGTCCACAAATTTTTTCTGAAAACAACGAAGTCAGAAAATATTTAGTGAAAATACAAATCAAAAACATGAACAGTTCTATGCACAGTTCATCCGACATATTGCTTTTTCTGTGTGTGACTGGTTTGTTATTGTATTATTATTGCTCCCTTGGGTTCCTAGTGGAACATAGGGCTTCAACTGCACATCTCCACTTACCACTTCTGTCTTCCTTCTGCTGTACTTTTCGCCTACATCCATGCCAGTCCATACTCTTTCAACTCCTCTCTCTTCACACGATCTCCTCCATGTCACCCTCGCACTGACGTCCCACTCGCCGCTTCCCTTTCGGCCCGGTTCCACTCGAGCAATGGCCTGACGCGCGCGCGATGTCATTCAGCCGCCTCCTCAGCGAGCGACTGTCCAATCCATCCATCTCCACTTCCTCCTGCATATTTTTTGGGCAATTGGTTCTCGCTTTGTTTGTTCCCATAGTTCCTTGTTGGTGATTCTTTCCGGCCCGGCCATCTGATCTTCAGTATAAAGAGAAGACAGTTATTAATAAAGGTCTGCAACAGGCTGTTGGAAATATTCTTTGTAACCCTCCAAGTTTCTGATCCGTATAGAAGAACTGACTTTATGTTTCTATTGTGGCTGTTTTGGATTACACCAAAACTGAGCAGATAAACTAACCAGTATGACGGTTTGATTGTTTAAAATCACGTTTTAGAGCAAAAATAGGTTTCAGAGAAAAAAAACTCACATGAAGAGTTACGTCTATTTGTGTACCTTTTCGAGAGAGAGAGAAAGCTTTATTCAGAGAGATGAAAAATGAAGACATCCAACCAGCCTACATATACCCAAAGTTATCACATGAAAATGATGAAATCTTGAGAGATATTAGGATTATTACTTGCATACAGTTAGACTGTTCAATAAATTTGGATGGCGTCATTAAAAGACGGAGTTTATCTGATAAAAATATTTCATGATGTATTTGTTTGGTATTAGATGGTTGGAGGCAACTGGGCATAGGAAGTCTTGGACCTAGGTTTCGTGCTAGATGACACTCTTCAGCAAGGAGTATCTGAAACTTCGAAGGAATCCACGTCCCTTCTGAGTTTTGAATCCGCGCCACCCAGTGTTGCAGTCCTAGACGTTACTACTGAGTTATGCGGACTTGCAACTGATCTCTTGTAGGCCTGTAGTGGATACTTTTTCCGGCTGAACGCTAGTTAGTAATTGGTGTAACGTGTCTAGTTCTATATTTGGTGCGGACTGAATTCCGTCAGTCAAGGTTTAAATGTGGCCGTCATTCTAGGTGGCTCGCCATCATACTACACTTTGAATCGTTGATATTAGGTGGTTAGAGACATTCGGAAGTTAGCCTTGGACACAGGTGTCTAACTGGCGGGTGTCAATCTCAGAATGGACATGAATTCCTTCAACGTTGTAAGTACGCCTTGGTGACTGATGAGTACCGACTAGCACAAAACTTGTGTCCAAAGTTTCCTTCCGATTCCCTGCATCGGTGGCACAATAGTTAGGACTCTCGCCGATCATGCACATGGTGCGAGGTTCGATCCCCTGCCGACGCACCCCTGATATCTATGGTCGGCCTGCAAAATTTGGGCTACCGGTATCCGTGGTGCAATGGTGAGCTACCTAAAACGACGGCCACATTGTAAACCTGACTGACTGCTAGAATTCAATCTGCACCAAACTAAGGACTAGACACATAACATTAGATACTAACTAGTTTCCAATCAAAAGTGTTTGTTTGTGATACATTTCGAATATTTTGATCACATATCTTCTGCTCATCTGGATAAAAATGAAAACTCAGATAAAATAAAACTATATACTACTGATTTATTGAGATGAGTAGTTGTATACCGCTCATATCAACCATTAGCAGTGCTTACTAGCCAGTTCGAGATGATCTTAACACCTGATGGCCATTTTACGGTGTACCCAGTTTGAATCATCTCAGACAACTGAATCAGTTGAAGCCATTTAATTTCTCGCTAGATAACTGGGTGAACTGGTCATAGCATAAGTCTTATTCACAATTTGCAAATTAGTAAGCAATCTGCAATGTCATACACGATCTGAGGAGTGTACTTTTCTCTACAGTTCCCTTTGGAAACCAAATTACTCAGATCACAGCATGTGGCCTTCTTGGTATCACAAATAGTAATCAAGACAGCAAGCATCTTTGCATAAAACTAGAACTAATACATGATATGAGTTGTGTACAATATGTATGTGAAAGTAAGGCACTTTTGTCAACTATTTACGCATAAATTTGTCCCAGATCACTGTCTACACAAAGGTGTTTGCATTGTAAGATTTCTCAGTGTGAATACTGAAGCCACATACATTTACCTTACATCAACTTTCCCGACCTGTGTGAAAATGAACTTAATCGTATAAGATGTTTGGGGGCAATCTCCAGGATGTCTTGAACCTAGGTTTCGTGCTTATTGCCATTCACCATCATGGTGTCTGTGCAATCTTGAAGGAATCCATGTCAACCAGAGATGCAGTCAGAAACGTTACCATAGTGATATTCACGGTCACGATTGACGTCCTGTAGGACTCTAATGGGTACTTTGATTAAACATTAAATAATAGGTGATGTCACGCATCTCTTCCTTTGTTTAGTACAGACTGAATTCTACAAGTTAAGTTCCTCCAGGATACGCCATGATGACAAATGACAGCAGGCACGAAACCTAGATTAAAGGCATCCTGGTGATCGATCACTTTCAACTATCTAATAAAAAAGCTGAGAGTACGCGGTGATGGCCATCCACCTAGTTTCAAGACCCCACTGCAAACCTGACAGAGTTCAGTCTGTATCAAACGAAGAAGCAGACGCATGACACTAGTTATTTTCTAATGTCCAGTCAAAGAACTTAATCTTAAAATTTAAACTTATATGCCCTGAACTGCTTTTATTAAACTCTACTGTTTAATATAACTAATTGAGATGAGCTGATAGCCAGAAATTGGGTGGTTTGGACCAATTCAGCTCTCTGAGCTAATTAAAACTGAGTATACCGCTGATGAGCTCGTCCTCTAACGTGCCAGGTTTTAGATCACCTCGATCTGGGTAGTAAGCATCACTGGTTGATATGACCGGTATGCAACTACTCACCTCAATCAATCAGTGGTACATAAGTTTGTACAAATGTGCTTGCTTTCTTGAACATCATTTAATGGTATCAAGCAGCTGATTCACTGTGAGTAAGCAGGATTAGCAGAGATGCATGCCACTCTTGGAAGTATAACAGGATAAGGGTTACCTGTGTACGCTAAACGTTATCTGTGAGAATGCAGTGTTTTAGTAAACACAAGGAGAATTTCATCTTGCGAATGACTAGTGCTTAAGACGAAAGCCGGCAGTATGGCAAAAGAAGCAGCAAAGACAAGACTCCAAGTAAAAACAAAGAACCTACAGGTGATGAAGATAACAAACCACCAGCAAAATCCACTATGAATAAGAGAAATTTTGAAATATGTCATTTCCCCCTTTTATCTAGGCAGGAATATTTCAAATACTGGCGACAAAATTTATGAGGATGTCAAAACCAGAATCGGAAAGGCAAGACAGACAGACATTCGTCATACTGAAATCAGTCTGGAAATCTAATGCACTCAGTATAAAAAACTAGATTGGGAATTTCAGCACCAAAATTAAGTCAGCCATTAGTACTCTCGCCGACCATACACATGGTTCGAGGTTCAATCCCCTGCCGACGAACACATGATATCTATGGTCGGCCTGCAAAACGTGGGCTACCGATATCCATGCTGAAAGTTCCATACTTGTACCAAAAATACAGTGTGGAATCAAGCTGTAAATAAAAAAATAAAAAAAATTGTATATGGTTCATGGGCTTGACAAGGTCGTCACTAAAAGCATTTCGAACATGGTTCAAACTTTTATCGATCACTACCTTTGCTCGATGCTGTAGATCAGATGGCCGACCAGAAAAGATTAGCGACAGACAACTCTGGCAACTAACCAACCAAGAGTCTATTACCCAGCAAACACCCTGAAGAAACTGGAGACCAGTGAGTGACATCGTGTGACACGCCCTTGAGTGTAATCTGAACGGAAAACGAAGAGTTGTGAATGTGTCCGCGAGGGACATGGAGAATTTCATATGAGGAAAAGATGAGAACTTATGCACAGTCGTGGAGCTAGATGAAGAGGGTGATGTGGAGATGTTTTGGTGAAGTTCTGTGTTTCACTTGGAACCTAAGGGAATAGTAATATTAATAATGTTGCCTAAGCATATTTTACTGTCGACTACCTGCCTGCTTTTTTATATGATCTTGAAGGCTGTGTTGACAGTAATCTCATGATTCATTTAGATTATATTCTTTATTATAGAAAAAGAAGCTGGTACTTTATCACCTCTTCAAAGTGTTTTACACAAATATATCACATTTTTGTAGGTAGACTCTGTCTTTTAATAGCGCTATCCAAACTATTATTGTTTTCTTTAAACCTGATGGATACCACAATCCAAGGTTATCACATGTAACTGATTGTTTTAGTGACGTAAGTGTTATCATGTACACCTGTATTTCTTTAGTAACTGCTTCATTGATCTGATATCTGATAATGCGCTTGCATGACATTTTACTTTGGTCCATTATGGATAAGATTTTATTTTGATAAATCGCAGTGTTATACAGTAATATTACTGTTCGAAGAGCACATACATACATACACACACACATACACCAGAAGCGGACTTGATGGGATACAAGTTTTCTCTGTTACTTCAAAATCAACCAATATATACACTTGTTACGACAGAGCATGCTTGGATTTATTATTATTAGTGGTAGTAGCAATAGTATTTATTTGGCAAAATGACATACAGGAATGGTAAAGTGGAGAAATCTTCATTTGCACATTTTCTGTTCTTATTGTGCTTCTTTTGTTTTCCTTTCATGCTTTCTATGATGTAACGAGAGGATCTTGCATATCTACTCTTGTTTTGATGTTTAATATTCTTTCAGAAGTACTCACATACATGCAATATCCTGCCTACATAATCTTGTCAGCGGCACATGCCACACACTTATAATAACTACTGTTACATGCCGTACATTCAAAACGGTACATTTGGTAGAGCATAACTCTTAATTCACAATTGTTTATCGTTATTATTCTCCTAGGTTACAAGTGGAACATAGGGCTGCAATTCCCTCCATTTGGCTGCATGACTGCGCATAGGTTGTCACCTCCTCTTCACATGATCTCCTCCATGTTACTCTCGGATCAACACTCAACTCAGCAGTTTCTATTCGGGACCTCTAACTGTTACACTGTGTCACTCAACCATCTCCCCAACGTGTGACTAATGCATTTACATCTCCTTCGGAATATTTGTTGACCAATAAGTTCTTAGTTGGTTCGTTTCCAGAGTTCTTCTTTTATTTATCCTTTCTGGTCGAACATCTGATCTTCGTCATGCAGCTAGTGTAGGCAGGTGTTGATAAAAGTGTGCAGTAGACTGTTCGAAATGCCTTTCATGATGCGCTTCCAGTGGAACGTAAGGCTTCAAGAAGCTATAGGCTTGAAATTTCAGAATCAGTGGTGTTTATTTATTTTTACGGGATGGGGTTACTAGCTTCACGGCCAGCCTTTCCTCTCTACCAGTCTTATTACTGGGTTAGCGAGGTAAGAGAGTGCGTCACCGGTCGAGAATCGAACCCCAACCAAATGAGGCGTGGTTGGCGAGCATTCTACCGCTGTGCCACTGACACCCTTAATTAACACTGGTATTGAAAATTCTAATCTTGTTCTTTATTCTAAGTACAGTAGACTTCCACACGGATTTCACAGTAATGAATTTTTATCTTATTTTTTTAATCCCAACTTTGACATCACCCCTTACGCCTGTAGTTGAGACGATACTGCCCATATAAGTGAATGGAGTCATCTTATTCAAAGTTCCCCCGTCGATGCTGATTATTGTTTGTCGTTGATTGGTTAGTTATCTTCATTATATCTACCTTCTTGACGTTCATCTGGAGTTCTGTCCTTGCTGTTTCTTCTACAGAATTGTTGGTTTTCGCGCATAGATCTTTCGGTTTGTGTGACATTAAACACATATCACCGACAAAATCCAAAACTTTTAGAGTCTTCGTATTAATCCAAAGTATTCTTGTCTTCTTTCACAAGATGCGAGCAATACTCAAGTCCACTGAAATTAGGCATACCGTCAGTGATAATGTGCAGTCTTGTCTTACACCTAAATTCATTTGAAAGGCTTCACTGAGTATTCCGTTGTGAATCACTTGACATACGGAATTATAATATAGCTGCAGAATGAGGTTGATAAAGATTTGGTGCACTACAGTCAGTAGTGTCAAAGTAGTTTTCAAATCGGTTAGTACTCAACCTTGTCGAAGGTGTTTGCAAAATTGATGGGGATAAAGCAGAGATTTGACTTCCATTCCATGATCTGTTTGATGATGTGTAGCACCACAGTCTGATTATTTAGCTTCTTTAAACTTTTGTTCTCGGGTAATTCATTTACATGATTCTATCCACATCATCACTCTGACACCAGTTTGGAAATCTTCTTTACTAAGACGGCATAAACAACAAGATTCGGATTTTTGTCACAAATGTTAAGTCACTCAGTTCTTCTATACGAGTCAGAAACTTGGCCAGCATGTCCCGGAAAGGATCTCTTGAAAGTTACAGAAATTTATCAACAGCTTCCTTCGCTAACTCCATACTGAGGATCAGATGACTGGCCAAAGTGAATTAGCAACATGAAACTGTGGTAACAAGCCAACCAAGAGCCGAGTGTTCAACAAATATGTAGGAGAAAACGGAGATTGATTGGGCACACATTGAGGAGGCCCTCGAATCACATCTCTCGCAATGCAGACCGTCGCCTCAGTAGAATCCCAATAGGAAGTGACAAGTGGGTCGTCGGTGTGGATTATTACGGTCAATCGTGGACCCAGCTGAAGAGGACAGAAGAAAATAGAACAAAGTGGACATGTGTTGTTGAAGCCCTATGTTCCACTCGGGACCCATTATTAATTACTATTAAATTCACACCCATTTAAAAGCAGGTATATTATATGGATATATTAACTACCATATATTATTAGATATACTCATTAATCAAGTGTGAACACCTAATTTGTTGGTCATAATTAAGGTTGAGGAAAGTTCACTTGAGTTATGTTAGATTAATCGAGCTGAATAACTTCTTAAATCATTCTACTGTGCTGTCCATTCGAATAGCGTAGGGATATACTCCTTAGGATGGAACATTGTGGGTGTTGAGAATGATAGGAAACCACTTGAGCACAGAGATTAAAGATAATAATTATTATTATTGATCCCTTGGGTTTCGAGTGGAACATAGGACTTCAACTCTACGTCTCCACTTGCCACTTCTGTCTTCCTTCTGCTGTACTTTTCACCTACATCCATGCTAGTCCATACTCTTTCAACTCCTCTCTCTTCACACGATTTCCTCCATGTCACCCTCGCACTGACGTCCCACTCGCCGCGTACTTCCCTTTCGGCCTGGCTCCACTCGACCAATGGCCTGACGCGCGCGCGATGTCATTCAGCCGCCTCCTCAGCGAGCGACTGTCCAATCCATCCATCTCCACTTTCTCATGCATATTTGTTGGTTGGCGATTGCTTCTTGTTTTGTTTGTTTGTTCCCTCCCATAGTTTCTTGTTAGTGATTCTTTCCGGCCCAGCCATCTGATCTTCAGTATAGAGCCAGCGAAGACAGTTGTTGGTAAAGGTGACGTCTGCAACAGGCTGTTGGAAATATTCCTTGTAACCCGCCCGTTCGCCAAGTTTCTGATCCGTTCCGTATAGAAGAACTGACTGAATTGACGTTGTTTGTATTGAAAATCCGACTGAATTTTGTTGTTGATGCTGGCTGAGTGACACGAAGATTTCCAGATTGGTTGTTTCAGGTTGATGAATGTGTTTCTCGCTCGCCTTCCCGATTCTCGCTCGATTTGACATCGTCGTCCGTTCCGAATTCCTGTAGTTGAGACAATGCTCTTTAGATAAGTGAGTGAATGAAGTAACCTCTTTCAAATCCCTCTCTTTGATGGTGATTGGCGCTGGATGTTGCTGCTGCTGCTGCTGTTGTTGTTGTTGTTGGTTGGTTGGTTATTTTCATAACCTCCGTCTTGTCTATGTTCACCTGGAGTCCTGTCTTCGCCGGCTGCTTCTTCGACCAGTTTGTCGGTTTTCGCTTGTAAGTCTTCGATTTTGTGTGACATCAAACATAAATCATCATCCATGCGCGAAATCCAGGTCTTCTAGGTTCTTCACGTCGGTCCAGGATATCCTGTCTTCTCGTTTCTCACTGTCTGACGCATAATCCAGTCAGTCCACCACAATTAGGAATATCATTGGTGATAGATAATAAGCACCCTTGTCTGACTCCTGTGTTTACTCCAAACGCCTTGCTGAGTTTTCCGTTGTGGATCACTTGACATGTGCCGTTGTCGTACAGCTGTTGAATAAGGTTGATGAATATTTGGGGTACGCCATAGTACTCGAGTAATTTCCAAATTACTTCACGGTCAACGCTGTCGAAGGCCTTCTCAAAGTCTATAAAGTTGAGGTAGAGGTTTGATCGCCATTCCATGCTTTGTTCTGTGATGATGATGCGTAGAGTTGCAATTTGGTCAGTACATGATTTGCCTTTCCTGAATCCAGCTTGTTCTGGTCGGAGTTCTGTCTCCAGTGCGTCCTTTAATCTCTCCAGGATGATGCGACTCAGGATTTTACTTGGCGTCGACAGGAGCATGATTCCTCGCCAGTTCTTGCAGAGTGAGGCCTAAGTCGCCCTTCTTTGGTAGTTTCACGAGGTAACCTTTCCTCCAGTCAGTAGGCACCTTTCCCTCCTTCCAGACCTTTTGCAATAATGGAGTCAGCATGTCTGCTGTAGTCTCTGGGTCCGCTTTCAGTGCTTCAGGGGGTATTCCATCTGGTCCGGCTGCTTTTCCAGCTTTCAGAAGCTTGATTGCGTTCAAGACTTCAGCTCTCGTTGGAGGATTGGTGTCAACTTGCAGTTGTGTGTGCGCTGTTGTTGGTATTTCTGGACGGGTTGCAGGTGATGGTCGGTTCAAGAGTCCTTTGAAGTGATCCGCCCATTGTTTAATCTGTTTTTCTTCCTTGGTAATTGGGTTCCCTTGGCTGTCTTTTATAGGTTTCGCTTGTGTTGATCTCTTCCCGGATAGAGATTTGGTTATCTGATATAGTGTCCTCAGGTCCCTTTTGCCTGCTGCCTTCTCAGCTTCAGTGGCCAGGTTGTCGTAGAATCGTCTTTTGTCCTTCCTAGCACTCTTCTTCACTTCTTTGTCCAGTGCTGTGTAAGTTGAGCTCAGCGTCTCCTTCTCCTGTCCGTCCTTGCATTGAATCATTTTCTCTTTCACCATTCTCCTCTCTTCTATTAATTTCCAAGTGTCCGTTGAGAGCCATTCCTTGTCTTGTCTCTTCTTTCTTCCTAGAACCGTTGAACACGTTTCGTTGAGAATCGCCTTCAGAGACTTCCAATGTTCTTCCACGCATGATTCTTCAGTGATGTCGCGTAGTGTTTCCTGCTTTGCTCTGACAGTTGCAGTGAAGGTGTCTTTTGTGGTTGTGTCCTTCAGTAATTGAGTGTTGAACTTGCATTGTGGCCTATCCCCAGCTATCCTCGAGGCTTTTAGTTTCACCTTGAAAGTCCCTTGTACTAGATAGTGGTCTGAACCCACATCTGCTCCTCTCCTTGACCTTGTGTCCAGTAGGCTCCGTCTCCACTTTCTTGAAATTGAGATGAAGTCTATTTGGTTCTTGGTGTTTCCATCTGGTGAAATCCATGTCGTCTTGTGTATATCCTTGTGTTTGAACACACTACCGCCAATCACCAAATCATTGAAGGCGCAGAAGTCTGAGAAGAGTTCACCATTGTCGTTCATTTCGCCGAGGGCCTCACGACCCATGGTGAGTTCTCTTCCTGTGTTGTCTCGTCCCAGCTTCGCATTCATGTCGCCCATCAGGATTTTGATATCGCCATTTGGGACGTTGTCCATTATTGCTTGTAGTTGTCTGTAGAACGCCTCCTTCTTCTCTTGTTCTGAGACGTTTGTAGGCGCATAGCATTGAATGACTGTAACTTTCCTTCCTTTTGAGTTGAACCTGGCTGTCATTATCCTGGAGGAGATTGGTTCCCACTGCATGAGAGCTTTGGTTGCTGTTGGTGACATCATGATGGCCACTCCCTCGGTGTGCTCGTGGTTGTCCTCTGGGTGGCCGGAAAGATTACTGTCTCTCCAGTAGGTAGTTGGCACCTTCCAGTTCCGTTCCATCTGCTTTCGCAGATTCCCAACACTTCTATTCTGTACCTTCTCATTTCAGCGGCTATCTGGGCAGCCTTTCCAGTTTCGTACATTGTGCGAACATTCCAGGTACCCATCCTTACTTTTGCTTTCATCGAAAGAAGGCACATCGGCTGACTGGCTTCCCGAAGGCTTTCACCAGCCTGCGTCATTTCACTTCCCCGATTCCAGCGAAAAGTAAGGCTATTGCTTATGTTTTTAGAATTTTTAATATATTTATTCGTTGAAGTTTCTGTAGCGATTTGGTTGTTTTACAGGGGTGGAGTTGCTAGCACCACGCCCCAACCCTCCCTCTTTACCTGGGCTTGGGACCGGTAGAGAAAACTAGTAAGCTAGTAGCCTAGCAAGCTAGTATCTGGCGATAGATAGATAACCAATTTTATTTGATAAAGCCTCCTTATTCAAGGGAAATTGGATAAAATGAATCCTAAGGTTATCAATTTCCGCTTGAACTACTGGGATTCTCTTTTCATTGGTGGCCTTTTTGGCCATGTTGTGGCAAGTGCTACTGATAAGATTTTCAAGCAGTATATGAAGAGATGTTCATTGGCATAAAACCATCAAATAGCAGGGTGATGCATTTGATTTCAGAGGAGGCAAATGATATAGCATTGCGGAGATACATGGCAGACGTGAAAGCAACACAAAGAAACACAACAAGAAGTCCAGAAGTACGACAACACGAAGATCTGTGCGAATGGTGTGTTGAAGATAAGGCATACATAATTTGGCTTTATGGAGATACCAGTTTCCTAATAAGCATTCTTATACCAAGTCTCCGTCTGCTACAGTTTCAATATGACACAGTGCAGTAATATTAATACGATGTGGACAGTATGTTGGTGGATATTTACAACAATCACCTTGGGATAAAAGAAGTATAGGGATTAATGACACATATGAATATAATCTGTTGAAATAATTATTTCGAATTTCCCGATGGTTAGTTTTACTGAACAGAAATATCCAGTCAACAAAAGCTGAACAAGCAGAATGTGGCTGTTTTGTAGCTCACTGTAAAAAGCCATAACATATGAAACGCTGGGTACTAGGTTCATGTCTAAGCGGAAATATCACTCACTGAGGATGCAGATATATCTAGCTGTCCAGTTTCGAATAGGATGACACACGTATCCTGCGTTCTAGTGACAGCTACTAATGATAAAATAACGTACATGAACGTGTTATGTCTTAAAGAATTATTTGCCCTGTTGATCGTGGAAGGAAGGTGGCCTGCCAATGTAATCTGAATTGATCAGTAACCGCTACTCTAAAGCATTTTCCAACTAGTCGTTTATGAGGATAAACTGATTACAGAATCTGCTTGTTTTCGAAAAACACAAACTCATGATACGCAACCAAAGGGGTGTTTCATTCAGCATTTGGATTCACCAACTAAAAATACGGGGAAATAACACACCAACATTCATAGTACATAATACATTTGTCTTAGCGGTTACTCCAAATATTAGTGACCCAAGTGGACGACTGTCATATGACTTTGATTAACCGATAGTCTGAGCCCATAGTGAAAGCGCGCATTTTTTAAATTTTTAAAAATAGAACTCAGAGTTTGTGCAAAACAACAGTTATACAAGGTAAAATCCTGGTATGTGTCCCGAGAATATCTACCGCGCCCTATTGGAGTTTTCAGTAATCGTTCAAACGAATTTCTATAGATAAATTCATCCAGATAACGGTATATCATACTATTTCGTTACCCATTCACTGTTCTACAGTACCCATAAACTCAAAAGAGGGGCAGAATATTTTCTGGCTTCTCGAAAATATATTCTACAAAGACATTATGAACATCTGAAAACATATACATTAACCCAAGCTGTGTATCTCTGCAGATACATTACTGCCTCCCATCTATCTATCTTATTGCTTTGCAACAAACCCATTAACCCGACTGCACTGGATGGGATTTACAGTGTAATTTGTGAGCTGCCTCTATAATTCCGCATATTTACCATGTGTTCATCTGATTGGTTAATCAATATGACTATTATGGTGGCTCTTTTGGTCACTATGGTGTAGAGAAAACTATGAGTCCTTCAGAAATATAGTTTTCTTTTCTAAATTAGAAGTGACGTCAAATCTATTTCTTCGCTATTTGATATTTTGTGCCTATGAACATCTCTTTATTCACTACTGACAAATCCTGTCAGTAGTGCACTCCACCGTATTTGTCATTCATTTAACAAAAACATTTTTCTTCTCAATAAAAAACATTATATTTAATAGCAGAATTATTCCTATCGGGCTTCGAGTGAAATATTAGGCTACAACAGCATGTCTCTAATTAACTCTGCTCTCTGCAGTCGTTTTTAACTGACTTCACAATCATCCATAAACTTTCCTTCCTTCCGCCAACCACTGTGCACCTCACATAGTCTCCTCCATGTCATCGTCAGGAAACCAGCTGTTTATTCTTATAAATTTTTATGTGCATTCACGTTTTCTTTTATCTTTCCTGTTATTTCTTCACGTTCCCAGTGGAACATAAGGATTCAAGCTGGTGTTTATCTTTACGGGATGGAATTGCTAGCCACATACCCAACCTTTCCTCATTACCAGTCTATATAACCGACTTAGCGAGGTAAAGGAGTTCGTCACCGGTCGAGAATCGAACCCTGGACCACAGAAGGCGTGGTTGGTGAGTATTCTACCACTGTGCTACCGACGCTCAATCAATTTACACAGCTGAAAGTAAACAGCATATTGCTAAGTTATTCAAAGGACAAAGGATTATGAATGAACAAGTTGTTGCGACCCAATTTATGCGGCCATGGTGCTTATTATCTATCACCAATGATATTCCTAATTGTGGTGGACTGACTGGATTATGCATCAGACAATGAGTGGGATATCCTGGATCTACGTGAAGAACCTACAAGACCTGGATTTCGCGCGTGGGTGATGATTTATGTTGGATGTCACACAAAATTGAAGACTTACAAGCGAAAACAGACAAACTGGTTGAAGAAGCACCTGGCGAAGACAGGACTCCAGGTGAACATAGACAAGACGGAGGTTATGAAAATAACCAACCAACCAACAACAACAACAACAGCAGCAGCAGCAGCAGCAGCAACATCCAGCGCCAATCACCATCAAAGAGAGGGATTTGAAAGAGGTTACTTCATTCACTCACTTATCTAAAGAGCATTGTCTCAACTACAGGAATTCGGAACGGACGACGATGTCAAATCGAGCGAGAATCGGGAAGGCGAGCGAGAAACACATTCATCAACCTGAAACAACCAATCTGGAAATCTTCGTGTCACTCAGCCAGCATCAACAACAAAATTCAGTCGGATTTTCAATACAAACAACGTCAATTCAGTCAGTTCTTCTATACGGAACGGATCAGAAACTTGGCGAACGGGCGGGTTACAAGGAATATTTCCAACAGCCTGTTGCAGACGTCACCTTTACCAACAACTGTCTTCGCTGGCTCTATACTGAAGATCAGATGGCTGGGCCGGAAAGAATCACTAACAAGAAACTATGGGAGGGAACAAACAAACAAAACAAGAAGCAATCGCCAACCAACAAATATGCATGAGAAAGTGGAGATGGATGGATTGGACAGTCGCTCGCTGAGGAGGCGGCTGAATGACATCGCGCGCGCGTCAGGCCATTGGTCGAGTGGAGCCAGGCCGAAAGGGAAGTACGCGGCGAGTGGGATGTCAGTTCGAGGGTGACATGGAGGAGATCGTGTGAAGAGATAGGACTTGAAAGAGTATAGACTAACATGGATGTAGGTGAAAAGTACAGCAGAAGGAAGACAGAAGTGGCAAGTGGAGACGTGGAGTTGAAGTCCTATGTTCCACTCGAAACCCAAGGAAACAATAATAATAATGGTATGAATGCAAGGAACCTATCTCTACATCCTACTATATAGCTGACAAAACTTTGTTAAGACACGTGTTATTACAAAACGTTCCAAAAGCAAGGAAAAGATGGTTATTCTCCAATATCTCAGCAGTTCCAATAAACAATAATAACATCAAACTGAAAATTATCTCTACAGTGACGTGGTGCAGCTATACAGGCAATGTATGTTTTCAAATACAAAACAAGTAGTATAAGACGAAATTAGTTAATCAGAGTTCAACTGTAAAAGGCACCTTAGAATCAAAGAGAATATTCCTAAAGAAGTGAGATCAAAAGTTCCTTTCACAAGAACCACACACCGACGATTCCCGTAAACAGTTGCCGGGTCAGAATGACATTCATTCATTCATTTGATGTAACCTCCCTAAACACAATAATTCCAATCAATGAAACTATTAAGATCACTTGTCAGCAGTCGTATCTTCTCCCACTCCCAGAGTCGGAATTCAAACGCCTACTGCTTATGTGTACCATGGATGTGCAATTCCAATTTGACAACACTTTTTACCGCCAAATAGATGGTGTAGCTATGGAAAGTCCACTTAGCCCTGTTTTAGTAGATATATTCATGTCAAACCTTGAAAAAACAAAGTTGAAGCATGCAATCGACGAAACAACTACCTACTTTCGATATGTTGACGACACATTTATAGTGTGCAAAAATGAAAGTCATGCTTCACACTTACAAAGATTATTCAATGGTGCACACGCCAATATCGACTTCACTATGGAACATGAAAGTGACGGAAAGTTTCACTTCCTCGACATCGCCATGGAACGCCTAGAAGACGGTAGTCTCCAAAAGTCGATTCGCCGAAAGCCCACGTGGAAAGGACAATACTTGCATTTTAATAGCTTTTGCCAAATAGCTTTAAACGTGGTCTAGTCAAGACTCTGTACTATAGAGCGAGGAGAATATGCTCTATAGAGAAAATAGAGGAGGAGTTTGAGTTCCTTGAAAAGATATTGAAGAGCAATGGGTATCCTCAAAGGTTCATCAACAAGTATGGAAGATCTGAAGTCACAAATGTAAAACAAATCACAGTGGAAAAAAAGCCAGTCTACCTTCAGCTTGATTATAAAGGTGAAAATATTGCAGCGATGATCAACAGAAGGCTGAGTGCATCACTAGCCATAGCCCATCCTGCAGCTAAGCTCGTTCCCATCTATCGAACAACTTGCTCTTTGGTGCAATCAAAAATCGATAGATATCCTTCTCATGTTACCTCCAACTGTATATACAAATTTACATGTATCTGTGGGAGCAGTTACATTGGAAGGACAGAAAGAAGGGCATATCTACGATTTTCTGAACATGTATCAAAAAGTTTATGTCTAAAGGAAACAAATGCCATCGCCAGGCATCTCATCGACACGCGTCATGAGGTGGACGTCGAAAAGTCGTTCAAAATTATCAATAGGCAAAATAGCTCAATTCTCCTTAAGTTTGCTGAAGCCATTTCCATCAAGCGCATGAAACCTGATTTATGCGTCCAGAAAGAAGCGGTTATCAGTCTTTCTTTGCCCTGGTAACTGGATATTTTCACCTCTCTTTCCTCCGAATGCGAAATGCTAAAAGTTTCCATTGTGTACGATTATTATCTTTCGGAATAGTGTTTAATATTGCATATTTATATATGTATATATTTTTAGTGTATGCGTATATTGATTGATTGATTTTTGTTAAAAATGAACTCTGTGCAAGTATGTTAAAATTGTTGTTGTAGATATATTTAATAATGTCTTTGCCATGTAAGCAGCTGACGAGAAGGCAACGAAATAAAAGATGGTACCATTTTATTCTGCTAAAACTGTAGTTCTTGCTTTGTTCAAATTCATTAAGGGGGATAAATGTATGAAACTTATATTGTTTAACAACATACTGTCAATGTACACACAACCGCAAAGAGAAGTATTACTATCTAACCTTAAACAAGGATAAAGATAAATTATGTTGGTCAAAAATCAATTTGTGATATGCTAATGTCAGATTAATGATACACAGTCTAGGGGAAAGAGGTATAAAAATCACAAAGTTAGTTGGAATGTCTTACCAAGTATAAATTCGCTGGCACAACAGTAGGAAACTTGCCAACCATGCAAGTGGTTCGGGGTTCGATCACCGGCCAATGCACTCCTCAGCCTCACGAAACCAGTAAGTAACGAGACTCGTAAAGGGGTAAGGCTGGGTATAAAGCTAACATCCCCATCCCGTAAAAATAGACATCAGTGGTACTGGAACTTCAAGCCTGTAGCTTGAATCCCTATGTTCCACTGGGAACGTTAAGGAATAAACAAAACTAAATATAAATACTGTAAGTAGACCGTCCAGGAGAGATTTTCCAAACTATCTGTCCATTACACTGGTATTTGGAAACATTTACTCTTATATATATATATATGAAAAGGCCCAAATAACATCCCGTTTACTTTTAGTCACCTTAAACTGTCTCATACAGTAATTTAATTAGGGGAAATGAATAAATAATAGGAAGACAGACAGTCACCTGGTCGGAAATTTTGGTAACATTTACGGTAAGCGCATACAAATCGTAACTGTTTACGCCAATTTCAACCTTTTTATCCATCACGTGATGTAATTTAAATGATATTTAGAATTTCGCTAACTTAATATATTTCTAGATATCGATAAATTTTTGCTATTCCGTTTTCAATTGAACAAACGTTTTCTGTACACAATGGTCTGTCATTTCCACTTCAATAATCAAAGCTTCAGCAATGCCAGTTAATTGGGATACTTAATTTGTTTTTGATTATAGCTTAATTCCACACCATATTTTTGGTACAAGTATGGAATTCTCAGCATGTGAATTCGGTAGCTCAGACTTTTCAGACTAACCATTAATATCAGGCCTGCGTCAGCAGGGGATCGAATCCCGGACACGGTGCATAATCGGCGAGAGTCCTAACCGCCGTGCCACCAACAAACACGTTATTTTTTGCCATACAGGTAACTTTAATAGAAAAGGGGGCACCAGTGAAGAATAGACACTAAAGTCAAATGACCTTGAACCAACCATTTTAGATCATTCAGCATTACAAACGTTTGCTTTTCATAATCTTCGTCGCAAGTTTTTTCCTGATTAAGGATTAAGATTAGGGTGAGGCTGTTAGCGGTAGAGGCTATAGAGATAAGATGACCAGTATCAACAAGATGTTCAGTTATTGCGCTTTCTATAGCTGCACTTACTTCCATCTCTCTTCGTAATCAACCAGAATACATGTTCTCGAAACCTCTTAAACAAAACTAACATTAGACAACTGATATACTTAGTTCCACAAAAGCGTGTAAATCGATAAGCGCAAATAGAGTTGGTCAACTGTGAGTGGATTAAAAAACACTATTCTCATCAGTGGATAACTAAGTGTGACTTATGTGTGGTTTGTTTTGTGAGGACAAGTGAGCAGGAGACGAGGTCCATACATATGAAGACGTTTTTTGTGATGGCAGTGCTAGGAGACAATGTGCACTAATAAATATCACTGTGTGTGTACGTGCGTGTATTGTTGCTGAGGATATGCATGGTTGTGAGAAGAGTTCGGCAGATAGGTAGGAATAGTGTGATTCATTCGATGGGTGTATATGCATGCGTGTACGCATTTCCACATACTTATGTAAATGAAGTCAGAGACGTGGATATGCTATCTGATGCCAACTGCTTGTACACGTATCTTTCAGTTCAAGTGTGTGTGTGTGTGTGTATGTGTGACTAACTATATATATTTTCAAGTATTGGTTTTGCAGGGATTGTGTTTGGTTGGTTGGAGGATTTCATCGCAAGCTGACATCAGTTAGAGAACCACTGGAAAACCAGCACAGAATACTGGAGGGCTGTTTCGTCCTGCTTTGGGGCTCTTCATCAGTACGCATCCGATTCGAAACCAGGACCTCCGGGTTAGAGGGCGAACTCATAGACCATTAAACTACTGGGAGGCGACCCAATGGCCAGTCTATAAATTCTAACTTCTGCCAATTCATACAAGACATAGTGAAACCACTTCACAATGTCTTCTTCGATGAGTTACTGCCTCGCTTTCAACCTGCTGTACCCTAATGGTCACGGCTTCTCATTAGAATTCCAGGTTAACTGTCTGAATAGGGTCAATTGCTAGTGGGCATCAGATCTGATATGTCCAGTGCTCCCTCCAGGTTTTCCAATGGTTCTCTAACTGATGTTAGCTCATGATATGAAACATTCTGACTCCATATATATATATATATATATATATATATATATATATATATATATATATATATATATATATATATATATATATATATATAATTGTTCGTATTAGTCAAATCGTATGGTCACTGTAGGTTAGTTGGTCTTTAGATTCATTTTGTAATTCCACCTACTTGTTACTTTTAACATCGTATTGTATCTATCTACGAAGACATACACATGATTTTATTTCTTAGGTTACTTTCATAAGCTTGTCAAATCACGTAAAACATTTTCACGCAGTTGTATTCTATCTAATCCAGTTATTATCGCTTGTGTATCTTCTGGGAATTTGCATCAGCTATGGAAAGTTGCAGCTAATTTTACCCAGTATCATAAGAATGAGATTCAACTCAAAAGGAGCTGTACAACTATTCACTGCTACGCACCTGTATCTAATGCAGATCGAGAGATAGAGGCTTTTTATAGACAACTGTAGACAATAGTGGACAAGATCCTAGCTAGCCAGATGGTGATATCCGAATGCTCATAGGTGACATGAATGCCAAAGTGTGAGCAAACCACACAGGACGTTGGTTTGTCGTTGGTCACTAGGCTGTCAGTGAAATGAATGAGAATGGAGAACTCTCTGCGGACTTCAGAGCCTCTAATGATTTAGTGATTGGAGGCAGTGTTCACAAGTGCAAAGGTATCCACATAGTGAAGTGGATTTCACCAGATCGACAGACTAAAAATCATATAGACTTCATCTAGGACTGAAGAAAGCGGAGACAACCTGGTGGACAGATATATGCTGGGATCACTATCTAATGCAGGGTAATTTAGATATCAAGCTAAAATCTTCACGAGAAGCTGGAGATAGCCAACAGAAAGTGCAAGAGCCCACTGAGGACGTTAGTTTGAGTGATGATAAACTCACGTATATTCTTTATTAGGTGAAACAGACGGTCTTAGTCTTCTAAATCGAACATGTATTCTTTAAGCAGTTATGATTACCATGATTAACAAGGGATGATTATGAATTCGTTGCTCCTCTTCATAGCCACTCTGATCGTTGAAAGAGATAAAGCATTAAAGATACAAAACTATTCATAGGTTTCTTAACCAGTATTGCGACGAACGCTTTTACTGACACAGGTGGTACAGTGGTTAGGACTCTCGCCAACCATGCACATGGTTCGGGGTTCGAGCCCGCACCGACGCACATCTGATATCTATGGTCGGCCTGCAAAATTTGGGCTACCGATATCCATGCTGAAAATTCCATACTTGTACCGAAAATACAGTGTGGAATCAGGCTGTAAATCAAAAATCAATATATATATTGTAAGCATATGGTGTGGCTTTCGTGATGTTCAGATGAGATCGATGGTTGAATTTTCGTGCATATTTTATGCAGTTGGTGGATTGTAGTGACTTCGATGTAAGACCATTGTCGCTTTGATAAAATTTTAAATCACATTTCATATTTTAAGTGTAGCCGCTCATATATATATATATAGCTAATAAATAAAAAATAACGGTTACATATATACAGATAAATATTGACGATAAAATGAGCTCTCTCAAACTTTTGTCTGTTTTTTTTTAACATGTGAACATTGTCTCTAGATGAAGCACATAATAAATGTGTATTACATAAATCAGTGTATAAAATATCTAAAAATAAGAATGTTAAACAAATTTTTAATTTAAATAACACTATAAATGACAGTGTAATGCAGTTTCATTTTGCCAATGAAGCTGAGTGTACAGTGTTAGAAAGCACATAGAAGTGAATTAAAAACAGTCGACTTTACAGACAAAATATTTTAGAAGATATATATATATATATATATATATCAAAATAAAGATCTAAGTGAACTGTTTCAAATAGTTGTTTATTTTTAAACAAAACTGAAACCACGATTCATAAGGGTAGATATTTCACTTCCAGCCATCAGGTTTACAGTCTGAATCCTACTTCATCTAACAAGGTTTGGGCGGTTAAGCTCTCACATAGTAGCTTTCACACACTAAGAACTATATAAATATACAAGTAGTAATTGGATACAGGATTTCATCATGAGCTGACATTGGTTAGAGAACCATTGGAAAAAAAAGCTGCGAGTACTGGACAGCTGTTTCGTCCGCCTAGTTTGGGACTCTTCAACAGTACGCACCCACCACGGAGGTTCGAAACCAGGACCTTCCGGTTACAAGGACAGCGAGCTCGTATACCATTAAGCCACTGGGACCTGATCCAGTGACCCATGAACTCTAACCTCGGACACAAGCGACTGGCCCTATTGAAGTAGGTAGTTACCTGGGGTTCCAGTGGGAAGTCGTGACCAGTAGGGTACAGCAGGTCGGGTGTGAGAGTAAATACTTACCGAAGACATTAGCTAGCAGTTGCGCTATATTGTAAATAGACAGAGGTTAGAATTCATGGGCCATTTGATCGGGTCCCAATGGCTTAATGGTCTACGTGCTCGCCCTGTAAGCAGAAGGTCTTAGGTTCAAATCCATGTGGTGGGTGCGTACTGATGAAAAGTCCCAAACTAGGCAGACGAAACAGCTGTCTAGTACTCCCAGCTTGTTTTCCAATGGTTCTCTAACTAATGTCAGTTCATGATGAAATCCTGTAACCAATTAACCAAATCCCTACAAACCAATACAAGTAGTTATGATTATTATTATTATTCTCTTGGATTATGGGCGGAAAATAGGGTTTCCACAGAATATCTTCACTTCCTACTGTTCTCCTTAGTTAGCTCCATGATTGCGCTTAGACTCTCATATCCTCCTCACACGATGTCCTCTGTGTCACCCTTGGATACGCGCCCAACTCGTCATCTCTTAACTGGGTTCCATTTCAGAGTTCACCTGTTCAGTAGCGTCATTCATCGGTCTTCTCGGAGTGTATCTGACCAATTTCCATTTCCTTCAGAATATTTATTAAGAAAAAGGTACTTCTTAATTGATTCGTTTGCAGAGTCTCCTGTTGTTAATTCTTCATTATGTAGCTCATGAAGGTAGCTGTTGGTAAAAGTCTGCAATGGTCTGTTGGAGGCGCTTTATAGTGACGCACAGGGAAAAATGCTGAACGATAGAGAAGAACCGAATTGATATCGGAGTTAAAAATCCAAATTTTGTTGTTTATTCTGAGTCCAGCAGATTTACACCTTGATGTCAGAGTGATGAAGCTCTAAATTGTCTTTCCCATCCTAACTGACTTTAGCATCCTCATCTATTTTGTCATCTGTAGTTGAATATTATTCTTTTTAAATAGGTGAAGGAAGTGACTTGTTTCGAATTTACTCCGTCAATAGTGATCGGTGATTCTTGTTACTTTTTGGTTATCTTCATCACATCTCTGTGTTTTCTATGTTCACTTGCAGTTCTGTATCTGCTGTCTGCTTCTTCTGACAGTTTGTTGGTTTTCATTAGTAAGTCTTCGAGTTTGTGTGACATTACACATAAATAATCAGCGAAGAGTCTCTCTTTCGGTGGCGAATTCATTTTCTTAGCTGTACAATCGCAAATATATGTGTGTTATTTTGTATGTATGTGTACATTAAGTTTGTCAAACAAAAATACAATTGGTTATGGTTATTTTAACTAGACAGGTGAAGACTGGCAATTGTTTTTGTTGTTGCTCCCTTTGGTTCCTAGTGGAACATAGGGCTTCAACTCCACGTCTCCACTTGCCACTTCTGTCTTGCTTCTGCTGTACTTTTCACCTACATCCATGTTAGTCCATACTCTTTCAACTCCTCCATGTCACCATCGCACTGACATCCCACTCGCCGCTTCCCTTTCGGCCTGGCTCCACTCGAGCAATGGCCCGACGCGCACGCGATGTCATCCAGCCGCCTCCTCAGCGAGCGACTGTCCAATCCATCCATCTCCACTTTCTCATGCATATTTATTGGTTGGCGATTGCTTCTTGTTTTGTTTGTTTGTTCCCATAGTTCCTTGTTAGTGATTCTTTCCGGCCCAGCCATCTGATCTTCAGTATAGAACCAGCGAAGACAGTTGTTGATAAAGGTGACGTCTGCAACAGGCTGTTGGAAATATTCCTTGTAACCCGCCCGTTCGCCAAGTTTCTGATCCGTTCTGTATAGAAGAACTGACTGACTTGACGTTGTTTGTATTGAAAATCCGACTGAATTTTGTTGTTGATGCTGGCTGAGTGACGAAGACTTCCAGATTGGTTGTTTCAGGTTGATGAATGTGTTTCTCGCTCGCCTTCCCGATTCTCGCTCGATTTGACATCGTCATCCGTTCCGAATTCCTGTAGTTGAGACAATGCTCCCTAGATAAGTGAGTGAATGAAGTAACCTCTTTCGAATCCCTCTCGTTGATGGTGATTGACGTTGGATGTTGCTGCTGTTGTTGGTTGGTTGGTTATTTTCATAACCTCCGTCTTGTCTATGTTCACCTGGAGTCCTGTCTTCGCCAGGTGCTTCTTCGACCAGTTTGTCTGTTTTCGCTTGTAAGTCTTCGATTTTGTGTGACATCCAACATAAATCATCATCCACGCGAGAAATCCAGGTCTTGTAGGTTCTTCACGTCGGTCCAGGATATCCCTTCATAATTTGTCTTATATGCATATATTTCTCGCTCTCTCTTTCTTTCTCTTCCGTTTGTTGTCACTTTCCATATCTCTGGTATACACGTTGCGTCATTTCGATTCCAAGTGCTTGATGGTGATTTGATGAACAATGATTCAATGATTAACCTCTATGTCTCTCCACCTCACTGTATTACGTTTGAATACTTTCACCAACTCCCACTCTATTCTGTGTTTACATCCAAGTGAATGCATTGCAGTGTCTGAGCACTTTTCTCGCAAATGACATTCGCTAGTGGTCACACCATATCATGAGTTGGCAGAAGGTGGGACTAATGGGTTGGCGACTGGATAGGGTCCCAGTGGCTTAATGGTCTACGAGCTAGCTGGCCTTGTAACCAGAAGGTCCTATAGTCGAACTCTGGACGTCGGTGCGTACTAACGAAGAGTCCCAAACTGGTACGAAACAGTTGGCTGTCCATTACTCCCTGCTGGTTTTCTAATTGTCCTCTAACTGATGTCAACTCCATGGCGAAATCCTGAAAACAGTCGAATCCCTGCAAACCAACACTTGAATATTTTTCTAGATTATTTAACTTAGCACAGTCAATCATTATAGCATTTGGTAAATCTCCATGTTCCCATAATCTAATTGACTTTAATCGACAAGTTTGACCTTTTTAACTGACCACATATTCATTGCATAGTATTTGGTGAACTATATTATTTTTCTTAATTGGATCAGTAGGTTTCCCATTCCACGAAAGTTTTTCTCTGAGTTGGTTGTTTTAGCGGTTTTGTTTCACAGTGTACTGCCACTCAGTAAAAACTATACATTTTGATTCAGGTCAAGTTTTGGAGTAACAATTTATATCTGACGCTAAGGAATCGGTATTTAAGGTTATGTAAGTCGGGGGTATAGCTCAGTGGTAGAGAATTCGTCTCCAGTTCATACCTGAGTGCCCCTTTCACTTTGTGACCCAAGTTCCCTAGTGGACAACCCCTTTCCTCAATCATATAGTGGTGAGTACCTCCGCCTGTCACGTGGAGGGCCCGGGTTCGAATCCCATTCGAGGGCTGGCTTTGTGCGTCAATGGTACCTCGGCAGAATGCTCACTGACCATGCATGTGGTGCGGAGTTCGATCCCCGGCCACAGACGCACTCCTTTACCTCGCTAAGCCGGTAATAAGATTGGTAAAAAGGGAAGGTTGGGCATGAGTTCAACAACCCCGTAAAAATATACACCCCTGTTACTGAAACTTCAAGCCTCTAGCTTGAAGCTCTATTTTTTCAAGAATCTACTGGATTTTGTAGTAGTTTTTCAGGTTCAGAAACAGTAAGCATAATTTTTCTTTGCACCAAACTACGAACAATATCTAGATTCTTCAAATGGTGTGAAATGTTTTTACTCCTCTAATTATATAGCAACTTTCTCATGGAGTTCACAGTCACTATTCTACCAAAACGGTGAACTCATAAAAATCACCTGTTAATCTTAAACACTAGTATAACCCATTAAAGTTAAAAGAATATCTACTGAAGAGAACTTATTCCATATCAAGCAGACCGTTTTGATATATGTTCTCGGGAATACTGAATTCATGCAACTGACTTCCTTGGCCCAGAATTTAACTTTACCATGATTTTATGAACCATTTTTATTGTCGCTATCCATAACCATCTGCTTCGCTCCATACTGAAGCTCACTTGGCCAGACATAATAATTAGAAACAAAAAACCTCTGTGAATAAACCTATCAAGCGCCTATTGCCTAACAAACATGCCGGCGAGAACGGAGATGGTTCGATCACATTCTTGAGAAACTGTTAAGTAACCTCACGTAACAGGTGAACCCTCCAGTGGAACCCGGGTGGGAAGCGGTGAGCCAAACGTTCGACAGAGACATGGAGGAGATCGTGTGGATAGGAGATAAAAGCTTATGGAAAGTTGTGGGACCTGATGAAGTGGACTACAGAGTGAAATGATAATGTATAGCTGAGGCAGTAAGCTTCATTCGGAGCTAAAATGTCTGTCTGTTTTCGACATAGAACTTTGCACATATGTGTACCAGTTCAAGTTGTCACACTCCCTCCTTGTAGCACACAAAGCAAGAGAAGAAAGTAGAAGAAATGCATAGTAGAGAGACAGTAAACAGAGGTGTGAGACGAAGAAATAGTAATAACGAAGAACAAAACAGTTTCATTGGAAATCATAAGTCACAAGAAGTGGATGCATCTGCGCCGGCCATTGACAACAATTTTCAGGCATATCACCAATTGTTTCCAACCATTGCTTTTTACCGTCCCAAGGACCCCAACCCGGAAGTCTACATCTTCCTACGTGGATTGAACAAACTGTTGTTGATTTCATTGACTGGTGAAGCCACGTTTTGGTTTGACCGCCACCACTGGCTCTTTTCCAGCCTGACCCTATGTCAGCCAGCTAACATTGCCCTCTGTCGAGGAAGGCGATGACTAGGCATACATAACACATGTCCTAACCATCTGAGTCAATGTAATTTCACAGCCTCGTCTATTGATATCCACTGTTTACCTAGAACTCGACGCCTAACCTCAATATTGCTCACCTTATTATACCACTTCACACGGGAGATAGAACGCAGTCACCTATGATCAAAGACAGCTGATCTTTTCATGTCTTCTACTCTCAGTGGCCAGGTCTCACTCACAGCCATAAAGGAAGACGGAGCGGACTGATGAGCAGCACACCCGCTCTTCGGTCGATAGTCGGATATCACGTTTACGCCGTGTTCGCGTGGCATAATGCTATCCGATCTGAAGCGCCGTCAACCATTTTCCTTAATGTGAAATTTCTTCTTCTTCTTCTTTGCCTCTTTCGAGAAATGCACGATATTTTAGTTCAAAACCCACTGTAAAAAGTTCAGGAGTTCAACTATAGGACCTTCTTGTTACAAGGCCAGCGAGCTCGTAGACCACTAAGCCCCTGGGACCTGATCTAGCGGCCAACCCATTAATGCCAGCTTCTGCCAATCCATAACTCAGGAAGATCTATCTCATATATTGTGATATGCTGCCAACCACAATTATGCTTTTTCTCAAGTTTACTAGAAACTTGCTAACCAACAATTTGTAAACATTTTGAATACTCGCAAGAGTGAACAATACCATTAGAGATTTGATTCTAATTGATTTTAAACAAAGTGTACAAGAGATTTTTGGTGGGCCAAGTTTTAAGCAGCCAGCTGCTGTCATTCAGCCTAACGATTTAAGTGTGCTCCATCTAATTCACTAACTCATAGATCGTTGTTTCATAATTGACGCGAGCGCTTGAATATTTATTGCCTGGGCAGCCAGATCGAAGCAGGTGGTTGTCTTTAGGGATCAACCCTCCTATTTGAACCTTGACTTGAAGTCCGACCCGCAAGGGTGTGGACGTCCGTTCTCACGGTTATCAGTAACCAAAACAGGTTCGTACACCATTCGGTTCAATCGCATTCTGGAACCTATGTAGATCATAGGTTTGAAGTCAGGGTTTATCAGCTGCGTTAGGTGGGTCAACATGTTCACCAGTTCGACTGTAAGCGCCAGGTGATTGGATTCGCCCTCTCTCGTTTGTGAGAAACACTCTCACCATGTAAGTGGGAAGTGAATAGGACCTACTTGATAGAGGTTATGAAGGTTTGATCACTTCAGAGCAGATTGAGAGGAAGATTGAAGTTCAACCAACCTCAACCTTAGCACCGGGTCGTTTATAGTGGCCCCCTGGGTTATCTGTCAGTCAGCAAGCTCACATTAATTGCCATTGATTCTATCTGCTAAGATTTTCCAAGACAGAATGATGTACCCATATATCTTCTCAGTTGTCATTATTCCCACAGTTTATGTTACATCTATTAATTAGTACGAACTGAATGGAAACAATGTAAGGTCGAAGTATTAATTATGGAACATCTGTTTCTGGTTTTATATTGAGAACCTATTGAATAATCTGATGGAAGTATGCTTTCAAAGTGAACCTGGATATCCACAGTATTTTAGATGTATTTAGACGTTGGTTACAGCACTCGACTTTCGAACACTGGTTCTCACTTTCACAGAGTGAAGTGAAGTTGACTCACTAACCTGCAGAATGGTACTAACTGTAGTAGAGAAGCAAGATGAGGAATGTGATGTGAGTAAAGGGGAATGATGCTCAGGAAGGCTTCGTGTTCTTTTGGAAGTGTGTGGGCGGTTGTTACTTCCCGACTGCCCACACCGTGGAAGTTGATTGATTCTTCAGGTACCTGAAACAGAAAGAGGGGTTAGTGATGCGTGATCGCAGAGCCCAGGGGACAACTGATTAAGGCCGGTCACACATGGCCTGTATGAACTGGTTTCTGGGATTAGTTCCGTATTAGTAAACTTACCAACGGTAACGGACCACCATAGGGCAAGTCGGGATGCACAACTTTTGGGGTCGACCTTTTCTAACCCCCTCCCTCCGGAGTGGAGAGACACCATAACTGGCATGCTGGTCATCTGAGGGAAACACCTCAGTGCAGTTACACCCCTGTTCCCCAGCTGTTGGACTTCGCCCTCAGACCCCCAACATAGTGTAAGAAAGATTCTTACACAATTCCGGTAACTGCTTTTAGTCTAATCGATATCTTAACAACCTTCCTGGCATGGTAGGACCTGCAGGAACATTGGTCCCAGCCAATGAAGCTTGTTGGGTCATTGCGATGTGCAAGCCCGACCAGCACGCCAAGGTAGCAGCTATCGGTAGAGGTAAGAAGGGGAAATCAATCGAAGAGGCTGTGAAATTACATTGACTCAGATGGTTAGGACATGTGTTATGTATGCCTAGTCATCGCCTTCCACGACAGTGGGCAATGTTAGCTGGCTGACATAGGGTCAGGCTGGAAAAAAGCCAGTGGTGGCGGTCAAACCAAAACATGGCTTCACCAGTCAATGAAATCCACAACAGTTTGTTCAATCCACGTAGGAAGATGTAGACTTCCGGGACGGTAAAAACCAATGGTTGGAAACAATTGGTGATATGCCTGAAAATTGTTGTCAATGGCCGGCGCAGATGCATCCACTCCTTGCGACTTATGATTTCCAATGAAACTGTTTTGTTCTTCGTTATTACTATTTCTTCGTCTCACACCTCTGTTTACTGTCTCTCTACTATGCATTTCTTCTACTTTCTTCTCTTGCTTTGTGTGCTACAAGGAGGGAGTGTGACAACTTGAACTGGTACACATATGTGCAAAGTTCTATGTCGAAAACAGACAGACAGTCACGCGATCTACTGTGAAACAATATTTCATTTGAAGATCCTGAACAAAGAGAAAATAGCATGCAATAAACTTTGTCGAAAATTCTGTATATTATTATATAAAGCACTGTCTAGAATATATTTCTTGATATTATGGCGTTTGCGATTATTAAAAAAAAGGGGGAGGGGAAATAAAAGATAACGAGAATGATGACACAGGAAACTGTGACCAATTACAAATTATTATTATTATTATTATTATGATATATGAAGTTAAATGGAGGGAGGCGCGGATGGAGGGGGCAGTAAGACACGGAAACTCATAAAATCTGGTTAGAATGAATAACTGGTCCTTTCATCCATTTGTTGTTCAACATACACATAGAGCACTAGCTGTTATTGTCATTATTATGCCTAAAATATACAAGTCTGTGCTCATGAGACTTACATGTACATGGACACAGAGACGCACACACACACACACACACAAGGCACCAGGATAAAATCACACATGATAACAAAGAGGCATAAATGATTAGAGAGACAGTGATACATATACACCTGTGTGTTATTTCTTAAAATCCACAATTATATCAAGAATAAAGGAAAATAACCCACACACAAATGTATCTGAATAGGTTATTTTAAAAAAAAGAAATCCACAACAAAGTAAGATGAAATGCATATCACCTCCTCCCTAACACCTGCACCGCCAACAAATCATCAGTGTTAGCGCTTAGTGATGATTATCTGAGAAAAGAGGAGTGAGTTAAACTGACGAATATATCACCAAGAAAGTGAAAAAAGAAAACAAGAACAAAACAATGAAAAATATCCATTCATCACATATAATGAAGATAACACAATCTGATCGTGGTAATAACGATCCACTTTGTTTTATAGAGCTAATAATACATCATCATCCTGGGGTTCATTTGTGTTCGATGCCAGTAGCTGTTGTTTTTCTTCTGTTAAATCAGCATAGAGTGATCCAAACTTTTTATTATCATTATTACCACTACTGTCGGAATGCTCAGGTGAATCAGATGGTACACGTACATAAACTGGTTCAGCTAGACGAGTCTGACGTCGATGAAAATGAAGAACAATGTAATTCTAGATTTGAAAAAAACATAGAGAAAAAAGGAAGGATAAACAATTATTTAAGTCAAATTGAGCAGAAGAAACACATATATATATATATATATATATATATATATATATATATATATATATATAGCTGAAACATTCTTTGCCGCAACACGCTCTTTCTCATTGAACACCTGGAAGCAGAAACACGAGAGAACCAGGCAGGCTTTAGACCAGGAAGAGGATTTACTGATCATATCTTCACCCTTCGACAGATTCTGGAACATAGGCATACTTACCGTTGGCGTCCAACAATTGTTATATTTCTTGACCTAAAGGCAGAATTCGATTCTGTCGACCAAGAGGTACTCTGGCGATGTTTGACTGTATAAGGAATGCCGAGAAAATACATTGCACTGATCACGGGACTCTACTCGAACTTATGCAGTTAGCCAGGTGAGAGCTTACAGCGAGTTGTCATCTGAAGTGATGACAACTAGTGGTGTCCAACAGGGATGCTCACCACCATCCCCATTTCTATTCAATTTCATCAGAGATGTACTAATGGACTTAACCCTAACTCACTTCAGCAACTCGGGGATCAACTTGTTACCAGGGAATAACCTAGCTGACTTAGAATATGTAGATGATATAGTTTTGATTCTAGGTGAAGACGCTGAAAAAATGCAGAGTCTTCTAAACACCTTGAGTTGTAATCTGCGAATGTTTGACATGCGATTCGCTTCCACCAAATGTAAGATGATGCTACAGGACTGGAGTACATTGACTACTCTTAGCTTAAAAATAGGAAGTGAAGTGGTGGCCGAGCGTGTTGACCACTTCACTTATTTGGGAAGTACTATCAGCCAGTGTCAGCGGGTTAATCGCTGTCGAAATCTCAGCACGGATACAGAAGGCTAGTTTCGCATATGCTTGTTTACGCCATCTCTAGTATAGACGTGATATCCCAGTGACTGTCGACCAAAGGGTGTGTGTACTGACCAGCAGTTAGCTCCGTCCTCCTTTATGGCTGCGAGCCAGACCTGGCCATTGAGAGTGGAAGACATGAAAAGCCTAGTTAGCTGTCTTTGATCATAGGTGCCTGCATCCTATCTCCAGAGTAAAATGGTATAACAGGATGAGCTGTATTCAGGTTAGGCATCGAGTGCTAGGTAGGTGGAAGGGAATATCAATAGACGAGTCTGTGACGTTGCACCAATTGAGATGGTTAGGACATGTTTTACGAATGACTAGCCTTCGTGGCTTGGCCCTTCGCCTTCCTCGACGAGCAATGTTAGCTGACATAAGATCAGGCTGGAGAAGAACCAGTGGTGGTCAAACCAAAACATGGCTTCATCAGTCAATGAAATCCACAACAGTTAGTGTAAGCCACGTAGGAAGATGTAGACTTCCTGGTTGGGGTCCTCGGGATGGTAAGCACCAATGAAGGCTGGAAATAGTTGGTGATATGGCTCAAACTCATCGTTCTCAAATACTGTCACAGATGCATCCACTCCTTGTGACTTATAGTTTCAATAAAACTATACTGTTCTTTCATATTACTATTCTTTTTGCCTCATATCTCTGTTTACCGCTTCTATTTTGCGTTTCTTTTTAATTTCTTCTCTGGCTTTGTGTTCTGTGTGAAGTGTGGCGACTCACACTGCCGCACCTCGGTGCAAAGTTCTATGCTGAAACCAGACAGACAGACGAACAGACCCACTGTATAACTCCAATGCAGATGAAGGACAAGCTAACAAGTCTGGCCACTTCGATTTACGTTGATAAATTTAACTGTTAATGTGCAGAAAGACAATTACATGCGTAGAGCGACTCGGAAAACCCAATATCGCCTTCTTGAGAATTGTTCAACATGGTTAGATAAAAGAGACGTAAAGTCAGTCAGGAGTTCAGTATTGTCACATCTTTTGGATGGATATGGAGCACAAGATTGATGAAAGGATTCACCGTTTACAATTCTGTATAAAGGTGCCAGCTAAATTCTCTAAATCTCCACGCCTTCGATTGCTTAGCATAGATGAGGCAGTTGCCATATAAAAATTTTCAACCCAGTATCTGTGTTCAGACACAGTTTGTTCAGTCCCTTTCCTTCCTGTGGCCTTTAACTCAAAGCTGGAATGGTCATCTGTCTCGGTAACACCGGAAAACTGTAAATATCAATTCTATCTTTACTGTTGACTTTGGTATTAATATCATATTGTGCTATAGTAGCATATCTTATTTTCACAATTTATTATTATAATATTATCTAATCGCTATGTGACAATAGTTATTGTCCCCTCTACCCCTACTACTATGCACATTCTACTCGACTACTGTTTGCTTCCGCTGACCCACATTGTTTCAAATGTCTGTGATCAATATTTTATTACGTAATTTTAAAGCCTGATGAGAATTTATCGATTATACGCATTTATTTAAACTGCATCCTATAATTTTGATTTCCCCGTTGATTGATTGAAACGAGTGTTCTAGTGGATAGCTCTTTGGTGCTTGTAACGAAGGCTACTCGGCCCGAGTCTCAGTGAGAACAACACCAGTTGCTGTGGAATGCAGGCACATCCAGTTGGTGATGAGTTTTATATGGGGCAAAGTGTGCATCCTACGTTCCACTGTCAGTAAGCCTCCACCAAATAACTTAAACAATACTCAGTTGACTAAAACGTGACGAGATTCCTCATCAATTTAGTACTTCAAAAGTGGAACTGATTTGAATTTGGAATACACAAGGCGGAAGTTTTCATCACTTCTTCCATGAATTATGAATGCTTTTATAGAGAGAAAAATGTAGAACACTGTTGAACAGCAATCCTATGCCTAAATGACTGAGTGACTGGTTTCAAACTAGAACTTCGCACAGATGTGCAACAGTTCGAGTTGCCACTCTCCCTCCATGTAGCACACAAAGCCAGAGAAAAAAGTAGAGAGATTAAAAATAGATACAAAAACAGAGAAATGAAGCAAAAAGAATAGTAATATGAAAGAACAAGGAGTGGATGCATCAGCACCACTGACAACGATTTTGAGCCATATCAATAATTGTCTCCAGCCATTGGTGTTTACCATCCCGAAGACCCCAACCAGGAAGTCTACATCTCCCTACTTGGCTTACACTAACTGTTGTGGATTTCATTGACTGATGAAGCCATGTTTTGGCTTGACCACTACTGGTTCTTTTCCAACCTGATCCAATGTCAGCTAACATTGCCCTCGAGGACTGCTGAGCAGTACACACGCCATTTGGTGGATAACCGGATATCGCTTCTACTCCAAAGATGATGTAAGCTAGGAGTCAGTGTAGTTCAGTCCTGTAACATCATCTTACATTTGACGGAAGCCAATTGGATGCCAAACATTCGAAGACTTCTGTTCAATGTGTTCGGAAGACTCTGCACAGTTGAAGCAGGAATCAATTTCAGTATAGGAAAAATCCTCATCTGAACATTTAGCAAATAAAAACACGGACTGAGCGAAGAAATATTTACTTTTCAACTAGATCCTCATCTATGACTCTACTCTAACACACATACATGCATAGTAATGTTTAATATAATACAGAAACTCACCATTTTAAACTATTGATTTGCAGGGATTTGATTTAATTGGTTATAGGATTTCAACATGAGCTAACATCGGTTAGAGAACCGTTGGACAACCAGCCACAGGGAGTACTGGACAGCTGTTTCATCCCCTCAGTTCGGGACTCTTCAGTAATACGCACCCATCGCAAGAGTTTGAGACCAGGAGCTTCTGGTTACAAGGATAGCGAGCTCGTAGACCATTACGCCACTGGGACCCGATATCAGCTCATGATGAAATCGCCCAACCAATCAAACAAAATCGCTACAAAACTAATACTTGGAAATTAATTTAATTTGTAAGTACTGAGAGTATAAATACAGCAGCTCCAATATCGCAGGGTTGGTAAAGTGAGATTTAAATTTATGAATTAATCCTAATTGGTCTTTCCTAAAGGCAACATATAGACATTGTTACCACCATTATAAAATTATTTAATGTTATTCTCACTTGTTTAGAATTCATCGCAAGAAGAATCCCTGGGCGTTACCATTTCTTCTAATGATGAAATGACTCATACGAAAAACAGCTAAATTTTCAAAAAATTCATGTGCCCAATTTTTTACCTAAGCGCTGAGATTACATTAGACTTTTATTTATCATACAGCCAAACTTAATCAACCAAAAATTCTCCCAACATACACACCAATAATGAAATTTATGTAAATATTATGGAATACAACTAAAATTAAAGTGAATTCAAGCGTTTCCCCAATTGTTACGCGAAGGGAAGCGGGGTGGAATTACTAACTAACTAACTGGTTTTGCAAAGAAGTCCAACACTTCAAGTCGCCATACTGTGTGTAGCACACAAAGGAAGATCAATGAAAATAAAAGACAATTCAGCAAAGAAAATCTCCTTCATCGAAGAAATCATCTTCGCAGAGTGTATACAGCCGTATTTATATTTACCAAAACTGTGTAGCATTCTATTATTGACTAATAAGGCAGGGTAACATATTGGAATGGATATCCTCCAAGACTCATCGAAAAAAATAACAACATGAAATTAAAGCAAAAACCAGAAAGAACCCAGTTGGTACCGAAGAAACTGCTTTCTATGAACGTTGAATTTAAAGGTGATACCGCGCTGCTGAGATCCCGAAGAACCACTTATGCAGATCACTGAGAAAAGCTTTCTTTTCGGCTGAGCTACAGATCAGTTTTAACAGCTAAAAAATGATCAATGGATGTGTGAAGGATAAACTGCCGCTTTGGGCCACTTTAACGTGTGTTTAAAAATTCACTTGTTCTTGTGGAGCTAGTTACATTGGCCGCACAAACCACACAATCCCCAAATGCATCTTTGAACGTTATCCGGCATGGTTAAAAAAAAGGACAATGCAAGTCAGTTACTAGCTGAATTCTTGAGCACTTGGTGAACTCAAGCCCCACAGCTCCACCAGAGTCGTCTTTCAAAATTATCTACAAGGTGAGGTCAAATGGTACAGACGGCGTCAGGTTTTGGCATTTGTGTATGGCGGAGGCTTTGGAAATTCGTTAATACAACTCCGAATTCTGTATACGGAAAAAGTTTGTCCAGTCTCTTATTCTACCATGGTCTTAACCTCCTCTTCACTAGTCGTTCCTTGTAAATTTTTTTTATTTTAATTTTTAAAGATTGCTTTTACTTTATTAATCAATTCACCATTACCGCTTTCACATGTTCCTTTTGTACATTTTCTCACCCTCTTCACACTAGTTAAATTGACACTTAACTACTTTTATTCTCACTCAATAACAATTTTAACCTTATCAATTTTTTAACGCTTTCTTCCTTTGTGCCGGTTGTTGAGTACTACGCAATTTACAACTTTTATCTTTACTTCTAAAGCCACTTCTGAGTAATTATATCACTTATGTCACTCCCTCCTCCTCCTGCTCCTCGATTACTCAATAATAGAACTGTGTACATTTTTGGTGAATATAAATACTACTGTGTACAGTCTGTGGCGATGATTTCGTCAAATTGTCTTTTATTTTCTTCATGACCCAATGGGTATTTTCGGAGATTTGAAGACAAATCAGACAAAAACAAGAGATTCGAAAGAACAAGAATAAACAGAAATGTGACGGTAAAAGAATAATAACATGGAAAAAATTATAATAAGAGGGTTTTATTCGATAATATGAGATTATAAGGAGTGAATGCATCTGCGCCAGCCATTGAGAACGATTTTGCGCCATATCATCGACCAACTGCCTCCATTCATTGTTTCTTAGAATCCCGACGACTCCAACCAAGAAGTCTACACCTTTCTATGTAGCTGGCTCAAACTAACTGTTGTCGGTTTCCTTGTCTGATGTCGTGTTTCGGTTTGACCACCACTGGGTTCTTTTCTCCAACCTAATCTTATGTCAGCTAACATTGCCCGTCGAGGAAGGCGATGCCTAAGCATAATGAACACTAAATAGGATTTGGGCATGAAAGTCATAGTGTAAGGAAACTACAGTGGGTGAAATTCAATGACACAATCACTAAAGCTGATAAGAAAAGAAACTAGTCATCTGTAAGAAGTCCAGAGGAAGGTTCGATAAATTTCGGTAAATGGTTCGTCATCAAAACACTAATTAATCAGTAGCATACATCAGACAGATTATTAGATGGCTGGATGCAATTGGTAGGAAGCCCTGGACTTAAGTTTCGTACTCACCAGTCACTAAGACGTATCTACAATCTTGTAGAAATTCATGTCCCTTCCAAGATTCGAGCTCAAGACGCCCAGTTCTGCAATCAGAGACGTTACCATTGAGGAGCTATTCGGGCCCTCAATTCACTCCCCCTCATCGGATCTCATTAGATACCTTGATTTAACACTAACAAGTGTTATGCGTCTAATTCTTTATTTGCTGCTGACTGAATTCTTATCAGTCATATTTGCAACATGGGATATGAGTTCCTTCAAGATTGCAGATACGTCTTGGTGACTAGTGAGTGCCAACAAGCACAAAACCTAGGTCAAAGCTTCCTGCTAATTACCTCCAACCATCTAATAACAAGTGCGTCGGTAGCACAGCGGTAGGACGCTCGCTGACTACGCAAATTGTCCGAAGTTCGATCCCCGGCTACCTCGTTAAGCAAATAATACGACTGGTAAAGAGGGAAGGCTGGGCATGAGGCTGGATAGCAACCCCATCCCGTAAAAATAAACACCACTGCTTCTGAAACTTCAAGCCTCTAGATTGAATCCATATGTTCCACTGGGAACGTAAAGGAATAAAAAAAATCAAACAACAACAAACCTGAGTACATCATGATGGCGCCCCGCCTATCATGGTGGCCACATTGCAAATATGACTGATATAACTCAGTCTGTACCAAACAAAAGACTAAAGGCCTGACATTAGTTAGTGTCAAATCGTAATGGCTTACAGGAAAGCAGTTTCAAGACAACTGGAGTGTGTCAAGACTAGTGGGTCAGAAAATGAACACAGTAATAATAATACTGATAGAAAACAATGCATAAATGTGTGATGGGTGGAATAAATGTTACCTGGGTAAACTACGATTAATCCTGGTTTCTGTTTAACACACACACACACAGACCGAGTTTGATTCGCCTAGTAGTATTAAGTTCAGTAAATCAAAGTGAAGTTGGCTTTCTTTGCTTATCAATAGTCGCGAATACTGTTGGAACATCTACTATGTGTTATGATTCGATTCGATTTTGGCCAATGGCATTTTTTGACCCATTGGCTTAAAGAACTTTACTGTCAGTACTTTTAAATTAGTCTATCATAGTGCAAAAGTTTTAGAAACCAATGAGAGAATGTCAAAACGCCTATCTTAATTGTCTTAAACTTATGGACACTTAAGAATGTATGACATATTAGAAACAGAAATTGACAGCAGAACAGTTGAAAATATATTTGTACTGAAATTCTTGTCTCCTCTCTAATTTATTGTAACATCTAATAGTATTATTACTATTGTCTCTTTAGTTCCTCGAGGAACATAGGGCTTCAGCTGCACTTTTCATTGTGTTCGGTGTTCTGCCAACATTTCCACCTGGCTCCACGTCTGCACAAATCCTTTCATCTCCTCTTCGCATGACCTCTTCCATGTCATCCTCCTACTGACGACCAACTCACCGCTTTCCGTCCGGGTTCCACTCGAGCAATGGCCTGTCGTGTGATGTCACTTGATAGTTTTCCCAGAGTATGGCCAATCCACCTCCATTTCTTCCCACATATTTGTTGCGCGATTGGTTGCTAGTTGGTTCACTCCCAGAAATCCCTGTTGCTGATCTTTTCTGGCTACCTGATCTTCAGTATCGAGCGAAGACAACTGTTGATGAAGGTTTGTAGTTTGTTCGAAGTGACCTTAGTAACGCGGCGCCAAGTCTCTGATCCGTGTATTTGCATTGAATTCATATTGGAGTGTTAGTAGACCCTATCAAATACTGAAAATTTTGTGCAAAATATTCAAAAGTTACTAACATTCTAATGTAGCTCTTCTTAACACATATATGAAGGGATTATGACGGATTAGAGTAACATTGTCAATGGATAGATTACCAGGTTGTTAGCTTGAGTCACTAATCTGGAGTTGAGTTTCATGAAATTTAATTAATCAGTTGATTTCCTCAGCTTGTAAGATATCTTATCCGTATAAAGAACGATAAGAACGTAAGATTACGCTAAGATCATAAAGATAAGCCCTTCTGACTATAACATGAACATTAGTGAAATGACATGTTTTTGATAACCAAATGAATTCATTAAAAAAAGGCTTTTTTGATTTAATATCAGTAAAAAGTTTGAGCATTGTGGATTAGATTAAATAAAGTATAATTATATTTGAATAGTTTACACACAATGATAAGTTTTGTTATTGGTAATATTTCGAGCAAAATTACTGCCCGTGTTCACACCACTGTTGGAATTGTTTTATTCACACATTTATGATTTGTATTCACATATATAGTTCATTATTATTATTTTGTTCATTCATGTTTTGTGTGTGCATATGTGTGTTCAGAATTATACTCCATGTGTGTTCAGAATTATACTCTACATTCATTCATGTGTTTGTATTTAGAATTATATTCCAAGTTGTTGATAGTTGTACTGAGTCACCCTTGTTACATGTATCCGGTGTGACTTTAATGAATATCGATTCTGTTATGAGTCTTTCTTTCCATTTGTTCATGTTTGTTTTTAGAATACATACATTGTCCCAATCGATATTGTGGTTTTTGTCCCATGCATGTGCAGCTATGGATGAATTTTTTTCAAGATTTTTGTAGGCTTGTGTCCCTGTTGGTTGACCTTTAGTTAGGCGTTTATGTTCATTCACTCTTATTTTGAGTGATCTGGACGTTTGCCCCACATATTTAGTTGGACAGTCAGCACAAGATATTTTATAAATCAAATTGTTTTTATCCATCATTTTTATGGGATCTTTTAGTTGATTTATTTTATTTTTGATTAGATTTGTCGGTTTAAAGGTTGTTCGAATACCGATATTTTTGAGGTTTCTTTGTATTGCCTCTGATGTACCATTTTTATATGGTATTACGACTGTTTTTCTCCATTCTTCCATCTTATTATTCTCCAGTTTTACCCTATTTTTTCTCTTTTTTATATTATCCTTTATAAATTCTTTAGGGTAGTTGTTTTCGAGTAACATTGTGAATAGAACTTTTATTTCTTTACGCTGGTCCTCTGGTGCTGTTGTAAGTCTACGTATTCTATCTGCAAGACCCTGTATTAATCCTCGTTTTACCGAGAGTGGATGAGCTGAGTAATAGTCAAGGAATCTTCCAGAATGTGTGGCTTTTCTATATATCGTTGTTTTTATGCTACCATCTGTCATTCTTTGTAGCTTGCAATCTAACATGGGTAGTTCTCCAATTTCATTCTCTAATTCCATAGTAAATTTTATTGAGTCGACGTGTTTGTTTATGTGTGATAAAAGTTTCTCAGCATCGTTTTTTTTCACTATTACTAGCGTGTCGTCTACATATCTCCACCAACATTTTAGTGATGATCTGAATGGTTTAAGGGCATTCTCCTCCCAATAATCCATGAAAATGTCAGCTATAATTGGTGAGATAGGCGATCCCATGGCTACTCCCTCATTTTGTTGGTATATTTTTCCTTCGAATGTGAAATATGTTGTTGTCAGACAGAATTCTATCCCTTTTATTATTTCTTCTACGGATAACTGTGTTCTGTCTTTCAGGCCATTATCTTCATTTAGTTTCTCTTTCAGTGCAATCATGGCCATTTGAATGGGTATTTTCGTGTAAAGACTGTTTACATCAAAGCTAACTAGTATTTCTTCCTCCTCTATTTTAGTGGTTTTTATTCGCCTCACTAATTCAAATGAATCTACTATTCTAGCTTTTGAGTTGTTTCTTGTCGGTCTTAGTATTGTCGAGAGAAATCTGGATAGCATATACGTTGGTGTGTTTCTGAAGTCTACAATCGGTCTTATTGGATATCCCTCTTTATGCAATTTTATCTTACCATATATCCTAGGTACATTACAGGATTTTGGCATAATTTCAAACCATTTTGACTTACCGATTACTTCTTTCATTTGTCTAACTACCTTTGCTGTTTCTTTCATTGTTTTGTTGATGATCGTTTCAGCTGATTTAGTCATTATGGTATAGGGTCCAGATTGTAGATGTTCATTCATCTTTTGATTATATGTTGTTTTGTTAAGTAATACTGTTGTGTTTCCTTTGTCTGCTTGAGTAATGACAATGGATTTGTCTGCTTTTATGTCTTGAAGTGCTTTTAGTTCCTCTTTCGTTATATTTGGTTTTTCTGCTTTTTGCTTTTTCAATGTAAGTGCACATTGTGCTCGTACCAGTTCAGCTTTTTGCTTGTCATATCCTTCGAGTGCTGTTTCAATTGCAGGTATGATGTCTTCAGGTTTTAATCTTTTGTTGCTGATATTGAAGTTCATCCCTTTCATCAATACACTTTCCTCTGCTTCTGTTAACTTTCTGTCTGACAAGTTTACAATCCAATTGGCTTTAGTTACTTGTCTGTCATTCGGAGTTTTCGCTATCATGAGTTTATTAAATTTTTTGATTTGTTTCTGCTTTGTTTTTTCATAAGTAGTTTCTTTTCGTTTTTGTGCAACTTGTAGTATGCTTTCATACTTTTCTTTTTCGATTACTTCTTTCAATTTTTCTTTTATTTCATTAATATCTTTCCTTATCGTGAATAGCTTTTGTATAATTCCACGTAGGTTTTCTTTGATGCATACTTTTGAGGCATGTGTGAGCGCTGCATTTGCTTTATCAGTAGATATTGGTGATTTTAATTTCATGTATACAGGAATAATTCCATTTTTAAGGCATCTGATGTTGAAAATTCGATGGTTCATAAATCGAGATTCAGCTTGATATAAATGTGTGAGTTTGTTGGCCAGTCTTTTAATGGGAAGACCGTCAGTTGAATTAATATCAGTAAAAAGTTTGAGCATTGTGGATTAGATTAAATAAAGTATAATTATATTTGAATAGTTTACACACAATGATAAGTTTTGTTATTGGTAATATTTCGAGCAAAATTACTGCCCGTGTTCACACCACTGTTGGAATTGTTTTATTCACACATTTATGATTTGTATTCACATATATAGTTCATTATTATTATTTTGTTCATTCATGTTTTGTGTGTGCATATGTGTGTTCAGAATTATACTCCACATTCATTCATGTGTTTGTATTTAGAATTATATTCCAAGTTGTTGATAGTTGTACTGAGTCACCCTTGTTACATGTATCCGGTGTGACTTTAATGAATATCGATTCTGTTATGAGTCTTTCTTTCCATTTGTTCATGTTTGTTTTTAGAATACATACATTGTCCCAATCGATATTGTGGTTTTTGTCCCATGCATGTGCAGCTATGGATGAATTTTTTTCAAGATTTTTGTAGGCTTGTGTCCCTGTTGGTTGACCTTTAGTTAGGCGTTTATGTTCATTCACTCTTATTTTGAGTGATCTGGACGTTTGCCCCACATATTTAGTTGGACAGTCAGCACAAGATATTTTATAAATCAAATTGTTTTTATCCATCATTTTTATGGGATCTTTTAGTTGATTTATTTTATTTTTGATTAGATTTGTCGGTTTAAAGGTTGTTCGAATACCGATATTTTTGAGGTTTCTTTGTATTGCCTCTGATGTACCATTTTTATATGGTATTACGACTGTTTTTCTCCATTCTTCCATCTTATTATTCTCCAGTTTTACCCTATTTTTTCTCTTTTTTATATTATCCTTTATAAATTCTTTAGGGTAGTTGTTTTCGAGTAACATTGTGAATAGAACTTTTATTTCTTTACGCTGGTCCTCTGGTGCTGTTGTAAGTCTACGTATTCTATCTGCAAGACCCTGTATTAATCCTCGTTTTACCGAGAGTGGATGAGCTGAGTAATAGTCAAGGAATCTTCCAGAATGTGTGGCTTTTCTATATATCGTTGTTTTTATGCTACCATCTGTCATTCTTTGTAGCTTGCAGTCTAACATGGGTAGTTCTCCAATTTCATTCTCTAATTCCATAGTAAATTTTATTGAGTCGACGTGTTTGTTTATGTGTGATAAAAGTTTCTCAGCATCGTTTTTTTTCACTATTACTAGCGTGTCGTCTACATATCTCCACCAACATTTTAGTGATGATCTGAATGGTTTAAGGGCATTCTCCTCCCAATAATCCATGAAAATGTCAGCTATAATTGGTGAGATAGGCGATCCCATGGCTACTCCCTCATTTTGTTGGTATATTTTTCCTTCGAATGTGAAATATGTTGTTGTCAGACAGAATTCTATCCCTTTTATTATTTCTTCTACGGATAACTGTGTTCTGTCTTTCAGGCCATTATCTTCATTTAGTTTCTCTTTCAGTGCTTTTTTGATTGTTCTGGAAGCAATCACTACAAAGCAAGCAAACACAACTGCATAAAACTAACTTATAATTCACATTAAAAGAAGCAGGAAGGAGTAAAACATTCACTACTCACCTTGAATCGACTATTTATATTTTCAAATGTATCAATATATGGAATGGATTCATACCACGTTAGTCCACTTATACATTTCTTTATTAAACAACTTAATAAACAATATCCAATAGTAAGGACTGAAGTACTAAAAAGAGAAAGATTTTTTTAAAAAAGAACCAGTAAAGAGTGCAGCTTGCATTACAAATTACTTAAAAGTCTAGATAAATAATAAATGATATGTCCTATCTACGTTCTTAATCTGATTAAAAACAAGATGTACATTATTTAAACAGGTATCACTGACCTTTGCCAATCATAAATATTCCACTTTACAATTCTGAAATATAAGTTACATATTATTAATGATCTCCTGCGCTCCAAATGTAAGATAAGGCTTTAACAGGACAGCTGTACTCCTTGAAATCATGGTCATGGTTGACCGCGTGACAGGAGCCGCGTGACATTACCTTTCTCCCTTGTAAATGTGTGCGAAGCTCTATCTTAGAACACCTCATCGACTCCTGTCACGCGGTCAACCCTGACCATGATTTCAAGGTCTTATATAGAATTCATGCCAACTTCCCGCGTTTTCTTCGTTACAGACTTCTAAAGACAGCTGAGGCCTTGGCAATTCATGACTTTAAGCCAGACCTTTGTGTACAAAAGAAGTATGTACAATCCCTACTGCTGCCTTGGCCGTAGAGGGATAGACATTTATTTATTTTATTATTCTATGTACTTTTCCCTTATTACTTCGATTATTATTATTATTATTATTATTATTATTATTATCATTACGACTCTCATTCTGAATCTTTTCCACTTGATCTACTTGACATTTTAAACCAAAAATTATTCATGTGTATACTTTTTATCTTTATTTTTACAATATTAAATTCTATGTTATCAAATTTCACACCATGTTACGTAACATTTTACATTCGTCTATCAATCTTACAATTATATGTCTCTCCCCAAAATCTGTACACCTAATGTATTATCTTATATATGACATTAATTATTGTTCCACTTGACTTAAACTATGAACCTAATCACAAATATTTTAAATTTATTTCATACTATTATTATTTCATGTATTTACACCTTTGACCTAATTCCCTCACCGGATATAATTTCTTTATAAAACCATATATATACGATTGTACAGCTTGATAATAAATTCGTTGAAAAGAGTCTCTTCGCTGAAAATTGTGTTCTTAATGCCTAGATAAATGAAGGAAGTGACCTCTTTCAAATTTATTCCGTTGATACAGATTAGTGGTCGATGTTGGTTGGTTACCTCTGTGTTCTCTATACTCATTTAGAGTCCTGTCCTAATTGCTTCTTCCTTCAACTTGTTGGTTTTCGCCTGTAATTCTGCGGTTCTGACATCTCAGCCCCCACAGTCTTCCTAATAATTCACTTCGCCATAATTAGGAATATCATTAGTGATAGTAAGCCACCTTGTCTTGCTCCTGTGTTCACTTTGAAGACTTTGCTGATTTTTCCTCTGTGGATCACTTGACATATGGAACTGTCCTATAGCTGTTGAATGACAGTGGTAAAGATTTGGGGCAATCCGTACTATTGAAGTAATTTCCATATGACTTCTTGGTCAACGCTGTTTAAAGCCTTTTCTAAATGTACGAACCTCGCTTCGTTTACGAGCTTTCCAGCCAGTTTCAAGCCTGGAAAAATATGGAAGGTTGGGAGTGGGATTATCGACGCAACTTCGAAAAAACAATCCAACCGCTACAGTAACTTCAAAACACATATACACCTTCAGTATAAATATCTGCCGGTAAGTTTAGTGAAACCGATTACGTTTATTTTAGAGCATCAGTGTTTAAATATTTGGTCTTTTCAAATTAGATTCAGAAATTTTTGAAAATCAGCATGTCTGATTTAAACGGAGTAAATAATTATATAACGTTTTGGAATAAATTCTGTCTTAGATTTCATTCCTGCTAAATGCGGATTTTTTAAAATAGATTTATTTGTCAATATTGTTGTTTTTAAGATTCATTGCGTTAATTTATTTTGATTGTAGGTTAAAATAGTGCAAATAGCTTTTTTTAGAAACTAGCGCTAGAAAAACGCCATCTATAAGTGAACCTCTAATCTAGTAGATAAACTGCGTTGATATTAAGAGATAACAAGGATTACTAGGTGGTCTTGGGGAACGAGCACAAGATGGATATGGCTCATAAACATTATTTTGAGTACTCAGTCCTCATGCAATGAATCCTGGTTTCAAGCATCACTGCACTGACTTCAGTCTAGCAAACTCAATATCGTTGTTAGTCTTCATAAAATGAGTACTGCCCATTGAACAGTTGATAAATTTGTAACAAATCGCCAAGTTTTATTTTTTTTATTTTGATTACAGCTTGATTCCACACTGTATTTTTGGGACAAGTATGGAATTTTCAGCGTGGATATCGGTAGCCCAAATTTCGCAGGCCGACCATAGATATCAGGTGTGCGTCGGCGTGGGCTCGAACCCCGGACCATATGCATGGTCGGCCAGAGTCCTAACCACTGTGCCACCGACGCGCAAAAACGGGTTTGCACTGCTGTTAAATTATTTTTATTAATCTGTGCCACCGATGATAGCTAACATACAATAATGCTTATCTTTCCTACTGTTTAGCGGATAAATTAATACTTTATACCCCATAAACGACCTGCCACTAAGGTCGAGGGTGGGTAGATTTTGGCTTTCCTCTCACAATCCCCTCATGTGGCCAAGAGTTCATAATCTTTCTAGGGTAAGTCCTATTCACTCACTTTATGCGGTGGAAGTGTTTCTTACCATAGTCAATGGACAACTGAGGAAGTTCGGTGCTTACAACCGGACTAATAGACATATTAGTCTACTTAAGACTGCTGGAAAACCCTGACTTTAGACGTACTCGGGTTCCAGAATTCGAACAGATCGAATGTCAGATGGACCTGTTTTTGACATTAGCGACCATGAGAACACAGCTCCACTTCCTCGTGAGTCAGAGTTTAACCCTTAAAACCACCACCTTCTTCGTTTTAGGTGCACAGACAAAATTCCAGAGCTCACAAAAGCTATGATATTTTTTGTAACTCATCTCTTGGTGCCCATAATGTATCAATTTGTAAAATAAAAACATTAAAACGTACCAAATAATTACAACAATGAGCGTGTACATTACAGACTCACGGATGCCACAAAGACTAGGATGGAATAGATTAAAAACGTAATATTCTTCCCCCTCATTACTGACACGATGAAAGGCTGGCTAAAACGAATTAATTTTATTAATACAACTTACTAGACTGCCACAACCAAGGACCAACTTCGCCGCATTTACTGAATCGTTAAATAACAACACATATCCATCACCTCGAAATAAGTTCAAATAAGTGTACATTACTTTTGTATGAGAGTGAAAAATTTGCAAATGACCCTATTTCTGAAATTTCATCATCACCAACTGATATAACTGTCTGATTTATAAACATTGAAGTGTTTCCATACGTTTTGAAACCACAAACACTGAAATAATAGTCCAGCTTGTCGTCTGATTTATCAGAAAATCTGAGGCAGTTTTCGAATTTGATGAATATGTACTTACAGTATACCAGAAAGTCCTCGAAGAAACGCGATGCTCTTCGTTACATTGCAATTTTTAACAGCTTTAACTTGTGTTGCATTGTCTTCACTAGCATTAATGAGGCAAATACACAAACAAGAAAAATACAAAAGCAGCAACGATCCACTCGTCATAACAATCAGTAACCGATTATTAAAAACCAACAGTAGCACAACACTCAACTAGCCGCTTAAACATTCAAAGTTCAGAATAAATTATAGATAGGGTGGTAACTGTTTTTATTTGAACTTGCTTCTAAAACTCAATGCAGATTCGGCCCAACACATTTCTAAGTGCTGAATTTTCAACCAACAATTCAGACTGTTTATGAAAGTCATGTCAAACTTTCTCCAATAGCTCTATGAGCTACAATACGCTAGTTATGCCACATAAACATGAAAGTATTGACAAAATATAAATATACTTCGTGGAATGTATGGTGAACATAAGATAGGATTTCTGTCATGTATACTTACATACACACGCTTTACTAATCCATATGAGTCTTGCTCTTCTGATCCTATGTCGTCTGCTTTTTCCTTATTCTATTCAGTTTCTAATAGAAGCCCACAAAGCCACAACTGGATTGGAATTAAAAAGCACTTAGAATTCTCATGTTCAACCATTGGTAAATTCTTCATACAACCAACTTGCCTTCATTCAGGCTGAACGAAAGCTTCTGGTCTACCCTTTGAGAACGTCGCTGAAAACCTCTCGCAAGGTATGCGTCGATGGTATAGCTGTTAGGACGCTCGCTGACCATGCACATGGTCCGGGGTTCGATCCCCGGTCGGCAACGCACTCCTTTATCTCGCTAAGCCAGAAATAACACTGGTAAAGAGGAAGTGTTGGGCATAAGGCTAGCAACCCTATCCTGTAAAAATAATCACCACTACTACAAAAACTTCAAGCCATTAGCTTAAGGTTCTATGTTTTACTGGGAATGTAAGGGAAAAATAGCATGCAAAGACTGTTTCAGTTCAAAACAACACCAAATACTGAGAGCCATGGCGTTGCTTCTTGAAATATGGAGGCTTTTTGTAGTAAATTAATTTCATCTAAGGGGAGCAATAACCATTGCGCTGACACAGATGATGCTGTTAGCTACATTTCACAGTCCAACAGTAGTGTTTGCATGAATTTACCAGAAAACCACAACCATAGTGCTTCCAAGCCCAGTGAAAAGGATGAGCGCAAAAGGCATCAAGCATTCACAAAACTAGTTCCCGCACGGTCAGCACAATCCACCAACGCTGTGCTTCTTACTCTCCCTCACGACTCAGAGGGATAACAAACAAGCAAATGCCAAGTGGAAGAGTAGATGCTACTCAGCAGAGAAATGTTGCCTTTCACAATAAGTGAAGCAGAACGATTCCGGGAAGGCAGGAAAATAGCAATTTCCCACTGCAAGAAGACCAGCTGTGACAAACCGGTTCTTATTGGCTGCTGCATCATTCCCGACTAGTTTGAAAAATATAGATAATCAGAACTGAACTCCAAGTTCGGATATGACCTTGTTCAAATTATGTATCTGTTATAGGCAGGCTACCTCCTATGAATGCGATGGTTATTACTTCTCGCTGTCTTCATGAAATCAGTCAAAAGGCGACGTCTGTAGCAAATCAGTTGATTTACTGCTTTCTAAGTCACATTTAACTGGAAAACTGACGGTGATCACGTCTTTCTATCTAGCCGGTCCTATCAAGAGATAGTGTGCCAAATAGGAACTGAATAAAAGACACCACAACAGCCAAAAAATCTTGACTGCTAGCGGTTTTCGACTAGTCGGTCGGAGACTTAGTTATCTCTAAAAATCTGTAGGTGGAGCTTGGAAACACCAGGCCAAACTAATAGTATTATGCTCATACAGCCACCCCTTCGACCACCATTTTCAAGCTATCTCTCCTAAATGGAGTGTTACAGCGTGACTTGAAAGATGCCATAGTCACCCCCATCCAAAAAGGAGGATCACGACAAAACCTTTCAAACTACAGGCATATTGGTCCCACCAGCACTTTAATCAAGACACTGGCAAGAATCACCAAGAAAAGTATCATGGCATATCCGGAAAACAACAATTTGTTATCCAGAGCTCCGCAAGGCTTCCGAGGCAATCTCTCATACCTGTCAAACCTTCCCAATTCAGGAGAAAGCTAAATCAGATCAAGAGAAGACAGAAGACCGATTGATGCCGTCATCATGGACTTCAGCAAAGGCTTCGATAAAGTTCCTCACAAAAGATTGCTCATGAAGTTGGGAACCCTTGGTATCAAAGACAGTTTAATAAACTGTATTACGGAATTCTCCATAGATAGGAGGCAGAGGCTCAGGATCGACTTCAACCTCTACTCCTTGACAGTACTGAAAGGCGGAATGCCACAAGGCACGTACTCAGACCTCTCCTATTTATTTTGTATATCAATGAGTTATCTCCGCTCACCGATCCCCCTATGGTCTTGCATGCCGATGACTTAAAAATCTGGATAGAGCTGATGGGTAACAGTGATACGCTTACTTTGCAAGAGGACCTCAACAAACTGTAACAGTAGTCCAGAGAACGAATGCTCTCGATAAATGAAGCGAAATGTGCAATCATGCACATCGGACACGTAGGCATTGTCTCCTACGAACTAGAGGGAATAACGCTTCCACCAGTTCAGGCGCATTGGGATTTGGTTGTCATAGTAAGCCACGATTCAAAATCTACAGCACACTGTCGAGCGGCGGCTGCACTTGGTTTCAGATCCTTATGGGTTGCCCGCAGAGCCTTTACTAGAGTCACTAGAGATATGTACACCTCCTTATATACATCTCTGGCGAGGTCTAGAGTGTAAAGGTGCATCCAGGCCCCCAGTTCTTGCCTTAAAGGGGACTAACATATTCTAGAAAGGATCCAAATGAAGGCAATACGCATGACTCCCGGGATGACTAATTTATCATACGAGGAAAAACTAGACAGTTTAAATCTCTTCTCCCTGTCATACTGTAGACGGAGAGGAGATTTAATCACAATGTTTAAAATCTCTAGTAACGAGTACGGACCTGACCATTCTCTATTTATCTTCCCACTAGGTCGGAACACCTTAGAGGACACAGTAGGAAGGTTCAAAACTGAGAAGAAATCATACTAATAATAATATATTTCTTCTTGTTCATGCAGGAACACACCAATTGTACAGGCATGGATAAGTTATCATATAAATTACACATAATTTGATGTATGATGAATTTACAGTTTGGTTGTTCTTTCTGACATTAGAGTCAGTAGGAACAGTCTGCTATAAAGTCTGTTTGTGTAGCACATAAAGAGATATAGAAATATTGGGCTGGACTTATTTGTCACGTACTCTAGAAGTTACGTTTGGAATTTTTTTTGCCAATAATTTTTAATAAAATTGTATTATATGTTATCTAGATTGAGGGAAATTCCCACTTTTTGGCTGGTTATGTTGGTGTCCGCCTCATGTGATCTGACTGCGACACACTTTTAGCATATTGTGTAAGGCATGGTAAGTTTGGCGGTTTTCTAATGTTCAAACCATGCTTGTCTACTTTCAGGTTGGCTGCGAAGTATGCAGGGATTGGTTACCCAAGACGAGGCAACGGATGACCAATAGGAGTGCCCTTCCCTCTTATCTACTTGTATTGCGATTGGTTGTAAATATAATACTTGACCTTGAGTCCTCGTTCTTACTAGCACGCAACACTTGTGTGATCACACTGCTAACGTGCGCTTTGCTCTCTGTTTCAGATCATTGCTTGACGAGTGGGATTACATAAATGGCGAGCCTGCCAACGAAAAAACTTTCTTCTTCTAAGTCTCGACCCAATGAGGCTTCCAAGAACACTTCTCCTGTCAAACAGACAGCATCTCACGAGGTGGATCAATTGGCTGAAGTGAGGGCTCCAGCTTTTCAGTCAAATCAGCCTGCTTCGCGATATGTCCATCCCTTGCCGCATACACTGGAGGTGGGTGATGATTTCGAGCTGTGGTCGGACAAGGTGTGCCGATACATTGATCTGATGAACGTGCCTCACCCGAACGCATTCGTCATCGATTCTGTTGGACGGTCCTTGGAAATGTACACAATTGGTTTGGATTACGTGCATATGCCCTTGACCACCCTGTTGAGTACTCTAAGAGCACGTATAGTGCCACCAATACCTCCCATTGAAGCGCTGAAAAGATTCAGCGAGTGCAACCAGAGACAAGGTGAATCTATCAACCAGTTCACCTTACGTCTCCGCAAGCTTGCGCGTCAAGCTATGCAGGACAAGACACATTCAGAGGTTGAAAGCGCTATATATTCCAAGTTCTTGCAGGGCGTCGACGTCCGTTACAGGAAGGACTTCAACTTGCACACTCCAGCATCCATGACAGAAGCGGAAGCTAGGGCACGCCTAATGGAAAGCCTGGAAGAGCCAGGAACCACATGCCCACAAGTAAACGCAATGGGATATCAGCACACAACAACAAAGCATGCACAGAATCCTACACCACCGTGGAAAGGACGCCCACAGTCGCAATCCACTTCAAGAAACGATTGCTACTACTGCAGGCGGTTTGGTAAGCTTGCTAGGAGTTGTGGTCACAATGCAGGTGAGTCACATGTCGATATGAATTGTGTGCCTACTGTAAACCTAATCGGTGTCACCTCCTCCCCGAAAGTTGTAGGTTATATAGGCGGGAAAAAGTGTGTTATGTTAGTTGACTCAGGAGCAACTTGTTCTGTCGTACATTCCTCATGTGTTCCAGAGACGTTTAGGCCAACAATAGGGACTCACAATTTGCGGCTTACGACAGCCAATGGAGATTGCATGCAATCCCAGGGACTGGTCCTGCTGCCACTTAAATTGGGAACACTGTCACTTCAACACAATTTCATCATTTCTACCCGGGTGCCGTGGCAGGTAATCTTGGGAGTCGACCTCCTGGAAAAGCTGTCGGGAATAATAGATTGTAGTCATAGGACTCTTATACTGAAGGACTGTTCCATCCCATTTATTGTAGGGAACGACAAAGAGCACGGCACTTTTGGCGTGCAGGGAGATGCTAAGAGTGAGAAACAGCGAATGCTGACGACTATAGAACCCCTACCATCGGAAACGGCTGCCAACTTTAATAAAATGTTAGACAAATATGAGGACTGTTTTGACTGGGATGGAAAAAGCCCGGGAAGAACAAAACTGGTCCAACATCACATAGAAACGGGTAACGCCCCACCTTGTAGACAACCTGCACGGCGAGTACCTGCACATTACCAGAAGGAGCTTAACAGGTTAGTTGATGAACTGTTAGAGAAAAATGTCATCAAACCATCCGTATCTCCATGGGCTTCACCGGTAGTTTTAGTTAAGAAATCGAATGGGACACTCCGGTTGTGTGTAGATTATCGTAAGTTAAACCTGTTAACTAGACGAGACTGCTTTCCCCTTCCACGCATAGACGACACTTTTGATGCCTTAGAGGGGTCGAATTGGTTTACCACTCTAGATCTGGCATCGGGATATTGGCAGGTTGAAGTACACCCAGATGACAGGCAAAAGACAGCATTCATTGTACAAGCAGGCCTGTATGAGTTTGAAACAATGCCGTTTGGGTTAGTCAATGCCCCAGCAACATTCCAACGCCTCATGCAAACGGTCTTGAGTGATTGCATACCAGGTAAGTGTTTGGTATATTTAGATGATGTTATCATACATAGTAAGACGTTGACCGAACATTTAAGTGATATTTCCGAAGTATTAGAACGGATGCAGACCGTTGGGTTAAAACTGAACCCATCGAAATGTCAATTCTTCAGGAAAGAAGTGTGTTTCTTAGGTCACATTGTTTCAGCCGAAGGCATTAAATGTGATCCAGCAAAAGTTCAGGAAGTCAAAGACTGGCCGCTCCCAAACTCAGCCCCCGAGTTACATAGTTTTTTAGGGTTAGCCTCGTATTATCGACGTTTTGTACTTAACTTCTCTTTCCTTGCAGCTCCTCTATTCGACATTCTTAAGAAGAAAGACTACAATTGGACAGCATCAGCGACGGAAGCCTTCGAAAGACTAAAAAACTGTTTATGTAGCCCCCCTATCCTAGCGTATCCCAATGTTTCTGACCAGGCAGGTCCATTCATCCTAGATACAGATGCTAGCGACTCTGGTATCGGGGCAGTTTTGTCTCAAAAAGACGCAGATGGAGTAGAAAAGGTGATAGCCTATGCAAGTCGAGCACTCAACAAGAGTGAGAAGAATTACTGCACCACGCGGAAAGAAATGCTGGCACTGGTCAATTTTGTTAAACACTTTAGGGCATATCTCCTCGGTAGACATTTCATTGTACGCACTGATCACAAAGCCCTTAGCTGGCTACATAACTTCAAAGAAGCTGAGGGTCAGATTGCCAGATGGCAAGAACACCTACAAGAGTATGACTTCGAATGCATGCATAGACCGGGTAAGAATCATGGAAATGCAGATGCGTTGTCAAGAAAACCTCTTAGGTATCACGGTGACTGCCCATCATGCACCGAAGCACAAGTTTCGCTGCTCCAACTAGAGGCTCATACTTCATATAGTTGGCCTGAACTTCAGTCTTCAGACCCTGAACTGGCCTTGATTTACGAACGTGTTCGAAATGGAGGCGAACGACCGACAACCCAGGAAATAAGTAAGCTTGGATGGGAAACCCGGTGTTTATGGTCTCTGTGGGATAATCTGAAAATTGTCGATGACATCCTCTACTACCAACATGGACCCACTTATACTCGTCGCGTTGTGGCTCCACAGTCGGCACTACCCACAGTACTATTGTCATTACACCAGCAGTTAGGCCACGCGGGCTCAGGGAAAATGATTGAAGCGGCTAAAAGACGTTATTGGTGGCCTCACCAGAGGAAAGACATCATAGATTTCTGTGACTCCTGCGAGGTATGCCAAACTATTAAGGCTCCGCACAAATATAATAAGGCACCCTTAGAACCCATTATAGCTGGCCATCCGAATGACTTAGTACAAATAGACTTGGTTGGACCTCTCCCAGTAACTTCCAGAAATAATAACTATATTTTAGTCATGGTAGACCATTTTACCAAATGGTGCGAGGCTATTGCGATCCCACAGATTGATGCTGTAACCATCGCAGAGTCAATTTTTGACCACTGGGTCAGCCGTTGGGGGGCACCACTTCAACTGCATTCAGATCGAGGATCCAACTTTGAAAGTATCGTTGTCAGCGAACTCTGTCGTATAATGGGTATCCGGAAGACACGCACTACCGCGTACCACCCACAGGGAAATGGCTTGGTTGAACGCACCAATCGGACACTTAAAGCCCTCTTGCAGGCATTTGTAGATCAAAACAACCCCAGGGAATGGGACCGATCACTCTCACAGTGCTTAATGGCATACAGAGCAAGCATTCACAAAGCTACGCGTCAAACGCCTCATTATATGGTCACTGGAAGAGAACTCCGGTTGCCAATCGATCTGACTTCAAACACACTAGGAGAGGATACACTGATTGCATCTGAACACGTAATCAGACTTCGACGAAACCTGAACAAGGTACATCAGATGACTAGGGATATACTCCAAACAAACCAGAGGTACCAGAAAGAATACTATGATAGGAAAGCACATGGATCACCAGTCGAGCCAGGAGACAAGGTGATGCTACTTAAGGAGGCACCACCTAAAGGGAAAGCTCTTAAATTCCATAAACGCTGGGAAGGACCATTCACTGTAGTAGAGGTACTAAGTGACTGCACCTGTAGGATTCAGGAACCGAATTCCTCTCATAGTCTAGTCACACACTTCAATAGACTAAAACCTTTTCGACAACAGGCCTTAGAGCAGACAAGTCCCGCAGGAACAGTCACCTAGCACTGCGGACAGTGCTCCTATGGGAGAGGGGGTAGTGTAAGGCATGGTAAGTTTGGCGGTTTTCTAATGTTCAAACCATGCTTGTCTACTTTCAGGTTGGCTGCGAAGTATGCAGGGATTGGTTACCCAAGACGAGGCAACGGATGACCAATAGGAGTGCCCTTCCCTCTTATCTACTTGTATTGCGATTGGTTGTAAATATAATACTTGACCTTGAGTCCTCGTTCTTACTAGCACGCAACACTTGTGTGATCACACTGCTAACGTGCGCTTTGCTCTCTGTTTCAGATCATTGCTTGACGAGTGGGATTACAATTGGTTGCAATGATTAGTGTTTCAGATGGAATGTATCAAAATGTCGATGTAATGAGGGAGATAGGATAGTTAGAGGGTAATGCCATTTACACCACTCATTTACTCCATGTAGAAGCTGCATCTTTCGGCATAGTATCATTCAATGAAGACCATGTCTCAGGATATCAGTACAGCCTATTTTCGTGTGAAGAACAGTCTTTTTTGACAAAATAATTCTCTCAATACTTGGAAATCACCTGCAAATGTTATCAGAATCGTTGGTGGGAACCTAAGTTGTCATTTAGATGTGCTTTTCACTTTATCTGTGGTTGGACAGGAATTATGGTAAGTTGAAAGGTTATCTCTAAATGGATTTCATATGTATTGGCACTGGTTGGTGCAGTGTGCTATGGGTTATGTTAATTAAATGTACAGAAATATCTCAACTGTAATAATATTGGGCCATTGTCTACTTAGCTGATTGATAGGATAACAAACGAAGGTGGTTACTAGAACTGAATCTATTCAGCTTTATTATCATTAATATGAATTTATTCTCCTTTACAATTTCCACTGACTGTATACTTAATGCTACAATATTTTTGATCACCAATAGTGGAGATGAATTTCTCCTGAGATTTCCATTTAGACAAAGCAGTACAGATGCTCTATGACGATTGAATTTTCTAGTTTGCATTATATGACATTATTATCCTCATCAACACAACAGGTCTGTGTACTTTACAATAGTTGAAGTGTTTCACTATGTTGTTAGCACTGTGCATAGCTGTCTAGAGTTGAGGCATGTTCAGCTTATATTTGATGCCTATAGTCTCCTAAATGTGAAAATGTGATTTCTGTAGGATTCACAAAACCTTGTGGACTAGACATTACTGAGATTGTGGATTAACTTCTAAGTTATACACTTGCAATACTTCATTTCATGTAAAAGTGTTTAGTGTGAAGTTGATCTGCAAGTAAGCTTGATGAGAGAATGACGCCTCAATAGTATGAATGTTTCGGAGATTGCCTTGAAATTTGCATATAGTCCTCAAATGCAGGAAAACATATGATGTATATTTATGTATACGGCGTCAACATAAATATCAGCTGTAGACTACAAATACATTTATCTCCCTGAGATAATACTTAGTTTTAACAGAATGATTGTATTCATATTGTATGCTAATATGTAGAATTATCTCTTGTTAACTTCATGTTATGCTAGTTCTAACATGTACTTTATTTTTTCCAGGTTTACGGAGGTTGTCGAATATGAAATCAGCGGAAAAATCATTCGGTCAAACTAACTTTATTACCCTTCATCAGAATTTTCTTTTGTAAATTAATCAAATGTTTAATATACTCTTGATTACTTCTTCCTGTAGACTTCTTCAATTCCTCGCTATACAATGTGCTTTTGTAATAAGTGAATTAGGAATAATAAACGCTAAGCTTAGTTAGTGGGATGGAAATTCACTGTAGTATTATGAGAATGTTACTTTAGTCATTAGTAGGATTTCGTGTCTGTTTCTACACAATAGCACATTGTAAAAGCTAAGTGGGATTTAGCAAGTTGAATAATAATTCTGTACTGTTTGATACTCTAAAGTCGCCTTATCTAGCCAGTTGAAAGTCTGTATACTGTTAAACGCCAAGTATGTAGTACAAGTAAATGTAGTAACTTAGGCTTGATATCTACTTCACTAATCTGTTAATATGCAGTGACATCATCAAATAGACTGTTCACTTGACAATGAGCTCAGAAACAATTTTTAATTTTTTCTAATATGCCGTTGAATCATGCGATGTTATCTAATATCCATCATTTCTATGATCAACAACTGCGGTATTTGCATATCTACTTTATGGATATTTAATAACTTACGCCTTCATGCATCTAATTACCTCCAGTATTCCCTATTCATTTGATGTGTGTACACTAAACAAGTCTTCCATAAATTCTCCCACAAATGCTAAGGTTTCTGGTGTCACAAGTGTTAATAATAGTTGCTTCCTTGGTTTCAATGCAAATGACGTATATACGAACTAAGGAAAATTTACTCTTACTTAATCTTCGACCTTCACTTAAAGCCTTTAACGATCCCAAACAATTCTCCTATAAACACAGTAGAAGTACTTTAGATGCAGTTGCAGTCTTGCTTCACAACATTTTCCCCAGTGTAGACAATGGGGCTAAATTCGCTGTACCTTCCTAGACCACACATTTGCTTTCCACTCAGTAATTAGAGATATTCTGTCAGATAAGCTTGCTGAAACTCAAACTGAGTATTGGATTGTTAGATGGCTTCATTCTTATTTATCAGGGAGAAAGCAGTACACTGTAGGTCAGGGGGAAGTCGTCCATAACCAATTGTATTTTTGTTTGATGAACTTATTGTACGAATGCATACGAAAAGAACTTTTTCAAGCACGCGGACGATCTAACTATTTCAATGTCTGTTAACTGCCAGCTACACTGTACTAAGATGAACAGCTCTCTATTAGGAGTGAGAACATGCTCTTAAACTAAGTCCTTCGAAATGTCAGACTGTTATTTTCAGTTTCCGATGTAAACGAAAGTTAGTTGAAGGTGTTAATTCCTATGACCGTTGCAAAATTGATAATAGTGATATGGAAATGAAGTCTAACTTGAAGCATCTCCGACTAATTCATCACAGCGTATTGGCCCTAAATGTATGCCACATGCAGGCATAATGTTTATGAGCTAGGTATGCAAATCAAGGTAAACGCTTGTACGGTACATTCATTATTTATAAAACTAACTCGTACGTAAGAACTATGGTTTGATCAGTTATACAACGTTTAATACATTTAGACACAATTAACCTACGATGCTTACTTCTATGACGCGTTACCTAAAACTACATTAATATAGTTTCCGCTGAAGGTAATCTCCTATAGCTACCACCCTAGTGGGCAACTTAGCGTTATCTTTGAATAACGAAAATTCTGGGAACTTTCTTGGTAAAAAGATCGTCCCTTACTCGAAAAAATTAAATATACCCTAGTCTCCCCAAAAACGTTCAGAGGTATTCATCCTATCACCTCAAACGACTCACTATTTGCAGCCATTTAAAAAGTAAAAATAAATTTACCGATGGCAACGTGCTTATGATTTCTAGATATCATAATGTACTATGAGGAAAACGCTATATCCATGCGGTTATAACAGTCAGATGCGCGAAATTAGTCCAAAACACAACAACCACGATTCTCAGTCACATAACATCTTACTTCGCTACCTAATCGTATAATCGTATCAACGGATGTTTCGCCAAAGAAAAGAAGACTACTGGTTCAAGGAAAATTTATTTAGTTTTTTTTAAAGATCGTGAACATCTGTGTTTATAGTCACGGAAAAATCACAACTTCGAGGAAACCACCGATCGTAGACTACTACCCGGAACATTATTCTTCCTAATTAATGTCTTACCTTTAACTGGGATTGTTCGTACACTCACCAGATCATCGTATTTTATCCGCTTTGAAAACCGTTTTGCAACCCATCGAATGGATGTTAACACTGGCTCTATTACGGGTAGTCCTAGTTCATGTATTTGGATCTAGTACATCAAGCAATAATAAGCATAAGTAACACTTACCCTTAAGGATTCCAGTTTCTTTTAGTTCCCCAAAATACATACAAGCACAACAGATTCATACTTTTCATGCGGCTCAACCTTATTTGACTTAGATTCTCTCACGATATATTTTTTTTAAATGATAGCAGACACACGGATGGTATATTCACATTCTCAAAAAGCTTCAAAGCTTTTTCAACTTCAACCCAGGTTCTAAATTCTCCAGGTTTAATTTATTCTTCGAAAACTTTGCTAACATCAACTCTGATAGTGTTCCCTCTAACAGATTCACTCGCAGATTGTTGCATGCTGTAAACATGAACGAGAGAGACACTTTTTTTCACAATTTCGGCAAAGTTTAAGAATAGGGTCCCAAGCGATGCGAACGCACAATGACCTTGAGCCGACCAATCAGAAAATAGGACGATTTTTGCATAAAATTTTACGTATATTTACACAAAAAAGCATGAAAAAAACGTTATACAGGATATTTCTGTCTGATATGAGATAAAAAAGTTTCCCAGTTATATTGAGGAGTATCAGTTTTTAAATTGAACCAATTTCTATACATATATTCGTCTAGATGACTAAAAATAACTTCCTTTTGAGAGCCGTTTATAGCTCTGATTCTATTTTTTACTCTTCCCCAGAAACCCTCAATTGAATTGGTATGCGTACCGGTTCTAGGGTCCACAAAGTCATCAGAATGGTTCACCCGATGGTGTATATATCCCAAATCTGATAAACGGTTATACCCTGCCCATTCATCGGTATGAATGGTCGTGCCTGGCAATACCAGTCTTTGAATAATAGGTAGCAGAGTATCCGCACTCCTATCTGGAATAAGTTCGATGAAACCTTTCCGAATCTCCGTGTCGTAAATGCCAAGAACCCAAACGTTATTGGCCCTCGCACGACCCCGGTTATACTTCCTTTTTATGAGCACAGTTTCATCGATATGAACAACTACACCCACTCCGCCGAGCACTTGCGTGATGCTATTTATCTTCCACGACGCTAAATCTCTACAAAACTGGAACCATTGCACTGTGGATGGTAAGGTATTGTCTGTCTGGGCTGCAGTTGATCTCACTCCTGTCTTCATAACCCAGTAATGAGATAGAAACAGGATATTCGTCAGAGAAAGTTTCGACTTTTCGAAGAAAGTTCCTAAAAAATAATCAACTGAGAATGTTACTTACCAGTGCGAACACTTATTCGCTTCCTACACTGTGTACACCTGAATTTATATCCATCAGTGGCCTGGGAATACTGCTGCAGGTTCATAGAGGCACCGCAACTACAAATCCGAGCACGTCCTATTAACCCATTGTCCAAACAGTACTGAAAAACATTCTCTGGCTGAAATTTGCATCTGAGCAAATGCACAGGCGTCATTTTCGCGGTAGAATAATAGAAGGTTCCTCAACCAATGACTAGCATGCGTTCAAGGTCATTGAACGTTGAAGCTTTTGGGACCCTATTCTTAAACTTCGCCACAATTTCTACATCTTAAGTTATTACCTGAGCCAACAAGAACGGCAACCAATAAATGGACTGAAAACAACTGCTTCTGCCAGCCAAACATCTTCATATGCACGATTTCCAAAACTTCTACACATTGCCAATTCATTAACAGCTGAAAACCAACTAAAACACTGGAAGCCGCATAAATACAAGGTATGAAACAATTACACCGAAATGAATGCACTGACCTGGTAGTGAAAAGCTTCAAAACCAAAGAAATAATTCATTTTAACGGCAACGGAAACAAAAAATGAGGTGAAACGCAACATTTGTGAACAATACGCATCAAGATTAGTCGTGTATAACGGCAGCATAAACGGAACAACAAACGCGTAGACGAACAGCTACGGAACTGCAATCCAACATGGCCGACTGATATGGACGAAAATGACCTTCGAGCGTCTCACTCCACCAATGACCTTGATAAGTGACGGATAATTTCAGCCGAAATATTGTCTTCGCATTAACAAAAACCCGGACATCAGATGAATGTAATACACATATCTGGGAAAAATAAAGCTTGAAGTCACTTCTCCTATATAACTTTGTTGTGAACAGCACCCTTGGCTTAAAGATTATTGATGTATTATGTTGAGACCAGTGATATATTTATTCTATTTTTCAACAGTCTTATCGTAGTTTTATAACAGAAAAGAAATTTGATCGTGGATGCGAAAACTAGATAAGGTCATGTTAAGTTGTTTTACTGCATCAAATGGTGCCGAGGTCGATTCCAGAATTCTCCATTTGTGCCATTTGTGTCTGCATGGCGGACTGTATTCGTAAGTTGAGTAAAATGTTGTAAACTGTTTGAAAACTAGTCGCTTCTTCATTTCAGATCATGAATACTCATTTACAGCATGTTTGCCAGCGTCTTCAAATGGTAGAATTGGATCGTTCATGGAATTTGAGTGGTTATGATGAATTAATCTTCATTTCAGTTTAGATGGAGGGTTGTTCGACCTCCACCAGAAGATAAATAGGAGCAGCGGAATACCAGAAAGAGAAAGTATGTGAACATGAAAAGGATATTAATGTACATATATATACAAATGTTTATTTCAATTGTATATTATACTTTAGTAAACATTTACCTATATTGTAGTTGTGTTTTCACGTATTTATGCGAAGTCCTAGGGTTTATTTAGTGTCATAACGTGTATTAATGAGTCTGAGCGTTTTAGTATTCTAATGACTGATACGTTTTAGAAATAGGCGATGGGTTATGGTGGGGATAGTCATTGGGAAAAAACAGTTTGCTCCTGAGTACTGGTTCTTACACCGAGTCATAAGCTCTTGTTGCCGATCCCCACAAGAAACAATGTCCGCAGTCCCAACTAATTCATTCAAGAAGGGTGTGCGCAAGCACAGAAATTTACTAGAAGAGCATTAACATAGGCTCCAGGACTTGTATCCTCAACCAAGGAATTTGAGATCTAGTTAAGCGCACAGTCTTCATTGTTTAATATCGTTTGCCTAACCCTGAAACACTTTTGCAGCACTTCTCAAGACTGCAACTATGTTTCTGAGGTGCACCTAACCTTACTTATCTGCCAGCAGATGTTATCTTCGCTATATATGCGCCTAAAAACCATATTCTTCTCTTAACACAATGACTGGAAGTTAAATCTAAGAGACGTGCATGTATAAGCAATGGAAATCTTACCTGAGGCTTATATACATTGGCAGTAATTATAGATGTTATTTAGATCTGGTAATGTTACCAGCTGAATGGTTTCCACGTACTCCATTGCTTCCCTATTTAAATCGAATAGTTCCACGAATAAGAGAATTGAGAACTGTTAACCAACCAGTGGGGGTTTTCACTGGTTCTTAGCTCATCCTCTCACCTTGACAGAGTTTTTATCGAACTACCAAAATTCGCTGACTGCTGAAAAATCAATGAAACAGACACTTAAAAATCAATCAACTGCTGTTTGTGTTTTGTGAAATAATAACCACTTTGTAGGAACTCAGCTGGGCAAACTAGCTACTAATCAGGTAACTCTATTTCATCTTATAAGATGAAATTCGAAAGTTAAATCTACCATAATGCAGCACTCAGTGACTTACTTAACAAGGGGCGTAGATCCAGTGACAGATTATAAGGATAGAAGGCTCTGGTTGCCTATGTTAATCCTTGTGATGTTTACCTCTGCAGAGATCTAGTTTCTCTTGGAAACCATTCACCGATTGAGCTCTTATTAGTGAATCCGATAAGGAGTTCCAGCCGTTGATCACTCTGCTCGAGAATCTGAACTCCGCACACATTCCGTTCAACCTCGTTTCGAGCACTTTCTTGTAGTGACCTCGTAAATGTATCCTAGAGGGAGAGAAAAGGGTTGAAAGATCAATCCCTGAGTCACTCTTTAATATATGGTAAGACAAAATTAAGTCATCTGTCCTCCTTTACTATGATAATGGAGAGAGATTTAAATACTCCATGCATCATAAGATGTGAGATACCACTGACCGATTTGGCTCCTACCAATTGTACTCTTTTCGAGATAAGTGCCTTGTTGTAATTATTTGTAATCGTAGTATTGGTTTTTCGAGATGACCGAATTACAAGAATCCAACCAAAACACAGAGAGGGCGGAATTCAGGAATTTGTATTTAGCGGAATTATTATTCAATCCATATAAGAAATATATTAACAATCAACAGTAAGTATTTAAACAATACAGAAATAGAAATAGTCAATCACCACATCCACCACACGTCGAATATCTCCTTGCGTATTCATAACGATGTCTCGGTTTGCTTGCATGTAGCTGCGACCTTCTAACTGATTCTGTGATATTATTTTCATCAGTATTATCTGGACTTATTTCTGAATTATTTCATTTATTGTCACTTTGTCCAGGTGTCTGTTATGAACTGAGTGATCTTTGATGTCTAATATTTTCACCACTCGGTTTCCTATTTTTTGTAGTATAATTCCAACAGAAGGTCTACAGTTATTATCTTTGTAATAATGTACATTAGAAGTTGTGGACATCAGATGCTTTCTGAGAATTCGAGACTTGAATGGTAGTGCAGGACTTTCATGGGTATCTGTATGTTCTGCATTCAACAGACGCAGTCTATGCATATGCAGCAATTCCTCCATTTTAATCAGTTGCTCTCTCATCTCATTCAGTTTTCTTCGTGTTTTCGACAGTTCGCATTGTAACTCAGCTACCTCATTTTTGTGAACATTTGACGCTTGAGTTGCTGAACTTGTAGTGGAGGTTTTCACTGGATGAGATTGAGCATTTTGAAAAGTTGAAAGACACATTGACTCTATTTTACTAGACAGATTGGGAGAATTAAAAGAACTCTGAGTAACATAAGTATTCGAACTTCTGCAAACAGTCTTGATGTGTCCAAGTTTACCACATTTATGGCACTTAGCACCCCGAAAACGGCAAGTGCTTCGTAGATGAATCTTTCCACATGAAAAACACGGTTTAATGTTTTTGATCTCTCGCTGCATTCTATTACCTGTGGACGACGGTTTGGATTTCTTTCCATGAACACTTGTATTTTCGACTTTGGACAGCATGACATCAGATACTGACGTAGTGGGAGCAGAGTATTCACTGTTGACATCTTCATTTGTAATACATAAATCTTTAGCAGTTTGAAAGGTACAAGAAGGAATCTGAATTAACTCTTTCTCTAATTTAGGAATATTGATTCCAGCAATTAGACGATCACGTAGTTGAGTATGCAGCTGATCTCCAAAATTACACTTTGAAGCTTGTATTTGGAGTTGCAGAATAAAGTCTCGAATCTTCTGGTTGGGAGCACGAACCAGTTTGTTGAACTGATCCCTCTCTCGCGTCTGAAAAGTAGTTATATGGAAGTGATCTATCAGAAGTTCATGGAGTTTATAATATGGCAGAGAAATCGGCTTATCTGGAAACGATAGAGTCTTTACTAGGCTATACGCATCTAGCCCAATAGCAGTAATGAAATGAGCTGGTATTTTGTCATCCCGAACATTCTTTGAAATGCACCACGCATCGAAGCATTCAAGATAATCAGCGATTTCCCGCGATGAACCATTTATAGGAAATTTTCCAAGGTTATTTGGTTCCATCACGACGCCAATTTGTTGTAATTATTTGTAATCATAATATGAGTATATCGACATGACGAAATTACAAGAATTCAACCAAAACACAGAGAGGGCGAGCTCAGGAATTTGTACTCAGGGAAGTTATTATTCAATTCATATACGAAATATATTAACAATCAACAGTATGTGTCAGCCACGTCTCGTCAATGCTCAGCTCTTGCTACGCTGGGACTCACGCTGTTCCTTGAAGTTTCTTTAAAACGCTTAGTAATAACGGAGGCAAAAACCAAAACACCGGTTGGCGACTCGAGAATTCTTTATTCTAACACCAACATATAGCCAACTTTAAAACTAAGCTTTAAAACTAAGGTCTATGAACAAATATTACAATAATAAATCACAATATTACTTCTGACGGTCTTCTCCTGACTTCTTTATGAACAGCGACCGATGAGACGATGACTGGTGTACTGATGCCTCCGCGAAAATTAGGGAAGTTGGTTTTGAGCAAACAACCATGAATTGATCGTTCAAACTTCAGCTATATTGAAACTCCCCGGGAAAAGTGGATCCATTCCTCTCTTCCATCACGACCAATACACGTTGACTTGGATGCCATTACGAGAACCTGGGTCACACGGACAGAGCTGAAATGGAAAAGAAACTGAAAATCCAACACACCACAAGCATACCCACAGCACAATCTCACTCATCGATGACGACCTGCGCCTCCAGATAAAGGCCTCCTATTGACATCTTGCAGCACAATCGCCACTTGCTAGAATGACTCTTGCAGAATGCAGCGTGACCATAGCACTACCTCATGATACTCCACGCACGTCCTCGTATCTACTCACTACCAATTACCACTGTAATCGCTTGTCACTCATTCTGCCTCAGTTCTAGTAACGGTGACGTACGCAAGCCTCAGCCGTCTACACTTCCGCTCCCCGGCGTGTGAGATCACAACTTATCATTACTTCCGTATGCATGTCATCCTCAGCAATAGCCTCCCCGGCGCATACGACCCATCTGCTGTCTCTAACATCAATCAATTCTTTCACGGATGCAGAAGACAAGAAACAACTTCAGAAGTAATCACGACGAAAATTCTAACAAAATTATGCAATAACAACAAGGTAAGAAAACAACGAGTAAACACGAATAATACAAAATCACAAATTGAGAAGACACACCACACGTATACACAAACAGTACAAATAACCTCGCGAATCATGTCTTAGTGGAATTCCTTTGAAGAATTGCAGGACTTACACCAGTACGCCTACAACCCTTCTCAGGTTGACGATTGTAAGTTGTGGAATGTCCGGACACAAACAAGATTAACCAACAATTACAATAATTGGAACTCACACAATCATTTAACACAAACATGTACAATCAACACATCAAAGTGGTGGATTCTGCCTAGACGAACTAACCTTGAAGAACTGTAGGATTTACAGCAGTACGTCTACATTCCTTCTCAGGTTGATGATCCAAGTGGAAGTTGTCCGGACACAAACAGAATTACCAACAGACAGATGACAGATGATATCAATTCAGTATATACAATATGAACATATGTACAAAATCACACACCAAGCACATTGGACTGCTCATTGATGCGCTACCCTTTGGAGAATTGTAGGACTTACAGCAGTATGCCTACAACCCTTCTCAGGTTGACGCCCTAGGTTGGAAAATCGTCGCAGAGTTCATTTTCTAACTTCCTTCTATGAGCTATATCCTCAAATCTGAACGGCAACACGCCCATGTCATTGTATCGTAGAATATAGATGACGAACAAACACACGACATATCGGATCAACCAAGTGTAGACACAGAGTAATTTACACCAAAGATAATAGCATTCAAATAGTAACTTGAAACTAGAAATGCCTTTATTCATGCAAGTCAATTTAACAATTACCCTCACGTTTACACTTGGCTTATCCTCTCTAAACTAAGCAATATCTTTCGTCTTTTCAAATGCACCAATACTATCATGGTCATTGCACAAGATACTTGAGTTCATGGGCGTCCTTCTCATTGTGGATGACAACACCAACGACGACTGATTGATACTAGTTGATGAAGTTAGCGGTGGATTAGAAGCTTTTGTTGTTCGGCTTTCAGATAGTTGTCTAACTGCAAGATTACCACCATTGCTGTCTTTCACTGCTAGTTCGGGTTTAGCACTATCACCTGATGATAGGTGGGCTACACGCTGATCAATTACACTGACGTTCTCACAAGTATCCATACCTTCTGCAACTGCAACTGCATTCAATTCTGCTTCACGTTGTTGTTGTACAGAACCTTTATTCAACTTAGCAGTAGTAGGCATTCCCCCCCATTTCATCATGATCAACCAAAGACAAATCTGCACTATCATGATCATTATCACAAATATTCAATTTACCATCATCTATCTGGTCGACTTCATCATTTTCAAACTCTTTAATAACAACAGTGGATGATTTGGGTTCTTCCACACAAATCCCTGAAGATTGTATACCTTCACTCTGACTAGTAATACCTTGTAAACTTATGGGGTCATAACTGGACTCTGAAACTGTAACCCTCTTCTGTGGCATAATATTCAACAATGGCTTACTAACTGCAACTACAGGCTTCTTGACCACACCGTTATCGTCACACATTTCGGAGTCAGACCTTGATTTCACACTTAGCTTATCACTAAACTTGCTCACTGATTCACAGTTCACCTTTGTATGCACCTCTTGCAAGGGCGTTGATAAAGCATATCCCCTGTTTGAAGTGGCGCCTTTGGCTTAACCTTGACGGCATTTGCGCGGTTTCGTTGATTCGAGTTGTGGCTAGTCGTCCAGCAAACGTAGTAGACGCTATTTCGCTGCTTATTTTGCTCTTGTTGGATGAATTTATATGAAAATTATTGTTCGATATTGTTCTTGAGCATTTGCTGATTGCTTGTGTGACAGGACGCTTAAATACATGGTTCATGCAGTGATTTTTGGCATACCGAGTAAGCTTCGCGTACATTTCAACGACTGTCATTCGATAAATTTCTTTGCAGATTGGCGGAAACTTGTACTCGATCTCAAATTTCCCTATCAGCTATTGTGCAGTACCTATTACTGCTGCAGGAACCAAAGAATATGGTTGATATCGAATTCCTGCATCCTCCCGCACTTCTGTGTGTTGTTTTGATAGAGGAAAGTCAATAGAATGCATAGATACAAGCGAAAATTAGTGTTCACAAATGGGCAGAAATTGCAATATGTTTTACGATCACTTATAACATTCACTGTTTTCTGCCGAAGTTTTTAAGTGAGTTAAATGCACACTGCAACATTTTAGTAATTTGGTGGATTTCAATACCATCCTCGTGATCAGGTACGTAAAGACATCTGACGTGTGCGTCACTTTTTCCTACTAGTGAGTTTGGTTTCATAAACTTCCGATTTTTGTCATTGTCCTGACGCCACATTCGCGCTTGTTCGAAGTTAATTCACCAAATTATTTTAAAACCACGTAGAAGTAGTGTCCGACATCTCTTAAAGCTATGGACGTAAGGTTTAGAAGTGGTTGCTATATCCATTTAGGGAAGGCTCATCGATTTTTGCAAGTAAGGGCTACGCATCATATTCCTAAATGCCTCCAGAAGCAACAGAATCTTCAGAAGTTATTAATGGGGTCCCAGCTCCTCTATTTCGAAACATATTATAGGGACAGGTCATAAAACTGGCGTTTGCACATTCTTTAAACCTATCTGTAAAACGTGTTTGGATTGCATTCTAAAGTTTGTGGGAACCGAAGTGTGATTAGGAAGTTTAAACCACTTTTGTGAATTCCAAGACTATTCGTCATCACACGAAACCTTTGTTAAACTTTGTTTTGAAACTAGTCAGGGTAGATGTACTAGTCCCTCAGATATTTGGTTTAGTAATCTTCATTGTTATTTTGACCTTCAATATGTGGTTTTAATTCCACCTAAATTTATTTTCCAAACTTTTAACTGTATTAATTTCATATGTATTCCTATAACAAGTCCATGCGTGACCAGATTGTCTAAAATGTGTTGCACAAATACAACACTACACGACTCGGACAAATTACGTCTTCTCATTACTTCGTCTAAATATCCACTTGTGTCAAAAATAGTGACTGATGTAATCGCACATTGATATAAACTTTCATTAATTTTTACTGTGCTGTCTCGTTAATATTATATTGGTAGTTATATTCATGTATGCACCCTGTGAACCCTTGTTTTCTTTTTTAGATAATCTGTAGTTCCAGTGACCTCGTGGGATTCATTGCTGAAGGAAGTGGTTTCCAGTACCGTTGATTTTGTATTTTGTGTCGAATCACTAATAAATGTATTCTCTATACCTCAAATAGACATTCTACTTGTTAATAGTCACTACTAACTTCATAGAATGTTGTGAGCTACAGAGTTATGGGGTTAGGGTCATGTGTTGTATTGAGTAGCGCGTTTAGAAAATACGTCCGCCCCTGAGGAATATTGTCGTCAATATGGAGTACATTCTCGTGATAAATCTGTTAGCAGTAATTATTATCAGTACCTATATTTCGTATGGATGGTACATAATGAAACGTACTAATTCAGTAGTCAAAGGTTAGAACTATCCGTTAAAATTGAAACAGGTGCTCATGTAAGGGAAAACTGATTAATCGGAATTTGAAACATCACGTAAGTGATAAAGTTTATAGCATCGTTTACATGCGAATAGTTAAGGTTATTTTTTTAGAAATGATGTTTACTCGTTGATGGTTTAAGGGATGTTGTGTTTGATAGGAAATAGATGGGACATTGTAACTGAAAAACAGTGTAACTGGATAAGCAACATCAGCTGGCCAGTATACACTTATTTTGAAGTAAAACACGATCGGGTAAAGTATTTCAAAGACAGGAGTAGAGCAGTCTTCTGAAACTATTAATTTATTGGGCAATTAAATTTGTCTTTGAATTAAGACTGAAAGTAAGCGGCATATTGGTAGGCTAAACGATAATCATTATTCGATTTCGTTAGAATAAGTATCCGAGTACTGTTTCACTCATCATTCTGTCTTTTGAATAACTTAGTAACATGGCGTTTACTTTCGGATCCAAATTACTAAGTAAAGGTTAATATCCCTAAGATTAAATTGTCGCCAAAGTAAGTAAATCTGTTCATATCTAGAAAATACTAAGGTTTGGAGTTATTTTTTTGCTACCACAACACCAGGTGACTCACCAATTAGTCACATCGTAAAACTAGATCTGTCAAAGACAGTCTACTTCTGAGTTCTAGTTTTATCATGAAGGATGAACCATACCCATAGGTTAATAGGATCAGACGGATGATGTCAATTCGAAACTAGGTATCTACGTTTCGCAGCTACAGAAAACACCACGTTACAATCTATTCCTTTAATCGTGTCAATCAATGTGACATCAATTGAGACTAGAGAAGGAACACCACTGGTTTTCACAAAATTTATTTGTGTTCGTTAATATAATGTACATTCCGTAATTATAGGCAAACTAGGAAACGCACCAAGTCATCACATATACGAACAATAATTAAGCGCACAGGGTAGAGTAGATTTAAAGGAATGCCTACTCGATATGGCCCAGAGTTCATGTGGAGTAACACATGCCTACATCTGAAAGTGCGTGTGTAAGGTATCGCATTTCATCAGCCTTTCGTGTAAGTGACTCAATGGGTCGCCTCCATATTTAACAAATGCTCAGTCCATGAATTCTACTTGTACCTGTAAAACACAAACAATACCCTGCTGGGATATGGTGCTGTGTTACACCAGAGTCCCTCAGTTTACAGATAAATCACACCTAATATCAGTATTACCGCTTTTAGTTGAAAAAGTCATTCGACTGTGTCACAAATGCTTTTGGCTGGATTCCTCAGTGCCAAGTATTATTCCTTATGAGAGTGCATTGAAGAAACCCTGTAGGGTGATATTGAAGCTTCGCCGAAAATTGAATAGAAGCATTCCACTCATACAAGATGGATGCAGTAAAGAATACATTATTAACTCATTGCGCTCACTCCTACATTACCCTATAAAATTCTCTAGTTTTGAAATGAAACATGCACATATATATTGTGTCGTTTACTTCAGATACACACTAATATCTAAATTTCATACGCCTTCTGTCTCAATACTCCATGTAATAACAGTTTGATAGCTATTTACGAATGCAGTAATAAGTATTTCATGGGCCACGAGTAGCACTTGGTATTCAGCAGAGGTATGGGCACTTAGTGATTGTAATTTAGAGAACTGATACGACAAGGTTAGCTTTTTTCTAATATATACGCAACTATCAACACAATGAAAAGATAATGACGAATTGTTATCACAAGCATTCTATTTACTATGGAGGGAATGTTATTACAAACTAGCTTCACAGTAACATGTACAAGTCTTGCATGTCATTGCATCAGTAATATTAGCACACTAATTGTATTACGGCCAAATGTAAATGATTTAAAGGCATCGTAACAATAACTTTGCGGGAGGTAGATGTATTGAAAGACTGCTTGCAGACACTATGCATGACGACATCTGGTAGAATGTCTACGGAGACTGACAACCTGCAATGAGGAAGACAAAAATGAAACAATTAGGAGACACATAAAAAAAAAGATAAGTATTTTTGATATAAGCATAAAACTTGGGCACTGTGGTAGAGTATAACTCCATTATGGATACGATTTTATTTTGGTAAATCACACAGTGTTGGACAGCAATATTACTTGGTGGCGTTTTGAGCACAAACTATTGCTCATCATCATATCAAGTCAGTCACACAACTTTTTGCCTCATTCATATACATGAGTATTTTACTTAAGCGTACTACAGGGATAAAAGGTCACTCGTCTCATTCACTTCTATTCACACCATTTCTTACGTCCATGTTACTGACTTTTGGTTTATGTTTTCCTCTTCGGTGCACTTTATCTGGACAGTTTAAGGAATCGGGAAATGCATAGAGTACTTAGGAAACGGCATGAATAATTGTTTAAGCTAATTAACACTAGGTAGTTGTGACACTACGCATTTGTAGTGACAAAGCTGACTGACTGAGTTTTAACATGGAACTCAGCACAGAAGTGTAGCAGTTCGATTTGTGACGTTCCACACTTGAAAAATATTATATTTGGTTGGTAATAAGCATAACATATTTCATCAGATGTGTTTCAACTTCGCAGTTGGGCTACGTGATAAAATTAACTAACTAATGAGATATAACGAGACAGAGTGTGAGAGTTATCTCGGGTAAGAGGAGAAATTATTGTAAGATCACTTTTTCAGTTAGACAAGAACTAAATGAAAAATACGATTACCATTTGTTGACATTTTGCCTATTTTTATCCCCGTTTTAACATTTCACTATACCTGGACTATAGATCATTCTGACAGACTGATTTTCAACATAGAAGCGTGCACACAAGTGCACCCGCTTAAGTTACCACGTTCCATGTAGCACACAAAGGTAGAGGAAAAAATAAATTAAATGGAACTCTAATGAACAGAAATGTGATGAAAACCGAACAGTCATATGGAAAAAATATAAGGGTTGCTCAGATATGTGCGATTACACAGAGTGAATGCATCTGTGTCATTAACAACGTTTGAAATCACATTTCTACTTAACACTAAGCTTAACCCCAATATTACTCACCATATTAGACTACTTAACACAGAAGAAAGGGTACAGACACTACGATCAAAAACCAGTAGTCTTTTCATATCTTCCAGTTTCAATGGTCACTTCTCGCAGCCTAAGTGGACAATACCATCAGCATACAAAAAGTTGACAAGACTGTTCCCTGGTAAGGGCCTAAAGTGAGTAACAGACAATTCGGTTAATACATTTATGATGAAAGTGAACTAAAATAAGGACGACAGTTGTAGAAATGAGCCTTGTACTACATCCTTCTTTGAAATATCAGTTCCTTCATAGTTTAGTTTCAGTAATAAGTGAATGGAATGTAGTCTACAGATTCATGAAATTCGCATACTGACGTACTACTTTCCTAGAATCCTAGTTGATGTCTCCTCAGGAAAGTGGGAAATGAGCATTGCACTTGCGTAAACTCAATAGGCTGTGAACTGCTGGCAATGAAAACGACAACAATTTTTGGTATTACTTAATTCCAAAAACGATCACATAATCTTTTATTCCGACTTCTGGTTCCATCAGATGAAATTAAAGGGAAGAGCTGAGAATAGAAGGGGTGTTGAGGGTTAGACAGTATAGATTTAGACCATTTCTCGCATGAGTTTAGATGTCTTTTAACTAATGCATTAACGAGTTGACGAAATGGTACACCACTTGCCCTAATGACAACCTTAATACCCTACACAATACGACATAGTCGTTTTTGAGTAATTCAGGAAAGAATAAGGGGGAGCAGTAAAGACCAATGCAAGAGTTAACAAGTTGTAAAAAGAGAGGTTGAATGATTCTTGACTGTCTTGACTACATAACATGGTAACCTAGACTGAAGGTTTTCTTAGAAATCGACAAGATATAGAATGACCAAGAAAGACCAGAGGATAGATTTACTCCAAGGTATTTTATGTTAGACTTAGTTTCTGTTTCAGTGTCCTCTTTGATACAAGCATCTTGTGAACGACACAGTTTTCGCAGTTCACGCTTATGAGTGAGGGGAAAGTTAGCTGCCTGACATTTAGAGGGATTTAACGTAAGACCACGTACCTTAGACTACAGACAGGAAGCAGTTAAGTTTGCTGCAGTCACATTGTAACATGACAGGAAGTGAGACGGTCAGATCACCAGCATATTTGACGAAGTTGCTCTCATTAGAAAGAGAAAGGTCATGTAAGACGAGAGAGAAAAAAGAAAAAGAGAGATAACAATACCCTGAGGAACACCAGCTCCAGCAGGCGAGGCGGAAGATTTACCCTAATATACAGTATGCTGCATTCCATTTGAGAAATGATAATGCAACCAATCAACTGCCCAGGACCCGTGTTTGCACGATCGAAACCTTATTCAACTAAAGTCATCTAGGCGCTGAGTCAACAGCAACGGCGAATGCTGAATGACCGAAAACTAAGTACAAATGTGACAAAGCACAAATCCAGTTGCAAAGTAGGAGACGAGTCCCGGGTGGAAGAAGAGATTACCGAAAGGTATCAATTTTTCATTTGACAAAGAGCAAGATTATGAACTACACTTATCATTTGTTGAAATTTTGGAGATCATTTATCAATGTTTCGCATTTAGTTACGCACAGACTGTCATTCTGAGTAGCTTTCAGTATGAGTTTGCAGAGAAGTCCACCTGTTTAATTTACCACATTCCATGTAGCACACGAAGGTAGAGACATAAAACTAAATGGAAGTTTAACGAGAGAAAATGTGAGGGAGAATAAATAATGACAAGGAAAAACATGAGTTGAATAGATATGTGAGATTACACAGAGTGAATGCACCAGTACCAGTACCAAAGATTTGCAGTCACATCTCCGGTATTTCTTCCAGCCGACTGTCAACAATTTTATGAACCAATATCACTTTTTCATTTGACCGACCCAAACGCATTTTAAACCTTAACATGTGCTGGTCAGCATTGTCCCTGGAGGAAGGCGATGGCTTAGTATGCCAGCACGTGTTCTAGCCATCTCAACCTATTCAGCTTCCCTACCTTGAAGGCTAACTAACCCTCCCCACCTAAACATTTATGCGTAACCTCAACAGCACTCGCCATATTATACTGCTTTACTGATGAGATAGAACGCGGACACCTATAATCAAACACCGGTATTATTTTCATATTTTACAGCATCAGGGGTTACTTCTCATAGTCTAGGTGGACAATATCATCAGCAAACCGTAAGGTGATGAGAATATTCCCTGATAAGTCTTTGAAGTCAATTACAGACTATCATATTATTATATGTGTGATTGAATTGAACTGTTATAAGGATGACAGTTTAAGAATTCAGCTTTGTATTACATCCCACTCGGAAATGTGTTTTCTCGGATAATTCGCAAACAGTATTCAGTGAACAGAAAACATTCTGTAGGCTTGATGAAACTCGTAAACTGACGCACTACTTTTGCAGGCAATATACTATTTCCTCAATAAAGTGAGAATTGAATACTTCGGCTGCATAAAACGAGTAAGTAGTATTCTGGCAATACCAATGACTACAACAAGTCTAGGAGTTAAGCACTACAACTTTTACTTTACTGAATACACCAGCAGACTTTACATAAACACTTGACAGATCAAATTTATACAGGGAGTCAGTAAGATTTAGTAAACTAAAAGTGCTTTCGGTTTCCACAGGAGTTCTCCGTGCCGAATTTATTCCTTCAAGGGCCTACAAAGATTAAAACTTCAATTAAATAACACTGATGTGGAAGAAATTCCATTCTTCATTACTACACTTAATGAAAATGAATGCACTAAGAACTCAGTGCAACTCGATACACAATAGTATATATACAAATAAACTGAAAAATAATGCCCTCCTTACCTTCTAAACAACTTGTCTTTATTCCAGGATTATAGTTTTTCACGTATGAGCCTGAGTTATGTCTACGAAATCGCAATATTACATCAGTTAAATCTTCCCCGAAAACCAAGGCCACTTGAAACCAATAGCAACATAGCAACAAGCGTCATTGAGGGGATATGCAATAAAGTCGCTCCTCTTGCAAACGTGTAAAGCACAACCGTGTTTGTTTTGCATCTTGTAACTTATCTGTTGAGGATGTACTACGAAACCTGTTACACTCACTAGGTCTATATGCATTACTAGACATCATGGGGCCTTCTCGATATCCACGAGTCTTAGACCCTTTCGTCATCAATGATTGCGTTTTACCCTCAGACTGCTCTATTCTGGGGGTGAGATTCAATATACTGGCAAACTTGCTCATAGATTGATTGACACTAGTATTTACCAGTTTCAGAATGTCATCGAACTTTGGCTCGATACCCTCATCCTCTAAACGAGAGCTTATCTTCACCCACTTCCTTTGCAGTCGAGTAGGTAGGCGTCTTGCTATTACTTCTAGTATAAAACTCGAGTTGAGGTCACTCATGCAATTCATCGAAATCGATGCATTCTAGTAAATCAGCAAATTATCCATAAACTCAGTGAGTGCCTGGGAGTCATCCTGTAATTGATCACCATTATCCTTAATGGCCTCGAATAATTTCCCTACAATCATCGAAGGTCTTCCAAACCTTTGACGTAATATGCTCATAGCCTCGTAGTAGCCCTCTTTTGGCTTCATAAACTTACAGCACTGTATAGCTCTTGCAGCATCTCCAGTGCAATATCTCATCAAATACATTAACTTCATTTCATCATTTAATAAAAACCACTTAATATGATTTCGAATTCCCTTACAAACTGTAAATAATCAGCCGGGTTTCCATCGAAACACCGTGGTTCTAATTTAGGGAGTTTGATGCTCCTATTATCCCTGAACGGCGAAACAGTAACATCAACCATGTCATATTTAACAACAGACACATCGTTACAACTAACAGACAAGTCACCATGACTTAGTTTCCTGTTTGCTTCCAAGACGCTCTGTCCCCTCTTTGACCCAGGAATTGTTGAACTTGACCCAATTCCAAAAAAGTTCCAGATATTGCTTGCTCAAAGAGGACTTGACCGGCACCAGGAAAGATTGACGGTGACTATCCAAACTGTCACCAACTGTCTGAATCCGTCAAAAACTGGTTCCACCGTTTTAGAAACTGTCAGCCACGTCTCGTAAACCGTCAATGCTCAGCTCTTGCTACGCTGGGACTCACGCTGTTCCTTGAAGTTTCTTTAAAACGCTTAGTAATAACGGAGGCAAAAACCAAAACACCGGTTGGCGACTCGAGAATTCTTTATTCTAACACCAACATATAGCCAACTTTAAAACTAAGCTTTAAAACTAAGGTCTATGAACAAATATTACAATAATAAATCACAATATTACTTCTGACGGTCTTCTCCTGACTTCTTTATGAACAGCGACCGATGAGACGATGACTGGTGTACTGATGCCTCCGCGAAAATTAGGGAAGTTGGTTTTGAGCAAACAACCATGAATTGATCGTTCAATCTTCAACTACGTTGACACTAAGTATTTAAACAATACAGAAATAGAAATAGTCAATCACCAAACGACCTGCCGTCCCAACTGAACTGCTCTGCGCTTCTTTACGCTGACGACGTAAAGATTTGGAGAGCAATAAACTCATCGGTGGACTCAGATAGATTGCAGGCTGACCTGAAAACTTTGGGAAATTGGGCTCTGGCTAACGGAATGCCTTTCAGCCCAAAGAAGTGCAAAGTAGTGCAACTGCATTCCGGCAGGTCACAGAGTGTAAATTACACCCTTGGTGGCCAGAACTTGAGTTGTGTTCCATCAGAGCGCGATCTAGGTCTTATTCTAACAGAAAAGCTAGGCACCAGTGGAAATTACGCGAGGGACGTCGCCAAAGCCTACGCAACTTTACACTTTATGCATAGGCAGCTGGGAGCTCTTACTCCCGAACTGTTCTTAAGGTTATATAAGACATATGTAAGGCCACACCTTGAGGTGCATAATATCATTGCACCTCCGCTACTCAAAAGGGATACTAACATTCTACAAAGTGTCCAGAGACGAGCGACTAAATGGGTGATCGGCCTCCGCAACAAATCATACGAGGAAAGACTAAAAAATTAGGTCTTTTCACACTCAGTTACCGTAGACACAGGGGAGACCTCATCACCATCTACCAGATCTTAAATGACCAGGCCCACCCAAATAAAAGCATCCTGCCATTAAGTAATAATAATAGCCATCGAAGTGCCCATAGCATTCGGAAAGCCTAGCTGCGGCGCCATTGCAATTGGCCGTTGCTTTTAAGTCATGGCTTGCAATTCCTAAGTTGCTTTGTCCCTTGGCATCTGGTTGTTCTGTGTCCTTCAGGGAGTAGGACGTTAAAGACCTATGACCCAGGTGCGTTACCACGCTTTTCATGGAATTAATTTCCAGACTCCGGAGGCTAACCCGTTCGGCTAATTTATCTAGATCGTTTTGCAGTACCAACCTATCATCGCTATTATTGACGGATTTTCATATTTTAATATAGTCTGCATATAATAAGGAAGACGAGGTAAGAACTTCTGGCAGTTCACTTACTTATGATAAGAATACCAGGGGGTCAAGAACAGCTCCCTAAGGTACTCCATTTAGTGCTGATTTCCACCCTGACAGTACACCATTAACCTTCACCCTCTGCCTTCTATGCATCAGGTAGTCGCTAAACCACCCACACTAGCGTTGGTCTTATCCAGAACGTTTGAGTTTACTAAGAAGACCTAAATGGATACTTTATCGAATGGTTTACTAAGATCAATAAAGGCAACGTCCCTGCCTTCGACCCAATCTTGCCTAGCTAAAAATAATTTTGTCAGACAGGATCGTCCTGGTCGGAATCCGTGCCGTTCCACCACCAGAAATCCAAGTTTCTCCATATGAGCTAAGAGTTAATCCCTTATGTTTGTTTCTGATGCCTTTGCAATAATGCAGATCATGCTTACAGGTTGGTAGTTAGATGCTAACTGTTACTGTCCCCTCTTCGAAGATGGGACTTATAAAAGGATCTTTCCAGCCGCTGCATGGGTAAGAGACATTTGAGAAATCACGGTAAGCGGAGTGTATATCATATCCACCAGGGGGATTAGCAGCCTAGGGTGAGGTCACTCACGCCCAGGTGATGAATCCGCCCTCATTTTAGACAGTAGTTTGAGAACCATCATATCCTCTACCACAATTAAGGGCATTTTAGTGGCTACAGCAGTGATCTCACTACACTTCTGAGTGGTACGATCAGACGGAGAGACACCGCAAAAGTATTCGGAGGGCTTTCCATCTTTTGTTTCGTCTGACTTGCTCGACCTCCAGTATCGCTTATGAGTGGCGAAATACCACTGCTGGTTATTGTTTTACGTTTGATATACGAGTACAGTCTTTTTGAATAATGCACCCAATCCAGTACTAACGGTCTCTCACACTCCACACTACTTTTGTAAATCTTATACTTACAAAGGTTTCGAATTTTGCGGTATTCCATCTCTCGCAGTCACAGTAAACCTGTTCAGTAAGTTCTTCCGTTTCCTTAATAACCTCCCTATTTCATTACTAATCCGAGATGATTTGTGCGATAGTTTTTGAGGCGTAGATCAAAGTACAAAGGGCGCAGTGACGCCATTTAGTGTATTCCTGAATCCTCTCAAAACCTCCCCAAGAATCTTGTGTGCATCGATGGACCAGTCAGCTGGGTCCAAACTGTAATCAAAAATGTAAAAAATATATAAAAAATGGGTTGCTGCATTTCGGATTACGGGTGTATTCGCTCCCCAAATGTTCGGACGAGCAACTGTTGACCTATGTATGACAGCGTGAACCCTAAAAGTAAAAGTGATAACTATATTGTCTCTACCGCCTAGCGGCACCATGCACCTAATATCACAGATATCCTCCTTCTGGTGTATTAGCACAGATCATCTTCAAGGTGGTATCATGTTGGTGCATCTATATGCTGCACAAGTACTCATCCAAGCACTGTCAGCATGAGTTCCCCGTTGAAACTAGTGTATCAGGTAGTTGATATTAATTCCTCCTAATAAATATACGAGGCATTAAAGCCACCTACCGTTGGACACCTACTCCTACTGCCCCACGTCCTGAGGCGTTTTAGTACGAAGTGGTCAGCTCGGCTGGCAGGACTTCTATAACCTCAATTGTCACATTGCCCTTGTTTAGGTCAACGACACGGTTTGAGGCTTCACTGGTGCTGCCATCGTGAGCTTCCGAAAACGTGTATCTAGTTCCTATGTCATTCCGGATGTATAGAGGACCCCTCTACCTTTCCGAATAATTACTGTGTCTGCTTTAAAGCACATATACTCAGATACGAGTGAAGTAAAGTCCATACCCACTAAAAACCCTGTTTCAGTGATGGCAATCACATCAGGTTGTAGTCCTTTAGAACAAGACATACAAGCGAACAATATTGTTTTCAGAAACAAATATTTAGAGCGAACAATTGTTTTCAATAAATTCTTCTTCAGGCTCTACAATTATAAATCCATTAATGTAAGCATACAATAGCCAGTAAAGGCGAATTAGAATCCTATCAGAAAGTGTATTGTGGAACAAGTATAAGATGGGATGAAACAATAGTCATATAGTCATATAGTTTTTTAATATGCATGGTCAATAACAACATGGGACAGAATGAGATGAAATGATTTAATGATGTGTGTATATATATAAATATAGTTGACAGAAAATACAGGTTTCAAGGGTGAGTGTAATCAGGGTGTGTGAGGCAATATGAAAATAAACCAACGAATGGGGCGGTCTAGACTTAAGTTCAAGGTTGAAAATAACAACAATAAGAATGATTGTAAAATAATAACGATGATATGGTGTAAAATTAAAATTAAAAGTACTATTGGTGAATGATTGTCAAATAATAATAATGAATATAATGAAGTGGAATGAACAGGATTTTGTAAATACGATAGTAAGTTAGAAAAGCACTATTTAAACCTAAGGTAATAAAATCATAAGAAAGGTCATGAAATCATAAAAGTCGAAAATGAACGTTTGTCAATGAAACAGAGGAATAGAAGAAGGAAAAGAAGAGAAAATCGCGAAAGGAATTTATAGTGTTAATGGAGGATTTGTTGGCTTTATTGTAGGCCAAGGTAAACATAGAGGTTGAACATACTTCTTCTGTATGCAGAGGGATGGTCTTCTGGTATTAATTGCAACTGCTTCAGCTACTGATAGAAGACGTAGTCGAGCTCCTCTAGATAAATTACTAGGAACACGGTAAATAACTGAGAACGCTTGGTCAAGTTTTATCGGGTGTCCAGTATCTACCAAGTGGGCTAAGACTGCACTATTTATGCCTTTGGTTACTCCTTTACTCAACCATACAGGTACATGTTCACGTGCGCGCATGGATAAAGCCCTCTGAGTACGGCCAATATAACTAGCTCCACATGAGCAGTTGAATTCGTAGATGCACATTGATGAGGCCATCTTTGGTAATTTATCCTTTACTTGCTGTGTGAGTACTGGTTTAGTTGAGAAGTTTAGTACCAATTTAGCTGCGGGAAATGTTCTATCTATTGCTCTATTGAGTCGACACTTTAGAATGTCAGCTGCAATTTCCCCTTTGTAACTTAACTTAAGATACAAAGGTTTCTTGTCTACGGTATCCACCTTTTCCCTGTCTATAGGTATTGACATATACTTTCTTAGGAAGCTCTGTGGATATCCATTCTCTTGCAGTGTGAGTTTTAGTTTATGCATTTCTTCCTTAATGCATTCCTCTGAGCATATTCGTTTTATTCTGTAGCTAAGACACTTAACTAAGTTTCTTTTATGCTGAATCGGTGTAAAACTATGGAAATGGGTGTACTGACCCGTCCAAGTTTTCTTTCTAAATAATTTCCTTTGTAGATATCCATCTTGTTCCACATACTTGTTCCACAATACACTTTCTGATAGGATTCTAATTCGCCTTTACTGGCTATTGTATGCTTACATTAATGGATTTATAATTGTAGAGCCTGAAGAAGAATTTATTGAAAACAATTGTTCGCTCTAAATATTTGGTTCTGAATAAATTATGGGAATATTTAATTTACTGAAATCTAGTGAGCATCCCGTAGCTCTAAAGGCACTTAATGAGTACCTGAAGTATAGTGCTAGGCTCACAGAAGCGAAAACGCATATGGAATTTATTCGAAATTGTATTGTGAACAACAGGTATCCTAAATTATATTCAAAATCCCTTCGTCGATGCAAAACACGACCGAATCAGAAGTCACTAAAGCGATTCGCCGTTAATCAAATCGAATCACTTCAAGTTTATATATCTGAACTAGAGAGAAATATTTCTCAAAGACTTTACGCCGTCGATGAACTTCCTCAAAACCTGAAGGATTTATTTATTAACTACGTTAATGAAGTTCAAACAACTCGAGAAAGCAAGAAATTGATATTATTAACTAAAGGACTAGATACAGAAACGACCGAAACTCATTTTCCAATTGACTATAACCGGTACGTTTTCAATTTTTCCTCTGTATGCTTAGATAAGACACAGCTTGAAGCCTTATCTCTCGGTTTAAAATTCTGTGACAGACGTAATCAGGTTGATCATTTAGAGACTGATGTCCAATTTGAAAACCTATTTACCCAGACAAGCGACCTAACTCCTACGTCCAAGTATGAGCTAGAAAGATTTAAAAGTACCCTAATCGATTCCTGCTACCAGTTTAAGAGCAGCAAACATCCCGCCAACAGTCTACTTACAAAGAAACACCGAGAGGCATTACGTGACCTCAAAAAGAACGAAAATCTGATAATAACTAGACCTGATAAAGGATCTGGCACAGTTATCATGAATAAGAGTGATTATTTAGACAAAATGAATATCATTCTAAACGACCATACGAAATTTCAAAAGCTAAGCAGTTGTAAAGACACAACGGAGGCAACCGAACGCCAAATGGCCAAGACACTAAAATCATTAGTTGAGAGTAATCTGATTCCTAAAGAAACACTCGACGAATTGAAACCCTCAGGTACGCACACACCAAGACTTTATGGTTTACCGAAAGTCCACAAGCCGGGAGTACCACTACGTCCCATCTTAGATATGTGCCAATCCCCTTATCATTCTACAGCTAAGTGGTTGGTAAAGGCACTAGAACCACTACATCGCGAAGTAGTGAAATTCAGTGTAAAAGACGTATTCAGCTTTGTGGAAACTACCAAAAGCTTGAATGTAAAGGGAAAGAAAATGATGTCACTGGATGTAGCATCATTATTCACCAATGTCCCACTGCTTGAAACAGTCAACTACATATGTGACCAGCTGATAGAAAAGAAAATAGATGTAGGAATCCCACCCGAAAAGGTCAAAGAATTATTATTGAAGTGCACTATGAACGTTCAGTTTATGTTCAATAATGGTTTTTATAGACAAGTTGATGGGGTAGCCATGGGATCACCTTTGGGCCCTTTGCTAGCGGATATTTTCCTGGCAAAGCTTGAAAATGGTCCACTCAAAGACACGATTAAAGGGTTTGACTATTATTGTCGATACGTAGATGATACGTTTATCGTTTGTAATAGAAATCTTAATAAACAAGAGCTTCTGAATACCGTTAATAGTGTTCACCCAACTATTCAGTTTACATGTGAAGAAGAAGACAATAACAGTTTACCTTTCCTAGACGTCCTACTTACCATGAAGACAGATGGATATCTACAAAGGAAATTATTTAGAAAGAAAACTTGGACGGGTCAGTACACCCATTTCCATAGTTTTACACCGATTCAGCATAAAAGAAACTTAGTTAAGTGTCTTAGCTACAGAATAAAACGAATATGCTCAGAGGAATGCATTAAGGAAGAAATGCATAAACTAAAACTCACACTGCAAGAGAATGGATATCCACAGAGCTTCCTAAGAAAGTATATGTCAATACCTATAGACAGGGAAAAGGTGGATACCGTAGACAAGAAACCTTTGTATCTTAAGTTAAGTTACAAAGGGGAAATTGCAGCTGACATTCTAAAGTGTCGACTCAATAGAGCAATAGATAGAACATTTCCCGCAGCTAAATTGGTACTAAACTTCTCAACTAAACCAGTACTCACACAGCAAGTAAAGGATAAATTACCAAAGATGGCCTCATCAATGTGCATCTACGAATTCAACTGCTCATGTGGAGCTAGTTATATTGGCCGTACTCAGAGGGCTTTATCCATGCGCGCACGTGAACATGTACCTGTATGGTTGAGTAAAGGAGTAACCAAAGGCATAAATAGTGCAGTCTTAGCCCACTTGGTAGATACTGGACACCCGATAAAACTTGACCAAGCGTTCTCAGTTATTTACCGTGTTCCTAGTAATTTATCTAGAGGAGCTCGACTACGTCTTCTATCAGTAGCTGAAGCAGTTGCAATTAATACCAGAAGACCATCCCTCTGCATACAGAAGAAGTATGTTCAACCTCTATGTTTACCTTGGCCTACAATAAAGCCAACAAATCCTCCATTAACACTATAAATTCCTTTCGCGATTTTCTTTTCTTTTCCTTCTTCTATTCCTCTGTTTCATTGACAAACGTTCATTTTCGACTTTTATGATTTCATGACCTTTCTTATGATTTTATTACCTTAGGTTTAAATAGTGCTTTTCTAACTTACTATCGTATTTACAAAATCCTGTTCATTCCACTTCATTATATTCATTATTATTATTTGACAATCATTCACCAATAGTACATTTAATTTTAATTTTACACCATATCATCGTTATTATTTTACAATCATTCTTATTGTTGTTATTTTCAACCTTGAACTTAAGTCTAGACCGCCCCATTCGTTGGTTTATTTTCATATTGCCTCACACACCCTGATTACACTCACCCTTGAAACCTGTATTTTCTGTCAACTATATTTATATATATACACACATCATTAAATTATTTCATCTCATTCTGTCCCATGTTGTTATTGACCATGCATATTAAAAAGCTATATGACTATATGACTATTGTTTCATCCCATCTTATACTTGTTCCACAATACACTTTCTGATAGGATTCTAATTCGCCTTTACTGGCTATTGTATGCTTACATTAATGGATTTATAATTGTAGAGCCTGAAGAAGAATTTATTGAAAACAATTGTTCGCTCTAAATATTTGTTTCTGAATAAATTATGGGAATATTTAATATTGTTTTCAATTAGATCTTCTTCAGGCTTTACTCTAATTTACATAGACTTATATATATAAAATTTCAATCAATGCCGGTGATTTTGTGGATCAAATAGTAATAGTAATCATAATAATAATGTGGTAAATGTTTTGAACGAAGTTAATAACGATGATTATAATAATAACAAAATATCGATAATAAGGCTTACACAGGTGATAAGAATAACAAAGTTAGTATATGCATATATGTAGACAATTCAATAAATAAATATATTAGGTCAAATCAAATGGAACGATAATCAGACTTTAAATAAATATCATAATAGTACGGAGGAGATGGAAGATCCGAAAGGGTGGGAGGGTTTTGAATAGAATAGGCCAAGGGAGAGACAAAGGTAGAACAAATTTCTTTTGTATACAAAGACCAGGAAGGTTCGAATTCCCATAGCTTCGGCTAAGTGTAAAAGACGGGTTCTGATTCCGTTCGAAAGACTCGACGGAATGCGGTAAATAACTTTGAAAGCACTATTTTTGTCCACTTGGTGACCACTATCAATCAAATGAGCCGAAATGGAACTTCGTATGGATTTTATTTGACCTTTTCTGAACCATGAAGGAAGATGCTCATTAATGCGTTTGTTAAGCTGTCTAGTTGTTCGGCCTATATAGCTTTCTCCACAGGAGCGATTAAATTTACAGATACACATGGAAGTGGCACAACTAGGTAGCTTATCTTTCACTTGAGCAATCAAAATTGGCCGGCTGGAAAATGACGAACAGAGGGTGGCGGCAGTATAAGTCCGTTTTATCGCTCTCAATAATCTCTGATGTAAGACTTCACTAGACACGTCCCCATTAAATTGCAGTTTCATGAACAGTCATTTCTTTTTAACTGTTGTCGGTTTTTCTTTATTGTACTTAGCATTCATGTGTCTCCTGACAAATCTACTAGGATAACCCATTTAGACTAACGTATTTTGGATGTATCCGAGCTCATTCTCTAGGGAGTCATCTGTACAGATGCGTCTTGCTCTATTCGTCAGGCATCTGACCAAATTGATTTTGTATAGGATTGGTACATAACTGAGGAAATGTGTATATTGTCCTACAGATGTAGGTTTTCTATAGACATCTCTCTTTAGTGAACGATCCTGTCTTCTGAATTGGACGCCAAGAAAATGTAGTCCACCATCATATTCTTCTTCACAAGTAAAGACGAGCGATGGATGTGCATCATTAAACTTTTGTAACATTTCATTCTTGTCAGCTTTCACATCAAGAATAATAAAGGTATCATCAGCATAACGAAAATAAGAATCAGCTTTTTCTATTTCTTTTTTCAATGGACCATTTTCAATCTTGGCAAGAAAGAAATCTGCTAAAATTTGCTCCTACGGAGAACCCATGGCAATACCGTCGATTTGCCTGTAGTAAAGGTTGTTGAATATGAAATGTACATTCATAGTACATCTTAAAAGCAACTCTTTCAGACTACTAACCGGTATTCCGATGTCGATCTGTTTTTCTAGTATCTGTTGGCATATGAATTCCACAGTCTCCATAAGTGGTACATTGGTAAACAGTGATGCTACATCGAGGGGAAGCATTTGCTTCCCATTTACATTAATATCATCCATGTTAGCAATACATTCAAAAACGTCTTCAACACTATGACTTACTACCATCTTGTGTAACGGTTGGAGGAGTTCACCTAGCCACTTTGCCACTCCATGGTAGGTGGAGTTTGACATATCTAGGACTGGGCGAAGAGGAAGTCCTGGTTTATGTATTTTGGGCAGACCGTACAGACGTGAAGTATTACTTCCAGTAGGTTAAAGAAGGTTATGGGATGCCTCTGAGATTACTCCACTTTTTCTCAGTTCCTTAAGCGTGTTGGTTAACTGCTTTTCAGCCTTTCCGTCCAGATCTATTGGGTCAATAAGGTTTTGGAACTTCGTTTCATCCTTTAGAAGCGAATTCATTTTGTCAACACAATCATACTTATTCATCAATAGTACTCCGTCTCCTTGATCGTGCCTACTGATTATAATGCTTTCGTCGTTCCTTAACTTTCCTAGGGCTTGTAGTCCTTTAAACAACACCTCTAGCCCATGAAACTTATTACTAAGACTAAGCGCATTTGCATAGCATACTGAGATGCCCAAGTGTTCATCGGACTTATGAATGGAGGTCTGGGCAACACAGCCTTCCAAGGCCTGACTACCCGAAATCCCAACAGTTTAAGGTCTTTTACACCCTTTTCTAGTCAGGCTTTTAATTGAGTCATAGCTTCTCCACTCATAATTCTATATTTCAGAGGTCAGTCCGGCCTTATTTTCGTCTTTTTGTCCTTGATCTTGAATGTTTTACTGAGAATAATGCTTTTTCCCATCACATTCCACAGTTTAATCTTCAGCAGTCGTGGGGAACTTTCCGCTGCATCAGAATTTCGTTTATTGATCCTAATGACCTTTCTTATGTGACTCTATTTGTTTTTTCAGAAAGTACCTCACAAATGATGGAGGTAACTACCTCGATATCATCAGCATGTCTGGCAGCTGGATCTACTTTTTTGGATCCCCCAAATTCCATTTTACGATACTGTGGCTTAAGTCCGAATGTTTTGCTATTGTGTTAGTGTTTACGGCGGTCAAGACCTTTTTTCTCTTTTTCTCTCTCCTATAGTTCTTCAGCTTCCTAATTTTAGAATAAACCAAGTGGATTGAGTAACTTCCACTTTGCTATCGTCGCAGCCGGAAGCCATGCATTCACCAGACTTGCAACGCTTCCTCGTGGAATTATCACCTGACGGATTTACAATGTTGGCACTGCTAGCCATCTTAAATTTTCGGAACCTTTTGCGTGGTGTTGCAGACTTTTGCGCGCATCACACCTATTTTTGTCTGTCACTCCAGGATGTGGTTCTTTCTCAGTTTTATGACTCAGTCCGGAATCACCATTCCTGGCGTTAGTTCCAAACGCTGCTTTTTTCCCCTCATATGAGGTTTTTGTCAATTTTCGGACATAAGAAGTCCTACAGCCTCTTGAATGAGGACGTCCGACGGGCTGCTTCAAAATTTGCAGGCTCATGGAGATGGTGGCTTGCCGCATTTCCTATGGGCTGATGGCGATAAGCCAGTGCAAAGATTATGAAACCATAGGTTCCAGTTGCCACATTACACCCATCATCCTCCGGAAAGTGGCAGTCTGGTAGTCCACAACTATTACAGTGACTCATGTCAGTATAAGCTATTTAAATTACACAGATAAATATGTACATATACCTAAACACAGATATATAAAAACTACACAAAAAGTCACATAAGTGCGCAGAAACAATACTCGAACTAATTAAAGCAGTTAAAGTAAACCAAAAAACCTCTGATGTGAATTGCACAACAAAAACAAAAGTTACTATGCAGCAAAAAATGCCATTCTACCCTTTTCGAAGCTCTCAAATAAGTTAACAAGGTGTCCTTGAACTAACAGATCTTTCCGCTGCCACTTTAATGCATCTTAGGTAACACTTCTGGTAACTATGGAACTAGGCCCTGTTACTGTGCATATCCAAAAGGCACTTGTTGCAAAGCGAAACCTGGAAATGAATTTTCTCTCGGTTAGAAGTCGTAGGCAGAAGACCATGAATCTGAGATTTCTGTTCACCAATATTCTTCATTAAGTTAGGTCCCCTCCGGTGAATAGAAAAACTCCCTATCTCATTTTTGAGCTCTTGCCGGTAGGTGACGAGTCAAGAGTTGTCAAGCCTGGGTTTCCACAACTTAGCTTTCTCATCAGTCTGCAAGGGTGACCAATCGAATTCATGACAGACGCCACACTTTGGAGTACTCCTTCAAGGTGACTCAGAGTAACTGGCGGGGACCCACAAATAGTTGGTTACATCCTGAAGGGTTGGTTACTATTATACCTAACCGATGTGTGTTGAGATTCTCGAGAGAATTTTATGTCGTTTGATGTTACAGATACGCTCTTCTACTAATTTGCAGAACAAGGAGATATGGTGGAGGACATCTGGCCAGTTTATACAAGATATGTGGTACCATTTGATACATTACTTTTAACACAATTGTGTCACTAAAGTTCACAGGAACTTAGCAGCGTTCTCGACGCCGACGCTATTAGCCGATTACAGGTCGTTGGCGCACCTGAATCTGTCCGCTTTCGATCGCCATTCTCTAACTCTGACCACTTTCCTTCACTCACCAGCTCCTTTCGAAGGCGGGTCAATTCGTTGATCCCTTTCTTTGAGCACTGTGCCAACAAAAATCAGCTGAATTGTCGAGAACGCTGCTAAGTTCCTGTGAACTTTAGTGACACAATTGTGTTAAAAGTAATGTATCAAATGGTACCACATATCTTGTATAAACTGGCCAGATGTCCTCCACCATATCTCCTTGTTCTGCAAATTAGTAGAAGAGCGTATCTGTAACATCAAACGACATAAAATTCTCTCGAGAATCTCAACACACATCGGTTAGGTATAATAGTAACCAACCCTTCAGGATGTAACCAACTATTTGTGGGTCCCCGCCAGTTACTCTGAGTCACCTTGAAGGAGTACTCCAAAGTGTGGCGTCTGTCATGAATTCGATTGGTCACCCTTGCAGACTGATGAGAAAGCTAAGTTGTGGAAACCCAGGCTTGACAACTCTTGACTCGTCACCTACCGGCAAGAGCTCAAAAATGAGATAGGGAGTTTTTCTATTCACCGGAGGGGACCTAACTTAATGAAGAATATTGGTGAACAGAAATCTCAGATTCATGGTCTTCTGCCTACGACTTCTAACCGAGAGAAAATTCATTTCCAGGTTTCGCTTTGCAACAAGTGCCTTTTGGATATGCACAGTAACAGGGCCTAGTTCCATAGTTACCAGAAGTGTTACCTAAGATGCATTAAAGTGGCAGCGGAAAGATCTGTTAGTTCAAGGACACCTTGTTAACTTATTTGAGAGCTTCGAAAAGGGTAGAATGGCATTTTTTGCTGCATAGTAACTTTTGTTTTTGTTGTGCAATTCACATCAGAGGTTTTTTGGTTTACTTTAACTGCTTTAATTAGTTCGAGTATTGTTTCTGCGCACTTATGTGACTTTTTGTGTAGTTTTTATATATCTGTGTTTAGGTATATGTACATATTTATCTGTGTAATTTAAATAGCTTATACTGACATGAGTCACTGTAATAGTTGTGGACTACCAGACTGCCACTTTCCGGAGGATGATGGGTGTAATGTGGCAACTGGAACCTATGGTTTCATAATCTTTGCACTGGCTTATCGCCATCAGCCCATAGGAAATGCGGCAAGCCACCATCTCCATGAGCCTGCAAATTTTGAAGCAGCCCGTCGGACGTCCTCATTCAAGAGGCTGTAGGACTTCTTATGTCCGAAAATTGACAAAAACCTCATATGAGGGGAAAAAAGCAGCGTTTGGAACTAACGCCAGGAATGGTGATTCCGGACTGAGTCATAAAACTGAGAAAGAACCACATCCTGGAGTGACAGACAAAAATAGGTGTGATGCGCGCAAAAGTCTGCAACACCACGCAAAAGGTTCCGAAAATTTAAGATGGCTAGCAGTGCCAACATTGTAAATCCGTCAGGTGATAATTCCACGAGGAAGCGTTGCAAGTCTGGTGAATGCATGGCTTCCGGCTGCGACGATAGCAAAGTGGAAGTTACTCAATCCACTTGGTTTATTCTAAAATTAGGAAGCTGAAGAACTATAGGAGAGAGAAAAAGAGAAAAAAGGTCTTGACCGCCGTAAACACTAACACAATAGCAAAACATTCGGACTTAAGCCACAGTATCGTAAAATGGAATTTGGGGGATCCAAAAAAGTAGATCCAGCTGCCAGACATGCTGATGATATCGAGGTAGTTACCTCCATCATTTGTGAGGTACTTTCTGAAAAAACAAATAGAGTCACATAAGAAAGGTCATTAGGATCAATAAACGAAATTCTGATGCAGCGGAAAGTTCCCCACGACTGCTGAAGATTAAACTGTGGAATGTGATGGGAAAAAGCATTATTCTCAGTAAAACATTCAAGATCAAGGACAAAAAGACGAAAATAAGGCCGGACTGACCTCTGAAATATAGAATTATGAGTGGAGAAGCTATGACTCAATTAAAAGCCTGACTAGAAAAGGGTGTAAAAGACCTTAAACTGTTGGGATTTCGGGTAGTCAGGCCTTGGAAGGCTGTGTTGCCCAGACCTCCATTCATAAGTCCGATGAACACTTGGGCATCTCAGTATGCTATGCAAATGCGCTTAGTCTTAGTAATAAGTTTCATGGGCTAGAGGTGTTGTTTAAAGGACTACAAGCCCTAGGAAAGTTAAGGAACGACGAAAGCATTATAATCAGTAGGCACGATCAAGGAGACGGAGTACTATTGATGAATAAGTATGATTGTGTTGACAAAATGAATTCGCTTCTAAAGGATGAAACGAAGTTCCAAAACCTTATTGACCCAATAGATCTGGACGGAAAGGCTGAAAAGCAGTTAACCAACACGCTTAAGGAACTGAGAAAAAGTGGAGTAATCTCAGAGGCATCCCATAACCTTCTTTAACCTACTGGAAGTAATACTTCACGTCTGTACGGTCTGCCCAAAATACATAAACCAGGACTTCCTCTTCGCCCAGTCCTAGATATGTCAAACTCCACCTACCATGGAGTGGCAAAGTGGCTAGGTGAACTCCTCCAACCGTTACACAAGATGGTAGTAAGTCATAGTGTTGAAGACGTTTTTGAATGTATTGCTAACATGGATGATATTAATGTAAATGGGAAGCAAATGCTTCCCCTCGATGTAGCATCACTGTTTACCAATGTACCACTTATGGAGACTGTGGAATTCATATGCCAACAGATACTAGAAAAACAGATCGACATCGGAATACCGGTTAGTAGTCTGAAAGAGTTGCTTTTAAGATGTACTATGAATGTACATTTCATATTCAACAACCTTTACTACAGGCAAATCGACGGTATTGCCATGGGTTCTCCGTAGGAGCAAATTTTAGCAGATTTCTTTCTTGCCAAGATTGAAAATGGTCCATTGAAAAAAGAAATAGAAAAAGCTGATTCTTATTTTCGTTATGCTGATGATACCTTTATTATTCTTGATGTGAAAGCTGACAAGAATGAAATGTTACAAAAGTTTAATGATGCACATCCATCGCTCGTCTTTACTTGTGAAGAAGAATATGATGGTGGACTACATTTTCTTGGCGTCCAATTCAGAAGACAGGATCGTTCACTAAAGAGAGATGTCTATAGAAAACCTACATCTGTAGGACAATATACACATTTCCTCAGTTATGTACCAATCCTATACAAAATCAATTTGGTCAGATGCCTGACGAATAGAGCAAGACGCATCTGTACAGATGACTCCCTAGAGAATGAGCTCGGATACATCCAAAATACGTTAGTCTAAATGGGTTATCCTAGTAGATTTGTCAGGAGACACATGAATGCTAAGTACAATAAAGAAAAACCGACAACAGTTAAAAAGAAACGACTGTTCATGAAACTGCAATTTAATGGGGACGTGTCTAGTGAAGTCTTACATCAGAGATTATTGAGAGCGATAAAACGGACTTATACTGCCGCCACCCTCTGTTCGTCATTTTCCAGCCGGCCAATTTTGATTGCTCAAGTGAAAGATAAGCTACCTAGTTGTGCCACTTCCATGTGTATCTGTAAATTTAATCGCTCCTGTGGAGAAAGCTATATAGGCCGAACAACTAGACAGCTTAACAAACGCATTAATGAGCATCTTCCTTCATGGTTCAGAAAAGGTCAAATAAAATCCATACGAAGTTCCATTTCGGCTCATTTGATTGATAGTGGTCACCAAGTGGACAAAAATAGTGCTTTCAAAGTTATTTACCGCATTCCGTCGAGTCTTTCGAACGGAATCAGAACCCGTCTTTTACACTTAGCCGAAGCTATGGGAATTCGAACCTTCCTGGTCTTTGTATACAAAAGAAATTTGTTCTACCTTTGTCTCTCCCTTGGCCTATTCTATTCAAAACCCTCCCACCCTTTCGGATCTTCCATCTCCTCCGTACTATTATGATATTTATTTAAAGTCTGATTATCGTTCCATTTGATTTGACCTAATATATTTATTTATTGAATTGTCTACATATATGCATATACTAACTTTGTTATTCTTATCACCTGTGTAAGCCTTATTATCGATATTTTGTTATTATTATAATCATCGTTATTAACTTCGTTCAAAACATTTACCACATTATTATTATGATTACTATTACTATTTGATCCACAAAATCACCGGCATTGATTGAAATTTTATATATATAAGTCTATGTAAATTAGAGTAAAGCCTGAAGAAGATCTAATTGAAAACAATATTGTTCGCTTGTATGTCTTGTTCTAAAGGACTACAACCTGATGTGATTGCCATCACTGAAACAGGGTTTTTAGTGGGTATGGACTTTACTTCACTCGTATCTGAGTATATGTGCTTTAAAGCAGACACAGTAATTATTCGGAAAGGTAGAGGGGTCCTCTATACATCCGGAATGACATAGGAACTAGATACACGTTTTCGGAAGCTCACGATGGCAGCACCAGTGAAGCCTCAAACCGTGTCGTTGACCTAAACAAGGGCAATGTGACAATTGAGGTTATAGAAGTCCTGCCAGCCGAGCTGACCACTTCGTACTAAAACGCCTCAGGACGTGGGGCAGTAGGAGTAGGTGTCCAACGGTAGGTGGCTTTAATGCCTCGTATATTTATTAGGAGGAATTAATATCAACTACCTGATACACTAGTTTCAACGGGGAACTCATGCTGACAGTGCTTGGATGAGTACTTGTGCAGCATATAGATGCACCAACATGATACCACCTTGAAGATGATCTGTGCTAATACACCAGAAGGAGGATATCTGTGATATTAGGTGCATGGTGCCGCTAGGCGGTAGAGACAATATAGTTATCACTTTTACTTTTAGGGTTCACGCTGTCATACATAGGTCAACAGTTGCTCGTCCGAACATTTGGGGAGCGAATACACCCGTAATCCGAAATGCAGCAACCCATTTTTTATATATTTTTTACATTTTTGATTACAGTTTGGACCCAGCTGACTGGTCCATCGATGCACACAAGATTCTTGGGGAGGTTTTGAGAGGATTCAGGAATACACTAAATGGCGTCACTGCGCCCTTTGTACTTTGATCTACGCCTCAAAAACTATCGCACAAATCATCTCGGATTAGTAATGAAATAGGGAGGTTATTAAGGAAACGGAAGAACTTACTGAACAGGTTTACTGTGACTGCGAGAGATGGAATACCGCAAAATTCGAAACCTTTGTAAGTATAAGATTTACAAAAGTAGTGTGGAGTGTGAGAGACCGTTAGTACTGGATTGGGTGCATTATTCAAAAAGACTGTACTCGTATATCAAACGTAAAACAATAACCAGCAGTGGTATTTCGCCACTCATAAGCGATACTGGAGGTCGAGCAAGTCAGACGAAACAAAAGATGGAAAGCCCTCCGAATACTTTTGCGGTGTCTCTCCGTCTGATCGTACCACTCAGAAGTGTAGTGAGATCACTGCTGTAGCCACTAAAATGCCCTTAATTGTGGTAGAGGATATGATGGTTCTCAAACTACTGTCTAAAATGAGGGCGGATTCATCACCTGGGCGTGAGTGACCTCACCCTAGGCTGCTAATCCCCCTGGTGGATATGATATACACTCCGCTTACCGTGATTTCTCAAATGTCTCTTACCCATGCAGCGGCTGGAAAGATCCTTTTATAAGTCCCATCTTCGAAGAGGGGACAGTAACAGTTAGCATCTAACTACCAACCTGTAAGCATGATCTGCATTATTGCAAAGGCATCAGAAACAAACATAAGGGATTAACTCTTAGCTCATATGGAGAAACTTGGATTTCTGGTGGTGGAACGGCACGGATTCCGACCAGGACGATCCTGTCTGACAAAATTATTTTTAGCTAGGCAAGATTGGGTCGAAGGCAGGGACGTTGCCTTTATTGATCTTAGTAAACCATTCGATAAAGTATCCATTTAGGTCTTCTTAGTAAACTCAAACGTTCTGGATAAGACCAACGCTAGTGTGGGTGGTTTAGCGACTACCTGATGCATAGAAGGCAGAGGGTGAAGGTTAATGGTGTACTGTCAGGGTGGAAATCAGCACTAAATGGAGTACCTTAGGGAGCTGTTCTTGACCCCCTGGTATTCTTATCATAAGTAAGTGAACTGCCAGAAGTTCTTACCTCGTCTTCCTTATTATATGCAGACTATATTAAAATATGAAAATCCGTCAATAATAGCGATGATAGGTTGGTACTGCAAAACGATCTAGATAAATTAGCCGAACGGGTTAGCCTCCGGAGTCTGGAAATTAATTCCATGAAAAGCGTGGTAACGCACCTGGGTCATAGGTCTTTAACGTCCTACTCCCTGAAGGACACAGAACAACCAGATGCCAAGGGACAAAGCAACTTAGGAATTGCAAGCCATGACTTAAAAGCAACGGCCAATTGCAATGGCGCCGCAGCTAGGCTTTCCGAATGCTATGGGCACTTCGATGGCTATTATTATTACTTAATGGCAGGATGCTTTTATTTGGGTGGGCCTGGTCATTTAAGATCTGGTAGATGGTGATGAGGTCTCCCCTGTGTCTACGGTAACTGAGTGTGAAAAGACCTAATTTTTTAGTCGTTCCTCGTATGATTTGTTGCGGAGGCCGATCACCCATTTAGTCGCTCGTCTCTGGACACTTTGTAGAATGTTAGTATCCCTTTTGAGTAGCGGAGGTGCAATGATATTATGCACCTCAAGGTGTGGCCTTACATATGTCTTATATAACCTTAAGAACAGTTCGGGAGTAAGAGCTCCCAGCTGCCTATGCATAAAGTGTAAAGTTGCGTAGGCTTTGGCGACGTCCCTCGCGTAATTTCCACTGGTGCCTAGCTTTTCTGTTAGAATAAGACCTAGATCGCGCTCTGATGGAACACAACTCAAGTTCTGGCCACCAAGGGTGTAATTTACACTCTGTGACCTGCCGGAATGCAGTTGCACTACTTTGCACTTCTTTGGGCTGAAAGGCATTCCGTTAGCCAGAGCCCAATTTCCCAAAGTTTTCAGGTCAGCCTGCAATCTATCTGAGTCCACCGATGAGTTTATTGCTCTCCAAATCTTTACGTCGTCAGCGTAAAGAAGCGCAGAGCAGTTCAGTTGGGACGGCAGGTCGTTTGGTGATTGACTATTTCTATTTCTGTATTGTTTAAATACTTAGTGTCAACGTAGTTGAAGATTGAACGATCAATTCATGGTTGTTTGCTCAAAACCAACTTCCCTAATTTTCGCGGAGGCATCAATACACCAGTCATCGTCTCATCGGTCGCTGTTCATAAAGAAGTCAGGAGAAAACCGTCAGAAGTAATATTGTGATTTATTATTGTAATATTTGTTCATAGACCTTAGTTTTAAAGCTTAGTTTTAAAGTTGGCTATATGTTGGTGTTAGAATAAAGAATTCTCGAGTCGCCAACCGGTGTTTTGGTTTTTGCCTCCGTTATTACTAAGCGTTTTAAAGAAACTTCAAGGAACAGCGTGAGTCCCAGCGTAGCAAGAGCTGAGCATTGACGGTTTACGAGACGTGGCTGACAGTTTCTAAAACGGTGGAACCAGTTTTTGACGGATTCAGACAGTTGGTGACAGTTTGGATAGTCACCGTCAATCTTTCCTGGTGCCGGTCAAGTCCTCTTTGAGCAAGCAATATCTGGAACTTTTTTGGAATTGGGTCAAGTTCAACAATTCCTGGGTCAAAGAGGGGACAGAGCGTCTTGGAAGCAAACAGGAAACTAAGTCATGGTGACTTGTCTGTTAGTTGTAACGATGTGTCTGTTGTTAAATATGACATGGTTGATGTTACTGTTTCGCCGTTCAGGGATAATAGGAGCATCAAACTCCCTAAATTAGAACCACGGTGTTTCGATGGAAACCCGGCTGATTATTTACAGTTTGTAAGGGAATTCGAAATCATATTAAGTGGTTTTTATTAAATGATGAAATGAAGTTAATGTATTTGATGAGATATTGCACTGGAGATGCTGCAAGAGCTATACAGTGCTGTAAGTTTATGAAGCCAAAAGAGGGCTACTACGAGGCTATGAGCATATTACGTCAAAGGTTTGGAAGACCTTCGATGATTGTAGGGAAATTATTCGAGGCCATTAAGGATAATGGTGATCAATTACAGGATGACTCCCAGGCACTCACTGAGTTTATGGATAATTTGCTGATTTACTAGAATGCATCGATTTCGATGAATTGCATGAGTGACCTCAACTCGAGTTTTATACTAGAAGTAATAGCAAGACGCCTACCTACTCGACTGCAAAGGAAGTGGGTGAAGATAAGCTCTCGTTTAGAGGATGAGGGTATCGAGCCAAAGTTCGATGACATTCTGAAACTGGTAAATACTAGTGTCAATCAATCTATGAGCAAGTTTGCCAGTATATTGAATCTCACCCCCAGAATAGAGCAGTCTGAGGGTAAAACGCAATCATTGATGACGAAAGGGTCTAAGACTCGTGGATATCGAGAAGGCCCCATGATGTCTAGTAATGCATATAGACCTAGTGAGTGTAACAGGTTTCGTAGTACATCCTCAACAGATAAGTTACAAGATGCAAAACAAACACGGTTGTGCTTTACACGTTTGCAAGAGGTGCATACAAAGGTGAACTGTGAATCAGTGAGCAAGTTTAGTGATAAGCTAAGTGTGAAATCAAGGTCTGACTCCGAAATGTGCGACGATAACGGTGTGGTCAAGAAGCCTGTAGTTGCAGTTAGTAAGCCATTGTTGAATCAAGTTGTAATCAAAAGTAAAATAAAAAAATAAAACTAATGGCATGAACACAGCCAATTTGGGGAAACGAATGGAAATACAGATAAGCGTCCATGAAAAACAGAAAAATAGTGGAAGAAAGGAATCTTGTGAAATATTCAAGTCAACCTCCAGCATGTCTTAGGGAATATTATTGTTTTTTACCTGACTTCGCTACCTTGATTCATCTGAATCTCAGAAATTCACTAGTGTATTCACTCACTTACATAATTTTGCTTGAATTGGCAATCATATGGCATATCAATCGATTGAAGAGGCGCCACCTGCTTTCTCCAATGAGCATTGTCACGTTTCAGTGAATAAGCTGAATAATGTTCGATCATGACTTCATGAAAATCCAAAGGGTTTTGTTTAGATTTTAAACTTACGGAATCGTTTAATCTACTCAATTGCACAGATATCAGTACCAAGAGACACTTTCTGATAAAGGCGCGAAAAATGTAACGCCATCCAAGAATATAATATTACTGGTAATACACGCATCAGAAAACTTTTTTGGACAATTCTATTTAAAAGTCACCTAGGAGATATAAATTTTCACCAAGTCAATATGGAGACCGACTACGTCATTATAGTTACTGAGAATATACGACAAAGCTACACGGGACCCACTGCATATTCCGGCATAATTCGCACATCGCCAATCACACCATTTTCACCAAATCAAAGATGTCATTTAGTCATGTATTTTGAAGGATTTAGGACTAGTTTGCCTATTATCTCCACTTAGAAAAACGTTCGTGGTTGTTGTGTTAACGTTGATACTGATAAACATGTCCTTTAACCCCACGAATGGCTGACTCGTTAGTTTGACCCATCTTAACCCGGGAGCTAGGCTGATCCTAGCCCTACCTCATTCTATTATATTCGAGTGCAGATGACTGCAGTTTGAGAATAACATGTGCACCTGCCGATATGAAAAGTGGCAGTACCTAGTCAAGTGTGCGACTTTTTCTACACACTTTGCTTAATTTCCAAACCACATTCATTTCTGAATTCATTTCAAATTATTTTCATCGTCTTAATTGAATTAAATTGCATCACACCGTAATAGCTGTCATATTTTCTATGTACTGCCTAACTTGAAACTGAACTCAAGAATTACATATTTGTTTGTTTACAGAAGTGGCTTGGACTACCGCTTGCTTTAAATCTTTTAACTGATAAAACTAGTGTGAGGATATAAGCTATAACAATGTGTTCCCGTGAGGTGTTTTCGCGACGTCCCAAGGGAAATTCCAGCTGTGTAAAAAGGTTGATTAAGCACCGAAAATAGCTAAACGTAACATTTGAAATGATTGCAACATTCTCCTAAACACACCGGACTACATATGTGAGGAAATTCAAATCGTGACTGACCACCTGCTTCTTTAAATAGACTGACTCAAAAGCTCAGCAAGTGTGTTTTGCAAAGACACGTGCTTACTTGGTTTAAGCTGTCAATTCTGACCTTGAGTCATCATGTGATTTTCAGATTGTCTGACAAAAGTTGGTCCAGTAGTGTCTAGCCTTCTGAGTAACGTCAGAAACGAAAACACTAAAACAGTACTATTCTTATTTTAATTTATAAACGTAGATGAAGGTTCAGTGAAACTCAATTTATCTCACTTACACTAACGAGCTTATTACGCCTAATTATTTCCAATCACAGTAAAATCAAAAATCTTAACAATATCTTTCGCGTTTATTCATCGTTCACCCATGTGACTGTTCAGTTTTCAAATTTTAAACATTCATTTCTCTCATACTGAATTATTGTATTCAAGTCAGTTATCAAAATCCACTCTACCTGATTAACTTAAAGTTTGGCCATAGATTAATATTATTTTAGGAACCACTGAAAACCACTGGGTACTGGACGGCTGTTTTGTTCTGATCTGGGACTCATCACTTGTAGGCACCCATCAGGGTTCGAAACCAGGACCTTGCGATTTCAAAGCGTGCTTGTAGTCTGTCTGTTTTCGACATAGAACTTTGCACAAATGTGCGGAAGTTCAAGTCGCCACATTCCGTGTAGCACGCGAAGCAAGAGAAGAAAGTACAAGAAAAGCATAATAGAAACAGTGAGCAGAGGTGTGAGACAAAGGAGTAATAAAGAAATACAAAACAGTTTCATTGGAGATCATAAGTCACAAGGAGTGGATGCATCTGCGCCACTGAGAACGATTTTGAGCCATGTCACCAATTGTTTCCAACCATAGATTTTTACCGTCCCGAGGACCCCAGCCTGGAAGTCTACACCTTTCTACGTGGCTTAGACCAACTGTTGTGGATTTCATTGACTGATGCCAAGTTTTTGTTTGACCGCCGCTAGCTTTTTTCCAGCCTGACCCTATATCCGCTAACATAGCTCGTCGAGGGAGGCGATGGCTTGGCATACGTAACACATGTCCTAACCATCTCAGTCTTTGTAGCTTCACGACTTCGTCGATTGATTTCCCCTGTTTACCTAGAACTCTACGCCTAACCTCCATGTTGCTCACCTTATTATGCCACTTTACACGGGAAATAGAACGCAGGCACCTATGATCAAAGACAGCTAGTCTTTTCATGTCTTCCACTCTCAGTGGCCAGGTCTCACAACCATAAAGGAGGACGGAGCGGACTGATGAGCAGTACACCCGCCCTTTGGTCGATAGTCGAACATCTCGTCTACGCCAGAGTCGGCGTAAACTAACAAATGCGAAACGAGCCCCTTGTATTCGTGCTGAGATTTCGTCAGAGATCAGCCCGTTGGGGCTGATGGTACTTCCCAAATAAGTGAAGCGGTCAACGTGCTCTACCACTTCACTTCCTATTTTTAAACTAGGCGTCGATGTAGTCCAGTCCTGTAACATCATCTTGCATTTGGCGGGAGCGAATCGCATGCCAAACATTCGTAGATTGCGGCTCAAGGTGTTTAGAAGACTCTGCATTTCGTCAGCGTCTTCGCCTAGAAGGACTATATCGTCTGCATATTCCAAGTCAACGAGATTATTCCCTGGTAGCAAGTCAATCCCTGAGTCGCTGAAGTCACCTAGGGTTAAGTCCATTAACACATCTATGATGAAGTTGAATAGAAAAGGAGATAATGGGCATCCTTGACGGACACCACTGGTCGTCATCAGTTCAGATGACAGCTCGCCGTAAGCCCTCACCTGGCTGTATGAGTACGAGTAGAGTGCCTTAATCAGTGCAATATATTTTCTCGGAATTCCCTTTACAGCCAAGCATCTCCAGAGAACTTCCCGATCGACAGAGTCGAATGCTGCCTTTAGGTCAAGAAATATAATGACTGTTGGACGCCGGTAGGAATGCCTATGTTCTAGAATCTGTCGGAGGGTGAAGATATGATCAATACACCCTCTTCCTGGTCTAAAGCCTGCCTGGCTCTCTCGTGTTTGTGCTTCCCGAGCACCACTCAGTCTACGCATGATTATTGAGCCTAAGACTTTAGATACTATATTAGTCAAGCTAATCCCTCTGTGATTATCACAGGAAGACTTGTCTCCCTTCTTGTATATGGGGATAATCAGTGACTTACACCAACCCGATGGGACTTCTTCTGATTCCCAGACGCTGCCTAGTACCTCAGTTAATCCGGACAGTAAGCTGTCTCCACCGTACTTAAATACCTCTGGAGTCATTCCATCAGGTCCCGCTGCTTTGCCTAGTTTCAGATTGGTGACAGCTTTAGTAACCTCAGTTAGTGACGGAGGACCTGTATCTATATCCCATTCAGGGAGGTGTTGGATGCTCGGAAGGTTGAGCGTGGCTGTGGGCAAATTAAACTGCTCCTCATAATGCTCTTTCCAACGATCCAGTCGTCTATCCTGGAGCTAATTATAGTGCCATTTTTTTCCGAGATTGTCTCACTGATGATTTGTCTTCTCCCACCCGTTTCCCTGATGAGTCCAAAGAGTTGCCTGGTGTTGCCTATCCTCAAGCTTTCTCCATCTCTTTGGCTTTTGTCGCCCACCACTGTTCACGGTCCTTGCGGAGACTTTTCGTAAGTTTCCTCTTGTGCAGCTTTCGCTCCTCATTGAATTCGGAGCTCGCCGGAATAAGTCTTCTAGCATCTATCAGTTCGGATGAGGCGGTGGAGATCCAGTGGTTTTTACTCACCTTTGGGTTTACCTTATTCACAGCTTTTACAGCTGTATCTATGGCTGCCTGGATATTTTTCCAAGCTTCTTCAGGGTGAGCACAGCTGTCGAACACAGATATGTGTTTAGCTAGTTCTTCCTGAAATACGGATTTAGTTTCCTGATCGAGCTGGGGACGTGATGGTTTTACCGCCAGCTGTTTCCTACGTCCGTTCAGTCGTAAGCACACCCGAGCGCGGACCAGTGCATGGTCGGTATCTACGCACGTGTTCCAGAAGGAGCGACAATCTCCTACCGACCCACGCCAACGATAGCTTATTGCTATGTGGTCTATTTGTGTCCAGCGTTGGTTTGATGAAGGGGGTCTCCAAGTCAAACAGTGTCTCTCCTTGTGTTTAAAGTTAGTGCTTACAAGAAACAAATGATTATCAGAGCAGAACTGTAGGAGACGGTCACCGTTGTCGGTTCGCTGGCACCGGACTCCATAGGTGCCACCGACATCCTTCTCAGATTGACACAATTTCCCTACTTGAGCGTTAAAGTCACCAGCTAGAACGACTATGTCTGAGCGTTTAGCCTTTCCACCAAACTAGACAGCTTTTGGTAGAACTCATCCTTCGTTTCATCTGAACTGCAGTCAGTGGGGGCGTAGGCGGAGATTACGAAAAGGCATCGGCGAGTAGTGCAGTCCTTCCTCCTTCTTACTGATCCGTTCAGGCGGACAGCACACATTCGGCTATCTACCGGGATCCAGTCAAGCAATGTCTTTTCTGCCCTAGTACTCAAAGCTATCCCTACGCCAGCTAATCCTCGTGAACTAGCTGTGGCATCTCCTGACACCCTCAGGGTGAATTTTGCAGATTCAACCTGTTGGCCAGGTGGGGTTAGGTGAATAACCACACTTGGGTCTTGTATGCGTGTTTCTGAAACACAGCATACATCAATGGCTCGTGATGCCAGGGTCTTGGCTAGTGATGCTTGTTGTCCTATTTGGCAAAGTGTCCTAACATTAAGAGCTCCTATATGAAATTGGTGGCGCGGCTTTAAGAGGCTGTCGGTGGTGGTTTTTTGGCTTCCATCGTTTTTAGTGGACGCAGAGTGGAGAGGAAGTGGAGAGCTATCAAGTCGAGGAGTTGCATCAGTGGAAGGAAGGCAAGATGATAGAGATGAAGATGAAGACAAAGATGAGTGAGTAATAGAGAGGTTTCGTGTGCATTTCGGATTGTGAGGGCGATTGTTACTTCCCGGCTGCCCACACCGTGGAAGTTGGTTGCGTGACCGCAGAGCCCAGGGGACAACTGCTTGAGGCCGGTCACACGCGGCCTGTTTTTGTTCGTTCTTTTTTGTTTGGTGTGTCTCAGTAGCAGATTTATCACTCCCGCCCTGTGACACGGCAGCAGGAAGCGCGGTCGTTGTTAATCCGGGCCACGGCCGATCCGGCATGAAATTTTGTAATTTTGTATTGGACATGATGTTGGATTGGGTAGCTGCTTTTTGTTTAACCGCTATCCAAACAACCTGCCTGGCATGGTAGAACCTCAAGAGACATAAGTCTCAGCCAGTATAGCTTGATTAGGTCATTGCGGTGTTCAAGCCCGACCACCACGTCAAGGTAGCAGCTTTCGGTCGGGTGCTTGTAGACCATTCAGCCACTGGTATCCGACTTAATTGCACACGAATTCTAACTTCTACCGATCTGTGATTCTAGCACCACCACCAGCTAATGTCATCGAGGAGTATTTGTCGTCACTTCCGACTGAGTTAACACCACTGGTCACGACTTCTCACTGCCTATAAAAATAAATTAAATCATAAATCCGAAACATACTGATAAAAGGAGCGGTTGTGAATAGACAAAATAATTATCTGGTGTTAATGATGACTTCTTAAGAGTTTCGTGACTGTGTGCTGCAGTAAACTTGCAAACTATGACAAAATATTTATTCAGAGTTGTTCGATTTCTGATAATTCGTTAGTTGAATTTAGCTCATAATAAAATCTGCTTTCAATGTAAACACCATAGACCTGTTTTTGTGGAAAGAATTGGATTTGACAAAAGCTGACTTCATCTAAATTGAGGTGAAACTCTATGTTCTACTCGAAACGCAAAGGAATAGTAATGATAATAATCCCATACACAAAGTCTTTTGCATCATTTTTTCAGGATGTTTTTGAACATATCGTTCATTTATATGCAGTCCATAATCAGAATGAATAAGACTCAGTCTGAAAGTTGTGGTGGACCTTTTACTCTGTTAGTTTAGTTACCCAAATTCAAATAGAAAATAATATACCAAATCAGTTTAGTTACGGGAAGAATGTATTAAAGTTTGGTTACTTGGGTTTACAAAGATCCAAAGTCCACAATAAACATAATAAACTCCAGGTGCTGCGGGAAGACTGCTCCAGTACTAATTCTCCAATGTTGACGTTACCGGAGGTCGACCAAAGTACGTAGGAAGAACTACGGTGCTCCTGCAAAAATTTGAGATAGAAAGCAGGTGATTAGGATTGATCGACGGCAGTTGAGATGGTGGAGAAGACGGAGAGTCGAAGGCAGAAATATATTTTTATTCAAAACCCGAGGTAAAATTCAAAGTACAGAGTTTATGGTTAAAACAAAGTGGTGTACAATATGTTCATTATTTACATAGTAGTAAAATTTGGATAAGTTTATTTTTGAGGACTCCACAAAGTCTCTAATGTTCTAGTGGTTATTATTAATCAGTTACCGTGATATCTGATATTCAATCTTCTTTAGCATTCCATACATACCGAGTGGAACATAGCGCTTCAAGCTTTGAAGTTTCACTGGCGGCAGTGCTGTTTATGCTCAGTGGGGTTGTCACTTTCATGCTCAAACTACCCTCTTTTTGACCTGTCTGTCTTCTGGTAAAATAGGCCAGGTTTAGCAATGCATAAGTTGAGAATCGATTCGGGACCTTCTACGTGGCTGGTGAGTATTCTACTATTCAACTAACAGTGAAAGATGTTCAGTTTAGTACTATATATTCATACATATTATCATGTTCAAGTTTTGAACTCTTATCTACTGACAACCTATTCACATTATTCCTCCTGGAAAAACATGTTTTCAATAACATTTATTTCGTTACTGTAGAACATAGCGAAGCTATCGAAATGGATACTTTTTGTTCACTAGTCAGTGCTTATAAGTGTTCTTGTAAATCCTTAATGTTCCCTAATCAAAGATGTTTTGCAGACTTAGAAGTCAGCGTGGAATTCCTGAAATTATGAAATTATATTCTATATATAGCAGGTCCTTTTGTCGTTTTGTTAAGTGAGTGTATTCATTTAAAATTTCTCTTGTGTCCACTAGCCTACTTATTTTTAGTAAGTAGCAAAGTCCAATATTTAGAATTTATTTCAGCAGTGTTGTATTCAACAGTATTATCAAAATTTACATACAAGGGATCAGATTACATTCTAAATTTAAACTAAAATATGCTATTTGTTTTCATTATTGTTTCGATTGTTTAGAGTTTAAACACTTTTAAAATTATTTACATTGATTTCATAATGCATACCTTTAAACTATTTAACCACGTTGAGGTATGTTGATAATCCATTTCAGATAGACAATTTAACTGTTTGAGCACAGAATGACTAATTAATCTAGATTAATCATGTTTCTGCCAATGTCAAAGCATGTTTATTCTGTGGAATGCCATAGCTCGAATGACATATGGATTCCACTTAAAGAAAATTTATTTACTGGCTTGAACCTCAGCTTAATTTTTTGTGTTTGCCTGCATAGACTTGTATTAGAAGTGATCTATCAACAATAAGAATCTTGTGAAAACTGACAAATTTCCACCCAATTTTTCGCCTATTTTCACCTCCTAGGAATTTATTAGAAGAAGAAGAATACGAAAATCTCGGAGTAGTTTGGTATAAGTGAAGTTCGTTCGATTTAAAATGGTATTGTAGTAGTAGTAGTAGTAGTAGTAACTTGATATATATTTATGATTGCCTTGGCTTCTGAGTGAAACATACGGCTTCAACAGAACAGCTGACTTTTGTTTTGTTCTCTCAAGTCTTCTTCAGCTGGCTTTACAATTTCCCATAAGCCTGTACTTACTACAATCACATGAATTTACTCGTCACGCAACTTCATAATTTACTTTGTATATTTGTTTCCTCTCCCTTGATATTCATTGTAATTTTCCATATATCCGGTATAGAGGTGGTATCGTATTGATTACACGTGTTTGGTATTGATCCGATAAGCAAAGATTCATTGATGAACCTTTCTCTCCACCCTTTCCCAAGTGAATGTATTGTAATGACCCAGCTCTTTTCTAGATTGTTTAACTGGGCAGGGTCAGTCATTGTAGCCCTAGCCAAATTCCCATGTTCCGATAGTTCGACTTACCCATATCTACAAGTGTGACTCATGTAACTGACCTCGCATTGATCGTGTGATATTTGATAAATTATATTGTTTTTCTAAATTGGAGCTATTGGGTCCATTTAAACCGAAAAAGGTCGTCTCTAAGTGGGTAAGTCGGTTTAAATGCCACACTAATTCCACCATCATTAAGAATCATATGTAGGGCCTGAAGATGTTGTCTAGCAGCATAATGAAGGTTTGGCAACTGAACCATCCAGCTCCGAGAAATATAACCACACCAAAATCTACCTGGATTGTTTGTCTGCTGACTATACTGAATGGCTTGGTAGCGTCAATATCAAATCTGTAGTCTGGAAGATGCTTTGTTATTGAAGGTTTTAGTACTTTGACTTCAACTATTTACGATTATTCAAGTGTTGGTTTGTAGGGATTTGATTGGTTACAGGATTTCATCATGAGCTGACATTGGTTAGAGAACCACTGGAAAACCAGCTAGGATTACTTTAGTAAATGCTCTATTGTACAAGTAGACAATCACCTTCCCTACGTCTCGGCCTACGTCTCAAGGGAACAACAAAGGAGCTCCATTCTCCTCAAGTTTGCCGAAGCAATTTCTGTCAAACGCTTGAAACCAGATTTATGTTTTCAGAAAGAAGCAGTTATTAGTCTTTCCTTACCCACCTGGTAACTGGATGTCTCTTTTTATCTCCCATCTGATTACGTAATCTTTGTCTTTAACCTCACCCTCCTTTTATAATCTGTAATTTTGCTTGCCTCTTGTTTCTATGATTTGAGTTCAACTCAGTACATTATTACCTAGTCACTATGCATCTAACGCACATCTCATCTTTATTATGTAACTCCCTTACTATTATATGCATACATTTATTTTGTTTTAACTTGAACTGCCTGTGTAAAAACTATATAAGCGCAATTTTCTGAGCACTGTTTACTAATTGTGGAACTTTCTGTCAACTGACAACATGTAAAATTTGCCAGTATGTTAAAATGTTTCTGTACGTAAACCTCAAAATTTATTTAGGCTGTAAGCAGCTGAGCTGATGAGAAGCCAACGAAATAAGTAATGATGGTAGCATATTATTCTGCACAAACCACCACTGTTTTCTCGCTTTATTCAAAAAGAGTGAACAGAATGAGATGGCTGCGGTGTAGTTGTGTTCTCTGAGCTGGATGGTTTAGTTGAGGTGTTTTGATTGTTCAAGATCACTGAAAGATTATTCAAACATTTTGGAATTATTATCTCCCACAAGCCAGTAAATTCACTTCTGTCGGCTGTAGTGTCAACCAAAAGACTTGACAGTGTGAAAGAAGACAAAACCAACATCATCTACAAGATAAATTGCGACAACTGTAAAGTATATTACATTGATCTAAGTGGATGCCCTCTTAGTCTTTGCATCCATGAATATAAACTGGCCATCAAAAGACACGATATCCACTCCCTAATAAAGTTGTAAGTAGAAAATCAAGGACACCAATTCTTTTGGGACGATATTCAATTCTTAGACAGAAAACACCAAAAACTCCAGAGAATTTCTAGAAGCCTGGTATTCAAATGAATTGACAGTCAACAGACACTCTGACATAAAGAAGATTTACCAATCGTCAGAAGAAACTTACATGAACAAAAGGTCACCTTTCAGTTGAAAGAAATACCAAATCAAGTAGACTATATGGTGAGAAAACATACAGAAACAACCGAATGCACTCAGGGTTACCGGAAGTGGTGACTAGTAAACTCGTGGAGAATTCTAAAAGCTTCCTTCAAATTGAAGTATACACTGCAGATGTTGTCTAGGAGGATAATGAAAGTTTAGCAACTGAACCATCCAGCTCCGAGAAATATAACCACACCAAAATCTACCTGGATTGTTTGTCTGCTGACTATATTGAATGACTTGATAGCGTTAATATCATGTCTGAACTTTTTCGGTAGTCTGACTTCAACTATTTACGATCATACGAGTAGACGATCACCTTTCCCTACTGTTTGAAGTACATACTCACTTCAAAGTTTGATGAATTCATTAAAGTCTGCATCATCAACAGTTACTTTTTTAGAAAGCAGAAAGATTGACCGAAGAAATATCTACTTTTCAATTAGATCCTCATATCTTGCTATACTCTAATATACACCTATAGCATTTTTATCACAATACACAACAATTCGCCAATCAAGTGGCCATGTGTTTGCTAACAATAATTAGTCAGTGTCATCATGTCAAGCAGTGGGGTGATAATTAACGAAGAAAATTAATCCACACAATTAAAGGGTGGAAATGGTTACAACACGTGGATTGTATAATGCATAATTATGGAAAAATGAAGAGCAATTGAGGAATAAGCGCGTGGACAGGTTGATTACGTTACAGATTGGTAAAGAAAATAAAACAATTTGGACAATGATAATTTGTAACTAAAGTCGAAGTGATCATAAGAATAAAGTAGTTTTTACTTTTTTTCCTTCACGTTCCCAGTAGAACATAGGGCGCCTTCAAACCAGTGGCTTGAAGTTCCTGTAGCAGTGTTTAATTCTACAGAATGGGGTTGCTAGCCTGTCTCATGCCCAACCTTTCCTCTTTACCAGCATTATTTCTGGCTTAGCGAGGTAAAGGAGTGCTCTGGCGGCTGGGGACCGGTCCCCCGGACCATGGTTATGGTTGGCGAGCGTCCCAACCGAAGTATCAACACTTACTGCTTGTTTTAATTTGGTATCGGGAAGTAAATGTCACCAATTCAATTAAAAGTAAAGCTTAAAATTCTCAGACTAAACTAATTCCACAGAGATAATCAGTTAGCTAGCTAACACTTTTTGTTGTTGTTGTCATTGTTCTTGTTTGCTTTAAATGTTGATTAATTGTAGGCAGATAAACCAAATGAATTATTTTAAAACAACAAAAAATAGAAACCCTCATCAAATTACAATGAAATGAACATTAAATTAAACAAGATAAACATGATAGAACACGTTGAAGAGAGAAGATTATTGTATGTAGATAGCTCATTTTGAAGAATGTCACTGGATTGTTAAACACGACGCCTAGTTTTTAATATGATACATTATTTCACTTCTGATGTAATTGTAAACATTGAGATGTATGTAGAGTAAGAAATAAAACAGAATACCATCATTCATCTTCAATGAATATTAATTAATTAGTTCTGTCTTATAGCGTTTTGAAAGTCACACACACACACACCTTGACAGATGTCAAAACAGCATCTCCTATGAAAGTACCCTATTAAATCATGGGGGATATGACTGAATGTGTTACAACATTGTTTTTAATAACTGACGTCATTGTTAACGTCAGCTGTCAGTTATTACTTGCTATGTGATTGTAAACAATTGCTTTATTCTGTCACGCTGACTCTCTCTCTCTCTCTGTCTCTTATGTACACCTTATTATTATCTTCAACGCATCATTTGCACAGATCTTCTGTGTTGTACTACGACTTCTGGCCTTCCTTCATCATATTGTGTTACTTTGTATTCCATTCACGTCTTCTGTGATTCTCTGCAACACTGAATCATTTTCTTTCTCTGATATTAAATCTATCTCCCGGATTTTTAACGTTTTATGCCGATGAAAGTCTCTTTATATATATACTACTGATGAATTTTATGAGTAGCACAGGCCACACTATGTTTATAATGGAGTGAAAATAATATACTTCAACGTTTAATAACAGTAACAGCTTTATCCTGGACGGTGTTTATAAAACGTGCAGAATTATCAACAGAAATTTATAGTTTGATTGGTTGGAGGATTTCACCATGAGCTGATATCAGTTAGAGAACCATTGGAAGACCTTAGAGGAGTACTGAACGATTGTGTCGTCCTATTTCGGTACTCTTCATCATTACGCACCTACTGGGATTCGAACCAAGGACCTTCTGATTTTAAAAGAGAGTTTGTAGACGTTTAAGCCACTGTGATCAGATCCTGTGGCAAGCCCATAAACGCTAACTTCTGCCAATTAATGACATAGCGCGACCACTTCGCAAGTGGATTGGGTCCCAGTGGCTTAATGGTCTAAGGGCTCGCTGGCCTTGTAACCAGAAGGTCCTGGGTTCGAAGCCTGACGGTGGGTGCATGCTGATGAAGAGTCACAAATTAGGAGGACGAAACAGCTGTTCAGTACTTCCTGCAAGTTTTCCAGTGGTTCTCTAACTGATATCTAACCAAAAACCCCTACATTCCCGTACTTGAAAAATTTTCGCATGATATTTTCTCTTCTTCTGGGATCTTCAGGTAGAATAGTAATTGACAGAAGGTCACGTTGGACAGTATCGTCTAACATGAAACTCATTCCAGCTTCTTATGATATTTCTTTCTCGTCTGCTTCCCGAAAGTCATGACATTTAGCTGAAAAGTGCATGAGTACATTATGAGATCGAGAGACTGAAAGGTAGTTAGTTTTATTTCTAAGGGAACAGTCATCTCATGTATTGGGATGCGTAGCCACCCACAGTTATGCTCCCTCTCAAGTTTAGCAGAAACTCGTGAATGAGAAGTCTGTAAACATGTCAAATACTCGCGAGAATAAGCTGCACCACTAGTGGTTCATATTTCCATAGGCTAAAACAGTGTGAAAACCGAACTAGCAAACAGGTGGACAGAGTATAGCTCTTAGGCTTTCATTGTTTTACTGGACAACATCTTCAGGGCGTGCTTCCACCTGAAGTGAGCTCTGTAGAATTTTTTCATGAGTTTATCAATCACCTTCCCTGATAACCTTGAACACGACTCGTTATTTCTGGATATTCCTTCACCCTCCAGTACACTCATCTTATCTTTGATAGGATCCAAAAGAGTGGTCATTGAAATATTGTCGAATAGGTATGCGTTAAGATCACAACAAATTTCAGGGTTATGGTATTTAATGTTATGGAGTAAACTGCCATTTACATTTTCCTGCTTAAAAGTTGATATAAGTATAAAACTTGGGTACTGTGGTAGAGCACAACTCCATTATGGATAAGATTTTTTTCTGATAAATCACACAGTGATGTACAGTAATATTAAAAGTTGATAAATTTATCAATTATACCAGAATACACAATGTGTAAAATGCATTTTCAATGGTCACATTTTGAGTTTGTTTAGGGATTTCTTCACTAATCAACTTAAGTAAAATTCACTGATGATATTCCTGACTGTGGTGTGCAATGGGTCATGCAGAAGACAGTCAGCAGTGAGAATTCAGGAACAAGTTAGACCTACTGGGAGATGTTGGCAGCTCTGAACTTATCTCTTACGTCACACAAACTCGAAGACTTAACAGAAGATATTGTCAGCGAAGGCAGGATTTCAAATAACCACAGAGAATCAACCAATCAAATCCCTACAAACCAACACTTGAATACCAATGAGATGCTCACTGGCGACTGGCCATATTCAGGTAGGTAGTTATCTGGGGTTCTAGTGAGAAGTCGTAACCATTAGGGTGCAGCTGGTCGGGTGTGAGGACAAATACTCGCCGAAGACATTGGCTGAGGTCGCGCTATATCGTGAATTGGCGGAAGCTAAAATTCGTGGGCCATTGGATCGGGTCCCAGTGGCTTAATGGTATACGAGCTCTCCCTGTAGTCAGAAGGTCTTGGGTTCGAACCCCGTTGGGTGCGTACTGATGAAGAGACCCAGGCAAGGACGAAACAGCTGTTCAGTACTCTATTCTTCTATTTTTTTTCTATTTTTGATTACAGCTTGATTCCACACCGTATTTTTGATATAAGTATGGAATTTTCAGCGTGGATATCGGTAGCCCAAAGTTCGCAGGCCGACCATAGATATCAGGTGTGCGTCGGCGAGGGCTCGAACCCGGGACCATGTGCATGGTCGGCGAGAGTCCTAACCACTGTGCCATCGACGCACAGGTTTTTCAATGGTTCTCTAACTAACGTCAGCTCACGATGAAATCCTGTAAACCAATCAAATCCCTACAAACCAGCACTTGAATCACAGAGAAGATGGAAATGATGAAGATGACCAACCGAGAACAGAAATAAACACCAATCATTATCAAGGGAATAAATTCAAAAGAGATCAGTTGCTTCAGTTATTCAAGCAAAATCCTTTTAACTAAAGGCAGATGACACGGATATGGATGTCGAAACCACAATTAAAAAACCAAGCGAGACCTTCATCACTCTAAAATCAGTTTGGAAACTTTCTGCATTCAGCTAAATAGAACGAAATTAAAATTTTCAACACCAGTCTTAAGTAAATCAGTTCTTTTATAGGTTTAGAAACTTAACCATTGTGCCATTAAAGCATTTCTAACAGACCATTACAAACCTTTATGAATAGCTGCCACTTTTACTGGCTCCATACTGGAGATCAAATGGCCAGCCGGCTAGAAAGAATTAGCAACAAGATACTCTGGGAACGAACAAATCGAAAACCTGTTGCCCAATAAATATTCTGAATGAAACGGTGATGAATCCCACACACACACACACACACAGAGGAGACCGTTGAGTGACATCGTGTGCCGATCATTTCCACGAGTAGAACCTGAGTGGGAAACGATGAGTTGGGCGTCCCAGGGTGAAGTGGTTGAAATCATCTGGGAGGGAGATGAGAGTTTTTTGATGGTCATGTGACTGCTTGAAGATGACTTCAGTAGACAGGGCAAAATGGAGATTTTCTGTTAGAGCCCTATGTTCCATTCACAACCAAAAAGAATAATCATAATAATGAATGCTAGTGTAGTTTGTGAGCATCTAAGAGCCCCGCTTTGTAACCTGAAGGTTCTGATATGGATTCCTCGTAAAGCTATTGATGACCACTACTGAAGAGTTTCAAACCAGGATGAAACATCTGTCCACTTCTCATCAGTTTCTCAAAGATTCTGTAAATGATGTTGGTTTCTAACGAAATCTACCATATCCGTTGTAACAGACTGTTAAGTAGGAGAATAAATAAGCCGACAGATTATTATCTACCGTACAGATCTGTCAAACTTTGGGTGTGATACAGAGTAATGTTTGAATCACCTTAGTTTATTGTTTATTTTTTTGTATACCTTACTGGTTCTATTCCGTTTAAGTTATCAAACAGGATACTGCAAGATTATACATGAATTGGTAAGATATTTATTTAAAAATACAAGTTAAGAAGAATTTTAACAGCAGCATAACTGTTTTGAGAAAGCAAATAAACAAAAGAAGGTTTAGAGTTAATTATCAGCTATAATTCTATTAAATACTAACAAGTAAATCAAAGATTTCTAACCTCACAGAAAGTTTCACAGATATCTAAAAGCTTTTTATCAGAAATAAACCAATAGTGATTTGTCAAATGATCTTAAAATAAATCCCTCCATATATCAATCAGGTTGTTAATTTCACTTTCAGACACAAGCACAACTTACATGAACTGGTTCGTTTGCATGATTCGGCTATCATGGATGGTACTAAAGTTGAAATTAAGTCGAAAGTTAAATATCTTATCATTTCAATTTCGCTGAGATTTTACAAATATAACTTTATAAATATCTTGGATTGTGTTTTTCCGCTGATATTTGTGTTCTTCACACGTCATGCTGATTTCCAGAAACGCATTTCGTCTGAAGTTCTGTGTAAGGAAGTTAAGATAATCTGTTATCACTCAGTCATTCACTACTTTTAGAGTTTGTTAATTCATGTATTCTACCTATTCTTCTTTATTGCTCCTCCCTAGTCTTTCCCGAACTACTTGAGAAAAACGTTTTTAGAAGACGGAAAGATTGATCGAAGAAATATCTACTTTTCAATTAGATCCTCATATCTCGCTATACTCTAATATACACCTATAGCATTTTTATTACAATACACAACAATTCGCCAATCAAGTGGCCATGTGTTTGTTAACAATAATTAGTCAGTGTCATCATGTCAAGCAGTGGGGTGATAATTAACGAAGAAAATTAATCCACACAATTAAAGGGTGGAAATGGTTACAACACGTGGATTGTATAATGCATAATTATGGAAAAATGAAGAGCAGTTGAGGAATAAGAGCGTGGACAGGTTGATTACGTTTATTATTATTTTTATTATTATTGCTCCCTTGGGTTCCTAGTGGAACATAGGGCTTCAACTGCACGTCTCCATTTTCTTCTGTCTTCTGCTATACTTTTCGCCTGCATCCATGTTAATCCATATTCTTTCAACTCCTCTTCACACGATCTCCTCCATGTCACCCTTGGACGTTCCACACTCCGCTTCCCTTTCGGGTTCCACTCGAGGGCTTGGCGCGCGATGTCACCCAGCGGTCTCCTCAGCGAGTGTCCGATCCATCTCCACTTTCTCCTGCATATTTGTTGGGCGATTGGTTCTTGCTTTGTTTGTTCCCATAATTCCTTGTTGGTGATTCTTTCCGGCCATCTGATCTTCAGTATTGAGCGAAGACAGTTGTTAATAAAGGTCTGCAGCCTTTTGGAAATATTCTTTGTGACCCGCCAAGTTTCTCATCCGTATAGAAGAACTGATTTTGCGTTTGTATTGAAAATCCGAATTTTGTTGTTGATGGTGGCTGAGTGACGAAGATTTCCAGATTGATTTCAGGTTGATGAATGTGTTTCTCGCCTTCCCGATTCTCGCGCGATTTGACATCGTCGTCCGCTCCTCCTATAGTTGAGACAATGCTCCCTAGATAAGTGAATGAAGTAACCTCTTTCAAATCCCTCCCGTTGATGGTGATTGACGTTGGATGTTGTTGCTCTTGTTGGTTGGTTATTTTCATAACCTCCGTCTTGTCTATGTTTACCTGGAGTCCTGTCTTTGCTGCTTCTTCGACCAGTTTGTCGGTTTGTCGGTTGATTACGTTAAAGATTGTTAAAGAAAATAAAACAATTTGGACAATGATAACATGTAATTAAAGATGAAGTAGTCAGAAAAATAGTAATAATATCTACAAGGTGGATAATGAGCATAAGGTTGAGGTTAATACTGCATTTAAAATTGTTTATCGCATTCCTACTGACCCTAATTTTGCTTTACGAGTTCGTCTTCTACAAACAGCTGAAGTCATTGGAAAACATCTGAAGAAGCCGAACCTGTGTGTTCAGAAGAAATTTGTACAGTCACTTTCCGTACGTTGGCCATTGCTACATGAATGCATAAACCGGACTACTTCGTCCCAATCCCCTAAACCTTTAAAAATTATAATTATCCAAGTTATTTTATTTTTTCTGACTATTTCATCTTTAATTACATGTTATCTTTGTAAAATTATTTTATTCTTATAACCCTTCAGCCTTAGTTACACGTTATCATGCTCCAAATCTATCTATTTTTCTTTAACAGTCCGTTACGTAATCAACCTGTCCACGCTCTTATTCCTCAACTGCTCTTCATTTTTCCAAAATTATGCATCATGCAATCCACGTGTTGTAACCATTTCCACCCTTTAATTGTGTGGATTAATTTTCTTCGTTAATTATCACCCCACTGCTTGACATGATGACACTGACTAATTATTGTTAGCAAACACATGGCCACTTGATTGGCGAATTGTTGTGTATTGTGATAAAAATGCTATAGGTGTATATTAGAGTATAGCAAGATATGAGGATCTAATTGAAAAGTAGATATTTCTTCGGTCAATCTTTTTGTTTCTAAACGTCTAAATGGGGATTTTTTCTATGTTGAAAGACTGTTTTACATTGCAAAGGTCACCGAAGGCTATGGGTAGGGCAAGTAAGGTGTCACTAAACGATCTTGTAAATAATTTTGTAGACAGACATATAGAGCCACGTGTGTTGGTGGCACAGTGGTTATGTAGGGGACTGTCAGGAGAGCTCAGTAACATTATAAATATGCGAATAAAAATCCAAGTCAATGAGATAATAGAGTAACAATATATTATCAAAAAAATGCAGAAATACGTTATATTAATAAAAAAGGTTACTTGGATATAATGTTAAAGTTCGTTGCTACAAATTATTATTATATAATATACGGGAGAGTTCATTGTTGGAATTCCGTTTGATGGTAGATGCTGTGGACCGGTTGTAGAGTTGTCTTCAGATAAGGATAATAGACTCCTGAAATAAATACAAAGTATACAACACGGTATGAGTGGTGCAAGTAAGCAGTAATGGCCAGAGGGAAGGCAAAGCTTCCAACAGTATAGTGTATTTCGAATGGTACACGGAAGTTATATATATTTAAACATGAATCGTTTTAAACAAAAATCATGTACATTGTCTCTAATTTCAACAACTAACAAAAAGTGTACAATCATATTGTTACGTACTCCACAGTTGGGACTCTCGCCGACCATACAAATGGTTCGGGGTTCAATCCCTTGCCGACGAATACCTGATATCTATGGTCGGCTTGCAATATTTGGGCTACCGATATCACATGCTGAAAATTCCATACCTGTACCAGAAAATACGGTGTGGAGTCAAGCGGTAATAAAAAAAATAAATTAACCAGGACTATTATAATAAAGGTTTTTGTATTTCCCAATGAATGAAAAACAAAACGATATTGTTTTTACTGACGTTTCGCTATTTAATGCTAATAGCTTTATCAAAGCATTATAACCAGGATTATATTTTCAGATTCTGAGTATCCTATCGATACCCATCTCACTCCGTGCATCTCATCATGTAGGACTAGAAGCAACTGTGTAATGAAAAGAGAAAATTCGATGCAATATTGTATTATATGCTGAAAATTCCACATTTTTTTCAAAAGCCTTGTTTCAACTAACGACATTATCATTTCTAGCATTCTCAAAGTCACATTTTATTGATATCTACATAATGCATATATCTTAACAACATGTAGGAAGATTATTTGATCTAGATTTCGTCACTTTCAAAGTTAACAGCACACTTAACTAGAAAAAAGGTACACCGGCTGTGTTCTTGGGTATTCCTTTCGTATAACACTGTCCAAGTCGTTAAACCTGAAACCCGCAGGCGACTAGTCAACAAGTTTATTATTCAACTTGAAGGTCATAATCCATATCAACTTCCAGATCATGAGATTTGTAGGGATTTGGAATGAATTTCAATCGTTGGATTTCCACAACGAATCAATACCACTTAGAGAGACCACTGAAAACCAAAAAGCACTTGAAAGCCTTTTCGCTCTATTTCGGGACTACCCGACACTGCATGCCCACCATCTAACCAGGGATCAAAACCGAAGTCTTCACGAGTCATTGAATTCCAGTCAAAGTGCTAGAAAGGTCAGCGAGCTCGGTTTTATCACTTGATGGTCCCAAGTTCAATTTCTCGCAGAGTATTGGATCCACACCACCGAAGAGTCTCAAACAGTATACGGTCAGTTTGATGACTGTTACTGTCTTCTAAAGAGTATCAAAGTGGAGACAAAGTCAAGGTTTAATCATTTTCACTTTTATAATGATGAAATCTAATTTGAAATTATGTCACATGAATATGAATCGATGAGTGACTCATGATAAGGATCACTACTGACCTCGTTCAAAGACAAAAGCAAGCCTTGCTAAGCTTTTAATTCAATTGTGAAACAAATCAAATACTCATGTTAAGAATTATATTACAACTCCAAAATGAATAGATTCGATTATTTTCGTAAAAAATGAAATCAACAGAACTTCAAAGGTGTGCATCAAACAAAACTATTTATTCCCTATTCTTAATCACCTTAAGATCTTTTATATTTCAGTTTTAAATAAAATAATTAAAGCTATTGAGACTACTCAAAACTGGATCAAGTCGATTCAGTTCTCTGACCTGCCAGTTCGTGTACACCAGTTATGAGTTTGGCTCGCAAATGAGCGAAATTCCCTTCCAACAATTAGATCATTTCGATTTGGCTATCAGGCACCACCCCTAGACACAAGTGGTGCCCAACTGATCATGTCAGCCAATAAGGGAGACAAACTATCACTTAAGGTGGCACATAACTAACTTTTTAATTGATTCCCTGAGTTCCGAGCAAAGCATAGGACTTCAAGCGTTTTGTTTTGAAGCTTTAGTAGCAGTGGTCTTACCGTATGCGGTTGCTAGCCCCATGCCCATTCTGCTTTCTTTTTCTGTGCTCCTACCGGTTAGTAAACTAAGAAAGTTTTAAGGGTATGTCGGCAGAGAATCAGACCTGGAACGTCTACCGAAGGACCACTGATACAACTCATCGTCTTTTGTGTAGTTTTTTGACATTATCATCAAAATGTTTCCCATCAATAACTATACAACATTATTTCTACTGAGTGTATCAAAATAAACAGTTGAATTCATCGAATTCTTAAGGAGAGAATTACTAATATTCTTGTGATTGACGTGTGACTCATATAGTTAAAAAAAACAACAAGTAATTTACGTTTCTTGAATCCATTCTACGATAAATTTAACCCCGCCTACTAATTATTTACCTTATTACGCAGAGTCCCTGATTATGGAGGAGAAATATTTTTAGTAGTAAAAAAAATATTAAAAAAAAATATTAAACCCCTGTAACAGAATGATTCTTTGGAAAATTCCTCCTGGACAATCCATTTGCAATATTCATACATATTTGGATGTTTCAAATAAATTTGCACGTATTCTCCTATTTTCTTCTAAGCTATGTATTATTATCCTAACTATTGTGTATCACCTACTGACTTAATCCTTATTATTTGTCTTTGTTCCTGTAGATTGGATAATGCGACAGACAACGGGCCAGGTAAGCAGGAAACAGGCACGACTTTCCACCATTTAAGGTGTTGGTGTTTATGATGAATATGTCTGTTACAAGAATGATTAATCACAAGAACAACTACAACAACGACAGAAGATGAATTAAAAAATATATATGTATACTCCCACTTAAAAATAAATTCTTTCTATTCAGGCAGAATAAAATTGCATAAACAGACGAATATAGACTATTCATTTCAACTTAATGATAATAATAATAGTAATGATTAATTCATGCGATGATACGTAGAAATCTTTGTTAAATGTAAATTCCAGTATAAAGTACTTCTACATGTGTTAATCTGTAGTGTTCTAAGTAAGTCTGCATAGAGTAGAGTAGCTTAGAGTGGATTGGAGTGGAGCAAATGATTGTACACCTACTTATTCTTTTATATGTTGTAATTATTGTGATTGACAGGCTTAAAATGAAATGAAATCAATAGTACATAGAATTAACTCACTCACATTACGAGATAATTACGAAATAATGAATGCAATAATCTTAAAAGATTCGTAATCGAATACTAAGTATACTATTATAATTTATTATCGTCCCCTTGAATTCCCCAGTGGAACATACGCCTTCAAAAGAATATCTCCAATTTATCCTATTCTCTTCAGTTGTTTACTTCCTACAGGCTCTTATCGCCTCCATGTGACCCTAAAACTCATGCCTAACACGCCGTTCCCTATTTGGCCTTCCATTGGTGCAATGGCCTGCCAAGCAATTTCATCTAATGGTCTCTTCAGTATGTTTCCGATCCATCTGTATTATCCTCGGGATATTTCTTGAGCAATAAGTTCTTCGTTGGTTCGTTACCAGAGTCATTTGTTGTTAGACCTTTCTGGGTGGCTATCTGATCTTTAGTATGAAGCTAGCAAAGTTGTCAGCTGTTGATAAAATTCTGCAGTATCCTGTAGAAAGTGTTATTCGTGTCACGCCAAGTTTCTGACTCATATAGAAGAAGTGACTGACTGACTTAACATCTGTGTTGAAAATCAGAACTTGGTTCTTTATGATTAGTGTAGAAAATTTCCAAACTGATTTCATAGTGTTGAAGGTCTACCATGCCTTCCCAATTCTGGTTTTGATATTACTATTCGTGCTGTCGCCTGTAGTTGGAACATACTGTCTAGATAAGTGAACGGGGTGACCTCTCTCAAATTTATTCCATAGATAGTGCTTGTTCTGTTCATGGTTCTGCATCCTTGTGCATCTTTTATTCTCTTCAGAATGATGCAAGTTAGTACTTTACTTGGCGTGGACAAGGCACTCAATTAATGGCATCGAAATTAAGAAAAAAACAATAACTAAGATATTCTTTGCCACGACACCAACAACATGAAACACCGGTTAAGATTAATGGGAGGAGATTGGAGACTATGGTCAGTTGAGGATTGTAGATATTAGGACAAAGTGAAAGTGTTATGTTGAAACCCTATGTTCTACTCGAAACTTAAGGTAGTAATAACAACATATCACATCTCTGAATTTTGATTCTATTCGCTGCATTAATGCACACTGTTTCAAATGCATGTGCTAACATTTCATTATGTAGTCGGAAAAGCCAGATGAGAATTCACCGAAAATGCATATTTGCTTGCTTAAATCGCATCCTATATTTATCATAATACTTAAATTAATGTCTAAGACCACAATATATTCCCTTTGTTGTTGTATAGGCATTTTCCGCCATAATAATCGGTTATATTAAAAAAAAATATAATGACAGACTGTAAAAGTGGCGCATTATTTATTTGGTTAAAGTGCATATTACTTTTCTGTTATCATATAAAAATGATCACTTCAATAACATGTCATAATTTCTTATTTGAATTTTAGATTTTTCCGTCGATTGATTGGACCGAAGGGCTTGGTCTCAGGTTGACATGTCGGCTTCTTCTGCAGATGCTTCAACGATGTCTGGGCATGTAATTATAAGTTAATTGGTGGATGGTGACTAGCAGTGGAATTAACCAGGATGAGCATTCGGTCTTATCTGGGACTCTTCACTGGATGCACCCGCATTCTGCAGTAGGTGATGGTGTTCTCATCGAGCCTCGAACCCAAAACCCATAGTTTTAAACGCAGAAGAGTCGAGACATCATTGAAGCATCTGCTTAAGAAGCCGACATGTCAACCTGAGACCGAGTACTTCGATCCAATCAGTCGACGGGAAAATGTAAAATTGAATAAAATAATTAATGTGACCCGTTGCACAAGAGGTGGCTCTCGTGCCCAAAGTGGTCTAGTGGATAACCCTTCGGTATTCGAAACTATGGACACTTGGTTCAAGGCTCGGTGAGAAGACCATCACCCTCTGCGGAATGCGGGTACATCCAGTAAAGAGTCCCAAATAAGACGAAATGCGCATCCTGGTTAATTCCACTGCTAATCGCCATCCACCAAGTGACATATCTTAATGGTTCTTAATGCTTAAAACTTTGAGTACTAGATTTAATTTAATCCTGAGTACGTTGCCATTCATTGAGGTACGATTGTACATCTAGATAACCAGACTTAAATATGATTTAAAAGAATTTCTGAAATCCCATCACTTTCATCAGACATATGTAAGGAGTGTTGAGGTATAAGGATAGGTAAATGGGGAAAAATCAATAGTTTGCAGATATATATATAACCAAAATGCTTCTTTAAGGGACTCAAATCAACGCTACACAATTCTGCAGTCAGTGACCTTGTTACTGTTCTATTCCGGTTTTCGAATGATCTCTTGTAGGACTTTAGTGGATACATGCATTGGCAACTAGGGAGTAGCTAACGTTTATATCATCACAGCAGTTAGATTAATGTCAAACCTATTTGAAAAAACATTCGGATAATTGGTAAAGGTAGTTGTTCAGTTCGTCAACACACCGTAATAAGATTCAAATCAAGCTTATTTTCTCCATGAGTTAAAGAGAGAAGTGCATTCAGTTATAAGCATGTTTTCCACTAGGCTTATCAACCTACAGTGGATTTTAATTATACGTTATCAGTAAGTAAGTAAGTTAGTTAGGAAGAAAGAGAGTGCGGACGTAAGTGAGTCAGTAAGCACGTGAGTTTGTCAACATGTAAGTAAGTGAGTAGGGAAGTAAGTAATTACCAAAGGAAGAAAAGAAGTAGAGAATATGAACAATAAACTAATGTCAGTAAAAGGTTTAAACATTGTTGAGTAGATCAAAATAAATTTATAATTTATAAATATACATAAATGGGTTATACACAAACTAGAACGAAGCACTATAAACGGACTAAGAAAATGCAGCAGATATTCTCACGCCATTATTGCAAAAAGTTTGGAACGGAGGAATGATGCCTGCCGATTGGAGGAAAGTCTGCCTAAATTGCCAACCTACCAAAGAAAGCCAACACACACCTCTATTTTTTAAGAGCTGGCGTCGAATAATGCTGTTGCTCACGATAAGTAAAATAATGAGTTGGATTATCCTGGAGAGAATAAAAAATACACTGGATGCAGAACTCCATCCCACCACCCATTACGAGAACAAGCTGGATTCAGGAAAGGCAAGTCATGTGCTGATGACATTGCAACTCTACGCGTAATCCCCATCACAGAACAAAGCAGAGACTGGCAGTCAAACCTCTCTTTCTCTGTATCTCACATTCATCGACTTCCAGAAGGCCGTCGACAGACAGCGTTGATCGAGAAGTCGTTTTAAAACTACTTCAACATTACGGTGTGCAGTGCCCCAAGTCCTTATCAACCTCATTCAACAGCTGGCTGGCTATATTACAATGCCGCGTGTCAGCTGATCCGCAACAGAAATCTCAGTGAGATTTTCGAAGTGTAGACAGGAGGTAGATAAGGCTGTCTGTTATCCCCAATGCTGTTCCTAATCGTGTTGTACTGGTTTATACGCCAGACTGTGTATGTAAGTGAGAAGAGAGAAATAAGCTGCACTGACCGATAAGAAGACTCCATCTAGAAGATCTGGATTTCACGTGTGGATGATTTATTTTCGGTGTCACACAAACTGGAAAACTTGGTGGTGAAAACCAACAAACTGGCTGAACGTGCTGCATGACGACAAAGACAGGACTCGAGGTGAACATAGAGAAAGTGGGGATGAAGGTGATGAAGATAATCACGCACTATCACCAACAGCAACATCATCAACAACAATAACCAGCATTAATAATCATCAGTGAACAAGAGAGATTTAACAGAGATTACTTCCTGCCTTCACTTATCAAACCAGGAAGCACAATTTCTAGCACATGCCACTGGAATGGATGAAGATAACAAAGCCAGCCAGCCCGACAGCCAGCCAGCCAGCCGGAATCGGAAGGAAGAGATACACACGCCTCCATCAATATTCTGCACTGCACTGCACTGCACTAAGCTAGCCAGCCAGCCAGCATACACAACAAGATTCGGATTCTGTCCAACACAAATGTGAAGTTAGTCTGTCAGTTCTTCTACATGGGTCAGCAAAATTGACCAGTGTGTCACGAAGGGGGTTTTTTCAACAGCCCCATTTTACCATTAGCTGCCACCTTCTCTGTCTGGTTCCATACTGAAGATGAAATGGCCAGTTATACGGCAAAAATGAATTAGCAAGAAGTAACTCTGGTTGGCTGGGTGAGAACGAACCAAAAGACGAGAGCCGACTGCCCACCAATTATGTTGGGGAAATTAGAGATGGTTTCACCGGACACAAGTTAAGGAAACCTTCAAATGACATGGAATCACTGCAGGCCATCGCTCAAGTCAAATTCCAATGGGAAGTGACGAGTGGGTCTTTCGTGCAAGGGTGACGTGAATAAAATCGTGTGCAAAGGTGGAAATAATGCATTGTGTGCAATCTTGGGTCCAGCTGAAGAGGGTAGCAGAGAATAGAACAAAGTGTAAATATGTTACTGAAGCCTTGTGTTGCAAGCGGAAACCAAAGAAATAATTAATAATTATGTTATATACAGTGGTAATTTTCTTTCAAAATCAGGAATACAAAACAAATCCAACAGTTGGTGTGATCAAAGACAGTAATTTTGCCTACAAATATTAACATAACCAAAACTCATCATTGTGTGTAAACTACTGAGATATATAATTGTAATTTATTTGAACACAAAACATTCAATAAGTTTGAGACTAAATACTAGCAATTAGACAGTGTATTAAGTAATGTCATTTGGCAATTACTTCGCTACTACGGGGTCCCATCGACAATTATACATCTCATCCAACAGTTATACGACAATGCTGCATGCCGCCAAGTAATCCACAACGGAAAACTTACGGAAGCCTTCGAAGTGAGGACGGGAGTGAGGCAAGGCTGTCTACTATCACCAATGATCTTCCTGATTGCAGTAGACTGGATAATGCGACAGACAACGGCAACCAACGAGGGAACAGGCATAAAATGGACTCACACAAAATACTTGAAGGATCTGGACGTCGCCGATGAGGTGAATGTCTGATTTCCCACAAACTGCAAGATATGCAAGTGAAAAGTAACAAGTTGGCAGAAGAAGCATCCACAGAAGACAGGACTTCAAGTGAACACAGATAAAACAGAGGTGATGAAGATTCCTAGCCAACATCAACAGCAGCAACAACAACAGACAACAATCGGCATAAGTGGGAAGAACCTGAAAGAAACAACCTCCTTCATCTACCTGGGAAGCATCGTCTCAACTACAGGCGGATGCAACTGACGAGGATATCAAAGCCAGATTCGGAAAAGCAAGAAAAGCTTTCATTACTCTCACCAAGTCTGTGTGAAGGTAAACAGCCCCACTCACCATCAAAAAAACATTCGTTCGGATTTTCAACTCCAATGTGAAGTCAGTCAGTGCTACTCACTATACGGATCAGAGACTTGCACTGCGCGTCATAAAGAGCATCTCAAACAAACTACAGACCTTCATTAACAGTTGTCTTTGCTCAATACTACTCAAGATCATTTGGCCAGCCAGAAAATATCAGCAACAGGGATCTCTGGCAATGAGCGAACCAACAGAGCAGGAACCGATTGTGAAACAAATAGGCAAAAAAAAAAAGGAAATGGATTGACCATACGCTGAGGAAACCATCAAGTGACATCACTAGACAAGCCCTCGAGTGGAATCCGAAAGGGAAGCGGCGAGTTGGTCGTCCAAGGGTGACTTGGAGGAGGTCATGCGAGGAAGAGATGAAAGCATGTGGACAGACCTGGAGCAGGGTGAAAAAGTTGTCAGAAAACCGAAGGCAATGGAGGTGCGCAGCTGAAGCCCTATGTTCCTCTAGGAACTAAAGGATACAATAATAATAATAATTAAGTAATGTCACTTTAGACTCCTGGTTTGTCAGAGGCTAGTGGAGACACAAAAAATTCATATTTCATCCTATCCGAGACTCATCATCATAAAGAATTTTTTTGTTTTCCATTAGTGTCAATTGAATAATACTCATCCACAGTCTTAATATCTGTTAGCAATTTTATGATGTGTGATGTACGTGTAGAAACACTTAATGCACGTAAATGAACAAAAAAATTTGTTTTTTTTTGTATAAATAATGCAATGCAAACAATTTAGAAACAATCAATAAACCAAAAATATTTCATTATCAGATTCAACACTTACTAAAGTTTTTTTCTCTAAACCGCAAGCCAAGTTTAACACTCAAAAATTGAAGGACCAAGATACAGAGGACATCTTCAATGCAAGCATAAGGGACAAAGCCGAGACACAAATCAACACTAGCGTCGAAAAGCATTGGCACAATTTGAAAACGGTGTGGAGTCAAACCTGCATGGAAGTTCTGTCTGTCTGTCTGTCTGTCTGTTTTCGACATAGAACTTTGCACAAATGTGCAGAAGTCCAAGTCGCCACACTCCATGTAGCACTCGAAGCAAGAGAATAAAGTACAAGAAATGGATAATAGAGACAGTAAGCAGAGGTGTGAGACAAAGGAGGAGTAACAACGAAGAACGAAACAGTTTCATTGAAAATCATAATTCGCAAGGAGTGGATGTATCTGCTTTAGCCACTGGGAACGATTTTGAGCCATGTCACCAATTGTTTCCAACCACTGATTTTTACCGTCCATAGAGCCTCAACCTGGAAGTGTAAACCCTCCTACATGGCTAAGACTAACTGTTGTAGATTTCATTGACTGGTGCCAAGTTTTTTTTGACCGACGCTAGCTCTTTTCCAGCCTGACCCTATATCCGCTAACATTGCTCGTCGAGGAAGGCGATGACTAGGCACACGTAACACATGTCCTAACCACCTCAGACTTTGTAACTTCACAACTTCGTCGATTGATTTCCCCTGTTTACCTAGAACTCTACGCCTAACCTCAATATTGATCACCTTATTATGCCACTTCACACGGAAGATAAAAAGAAGGCACCTATGATCAAAGACAGCTAATCTTTTCATGTCTTCCACTCTCAGTGGCCAGGTCTCACAACCATAAAGGAGGACGGAGAGGACTGATGAGCAATACACCCGCCCTTTGGTCAATAGTCGAATATCCCGTCTACGCCAGAGTCGGCGTAAACTGGCATATGCGAAACGAGCCCCCTGTATTCGTGCTGAGATTTCGTCAGAGATCAACCCGTTGGGGTTGATGGTATTTCCCAAATAAGTGAAGCGGTCAACGTGCTCTACCACTTCAAGTTCTAGGCAGAAAGAAGAGACAGGACGGGAGTGAGGCAAGGCTGTCTACTATTGCCAATGATCTTCCTGATTGCAGTAGATTGGATAATAGGACAGACGACAAACAATGAGGAAACAGGCATAAATGGACTCACACAAAATACTTGGAGGATCTGGACGTCGCCGATGGAACTTCCTTCAGGTGAACATAGAGAAAACAGAGGTGATGAAGATTCCTGGCCAACACCAACAGCAACTACAACAACAGACAACAATCAACCAGCATAAATGGGAGGAACCTGAAAGAAACAACCTACTTCACCTACCCACCCACCTGGGAAACATCGTTTCAATTACAGGCGGATGCAACTGACGAGGATATCAAAGCCAGAATCGGAAAAGCAAGAAAAGCTTTCATTACTCTCACCAAGTCTGTGTGGAGGTCAACAGCCCCACTCACCATCAAAAAAAACATTCGTTCGGATTTTCAACTCCAATGTGAAGTCAGTCAGTGCTACTCACTATACGGATCAGAGACTTGCACTGCGCGTCATAAAGAGCATCTCAAACAAACTACAGACCTTCATTAACAGTTGTCTTTGCTCAATACTACTCAAGATCATTTGGCCAGCCAGAAAATATCAGCAACAGGGATCTCTGGCAATGAGCGAACCAACAGAGCAGGAACCGATTGTGAAACAAATAGGCAAAAAAAAAAAGGAAATGGATTGACCATACGCTGAGGAAACCATCAAGTGACATCACTAGACAAGCCCTCGAGTGGAATCCGAAAGGGAAGCGGCGAGTTGGTCGTCCAAGGGTGACTTGGAGGAGGTCATGCGAGGAAGAGATGAAAGCATGTGGACAGACCTGGAGCAGGGTGAAAAAGTTGTCAGAAAACCGAAGGCAATGGAGGTGCGCAGCTGAAACCCTATGTTCCTCTAGGAACTAAAGGATACAATAATAATAATAATTAAGTAATGTCACTTTAGACTCCTGGTTTGTCAGAGGCTAGTGGAGACACAAAAAATTCATATTTCATCCTATCCGAGACTCATCATCATAAAGAATTTTTTTGTTTTCCATTAGTGTCAATTGAATAATACTCATCCACAGTCTTAATATCTGTTAGCAATTTTATGATGTGTGATGTACGTGTAGAAACACTTAATGCACGTAAATGAACAAAAAAATTTGTTTTTTTTTGTATAAATAATGCAATGCAAACAATTTAGAAACAATCAATAAACCAAAAATATTTCATTATCAGATTCAACACTTACTAAAGTTTTTTTCTCTAAACCGCAAGCCAAGTTTAACACTCAAAAATTGAAGGACCAAGATACAGAGGACATCTTCAATGCAAGCATAAGGGACAAAGCCGAGACACAAATCAACACTAGCGTCGAAAAGCATTGGCACAATTTGAAAACGGTGTGGAGTCAAACCTGCATGGAAGTTCTGTCTGTCTGTCTGTCTGTCTGTTTTCGACATAGAACTTTGCACAAATGTGCAGAAGTCCAAGTCGCCACACTCCATGTAGCACTCGAAGCAAGAGAATAAAGTACAAGAAATGGATAATAGAGACAGTAAGCAGAGGTGTGAGACAAAGGAGGAGTAACAACGAAGAACGAAACAGTTTCATTGAAAATCATAATTCGCAAGGAGTGGATGTATCTGCTTTAGCCACTGGGAACGATTTTGAGCCATGTCACCAATTGTTTCCAACCACTGATTTTTACCGTCCATAGAGCCTCAACCTGGAAGTGTAAACCCTCCTACATGGCTAAGACTAACTGTTGTAGATTTCATTGACTGGTGCCAAGTTTTTTTTGACCGACGCTAGCTCTTTTCCAGCCTGACCCTATATCCGCTAACATTGCTCGTCGAGGAAGGCGATGACTAGGCACACGTAACACATGTCCTAACCACCTCAGACTTTGTAACTTCACAACTTCGTCGATTGATTTCCCCTGTTTACCTAGAACTCTACGCCTAACCTCAATATTGATCACCTTATTATGCCACTTCACACGGAAGATAAAAAGAAGGCACCTATGATCAAAGACAGCTAATCTTTTCATGTCTTCCACTCTCAGTGGCCAGGTCTCACAACCATAAAGGAGGACGGAGAGGACTGATGAGCAATACACCCGCCCTTTGGTCAATAGTCGAATATCCCGTCTACGCCAGAGTCGGCGTAAACTGGCATATGCGAAACGAGCCCCCTGTATTCGTGCTGAGATTTCGTCAGAGATCAACCCGTTGGGGTTGATGGTATTTCCCAAATAAGTGAAGCGGTCAACGTGCTCTACCACTTCAAGTTCTAGGCAGAAAGAAGAGACAGGACGGGAGTGAGGCAAGGCTGTCTACTATTGCCAATGATCTTCCTGATTGCAGTAGATTGGATAATAGGACAGACGACAAACAATGAGGAAACAGGCATAAATGGACTCACACAAAATACTTGGAGGATCTGGACGTCGCCGATGGAACTTCCTTCAGGTGAACATAGAGAAAACAGAGGTGATGAAGATTCCTGGCCAACACCAACAGCAACTACAACAACAGACAACAATCAACCAGCATAAATGGGAGGAACCTGAAAGAAACAACCTACTTCACCTACCCACCCACCTGGGAAACATCGTTTCAATTACAGGCGGATGCAACTGACGAGGATATCAAAGCCAGAATCGGAAAAGCAAGAAAAGCTTTCATTACTCTCACCAAGTCTGTGTGGAGGTCAACAGCCCCACTCACCATCAAAAAAAACATTCGTTCGGATTTTCAACTCCAATGTGAAGTCAGTCAGTGCTACTCACTATACGGATCAGAGACTTGCACTGCGCGTCATAAAGAGCATCTCAAACAAACTACAGACCTTCATTAACAGTTGTCTTTGCTCAATACTACTCAAGATCATTTGGCCAGCCAGAAAAGATCAGCAACAGGGATCTCTGGCAATGAGCAAACCAACAGAGCAGGAACCGATTGTGAAACCAATAGGCAGGAAGAAATGGAGATGGATTGGCTGGCCATACTCTGAGGAATGACATCACAAGACAGGCCATCGCTCGAGTGGATCCCGACAGGGAAGCGGCTAGTTGGTCGTCAATTCGATAGTGACTTGGATTATGTAATGTGAAGAGGAGATGAAAGCATGCGGGCAGACTTGGAGCGGAGTGACAAAGTTGGCAGAGAAGCGAACTCAATGGAGACGCGTGGCTGAAGTCCTATGTTCCTCTAGGAATTAAAGGATATAATAATAATAAAATAGCTTTTTCTCAATCATTCAATATAATAAACACGGTCAAACATCCATAAAATCCCACATTAAAACATACTTTACATGAAAAAAAAATTCACTACACTGTGAGATTGAAAGATTCCTAGTCCCATTTTAATTCTCCTATAATGTTTATCGAATTTATCACTAGTGAGCGTCTTCTTAAATTACTGGAAGCCTGGTGTTATTGGGCAGTTTGCATTTAATTCCATTTTGTTACTTAATAGTATCATACATAAGAAAAAATAACAGGAACTCAGCTAGTTTGAGTACTGACTGGACTGTGACTTTTTATTCATGCTTTGCATTCCGGAAAGAATATGATGACGGTTTCAAGCTATTCATGAAATTTCAGTGGTTTTAACTCTGTGCTAGTACTCCTGGCTAGTAAACTAGACAGTTCTGGGTGGGGGGAGAGTATTCTCCAAATTCGCATTTACTTATTTAGAAAAAAAAGACAAGTGACAGATTGAGCGGAGGAATATGCATTCTTTTTCAATTAGTTCCTCGTCATCGGCTGGCTCCACACTAATATATATATATATATTTTTACATCAGAAGTTTTTGATATAAGAATCAAACTTGTGCATTGTGCTCGAGTATGATTCAATTAGGGGTAAAATTTATTTTGATAAAGTCTTACAGTGTTAAACAGTAATATTAACTGATGACCACACGCTTCGAGCACAATTTACTGCTCAGATTCATATCAAGCGACTACTCACACAACATTCCAACTTCGTGTATATATAATTCCATTATTTTCCATCGGTTGATTTGATTGGTAGTAGTATTTTCCATATTTCCGGTATGAGTGATGAGTCATTCCTGTTGCACGTCTTGGGTGCAGACTCGATGAACAAGGATTCAATAATCAATCTTTCCCGCTCTCCAACTATCTATATTACTTCTTAGAATTTTAACCCTCTCCCACCCACCCTATTGTGTGGTTGTGTGTTAATACATACAGTCCAATCGCTCACCTTTTTTTAAGTCACTTATCTTCTCGAGGTCAACCATTTTTTTTCTTTTTCATTCACGTTCCCAGTGGAATATAGCGAGGGCTTCAAGCTAGTTGCTTGAAGTTTCTGTAGCAATGTTTATTTTCACAGGACAGGGTTGCTAGCCTGTCTCATGCCCAACCTTTCCACTTTACCAGCATTATTTCTGGCTTAGCAAGGTAAAGGAGTGCGTTGGCGGCCGGGGATCGAAACTCGGACCATGTGCATGGTTGGCGAGCGTCCTAACCGCTATGCCACCGACACACCAACCATTCTTACCTTAGCTAAATTCTTATGCTCCGATAATCTGACTACCCCAACCTACTAGTATGGCCTGTGTAGTAAACTAAACTTATAGTAATTGCAAGGTATTTTGTAAATTATATTATTTTATCTAACTGGGTCAACCGATAGGGCCATTTAACCTACAGGACTTGTCCCTAAGTGAGTTTGTAGGTTTAAATCCCACTCTAATTCCTGCTTTATTGAGAATCCTACGTAGAGTCTCAGATGTCGCCTCCTTATATGGTATAACAGTAGATGCCTTATATTCTCTCTTAATAACGTTATCGCGGTGGGTGCGTACTGATGAAGAGTCCCAAACTAGGACGAAACAGCTGTCCAGTAGTCCATGTGGCTGGTTGTCCAATGGTTCTCTAACTAATGTCAGCTCATGATGAAATCCTGTAACCAATCAAATAAAATCCCCAAAAACCAACACTTGAATATCAATGAGATGCTCACTAGCCACTTGCCCTATTCAGGTAGGTAGTTTACCTGGGGTTCTAGTGAGAAGTCGTGACCAGTAGGGTGCAGCAGGTCAGCTGTGAGGACAAATACTCGCTGAAGACAATGGCTAAGGTCGCGCTATGTGGTGAATTGGAAGAAGTTAGAATTCGCGGGCCATTAGGTGGGGCCCCATCGGCTTAATGGTATACGAGCTCGCCTTGTAACCGGAAGGTCCTAGGTGCGTACTGTTGAAGAGTCTCAAACTAGGATGAAACAGCTGTCCAGTAATCTCAGCTTGTTTTCCAATGGTTCTCTGAATAATGTCAGCTCATGATGAAAATCCTATAACCAATGAAATCCCTACAAACCAACACTTGAAGTTTCACAATTATTATTATTTTAAATTTTTATTTTGCTTTATTTATTTTGAATACTTATTCATCGAGTCTGCACCCAAGACGTGCAACAGGAATGACTCATCACTCATACCGGAAATATGGAAAATACTACTACCAATCAAATCAACCGATGGAAAATAATGGAATTATATATACACGAAGTTGGAATGTTGTGTGAGTAGTCGCTTGATATGAATCTGAGCAGTGAATTGTGCTCAAACATTGTGGTCATCAGTAAATATCAAAAGTTTTTATCAATCAAGTGGTTATCTTAGTTAATCAGTTTTAGGCTTAGGAGAGGGTAAGATTAAGGGGTTGAAGGCCAACAAGCTAATTCATTTATTTTTTATTTTTATTTTTGATTACAGCTTGATTCCACACCGTATTTTTGGTACAAGTATGGAATTTTCAGCGTGGATATCGGTAGCCCAAATTTCGCAGGCCGACCATGGATATCAGGTGTGCGTCGGTGGTGGATCAAACCCCGAACCATGTGCATGGTCGGCGAGAGTCCTAACCACTGTGCCACCGACGCACTAATAGATATAAGTAACAGGATATCTGAGTTTTGAAAGAAGGGTGAAAATTAATTACACAATTCAAGATAAGCTGATCCTAAGGTGTCAGCAACAATCTATTACATAATGTAAAGAAATGTGTAAAATAGCAGTGATGACTAAGAAGAATAGGATGACTCAGAAGAATTACGTAAAATACAAACAAGTTAATATAACTATCTAGAACTGTGAAAATTGTAAAAATTACCAAAGTCAAAAGATAGTAACAAGGGGAGGAGAAGAAACCTTGTGCATATTATGTAGTTGTCCACAGGAAAGAAAGTTCACTTTATGCTAAAAATTGCGCTAAAGATGTTATCCAGAAGGACAACGAAAGCTCCGCAACTAAAACCAACCAGCTCAGAAAACACTATTAACTGCAAAGAAACGGGCTGTACAGATTTCTTTTTTAACACTCAGATTTGGCTTGTTCGGATGAATTCCCATTGCCTCTGCTGTATGTGAAAGTCGTGCTCGTAGATCATGCAAGAGGTTGGCTGATATACAATAAATAACTTTTGAAGGTTTGTTGGAGTCCATTTAGTGTCCAATATCGATGAAATGAGCTAGTATTGAGCTGAGTATAGCTTTATTCAGACCTTTGCCAAACCAAGTTGGGAGGTGCTCAGAAATTCGACAATCAACTTTCCTGACCGTAAGTCTCATTTAACTGGGTCCGCACGGATAGTTAAACTGGTAAAAACACATGGAAGAGGTGAAACAAGGTAGTCTGCTTTTATTTCTTGAACCAAGTATTGGTCGGCTAGTGGATTTGCAGCCTAACTTAGCTGAGTTGAAAGTCATTTTGAAGGCTTTTCTCAGGCGTTGTGTTCTGGAGAACATTGTTCGGGGTTTGAACCTCAACCACACGACCAATTGGTGGGCGTTCCTTCACCGAACTACCAACTTTTATCAGTAACTCTATTCCATCAAATGTAACTCACTACCTTAAGTGTGAAGTAGAACCTATAGTCAGAAATCAGATAATGCAAATTATCTGTCGACAAATTTGTAGTTTGAATTACTATTTGTGGAAGCCTCTTTTGCATTCGCAGTCATATTTTAAGTGAGTATATATGATTGACATATTTTTGTGAAATCTCAGTAACTTTCGATTTCCGTTTGATAGTGATTATCTTAGATTACAATCGAAGAATATGTACATAGAAATGATTTTGGTAAAAAAGAGAGAAATATATTACGTGAGTCTGTTAAATTGGATTTAAACTATCATCAGACGTAATTAAATGAACAGTGTCTACATAACTGACAAAAGTGACTTTCCATGAAACAGTCTGTAGAGATTCACTTTCATATAAGTGTACAACTTAGGCAATCTGGTAGCATGTAATTCCATATTAGTTTGTTTATTAGATGTATCTATCACACAGCGAAACAGTATTATTTACTGGGTCACAAAGTTTTTGAGCCCAACTTATTCCTCAAAATCATTCCAATTATAATCAGACGACTTCGAAACTTGAGTTTTATGGGTTTCTTTGTCTTCTCCTATTTGTCGTCGTCGGGGTAGTAGAATTTTCCAGATATTCTGGTGGACAGGTGTTGAGTCATTCCTATTACATGTATTTGCAGCTGATTTGATAAACAAAGCTTCTGTTATCAATCTCTCCCTCCACACTGTGACATTCGATTTTAAAACTGTCACCATATCCCAACCTATATTGTATGGTTGTGTGTAATTGCATGTAGTGAGTGATATAGCTGAACTATTCTCTAGATTTCTTATCTTATTCGGGTCAACTAATCTAGATTTTGTTAGATTTTGGTGTTCGACTAGTCTGACTGCACTTGTATATCAGCTATAGCACTACATGAAGTTACACACAACCATAAAATAGGATGGATGGGATAAGATGACAGCTTTTTGAAGTCTAATGTAACAGGGTTGAGGGAGAAATTGATTACGTAAGCTTTGTTTGTCAAACCAACTGCAAATACGTGTAATAGGAATGATTCAATACCTGTCTAGCCGAACATTTGGAAAATTCGACTACCCCTACGACAAATAAGAGAGGACAAACAAAAATATAAAACTCAAGTTTCGAAGTTGTGTCATTACAATTGATATGATTTTGAACAATAAATTTTGTTCGAAACTGCGTCATCCACTTAATACTACTGTTTTACTGTGTGATATATCCAATAAACAAATTGATATGGAAGCGATTCGCTTTGTTTCAAGTTTTGATCATGGGTTGATTTCAGTCTGAGAACCATTGGGAACTAAACAGTACTGAACAGCGGTTTTTTCTCACCTTGGGATTCTTCACAGTATGCAGCCAGCGAGGTTAGGTGGCGTGTTCCTTAGACTTTTCAGCCACTGGGACCCCATCTAATAGCAGATTCATATTTTTCAACTCCTACTAATTTGTGATTTCAGCGGGACCATCAACCAGTAACATCGGTGAGTATTTGTCCTCACTGCCAACCGAATGAACTCCATTTTCCATGACTTCTTACAATGACTCTAGGCAACTTCATCCTGTAGCTAGTCTTATAATGAGCAAGATGGTTACTCAAAAGTCATGTATTTGTAGCATTTGCCGTTCATGGACCATTGAGTCGACTCTCAGTGAGTGAATGGTATATGGTTGTATACTTCTAAAAAGTCTCAAACTACGACAAAACAGCCGTCCAGTTCTCTCCGGTTTCCAATGGTCCTTCAACTAAGAGCAATTCATGGTCAACACTAGAACTGATTTCAATCTGATTGATGACAAGCAAACACTTTCGAAACCTCCTTCATCATGCCTATCATAAATAAATCAATAAATGTACATGCATGCATGGTTATTAAGAGGAAGCTGGTAGATACAGAAATAGTAGTAAAGTGATTCAGACTGTTAAACATTTTTATAGGATAACTAAAATGTAAAGGATTCAAAACGTGAGATAGAGTGAGACTAAATAAGCAGACGTACAAAATACCGAGTTTTGAAAAGGAAAATGACATAAGGAATAGTTTTATGTAACATCATTTTTAAAGTAATGAAGCGCTGACTTCTTTTTTATACAGTCCTTTTATACATCTCACATAAACTGTCACTTCATAGATTTGTAGTTTTCACCAGGTACTAACACATTTGGATTTGAAATAGACACTATAAAACACAACTTATTTATTTGATACAGGATTTTTGTTGTTGTCAGAATCTGACAGTGCATATCGACTCCCATGACACCGAATAAATGCTGTTAAAGTAGGTGAGCAACCAGTTACTTGTTAGAAAAGAAAACAAATACTGATCTTTTGAGTGCTCTAGGTAATTCATAAATTAAAATATCGCTTAAAGCGGAAGGTTACAATAATTAAAATTATAATTACATGATAACTGTATGAAATGACGATGACAATCAAACCCAATAAGATAATCATTAAAAAATCAAGAATTTCATCTCATCTTCCTAGTTTTCGGTTACTTCTCAAGTTTTTTTGAATTTCAGACGTTTTGAGTTTTGTGTAAATATGATCCTGTGACAACTTCTATTCCAGTGATATCTGCCTTCAAATCAGTCAGTAAATTTTAATGTTGACAGCTGGCTCCAATCTTTTATACTACTCCTTGTAGTCGTCTGTAGAAGTCCTTCTTTGTCTCCACTGGGTATGCGTGATTTGTAGGTGCGTAGCATTGTATAATTTTGACTTCCCTTCCCCTAGATTTGAATCCTGCTATAGTGATCCTACGATGGAGATTGGTTCCCACTCCTCCGGAGTCGTAAATAGTGTTGGTGACAGCCACATATTTAGTATGCTTGTGGCTGATGTCTGACTGCTCAGTTCCACTGCATCTGCTCACAAAGATTCGTGAAAGTCGTGCTTTCTTCTGAAATCTGTGTAGCCTTACCAGCTTCCGAGATAGTGAGGAGATTTCAGGTTCCTATGTTTACTTCATCTTTCATCAGAAGAAGACATATTAGTTGACCGCTGTCATCTGTTTTCCAACTGAGGAGTGCTCTTAATTCCAGAGAGTAATAAATTTCCGGCTAGCTCCATGCCCAACCTACCGTCATTTTTAAGCTTAACGGCTATCTAGTAGACTAGGTGGGGTTTCATTAGGCACATGTTACTACTTAATCAAGTAGTAAGTAGTATGACTGTTTTTCAATGCAGACATTACTATTATCGTGTATATATCATCATAAAAAGTAAAGATGTTGAAAAAGTCAAGAGGAATATATTTCTTTGGTTGGTAATTTAGTATGCGCAATTATGTAATATGCAGTTAATTTTAGAGATAGTACATTTTAAAAAATTAACAATTTTAGTGTAACAGAAAACTATGTAAAGAAAATGTGTTTAGGCTTATTTACATAGTCTCAAGCCTGCAATAATTCGCAAACAGAATTAATAAATAATAACAGTATTATTACTATAATAGTATTAGTAATAGTGATGTTAATAAGAGAGTCATAAGACACTTTATCAAATTTCGATAAAGCAATAAGCTACATTTTTAGCATTTCGCAGAACAAAAAAATATACTGAGGAAGGCTTACTTTACATTCAGGACTGCACAGAATAAAATCAATTATTAGAATAAACTCATTATGCATGTGTAACACTTGGGCACTGTGGTAGTAAGTAATTCCATATTAATTTATATCACACAGTGAAACTGTATTATTTACTGGATGTGACACCGTTTCGAACACAATTTATTGTTCATAATAGTATCAATTATGATCACACGACATTGAAACTTGAGTTTTATAGTTTTCTTTGTTCTCTCCTATTTGTCGTCGTTGGGGTAGTAGAATATTCCAGATATTTGGGATAGGTGTTGAATCCTATCTAAGACAGGAAGTGATGCACATCAAAGAAGCCTTGAAACTTAATAAATACCCGGATAAATTAATCGGGAAATATGTAAGGAAATGTAAAAATAAATAAATAATGATAGTAGCGATAGTGATAATAGTAATAATGATAACAATAATAATAATGATTATAATAATTCAAGTGATGATAATAATAATATTAATGATGATACCAACAATAAGGAATCTAAATCATCAGTAGTAATTCCATACAAGGAAGGAACATCGGAAACCACCTTACGCAGAATTCTTAACAAGGCAGGAATAAAAATGGCCGGCATTCAAACCAACCACAAACTCAATTAGAAACAAGCCTTACCGGTTAAAGTTTCGATCCTGTGGAACTTTTAAAACAAAACAATTTAGTTTATCTAATACCCTGCCTACAATGATTGTAAAGTTAAATACATAGGTCAAACTAGAAGAACAGATGCAGTCAGATTAGCTGAACATAAAAACCTAGAAAATTATAGATTGGTTGACCCAAATAAGATAAGAAATCTAGAGAAAAGTTCAGCTGTAGCACTCACTACTTGCAATTACACACACACAACCATACAATAGGATGGATGGGCTAAGATGACACTTTTTAAATCTAATACAACAGCGGGGTGGAGAGATTGATAACAGAAGCTTTGTTTATCGAATCAACTGCAAACATGTGTAGTAGGAGTGATTCGACATCTGCCCCAGATATCTGGGAAATTCTACTACCCCGACGACGACAAATAGGAGAGAACAAAGAAAACCAAAAAACTCAAGTTTCAATGTCGTGTGATTACAATTTATATGATTATGAACAATAAATTGTGATCAAAACCTCGTCACCCAGTAAATATCTAATAAACAGACTAATACAAAACTCGTTATACATAGATAATCACCTGTAAATGGCTTACGTTCGTATGATGACCGGTAAGGGATGTAAAGTGGTTGTACTTAGATTGGATACTAGTAGCTAGTGTGATGTGTCTAGTGCTTTCTTTGGTCCAGACTGAATTCTATCAGTCAGGTTTGCAATGTGGCCACCATTCTATGTAGGTCGCCATCACTATGCACATTGATTTGATGATATTAGATGGTTGGAGGCAATCGGCAAGAAGCCTTTCTTGACCTATATTTTGCGCTAGCTGGCACTCGTGAGCAAGGCGTATCTGCAACTTTGAAGGTATTCACGCTAGTTATTAGTATTAAATCGAAGTATCCACTATAGTCTTACAGGAGGTCAGTCGCGAGCTCAGTGGTAACGTCTCTGAATGAAGTAATGGGTGGCGCTAATTCGAATCTCAGATAGGACATGAATTCCTTCAGTGTTGCAGATACGCCTTGCTGACGACTGCCAACCAGCACGAAACCTTATGCAAGCAAGACCTACTGTCAATCGCCCCAACACCATTTCACGAGGTGGTTGAACGCATCTCTTCTGAACACATAGGTTCAACGTCTTCACTCTCAATCCGACTGGCTTCAGTTGTACGTAGAAGACGATCCTTCAAGACAAAATTAAGAATTAATTTCTTATAAACACCAAAATTATATTCGGTATCTGTTAGATGTGCTACAACAGTGTCAAGAACAGACCTTGTTTGTTCACTATTTAACTATGTAGGAGGATGTTCGAAAATCCAACGATGAATATGCCTAATTGTATATCTAAAGTGACCAGCTCCACAGGAGCACGTGGACTAGTAGTTATACATACGAGAGGCGGAGCCAGGTAGTCTATCCTTATTTGTTGAACGAAAACTTGGAATACTGGCGACGAAATAATTTACCTCTTTTGTATTGAATGCTATAGTCATTCCATTCTTCAGGTCACGAAAAGCATTCCTGTCAGATCACTTCAGACGTTTACTAACGACTACTTTTGCTCCATATTGAAGACCAAGTAACGGTAAGGCTTAGAGACAATAAACGCTTGGAACGACGCAATCAAGGACCCATTTCCCAACATATATTCTGAAGAGACCACTGAGTGACCTCACGTGCCAGGCAGGCTCTTAAGCGGAACCCAAACTGAAAACTATGAGTTAAGAGTGGGTCTAAGGTTAACATGGAGGAGGTCATATGAGGAATAGATCAGAGCTTATGGACGATAATGTACACAACTATGCCCGACAAAATGGAGATTTTCTGTTGAAGCCCAATGTTCTACTCGTAAACTAAGAGAGCAACAATACTTTAGAGTATTGGTTTTTTAGGAATTCTGTCTGCTTGGTTGTGGGATTTCATCATGAGCTGACATAAGTTAGCGAAACATTGGAAAACCTGCGAGGAGTACTAAACAGCTGCTTCATCCTCCTAGTTTGGTACTCCTCATCAGCGCGCACCCACCATCAGGGTTCGAAACCAGGACCTTCTAACTCCAAGGCCAGCGAGCTCGCAGACCATTAAGCTACTGGGACCTGATTCAATGGCCAGCTCATGCATTCCAACTTCTACGAGACCGCCTTGTAACTAGAAGGTCCCGGGTTCGAACCCTGACGGTGGGTGCGTACTGATGAAGAGTTTCAAACTAGAAGGACGAAATAGCTGTTCATTTTTTCTTTGGAGGTTTTCCAGTGGTTATTTAGCTCGCATTAGTATCCTAATAATGTCGTGAAGAAACTATAGTTTTAAGTACAACAGCTTACCTAGACGGGTTGTTCTCACGCTAACTTGACTTGACGATTAATTCTTATTTTCATCGATTCTCTAGTTGACCATTTTTACTAAGTAATTATCTGATAATCTCAAACTCCCTGTTGGGACAGTGGATTTTTTTTATTCCCTCACGTTCCCAGTGGAACATAGGGCTTCAAGCTAGAGGCTTGAGGATTTTGTAGCAGTATTCTTTTTCACAGGATAGGGTTTCTGGACTCAGGCCCAAACTTTTTTATTTACCAGCTTCATTACTGACTTAGCGAGGTAAGGGAGTGCGTCGGCCGCAACAGTAGATTACTCACCTGATTACTCTAGTTCTTACCAAATTGCATTTATGTTCCAAAGACGCAGAACTCAAAATACTTACCTGTTAATGTAGGTTTTATATATATATATATATATATATATATATATATATATATATATATATATATATACATGCTCCTTATTATCGGGCCATTCTCTCTCCTAGTATTTAGAAAGTCTAGGAATGAAGCATAAACATTTCTTATTTTCTCTATAGGTCATTTGGCAACTACGTCGCTACTACCAAGGGGTCCCATCGACAATTATACATCTCATCCAACAATTATATGACAATGCTGCATGCCGCCAAGTAATCCACAACGGGAAACTTACGGAAGCCTTCGAAGTAAGGACGGGAGTAAGACAAGCTGGCTGCCTACTATCGCCAATGATCTTCCTGATTGCAGTAGATTGGATAATAGGACAGACAAAGGGCCAGGTAAGCAGGAAACAGGCATAAAATGGACTGACACAAAATACTTGAAGGATCTGGACGTCGCCGATGATATATGTCTGATTTCCCACAAACTGGAAGATATGCAAGCGAAAAGCAAAAGCTGGCCACAGAAGAAGCATCAAAGATAGAACTTTCTTCAGGTGAACATAGAGAAAACAGAGGTGATGAAGATTCCTGGCCAACAGGGATAGCAACAACAACAACAACAGACAACAATCAGCCAGCATAAATGGGAGGAACCTGAAAGAAATAATCTCCTCTACCTACCTGGAAAGCATCGTTTCGACTACAGGCAGAACTGACGAGGATATCACAGCCAGAATCGGAGAAGCAAGACAAGCTTTCATTACTCTCAACAAGTCTGTGTGGAGGTCAACAGCCCCACTCACCATCAAAAAAACATTCGTTCGGATTTTCAACTCCAATGTGAAGTCAGTCAGTGCTACTCACTATACGGATCAGAGACTTGCACTGCGCGTCATAAAGAGCATCTCAAACAAACTACAGATCTTCATTAAAAGCTGTCTCCTCTCAATACTACTCAAGATCATATGGCCAGCCAGAAAAGATCAGAAACAGGGATCTCTGGCAATGAGCGAACCAACACATCAGAAACCGATTGTGAAACAAATATGCAGGAAGAAATGGAGATGGATTGGCTGGCCATACGCTGAGGAGTTTATGCTCGAAACCTTATCACAGTGTGACATATCAAAATAAAATTTTATCTTGTTATGATTTTTTGTAATAGTAGTATCAGTATTTCGAGATGACCGAATTACAAGAATTCAAACAAAACACAGAGAGGGAGGAATTCTGGAATTTGTATTTGGAGAAATTATTATTCAATTCATATAAGAAATATATTAACAATCAACAGTAAGTATTTGAACAATACAGAGATAGAAATTGTCAATCACCGCATATCTATAATGGAGTTAGCCAGCATTTATTCTAATCGGTAGACACCTTTCATTCGTTCCGAACCTTTTGCAACAATGGTGTGAGTGCATTTAACTCAGTCTCCGGATCCGTTTTCAGTGCTTCAGGGAGAATTCCGTGTAGTCCTGCTGCCTTCCCTGATGGTGTTCAGTAACTTGATTGCATTGAAGATTTACTCTTCCGTTTGAGAATCGGTGTCCACTGGAGGGTAGTTCTGTGCGTGCTGTTGGTGGTTGTGGTATTTACATGCGAGTTACAGGTGATGGTCGATTCAAGAGTCCTTTAAAGTGATCATTGCATTGTTCTATTTGCTTCTTCTACTTTTTAATGGGATTCCGTTGAGCATCTTTTATTCTGAGTTTAATCATCTGACTTGATCTCTTTCCGGATAGGTGGGATAGGTTTAATGGTGTAGGGCTATTAGCCCTACTCCCAAACATCCCTCCTTACCCGGATTTGGGACCGGCTAGAAAACTATCAAGCTAGTCAAATAGGCGAAGTTAAATAGCACACTGTCCTTAAGAGTAAATCTTTTTTTAACTGCACTAGGTAAAGGCTGTATGAAGACCATTCGACTGGCATTCACGATAAGGGGAGTTCGAAATACTCATTACTGATCGAAGTATTAAGCCATATCTATACTCTTTTCACAGATCATATAACCTCGGTGTGACTGCATCCCCCCCCCCCCAGGTGTGAATTATCCATACAAACCCTGAGAGACAAAGACTTGATTTTGTAAATATTTTATTGATTCGACTGCTTTTTTCTCAATGTTTAAGTCAAAATTTTAAATAACCACTAAACAGGCTACTTATCTTGTCCAATTATTCCGCCCCATTCCCAAAATACTACTTCGGAAAACCTTATCAGGTTTAGTAACTATTAGATTCTGATTTTTGTGAAGTATAAATTTATGGCTTTCCTGTGCTCTTGCTGTTTCTTGGTCAAAATGTTACATTCAATCTCAGTGCTACTCATATTTCTATAGCCATAATTACCCAGAGCTGTCTTAATGAAATGATCAAGGTCAGAACAAGAAATCGAAGCGAACAATGTTGCTGTTTTCAATTGGATCTTTTTCAGGCTTTACTCTAATTTACATAGATTTATACATAAAAATTCTAATCAATGAAAGTGAGTTTATGGCTCAAATAATAATAATAATAATGCGGTGAATGTGGCCTAGGTAGAGTCTAATTAAAACCTTCTCACCCTTTCTTATTTTCCGTTTCCTGCATATTTTTATGATATTTATTTAAACTCTGATTATCTGTCAACTTCAACACTAGTATTACGTAACTTTTAAGATAAGACCTAATTTCTTTGTTTATTGAATTGTCTACATGCACATATATCACTACCTTTGTTACACTTATCGCCGCCTGCATAAACCTTACTATCTATATTTTGTTATCATTATAATCATCGTTATTAACTACGTTTGTGGAGTACTCAAAAATAAACTTATCCAATTTTTACTACTATGTAAGAAATGAACATATTGTGCATCACTTTGTTTTAACCATAAACTCTGTACTTTGAATTTTACCTCGGGTTTTGAATAAAAATATATTTCTGCCTTCGACTCTCCGTCTTCTCCACCATCTCAACTGCCATCGATCAATCCTAATCACCCGGTATCTATCTCAAATTTTTGCAGGAACACCGTAGTTTCTTCCTACGTACTTTGGTCGACCTCCGGCAACGTCAACATTGGAGAATTAGTACTGGAGCAGTCTTCCCGCAGCACCGCTGGAGTCTATTAAGTTTATTGTGGATTTTGGATCTTTGTAAACCCAAGTAACCAAACTTTAATACATTATTCCCGTAACTAAACTGATTTGGTACTTTATTTTCTATTTGAATTTGGGTAACTAAGCTAACAGAGTAAAAGGTCCACCAAACGTTCAAAACATTTAACACATTATAATCATTGTTATTTGATCCACAAACTCACCATCATCGATCAATGGAGAAAGAGTAAGTGAGAATGTAGAAACTAATTAGAGTGTAAAAAGGTATCCTTTCAGCGATTTCAAAATACTATTAGTCTCTCTGATAAATTGAAGTAAAGAGTTTAGAAGACAAATTTCGCGAGATGATGTCAGTTCACGTATCCAGGTGACAGCTCAAAATTTCGGCCAGCCATCAAGCGCACATTCTACACTGCATCTCGTTCCTTCACATGTCAAATATTTTCAATCCCTGTACTTACAATTAATGGAAGAAATTCTGTGGATTCTATCTACAAGTTCACCTGCACTTGTGGTGACACCCATATAAGTAGAACCAATAGAACGTTCCAATTTCATCGAGCGTTGTGAATCTCGATGCCATTAACCTCAATAGAAATCCACCATCATCATCGTCATCATCCATTGCGAAGCACCTATTCATGTCAGGTCACAAAATCAATATTGATGACCGCTTCACAAATATTTCACTAATTGAAGCTTTTCAAAGGTGTACAGAAAACTATAGACTTCAACCAAGGACTTAATAATAATAATAATAAAAATTTGCTTTATTCCAAAACAGTACTTGTCATACAGAACGGAATTCTCAGCATTTTACTACAGTATTGCATCCAGATAGTACATTAACAATAAATAAAATGCTACATAGATTAAGGAAATCTCAGTTCATTATGACAACAACATACTGATATGTCGGTAGCAAAGCCGAAATTGAACAGAGTGTTTGAAGTTGTTAGAAAAGTAGATGGTAGCATATTTACTGGCGTAAGCAGAAGAAAGAAAGAAAGAAAGAAGCACATAACAGAGAAGAAAAGGAAAGAGAGAGAAAAGGAAAAGAAAGAAAACGTTGTACCTATAAATGACAAAAGTTGGCAAGACGAGATCCACTTGTTCTACTGACTATTCAATAAGTTATAGATATCACGCCTAATGCTTTCTTTATCGCACAGAACACGAGCTAAGTTGGGAGAATATAGTTGAGCTTTTGTACTTACTAGTGCGAGCATATAGTTTTCTATATATGCTTCTGGTTTTTCCTGATGAGATAGATACAAGGGGAGAGTTGTGAGTGAAGACGGTGGTGTGAGTTAGATAGATAGAATGAATTTATCCCATTTTTCACGAGTCCAAGTGCCTATGTCGACCAGAATATTAACAAGCTGGTTAAGTGGCACCCTCTGGCTTACCCTGCTGACAACCTTCAACATCCTGCGTAATAAGGTATAGTCCTTCTTCAGTAGTCAGCCTGGAGAAACTAAGGGGGAACAATAGAGATAAATAGGCAGAAGGCGGGTATTAACAAATTGTAGTAGTAAGGGTTGGGTGAGTTATTCCAGAATGTCTTAACTTCTTGATGTAGAAGGTGAGACGGAATATTTACCTAGAAATCATCAAGATATGAGACGACCAGGAAAGATCAGAAGATAGAATGACGTCTAGGTATTTAATTTCCGACTTGTTTTCAATTTCAGTGCCATCAATGTTGCACACCTCGTGTGGGTGCTAACCACCAGTTTGTTTAGGTCAAACTTGTGCCTAAAGGTGAAATTGGCTGTTTGCCATTTAGAGGGATTTAAAGTTGGACCGTTTTCTTTTGACCATTGTCTGATTTCTGATAAAAAGACATTTAGTTTAGAGTATTTACTTTGACCTGTGTCATTTGTATGTAATATTATTGTTATGTCATTTGTATGTACTTTCGTTTTAAATAAGTGAGTAGTTGTGATGCATTTTATTTTATTCTAGCATCGAAAACCATACTAGTTGTCAAGCGATTGTAGCGAAATGTGAAATGAAGATATCCTCTCTCCCGAAATTTATCTTCTGAATGCCTTATACATATATATAAATCTATGTAAATCAGAGTAAAGCGTGAAGAAGATCTAATTTGAAACAATACTGTCCGCTTATATGCCCTGTTCTAATATAAATAATGGGAATAATTGAAGTTCATGGTTAGCAGGTAAATGCTTAGTAAAGGTGATGACCTAGAGAATGGCTTTGACGTCAGTATGAATTTATCGCCACATCGAGCTAGAATATAACTAACAGCTTCCAAAAAACCTATTTTCAAAAAACTGCAGTTGCTTGATGATAACATTATTATTATTGATTTGAGTGCTGAGTGGAACAGAGAGCTTCAACAACACATCTCCAATTTGTTCTATTCGCTGCTGTCCTCCACAGACGGCCCCACGATTGCCCATAATCCCTCATCTCCTCCTCCTCCTCACACGATCTCCTCCATATCACCCTACCACCGATTACCCAGTCGTCGCTTTCCATTGCGATTTCACTTGAGCGATGGTCTGGATTCTGCGTGATGTCATTCGACGACCTCCTCAAATTATGCCTGCTCAGTCAATCTACATTTTCTCCTTCATCTTTCTTGAGCAGTAGGCTCTCGCCTGTTGGTTTCTTCACAGTCAGCCAGCCAGTCAGTCAGCCAACCAGAGTTGCTTCTGTCCAATTTTTTCTGGCTGGCCGGCTGGCCATTTCATCTTAAGAATGAAACCACACACAGAAGGTGGCGGGTAGTGGTAAATGTCTGCAACAGGCTGTTGGAAATCCTCTTCGTGACACGCTAGCCAAGTTTCTCACCCATGTAGAAGAACTGACCGATAGAGTGAGTGACTGACTGACTTCACATTTGTGTTGAACAGAATTCGAATCTTGTTGTGTATGCTGGCTGGCTGACTGACTGAGTGCAGTGCAGTGCAGTGCAGAAGATTTCCAAACGGATTTCAGGTTGATGAAGGCGCGCGTATCTCGTCCCTTCGATTCCGGCTGGCTGGCTGGCTGGCTTTGGGGCTGGTTGGCTTTTACATCTTCATCGATTCCGGTTGCATGAGGTAGAATCTGTGCTTCCTGGCTGAATAAGGGAAGGTGGGAAATAATCTCTGTTGAATTTCTCCGTTGATGATGATTGGTGCTTGTTTATGTTGTTGTTGCGGTTAGCTGATTATCTTCTCTGTTTTCCCCTGGATAGTAAAATTAGTAAAACACTAATAAGACGCTTGAGGAAAATTGAGTGAGAATAACTTTTTTTACTGAAACAGACGCAAACTGTTTCTTCATAATAACTTTACTTATTCAGCCTACAAAGTGTCATACCACCGATTTGTCGGTCACTTGTATGAATTCCTGCAATGAACTAAATTTCTCAAATTTAATCATTCTTTAATTCATTAAATATGACTAGCCTAATTCTCATAGTTTATTAAATTTAAAAATTTGTCAGACAGTGCTTACTTGTACTGTGGTGAATGCATACTGTGCTCATATAATTGAAAATTTCTTTACATAATCTAATTACAGTAATAATAATAATAATACTAATTGGATGTTTCAACCAACTTAGTAATGAAAATCTATCTTTTTCTCATAGACTGTATATTATTCTTCTAATATCGTATCATATCCTACTCTTGACTTGATCTTTACTATTCGTCTTTGTTCCGTTTTATTCTCTAATTTTCGTGATTTTCTCTAGTTCTTCAATACACTGATAATGTGTTGTTTTAATTATGTGATTTTGTTTGACGCAATAAAGGCCATTTCTGATCTTGAACTATGTGTGTGTGAGAAGCATTGTTTTGTGATTCACTTGGACAAAGTTTTATCTCAACTTACTGGAAATATTCTACTTGATTCCAAGCACCTGTTTTGTAGCTTGTATGTATAACTGCCTTAAAGTATTGTTGAGGTAATTTTGAATTTTCGATGTTATTATTATTATTGTATCCCCAGTGATGAGTGCAGCCTGTCAATGATTCTCAAACTAGGATGAAACAGTTGTTCAGTTCTTCAGTGCTGGTTTTCAATGTTTCTCTTATTGATATCCCTAGTCACACTCGTAAATATGGATTATTTGAATTTGATTAGTTTCATGGCAGATTCTGTCAGGATATTATACCACTTTGAAAACCATTCAGAACCAAAGAGCTCTGAAGAGTTGTTCTGTTCTACTTTGAGACTGCTAAGCAGAACAAATCAATAACCCTCGATTTTTCACTTCATTTTATCTTTTCATGGATAATCTCCATCCAGGCATTAATGAAAACAAAACACGTAGATCAGTGAAGAGTCTCTTTTCGGTGGCGAATTCATTTTCTTAGCTGAACAGTCAGTCGCAAATATATGTGTTGTTTTGTATATATGCGTACATTAAGTTTGTCAAACAAAAATACAATTGGTTATGGTTATTTTAACTAAACTGGTGAAGATTCGTAATTGGAGTTACGTAATACAAAATCGGTCAGGAAAATTAGGTTTTAGTGAAATTAGGGTAGGAACACAGGTGATGAGTTGTCACAAACAGTTGTTAAAAAGAAGTTATGTAATAATATGAACAGTTTTATGAGTGTGATTTACTCAGGATACACATAGGAACAAAGTAGATATTACGAAATTACGTAAGAGTTCTGAATGAATACAAGAATTCTAAGCAATTAAAGAACAGGCAAAGAAACAAAATTAAGTCATCAAAATAAAAAGTAAAATCAAATCAAATAAGTTGTTACTATCACAGTAGAAGTGGTTGAGTAATCCTCTTTTGTATGTGAATGGCCAGAGCTTCAGCGATACAAAGAAGACGGAACCGTATTGTCTTTGATGGTTTATTCTTGACTCTGTAGATTACTTCTTTGAAGCAGGAGGCGTTTGTTGAGATGGAATGATCAGCGTTAACCAGGTGTTCAACTATCGCATTCCTTGTTGCACCAACATTGACTTTTCACAACTATGGTGGCTGGATAGTGTTATTTAATCCACATAGACAGAGTGCGCGTAAAACAACCAATGTACCTGGCTCCAAGGCAACAGGTGAACTGATATATGTACATATAAGTGGTCACATGCGGGATCTTGTCCTTGAGGCTTTTACAGATCGGTGGGCGACTGGAGAACACTGTTTTTAGCGTTTCTGAAAAGAATGTTCTTCTCAGAGATGATGTGGTCCTCATCTTGAGAATATCGCTTGCTAAATCTCCCTTGAAATCCAAGTTCATGTAGAGTTTTGTTTTAGGCTCAATTAAAGTTTTATTTCTCCAAATTCTTGGTTTGATATTTTTATCAGGGCATCTCGGTGGGTATACATTTTGGATGAAGATTTCTTTCAGAATATCTCATTCTATTCCTAGAACATTGGAGCTACAGATGCGTTGGATGCGAGTGGCTTCTTCTATCATAATACACTTTCTAAAAGAGCCTTAAACACTGAAGTTTTTAACTAATAGAGTTTTAAAATAAACAAGAATGACAGCTACGAATGAAATTTCAAAGTTAAAAATAAGATTGTTGAAACATGCAAATAATTTAATTCACAAAAATTGTATGTAGGAGGAGTAAAAAACATCACCCCTCAACTTCCCCCACCCCCCTCCCAAAATGCAATCAAAATTTGTTTAAGTTCTACAGATTGTGAATTACACTTTCGTGAAAAAATACATTCTGCGGGTAGGTAAAATCACCTGAGATAAGTGCGTAAACCTGGATGCTATCCTACTCATAACTGAAATGTATAATGACTAATTGCTATTTTGTTATTTTGAAAGCCTTTATTGAAATCAGTACAGTGTTATATGATCGCCAGGTGTATGATGATTCTTTCTTCACATTCCCAGCGGAACATAGCGCTTCAAGCTAGTGGCTTGAAGTTTCTGTAGCAGTGTTTATTTTTACAGGATGGGGTTGCTAGCCTGTCTCATGCCCAACCTTTCCTCTCTACCAGCATTATTTCTGGCTTAGTGAGGTAAAGGAATGCGTCGGCTGGGGATCGAACCCCGGACCATGTGCATAGTTGGCGAGCGTCCTAACCGCTGTGTCACCAACGCACTGTATGATGATTGCAGAAGTCTTATTTCAAAACTCAAGTTACTTGGATTATGAGTGAATCCATCAAATTCCTGTAGAACTCCATGTACAGTGATATATATATACTGTCTATAAAACACTGCGAGATGCTCAGCTGCTAAGAGAATAAACTACAATGAAATCTGAAGGAATTAGCTCCCTTTATAAATTTCAATAAAATAGTAATAAGTCATTTAGTGAATGGTGGCTAACTGTGGAATTAAGAATGCCCACTTTGTCCTCTCGATAATTCGTCGGCTGGGTGTCCCTGAATTCCCCAGTGAGAAAACAACGTTGAATTAAAAACAGAAATAACACCCGATGCTCGTCGTACAAGAAGTGACCCCCTGTAGCCCAGGTTGTCTAGTGAATAATGCTTTGGCATTCGAGGCGAAGCATACTGGACTCCAGTCTGAAAGAGTAGATCATCACTCACTTCACCGACTTCAGGTAACATCCAGATGGCTAGTTCCAAATGGGATAAAGCCAGCATCCTGAATTTGATTGTTAGTCATCATTCGGCAAATTTACTTCGTAATAATCCTCAGAAATCATCGCATTATCCGTTCTTGGGAGTCGCTATGTCAACAGAGGATGAATATATTCCGGAACATTCAGTTAATGGGAAAATCAAGTTTGAATTAAATACAAGTCAGTGCAGTAAGAAGACGCAATCTGTTTGAAACGTGTAATGGATTATTCATACGACACATGTCTGACAGTCAAATCACACATGTACATATTGTAATGCATATTTATATAAAAGGCGACAGTGCAGAAAGAATCACAGTTTTTATCAATATTAGTCAAAATGTTTACAGGCCATGACCACGGATTAGAAGTGGACAAATGAGGTAAGGAGAAGGGGAGTGGAAATATTATCAAGCGAAATGAACTCTGCTTCTAAAATTGGACTATCAAATGAGATTTAAAGATATGACAAATAATTTTTTAACACAAAATAGGTTTAAACATTTTTATTTGCTAAATACCTGAACACATATAAGAATATGATCCATACCTGTTTCGTATATATAGGTTTCAATGGCACTAATTAAAACAAATTCATGAACCATGTCTATGATGTGTTGTGTGGACATCTATTTCCAGGATTGACGAATTGATTCAGGTGATTTTATTATTCAAGTGTTGGTTTGTAGGGATTTGATTGAATACAGGATTTCAATATGAGTTGACATTAGTTAGAGAACCATTGGAAAACAAGCTAAAGGGAGTACTGGACAGCTGTTTCCGTTGTCCTCGTTTGGGACTCTTCATCAGCACGCACCCACCACCAGGGTTTGAACCCGAGGACCTTCTGGTTACAAGGCCAGCAAGCTCGTATACCATTAAGCCACTGAATTTTATTATTCTCCCAGCTGTATGAGAATGTGTCTTGCAACCTTGATCTGGAGAGATCGATGGGTACTTCCTATGTACGTGTGCCCAGGAATTCATTTAGATTGGTAAAGACAGTTGTATTTGACGCCATCTTCCGGATGCTGTGAGGCCTCACAGAATGACAAGAATCTCGTTTTCTCTATGCAAATGAGTTTAGTCGCATGGTAAATTTCATTAAGTGTCTTTTTGAGTCCTAATTTAGTGATCAGACTATGGTTATTATGCCTGAGCTGTACAGATGTATAAACATCGTTTATGGGAGCCGATTGAACTGGTGGAGCCACTTTGGTTGACACTCTTTGAGCGTCCGATGAATTCCAAGGCATAGTTGATATCTATTTATATTCTAGTGAAGCTTTGTACTTCTTCTTCTTCAGTGGTGTCCTTTGTACAGATATAGTGAATGAGTGTGAACAAGCATTTAAATAGCACCTTTTTATACTGGAGTGATGAACAGAAACTATGATTTGTGGTTTTTGGATTTTATTAGAATACTAGTTTGGAAAATTACCATGAAGATAACATTTTAGATTAAAACTAGAGAATTTATTATTATTATTATTTATTTATTTACCTGTTCCTTTCCGTCTCCAGTGGAAATTAGTTCTTCAAGCTACAGGCTTGTAGTAACTCTTTTATAAGTTCTGTTTATCAAATAGAGAAATGGTTCAAACTATTATCAAATCATTCCATTGAAAGGTTTTTAAGGAAAATGTATTAGAATAACAAGATTTAATTAAATTCATCTTTTCATAGGTTGTCTCTGAACTAAATGGTATGAAATTATGGTAATTATATGATAAGTTTTACTAGTAGGTAACATAAAGTTCTCCTGTGTACTAAATGTATGAAATGCAAATACAGAATTGACAGAAGTTGGAATTCATGGGTCATTGGGTCAGGTTTCAGTGGCTCAATGGTCTACGAACTCGCTTTGTAACCAGAAGGTCCCGGGTTCGAACCATGGCGGTGGGTGCGTACCACTAGAGAGTCTCAAACTAGGTGGACGAAACAGCGCTGTCCAGTACTCCCTGTGGCTGGTTTCCACTGGTCGACTGACTAATGTCAACTGATGATGACATCTTCTATCCAAATAAAAATACAACAGAAAGATAAATATCTACAGATGTTTTAATGTTCCCACAGCTTTGGTTTACCACACTGGATTGATGTTTCACTAACAAAACACCTAAGTAATTAGTGAAATATGCATGGATAAGTTCAACTAGTTTGAAGAACAACTTCTCTATGACTTCAATTAGTAGTTAAAAAGGGGGTAGCAAAGCTCACAATTCACTTTATACGCCAAGATTCAATTACTAGGATGTTTAGATAGTTTTAGGCATTGTGTTCGGTTAGCACGCTACAACTTGGAAAGAAGCCTAAAAGTGGCCTTGGTCATGTATCAATTTGAAAACTGCTTAAGAGTTCCCTTACATGATAAAGATAATCCTTCTTTTCAACAATAAGCCTCTATTTCCCTTTCTGCAGACGGTCAGCCTTATTCCCCACCGCCGCCCCCCCCCATAATTTACAGAAATACGCAAATATCACAGACCCTCTCTTCACTTCTTGCTTCCTCAGAGCTTCTATCCACACAAACACTGCACTGTCATCTGAGAACAATACAAATGAGCCTCATCAACAGCTGCTTCAAGACATGGCGAAATCCCTAAGACATAACTGAGTTAATCTTAGTGTAGTTCTTATTAAAGCTAAGTCTCTTGTGGTCTTGAGATCAAATAAACAAAGACTAAGTAAATTACTTATTTATGCAAAAATACAATCCACTAGCGTAATTATCTAAAATTAGGTGTCGGCAGTAGGTGAAACAGATTGGAATACTTAAGAAACACTTCTGTCTCGTTGAAAATCAAGTTCTACAGTGGTAAGTATTCAAATACATTTACAGCAAGTTGTTATTCTTAACATCTAATTTTAAAACAGGAAGTGTTTCAGCATATTTCACAGATCTGATGAATGAGATCAGCATTAAGGATCTGACTGTAACACCTGCCAATACCTTGAAAATAAGACGGCTAAATACTTTCGAAACTACTTCACAGCATAAATTTGAATATCACTGATATGGGGATAGAATCTGTACACTGTGGTGGAGTACAATTCTACCGTAGAATGACTTTATCTAATGAAAACCTCAGTCATAATAATGCTTAATGTATCAGTTTGTGTTTATCAAATAAAATTATTCTCTAGTGAAATAAATATTTGAGTGGTTCCCATAGGAACCAATGTGGTCTGAAGCATTCTGATTTAACCTAACGTATGGTGAATACCACACAGTCCATAATCCAATTAAAAGTTATCGAATGTGTCTTCAAGCACTTTGTCATAACACCCAGCTAAAAAAATAAACGATAATAATAGTGCACAGAATTCTCAGAAGAACTGACTGTATAATATGTTCCCGTCTTCCGGAATCTTCAAGTGAAATAGAAACTTATAGTAGATCCTGTGACACCATATCATCTAACCTGAAACGCAAACGAATCCCTTATAATATTTCTCATTTGTCCTCTTCAAAAACTGCACGAGATTCAGTTGAATGTCAATTAACAAAGAGTGCACGAGTACATTTTGAGATTCGAAGGCATATTTGAATGATTAAAAACTGTAGGTGGTTACTTTTATTTCCTACGGGGTGGCAACTCGTACTAAAATTGTTAAAAATAGTTATCAAATGTATTGGGATACGTTGCCCCTCACAATTATGCTTTTTCTTAAGCTTAATAAAATCATGTGTAAACATTTAAACACTACTGAGAATAAACAAAACAATTATTATTATCCCCTTGGGTTCTCAGTAGAACGGAGAGCTTCAACAACACATCTCGACTTTGCTCTATTCTACGCTGTCCTCCACAGACGGCCCCACGATTGCCCATAATCCTTCATCTACTCCTCCTCCTCCTCACACGATCTCCTCCATATCACCCTACCATTAATTACCCAATCGTCGCTTCCCATTACGATTCCACTCGAGCGATGGTCTGGATTCTGCGTGATGTCATTCAACGACCTCCTCAAATTATGCCTGCTCAGTCAATCTACATTTTCTCCTTCATCTTTCTTGAGCAGTAGGATCTTGCCTGTTGGTTTCTTCCCAGTCAGCCAGTCAGCCAACCAGAGTTACTTTTAGCTAATTCATTCTGGCTGGCCGGCTGGCGATTTCTCAACCAGACAGAGAAGGCACCAGCTATTGACAGAAGTCTACAGTGGCCTGTTGGAAATCCTCTTTGTGACACGCTAGCCAAGTTTCTGACCCATGTAGAAGAACTGACCGATAGAGTGAGTGACTGACTGACTTCACATTTGTGTTGAACAGAATTCGAATCTTGTTGTGTATGCTGGCTGGCTGACTGACTGAGTGCAGTGCAGTGCAGTGCAGAAGATTTCCAAACGGATTTCAGGTTGATGAAGGCGCGCGTATCTCGTCCCTTCGATTCCGGCTGGCTGGCTGGCTGGCTTTGGGGCTGGTTGGCTTTTACATCTTCATCGATTCCGGTTGCATGAGGTAGAATCTGTGCTTCCTGGCTGAATAAGGGAAGGTGGGAAATAATCTCTGTTGAATTTCTCCCGTTGATGATGATTGGTGCTTGTTTTTGTTGTTGTCGCTGTTTGAGATAATGCGTGATCATGTTCATCATCCCCGTCTCCATGAGCTCTATGTTCACCTCGAACCTGTCTTCCCTGTCAGACAGCATGTCCAACCAGTTGGTTGGTTTTTACCAGCAAGTTTTACAGTTTGTTTGACACTGGGCATAAATTATTCACACACGGTATTCGTATCTGTTAGATGCAGTCTTCTTATCGGTCAGTGCAGCGTATTCCTGTCTTATCACTCCCATGCACAGTCTTGCGCATAATCCAGTCCACCACAATTAGCAATATCATCGGTGACAATAGGCAGGCAGTCTTGTCTACCTTACTCCTGTATTCATTCCGGACGTCTTATTGAGTTTTCCGTTGTGGATCAGCTGACACGTGGCACCGTAGTGTTGAGGCAGTTTCCAAACTACTTCTCGGCCAACACTATCTGTTCAAGGCGTTTTCAAAGTCGATGAATCTGCGTTACAGAAAGAAAGAGGTTTGACTTCCAATCCATGCTTTGTTCCGTGATGAGTATTACGCGTAGAGTTGCGATTTGATCAGCATGTGATTTGCTCTTCCTGAATCCAGATTGTTTTGTGGTAGGTGTCAGGGCCTAGGTCTGCATCCAGTGCATCTTTTATTCTCTCTACAACGTGAAGAACAACTTACCAAAGGCAATGCGCTTTCGTCTCCATTGTGTTGCTGAAACCTTCGCCATTCAGCTGGAGAAACCAGAGTTAAACATGCAAACGAAAATCGTCCAACCACTTCTACTGTCATGGTAATAACCATGTTGACTTCTACTACCTTGATGTCTGTACACTTTTTGTTCAAACTCTCTGCTACATTTGTAGTTTTAGAACTCTTACATATATTGTAGCTATGGGTTCCTCATAATTGCCAATCCTAACTGATTATTTCCTCGCTAAGTTAGAGAATGGACCACTGAAAGGAGTAATTAATGATTTAGAATTCCACTATCGATATCTGGATGATATATTTATAGTTATGAATAACGAGAATGATGCAATGAACATCCTTGACAAGTTTAGTGATGCCCATTCAGCAATAAACTGTACCATAAAGAAAGAAAGTAATGACAGTATCTCATTCCTAGATGTCTTCCTGACAAGGAAAGACTGCACACTAAGAAGGAGAGTATATAGAAAACCTACAATAACAAGTCAGTACACTCATTTTTTTGAGTTTCGGACCTTTGAAATATAAAGATAACTCGGCAAAGTATCTGGTTCATTGAGCTAGGTAATCTGTTCAAACGACTGCTTCAATAATGAGCATAAGGTTAACAGAGAATTACTTAGAAAAAAATTCATTGAAAAAAATAAGAATTCCGCACCTAGGAGAGACAGTATGGCAACAGTTCCAAAAAACCGCTGTTCATAAAACTACAGTTCCTCGGTGACAAAATCAGAGAAATAGTAACACATTGCCTGAAGAATGCAGTTAAAAGAGCTTATAATGCAGTAGATGTACTTTACCTCTTCACTACCACTCCTAATCTACGTTGGAGAAATAAGGATAAACTAGCTAAATTTTCTCCTTCTATGTGTATCTACCAGTTTGACTGCAGCAGCGGAACCAGCTACATCGGGCGTACAATTAGGCAGGTTCATCACCGTATTTATAAACATCATCCAGTATGATAAAGCAAGGGACAAACAAGATCTATTCGTAGCTCAATTAAAGCACACCTTGTACATAGTGAGCATAAGGTTGACGTCAATAAAACCTTTAAAACTATTTATCGCATTCCTACTAATCTTAGTTTTGCTTCACGAGTTCGCCTTCTAAATACAACTGAAGCAATAAAAATCCACTTGAAGAATCCAAACCTGTTTCTTCAGAAGAAATTTGCACAGCCACTTTCCTAACCTAAGCCATCGTTACATGAATGTGTACACTGGCCTACGTCGCCCATCTCCCATTCCTCCAAAACCTTCAAAAATTATAATTGTCCAAATTACTTTGTTTTTACTTCTGAATTCATGCTATCACTGCCTAAATCATTTTATTTTTCTGTAACAATCTCTTACGTAATCAAATCGAGCACATGCTCAAAATTACGCATTAGGCAATCCACGTGTTTTTCTAACTATTTCTACCTTTAAAGTGTATATTGATTTTCTTCGTTAATCGTCACCCCACTGACACGTTGACACTGACTAATTTTTATTAACAATCAAATTGTCATTTGATTGGTAAATTTTTGCACGTTGTAATAAACATACAATATATATAACATAACCCTTACTCCTACAATTCGTTAACTCCCGGCTTCTGCCTATTTATCTCTATTGTTCCCCCTCAGTTTCTCCAGGGCTGACTTCTGAAGAAGGACAATACCTTATTACGCAGGATGTTGAAGGTTGTCAGCAGGGTAAGCCAGAGGGTGCCACTTAACCAGCTTGTTAATATTCTGGTCGACACAGGCACTTGGACTCATGTGAAAAATGGGATAAATCCATTCAATCTATATAACTCATACCACCCTCTTCATTCACAACTCTCCCCTTGTATTTACCTCATCAGGAAAGACCAAAAGCCTATATAGAAAACTATATGCTCGCACTAGTAAGTACAAAAGTCAGCCATACCCTCCTTAGCTCGTGTTCTCTGCGATAAAGAAAGCACTAAGCGTGAAACATTTAACTTATTGAATATTCAGTAGAACTGGTGGATCTCATCTTTTCCAACTCATATTATTTATAGGTACAACGTTTTTCTTTCTTTCTTTTCCTTTTCTCTCCCCATCTTTCTTTCTGTGTTATGTGCTCCTTTCTTTCTTTCTTTGTTCTGCTTACGCCAGTAAATATGCTACCATCTACTTTTCTAACAACTTCAAACACTCTGTTCAATTTCGGCTTTGCTACCGACATACCAATATATTGTTGTCATAATGAACTGTGATTTCCTTTATCTATGTAGAATTCTATCTATTCTTAATGTAATAACTGGATGGAAAACTGTAGTAAAATGCTGAGAATTCCATTGTGGAACAGAAGTATTGTTTTGGAATAAAGCCATTATCATTACCATTGTCATTATTATTATGTGGCGAGAGCTGGCTGTTAGTCAAAATTGGTGAACAGTAATTTACGTCAAAGATTATGTCCCCAATATTGGTTGTGAGAAAAATGAAAACAAAGCTTTGCGTAGGTGGATGCAGTTAACATATAGATGATCTGACATTCAAGAAACAGCCGCAAAGAGATGGAAGGTTAACTTCCTGTGAAAAACAACCAAGCAGAAGACTGTTTCTTTCTGCTAACAACAATAATCTATAATATGTACTTGAAAATGTATAAATATGTGTTGATTTCCATAATAAATGATCCGTTGCCTTGTCCTTGTCTTCTGTTGTTACACTAGCACACTGGACAGCTGTTCCGTCTCCAGAAATGCGCTCTCACGACTACATCAGCAATTGACTTCGAGATCTTCAGGTTACGAAACCATTCAGTCACTTGAGTTGAAATTTACTGACGTGTGAAGGTCCATGGTTCCATACGTGATGGGATCTTCTATGCACACTGCTGAGCAGTTTAAAATTAAGGCAAAACGGATGTTCATGAAAAGAAAACATGTAGTTCAGAGGAGAGACTCCATTTTTTGGTGAATTCATTCACTTAGCTGTACAATAGCAGTTCTATATCCTTCATTCACTCAGCTGTATATATATATATATATATATATATATATATATATATATATATCTTGAAGAAATAATTGAAAACCAGGGAGAAAATGACATCTGCTTACCATAGATGAACAAAGTTGGTCATTCACTCCGTTCAATTCTAATTTTGCCAGGTAACCCTTATCATTCTACTGCAGAATGGTACGCTTATATTCTGGAATCGGTAAGGAACATCTGTGCACGCATACGTCTCATGAAACTTACTGGTTCATCGATTGCATACAAGATATGAATGTTACTAATAAAACTATGCTTTCACTCTACATTGAATAACTTTTTAACAAAGTTACATTTACGCCAAGAGTCTGATTTATGTGTAAATATACAGATGAATACCAGTTAAATATTGGAAGATCAACAACGTATTTGAAAGAAATGCTACTGAGGTGTACTTGTGAAGTTAGAAGATAAGAGACTCAATAAAGAGATGTTTGTTAGGAATTTGGGTATCTCCATATAGCCAAATTACGTACACCTCATCTTCAAATCACCACTTGCACAGATCTTCCGTGTCGTGCTACTTCTGACGTTCCTTCATATTGTGTTTTCTTTGTATTCCATTCACGTCTTCCATGTTTCTGCACAACGCTGAATCATTTCCCTTCTTTGAAGTCAAATCTATCTCTCCATTATTGGATGTTTTTATGTCAACTATTGTCTCTTTAAATACTACTGATAAAATTTGTCAGTAGAGCACTCCACACACTTCTAGTGTACAATTCATCTTCAAATACAGAATTATTGATGTACTAACAGCACAAAAACATCTGATTTTTAATTATACTGCTATGGAAAACCACAATGAATGAATCAATGAATGGATGAATGTAATTCATTAAAACTGAACTCTATGCAAGTATGTTAAAAATGTTGTTGTAGATATATTTAATAATGTCTTTGCCATGTAAGCAGCTGACGAGAAGGCAACGAAATAAAAGATGGTACCATTTTATTCTGCTAAAACTGTAGTTCTTGCTTTGTTCAAATTCATTAAGGGGAATAAATGTATGAAAACTGTCATAGTTGAGTGTGGAATGTTGTAAAGTGACTGTAGTTTGTTAATTATCTCAGTCATTTTTAATCATTATATATAATATGATAATATAAATTAATAAATAAGCACTGAAATTCAATATTTTGTATTATTAACACACACACACACACAAGTAACTGATTTTCTTATGATTATATCCTGACTTGCTCATACAGAAGTTGATAGTTTAATTAACATTTTTATACTTCACGTGAATTGAACATAAAGTGTCCTGTTTAGAACATGACCATAACAATGTGTTTAATTATCTAGATCTTAATGTAAGAAGAAGAAACTATGGTATGATACAAAAGTCCATTTATAGAAAAGACCCTCTGGACTGGAGAGTATCTTCACCACAACAGCTTCTGATCTATAAGCTTTAAACTTGTTTTAGTCAGGGGACACTGTATAACAGGGCTAGGAAACTGCGTTCATCCAACAAGCTGTTAGAAGAGTTGAGATTTCCAATTAATAGTGTTTTTTCTGAGCTGGTTGGTTTTAGTTGCGAAGCTTTTGTCGTCCACCTTTTGGACGACATCTTCAGCGCAGTATTGAGGATGTCAATTTCTTCGTGAGTGATATAATTGCGTCTCCCAGTAACTATCTTTAGATATGTTTTTTTGTTTTTCCTTCGCGTTCCCAAGTGGAACATAGAGAGGGCTTCAAGCTAGAAGCTTGAAGCTTCTATAGCAGTGTTGATTTTACAGGATGAGTTTGCTAGCCTCGTGCCCAACCTTTCCTCTTTACCAGCATTAGGGTAAAGGTGTGCGTCAGCCGGGGATCGAACCTCGGACCATGTGCATGGTCGGCGATAGTCCTTACCACTGTGTCACCAACGCACAAGATATGTATTGGCCGTTTGCTATTGATTTGGATTTTAAACTTTCTGGTCACCTGATTTACATTTTATTGGTTGGTATATTTGGTATATGTGTTAATGTGCTTGTTAACCGCATATTCATTTAAGTACCAGGCTTTTAGAAATTCCCTGATTGAACTTTTAATGTTTCCTCTGTCTAAGATTTTGAATTTATCCCAATCAAATTGATGTCCATAATTGTCTGTATGCATTAATACTAGAGAATTTATGTCATGTCTTTTCACGGCTGATTTGTGTTCTTGGATTCTTATTCTAAGGGGACGCTCACTTTGGCCGATGTAATGTTTGTTACAGGTCATACAATTCATTTTGTAAATGGTGTTAATTTTATCTCCTTTTCCTGTTGGATCTTTTGGTTTGTATAAGATCGAATTAAACGATTCGGCTGGTTTGTGTGCTACATCTATATCAGACGGTTTCATTATTCTAACCTTTATTACAGAGGTATTTCTCATGTATGGTAAGATGAATTTCTTTTTGGTTTTTGGTGATGGTTCCTTGTAGGTGTTTTGATTCGACTTTAAACACTTTTTGATGAAATTTTTTGGATAACCATTCTTCTTGAAGACCGTTTGTAAGTATTTTTCTTCCATTCTTTTCAACTCTGGTGTGCTACAATGTGTTTGAACTCTTCTGAAAAATTTCTGCACACAGTTTCTTTTGTGAGTAATTGGATTATTGCTAATATAGTTGAGTATTTGATCTGTGTGCGTTGATTTTCTATATACCTGTGATTCTTAATTTCCTGTGTTGGTTCTCCTGTTGGTTCGAGCAATAGAAAACGGCCAATACATATCTAAAGATAGTTACTGGGAGACGCAATTATATCACTCACGAAGAAATTGACATCATTTCATTTTATCCTCAATACTGCGCTGAAGATGTCGTCCAGAAGGTGGACAACGAAAGCTTCGCAACTAAAACCAACCAGCTCAGAGAACACTCATAATTGCAAATCATCCACCTGAGTTGCAGATCTTCTCTATTATTTCAGAGTTGAGCTTTGCTAAGAAATGTCTAAAGGATTTTTCCTAAATTATAGCATACAAAATGACGAGAAAATGAAACACTCAACTGTTTGAAAAGAAGTAACTGTTTCTGTATAGAAAATAAAATCCCCATTTAGACATTTAGAAAGCAGAAAGATTGAGCGAAGAAATATTTCCCTTTCGATTAGATCCTTATCTCTGGCTCTACTCTAATATATATATATATATATATATTTTTTTCTCACAACCAATATTGGGGACATAAACATTGACGTAAATTACTGTTCACCAATTTTGGCTAACAACCAGAATAATCGTTGTCAGCAATGCTGACTGTCTTCAGTAAAATCGATATGTTAATATGAATGAAATAACACTTCAAACAAGATGTGTAACTTATGGTAAGCCAGAAAAAGTGTAATCCTAAATAGAATATCAGACAAAATAAGGAAAAATCATGCAACAAATAAGGATAGTTAAAACATGAATAGTCAAGGTAACAAAATCATCTGAACCAACTTTTTTTGGATTCGATACTGACATCCTTTAGAGAACCATAAGAAACCGGCCACAGGTAGTGTTGGACAGCTGTTTCGTCCGGCTAGTTCGAGACTTTTCATTAGTACGCACCCAACGCCATGGTTCGAAATTAGGACGTTCTGATTACAAGACCAGAGTGCTCGTAGACCACTAAGTCACTGGCACCCTATCCAATGGCCCATGGATTCTAACCTCCGTCAGCTCATGATGAAATCCCCTAAACAATCAAACAAAATCCCTACAAAACCAATACCTAAAGATAATGAGTATTAAAATATGGTTAAGATCGATTATTCTGTAATCAGTATCGATGTGTAATTGTTGATCATGATAAAGAAGTTATTGAAAAGAATATTCTTTGTTCACCGATCTCTCAGTCTTTAATCATTTGTCAATAAACATTACACACGCGCACACACACACACACCAAATTTGTTTTGTTAAAATCTACCTAAGGCATTTTACTAGATATGCAGCTTAATAAATTCATGTTGGCTATTTTAAAAAATACATATTCTTAAACAAGTATTGAAATGTTGATTTGTTTGAAATTCCAGCTTTTGCACTTTGTACTGTATCCTGATGCGCGTGTCTGTGTGTGTGTGTGTTTGTGTGGATTTCTTATTACTGAGTAAGTTTACCAAAGTACAAAGGGAATGGTATTTTCAGTAACATTCAATATGTCTATGAGATAGAGGGCTTTACTTTTATCTAATGTAATTTTACAAATCACGTAGTTTGTAGTATGTTTATATTTACATTGCTTTAATTTACATAAGAGTGTAGTTTGTTTACTTTCATAGTTTAATTTGGTATTTACCTTTAGAATATTGAATTTTGGAGGTTTATGTACACTTTTTTAAGAACTTTGATTTTTGTTTAAGATGCGTCTAGTTTTTTTTGTTGTTGTTGTTTTGTAGAGGATTCCGCGAAATTCATGTAACTATGGAATAAAAAATGTTTGTAAAAATCTTTGCTTAACAATGTAATTACAATATATGTACTTATTTGAATGTTTCAACTAACTTAGTACGTTTATTATTCTTGATGTTAGAGCTGACAAGAATGATTTGTTAGTGAAATTTAATGATGCTTATCCATTGTCCATCTTCACTTGTGAAGAAGAACACGACGATAGACTGCACTTCCTTGATGTCCAATTGAGCAGAAGACAGGATGGTTCACTCAAGAAGGATATCTATAGAAAACCTACATCTGTAGGACAATATACACATTTTCTCAGTTTTGTACCAATCCGATACAAAATCAATTTGGTCAGATGCCTTACGATAGAGCGAGACGGATCTGTACATATGACTCCCTAGAAAAGGAGTTAGGATACATTCAAAATACACTGGTTCAAATGGGTTATCCTAGTTGATTTGTAAGGAGACGACACATGAACACCAGGTATAATAAAGAGAAACTGACAACTGTTAAAGAGAAATAACTTTTCCTAAAATTGAAATTTAATGGGGACGTGTCTAGTGAAGTCCTACATCTGAGATTATCCAGTGCAATAAAGCGGACTTATACTGTCACTACCCTTTGTTTGTCATTTTTCAGCTGCCGACAAATTATAATTGCTCAAGAGCAATACAAGCCACCTAGCTGTGCCACTTATATATGTATCGACAAATTTAGTTGCTCTTGAGGAGAAAGCTATGTAGGGCGAACTACTAGACAGCTTGATAAACGCATTAATGAGCACCTCAATTCATGGTTAGAAAACGCCTAATAAAATCTAAAAGAAGTTTTTTTTCGGCTCACTTCATTGATAGCGGTCACCAAGTGGACAAAAATAGTGCCTTCAAAGTTATCTATCGCATTCCATCGAGCCTTTCGAACGGAATTCAAACCGGCCTTTACAAATAGCCGAAGCTATGGGAATTAATTCGAGAGAATAATCCTAATCTTTGCATACAAAAGAAATTTTTTCTACCTTGGCCTCTCCCTTGGCCTAAGTAAATTATAATTAAAACCCTCCAACCTTGTTATTACTTTCCGTGTCCTTCGTACTCTCATCATCTGTCCACTTCACTCTAAGTATTACGTAACCTTTGACATTTGACCTGATTTATTTATTGAATGGTCTACATATACACATATTACTAACTTTACTATTCTTATCGCCACCTGAATAAACCTTATTATCAATATTTTGCTATCATTATAATCATTGTTAATACCGACAGTCAAAACATTTAACACATTATAATCATTGTTATTTGATCCACAAACTCACCATCATCGATCAATGGAGAAAGAGTAAGTGAGAATGTAGAAACTAGTTAGAGTGAAAAGAGGTATCCTTTCGGCGATTTCAAAATACTATTAGTCTCTCTGATAAATTGGAGTAAAGAGTTTAGAAGACAAATTTCGCGAGATGATATCAGTTCACGTATCCGGGTGACAGCTCAAAAACTTCGGCCAACCATCAAGCACACATTCTACACAGCATCTCGTTCCTTCACATGTCGAATATTTTCAATCCCTGTACTTACAATTAATGGACGAAATTCTGTGGATTCTATCTACAAGTTCACCTGCACTTGTGGTGACACCCATATAAGTAGAACCAATAGAACGTTCCAATTTCATCGAGCGTAGTGAATCCCGATTCCATTAACCTCAATAGAAATCCATCATCATCGTCATCATCCATTTCGAAGCACCTATTCATGTCAGCTTACAAAATCAATATTAATTGCTGCTTCACAAATATTTCACTAATTGAAGCTTTTCAAAGGTGTACAGAAAACTATAGACTTCAACCAAGGACTCAATAATAATAATAATTTGCTTTATTCCAAAACAGTATTTGCGATACAGAATGGAATTCTCAGCATTTTACTACAGTATTGCATCCAGATAGTACATTAACAATAAATAAAATGCTGCATAGATAAAGGAAATCACAGTTCATTATGACAACAATATATTGGTATGTCTGTAGCAAAGCCGAAATTGAACAGAGTGTTTGAAGTTGTTAGAAAAGTAGATGGTAGCATATTTACTGGCGTAAGCAGAAGGAAGAAAGAAAGAAAGGAGCACATAACAGAGAAAGAAAGAGGGAGAGAGAAAAGGAAAAGATAGAAAGAAAACGTTGTACCTATAGAAGATTTGAGTTGGAAAGACGAGATCCACCTGTTCTACTGAATATTCAATAAGTTAAATGTTTCACGCTTAGTGCTTTCTTTATCGCACAGAACACGAGCTAAGGAGGGTATGGCTGATTTTTGTACTTACTAGTGCGAGCATATAGTTTTCCATATAGGCTTTTGGTCTTTCCTGATGAGATAGATACAAAGGGAAATGTGTGGCGAATGAAGTGGGTGGTGTGATTTAGATAGATTGAATGGATTTATCCCATTTTTCACATGAGTGCAAGTGCCTGTGTCGACCAGAATATTAACAAGCTGGTTAAGTGGCACCCTCTGGCTTACCCTGCTGACAACCTTGTACATCCTGCGTAAATAGGTATAGTCCTTCTTCAGAAGTCAGCCCTGGAGAAACTGAGGGGGAACAATAGAGAATAATAGGCAGAAGGCGGGTATTAACAAATTGTAGTAGTAAGGGTTGGGTGGGTTATTCTAGAATGTCTTAACTTCTTGATGTAGAAGGTGAGATGGAATATTTACCTAGAAATCATCAAGATATGAGACGACCAGGAAAGATCAGAAGATAGAGTGACGCCTAGGTATTTAATTTCCGACTTGGTTTCAATTTCAGTGCCATCAATGTTGCACACCTCGTGTGAGTGCTAACCACCAGTTTGTTTAGGTCAAACTTGTGCCTAAAGGTGAAATTGACTGTTTGACATTTAGAGGGATTTAAAGTTGGACCGTTTTATTTTGACCATTGTCTGATTTCTGATAAAAAGACATTTAGTTTAGAGTATTCACTTTGACCTGTGTCATTTGTATGTAATATTATTGTTTTGTCATTTGTATGTACTTTCGTTTTAAATAACTGAGTAGTTGTCATGGATTTTATTTCATTCTAGCATCGTAAACCATACTAGTTGTCAAGCGATAGTAGAGAAACTGTGAAATTAAGATATCCTCTTTCCCGAAATTTGTCTTCTAAATGCCTTATTCACATAGATAAATCTATGTAAATCAAAGTAAAGACTGGAGGAGTTCTAATTGAGAACAGTAAAATTGTTAGCTTAAATGTCTTGTTCTAACTTAGTAATTACAATCTATTTTTTTCTCATAGACTGTATATTATTCTTCTGATATTGTATCATATCATATTCTTGACTTGATCCTCATTATTCGTCTTTGTTCCTTTTTATTCCCTAATTCTGGTGCTTTTCTGTAGTTCTTCAATACACTGATAATGCGTTGTTTTAATTATGTGATTTTGTTTGACTGAATAAAGGCCATTTCTGATCTTGGACTATGTGTGAGAAGCATTGTTTTGTGATTCACTTGGACAGAGGTTTATTGCCATTCTGTTGGGAATAGTCTGCTTGGTTCTAAAGTACTTCTTAAGGTTGAACTTCAATAAACTAATTTTGTTCAGAAGTACTTTTTTAAGTAGTTAGAATATTCTTTTGAGTGCAAAGCTGCCTAGCGGTACTATTGTAGTAGTTTTTAGGTTTTGATGTTATTAATATTGTTTAGCAGAACCACAGATTTTAAAGCGAACAACCACTTTTTTCTTGCTGTCTTTGGAGCGTTTCGTAACTCTCTGTGTGTGTATGGCTGGAAGAAGTTTTGATCAGCTACAAAATAGGACTCAAAGATGTCGGCTTCCTTTCTGTGTTCAGACTACAACAAGTCTGTTTTGCTCATTCCACTTTAATCAAGCAGTATGCTTAATGTGTTCAAAAATGCTTTATCAAAACCCCTTCTTTATCTTGATCATAGTTAGGTTCTTTTATTTTATTCTTACTTTACCACTTGAATTCATTCCCCTTCACTTCATCTTTGCCGTCTTTACTGTTATCAACGTTGTAATGTTAATTTTTTAAATAACACTTGACCTATTATTTTAAAATCTTTATACCAGTTGATTTCTTTGATAATCTTAAAAAATTTTATTTTAAATTCATCTACTTTATCTCTACCCACCTCTCTTATCATATGTTCGATATTGACTGAGCAGTTTCTTGTGGTGGAAAATGCCTCCTTTTTCCGTGATGTAAATACGACTGTACAGTTAACTTGAAAATGAAGTCGTTGAAAAGAAATAGTATTTTTTTTTCGCTGAACAAAAACTGTTTTTTTTCCACGACAATTCAAACGCAAATTATTCTCCATAACGTATTTGGACAAAGTAATGAAAACACTCATGGAGCAGAATGAAATCGAGCCAACGTTAGTCACGTTGGTATCACTTGTCAGCTGCATGCAACCCTAAATAAAGAAACTTTATATTTCTATTACAGTGTAAACATACTTTAGTTCATTCAACATAAATTATGCAGTGGGACACTTATTTCCCATTTACGAATGTGAATAAAGCCAAAAAAGCGATTTGGGAATAATAAGGCGGTCTCACTGGTTGTTTCGCCGTTTTATCATTAACCGCGTACAACCTAAAGAAATTATTCAGTTTATGTACGCAACAGTATTAACATACCTGTAAATGTTACACAATAGCAGTTGACGGAAGACGGAAGATTGGAAACTTCTTCTTTGTGAACACATAAGTCAGATTTCAGGCATCCGACAGTGATTGCTTCAGAAAACTTAAAGAAAATTGAAATTTTGTGTATTGATAATTTTCAAGGATTTTATGATGTCGAAATCAAGAGCCGTATTGACGAGATGTGTGGCAATGACACTATTGTACCTATATGTTTCCTTGAAAGGTAGGCTTTTTGTTACATGTTCAGACTTTTGAATTACAAAGCCAGAGCTCTACAGTCTGAGCTATGAAGCTTAGCTGTTAACCAATTTAATATATCACTGCTCAACTGGCGGAGGGACTGATTAGTCATTCGAAGGATACTAGTACGAATTCTGTGATGATCCAGGCTTTCATTTCGCACCCAGCCATCGTATACTACATCAATATTAGTTTGCCGATCAAAGACTACCTCAGGTAGTATCACCATACATGAAAGGTAATTTCTTCATTTATTATTCTTTCAGTGTAGATTTCCTGACAAACGGTAGTCAGTTAAAAATAGCTGAAAAATAAGAGACATTAGACATCTGTTTTGGTCCCAATTTGAAACTCATCAACGGTACGCACCAGTGACACCACCAGGAATCATGCGGATTACCTTCAGACTAAGTTGCAAGCCTGTTGATCATCGAAATGAATTAAAATCTTGACAAATCCAAAACCTCAACATAACGTTTTGTCGAAAAACACTTCTGACTAGACTGATAACTGTTTTCAGACGGTTGTTCATATGTCACTTGATTAATTGTGGCTAAGAGTGGAATCGGAAACGCGCGTCTGGTACTATTTGGGACCCATCAGTTGGATATATCTACATTCTAGCTGATCTATGGCGTCCACACTGCAGCCTGAATCCAGACAGCACCTATATTTTTAATATTAAATTCTCAGTATGTTCAGTCAACAGGAAACACACAATAACTTTGGCAAATAACAGGTGGTAGTCATCACAAAGGAGGTGCTTTTCGTGACCCAGTGATCCAGTGGATGTCACTCTGGTGAAAGTAATAACGGTTGGTAACTTAGATTATCTAAGTGGTGACACCATCACCGATATGAGATGCAGATACGCTTAGATGATGGGTCCCAAATCGGCAGAAACGCACTTCTAGGTTTCCAATACTAACACTGTTTTCATCTCAAAGCACTAGGAGACGACGTGTCAAAGGAGACGGAGAATTACGATCTAAATAACTTCAACATAGGTAAGGCTTCTCAAAATACAGCTTAACCTTAGCAGTGTATGAGGCCTAAAGAGACATCGCTTACCACTTAGAACTTGAGATTAATTATCCAAGGAAAAACTTTGACCATAATGTAGTTATGTAGGAATGAACTAGTGAAGACAAGATCATAGAACTAGGCAGATTCAAAATGTTTCTACAGAAAATCTAAACGGCATAACGCCTACTATTAATCAACGACTAGCATCTAAAATGTCATTTATACAACGTGACAAAACTTGCAGACATAATGATTCGAACAATCATTTGGCAACATATTTAAATTGATGAATAATTCCCATCCGAACATTAGTAGACAGAAGACAAGTAGTTCAGCGTCTTCGGTGAACTGCTTGTCTTCTGTCTACTAATGTTCGGATGGGAATTATTCATGAATTAAAAAGTAGCAAGGATCCCTCGACAGTCAAGGAACTCAATGGGTTTCTACGGTACTCTGTCAAACTTGCGATAGTGAAAGCGAAAATTACTTTTTTCAATGATTGTATCACCAATCGCGAATATCCAAAGTGGTTTTGGAAAGCATTGAGAAGAAGCCACATATATCCCAACACAAAATCCCTCCGACGACATGCATTGAATCTTATTGACTCTATTAAAGCCCGTATTCCAGAACTACAACGCAACATTTCACAAAGGTCTCCAGCCCTCCACGATCTGCTACCTAGTGAAACCCAGAGGTTTACGGAATATGTCAATACAGTCACTGAAAAACGAGCACAATCTACTATTTCCCGACTCACCAAAAGCCTCAAATCCATCAAAGCACACAAACAATTTCCTGAAGACCCTTCGAAATTCGTATTCAACTACTCTTCAGTAGCTTTATCCAACCTACAGTTAGAAGCCCTATCCATGGGCCCAAAATTCTGCGACGTCAACTTAAACGCCAACAGACTCCATACGCAAGTACAATTCGAAAACCTAATGACCCAAACAAATGATTTAACCCCAACCTCCGAACAAGAATTGCAGCGTTTCAAATCAACAATAATCGATAGCTGTTATCAGTATCTTAATACAAAACCAAAAGTATACAACCACCTGACAAGGCAACATAGAGAAGAATTAAATCAACTAAAACAAAATGAAGAACTCCTTATAACTCGTCCAGACAAAGGAGCCGGTATAGTCCTTATGGACAAGAAAGACTACATTGAGAAAATGAACAACATCTTGTCAGATAAAACAAAATTTTCGCAAACACCCAACGAAAGAAACAAAACAGAACAGATTGAAAAGCAACTCACCGATGTCCTGAAAAGAATGCAAACCCAAAAGTTAATCACTCATGAAGTCTATGATCAGATCCGACCGACAGGGTCAACAATACCAAGACTATATGGCTTACCAAAGACACATAAAGCCAACCTCCCACTTCGTCCAATTCTGGATATGTCAGGTTCCCCGTACCATTCAATAGCGAAATGGCTCACTGACATTTTAGAACCTGTACGAAAACGAATGTGCCACTATTCACTTCGTGACACTTTCCAATTCGTCGATTACATTAAAGATATCAATACAAAGAACAAAACTATGCTCTCCCTCGACATTGAATCACTATTTACCAACGTTCCACTCACAGAAACTGTCTCTTATATTTGTCACTATATCGACGAAAATCAGCTGAACATCGGATTACCGACGACCTGTTTAAAAGAACTACTACTGAGATGTACACTAAATGTGCAATTCACATTCAACGACATTATTTACAGACAACAAGATGGGATCGCAATGGGATCTCCACTGGGCCCATTACTAGCAGACTGCTTCATGGCAAGCCTCGAGAACGGCCCACTCAAATCAACCATCGACAATTTCCAGTTGTACGTTAGATATGTTGACGACATCTTTATCATCTGTGATGACGGTCACGATCTCAATCAACTACTGCAAATATTCAACAAATGCCATCCAGCCACAAAGTTCACTTTGGAAACTGAAAATGAATCTAAAATCCCTTTTCTTGATGTTGAGCTTACAAGGAGAGATGACGGAACTTTAAGAAGGTCAATCCATAGGAAACCGACTTGGAACGGACAATTAACAAGTTTCTACAGCTGGGTACCAATCAGTCGGAAAAGAAACCTAATTAAATCCCTTGCCACTCGCGTCAGACGCATCTGCAGCTCCGACACCATGGAAGAAGAACTAAACTTCCTGAGGAAATCTTCATACAAAATGGCTACCCACCAAGATTCGTAGAGAAAAACATCAAACAGAAAAACCAAAAGCAAGAGACACCATCCGTGCCAAAAAAGATACTTTATATGAACCTAGACTTCAAAGGAGACCTATTTAGTGACGTCCTCAGAAGGAGAATTTCCACCTCTTTAGGAAGAACTTTCCCTGCGGCAACACTAAGAATAGTGTTCTCCAGTCGCCCGCTGATCTGCAGAAACCCAAAGGACAAGATTCCGCACATGACCACTTCTATGTGTATATATCAGTTCACCTGTTGCTGTGGAGCCAGGTACATCGGTCGTTCAACGCGCATCCTGTCTAAAAGGGTCAAAGAACACTATCCAGCGTGGCTACAGAAAGGAAATAATGGCCATATAAGGAGTGCAATAATCGAACATCTCGTCAATACTGGTCATTCCATCTCAACGAACGCCTCCTTCAAAGTAATCTACAAAGTGAAGAACAACCTTCCAAAGACAGTACGATTCCGTCTTCTTTGCATCGCAGAAGCCCTAGCCATCCAGTTGGAGGAACCAGAACTATGCATACAAAAGAAAATTATCCAACCACTTCTACTCGCATGGTAACTACTCCTTTGATTTGACCTAACTTTTCTTTGTTTGTTTGATTTGACCTTACTTCTGTTTGTATGCTTATTTTTCTAACTTAAAACCCTTGTGTAATTCTGTATATTATTTTGTTTCCATGTACACCCTTTGAGCACAACTCATTCATCAAACTATTCATGCCATTACGTAACTCTTATTTAACAATCATTTATGACAACTCATCACTTTTGTTACTATCCTCTTATATGAACATCCAATTCACCTGAACTTACTCCTCTTTAACAATCGTTTTTGACAACTCATCACTTTTGTTGCTATCCTCCTATCAGCATCCAATTCATCTGAACTTACTAATTGTATTTTCGTTTGACAAATTTAATGTATACACACACACACAAAATAACCATATATATTTGCGATTGTACAGCTATGAAAATGAATTCGCCGAAAAGAGACTCTTCGCTGAACTACTTGTCTTCTGTCTACTAATATTTAAATTGATCAATAATAACAGATTATTTTATGAGGCATTATTAATAACTCTTTGTTAACTAATACAACCAGTAAAAGTTAGGGAAATGAGATGAGTATACCTTATCCAGTCAGTGTTTAAAGGCAGCTCAATTATCCAATTTCGTGTTAACGGTTAGCCTTCTCCACCTAACCCTGCTTGTTTACTTTCTATCAGTTTCAAGTGAATCTTTCAAGGGTTATTTTATATGGTTTTGATCTGTTTCTACGTTGATCACAAGTTGACATCAGTTAAAGAACCACTGGAAAACTAAAAAGTACTGGATAGCTGTTACACTCTACTTCAAGAATCCTCGGCACTACGCACCATCTGGGACTCGAACTCAGGACTTTTGAGTTAGATGACCAGTCCGTTGACCAATCAGTCACTGGAAAGTCAGAATTCAATGACCTATCAAAAACAAAGAAAAACAAATTCCTCTTGACAATAATGAAGTGATCTTTTTTGAGCTCTTTATTCAATGTTTCAATAAACGTATTTCGAAAGTACGCAATTCCATTGAACATTGAATTGTACAACGCAATAATAACATATGGTAAAACAAAATAACAAGTCTTATACAGTTTTCTGTCAATTTTTTATAATTTCTTTTGAAATAGGAATCTGGTGGGCGTAAAACATGACAAAATGCGGATTGAATTACATAGATTTATAGATCTTTATGCACATACGAATGTTAACTATTTCTTTCTAATCCATGTGTCATGTTGAAGTACACACACAAAAACTCACACTTGTTATAGTAATTTATCAACTAGAAAAATTGGAAGAAAAACTATGATGTGTTTATATCAAGTCTTCGTATTGTATAATATCTTATTGGTTATTACTGTAGTAGTAAATTGTATTTAACAAGTAATGCTAAATCTAAGCTTGACTGATTAATTGTTGAGATATTGGATATTGTATGTAGGATTTCGCTATGAGCTGATATCAGTTAGAGAATCACTGGAAAACCTGGGAGTACTGGACAGCTGTTTCCGTTGTTCTAGTTTGGGACTCTTCAGCAGTACACACCTACCGCCATGTTTCGAACCCAGGACCTTCTGGTTACAAGGTGAGCTCGTAGACCACTGAGCCACTGGGAGCCGATCCAATGGTTCTTGAATTCTAACTTCTGCCAGTTCACGACATAGCGCGACCACTTCGCAATGTCTTCTTCGATGAGTTACTGCCTCATCTTCGACCTGATGTACATTGGATATTATCTGCGTTAAATAAAATGCAATCAGCCAAATTCATGAGAAAATATATATATAACAAAATTCAAGAAGTAGGACACTTTTTGAGAAGACAAATAAGGTGAAGACGTAGTCAATTACTGGTCACTTTTCGAAGAAATAGATGCCAAAAGTTTTCTATAGAATAGTGTATAGTTATTTAGAATTTTTATCACAGATTGATGTCATTTAGAGGACAACTGGTGTTTCTTCATAACCCCCGATTCCATGGAAGTACGCGCCAATCTGGGTTCAAACTAAGGACCTTCAGTTGTTGGGACGCAATCCAATGACCCATAAATTCTATTTAAATTTACAACGTACAGCGATATCACTAACCAATGTCCTCAGTGAGTGTATTTGTCCTCACGTTCATTATATAGCCAGTGACTGGCGAGCGTCAGATTAACTTTTAAGAGTTAGCTTATCCAAACAGACATCTCAAACAAACTACAGACCTTCATCGTTCAATACTCAAGATCAAATGGCCAGCCAGAAAAGATCAGCAACAGGGATCTCTGGAAATGAGCGAACCAACCTAGCAGGAACCGATTGTGAAACAAATAGGCAGGAAGAAATGGAGATGGATTGGCCATACTCTGAGGAAACAACCAAGTGACATTACAAGACAGGCCATCACTCGAGTGGAACCCGAAAAAGAAGCAGCGAGTTGTTCGTCCAAGGGTGACTTGGAGGAGGCGATGTGAAGAGGAGATGGAAGCATTCGGGCAGTCTTGGAGCCAGGTGAAAACGTTGGTAGAGAACCGAGTGCAATAGAGACGTGTGGCTGAAGCTCTATACTCCTCTAGGAACTAAAGAAAACAATAATAATAGTATCCAAACAGATGTTCAGTTCTCGCATGTTTTTCAATGGTTCCTTAACTGACATCACTTCGTGATCAGACTTGAAGCAAATCAAATTTAAGTATATGCTAAGCTTTTAATCCTGGCCACTTCAATGTGAATTGATAAATTTAACTGTTCATGTGGTAAGAGAGAGATTTACATAGGTGGAAAGCCTCGAGAAGGCAATCGTCGCTTTCTTGAGCAATGTTTAAAGTGGTTAGGTAAAGAAGTTGTAAAGTCAATCAACAGTTCAATATTGACACACTTTCTGGATGGATTTGGAGTATAAGACTGATAAGAAGATTCACCCGATAAAATTCTATGCAAAGTGCCAGCTGAATTCCCAAATTTGTACATCTTCGATTTCTAAGTGTAGCTAATATAGTAACCACGAAAAACTTTCAACTCAATCTCTGCGTTCAAACACGGTTTTTTTTAAATTCTTCTCCCTCCTATGGCCTTCAACAGTAACCTCGAAGAGTTATCTCTCCTGATGAAACGGGATAAATGTAAACATTATTTTTATTAAGGACTTCATAATCAATACTACGCTATGATTACGTATGTTAATCTTAGTTTTCCAAGTTACTATTATTCTATTAACATTCTACTTGATTCTAATCATCCACATTGTTTCAATTGCCTATGACTAATATTTTTACTATGTAATTCAAGGCAACTCCTAGACGAATCGGATGGGTTGATTGAAGATGTGTGACAGCAAGTTCATAAGCCTCTTTGTATGCTACCAGGCTTCACTCTGCAGCGTCGCCTTTATTATTAACCTTGCTCAAACTCAGCTAAGAACCTGAAATAATATGCTAGTAGCTTTAAAAAAGAAAATATTTTTTGTTCGGAAGTTGATTCAGGTCTTGTGAGTCCACTTTCTATGAGTTGTATCATTCTATGTGACAGACAGACTTCTCAGTTCTTTCTCTACTTCTTCCAAATACAATTTATCGACATCCACAAATCTCGAGCCTTCAGCTTCACTTTTTTTTAACAGATGCGCTTATGACTTTAATCACGGTTCTTAGTGAGCTAGCTATTTGTTTCTGCGAAATCGAGAACAAGTTCCTCTTTTATTTCCGCAAAATCCTTTGTTAAATGTGCTATCTTTTCCATATCATTTACCATATAGCAATATCTTGCAGCTTGTTCAGCTAGCTTAGCATGGTACGTACAGCAGATCATCACGGTTACTCATTCTTAAGCTGTAGGGATCCATATTAACAAGCATGATTTATGCATCCAAAAGAAGTTAGTTCACGCACTGTCCTTACCTTGCCCATCTAGGTTTGAATGATCCTGAAAGTTTGTGGAATTTTCCTAATTTAAGCTGATATTCTATTCGCTATTATATCTTTATTATTGTTATTATTGCTATTTAAGCATCTTTAATGAACTTCAATTGCATTGATCACACTTTACAAATCCATATTATTTAAAAAAACACTAATATTGTTATTAACTATTAATCTAGAATATTCTATGTATATGAACATGCATATACAATTGTAGAGCCTGAAGAGGAATTTATCGAAAAGGATATTCTTTGCTCAACTATTTGTGTTTTATAAATATGTTTTTGTTTAAATCATGTTCTGTTATAAATACTCCTCCGCCGCCTCCTCCTCCTTCTCCTCCTCCTCCTCCTACTACTACTACTACTACAACGCCCACAACAATACCTGTTAATTTTAGTAATGTTTGAGACAAAATTAGGACGCATAAACATAGTAACTGTTGTGATTTCACACTATTCATACATGTATGCTTAGCAATCGTATAAATAATGGTTTTAGCATTTTCATCATGAGTTGACATTAGTTAGAGAACCATTGGAAAAAAAAGCTAAAGGGAGTACTGGACAGCTGTTTCCATTGTCCTAGTTTGGGACTCTTTAACAGTACGAACCCAACGCCAAGGTTCGAACCCAGGACCTTCTGGTTACAAGGCTAGCAAGCTCGTATACCATTAAGTCACTGGTGCAGACTAGTAAGACGTCGTGACCAGTAGGGTGCAGCAGGTCGGGTGTGAGGACAAATACTCGCCACCAACGACATTGGCTAGTGCCAGTCGCGCTATGTCGTGAATTGTCAGAAGTTAGAATTCATGCACTGGTCATTGGATCGGGTCCCAGTGGCTTAATGGTATACAAGCTCGCTACCCTTGTAACCAGAAGATCATGGGTTCGAACTCCGCCGTGATGGGTGCGTACTGCTGAAGAGTCCCAAACTAGGACAACGGAAACAGCTGTCCAGTACTCCCTTTAGCTTGTTTTCCAATGGTTCTCTAACTAATGTCAGCTCATGATGAAATCCTGTAACCAACAAATCCCTACAAACCAACACTTGAATAATGGTTTTATTATGTAGTTATTCAGTATTTCGTATCCACATTGAAGTCCTATGATGTTAATAGTTGCGTTAAGTCAGATTTATTGTATGTGTTTTGGTGGTGGTTGGGAAGCGTATGAGGAGTGGGGAGTCGGTGACATTTAAGAATTTTAATTCTGTCACATTAATCTTTCTTTCATACTGGACTTGGGAATACAAATGTTATGCCAATCCATATTGTGTATCTAATCCCATATATCAGCAATTCTTGATTTAACTTGAATTTTCTGAGTATAGGCTGTGTAAGCGTAATTTCTGAAAATTATTTATTAAGCTTGGAGTCCCGTGTCAATCGACATTACGTAGGACATTGTAAGTATGTTAAAAATGTTCCGTACATAAAACTAGTAACTTTTCTAGTAGTCTATGCGCAACTGATAAGAAGACAACGAAATGAATGATGGTGGTATCATTTCATTGAGCTAGTAATTGTCTTGCATTTTCCCTTTGCTAACCATGCCTGATAATGTTCAGAGATGCGTTTGGAAAATGTGTGCCTTGTGCAGTCAGTATAAATAGCTCCACACGAGCAGGTGAATTTATAAACACACATTGAGGTGGCCCGTCCAAAGCGGCAGTTTGTCCTTCTCACATCCATTGGTCATTCGTCGGCTGTAGAAATTGACACGTAGCTCAGCCAAAAAGAAGGCCTTCCTCAGTGATCTGCATAAGCGACTCTTCAGGATCTCAGCTGCGGTAATTTTTTAATTTAATTTTTAATTTTTGATTTACAGCTTGATTCCGCACTGTATTTTCGATACAAGTATGGAATTTTCAGCATGGATATCGGTAGCCCAAATTTTGCAGGCCAACCATAGATATCAGGTGTGCGTCAGTGCGGGCTCGAACCCCGGACCATGTGCATGGTCGGCGAGAGTCCTAACCACTGTGCCACCGACTCACATCACCTTTAAATTCAACTCTCATAAATAACAGTTTCTTCAGCACCGTCTGGATTCGTTCAGGCTTTTCCCTTAACTTCATGTTTTACTCTATATATCTTGGAGGATATCCATGTATCTTTGGTACAATTGGAAACTATCGATAGCTTTCTCCACAATTGCTCATAAGATCTTACGTTTGCATACTGTCTCCTCTATGTCACCTTGTATTCCTGAATCTTCTTCTCCTGCCTAGATTCCACTCGAGTAATGGCATGGTGCGCGATGTCATTCGACTGTCTGAGTGTGTGCCTAGCAAAGGGGCCAGCTGTTAGTAAAAGTCTGTATTAACCTGTTGAACATGCTTTTGTTGACTCGTCAGTTTTCTGACTCATATGTCTTCGCTCAATACTACTCAAGATCAGATGGCCGGGCAGAGATCTCTGGCAATGAACGAACCAACTCAGCAGGAACCAGTTGCGCAAGAAATATGCAGAAAGAAATGGAGGTGGATTTGATTGTGGCCATACTCCGAGAAAACAAACCATCAAGTGAGTGACATCACACGCTAGGCCATCACTCGAGTGGAAGCGGCCGAACGGGAAGCGGCGAGATGGTCGTCAGTGCGACGGCGACATGTATGCGGTGATGTGAAGATGAAATGAAAGCATGTGGGCAGACGTAGAGCAGGGTTAAAACCTTGGCAGAGAACCAGACGAAATGGAGACGTCTAGCTGAAGCTCTATGTTCCTCTGTGCGTCAGTGGCACAGTGGTTAGGACTCCTGCTGACCTTGCACATGGCCCGGGGTTCGAGCCCGCGCCGACGCACACTTGATATCTATGGTCGGCCTGCGAATTTTGGGCTACCGATATCCACGCTGAAAATTCCACACTTGTACCAAAAATACAGTGTGGAATCAAGCTGTAATAAAAAAATCGTCGTTTTTAATTCATTTAAAGAGGAATAAGTGTATGATAATTCGAAGTTCTGAGTTGAATCAGTTGACTGCAGCACTGGGTGACACGGGTTCGAATCTCAGAACACACATGAGTTCCTTCAAGTTTGCAGATACGCCTTGCTGACGAGTGCCAACTAGCACTAAACCTAGGTCAAAGGCTTCCTGTGGCTGACTGCCTCTAACCATCTAATACCATCAAATTAATGTGCACTGTGATGGCGAGCTAGCTAGAATGGTGGTACCACCATTACATTACATCACACATCACATTACAATCTGACTGATAGAATTCAGTCTACACCAAAAGAGAGGACCAGACGTATCACACTTGTTAATAGTGTCAAATCAAAGAGATAACGGTGTTAGATCATTAGATCATTCGAGGAAACCAACAGGAAGCCTTGGGCCTAGGTCTTGTGACAGTTGGCATTCATCGTCGATCGCGCGTCACTCAGTGCTGCAGTCAGAGACGTTGCCACCAAACTAGCTATTCGGGCTGGTGATTGACCTCCTGTAGAACTTCACTGGATATTTTTGATTGGACACTAGTCAGTAACCAGTGTGATGTATGTGTGTATGCGTAGTCCCTTCTTTGATGCAGACTAAATTCTATCAGACTAGTTTGCAATGTGGCCACCATGCTAGACGGATGGCCATCAAGGAACACTGTGAATTGTTGGTATTAGATGGTTGAAGGCAATCGGTAGGAAGTCCTTCCTGATGCTGAGTTTCGTGTTAGCTGGCACTAATCAGCAAGACGTACTTGCAACCTCGAAGGAACTCATGTCCTCCTTCCGATTACTTCGATACGGTTACAGAAAAACACTACTGTTTAACCTGACTAATACTCAACCACTCATACGCTAGCTTACTAGCTTTCTTCATCACCATTTACACATTTTTTTAAATATTTTGAATTTCAAAGAAATCTGTGCTGATTTTTTCATCTGGAATTGTATATTTTCCAAAATAGCCAGTTTGACTCAGCCAAAGGAAGCTCGCATACAATTAGAAACCATTTTCAGGAGCATGTGTTAATTTTCTTTACAATAAAGCAGTCAGTAGGCATTTAGATTATATAATATGTTTTTTTTATACTTATATTTTACTTTAACATTCTACGAACAGAGAGAAGACGGATTTGATGAACACAACCAACAAACAGCACTAAGAACTACGACTAGAACCAATCATCATCAGTAAACTGGAGAGATTTGAATGAGGCTGCTTCCTGCCTTTACTTATCCAACCAGGAAGTCGGAACGGATGAAGATTCAAAGTTAGCCGGCCAGACAGAATTGGAAAGTCAAGATACGCACACCTTCATCAACCTGAAAACAGCTTGGAAATCTTCTGCACTGCACTGAACTCAGTCAGCCAGCATACACAACAAGATTCGGATTGTGTTCAACACAAATGTGAAGTTATTCAGTTCTTCTTTATGGGTCAAAAACTTGACCAGCGTGTCACAAAAAGAATTTCCAACAAGTTACAGACTTTTATCAACACCTGCCTTCGCTGGTTCCATCCTGAAGGTAAAATCCCCAGCCGGTCGGCCAGAAACGATTAGTAACGACAAACTCTAACTGGGAACAAACCAACAGGCAAGAGTCGATTGTTCAGCAAATATGTAAGAGAAATTGGAGATGGATTGGGGGATATTTTGAAGAGGCCGTCAGATGACATCGTGCGCAGTATATGTGAAGTAAAAATCTGAAGTTTATGTTCATTTCGGTGAAGAATTCATTGCACGGCGTTTACTGCGTCGATGGCACAGTGGTTAGAACTCTCTCCAACCATTCACATGGTCCAAGGTTCGATCCCCTGACGACGCACAGCTGATATCTATGGTCGGCCTACAAAATTTGGGCTACCGATATCACATACTGAAAATTCCATACTTGTACCAAAAAGTACTGTGTGGAGTCAAGCTGTAATCAAAAAATCTAAATCAGCGCGCAAGTTCGCGTATAGGTCATTTGATATAATTGGACGATTAAAACAATGATTAATCCCGATGAATCTTAGCATTTCGATGATTAGCAATTTCGGTAACCCAGTGATTCAGTCACGCCGCCTTAGTGTTGTCAAATAATCTAAATGGAGAACTGGAGCATATCATTATTTCCTGATCAATTGAAAAAAGAAACTATATTACCGTGTACCGTTAATCAGATAAATGTTTATGGTCTTCGAAAGAGATTCCAACTGCCATGAATCGATAAGTTACCAATCCATTCTAATTAAACCTTAAGCATAATGACAGGTATACAAAAATTTATATCTTCACTAATATGAACACTTAATTAAAATAATGGCTAGCGTAAAATTAGCCTCAAGAATTTATTTATGCTCAGGAAGTATGTAAGCATGAGTATTAATCAAGTTAAGACTATAGTTGAGGTATGCATCAAATTAGGTGCCTGAGTGAGTGACTGGTTTCAATGCAGAACTTTGCAACCGATGTGCAACACCTCAAGTTGACACACACTCTCTCTCTGTGTGTAGCATGCAAGGGCAAGAGAAGAGAGTGAACAGAGATTCAAAAGACAGATAATAAGTACAAGTACGAGGCAAAAAGAATAGTAATATGGAAGAACAATATAATTTTATTGCGCCAGCTTTTGAGCCATATCACCAATTGTCTCTAGCCTTCATTGGTTCTTACCATCCCAAGGATCCCGGTCAGCCATGAAGTCTACACCTCCCCCACATGATTGACTCAAACTAAGTGTCAAAGATTTTATGAACTGATGCCATGTTTTGGTTTCACCACCATTAGCTAGCTCTTTTTACAACCTGATCCATCCTATGTTAGTTAATATTCTCCGTCGGTCGAGGAAGGTAATGACTAGGCAACACTACGTAACACACGTCCTAACCATCTCAATCGATGTGACTTCACAGTCTCGTCGATTGATTGCCCCTTCTTACCTAGCCATCGACGCCTAACCCTAATATTGCTCACCCTATTATATCACCGAACATGAGATAGAGAACGCCGGCACCTACGATCAAGACAGCTAGCCTTTTCTTGTGTTATCCCTTCAAGTTAACTGTCCAAATTATATCACTATTTAACTTTACACCTACTGGCGCCAATACAAACTTCTAAATACAGATTGCTCAGGCGTTAATAAATGACAAAAAACACATCTTAGTCAACATCATGAATACTAGTAGCTTACGTTTGAATATGTTACTTGATTGATAGTATTACTATCAGGGAGCGCGTTTCTTCTCTCTATAGAAGTCGCTAGTTGGATATTCCTGTAATGGAACAACGGACATGTTCATGAATAACAAGAACAATAATAATAGTAACGTTACTTATTTACAATTATACTTCATGTGCGAAAGATTCTGTAACTCCTCAGTACCAATTTTAACCACAATAGAGTATTCAGTGTATAAGCCAATTAAACAAGAAATTTTCTTCAGAATAAATACGGTGACCTCTACAACTATGTCTACTGTTATATAAGCTTCACAACGTTATCGACGAACTTCCCCTACTTACCTAGAACTCGACCAATGCCTAAACTCAGCATTAATCACTTTATTATGCTAATTAATACAAGAGATAGAAAGGAGACACCCGTAGTCAAAGACAGCGAGCATTTTCCTATTTCCTGCTTTCACTTCTCATATCTCACAGCCCTAAAAGAGGACAGAGAAAACTGCTGAGCAATACACATGGCCTTTGACCGACAACCAGCCAGATATCACATTTATGCCAGAGACGGCGGAAACTGGCATACGCGAAACTAACCTTCTATATGTGTGCCGAGACTTCGTCAGTGATCAACCTACTTGCACTGGTTGAGGCAACTCCCCAAATAAGTGAGGTGGTCACCACGCCCTACCACTTCACTTCCTATCTTTAAGCTAGAAGTCAACGTAGTCCGGTCCTGTAGCATCATCTTACAATTAACAAGAACAAATCGCATGTCAAACATCCACAGAGTTCTGTTCACGGAGTTTCAATGAATCTGCATTTTGTCAGCGTCTCCACCTAGGAGGACTATATCATCATCAATAAGAATATTCCCTGAAAATAAGTCAATCCCTAAGTCGCTGAAATCAGTTACAGTAAATCCGATTGATACATCTAGGATGAAATTAAACAGAAATAGGGACATTAAGCAGGGTACACCTACTGTGGTGAGAGCTGGCTGCTAGCCAAATTGATAGACAGTAATTTACGTCAATGTTTACGTCCCCTGTATTGATCATAGGGAAAATAAGAACAAAGACTGACTCAACAATCAATCACAGCAGACTTTGTGTAGGCGGATACAATTTGCAGATAGATAATCTGAACGTCAAGAAACGGCCACAAACAGATGAAAGATTAACGTCCAGCGAGAAACCACCACGAATCAGAAGACTGTGTTTGTTTCCTTAAAATAATCTATAATAATGTATATGGAAACCGTGTAACCAATCAAATCCCTACAAACCAACACTTGAATATGAATGAGGTGCTCAATAGCGACTTACCCTATTCAGGTAGGTAGTAACCAGGGTTTCTAGTGAGACGTTTTGACCAGAAGGGTGCAGCAGGTCGGGTGTGAGGACAAATACCCGCCACTGACGACATTGGCTAGTGCCAGTCGCGCTATGTTGTGAATTGCCAGAAGTTAGAATTCAAGAACCATTGGATCGGCTCCCAGTCGTTAGCCTTGGAACCAGAAGATCCTGGGTTCGAACTCCGCCGTGGTGGGTGCGTACTGCCGAAGAGTCCCAAACTAGGACAACGGAAGCAGCTGTCCAGTACTCCCTTTAGCTTGTTTTCCAATGGTTCTCTAACTAATTTCAGCTCATAATGAAATCCTGTTACCAATCAACCAAATCCCTACAAACCAACACTTGACTATAAATATCTGTTGATTTTGGTAAATAAACGATCTGTTGCCTGGCCCTTGTCTTCTGTTGTTACACTACTACTACTACTTATACTACTCATCTCAATGAATCAATAGTAGTATATAGTTTATAAGGTTTTTATAAGGTGTTACTACTCCAATAGAAAATAATCTTTATTTCAAAATAAAAAAAGCAAAGATAATCAATACACAACCTTCATGATTACAAATCACAAATATTTATAATACACATCTAATAATGATAGTAATAGTAATAATAACAATAATAGTAATTGGTGTTACCACTTAAAAAAAATAATAAACAAAACACCTCAAAATAATTACAACACATCTTCGTATGTGAGTATATGTGGGTGTGTGAGGGGGAGGGAGGGAGGCAGGGAGGCAAGGAGAGAGAGAGAGATAGAGAAAGTTAGAGTGTAGATCGATATAGAAGGAAGACAAAAGTGTAAGAATATTGATTACACACTTTGATTTATTCCCCACCACCCCCTACCCACACAAAATCTCCCGATTAGGTTTCTTTTCCGTTCGCTAAGTAAACCACAAAAATAGTAGTAATACTAATACTATTACTACTACGAACAATAAAAATAATAAAAAACAAAATAAAATTTAGATTGAAAGCTCAATTACAAATGGAAAATATCAACAATAACAAGAACAACAAACCAAAATAAATAAATAATAATACAATAAGGCAAATAAGGCAGTAATATTAACACAATATTAGTAGTAGTATTAGTAATAATAATAATAAACACTGGGAGTGCACGTCACCGCAGTCAATAATCACTTGTATACATTTTACCGTTGATAATTGAAAGTGCATTGAAAATAAACAAATGAATAAATTATTGAAAGGTATATATATATATTTATGTAAATAGACACATCCTCTTATTTAAATTCCCTCTTTATGAAATAATAATCAATAAGAAAATCAGGTAGTACATTGTTCAATGGTGTTCAATATATAAATATTTCTCCTTGTTCAAGGTGTTTGTTCAATCGTCCAATAATTCATTTTTCTCATACATATGTATAAAATTAACAAAAACATCTTCAAGCGTAGACTGTCTAATAGAAATATAATTAATTAAATTTTTTTGATTTAATTCTGTTAATGCATTGAACAACTTCCATAAAGGTTGATTTTTACAAAAATTATACTGTTGTCTAGCTAACAAAGGATAACGTAATTGAAAACCTGGTAAATATTGCGTTAATAAAGTGTGCAGTTCATTAATATTACTGAATTGTGTTAGAACATTTTGAGTGAATTCAATATCAATTTGATAGCCTAAACCATAACGTGTTTTTAATTCTAATGGTGTACCAGTACATCGAATTTGTCCATTGACCAGTAGACCAATACGATTACATAATAATTCACATTCTTCCATACAATGGGAACTTAGGAGGACAGCACAATTTAATTGTAAAGCATGTTGTACATTTTTCCATAGTAAATATTTTGCTTGTGGATCCATACCAGTAGATGGTTCATCTAATAGGATAATATTTGGATTACCGATAAATGCAATCCCAGTAGACAGTTTGCGTTTATTCCCACCGGATAGGGTTGTAATCAATCGATTAGCATAATCTTGTAAACCAGTTAATCGAATCATTTTGTTAACAATATGCTTATGATTGACATCAACTCCAGGAGAATTATAACATCTTAGATAACTATAAAATGTTAACATTTCACGTACAGTCATAAATTCGCATAAAGCATCTTGTTGTGGACAATATCCAATACTTTGACAGGCTTTACTATACTCTAATTCTATATCATAACCATTTAAGTAAACATGTCCACGTGTTATTGTACAATGTCCAGTTAACATTGAATAAGTAGTTGACTTGCCAGCACCATTTACACCCAGTAGGCCATAACATTCACCTGGTCGTACAGTTAAACTCAGACGTTCCACTGTAGGCTTTTTTTGTGACCAATAATGTTTAACAATTGATTCAGCATTAATGGCATATGGACAGTCAGAAGATGAATTGTGCATCGTTTTCTATAATGGAAAAATATAAATAATGAAAAAGGATTTGAAAATAGAATTCAGTAAAGACATATACGTACGCATATAACAAAGATTATTGATTTAAAAGACTATTTGCGAAGCAAGCGTCAGTGGTGCAGCAGGGGAACGTTAGCCGACCACGCCTCATGTGGTCCACAGTCCGACTGCTAATCGAGGCAATCGTAAACCTCGATAAGCCAGTGGTAAGGCTGATAAACCCCAAGTCGTTAAAGTAAGAAAATCACCACTACCGAAACTTCAAGGCTCTAGCTTGAAGGCGTATGTCCTATTTGTAGCGTAAATGAATAAATTGGCGAAGCTAAACTATTATAGCCAAAATCACAGTGACTATGACCAATCAATCAGGACTCAGACGTGAAGAAGTCAACTAATTGTTAAAGAATATATATCAAAAACGTTACACACACGATATTAAACTGGATAATGGTCTTTATTGTGTTGTAGAAATGTCTTCTAGTTTCTCCAAAGATAATCCGCAGCGAAATCATACCGTATCCAAAACATATATTCATCGAGGTAGGTGGCTGTAAATAATCGTGGTACTTAGGAATCCACTGATATTCCTGATTCTTATATCCAACCTCCCCCCTCCAAATTCCTTCAGTGGAATTAATGTGAGTGCCTGTGATTCAATCAACACGATAGTGAATGTAAACCTAAAGATGACAACTGGTTATATCCCTTCCTTTCGTCAGTGAGTATATTCCTCCTCGCATAATGAAACCCTGGATAATTCCAATTAATACTCTGGCACTTCTATAGGGTGGTGTTTCCGCGAAACCTTTGCATACTGAGGTGTCACATATTCCAAGAACACACAAGTACTTGATTAAACCTTCTTGCTGCTTTATTGTACTTCTGCTTTACGAGGACAATTTCATCAATATGAACCAGCACTCCTACTCCTCTGAGGCAGGCGGTAGTACTCTGAATTCCATGATGCTATGTCTCTACAACATTGACTCAACTACAGGAGGAGGAACGGACGAGGATGTCAAATCGAGAAAGAATCAGGAAGGCGAGAAACAAATTCATCAACCTAAAACCAATATGGAAATCTTCGTCACTCAGCATCAACAACAAAATTCAGTCGGATTTTCAATACAAACGTAAAGTCAGTTCTTCTATACGGATCAGAAACTTGGAGGGTCACAAAGAATATTTCCAACAGGCTATTGCAAACCTTCATCATCAACAACTGTCTTCACTGGCTCTACACTGAAAATCAGATGGCCGGGCCGGAAAGAATCACCAACAAGGAACTATGGGAACTAACAAAACAAAACAAGAACCAGTCGCCAACCAACAAATATGCAGGAGAAAGTGGAGATGGATGGATTGGACACTTGCTCGCTGAGGAGGCCGCCGCTGGGTGACATCGCGCGCGCGTCAGGCCATTTCTCGAGTGGAACCAGACCGAAAGTGAAGCGGTGAGTGGGACGTTCAAGAGTGACATGGAGGAGATGGTGTGAAGAGCAGTTGAAAGAGTATGGACTAACATGGATGCAAGTGAAAAGTACAGCAGAAGACAGAAGCAAGAAGTGGGGACGTGCAGTTGAAGCCCTATATTCCACTAGGAACCCAAGGGAACAATAATAATAATAAATAATAATGTCTCTACAACAGTAAAAAGTAGACACCACAACCAAATGACCTAGACCCAACCAATGAGATCTCTTGGCATTACAAATGGATGCTTTTTATAATCTGTGTTGCAAGTTTTCACTTTGACTCTAGTCATAAGCCTACCTTAATCCTACCCTAACCTTAACCCTAAATCAGGATGAAATTCACAACGACGATTATGAAAAGCGACTGTTCGTAATGCTGAGCGATGTAACTGGCTGGCTCAAGGTCATTTGGTCGTAGTGTCTATTCCTCACTGTTGCCGCCTCTACAATTCTGATACCATTGTACTGTTTAGACCAGGTTGCTCACCACCGCAAATGCTGTCCTTACAGGCATTTACAAAATTCAACAATATATAAGCCATAAGATATTTGACAAAAGCAGCTTAGATTTAGGGAAAAAATACCTAGAGAATAAGTAGTTTATTGCATATATCCTCACGGAACGATTTTCTCTGATAGCATGATTATAACCCACAAGGTTGTATTGTCTCAATGTCATAGTTTCCCTCCTTCCCCCCCCCCACACACACACAAATCTTAAGTGTTTTAATTAATCCCTTACTGATACACAGCATTTAAATACTTCATCTTCCCAGAACCTGTTGAACAAATCCATAAACACAGGCATGAACTCTATTAGGAATAAACTTCCAAAGAGTCCAATAAATTTGATTGGTTCTTCAAAGTCAACTCTTCATAGACTTTGACTTTGGCAGTGAGTTGAACTTTGTCGAACTTTTGACTATTAATATTTTTACTTTATTCCTTTACGTTCTCAGTGGAACATAGGGCTTCAAGAAGCTACATGCTTGAAGTTTCGATAGCAATAATGTTTATCTTTACGGGATGGGTTTGACAGCCTCATGCCCAACCTTCCGTTTTTACCAGCCAAACGAAGTTTAGAAGTGCGTCAGCCGGGAATCGAACCCTGGACCACATAAGGCGTGGTTGGCGAGCATTCTGTTGCCAGTCAATCAAATCTACAACAGTTAGTTTAAGCCACGAAGGAAGGTGTAGACTTCCTGGTTGGGGTCCTCGGGACGGTAAATACCAATGGTTGGACAGAATTAGTGATATGGATTAAATTCATCTTTCTCAAATACTGTCACAGATGCATCCACTCCTTGTGACTTATAATTTCCAGTGAAACTATATTGTTTAATTATATTTTAATAGTTTACACACAATGATAAGTTTTGTTATTGGTAATTTTGCTCGAAATATTACCAATAACAAAACTTATCATTGTGTGTAAACTATTAAAATATAATTATACTTTATTTGATCTAATCCACAATGCTCAAACTGTTTACTGATATTAAAACTATATTGTTCTTCCTCTGTTTACTGTCTCTATTATGCATTTCTTCTGCTTTCTTCTCTTTCTTTGCGTACTACATGGAGTGTGGTGACTTGAAGTGCTGCACATAGATGCAAAGTTCTATGTTGAAAGCAGACAGAAAGACAGACATTCTCCATTATGGATAAGATTTTATTTTGATAAATCATACAGTGTTATACAATAATATTAACTGATACTTATATCAATAAGACAGGCATTCTGTCGCCGAACCACCAACTCACAGAAATGGCCAGAGTAACCAGAATATATATATATATTCATGGGAAACTGTTAGCTTTTTTGTGTGTTATAATATCTATCATAAGATATGACAACTATGTGCAGTAAAAAAAAAGCACTAGACTTCAAAATCGATACAGACAGATGTCTACATCGAATGAGAAGCAAAGATCAGAAAAACTCTAATATGTGTACTCGGAAAGTAAAATCAAAAGCGTTTCATTAGAACGTAGCCTAAAAAAAACAACAACGACAACAGGACGATAGAATCATAAAATGAGAAAATTCTTGGAATAGTTCCACAAGTCAAAAGAACCTGTCTGATTGATCAATAATAATAATAACGATAATAATAATAGTGACCAATGAAATTTTATTTAACAGCCAATTGCATTGCACCAATTCTGTCGAGTTGGCATTCTGAATGCCAATTTCGGTGAGTGAGAATTTGTGATGCTCTATCTGGAGACCAAAACCTTAGTGTATGCAGTGGTGGTGTTCCAGTTCCCATCACCAACTTGTTGGAAGTTGAATGCTTAGAGGCATAATGTCTTATGAAAATGTCAATAATATGATCACCTCTAAATGAGAAAATGACCTACAGTATAAACTTAATCAAATTCCTCATTTACAGATCCTAGTTTAACTTTGATTACGGTAAACGTCTAAATTATTATTATTATTTCTTCCTTCTTATCCGAGTGGATTCAGGAGCACACCTCTATTGTATTCTCTCCTCTGTCTTCATTTTCAGCGGATTCCACCATCAAACAACCGCCCGCAAGCTCTCATTTTCTTTTTATGTGATCTTTTCCATGTCACTTTCGGATGTCCCACTCAACGCTTCCCACATTTGGTTGCTATACACAACGGCCTGTACTAGTATATGGTGTCAAATAAGTGTCTCCTGAGTACATAAATGTTCAATTCATCTCCATTTCCTTTTGGAGACTTATTCGACGACGTTCACTGCCAGGATTCCTTCATTGCTGAACCTTTCCAGCCGGTCATCTGATCTTTAGTATCCATACAAAACGGGTCAGATGTTGATGAGAGTCTGCCACAATATGTTGAAAATGCTTTCCTTCATACGCGTAACAAATCAGTAAAGTATACAGAAATACGGAAATACGAATCATTTTCTATGCATTCTCCAACTGTCTTCCTCTACCTACTGACACATGCATCAGATGAGTGGTGAATCCAAAGTTTTCATCTAAGTTCAGGTTAGATCAGGAACTGACAACAGCAAGAGAACCATCAATGACCGAAAAGTACTGAAAAGATATTTCGTGTCATAGTTTGGAGCTCTCTAGCAGTACAAATCCCTTCCCACTCCCGAACAACAGGTAGAACCCAGGACATTCAGGTTACGAGGCAAGTCCATTGACCACTCATTCATTCATTCACTGGGACGAAACCCGATGACCCACGGACTCTAACTCCTGTCAATTTGTTCAAGTACCAGAAAAACAAGTCTTCAATCTTTGAGTTACTGCAACTACAATGAGAAGCAACGCATATTTGTGTTATAGATGTCTACAACTATCTGACAAGAATAAGTGTCAATTAGAATGAGCAGGATACTTCTATGTGACAAAGAAATGTCAGTATAAGTGAATGTCACTGAAAGCATAAACCGATGTATTATTATTGTTTCCTTTAATTCCTAGAGTAACATAGGGCTTATGCCGCAAGTCACCGTTGCATTCGGTTCTCTGCCAACGTTTTTACCTCGCTCCAAGTCTGCCTGCATGCTTCCATCTCCTAATCACATCACCCCCTCCATGTCACCCTTGCACTGACGACCAACTCGCCACTTCCCTTTCCGGTTCCGCTCGAGGACCTTTTCAGTGATGGTTTCTTCAGAGTATGACCAATCCACCTCCATTTCTTCCCGCATATTTGTTGCAAAAGTGGTTCCTGCTGGTTTGGTTCGCTCCCAGAGATCAAAGTTGCTGATCTTTTCTAACCGGCCATGTGATCTTGAGCGAAGTATTGAGTGAAGAGAGCTGTTGATGAAGGTACATTGTTTGTTTGAAGTGCTCTTCATGATGCGTCAAGTCTCTGATCCGTATAGTAGCACTGACTTCACATTGGAGAAGAAAATCCGGATCTTATTTTTGATGCTGAGTGCTGTTGACCTCCACACAGACTTGAGGGAAATGAAAGTTTGTCTTGCTTTCCCGATCCTCGTTTTGATATCCTCGTCAGTTCCTGTAGTTGAAACGATGCTTCGCAGGTAGGTAAAGGGAGTTGTTTCTTTCAGATTCCCCCCAATTAAGCTGATTGTTGTTTGTCGCTGTTTCTGTTGACCAGGAATCTTCATCACCTCTATTTTCTCTACGTTCACCTGAAGGAAATCCTATCTTTGATGCTTCTTCAGTTAAGCAGCTATGGGAAATCACAAGGGGTTTAGACCGCATTTGTGCCACCACTGAGAACAATTTTCAGTCATATCACCTATCGTATCCAACCATTGGTACTGAGAACCCCAAGGATCTCAACCAGAAAGTCCACACCTCGCTACGTGGATAGCTCAAACCAACTGTCAAACACTTTACATATATATATATATATATATATATATATATATATATGTTGTATTGAAACAGTCAGACAGACAAAAATAGCCGCATAAAAAAGCAAGGGTTAATAACTTCATACACGTATCAAACAATCGGCATACCTATCTATACCTGGAGAGATGAGTAGCTTTAAAGAAGACATAGGAGCCTACCTACATATTTGCACAAAATAATTTGGTTTTTGTTAAATTATATATATATATATATATATATATATATATATGCACTGTGACAGCATTTATAGGGTTTTTATTCTTTGACAAAATATTGACAGTAAATGACTAGCTTTCCATTTTGCTTATAATACAACTACATATGTATTATCATTCATGCGGACAAAAAATATTTTGAGGCATGATTAAACGCAGTGACATAAATGAATGGATAAACAAATATACAAAAACAATTTACAGTGTAGAATTCTATTTTTTTTTTGTGAGGAGGGGGAGGGATGTGTATGCGTGTGTTGATCATATTATGACTTATGTAGACAATTAAACAGAAGTGATGAAAAGTCTCTGTGTAACACACTTATATTGATTGGATGGAAAATCAATATTTCGCCACACACACACACACACCCGAACACACACACACACCCGCACACACGCACACACATGACTTTTCTAGAACAAACAATAAACAGCTCATTTGATAATCAAAATCTATTCATCTAAACACAGGACTTCAAGTGAACATGGAGAAGATAAAGGTGATGAAGATACCTTACCAACGACAGCGACAACAACAACGCCGCTGTCAAACTGTAAGAATTTAAAGGAGGCATCAGAAAAGATGAGGATGTCAGAGTCAAGATCGGAAAAGCAAGACACACTTCACTAATCTGAAATCAATGTAAAAATCTATTGTGCTTAGTAGAAAGAACAAGATTCAAAATTTTCAACACTAATCTCAAGTCCTTCTATGGTTCTACATGGTTCAGAGACTTGATACGTCACGAAGAGCATTTCCAACAGGTTGCTGTAGACTCTCGTCAACAGCTAGCTACCTTTTACCGGCTTCATGATGAATATCAGGAAACTGTAGGCGGACCAATCAACGAAGAATCTATTGATCAATAAATATACCGAAGCAAATGGAGATGTGTTGGACACACAATGAGGAAACCCGCGGGTGACGTGGCACTCCAAACGGACCCTCAAATGGAACCTGAGTGGAGAATGACAATTCAGACGTGTGTCCGAGTGTTAGATGGAGGAGATTATGTGGAGAGAGAGCAGTCGTGACGCCAGCTAAGGAGCACTTCAGAGACAACAGGAAAAAATGGAGATGTTGAAGCCCTACTTTCCAATAGGAACCCAAAGGAATAATAATAATAATCTAGACTGGAAACTTCTCTAGACCTTGCCACTTGTTCACAGGTACTGGAAAATACAGATTTTAATGGAGTGGAAAAGATTGGCAACTTATACGTGCGTAAGAACAACAAGGAAGTAAATCAATAGTGATAGTACACTGATAATTACTTCCTAGAAGTGAGCCAACAGCTCTGAAAGCAATAAAACTCCAACGGTGCTATGTAAATGCCTGCAGAAGTTCATGCTTCACACATATTTAACAAACACATTTATACCTTACATATGACGCATGCCATCAGCAAAAATTTGCAATTAGTATGCTGTATATACTCTTCTGGAAAAACGTTTGAGTAGTTGAGAAATGAAATAACTTGCAAACATAAGAAATGGAGGAATCCGAGAAATTCAACCATTGTTTCTTAACGTTTCGATGACCTTCACGGAGCATCCTACGCCTCTCTATGTAACTCAAGCCAACCGCCTGATAGCATTGATCAACGCGAAGCGATAGCTTGTTATAAGTACGATGTTTCTTAGCTACCTCGATTGACACAGCTTCACAATCTCATCAAACTGACTTACACTCCACATTTAACACTACGCCTAACCACTATATTATTCACCATATTATACTAGATAAAACAGGAGATTTAGCACAAACGCCTGTGATCAAGGCGTCTAGCCACTTTAGGTTTTCTACTATAAACGACCATGTCTCACAGTCATAAAGAACAACAGAAGGAAATGCTGCAGAGTTAACACCTGCTCTGATTGATATCCGGATATCACGTCTACGCCAAAGATGAAGTTGTTAGGTATTTACCAATACAGCATTTATTGTTATTATTCTCTAGGGTTCCAAGTGGAACATAAGGCTTCAACAGAATATCCCTAATTTGTCCTGTTCTCTGCAGTTCTCTTCGATTGGCACTACCACTGCCTATTCGCTTTCACCGCCTTCTCAGATGAACGCCTCTATGCGACACAACTTGTCCGACTCGTCATACCCCACTCAGGTTTCATTCAAAGGTTTGGCGCGTGATGTCACCTGACAGTCTCCTCAGTGTGTGTCCTCTTGACAGTAAATGAGTCATCAAAAAATATAAAGACTAATTATCGCTATAGTAAAATCAGAAGATAACCTGATGTATATCTTTATACTGTAGCTGGATATTTACTATTCAATAGTCTAACACCCGCAGTAACACTCGATCACAAATATTTTCCAGTTAGCAGAATCAAATTTACGAACACAACAAAATTGAAATTTTCAAAATGAGATCCTCAACACAAGAATGAATACGAGTATATCCAGACTAACCTATACGACACTCTGAGCAATACACTTATTGTGTAAGAGGGGCTGATTATGCTTATCCAGTCGTCATTCAATTCCATCGACCGAAAGGTACTCTGGCGATGTTTGACTGTGAAGGGAATGCTGAGAAAATACATTGCACTGATCAAGGCACTCTACTCGAACTCATGCAACCAGGTAAGAGCTTACAGCGAATTGGCATCTGAAGTGGTGACGACTAGTGGTGCCCGACAGAGATGTCCACCATTATCCAAATTTCTATTTAATTTCATCATAGATGTACTAATAGAACTAACCCTAACCGCTGACTTCAGCGACTGAGGGATTAACGACTTCTTACCAGGAAATAATCTTGTAGACTTGGAATATGCAGATGATGTAGTCCTCCCACCTGGGTTAAGACGCTGACAAAGTTCAGAGTCTTCTGAATACCTTAAGCTGCAATGTGCGGATGTTGGGCATGCGATTCTCCCCTGCCAAATGTAAGATGAAGCTACATGACTGGACTACGTTGACTCCTAGCTTAGAAATAGGGAATGAAGTGGTGGTTAACCGTGTTGACCACCTCACGTATTTGGGGAGTTGCATCAGCCAGTACCAGTGGGTTGATCGCTGACGAAACCTTAGCACAGATATGGAAGGCTTGTTTAGCAAATACCAACTTACGCCATCTCTGGCATAGATGGGAGAACCGGCTGGTTGTCAATCAGAGGGCATGTGTACTTCTCAGCGGTTTTCTCTGTCCTCCTTTACAGCTGTGAGACATGGAAAGCGAAAGTGGAAGACATGAAAAGGCCGGCTAGCCGTATCTGATCATAGGTGCCTGGGTTCTATCTCCTATGTGAAGTGGTGTAATAGGGTGAGCAATACTGAGCTTAGGTGTTGAGTGCTAGATAAGAAGGGGAAATCAATAGACGAGGCTGTGAAATTATACCGATTGAGATGGTTAAGATATGTGTTACTCATGCATGCCTACCCATCACCTTCCTCGATGAGAAATATTGGCTGACATACGGTCAGGTTGGAAAAGAGCTAGCTAGTGGTGGTCAAACCAAAAGACGGCTTCACCAGTCAATGAAATCCACAACAGTTAGTTCGAGCCAGTCATGTAGGGAGGTGTAGACTTCCAAACTGGTTGGGGTCCTCGGGATAATAAAAACCAATGGCTAGAAACAAACTCATCATTCTCAAATACTATAACAGATGAATCCACTCCTTGTGACTTATAAAACTCAATGAAACTATATTGATCTTCGTCATTACTATTATTTTTGCCTCATATCTCTGTTTACTCTCTCTGGTTTGCATTTCTTTTTACTTTCTTCTCTTGCTTTATGTGCTAAGTGAAGTCTGGTGACTCAAACTGCTGCACATAGGTGCAAAGTTCTACATTGAAGCCAGTCAGTCATCCAGTTTTTTATACTGAATTAAGTGAATCGGGATTTGAACCTCAAGACCGACTGGTCAAAAATCTCAAGTACTCATATCCTTTGACTCATATTTCGGCAAACATCTCAAAACACTTTATAATGCATAGAAAATGCGAAGAATGAAAGCAATATTAGGAATGAAACAACAGGATTATATTGCTTAGTTGAAAAAAGAAAGAGTTGTAAAATGCGAATAAATTGCTATGTAATATTTTATGACTGCAAATTGGCATGTAATATTTAGTTTCTAAATCAAAGCTGTCAATCCGAATTATGCCATTTGATCGAGTTAATCATGTGATACTGTGTAATATAGATAGCATAACAAGAAAAAGCTGTGTAAAATTTATTGTACTGCCTTATGCTCACTTATTCTCAATAACACTACTACTGTCTGTTTTAACACTACAAGTTAAAGATTAAATTCACTATGACAAGGGTTGTTTCATCTTATTAGTGAACAGTAATTTCCCGTGACAATTTATGTGAACACAGGGATTAAATTATCAATGCTTTTATGCTATCAGTAACATATGTATATATATAAAACATGGCGGGCTGCTTAAATCATTGGGCTACCGAAATTACTTTCCTCCAAAATGTTTAATTTCACCTGGATTTATTATTGTTTTAATCGTCCAGTTATATCAAATGACCTACACATAAACTTGCGCGATGATTTAACTTTAAGAAAGTAAAAAGAAATGCAAAACACAGAAAGCAAGCAAAGATATGAGGCAAAAAGAATAGTAATATAGCAATATAGCTTTATTGGAAATTATAAATCATAAGGAGTGAATGCATCTGTGACAGTATTTGAGAACGATGAGTTGGAGCCATATCACCAATTGTGTCCAGCCATTGGTGTTTACCGTCCTGAGGACCCCAACCAGCCCCGAAGTCGTCATCTTCCTACGTGACTGACCTTAACTAACTGTTGTGGATTTCCTTGACTGATGAAGCCATGTTTTGGTTTTGACCACCACTCTCTCTCTCTCTCTCTCTCTCTCTATATATATATATATATATATATATATATATACTGAGATAATGCAACCATCCATCGGTCCGTCGGCGGCACAGTTGTAGAATGCTCGCCACTCACGCCTCATGTGATCCGGGGTCCAATTCCCGACCGCCAACACACTCCTTTACCTCGCTTAGCCAGTAATAAGACTTGTAAAGAGGAAAGGCTGAGCATGAGGCTAGCAACTCCATCCAGTAAAGAGAAACATCATTGCTACCGAAACTTCAAGCCTGTAGCTCGAAGCCTTATTTTCCTTTGGGGACGTAAAGGAATATAAAAAACCATCCATCATGTTTTGCAAATCAAAATTTATATTTCCATATTTGAATCTGTTTGTAACTATTTCTTGATTTATTTTGGTTTGATACATAATATCACACATGGATATTATTATTCTCCATTGGGTTTCGAGTGTAACACGTAGCTTCAAATGAGCATCTCTACTTCACCCTAGTCTCTGCAATCCTTATATCAGGTGGCCCCATGATTGTTCATGGTCTCTCATCTCCTCTATATCACCCTCAGACACACTCGATAATCTCTATTTCCCAATCGGGTCACAATTCAAGATGCGCCTAGAGTGTAATATCACCACCCGACGATCCCCTCAGCATGTGGTCAATCCATTTCTATTTCCTTTAGAATATTTGCTGAGTAATAGGTTCTCGTGCGTCAGTGGTATAGCAGTTAGGACGCTCGCCGACCATACACATTTTTTTTTATTTACAGCTTGATTCCACACTGTATTTTCGGTACAAGTATGGAATTTTCAGCATGGATATCGGTAGCCCAAATTTTGCAGGCCGACCATAGATATCAGGTGTGCGTCGGTGCGGGCTCGAACCCCGGACCATGTGCATGGTCGGCGAGAGTCCTAACCACTGTGCCACCGACGCACATGGTCCGGGGTTCGATCCCCAGCCGACGCACTCCTTTACCTCGCCAAACCAGAAATAATGCTGGTAAAGAGGAAAGGTTGGGCATGAGGCTAGCGACCCCATCCTGTAAAATAAACACTGCCATAGAAACTTCAAGCCACTAGCTTGAAGCCCTATGTTGCAATGGGAACGTGAAGGACAAATTAATAGTTTCTCGATTGGTCCAGTCCCAAAGTGCCTTGTTGATAATTTCTTCTGGCTATCTGATCCTTAGTATGGAGCTAGCGAAGGCAGCTGTTGATAAAAATCTGAAGTGATCTACCTTTGACACTTATAGGAGGACTGAAACAACATTGGCTTTGCAAATCCGAATTTATTTCTTTATACTCAGTGCAGATGATGTTACAGGACTGAACTACACTGACTCCTAGTGTAGAAATAGGGAGTGAAGTGGTAGAACACGTTGACCGCTTCACTTATTTTGACAGTCGAATCAGCCAGTGCCAGCGGGTTGATCGCTGACGAAATCTCAGCACGGATACACAGGGCTAGTTTCACATATGCCAGTTTACGTCGTCTGTGGCGTACACGTGATATCCGACTATCGGTCAAAGGGCAGGTGTACTGCTTATCAGTCCGCTCCGTCCTCCTTTATAGCTATGAGGCCTGGCCTTGAGAGTGGAAGACATGAAAAGATTAGCTGTCTTCAACCATAGGTGCCTGTGGTCTATGTCTCGTGTGAAGTGGTGTAATAGGGTGAGCAATACTGAGCTTAGGCGTCGAGTGCTAGGTAAGAAGGGGAAATCAATAGACGAGGCTGTGAAGTTACATAGATTGAGATGGTTAAGATATGTGTTACTCATGCATGCCTAGCCTTCACCTTCCTCGACGGGCAATGTTAGCTTCCATAGGATCGATGAGGTTGGAAAAGAGCTAGGTAGTGGTGGTCAAACCAAAACATGACACCAGTCAATGAAATCCACAACAGTTAGTTTAAGCCAGCCATGTAGGAAGGTGTAGACTTCCTGGTTGGGGTCCTCGAGACGGTAAAAAGCAGTGGTTAGAAACAATTGGTGATATGGCTCAAAATCGTTCTCAATGGCTGGCTCAGATGCGTCCACTCCTTATGACTTATGATTTCCAATGAAACTGTTTTGCTCTTCGTTATTACTATTCCTTTGTCTCACACCTCTGTTTACTGTCTCTATTATGCATTTCGTCTACTTTCTTCTCTTGCTTTATGTGCTACAAGGAGGGAGTGTGGCGACTTGAACTGGTGCACATATGTGCAAAGTTCTATGTCGAAAAGACAGACAGGTTAACCCGCACTTCACCCCACCCACCCTCTTCTTTTAGACTTCACTCGATCTATCACAAACACAGTTATTCAACTGTGAAGTTCTTGAAGAGCTCAGAGATTTTGAGATAGATTTTGCCACAAGCCAAAGGAGTAATAATTGGTTTTTAATGCTACAATAGTTGTTGCTGATTCGTGATAAAATTCATCTGGTAAAAAATATTCTAGTCTCAATTGACTTTAAGCCTGCACTATTCTATAGTTATAATAATAATTATTATTATTGCTATCATTATATAAAATCACTAGTACATTATACTAGAAAGGGAATATACATACATATATCATTCACAGAAGGCAATACAATACTAAGAAGAATGGACGACATATAGATATTGACTATAAGACTTGGGTAATTGTCATTCTAAGAGGAAAATCAAACTTTTGACAAATCAATTAACAACATTTCTGATTAATCAATCAATAAATAATTATATATATATATATATATATATATATATATATATATATCAGTCAAACTATTGAACACTCTTCTTTCACAATTAGTTGGACACATTGGGTATACTCTTAAATTTTAAAAAATGTGACACTGAAATTAACAATCCTATTTATAGAATTCACTCCAGCACAACTTAGAAAGGGATAGATACATGAGAATCTGGTTACCAAGGGAAATCTAAGACAGGAAGTGAGACATATAAGAGAGAGAGCCTTGAAGCTTAATAATTACCCCAAATAAATTAGTCAGAAAGTATGTAGGGAAATGTAAAAAAATAAATAATGATAGTAGTGATAGTAATAATTATTATAATATTACTATTATTAATAATAGTATTAATAATAATAATAATGACGACATGCATGTCAAATATGCGCAAGACAACATCAACAATATGGAATCTAAATCATCAGTAGTAATTCCATACAAGGAAGGAACCTCGGAAACCACCTTACGCAGAATTCTTAACAAGGCAGGAATAAAAGTGGCCGGCATTCAAACCATCCACAAACTCAATTAGAGACGAGCTTTGTCGGTTAAAGGATCAGTCCTGTGGAGCCTTTAAAACAAAACAATTTAGTTTATCTAATAATCTACCTGCAATGATTGTCAGGTCAAATACATAGGTCAAACTAGTAGAACACCGGCAGTCGGACCAGCCGAGCATAAAAACCTAGCAAAATCAAGATTAGTTGACACAAATAAGATAAGAAATATAGAGAATAGTTCAGCTATATCACTCACTACATGCAGTTACACACAACCATACAATAGGATAGATGGGATAGGATAACAGTTTTCAAATCTAATGTAACAGCTGGGTGGAGGGAGAGATTGATAACAGTGTAAGCTTTGTTTATCGAATCAACTGCAAATACATGTAATAGGAATGACTCAACAACTGTCCACCGGAATATCTCGAAAATTCTACTACCCCGACGACGACAATTAGGAGAGGACAAAGAAAACTATAAAACTCAAATTTCAAAGTCGTGTGAATACAATTGATGTGACTATGGACAATAAATTTTGTTCAAAACTGTGTCATCCAGTAAATAATAATACTGTTTCACTGATTGTGTGATACATCTAATAAACAAACTAATATAGAATTGATTGCACGCATGCGGTCAGTCAGTCGTAAGTTTGAGTAGCTGAGTGAGGTAATGCTTCTTTCTAGTCGCTGTATTAAGGAGAAGCGATTCAAACCTCCAAATGAACATCAGCTAGACCCTACTGATAAGTGCAATAAGCACGAAAATTAAATCAAGTGATTCCTATCAATTAACTGTAAATACTACTTAAAATATTTCCATACATGTTCCATTGATGATATATTAGTTGAAACGAGAAGAACAAGATGTGTTGTGTAAAATAAAAAGAGTAGGCATTTTTACGTCAAGGCTTCTCTCTGCAACTGCATACTGACTAAAATATACATAATATTAATGAAATTAGAAAATTCTGAGCAGAAACTACTAAATATGCAGAAGATCTTATGTAGCTTTTTACACGAAACAACAATCAGCGCAATGCGATGGCATAAACATCAACAAAGAAATAAAACTAGTTATTTTCATAATGAGCTTGAAAAACAACTCCTGTTTTTGGTTTGTTTATAAAAAAGACAAGATTAAAACACAATCAAAAGAGGAATATATATATACTTAAAGGATACTTGGAGCCAACTGTAAATATACTATGCTTGCTTCTATCTAATGAAATACAAACGAGAATTGGTCAGGTCGGTGAGTGTCAGCCAGCGCATCTGTAAACGGGTATCTGGATAAATTCACAAGATGATATACGCGGATGGGACATTACAATAACGAAAAAGATGGTGTTACAGTCGAGAAGAAGCTTGTATTTATTTGTCTAGTTAACCTTTAAAGGAGACGATTTATCACAATGGATAGACAAGAAGCCAGGTTCGAATCCCGGTGGGTGCGTACTGCTGAAGAGTCCCAAACTAGGACGAAACAGCCGTCCAGTACTCCCGGGTTTTCCAATGGTTCTCTAACTAATGTCAGCTCATGATGAAAATCCCGTAACTAATCAATGTGCGTCGGTGGCACAGTGGTTAGGACTATCACTGACCATGCACATGGTCCGGGGTTCGAGCCTTCGCCGACGCACACCTGATATCTATGGTCGGCCTGCGAAATTTGAGCTAACGAAATCCACGCTGAAAATTCCATACTTGTACTTAAAATACGGTGCGGAATCAAGCTGTAATCAAAAAAAAAATTTAATCCCTACAAACCAACACAAGAAACTAAGAGTTGTCCTTTCTGCAACAACTTAAGCAGCAATTTAAGCTTGTGTCGTGTTTACAGCACTAGAGTCATGCTGTCTATTTATTAATAATCAACGGTTGACACTTAGCCATCAGAAATGACTTACAAGTGTAATTGAAAATTTACAAGTTTTTACCAAATATATTCACAAACTACTCGGACTCAAATACATCCTTAATCATTTGCCAGAGTAATCGGTAGAAATCGAATCGAATAAGGACATGAAGTGTGTATATTCCGACTGTAATTACTGTTATGAACAAACGAAGAAATTCTATGTTACCTAGTTTTATTGATCTTAATGTTGTTAAGTAACTGAAACCCAAGTTATGCAAACAAAATGAAACCATGATGAATCGTAGTTAACGCTGGTAACAGATAACACCATTTATGATACAATTATGCATTCTGATTTCTGCTGTTTCAGTTATCAACCTAGACAGCTTAACACACTTAACTTGTCTCAAATCACTTCCGAAACGCCGCCTTGTTTTTTTACTCCTTTAAGTTCCCAGTGGAACATAGGGCTCCAAGAAGCTAGAGATTTGAAGTTCCGATAGCAGTGGTGTTTATTTCTACAGGATGGGGTTGCTAGCCTGATGCCTAAACTTCCCTCTTTACCAGTCTTATTACCGGCCAAAGGCTTAGAAGTGCGTCGACCGAGGATCGAACCCCGGACCATGTGCATGGTCGGCGAGCGTCTTAACCGCTGTGCCACGGAACAAACGTAATCTTTTTGCTGTATGCTGTTGCATTCATAGTGTGTTATTGTAAGCCATTTACCAAAACTTCTTGAATCATCAACATTGCACTCATTTTTGCTGTTTTTTTCAAAAAATACATCAAATATCCTCATGTTTTGTAATTTTTTGCTCAGTAGGAGAAACAGTATATTCTAATTTCATTAAACTTATTTATATTTTAGGCTGCGTGCAGCTGAGGAGAAGCCCCACAAATCTTGTTCTTTTTACTTTGAAGTACATCATCTACGACGAATTTTACCGACTTGATATTCTGGGTCCTAAAGTTACATAGACTTGTTCCACTAGAAGGATGTTAATTGACAAGACAATCAAGTTTATTAGTGATATAAGGATAAAACTTGGGCACTGTGGCGGTAGAGTATAACTCCATTATGGATAAGATTTTATTATGATAAATCACACAGTGTTGTACAGTAATATTAACTGATGACGTTTCGAGCACAAACTATTGCCACTCATAATCATACCAAGTTACTCACACAACTGTTTTTCTTCATTTGTATACATGTGTGGAATCGATTAGACATTTGAATAAAAATCCCTATAGGATAATGGGCATTCAGAAATAATATTAGTTTTATCACTCCAGGTGAGAAACACATTCATCAACCTAAAACCAATCTGGAAATCTTCCTCATTCAGCCAGCAACAACAACAAAATTCAGTCGGATTTTCAGTACAAACGTCAAGTCAGTTCTTCTATACGGATCGGATCAGAAACTTGGCGGGCGGATCACAAAGAATATTTCCAACAGGCTATTACAGACCTTTATCAACAACTAACTGTCTTCGCTCTATACTGAAGGTCACATGGCGGGGCCGGAAAGAATTACCAGTAAGAAATTATGGGAAGGAACAAACAAAACAAGAACCAATCGCCAACCAAGAAATATGCAGGAGAAAGTGGAGATGGATGGATTGGACACTTGCTCGCTGAGGAGACAGGCCGCTGGGTGACATCGCGCGCGCATCAGGCCATTGCTCGAGTGGAACCAGGCCGAAAGGGAAGCGGCGAGTGGGACGTCAGTGCAAGGGTGACATGGAAGAGATCGTGTGAAGAGGAGTTGAAAGAGTATGGACTAACATGGATGCAGGTGAAAAGTACAGCAGGAGGAATACAGAAGCAAGTAGAGACGTGCAGCTGAAGCCCTATGTTCCACTAGGAACCCAAGGGAACAATAATAATAATCCAGTACAATCAGATGAGAAGTAAAATGTTTTCACAGTGAAAATAAGTAACTTGTTGTAATCCACGTGAATTGAAATAGAATTTTAAGATTATTTATTATCCTCCTCTGATTCGACTGGCAATAATATCTTCCATACCTCTGCTATTTGCATTGAGTCATTTCTGTTGGATGTGTTGGGTGTAGACTCGATGAACCAAGCACGATTCAGTAATCAATCTCTAACTCTCTCCACCTACCTACATTACTATTTAGAATTTCGACTCTCCCACCATATTGTGTGGTTACGTGTTAATGCATGCAGTGCAATCGCTGGGCTTTTTTCTAAATTACTTATCTTCGTGGGATCAATCATTCCAGCCTTAGCTAGATTCTTACGTCATGATAATCTCACTACTCCTGTCTGATCTACTAGTTTGACTGACTTATGTAGTTGACTTAACTCACAATCACTCCGCGGTATTTTGTAAATTATATTATTTTGTTTAATTGGATCCACCGACAGGGTCCTTTAGCCTACAGAGCTTGTCGTACCTGAGTGAGTTTGTAGGTTTGAATGCCACTATAATTCCTGCTTTATTACGGTAACCGAGGAAGAACAGAGCAATAATATAATCGCATAGTACTTTGAATACAAATGAAGAAATACGTATGTGTTAGAGAAGGTAGGCCTAATCGAATTCCATGAAAGCTTTGACTGACTGATTTCAACGTAGAACTTTGCACCGATCTGCACCAGTTAGAGTCGCCACACTTCATTCAGCACACAAAGCAAGAGAAAAAAGTAAAAAGAAATACAAAACAGAGAAAGTAAACAGAGATATAAGGCAAAAAGAATAGTAATGACAAAGATTAATATAGTTTCATTGAGTATTATAAGTCACAAGGAGTGGATGCATCTGTGACAGCATTTGAGAACGATGAGTTTAAGCCATATCACCGATTGTTTCTAACCATTGGTTTTTATTATCCCGAGGACCCCAACCAGTCTGGAAGTCTACACCTTCCAACGTGACTTATCTGACTGTTGTGGATTTTGTTGACTGGTGGCGTGTTTTGGTTTGATTGCCACTAGCTCTTTTCCAGCCTGACCCTATGTCAGCCAGCTAAAATTGCCCGTCAGTCGAGGAAGGCGATGACTAGGCATACGTAACACATGTCCTAATCATCTCAATCGGTGTAACTTCACAGCATCGTCGATTGATTTCCCCTCCCTCCTCACCTAGCACTCGACTGATGCCTAACCTCAATATTGCTCACCTTATTATATCATTTCACACGGGAGATAGAACGCAGGCACCTATGATCGAAGACAGTTAACCAAGCTTTTCATGTCTTCCTTTCTCAATGGCCAGGTTTCACAACCATAAAGGAGGACGGAGTGGACTGATGAGCAGTACACATGCCCTTTGGTCGATAGCTGGATATCACGTCTACTAAGCCAGAGACGGCGTAAACTGGCCCATGTGAAACTGGCCTTCTGTATGTGTGCTGAGATTTCGACAGCGATCAACCCACTGACACTGGCTGATGCAAATTCCTAAATAAGTGAGGTGGTCAACACGCTCGACCAACACTTCACTTCCTATTTTTAAGCTAACAGTAGTCAATGCAGTCGATTCCTGTAGTGGTGGGAGCGAATCGAATGCCAAACATTCGTAGATTACTCAAGGTATTCAAAAGACTCAGCATTTTTTCAGCGTCTTCACCTAGGATCAGAACCATATCAAATGCATATTCTAAGTCAGCGAGATTATTCCCTGGTAACAAGTCAATCGCTGAGTCTCTGAAGTGAGTTATAGTTAAGTCCATTAATGCATCTCTGATGAAACTGAACAGAAATGGGGATGGTGGTGGGCATCCCTGTTTGACACCACTAGTTGTCACCACTTCAGATGACAACTCGCCGTAAGCTCTCACCTGGTTGGCTGCATGACTTGGAGTATAGTTCCTTGATCAGTGCAATGTATTTTCTCGGCATTCCTTTTACAGTCAAACATCGCCAGAGTACCTCTCGATCGACAGAATGGAATGCCGCCTTTAGGTCCAGATATATAATGATTGCTGGACGCCGGTAGGAATGCCTATGTTCTAGAATCTGTCGAAGCTAGAAGATATGATCAATACACCCTCTTCCTGGTCTAAAGCCTGTCTGGCCTTCTCGTGTTTGTGCCTCCCTAGCACCACTTACTCTACGCAATATTATTGAGCCTAGGACTTTGGATACTATATTAGTCAAGCTAATCCTTCTGTGATTATCACAGGAAGACTTGTCTCCCTTCTTGTATATGAGGATGATCAGTGACTTACACCAACCCGATGGAACTTCCTCTGATTCCCAGACGTTGCCTAGTACCTCAGTTAATGCACACAGTAAACTATCTCCACCGTACTTAAATACCTATGGAGTCATTCCATCAGGTCCCGCTGCTTTGCCTTGTGACACGTTTAGTAACCTCATTTAGGGACGGAGGACCTGTGTCTATATCCCATTCAGGGAGGTGTTGGATGTTCGGAAGGTTGAGCGTGGCTGTAAGCCAATTAAACTGCTCCTCTTAGTGCTGTTTCCAGCATTCCAGTTGTCAATCCTGAGAGCTAATTATGATGCCATTTTTCTCAGAGATTGTTTCACTTATCATTTGCCTTTTACCACCTGTTTCCCTGATAAGCTTAAATAGTTGTCTGGTGTTGCCAATCGCCGATGCCTTTTCCATCCCTTTCGCTTTTGTCACCCACCACGGTTCACGGTCGTTGCGAAGACTTCTTGTTAGTTTTCGTTTGAGTAGCTTTCGCTCCTTATCATAATCGGAGCTCGCCGGAATCAATCTTCCTGCGTCAATAAGTTCGGATGAGGCGGTAGAGATCCAATGGTTTTTAGTCACCTTTGGATTTACCTTATTCACAGCTTTTACAGCTGTGTTTACAGGTAACTGTATGTTGTGCCAGGCTACCTCAGGGGAAGTCCCGCTTTCGACCTCAGACACTCGTTTCGCTATTTCTTCCTTAAATAGGGACTCAGTGTCTCGATCTAGTTGGGGACGTAACTTTTTTGCTGCCATCAATTTCTTATGTCCGTTTTGTCGTAAGCATAAACGTTCGCTGACCAGAGCGTGATCAGAGTCCACGCACGTATTCCAATAAGAGCGGCAGTCTTCTACTGACCCTCGCCAACGATACCCTGTGGCTATGTGGTCTATCTGAGTCCAGCAGTCGGGCTTGCTTTGTGTGGTACATGGAGTGTAACAAGCTGAACATCTGCACTTCTGTGCAATATTCTATGTTGAAAACAGTCAGTCCCAACCGAATGACTGAAACAAATACTAAAACAAAGTTGTTAAGATCTTTGCCTTACAAACACCTTGACAATAGAGATAATAAAATGACTGCCATTTCAAAGAAGCGTATAAGACGAACATATAAAAAAACAAGTCTTCATTCTGTATACAACATACAATCAGAGCAAACAATATCAAAATTTTGAGTAGCGAAACCTATTGTCTGCCTTAGTATAGGATGTGAATGTTAAAGGCTACGGCGCAAAGTAGGTGAGATGATTTTTTTTTAAAATTAGAAATGACTTCAATTTTTGGCAGTAATAAAAGGCTTATAATAGCATGAAAAATGGGCATGGGGAATAAAGAAATAACACTGACAGAAAGTGGAGGTTCAACGTGTGGGGAGGGTGGGAAGAAAAAGAAAAAATATGCAAAGGAAGAGTTAAAAAAAGTGAATTTTACGGTACACTTACCTTATTACTACGACTGACTGACTGACTTAATTTCAACACAGAACTCTGCGCAGAAGTTCAAGTGACCACACTCAATATGGAGCACAAAAGGAAGACAAAAGAGACTCAAAAGAATGACAATAAACAGAAATGTACGGGAGGAACACTGGCAGCATGGAAAAACAATAGGGTTTAACGGATATAGGACATCACAAAGAGTGAATAAATCTGTGCCATTGTGAACGATTTTAAGCCCATATCACCTGTCGTCTCCAGCAATCGGCATTGAGAATCCCGAGGAGTCCAGTCAGACAGTCTACACCTCTCTATGTGGCTGGCTCAAAATAACTGTCAAAAGACTTCACAGACTTATGCCAGATTTTGATTTGGTCACCACTAGCTGTTTTCCAACCTAACCCTATGCTTGACAATATTGCTTGTATTAGATTGTTGGAAGCGATCGGCCAAAGGAAGCCTTAAACTTACATTATGCACTAGTTTGTACTCGTCAGTTAGGCGTATCTGCAGCCTTGAACTCATGTCCTGTCTGAGATTCGAACCCGCGTCACCCAGTGCTGCAGTCAGAGACGCTGCCACTGAACTAGCTATTCGAGCTCGCGACTGACCTCCTGTAAGACAATAGTGGATACTTTGATTGAATATTAGTAACTAGTGTAATGTGTCTAGTCCTTTCGTTGGTGCAGACTGACTTCTATCAGTCCAAATAGCTCCGTTTTAATGTCTCCAACTGCAGCATTGGATGACGCTAATTCGAACTTCAGACAGGACATGAGTTCCTTCGAGGTTGCAGATACACCTTGCTGACGAGTATCAACTAGCACGAAATTTAGGTCAAGAAAGGCTTCCTGTGGCCGATTGCCTCCAACCATCTAATACCAACAATTCACAATGCACCATGATGGCGAGTCACCTGGCATGATGATCACATTGCAAACATGACTGATAGAATTCAGTCTGCATCGAAGATAGGACTAGATACATTACACTGGTTACTGACTAGTGTTCAGTCAAAAATATTGCTCATCAATGAAGGCGGTGACTCGACATGCGTCTTCTTAACGTGTATCATTCTTATGTTACATAGAAATATGTAAAACCCTAATTATGTTGTGCTTTCCGATCGCTGAGTTATTGGCCAAACAACAAAAAGCAATTGAAATCATCTTGTAACAATAGAAGACAAAGGCCAGGCAACAGATCATCTATATGTTAACTGTATCCGCCTACACAAAGCCTTTGTTCTCATTTTTCTCATGACCAATATTGGGGACATAAACACTGACGTAAATTACTGTCCACCAATTTTGGCTAACAGCCAGCTCGCACCACAATCTCATTCATCTGATCTAAAATCACTTGTCATCATTCCATTGACACGAAGTTATCAGATGAGGAGTCTTGCTGAAACTTATGGGTTTCGTTGAATTGTTATTCCTTTTAAGTTGTTCACTTTAAAGTGTATGAAATAACAAACATTCATTTGATTAACAAGTTAGTGAGTGACTCGATAACAAAATCGGATAGACTTCGGTGAAAAGCAGATATATATATATATGGACAACCGTACGTCTATTCAAAGAGGAACTATATAACTGGATTCGCTCTGTTTCAAGGCATAATATATGTACAAAGTTCTGCCAAAGGTCTTAACATTCCTGTCGCTTGGATATGGGATCAACTAGGAGTAGTTACCATCGTAGTGTAAACCATTTACACTATGTTGATGGATTTAGGGAGAAGTTGTACTGCATTCGAACAGGGATCTGAAACCAGTAGAGTGTTCCTGTAGGATGACCAGCAGGCTAGCTGTGCTATTTCTCTGTTCTGAGAACAATGGTTTAGAAAAGAGAGACCCCGGAAATTGCACATTCCGACTTTCATTGAAGAGGTTCATCACCAGCCGTAAAGTCTTCATATAGACATAGCTTCAAAAATCATCAGAAAGAGATTACGTGTAACGTGCCAGTCTCAAACAGATTTTCCTTGAGCTTTACAGTCGAAAAGAAGGCTCTTTCTCCTTCGGGTAATTCAGTCTGACTTCTATAAGTGCTATATGTTGATATGATCAATGCATAGGAATATTTCAACACAACCTAGAAAGGATCACTACTCAAAATGAGTGCTTTTCGCTAATTATTATGTGGAAACAGAAAAACAAAAAATAGTAAAAGCTCAGATTCTAACCCTACGAATCATCATCGAACAGAACGCAGAATACTACTCAAATCCCTACCTTAACTTCACCTAGTTTAAAAAGGCCTTCGATAGCGTTGACTACGAAATAATTTGGAGACTACTTCAACACTGTGGGTGGAATGCCCCAAATCTTTACAAATCTCCTTCAGCAGTTATATGACGATACCGTTTGTTAGGAGATCCACAACGGATAAATCAGTGAAGCATTTGGAGTAAATAAAAGAGTGAGACAAGGCTGTCCACTATCACCGATGATATTCCTGATTGTGGTGGACTGGACTATTTAGAATACTGTACGTGTGGGGAGTGAGAATACAGGAATACATCCAATTGATATGAAGACTCTTGAAGATCTGAACTCCACGGACGATTTATTTCTAAGCTCAAAGACTTACAGACAGAAACCAACAAGTTAACAGAAGAGACAGCCAGCGAAGACAGGACAGAAAACGGAGGTAATGAAGATAACCAACCAACAGAAACAAGCACCAATCACGACTAAAAGAAATTTGGATGAAATCACTTCCTTCACTTATGTAGGCGCCATTGTTTCAATATTACAAGCATCAGGACGAATTAGGATGTTGAAACCAGCGGCGATTGAAAAAGCAAGACAGACCTTCATTACTCTGAAATCATTTCGAAAATCTTCTGCACTCAGCCAGCATCAAGAACAAACTTCGGATTTATTACAACATTGTTAAGTCTTCTATATGGGTTAGAAACTGGAGCAAAGGCGTCGTGAGAAGTATTTCCAACAGGCCTTGCAAGCTTTTATCACCAACCACCTTTGCGGTCTCCACACTGAAGATCAGATGACCAGGAAAAATAGGAATCAGCAAGAAGAAACTTTGAGAATGAACCTATTGCTCAAGAAATATGGCAAAGAAAACGGAGGTGAATCAGACACACGTTGACATAACACATCATAGAATCTGAATGCGAAACAGCGAGTTGTGAGTGTGTCCGATGGTGAATACATACGAAATAGTGTAAGAAGAATATGAAGGCGTATAAGCACTCATGGAGTCAGTTATAGAGAACTGCAGAGGATATGACAAAATGTTATAATAATAATAATTTGCTTTATTCCAAAACAGTATTTGTGGTACAGAATGGAATTCTCAACATTTTACTACATACAGTATTGCATCCAGTTAGTACATTATCAATAAATAAATAAAATTCTACATAGATTAAGGGTAATTTCAGTTCATTATGACAACATATCGGCATGTTGGTAGTAAAGCCAAAAGTGAACAGAATGTTTGAAGGTGTTAGAAAAGTAGATACTAGCATATTTAGTGGCGTAAGCTGTAACAAAAGGTCGAGATCTATAGAGTGTGAGAGAACGAAGAATGTTTTAAGTAGATTTTGTAAAGAAGAGAGAAACAAAGCAGCACATAACAGAAAAAGAAGACAGAGAGACAAAGAAAAGAAAGGAAGAAAACGTTGTACCTATAAATGATTTGAGTTGGAAAGACGAGATCCACCTGTTCTACTGACTATTCAATAAGTTAAATGTTTCACGCTTAATGCTTTCTTTATCGCACAGAACACGAACGAGCTCAGTAGGGTATGGTTGAGTTTTTCTACTCTCTAGTGCGAGCATATAGTTTTCTATATAGGCTTCTGGTTTTTCCTGATGAGATACAAGGGGAGAGTTGTAAATCAAGCGGGTGGTGATGTGAGTTAGATAAAATGGATTTAGCCCATTTTTCATATGAGTCCATGTGCCTGTCAACCAGAATGTTAACAAGCTGGTTAAGTGGCACCCTGTGGCTTACCCTGCTGACAACCTTCAACATCCTGCGTAATAAGGCATAGTCTTTCTTCAGTAGCCCAGGAAAAACTAAGGAGGAACAATAGAAAATAATAACAGGCAGGATGCAAGAGTTAAAAATCGTAAGAGTAAGGATTGGGTGGGTTATTCCAGAATGTCTTAACTTCTTGATGTAGAAGGTGAGACGGAATATTTTCTTAAAAATCATCAAGATATGAGACGACCAGGAACGATCAGCAGATAGAATGATGCCAAGATATTTAATTTCCGACTTGGTTTCTATTTCTGAGTGCCATTTATGTTGCACACCTCGTGTGGGTGTTAACCACCAGTTTGTTTTAGGTCAGATTTATGCCTAAAGGTGGCATTTACAGGGATTTAAGGTTAGACCGTTTTCCTTGGATCACGACGTTCAACTCGGAATCCAAGGCAAGGTATGAAAAGTAAAAATAATAATAATAATAACAATAAAAAGAATAATAGTAATGACTCACTTGTATACTTGACTCTAAATCGATATAAACTGATCCACGTGAAAATGTACGTCTCTTCCAATGCATTAACTGTGTAATATAAAAACGTTTCTCCAATAATAATACAAATATAAAAAATAAAAATGATTGTAATAATAAGCATAACATATCAACACTTAATAAACTCCATAATGATGCATTCTGTTTATACGGAATACCGGATTTAGTGAAAAAATTTCTTACAGCTATTGTATATACACTACTACTAAGACAATAATGCGGTGCAATACGAAACCAATTACTAATAAACACTGTAGTCTTTGCATAATCCTTATCACTATCTCCTAAAGACAGGATTTCAACAAAAAAGCATAAAAATGTTGTCACTGTGCCAATGACTAAATTCATACCACACACTAATACAAATGCTGTACTCGGATATTTAAATATGAAGCTAGAAGCATAAGTTAGTGAAATCATAGCACAACCATATAGGTATATAATTAAAATAAATTGACAAATTGATTCACGTTGTACATAAGCAGATTCCCCATGAATAACAAGAATTAGAATGCATACAGACGAGGAGATTAAATAACTTGTCAGATCAAAAATAAAATTAGCTGACCAATACACTGAAGGCAGAAGACCAGATAAATTTTGTAAATGTTTTGAATTATTAAAACGTTCATAGACAAGTAGGCTAACAAAACTAGCTGGTATAAAAGATAACGATAAGACAAGAAATAAAGATAATAAATAATCAGCTTTCATATTTTCACTTAATTGGGTAAATTTTGATATCTCCGGATTAGGTAAAGGATGATTAGTGATTATAATGCCAGAGTTGGTTGGATGACCAACGCCTGCACCTGCACCTGCGCCTGCGCCTGCGCCTGCGCCTGCGCCTGCGCCACCATTCTTCATAGACTCTGATACTGACGATGTTAAAATCATACGATATTGAAGATTTTGTAAAAGATTTAAATACGCTGCTGCTGATATATAACCACGATTATCATACCATATACGTATCATTTTTGATGGAGGTAAAGTAAGTCGTAGATTGCTGAGAAATTCATTCCAACTAGTCGATTGACTACTACTTAACACTTGTGAATACTTACCAAGTTTTGCAAAAATATTATAAAGCATATCATTTAATTCAAATTTTTCAACATTAAGAAATTCAATTCCACCGAATAGAACATTATTCAGTATTTTAGAATGATTAAGTATATAAGAAGGAATATCAATACCAGTTAAATTTAATAATATATCTCCAGTAGCTAATGGATGACACGAGTCTTTTGACAATAAAGATGTTGACGCTGATGATGATGACGAGGAGGAGGAGGAGTACATTTGACAAACTTTTGAATAATACGCTTTGTTTATTTTGTTCATTTGACCATTCGATTGAATTAAACAATTTGAACTAAGCGATGGTTGAAATGTGTGCAACTTCGATGGTATACAACCAGTACCAGTTAAACTTAAAGGATTATTCAACATTTTCACATAAGATACTAAAGGATTCTTTTCATTAGATAATGATAAGGATATATCAGTATCATGTGCATAAAAATGAAGCAACTCATTGATATGTCGACTTTTTAACAGCCAATGATTAATATCCATCGGAGGTTGTATTTCAGGTGGTTTAAATAACCGTAGAAATCCTATCGAAGTTATAATCAATATGCATGGAAATACAAACTCAATAATCCAGGATAATTTATGACGTTTTAGATAGATATAACGTTTAAACAACATTGCTTTAAGCATATTTTTACAAAATAAATTATATCTTAATGAGGGATTATTCCGATGCGATAAACTATTCTTACGAGGATAATGCTGATGATGTTGCTGGCTATTGCTACGATCGATTTGTTTCATTTGAAATTCAACATTACTAAATCCATTTTCATGATTAATAGAATAGTTTATAGTATCTGTAGGACTTTCAGGGGGTTGATTATCCCCAGTTACTGTGAGAAACACTTCCTCCAAGGATGAATCAGAGATTTCAAAATGTTCTATATGATGCATTTGACAAAATTCATGATTGTCTAATTGTTGAAATAATTTTGTAAAATTTCCTGTCAATGCATCATTAGTTGGTAAATAAATTGTTAATTTATTAGCGTTATGACGTAATAGACGAGCACCATTAACATAAGTTTGTATGACTTTGATTAATCCAGTTGTAGACAAGGATTCATTATTATTATTATTATTCCCATTGGATGTATTCAATTTTACAGGATCAACTTCCAGCAATAAATGATACCCTGAACCATAAACTGATTTCAGTGATAAACTTGAACCAGAACACAATACTGTACCTTTTGATATAATTGAAATTTGATCACCTAATAATTCACTTTCATACATATGATGTGAACTTAAAATAATTGTACGACCTTTACGTAATGCTTTCAGCAAATCCCATACAGCACGTCTTGAAAATGGATCCAATGAAGCGGTCGGTTCATCAAGAAGTATCACAGACGATTGGCCTAGAAAAGCTAAGAACAATGATAGCTTTCTACGTTGACCACCAGACAGTCGACTAGCTAATTCATTGCGTTTATCTGACAATCCAAGTTTTGATAGGTAATCATTCAACTTTTCGGTTAGATTAGAACTACTCACTCCTTTTAGTGTACCAAATAAGTAGATATGCTCAGCAACTGTTAATGAATCATAGAGAATATTGTATTGTGGACAATAACCTAACAGCTTTCTTATCATACCTAAATTTTTGTGTATTTCATGTCCATACATGGTTATTTTCCCTTCTGTAGGCTGTAAAATACCAACTAGAATAGATAGCAGTGTAGTTTTACCAGCACCATTACGTCCCAATATTACAGTGATTTGATCTTCATAGAAATTCATATTCACACTATGCAAAGCTACACGATTAGCTGGTTGATATATCTTGCATAGACTATCAACAACAACAGTTGGCGGTGGTATCATTCCACTGTGTGAATTTCCTATGCCGGTATGCAGCATTGTTGTCGGTGGGTTCAGTAAATTTTCTCTTTCATTTCTAAATGGATTATTATTATGATTAGTATTCATTAATAATTGAGAATTGTCTGTTGTAGATGATACTGATGATGAAATTGTCTCCTCAAAAATTCCAACACTGCTAAGTTTCCGTTTTCTGCGCTTTTTAACACTTTTCAAGGATGTTAACGATGATGGTGATGACGACGATAGATTTAAAATACCATTCAATACATATTTATGCATAAACACTGTATAATATCTTTTGATGGTTGGTACACCCCAAAAAGCTAAAATACCCATCAATGCTGTACCAATCCATAAAAGTAATAATGTAGTACCTAATGAAAAGATACTATGTGAACTTCCTGTATGCCACATATTTGACCATTGTGCACCATTCCCATTGATTTCAAGACGATTTAAAAATACCCAACTTAATGAATAACTAACTTGTGGAATAAGACCAAATCCTATTAACCAGATATCACTAGGTAATTCCTCATAGCGTAGGATAACAGCTGCTGGCATAAACAATAGAAAATAGGTGATACCAGCAACAACTGAAGCAATTGTTGCACGAACAGAAACAACTGTAAATAGTACACAATAGACAAGACATGATACAGTATAACTTAATATCATAAAATAACTCAATGTTATATCGGTTAGTGGGATAATTTTTCCATATTTAAGAATCAATACAACTGGTAATGAAAAAAATGCCATAATTATAAAAGAGATTGTTATCCATGCCAGCCAATTTATAGATAAAGAAATACCAAATGTTTGTAGAAAATCAACTAATCGACTTTCTTTTTCATCAACCATATATTTAACACTTAGGATAACAGATAACACCCATGTGAGTACCATTAATTGTGGCAGCAATAGGATAATATTGGCTAATAATGAATCGAATGCATATGGTGGACTTGGAAACATTTTCATTTCAATACCAACATTATGAATTAGGCGATTGAATAGACTTGTAGCACCAATATGCTTTGATGTGATTTGTATTAATGCTTTTGTCAACTGTTCTTGGACATCTATAAAACCACTAGTGAAATATTTCATTTCTTTCTGGGGATTACGACGTGGTATGGGGATATCATAGCTATCCATTACTTTATAATTACTTGTTGGGTATAAATACGATGGATCTTTACGTATAGATACAGAGAAGACATTAGGCAGACTTGAAATTGCCTGTAAACTAGGAGGATAATACTGATGATGATGAGGAGGAGGACTGTGGTGAGAATTATTCGTGTTATTATAATACAATGGGATTTGATCGAAAATCAGGCCGATAGGTGAAGTCAATGGATCATTTTGATGTTTAAACATATACTTGTCAAAATCTTCACGATTCTGGAACGGTAAAAATTTCTTTTCAATCTGAAAACAGTCAGTCAGTAGGTCACGTGCTGAGGCAATAAAATAGTCGGATAGACTAAGCAGCACTTTCCAATTTGTATTTAAACCTGCATAGTCAATAGTTGCATTTTGATTTAACATTTGTAACACAGCATAACAAGTATTTTGAATTTCTTCAGAGTATAATTTTTTTTTATTTGTATAACACTCGGTTAAATGATCATGTAATATACGCCGAATATTTGATTCATTATTGAAAAGATTTGTTAATACTGGACGAATATGAGTGAAATACGTTGTAGTCCATTGACGTGTACTATTCAGTATACGCGTGTATTCACCCATATTGTGGATCACTTCATCAGTGAATTGATTCGATGGATAATAGGCTAACTGACCGAATAGAAAATATCTTAAACGACCAAATGTTACAAGAAATGGTGTAGCGCTTAATATTTGCTTGATTAATGGACAAAGTTGAAATGTTTGTTTTGGTTTATCTGTAAGCAGTTTAACCGCTGATGCAATATCCATACCAGCGTGTTCATCTAATTGTTGAGCTAAATTATTCAAGACAGGTACACGATTAGATAACCTTTTATTATTATTGTTATTATTATTATAATTTGAATCACCACCATCAGTATCATCAGCTGTGAGTTGACTAAGTGCCTTATGAAAAAAATGGCCTAAATCATTTTCTTCTGGTGGTACACCACAAATAAACTCTGATACATACTTTAATGAATGTAAACCAGAATTATTTACATATAGCATAGCATATCCATTAAACCATTCTTTTAAATGATCAGCTGATGCTTTTAAACGTGTCAACTTTACACTAATTGATATCCAATCAAAGAGTTGTTCTGTTTCAAAAGATTCTGGATGACTTAACCTAGAGATGAAAAGAAAAGAAAGTAAAATATAAAAAACAATAAGTAAAGGAATAAATGAAAGGAAAAAAATACTTGCGGTTCTAGTGGGAAGCCGTGAGCAGTAGGATAGGTACATCAGGTTGAAGGTGAGGCAGTAACTAATCGAAGAAAATATTGCCAAGTGATAGTGCTATGTTATGAATTGGCAGAAGTTAGAATACATGGGCTAGTCAAATGATCCGGTCCCAGTGGCTTAATGGTCTACGAGCTCGCTAGCCTTGTAATCAGAAGGCTCTGGAGGCGGGTGCATACTGTGAAGAGTCCCGAACTAGGAGGACGAAACAGCTGTTCAGTACTCTCTTGCAGGTTTTCCAATGGTTCTCTAACTGGTGTCAGCTTATGATGAAATCCTCCAACTTTCAAAACCTTATTCCACACTATATTTACTGAAATCGGGATATGATTAATCCGCTTAAACATTTGGTTCTTGAACTCTTTTCATTCAATGCGTTAACTATCTAATAGGGTTCAAGAGAAAAAACACTATTCCGCATAGCTGCAGAAATGCAGGAATGGCTCTATATAAGAAGTGCGATAATCGAACACCTTGTCAATCAACACTGGTCATTCTACTATCTCAACAAACGCCTTCTTCTTCAAAGTAATCTATACAGTGAAGAATAACCATCTGCCAAAGAGAGACAATACGCTTTCGTCTCCTTGTTGGATTTCTGAAGCCTTAGCTATTCATTTATAAAAACCAGAACTATGCATACAAGAGAAAATTATTCAACCACTCCTATTACCATGAGAACAACCTTGTTGATTTCTACTGACTTGATTTTTGTTTGCCTGTTCGTTTTTTTAACTCCTTATAGATTTTGTATTTCTTCAGAACTCTTACATTATTGTATATTTCCCTTCGTTCCTATATGCATCGTCATTACAGCTTATTCACTAAATTATTCACCCCGTTGCGTAACTCTAAAACATTACTCAACTCCTTTTATGCATTGACCAATATTTAAAACAATTTCATCATGTGCTAACAGCGGTTAGAGAATCATTGGAAAACCTGGGAGTATTAGATGGTTGGAGGCGATCGGCCAAAGGAAGCCTTTCTAGACCTAGATTTCGTGCTAGTTGACACTCATCAGCAAGGTGTATCTGCAACTTCGAAGGGACTCATGTTCCTTCTGAGATTCGAACCCGTATCACCTATTGCTGCAGTCCTACAGGAAGTCAATCGCGAGCCCGAATAGCTAGCTCAGTGGCAACGTCTCTAGCTGCAGCAGTGGGTAACGCAGGTTCGAATCTCAGAAGGGACATGAGTTCCTTTGAAGTTGCAAATACGCCTTGCTGATGAGTGTCAACTAGCACGAAATCTAGGTCAAGGAAGGTTTCCTGTGGCCGATTGCCTCCAACCATCTAATACCAACAATTCACAGTGCACCGTGATGGTGAGCCACCTAGCATGCTGACCACATTGCAAACATGACAGTCTACACCGAAGATAGGACTTAATACATTACACTAGTTACTGACTAGTGCCCAATCAAAAAAAACAACCTAAGAGTACTGGACAGCTGCTTCATCCTATTTCAGGACACTTCATAATTACTCAGCCATCAGGGTTCGAATTCAGGACCGTCTATCTACAAAGCAAGCTCGTAGACTATATAGCTACTGGGAGCTAATTCAATGGTCAGTAATTTCAACTTCAGAATCTCCCAATCAAGAAGTTGTTATAAGCCGGGATTCATGGATCATTAGTTACATGGTTTATGAATTTGCCCTGTAAACGCAAGGTACTGGGTTCAGACCCCGGTGGGTGCGTTCTGCTGAAGAATCCCACATTAAGAGGGAGAAAACAGCTGTCCAGTACTTTCAGGGTTTCCAATGGTTCTCTAACCGATGTCGGCTCATGGTATAATCTTGTAACCAATCCAACTAAATCCTTGTAAACCAACACTTGAATTAACAACTATGTTTGTGACAACTCATTAATTTTGTTACAACCCTCTTTCAGGAAAAAAAATTTGTACATAAATGCTATTGTACAGCTAAAAGGGGAAAATGAATCCGCTAAAAACAGCCTCTTCACTGAACTTCATGTCTTGTTTTTACTACTGTTCGGATGGGAACCTTTTATGAAGAAAATATTCACTGGACTAAGGCATTTCATCAATACGATATGATAATACACATATGGAATAAATTATCAAACTATGGAGGAAAACTTAGACATTTCTGTTTATCTATCAGTCTGACTGCTCCGATGGAGCCAGTCACACAAGACATACAATTAAGCATATTTACCATCAGACTTCCGAATATCATCCAGTGTGGTTAAGCAAAGGAAAGGATAGGGAAGGTCTATCCGAAGCTCTATTCTAGCACATCTTGTAAATACTCAACAAACAATTGGTATTACGGCGTTCTGAGTGATCTCGACTTCACCTTAGGAGTTCGCGCTTTACACACAGTTGAAGCCATCGTGATCATCCACTTTAAGAAGCCTGTCTGACTGTTTCCCACATAGGACTTTGCACCGATGTGCGGAAGTTCAAGTCGCCACACTCCATGTGGCATACAAAGCAAGAGAAGGTAGAGGAAATGCATAGTAGAGAGACAGCAAACAGAGGTGTGAGACAAAGGAATAGTAATAACGAAAAATAATACAGTTTCATTGGAGATCATAAGTCACAAGGAGTAGATGCATCTGCGCCACTGAGAACGATCACTTTGAGCCATATCACCAACTGTTTTCAACCATTGGTTTTTACCGACCCGAGGACCCTAATCAGTCTGGAAGTCTACACCTTCCTACGTGACTTAAACTAACTGTCGTAGATTTCATTGACTGATGCCAGTTTTGGTTTGACCTCTGCTAGCTCTTTTCCAGCCTGACTCTATGTCAGCTAACATTGCCCGTAGAGGAAGGCGATGACTAGTCATGCTTACGTAACACATGTCCTAACCATCTCATTCGATATAGCTTCACAACCTCGTCGATTGATTTCCCCTCCCTCCTCACCTAGCACTCGACTGATGCCTAACCTCAATATTGCTGACCATATTATACCGCTTCACACGGGAGATAGAGCACAGGAACCTATGATCGAAGATAACTAACCAGGCTTTTCATGTCTTCCACTCTCAATGGCCAGGTCTCGCTCACAGCGATAAAGGAGGACGGAGTGGAGTGATGAGCAGTACACACGTCCTTTGATTGATAGCCAGCCGGATAACACGTCTACTAAGCCAGAGACGACGTAAACTGACATATGCGAAACTAGCCCTCTGTATGTGTGCTGAGATTTCGTCAGAGATCAACCGTTGGCACTATCTGATGGTACTTCCCAAATAAGTGGAGCGGTCAACGTGCTCTACCACTTCACTTCCTACCTCTAAACTAGGAGTCAGTGTAGTCCAGTCCTGTAACATCATCTTACATTTGGCGGGAGCGAATCGCATGACAAACATTCGTAGATTGCAGCTCAAGGTGTTTAGAAGACTCTGCATTTTATCCGAGTCCTCGCCTAGAAGGACTATATGGTCTGCATAAGTAATCTAGGCTTCTTAAAGCCTAGCTTACTCATGTTTTCAGACACTTTCTCTACCTTGGTCGGCATTGTTTTAACAATCTTTAATTGTCGCATAAATTCTCCTCTCTTGATTTTATCTGATATTGAATTAAGTACTCCATCTTTTATGCTTATTGCCACTTAAACATGTTTCTTCAATTGTCATTCCACTGAATCTAACAACTCAATATTATTTAAAAACATCGATAGTGTTAATAACGATTATTCCTTAATACTATGTAAACACATAACTGTACAGACAGGCAAGGAATTTATCGAAAATAACATTATTTACCCAGACTTTCTATTGTCTTTTAAATGAGAAAAACCTCAGAGTGTACACTATGAATATGCGGTAAACTCACTTACAGTCAACTTCAGCTTGTTGTAATATGAACGTCCGTGAGGTATACTTGATAGTTGATGATTTTATGTTATTATTATTATTCCCTTGAGTTACGAGCCTTTAGTTGCCTCCACAATTTCGCACAAATTCCCATTTCCTCATGATACGACCTCCTCCATGTCACACTTCCGGCCGACAACTGCTACCTTGCCGTGGTGGTCGGGCTTGAATACCACAGTGACCCAACAAGCTAAACTGGCTGGGACTCATGTCCCTGCAGGTCCTACCATGTCAGGAATGTTGTTTGGACAGCGGTTAAACTAAAAGCAGTTACTATGGGATACATGGACTCCAGAATCCAATCGAATCAAATAGCGTATGAACCCATATGGGTCACCGGAAACCATGGAAATGCAGCTCCTGACGCTGCTCCGCTGCCTTGCGGATTAGATTCCAAGTCAAAGGCTCGGGGTTGGTCCCTTAAGAAAACCACTTGCTTCGGTCTGAGCGCCCGGGCAGTATCTCAGCCCTCACACAACACAACAACAACATGTCACACTCAAGCTAACAACACCCAACTCGTCAGTTCCAATTCAAGTTCCACTCAGGGACGCACCTGGCGCGTGATATTTCCGAACAGTTTCCTGAGCATATTTCCAATCCGCCTACATTTCCTTCCGAATTTTTGTCAGGCCGTAGGTTCTTGATTCGTTCGTTCCCGGAGTTTCTTATAGCTTCTCGTTTCCGGTTGACCATGTGATCTTCAGTATGCAACCCGCGAAGACAGCCTGTTGGAAATGGTTTTGATGAGACACACCAAGAATAAGAATTGACTTAACGGTGGTGTTGAAAATCCGAATCTTCTTCTCTGTGATTATTTCAGCAGACTTCCAAACTAATTTTAGTTTAATGAAGGTTTGTCTCGCTTTAAAATCCTCAGTCATGCTGTCGCCTGTAGTTGAAACGATCCTTTCCAGATAAGTGAAACATCTTTAATTGATGTCAAAAATTCAAATAGTCGTAGTCCTTAAGCAATTTGGCGGATGATGACTAGCTGTGGAATCCAGGGTGCGTATTTCACCCTATTCGGGACTCGTAATCTGGATGTACCTACATTCCTTAGTCTAAATTGAAGCAAATAATAATTGCAGTCCTTGTTCAAATATTGTGTGCTTTTTTCAGAGGTTATTCAAATTAATCGACTAGTCTATGCGTATGACGCATAAGAAACCTTTTTTATGATATTTATACAACATAAGGTAGCGAGTTTAAAGTTTCCTTGAAATCATGTGAACTAATTTAGTGCACGCTTAAGCCAAATGCTTAATTGATGATCCAGCACACCTAAAAGATTTGCATCAAGTAAAACCCAATCAATATGTGTGTCTTGAATTCCATCACTTATATCACGGTAAATGAATAACGTAAAACCGAAGAAAAAAAGCATGGGAGTATTGAATCACCTTAGCATGAATACTTAAATATAGATAGACAGAAATAGACAAATAAAGTCTGACAAAATGAAAAACATAATACCAAAATAAATTATAATCATACAGGAGGTGTGACTCATTTGTCTAGACACTCGATAGAGGATCAGGTTGGAAAAGAGCTAGTGGTGTTCAGATCGAAATATGGAATCAGTCCACGTAATCCTTGACAGTTTGTCTGAGCCAGCGACATATGAAGGTGCAAACTGTCGGGTTGGGTTCTTCGGGATGCTCAGAACCAATCACTAGAGGCAACATGTGATATGGATTAAAATCCTTGTGCTCAGTGGCGCAGATGTTCTCATACTTTGTATTCTCGCATAGCCACTAAACCTTATTGTGTTTCCATGTTACTATCGTTCCTCCAGCACGTTTCTGCTTGCTATCGTGTTTTGAATCCCTGTTTTCCTCTCTCTCTCTCTTATCTTCCTTTGTGTGCTTCATGGAGTGTGGCAATCCGAAATCCTTCCCCATTCCTGTTTAACTTCATCATAGATATACTGATGGAAGTATCCTTAACTGAACGTAACGACTTAGGAATCGACTTGCTACCAAGGAATAGTCTTATGGACTTAGAATATGCAGATGACATAGTCCTGTTAGGGGAGGATGCTGACAAAATGCAGAGTTTTCTGGACACCTTGAGCAGCGATCTTCGTATGTTTGGAATGCGATTCGCCCCTGCAAAATGTAAGATGCTGCTACAGGACTGGACTACGTCAACTCCTAGCTTAGTGATAGGGAGTGAAGTGGTAGGACATGTTGACCACTTCACCTATTTGGGAAGTTGTATCAGCACCAACGGACTGATTGGCAACGAAATCTCAGCATGGATCCGAAAAGCTCGAGCTGCTTTCGCTGACTTACACCATCTCTGGCGTAGGTGTGACATCTGGCTATCAAACAAGGGACGTGTGTACTGCTCATCAGTTCGCTCCGTCCTTCTCTATGGTTCTGAAACATGGCCAACACGAGTTGAAGATATGAAAAGGTTGACTGCTTTCGATCATAGATGTCTGCGATCTCTTTCTCACGTTAGGTGGTTTAATAAGGTAAGTAATGTTGACGTTAGGTGTAGAGTGTTCGGCAAAGAGGGAAAATCAATCGACGAGGCTATAAAGTTAGATAGATTGAGATGGCTAGGTCACGTGGTGCACATGCCTAACCATCGCCTCCCCCGACGATAGGCATTACTAGCTGATATAGGTGCAGGTTGAAAAAGAGTAAGTGGTAGCCAAACAAAAACATGGCACCAATCCATGAAATCCTTGACAGTTAAACTGAGTCAGGTAGGGAGATGCAGACTCCCGGGTTGGGGGCCTCGGGACTCTAAGAATCAATGGCTGGAGACAATAGGTGATATGGTTCAAAATCGTTGTCAATGGCGCAGATGTATTCAGTCTCTGTAATCTTTCTTATTTCTTTCTACAATTATCCATTCTGTCTCACTCTTATACTTGTAAAACTCTATTAGTTCTCTCCACTCATCTTCTTGTCTACCTTTGTGTGCTATTTGGAACGTGGCAACTCGAAATTCTGCACTTCGGTGCCAAGTTCTATGTTGAATCCAGACAGACAGATCCAAACTCCTGTACTTCTGTTCAAATTTCTATGTTGAAACCACCGAGCTAGGCAGTCAGCACCCGATTTATGACCAGTTGGTGTCATTCCGCCTACTTCAGCTTGAGTAACTGGGTAATATCATTATTCTTCATTCAATAAGCGTGTTTTTGTAGCCTTTTCGGGGTAACTATCTTCAAAAAGGTATTTAATTATTATAACTAACAACTATTACTCAACAAATAATACTTGTAACTCAATGTAGTCTGGCACTTTGGAAGATGGCTGGTAGATGAAAACTTTAAGATGTTGCTATGCTCAACTGATAAGTTCACGTAGGATGAGAACCACTGTAAATCATCAAAACCAAAATAACAAGAAGTAATTCATATTTTACTATGAATTACTAATATTTTGAAGAGTATTTTGTCAGACTTATCTTAGTATCTTCTATCACAACTTGTTTCCTGTCTACTTTATTGATTATGGGGGATACATGAGTGACTTCTAACAGAGAACCCTGCGCAGAAGTGCACCAGTCCAAGTTGCCACACTTCATATAGAACACAAAAGACGACATAAAAGAGGAAAATAGAGATTCAAAACATGATAGCAAGCAGAAGCGTGAGGGAGAAACGATAGTAACATGGAAACACAATAAGGTTTAGTGGCTATGCGAGAATACAAAGTATGAGAACATCTGCGCCACTGAGGACGAGGGTTTTGAGTCATATCACCAGTTGTCAAAAGCCATTGTTTCTAACCATCCTGAGGACAACCAACAACAGGAAGTTTATACCTCCCTCCCTATGTGACTGACTCAAACTTACTGTCAAAGATTTCATGAACTAATTCTATGTTTGGATATGACCATCACTAGCTCTTTTCCATGTCAGCTAACTTTGACCGTCGAGGAAGGCGATGGTTAGGAATGCGTAATACATGTTCTAGAGACAGATCACAAAAACTAAGTAGTACCAAGGAAAATCTAAGACAGAAAGTGATACATATAAAAGAAGCCTCGAAACTTCATAATTACCAGGATAAATTAGTCAGGAAATATGTAAGGAAATGTAAAAATAAAATAAATAATGATAGTAGCGATAGTGATGATGATAATAATAACAATAGTAATATTAGTGGCGACATCAGCAATACAGAATCTAAATCATCAGTAGTAATTCCATACAAGGAAGGAACCTCGGAAACCACCTTACGCAGAATTCTTAACAAGGCAGGAATAAAAGTGGCCGGCATTCAAACCATCCACAAACTCAATTAGAGACAAGCTTTGTCGGTTAAAGGATCAATCCTGTGGAGCCTTTAAAACAAAACAATTTAGTTTATCTAATAATCTACCTGCAATGATTGTCAGGTCAAATACATAGGTCAAACTAGTAGAACACCGGCAGTCGGACCAGCCGAGCATAAAAACCTAGCAAAATCAAGATTAGTTGACACAAATAAGATAAGAAATATAGAGAATAGTTCAGCTATATCACTCACACATGCAGTTACACACAACCATACAATAGGATAGATGGGATAGGATGACAGTTTTCAAATGTAATGTAACAGCTGGGTGGAGGGAGAGATTGATAACAGTGTAAGCTTTGTTTATCGAATCAACTGCAAATACATGTAACAGGAATGATTCAACATCTGTCCCAGATATCTGGAAAATTCTAGTACCCCGACGACGACAAATAGGAGAGAACAAAGAAAACTATAAAACTCAAGTTTCGAAGTCATGTGATTATAATTGATATGATTATGAACAATAAATTGTGTTCGAAATGTCATCCAGTATATAATACTGTTTCACTGTGTGATACATCTAATAAACAAACTAATATGGAACTAGTACAGTGACATCCCCTGTTATGCTGCAAACAACTCACGGAGAATAGTCAATAAGCCCACTTGCCTACTCTTTTACTGACCATAACACAAATTCCCGATTCAAACAGCGAAAACAATCAAAAATCAACTGTGTTTACTAGTCTTTAGTTACACAATATTCAAATGTCATTGTGAAGAAACCAGTACCAAAAATAAAAACTGTGAATGTAAAGAGCAGACTTTAGTTAAGATAAAAAATTAAAGCACAAAATGCTTTCTAACCTATCCTAAAATGAAAAATAATATTCTCAAAATTAAGACGAAAAATTCAATGTTTTAGTTAACACAAGAAGCTTTATAAATTATGCACACCTGAAATTCTATACGTACAACTATTTGGTCACATGTGTTGTTATGCATATCGAGTCTATTTATAAAAAAGACACACGATATGGCTATTTAGAGGTAGTATTTCCTACACAATGTGTGTCTGTCTAGCGATATGATCACAGTAATAACTGTTGGAGAAATGACTCACAAAATCAAGGTTGATGCAAAAAATATATAAAATGTTAGACTATTAGGGGTAAATAATATGCATGGTAGACTCATTACATAGACAGCTATGTGTAGTACCACAGATATTGGAAATATGACGTCAAAAGCATACATAACATCAGTCTTAAAAGTTGTTACATAGTATAAAGAAATAAAAATTTATTGTGTTGGTTTACTTGGTGGTAAGGCACCAGTAGTCAAAATCAATGAAATGACACTAACGAGTGAATATTATTCTGCATAATTTATGCCCCTACATCATAATTTGAAAGATGATTTATGTCTTATGTCTTGCTTGCTTTATTCAAAACTGGTACTCTTGCACACAGAGTGTATTTTAAAATGAGTAAAATATAAGCTGGCAATATTTTTAAAATGAAGACGAAGGTATTTCGCAAACTGATAATTAAAAGCTATAAGGGTATTCCTTTACCACGCGTCCATAAACCTCGGCCGTTACGCGGTGATGGAGTTCCTTACAAAATTTAGAGGGTAAATAAGAACTTCTAAAGCTGGAAAACTCAGATCCCAAACTTATGGGTTGTACATGAACTTCACAAACCGACTGCATCGAATGGTGTTGGGACCTGTTTCGGTCACCGGAAACCGTCGGAAAGTATAGTTCCTGATGCTGTCCAATTGCCTTGTGGATCAGGCTTGAAGTCAAAGGCGTAAGAGATGTCCTATTAAGACAACCACCTCCTTTGGCTTGGCAATTCGGCTAGTATTCCTATCTCCATGAAAGCTATTAGATTTTGTGTGAAGCATCCCTTGAGGCCAATTATAAAATACCCTTGTGTAACAAAAAATGTATGCAAAAAGTAATATAATAATTATCTTATGTGAACAACATCACTCCCAAGATCAAGGGAATCTTTAGTTTTAAATCCACTGAACAGGTCCCTTGAAGTGAAGTCACAATATATGATGGAAATCATAGTTCCATAGTCAGATATTATCTAAACAAAAGAAAGGAAAGCCAAACCCCAAGTGGAGAGGTGATTCATTGACTTCAGTAAATGGGTCGTGGGTTTAAGTTCGCTCCAACTACTTCAACTTAAAAACAGGGTCATATAATTAGCTTCTGGATAGTGGGTGTGGTTCATAGTCTCCTACATGAAATATAGGATCTAGGCAACTGAATTCTAACCAACCAAAGACTTGAGAAAAATATGTAACCAATCATTTTAAGTGAAAATTATATACCATTAAAGTGGGCAATTGTTTTCCCCAGGTAACCTACTTACACGTCCAGCAAACAATAAGGTGTTAGGACAACAAATTCAGCCCAAAATCAGAAAAAACGATTTTAATTAGCTAATGAGATGATACTAACTCTGATACATATGAAAGCTGGTACCATTATTCATGAGTACTACTAACCAGTGTATACTGAAACAGATTCAAATGTAAATAATAAACTAGCTTAAATTACATAGACTGAGATGGTTAGGACATGTGTTACGTATACCTAGTCATCGCCTTCCTCGACCGACTGGCAATGTTAGCTGACATAGGGTCAGGCTGGAAAAGAGCTAGCTGGTGGCGGTCAAACCAAAACATGGCCCCATCAGTCAATGGGTTAGGGTTAGGGTTAGGAACCTTCCCACTCATTTATCATAAATACACACATGTACAACCTAGTTGATGACTTCACCGGAAAGAAAATTTTCTTCGCTGCAAGCGTCTTTTTAATAATTCTTATGATCCAATGTGTATGTTCCATACACTTTCATATAAACCGGCTACTAGATAGTGAGAAAATCTAATAGGTGTAAAATTCTAGTAGGAACTAAAAGATTGTGAAGACTAGATGATAAAAATGTACACATTTCTCTGCTCTAAATTAAATCACCACTGGTTGTGGTAAAAGTGGAAAGTCTCGCGCTAGCGTTAAATCTCGACCTGCTCGCGATGGTCTTCAGTTCCCCACAGGTTGCATGCATCGTCTGTTACGCAGGATTGACTACGCTAAACACATCAGTGCTGGAGCCCTCGTCAACTTCTCAGTCATCCTTGAGTATCTATCAGTTGAAGTTCTCAAATCGACTGGTAACACCGCTCAAGACAACCGGAAGATCCGTATTATGCCTAGTCACCAGCAATTTACCATCCCCGACTACGAGGAGTTGGAGAAACTGCTCGGTGGTGTGACCGTCGCTTAAGATGTGAAATTATTACATGTACAACAGTTGGGGAGGGACAAGTAAATTATCTACGCACATAGTAATGGAAGGATCTTTAATTTTACCACTTAGCATATTTTCAGTGAGTCGGATCAAACTTAAATGTCAATACGAAGGAGAGAAAACCTGCAGAGACGCATGAACTAAGTTCTAAAATTAACTAGGTATGTGACTATCCTGTTGTGAAGTTTTTTCCAATTTTAGCCAACATTCTACTGTCAATAATAAACTAAATGTTTTGAGAGAGATTGAATGTAAATGATTCAAATTAATCAAACGAGTGGCAATTCCAAGGTAGTGTCACTTGATAAGGAAATCACATTTCATTTGAAAACTATTAAATAGTATTCGCATAGCTTGAACGAAACAGAGAATTACATGCTGCAATGAATCCCCTATGTTATTATTAATTGTTTACACTAGTTAGAGATTTGCACACACAAATGGTTCGAGTATTGTATACCCACAGGGTAATGAACATATTTCGAGAGATAATGGTACGCATACAGAAAAAATCACTAATAATAGTCCTAACTAAAATATAGAAAAGTAGTGAGGACCCTAGGCACACTAAATAAATAGAAAATATGTCAGTGACAGTGTTGCAGGTTCTTGAATTTAAAATGTCACTCTCCTACAGCCTATGCAAGACTATTTTCCGATGTTAAAAGGGATCTTAGTACCTGAGAAGCAAGTAACATCCATATAGGACCTGATATTTACTGCATGATAGTTATACTACACATGAAATACAAAATGTGTAAGATAAAGAAACAAAAATACTACGAATTTTAAGTCGTAAGGAGAAGGAATACAGGGTGAAATAGATGGGAGGGAAGTTACTTAACATCTAGGATGGAAATTAAGTTAGAATGAAGACTCTAGCAGTGTAAATTATTCTAAGTCATATGCCGAGGTATTTAATCAACGACTTCAAATTTTACTTCATTAAACGGTAAAAACTAACAACAAGTATCTCAATTCACCTTAACTTAAAGATGAACTTTCTGGAAAGGAGTGGGAAGTCATGCATGGAGCAAAATCCGGTCACATTAGTTGAGGGGAGTTTACAACTTCCACTTCTGACCCATCACTTTTATATAGCAGACAATATGCACAACCTCTATGTTTATCATACGGATTGTTCACAACAACAATTTGTGAAGTTAGAGAAAAGTATTGAGAAGCAGAGACTCAAACCGTATTCCTAACCATCATACTAATCTATCCATTATATGAAATACAAACTTATACTTTCTTAATTCCCTTAGCGTAAGTCAATTCTGATTTCTTCTTCAGTCATTTATGTCCTTTTTGATTTAGTAATTAAGTACCTGAAGTCTTCTGGTATCTTTTATCCAATGTAATTTTAAGTCCCTTTATTTATTTATTAAACAAACACATATTCTACCAGCAACATAAGCTATGCAAATTGGCCAAAACCAAGTATAACTTTAAAATTTATGTTGAAATTGTTCTAGTTATTATCGAATCAGAACCGGAGATACTTCCAAATGTTTCACTTCTGCAATATGACGGGTATCTATCCAGATAAGTGTTGAATTACCTTATATTTGATGGGCGAGAAGAGTAGACCTGATAAACTGGATAAAAGAAATAAACTTAAAGGTAAATGAATTGAATCCCAAGTTTTAACCGTCTAGTATCCCTCAGACATTATACTTCATAATACTAGATATAGGAAGCATGCTTTCTTTAAACACAGCTTCCTATATAAATATAGTTAGGATGTCAAATATCTGTCAACGAAAAGGGGTGTTATAAGAAAAAGGCACTTTTATACACTTTCAAGGACACGGTGAAATAATTTCCGAATTCTCATTCATGATACACATAGACATAATCATACAGCATATGGTGTTTTCAGGATTGATAAGGAACTAAGACTTTACACAAAGGCATCTACATTTGATAACTAGTAATCACACTTAGGTCTATGTACTAATCTGAGTTACACCTACTATGTGTAGGCCGTCATTACAGTCGTGCACTGCGCTGGGAAAAAAGGCCAAGTGTGTCGAATAATAGTTTTACTTGGTGTCACTAAGCAAACGTATAAGATACACATATAGTTCTATTTTCGAATTGAAATGAAAAATGGGTTAACAGCCAGATCTCAAAGCTTCAGTGACGAAACATTCCACCAAAGATTTAAAACCCAAAAGTTCAGAATTCAGGATTTTTATGAGCTCAATTTATCCAGAAATGAACAAGTTTTATGTTTCCAACACTGATCAAAAACCATTATTTTAAATACATAACATAACAAGTCATACTTACCATTTGAAGAAGATCGGATTATCCACCAAGTGAGTCACATTATCAAGGAAGTATATAAGAGGAGCGAAACCATTTAACGTAACAAAACTCTGTGGGTTTTTTTGTTGACATGTATAGTTAAAGTTACAGATAAGAGACTGCATATAGGTCAATAACCCCATGCTTGTCAAACTTTGACTTTGAATGAAACATGATGACCTCGTATCTACCGAATGACGATTGCGAATAGAAGCGATTGTAGCGATAAATACTATCGCGAAAAATAACTCTGCTATTATAAGCCAGAAACTCCGACGACGTAAAAGGTAGTCTTTCCAAAGTAATATACGATAGTGTTTCAATGGTTGGCAGGAACGAGTTATACCTCCATAAGTAGAAATTTGAAGATTACGCATATTCAGAATGGAATGTGATAATGCCCACTGGAAACAGGGAGACAATATCTATCTCCTCCACTTCACAGATACCTGGGACAAGACCAAATCTTAATGCTTTATTCGTATGCTTGATTCACATGAAATAGTTCACTTAAAGCAATGGTGTGTATTGTAATAATTCGATAAACAGTTGTTTTGTATCTTTGAACAGCATACCTGGAAATATTAGAGGAGGAAGAAAAGTTCATAAAATAAAGTTCTTGTTTAAACAAAATTAAGTCATACAAACAAAACCTCAAATCCATATTACATTAATATGCTGTGTATGCTTGTGTAACTCTAAAAATATGAACTATCCAGTTTCCAACAATTAAGTCTGTGTGAAGACTCAGCTATCGAGATGCGAACATATCTTACAACTGAAAACCATACTCAGTAGCCTTCTCCAATGTAACTCAAAGCAATAAGTACTTCATCTTTTTAAGAAGCATAAGTTTGCTGATACTATTTACTGATAAATGTTAACTTAAATTGATATAAGTCTTATACAATTACGTAAGAATCAAGCACATAATATTTACCGCGTCTTGAATATGATCGGGTCTAAACTTGAATATTTTTAAATTTAATTTAATTATTATCATGCCGTTGTCATTATGTCACACAGGAGCATATCATTTGATGCCCGCCAAGGAAAATCAAAGATGACCCAGAGAAAAAACCCAACTAGAAACGAGAATCTGATTAAACTTCCTCCATATGTGAAAGCTGACGCATAAGTGGCAGAACAGTACCACAACATAACCTGAAGCTGTTTATCTGAAGGCCTGTACACTTCCTATAAGTAATATATTATTTACATCACGCAACCTTATTAATTTATGCATTATTAAGGTTACGTGATATATCCCCCTCCCCACAGCATAAATCATCGAAGAACACTTAAAGATGAATATAAAAAACTCGCGTGACTCATAATCACTAACTGACAAAATTAGCAGTTGATATTCAAAATATATTTTTGATTTCATTGTATCTCGTCTAAACTTGTATACACAGATGAAACCAGCATTAAAAAAAACACCATACCACTAGTGTGTAAGCACTTAATTTCGTCCCAGATAGTGTCCAAATCTTGAACAGTTACCATGAATGCATAAACTGTAAACAACATACCTCACATCCAGATACTAGTCAAATATGGCAGACAATACTTGAGGTTGTATTCAGAAACATAAAATTGAAAAAGAAAAACAAAAGTAATGTTGTGACAGAAATATAACTTTCATTAGGTTGGAAAGTTCTTCTAGTCCCAAGAAAATTGGTGAATTAAATTTCTGAGGGAAATGTTTAGTTGGGGTATCTGCAGTGAGACTAATGAACTTGTTATTTATCTGATTTTTCTTCCGTATGAAGTCACTTAGAGTGTAGTTCTAAGTTTGCCCGGTGGTTAACGCCCCATGGGAAATTAATCTACAGGTATTTTTCTACCTAATCTCCACATTCAAAGTATTTAAATTAGATTCGCAGCTTCAGTCTCCCTAAATCGGAAACGTCCCAAAGACAGCTTTTCAAGGCAGCTTTGAAATCAAACTCAGTGAGATGTATGTGAAGTTATACGCATTACACACAGTTGAGATTGCTTAAGCTGAACCTGGTGGCGAGTAGGAGACGGATACTATAGTGGTCATAGATGAAATGTGGCTTATCGAATGCAAAAAGATTAAATCTCTTCTCGTATATTTTTGACTTTTCTGTAGTAATTACATAAATGATTTCTAAGGAGCTGCATAGCTGTTCACCTCTCTGCCATTGGTATTATTTGAAAACTATCTGCATACGGATTTAGTGGTGGAAAGACTAATCACATAAACTTCAAGTCTTGTTGAGACAAGATAGTTTAAAAATGAAGCTACAGGTCTTCCACTACTGCTCTGAAGTTTCTTTCATTTCGATGGCTACACTCTCCAGCCGTATCTGTCTGTGGAGGGTATAATGTCTTCTAAACGCAAACGCATACTAGCCTTCTCCGTAAATAAAGGTGGAAGAATAACCAGTGATCCTGCACTCAACTGTCACGTCCTCGGTATTATTCAGTTCTCTGAGTAGTTAAGTGACTGAACACCAAGGATATCAGTCTGGACCACAAATTTCAATTATCCTCAAGGTTCGGATCTACGAAGGTCACGAAAATCCAGCGTATGAATCACTGCGCTAGTGCTTACCAAACAGTGTCTAGGTTAGTGGCTTAGCAGCGTTAACTTTTTCGTTATCTGAAAAGGTTATGATCTGAAAGTTAGCAATTTACACGGGAATTACGCTCCACTTCATTGCTTACCGAAGGTGGTACTCAGTGTAGAGCTGAACTTCCACCACTTCTTTTTCTGCTCTCTTCTCACTTTCTACCACATTCCTTGAAAGCTAATTCACTATTACTGATTTCAGCCATTCACCTGATGGCCTCATTTACCGTTTTCTCATTAGAGTGCTCTCAAATAAAGGTTGCCTATCTGACGTAAAATAATTGTTCAGGGGGATCGAAGAAATTCCCCAATTCAACTAAATCTCACCTATTTTAATTTCGACGGCTAATCTGTTTTTCTTTGCTGACAGGATCAGACTGTGAACAACTGGGTTTTCAAAAAACAAGAGCGCAGCTGCTGCATCGTCGCGTGACTGTGTGTCCCTATTCTGTCTTCGCACCTTCATTAGTAAATGTATCTCTGAACTACCGTAGGTGACATTAAGGGCACTCCGGCCACCAGTTCAGACGGGTCGGGCTAAAGAGTCTGCAGGTGGTGTGGTGAAAGCTCTGGTCTAGCAATATAAGTGACTACACAATAATGATGAAGGTTGCTTGCATTTGAAGCCAGCCGGAATTGAGTTCGAATTCGTTCAAGCAGCACAACTAACTGGTTTCTTGGAATTGGTGAGCCCTATATGATTTGTGTTGATTCATCTCCCTCTTGTTCTAAATCACGAAGCAATGCTCAACATGATTCTAAATATTCAGTAGCGAAATACCTGCTTTCAATTCTTGAAAGTTATCTCAATCCGTCTGTAAACTGACAGTGCCAGAAGCCTACTTGCTGCAAGACAGAAATAACCGCAAAACATAAAATAACTTTGGCGAGTTTTGACCCATTTTTACTGTCCCCATTTTTCATGGGAATGTCTAAGTGAACCTCCTTCCCATTGATACTTGAAATTTTTGTACTGCTGCTGTTATTATCATAAAAATCGTGGCACACGGGGCATTATTAATAAATGTGTAAAATTTGTGCGCTGTGACACTACGTAATTCCACAATGATTTGTTCATTAGATATATGCATGGTGAAACATTATTATTTTTTTATTTTATTTTTTTTTTGGCGTCGGTGGCACAGTGATTAAGGCTCTCGCCGACCATGCACATGGTCCGAGGTTCCATGCTCTGTCGACGCACACCTGAATTCTATGGTCGGCGTGCAAAAATTTGGGCTACGGATATCCATGCTGAAAATTCCATACTTGTACCAAAAGCACTGTCAGTGTAGTTGAAGATTGAACGATCAATTCATGGTTGTTTGCTCAAACCCAACTTCCCCATAGTTTTCGCGGGTCATCAATCCGGCAGTCATCGTCTCATCGTTCGCTGCTCAGAAGGAAGATTAAAAACTATCAGAAGTAATGTCGTGATTTACTGTTATAACATTTGTTCTTAGACCTTTGTGTAGTAACATTATCTTTGGTTATATGTTGGCGTAAGAATAAAGAATTCTTGAGTCGCCAACCAGTGTTTTGGTTTTCGCGCTCGCTAATACAGAGAGTTTCTGAAGGTCTTCGAGGGACAGCGTGAGGTCCAGCGTAGCAAGAGCTGGACACTGACAGTTTATGAGACTGACTGACAAGTACAGTGTGAAATCAAGCTATAATCAAGAGTAAAAATTGCACGTGCGTGCAGTTGATTCGATAGACAAAGATTCCATTATCCATGTCTCCCTCCACCCTGTTACCTTAGATTTCAAAAAGCTGTCATCTTATCCCATCTTAAGATAAAACCACATTGGGCCTGCTTTTAGTGGAATCTCATCAACTTGCCATTGCTCAACATGAACCAGATTTCCAAATCGTAGTTCATCTTCGTACATTTATGTGACGTATTGCATCACTCTAACAGAAAAGTTCGATGGATTCATGTAAGCATGGCTGATTGGAGCTTTGATTCAACATCAACAAATTAGATCATATCAACGTAATGTACCTTACTAAATTTTCGCCAAGATGCATTCCTCTCGCTTTATGCTGCTTAATATGCGAGATGCTATGTTCCTGAAAAGCCTTCATCAGAGCTAACGACGTGTGTTTTCCTGAATTTAAGGCGTCTGTTGTGGTATCATTGAGAATTTCATTAATTGCACTACTGATAAAACACACACATGGCATCTGTCGATGTAGTTCAAGATTGAACGATCAATTCATGGTTGTTTGCTCAAACCCAACTTCCCTATATTTTCGCGGAGGCATCAATACACCAGTCATCGTCTCATCGGTCGCTGTTCAGAAAGAAGATTAAAAACCGTCAGAAGTAATATCGTGATCTATTATTGTATTATTTGTTCATAGGCCTTAGTTATTATGCTGCTCATATGTTGGTGTTAGAACAAAGAATTCTCGATTCGCCAATCGGTGTTTTGGTCTTTGCGTCCGTTAGTACTAAGCGTTTCTGAAAGGCTTCGAGGGATAGCGAGAGGCCCGAGCGTAGCAAGAGCTGGGCATTAACGGTTTATGAGACGTGAAAGACAACATGATTCTTAAGACCGGCAACCACTGGAATCTTCCGCCTACTGGTCAGCCTGCCACACCTGAAGACCATATCAAAATTGGATCAAATACATGAGTTGGTGGTTATCCTACTCCTGGTTTCAACTCATAACCTGGCAAGTTATCCACAGAAGCTGCAACTTACAAAAGGCACAGCAGTTCCCACACATTATCCTACAGTACGGTGATCTCCTTTGAAGTCAGCGCAACTAGTCTGTCAGACAGGCGGAACCAAATTATCGAAGGAATGCTTTTTGCAGGCCTTTGGATCATATGCCATTTCTTATTTAATAGCAAACTCAGTGGCTGACTCAGGAGCTAACCAAAAATGTTCATCATCATGTAACTGACTCTGCGTGTTCGGGCGTACACATGCAACTCGCCTGACATCTAGGCAAAATAACCAACACTAATGGCTTGTGTTGTTCTCAATCTATTACCGCTCAGTCATCAGCATCACCAATTTGTCACATTATGCCAGTTTATCAATTGATATAACGAGACAATGAGTTTGATGTTCATTTTCGTGGTTACGCCCATGGGACTTTATCAAACGACCAGTGGTTTCATGTAGCAGTACCTACATCAAATGCCAAGAGTCGCTTTCTCCCTTTGAATATCAGTTGGGAATTAAGTTCCTGGTGGTGGTGGCGCGCTGTCCAAATAGTAGCATTTCAGTAGACTGAAGATATTTTTATGCATATTTCATCACCTTTACATATCAGGGATTTCTTACAAACTTAATGGCTACGAAGTTATATGAGCCTATCTACTCACTAAGTTCATTAAACTCTGAGCTAAGTGGTAATTTCGCCATAATGCCAGTGCTCTCACCCATCTACTAAGATTGAAATCTTTCTTTGAAACGGAACAAAACTGAACCCCTTCAAGTCTTGGACTGCTAACTTTGCTTCACATGTGAGCAAGACTTTTCAGGGCCACCTTAGTCTGGTTGCTGTTTCAATTTTGTTCCATACTGTTGTGCAAAATAAATCGAGTGTTACTAGTAATAACGTGAATTCCTTTTATCCGTTCATGAGGGATGTCGGTTTACAGGCATCGTCAATGAGTTAAATAAAATATGCCACCAGTGAGCATTTTCACGGTTATTCAATCGCACAAGATACATGTAGGACAAGGTATTTGAATGATCTGGATAGAGTCACATAATGCTGGTATAAGCAATGTTCATGGTAAAATTCTAAGCGCCATCATTGTTTAAATTCGGCCAAAATTCCGTTACAAGTGGCAGATACGGCAAGTTATCAGTAAACTGGTGCAAATGTCTTGCAAAATGTTAGTCAGTTTATCGTTAACTTTGTCTGCAGCAGTACTAATGGCAAACCTATTACCACAGTAGTCAGTACCAGTTAAACGTATTATTACATCAACAGCAAACAGCAACAGGTGATTTTCAGTTCATACGCGATCAGCAACCAGAATAATGGCTAAATACTTCATAGAGAATGACAGACGAAGCATGAAGGGATCGAAAATCATCATTATCATTCTAGTCAGTGAGATTTTAAATCCAACCATCAGCATATTCTTGTCATTTCTTTAATTTCCAGACATATAGGTGACTGGGATTTTGCTGATTGAAATAAGGGTAGCACTCCATGTTTCTCGTTTAGGATACATCAAAGGAGAAGATACGCTTTTTGCGAACAATTCACAGGATTTGAGGTCGGTGAAAATTCGAGATCTCTTCAGATTATTATTGCCAGTCGCCGAACATATTCATTCCTTGACATCTTCCGGGAATTGAAATGTAGGCTAAATTGATGAAGAGAAGAGACAAATAACGGCAGGACAGAAGGTATTGAGAGAAGTCCTGAAGGAGCAATTCGTAAATATATATATTTATTAGATATATCCACTGGGAAAATTTCAGTGGATATATCCAATTATGTTCATAATTTATCTGATATATATTTATGTATGTTCATACTGACTTTTGGAAAATTGCGTCGGTAGCACAGCGGTTAGTACGCTTGCCGATCACGCACATGTCCGGGGTTCGGTTCCTGGCCGACTCACTCCTTTACCCCGCTAAACCGGAAATAAGGCTGGTAAAGAGGTAAGGTTGGGCATGAGACTAGCAACCCCATCCTGTAAAAGTAAACACCCCTACAGAAACTTCAAGCCTCTAGCCTGAAGCCCTATGTTCCACCGGGAATGTGAAGGAAAAATATTTTTTTAAATACAGGCTTCTGTAAAAAACATTGTTCCTGTTGACACACCAAGTAGCTTTTTTGTGCTAACTTCTAAAATACGTCTGTGAGCTAATATTAATGCCATATCTAGAAATGTCCGGGATATTCTTTCAACGACATTAACATTTGCTAATGAAGTTAGCTGTTAGTTTAGCGGACCAATTACATCTAAAGGGAGTGAAAAGGGTATAGGATGCGGATGGTGGAGAGCGTGGTCATCTTTGAAGAGTCTGGTGACTGAGGTGGTGAATACTGATTGTGTGTTTTGATTGCGCACATAAGTTGGGAGCCTATTTGATAGGATCCCACATATTTTGGTATTGACTGTTTAATCATGCACATATGGTATGTTATCATTCTCACACATTTTGGTATTGACTGTTAATCTTGTATATATGGTATATTATCATTCCCACACATTTTGTTATTGACTGTCAATCTCGCACATATGGTATATTATCATCTCTCACGCACTTTGTTATTGGCTATTAAGATAAATTATTTCAAATGCTGTTAGCTGTCCATATTGTTGTAAAATGTATAAATACCATGGCTTTCTTTGTCGTTGTTGCACTTCAATACACAGTCACAGTCCAGCCTTTGTCTTTTGATATTTGCGTGCTTTACTAAATCGGAAGGTACGACAAGCAGATAGGCAGATTAGTTCAGGCGCAGACAGAGCAAGGTGAAAACGTCTTCCTTGAATTCCCTACAGTTATAACAATTGGCGACGGGGTTTACCTTAATCCATTGCAGCTATAACAAGCAAGCGACGATGGGTCTTATTCTGTTCAGCGCAACTATATAACATTATTGACTGTGTTAATTACAGCCCAATTACAATGTCTATCTCTCTGGACGATCTCAAATCTATCTTGCAGCAGCAGCAAGTTCAGAATGAAGCAGCTCAACTAAAATTAATCGAAGCTCTCACTCAGAAGCTGTCCATTCAAGTTCCATCAACATCTCATTCTGACAAATATGAAAGCATCTCAAATTCCATTAGTGAGTTCAACTACGACCCAATATCTGGTCTCGTATTTGATGCATGGTTCAATCGTTACGAAGACGTTTTCCGTATTGAATGCTACATGTTTGATGATGCTGCCAAAGTTCGATTGTTACTAAGAAAACTTGGTACTGTTGAGCACAAGAGATATGTTAACTTCATTCAGCCTAAGAACCCACGTGAGTTATCATTCGATGAGACAGTCACAGTTTTATCACAAATCTTTGGTGAACAGTCATTCATGTTTAATATTCGGTATCAATGTTGTCAATGGAGTTGAAGATTGAACGATCAATTCTTGGTTGTTTGCTCAAAATCAACTTCCCCAATTTTCGCGGAGGCATCAATACGACAGTCATCGTCTCATCGGTCGCTGTTCAGAAAGAAGAGTGAAACATCGTCAGAAGTAATATAACGATTTATTATTGTAATATTTGTTTACAGACCTTAGTTCGCTTATTCCTTTTATATGTTGGTGTAACAATACAGAAATATCAAACGGCAGATCGGTGTTTTGGTTTTTGCGTCCGTTATAACTAAGCGTTTCTGAGAAATCTTCGAAGAACAGCGTGGGCCCGAGCGTAGCGAGAGCTGGGCATTAACGGTTTATGAGACGTGATTGACAGTTTCTGACGATAGAAACAGATCTGGCGGATTCAAACAGTTGGTGAAAGTTTGGATAGTCGCCGTTCATTTTTCCTGGTGCCGGTCAAGTCCTCTTTGAACAAGCAATATCTGGAACGTTTTTGGAATTGGGTCAAGTTCAACAATGCCTGGGTCAAAGAAGGGACAGAGTGTCTTGGATGCAAACAGGAAAGTAAGTCATGGTGACTTGTCTGTTAATTGTAACGATGTGTCTGATGTTAAGCATGACATGGTTGATGTTACTGTTTCGCCGTTCAGGGATAATAGGAACATCAAACTCCCTAAATTTGAACCACGGTGTTTTGATGGAAACCCGGCTGATTATTTACAATTTGTAAAGGAGTTTGAGATCATGTTGAGTGGTTTTTTATTAAATGATGAATTGAAGTTAATGTATTTGATGAGATATTGCACTGGAGATGCTGCAAGAGCTATACAGTGCTGTAAGTTTATGAAGCCAAAAGAGGGCTACTACGAGGCTATGAGCATATTACGTCAAAGGTTTGGAAGACCTTCGATGATTGCAGGGAAATTATTCGAGGCTGTTAAGGGTAATGGTGGTCAATTACAGGATGACTCCCAGGCACTCACTGAGTTTTTAGATAATTTGCTAATTTACAAGAATGGAATGATTTCGATGAATCGCATGAGTGACCTCAACTCGAGTTTTATACTAGAAGTAATAGCAAGACGTCTACCTACTCGACTGCAAAGGAAGTGGGTGAAGATAAGCTCCCGTATGGAGGATGAGGGTATCGAGCCAAAGTTTGATGATATCCTGAAACTGGTAAAAGATAGCGTCAATCAATCTATGAGCAAGTTTTCCAGTCTATTAGATCTCACCCCTAGAATAGAGCAGTCTGAGGGTAAAAAGCACTCATTGATGACGAGTAGGCCTCAGAGAGGTGGATATCGAGAAAGCTCCATGATGTCTAGTAATGCATATAGACCTAGTGAGTGTAACAGGTTTCGTAGTACATCCTCAACAGATAAGTTACAAGATGCAAGACAAACACGGTTTTGTTTTACACGTGTGCAAGAGGTGCATACAGAAGTGAACTGTGAACCAGTGAGCAAGTTCAGTGATAAGCTAAATGTAAACTCCAGGTCTGACTCCGAATTGTGTGACGATAACGGTGTTGTGAAGAAGTCTGTAGTTGCAACTGGTAAGCCATTGTTGAATAGAGTGTCACAGAATAGAGTTACTGCTTCAGAGTGCAGTTCTGACCCTACAAGTTTACAAGGTATAACTAGTCAGAGTGAAGATATAAAACCTTTAATGATTTGTGAGGAGGAACCAAAATTGTCTACTTCTGTTATTAAAGAGTTTGAAAATGATGAACTTGACGGTAAATTGAATATTTGTGGTAATGATCATGATAGTGCAGAGTTCTCTTTGGTTGATCATGATGAGATGAGGGATATGCCTACTACTGCTAAGTTGAACAAAGGTTCTGTACAACTTGAACGTGAAGTAGAAATAAATGTAGATTCAGTTGCAGAAGGCACGCATACTTGTGAGACCGTCAGTGTGATTGATCAGCATGTAGCCCACCTATCATCAGATGCCAGTGCTAAGCCTGAGCTGATAGTAAAAGACACCAGTGGTGGTGGTCTTGCAGGTAGACAAATTTCTGAAAGTCGAGCAACAACAGCTTCTGATCCACCGCTAACTTCATCAACTGATATCAATCAGTCGTCGTTGGTGCTGTCATCCACAATGAAACAGACACCCATCATCTCAAGTATCTTGTGCAATGACTATGCTAGTATCAGTTCGTTTGAAAGGACGAATATCAATGGTCAGTTTAGTGTGGATAAGCCAAGTGTAAAGGAGAGAGTAATTGTTAAATTGACTTGCACGAATAAAGGCATTTCTAGTTTCAAGTTACTATTTGAATGTTATTATCTTTGGTGTAAATTACTCTGTTTCTACACTTGGTTGATGAGATATGTCGTGTGTTTGTTGGTCATCTATATTCTACGATACAATGACATGGGCGTGTTGCCGTTCAGATTTGAGGATATAGCTGATAGAAGGAAGTTAGCAAATGAACTCTGCGACGATTTTCCAACCTAGAGCGTCAACCTGAGAAGGGTTGTAGGCGTACTGCTGTAAGTCCTACAATTCTTCAAAGGGTAGCGCATCAATGAGCAGTCCAATGTGCTTGGTGTGTGATTTTGTACATATGTTCATATTGTATATACTGAATTGATATCATCTGTCATCTAGCTGTTGGTAATTCTGTTTGTGTCCGGACGACTTCCACTTGGATCATCAACCTGAGAAGGAATGTAGGCGTACTGCTGTAAGTCCTACAGTTCTTCAAGGGTAGTTTGTCATGCCAGAATCCACAACATTTGATGTGGTGATTGTACATATGTTTGTGTTAAATAGTTGTGTGAGTTCCAATTGATGTAATTGTTGGTTAATCTTGTTTGTGTCCGGACATTCCACAAATTACAATCGTCAACCTGAGAAGGGTTGTAGGCGTACTGGTGTAAGTCCTGCAATTCTTCAAAGGAATTCCACCAAGACATGATCGGCGAGGTTGTTTGTACTATTTGTATATACGTGTGGTGTGTCATATCAATTGGTGTTTTTTGGATTCATTGTGTTTACTTGTTGTTTTCGTATCTTGTTGTTATTGCGTAATTTTGTTAAAATTTTCGTCGTGATTACTTCTGAAGTTGTTTCGAGTCTTCTACATCCATGAATGAATTGATTGATGTTAAGGACAGCAGATGGGTCGTATACGCCGGGGAGGCTAGGCTATTGCTGAGAATGAAATGCACACGGAGATAATTGTTAGCTGCGGTCCGACACGCCGGGGAGAAAGAGTGTAAACGACTGAGGCTCGCATGCGTCACCGCTACTAGAACTGAGGCAGAATGAGTGACAAGCGATTTCAGTGGTAATTGATAGTGAATAGAAAAGAGGATGCGCGTAGAGTATCATGAGGTGGTGCTATGGTCACGTTGCATTCTGCAAGAGTCATTCTAGCAAATGGCGATTGTGTTGCAAGATGTCAAGAGGAGGTCTCTGTCTGGAGGCGCAGGTCGTCATTGATGTGTGAGATTGTGCTGTGGGTATGCTTGTGGTGTGTTGGCTTTTCTGTTTGTTTTCCATTTCAGCTCTGTCCGTGTGACCCAGGTTCTCGCAATGGCATCCAAGTCAACGTGCATTGGTCGTGAAGGAAAAAAGGGTTGGATCCCTTTTTTGCCGGGGAGTGTCAATGGAGTTGAAGATTGAACGATCAATTCTTGGTTGTTTGCTCAAAATCAACTTCCCCAATTTTCGCGGAGGCATCAATACGACAGTCATCGTCTCATCGGTCGCTGTTCAGAAAGAAGAGTGAAACATCGTCAGAAGTAATATAACGATTTATTATTGTAATATTTGTTTTCAGACCTTAGTTCGCTTATTCCTTTTATATGTTGGTGTAACAATACAGAAATATCAAACGGCAGATCGGTGTTTTGGTTTTTGCGTCCGTTATAACTAAGCGTTTCTGAGAAATCTTCGAAGAACAGCGTGGGCCCGAGCGTAGCGAGAGCTGGGCATTAACGGTTTATGAGACGTGATTGACAGTTTCTGACGATAGAAACAGATCTGGCGGATTCAAACAGTTGGTGAAAGTTTGGATAGTCGCCGTTCATTTTTCCTGGTGCCGGTCAAGTCCTCTTTGAACAAGCAATATCTGGAACGTTTTTGGAATTGGGTCAAGTTCAACAATGCCTGGGTCAAAGAAGGGACAGAGTGTCTTGGATGCAAACAGGAAAGTAAGTCATGGTGACTTGTCTGTTAATTGTAACGATGTGTCTGATGTTAAGCATGACATGGTTGATGTTACTGTTTCGCCGTTCAGGGATAATAGGAACATCAAACTCCCTAAATTTGAACCACGGTGTTTTGATGGAAACCCGGCTGATTATTTACAATTTGTAAAGGAGTTTGAGATCATGTTGAGTGGTTTTTTATTAAATGATGAATTGAAGTTAATGTATTTGATGAGATATTGCACTGGAGATGCTGCAAGAGCTATACAGTGCTGTAAGTTTATGAAGCCAAAAGAGGGCTACTACGAGGCTATGAGCATATTACGTCAAAGGTTTGGAAGACCTTCGATGATTGCAGGGAAATTATTCGAGGCTGTTAAGGGTAATGGTGGTCAATTACAGGATGACTCCCAGGCACTCACTGAGTTTTTAGATAATTTGCTAATTTACAAGAATGGAATGATTTCGATGAATCGCATGAGTGACCTCAACTCGAGTTTTATACTAGAAGTAATAGCAAGACGTCTACCTACTCGACTGCAAAGGAAGTGGGTGAAGATAAGCTCCCGTATGGAGGATGAGGGTATCGAGCCAAAGTTTGATGATATCCTGAAACTGGTAAAAGATAGCGTCAATCAATCTATGAGCAAGTTTTCCAGTCTATTAGATCTCACCCCTAGAATAGAGCAGTCTGAGGGTAAAAAGCACTCATTGATGACGAGTAGGCCTCAGAGAGGTGGATATCGAGAAAGCTCCATGATGTCTAGTAATGCATATAGACCTAGTGAGTGTAACAGGTTTCGTAGTACATCCTCAACAGATAAGTTACAAGATGCAAGACAAACACGGTTTTGTTTTACACGTGTGCAAGAGGTGCATACAGAAGTGAACTGTGAACCAGTGAGCAAGTTCAGTGATAAGCTAAATGTAAACTCCAGGTCTGACTCCGAATTGTGTGACGATAACGGTGTTGTGAAGAAGTCTGTAGTTGCAACTGGTAAGCCATTGTTGAATAGAGTGTCACAGAATAGAGTTACTGCTTCAGAGTGCAGTTCTGACCCTACAAGTTTACAAGGTATTACTAGTCAGAGTGAAGATATAAAACCTTTAATGATTTGTGAGGAGGAACCAAAATTGTCTACTTCTGTTATTAAAGAGTTTGAAAATGATGAACTTGACGGTAAATTGAATATTTGTGGTAATGATCATGATAGTGCAGAGTTCTCTTTGGTTGATCATGATGAGATGAGGGATATGCCTACTACTGCTAAGTTGAACAAAGGTTCTGTACAACTTGAACGTGAAGTAGAAATAAATGCAGATTCAGTTGCAGAAGGCACGCATACTTGTGAGACCGTCAGTGTGATTGATCAGCATGTAGCCCACCTATCATCAGATGCCAGTGCTAAGCCTGAGCTGATAGTAAAAGACACCAGTGGTGGTGGTCTTGCAGGTAGACAAATTTCTGAAAGTCGAGCAACAACAGCTTCTGATCCACCGCTAACTTCATCAACTGATATCAATCAGTCGTCGTTGGTGCTGTCATCCACAATGAAACAGACACCCATCATCTCAAGTATCTTGTGCAATGACTATGCTAGTATCAGTTCGTTTGAAAGGACGAATATCAATGGTCAGTTTAGTGTGGATAAGCCAAGTGTAAAGGAGAGAGTAATTGTTAAATTGACTTGCACGAATAAAGGCATTTCTAGTTTCAAGTTACTATTTGAATGTTATTATCTTTGGTGTAAATTACTCTGTTTCTACACTTGGTTGATGAGATATGTCGTGTGTTTGTTGGTCATCTATATTCTACGATACAATGACATGGGCGTGTTGCCGTTCAGATTTGAGGATATAGCTGATAGAAGGAAGTTAGCAAATGAACTCTGCGACGATTTTCCAACCTAGAGCGTCAACCTGAGAAGGGTTGTAGGCGTACTGCTGTAAGTCCTACAATTCTTCAAAGGGTAGCGCATCAATGAGCAGTCCAATGTGCTTGGTGTGTGATTTTGTACATATGTTCATATTGTATATACTGAATTGATATCATCTGTCATCTAGCTGTTGGTAATTCTGTTTGTGTCCGGACGACTTCCACTTGGATCATCAACCTGAGAAGGAATGTAGGCGTACTGCTGTAAGTCCTACAGTTCTTCAAGGGTAGTTTGTCATGCCAGAATCCACAACATTTGATGTGGTGATTGTACATATGTTTGTGTTAAATAGTTGTGTGAGTTCCAATTGATGTAATTGTTGGTTAATCTTGTTTGTGTCCGGACATTCCACAAATTACAATCGTCAACCTGAGAAGGGTTGTAGGCGTACTGGTGTAAGTCCTGCAATTCTTCAAAGGAATTCCACCAAGACATGATCGGCGAGGTTGTTTGTACTATTTGTATATACGTGTGGTGTGTCATATCAATTGGTGTTTTTTGGATTCATTGTGTTTACTTGTTGTTTTCGTATCTTGTTGTTATTGCGTAATTTTGTTAAAATTTTCGTCGTGATTACTTCTGAAGTTGTTTCGAGTCTTCTACATCCATGAATGAATTGATTGATGTTAAGGACAGCAGATGGGTCGTATACGCCGGGGAGGCTAGGCTATTGCTGAGAATGAAATGCACACGGAGATAATTGTTAGCTGCGGTCCGACACGCCGGGGAGAAAGAGTGTAAACGACTGAGGCTCGCATGCGTCACCGCTACTAGAACTGAGGCAGAATGAGTGACAAGCGATTTCAGTGGTAATTGATAGTGAATAGAAAAGAGGATGCTTGTAGAGTATCATGAGGTGGTGCTATGGTCACGTTGCATTCTGCAAGAGTCATTCTAGCAAATGGCGATTGTGTTGCAAGATGTCAAGAGGAGGTCTCTGTCTGGAGGCGCAGGTCGTCATCGATGTGTGAGATTGTGCTGTGGGTATGCTTGTGGTGTGTTGGCTTTTCTGTTTGTTTTCCATTTCAGCTCTGTCCGTGTGACCCAGGTTCTCGCAATGGCATCCAAGTCAACGTGCATTGGTCGTGAAGGAAAAAAGGGTTGGATCCCTTTTTTGCCGGGGAGTGTCAATGGAGTTGAAGATTGAACGATCAATTCTTGGTTGTTTGCTCAAAATCAACTTCCCCAATTTTCGCGGAGGCATCAATACGACAGTCATCGTCTCATCGGTCGCTGTTCAGAAAGAAGAGTGAAACATCGTCAGAAGTAATATAACGATTTATTATTGTAATATTTGTTTACAGACCTTAGTTCGCTTATTCCTTTTATATGTTGGTGTAACAATACAGAAATATCAAACGGCAGATCGGTGTTTTGGTTTTTGCGTCCGTTATAACTAAGCGTTTCTGAGAAATCTTCGAAGAACAGCGTGGGCCCGAGCGTAGCGAGAGCTGGGCATTAACGGTTTATGAGACGTGATTGACAAATGTTTTCAGTTGACAAAAATGCCTTCCGATGATTATGTCACTTACGCTGGCAAAGTGAACAAGGAATGTGAAAGGTTCAAACCACACGAAATGACATCAGATCAGTTCAAGTGTTTGATTTTTATTTGTGGGTTGAAGAACCCAGAAGATACTGACATACGAACTCGACTTCTGTCACTTGTGGAACAAGACCCGAAAATGACTTTACAAATGGTGACAGCAGAATGCCTACGTTTAATCAACTTGAAGCACGATACTGCTATGGTGGAGTGCAAACGACAGTCGTCTGAATTTGGTTCGATTAACACAGTGAAAAGTCCTCCGATCACCGTTAAGCACACAGAACGTCAGTCTCAAAATTCAGCTAAACCTCCTTCAGTGTGCTGGCACTGTGGTTCGTGGCATTTTGTCAAGTTCTGTCCTTTCAAGAAACATAAATGCCGTAATTGTCACCGTTTTGGACATAAGGAGGGTTACTGTACACCGCAGAAAAATCCTTCGGTGAGGAACAGAAGTAGTCGTTTCGAGCCGAAACAATCTCCTCGAGTACAGACCTTTTATACAACTTCCAAAGTCGATGTCGCCAGCAAACGTAAGTACATAACACTAGATATTAACGGCAAACGTATTCGTCTTCAGTTGGATACGGCATCAGATATCACCGTAATTTCCCGAACTACGTGGCGCAAACTTGGTTGCCCACAGATTCTGCCGACCGAGCATTTCGCCAAGAATGTCTCTGGAGATATACTGAAACTCGTGGGTGAGATAAATTGCCAGGTTCAGTTTGGTGAGCATCACTTCAATGGTGTATGTTACGTTACAAACTACCATGATTTGAATTTGCTTGGTCTTGACTGGTTAGACAAGCTCCATATCTTTAATGTACCATTAAATTCAGTATGCTCTAATGTTTCGTCTTCACCACACAACGTTGTTCCCGGAGATGTATCTGATCAATCTCTCTTGCAACGCCGTCGTCAAAAGCACGCTTCTGTCTTCCAGGACAAACTTGGTTGCTGCAAACTGTTTGGCATCCAGCATATTCGTAGCCCCCCGTATCATCCCCAATCGAATGGACAGACTGAACGTTTCGTCGACACCTTTAAGCGTGCTTATGCAAAAGCGAAGGGGGAGGGAACAACAGAAGAAATTTTGGATAAATTCTTGCTGCATTATCGTACGAATGAAAAAGGACAGTTATGTGTCAGACACACAGATCACGCTCTATCCAGTACCACGCAAAGGTCAACTCGACAAAGAAGAGCTCCGAAACCTTTTCAAATAGATCCAAAAAGCAAGTCCTACACTCTTTACGGGGAGAGGTGATAGGATCCCACATATTTTGGTATTGACTGTTTAATCTTGCATATATGGTATGTTATCATTCTCACACATTTTGGTATTGACTGTTAATCTTGTATATATGGTATATTATCATTCTCACACATTTTGGTAGTGACTGTTAATCTTGCATATATGGTATATTATCATTCTCACACATTTTGGTAGTGACTGTTAATCTTGCATATATGGTATATTATCATCTCCCACACACCTTGTTATTGGCTATTAAGATCATTTATTTCAAATGCTGTTAGCTGTCCATATTGTTGTAAAATGTATAAATACCATGGCTTTCTTTGTCGTTGTTGCACTTCAATACACAGTCACAGTCCAGCCTTTGTCTTTTGATATTTGCGTGCTTTACTAAATCGGAAGGTACGACAAGCAGATAGGCAGATTAGTTCAGGCGCAGACAGAGCAAGGTGAAAACGTCTTCCTTGAATTCCCTACAGTTATAACAATTGGCGACGGGGTTTACCTTAATTCAGTGCAGTTATAACACTATTTCAAATAAGTGAAAACTTGTTTCGGAGGTTAGGAAACGCGTAAGTCTGACTATTCTGTATGGTAAATAGGTTGTCATTGCTGCTAAACCTGTAACCGATGGTAGAGGTAGGTTTAGCTATTACCCTGGAGGGATGCAAGAGAAGATAAGTTAATATGTGGTAGAAAATAAGGTTCAGCTCAAGCCGTCTTTTCTATTTTCAGTCTACTGCAGCTCTCATCACATTTAAGACTGTATTCCTAGCTGAGAGCCCCTGAAGTAAACACTCGCTCCACTCCTTCTGATATAAGCTTGCCATCCGTTTATAGCCCAGTATGAATAAACAAGCAGTATTCTAAGATGAACCGAACGCATAATTTGCGTGATAAAACTGTTGTTTCACAACAAAGGAAGTCTCGAGTCAAACTACCTGGAAGCCAACATGTTTAACATCTACTGTAATCCCTTTGTTCAGAGAGCCTCAAATTCCTAGATTATCTGGTCCAGGGATCTTCTTAAGAGTCCGGTTTGGTCGGTTTTTACCACTTACCTGAAGAGCTAGGTCAAGATAACTGTTGCCGATGCAAATTCGGTCTCTTTTGCCAATGTTAAACTTAAGATATGATTCAGCACATCATGTTGCGAAAAAACTTATTTCAGGATGCATTTTACTTACCATATCATTTAATTCATGACTGTAGTAGGAATAAACGACTTTGAGGTCGTCAGCACATAGGAATGGTTTACCCGAGTTGAGTTGCAGTTTTAAATGCTGTTGATATAGACCATAAATAAAAGTGGTCCTGGGGCACTACTGTGTACAACCTCACTTGTGATATACGAGGGGTGCAACAACACAGATTCAGCTTTATTTATTTACACATTATAGCTTAGAAATGACTTTAACCATTTAAGTAATGGATAGCGAATTCCACACGAATACAGCTTCTTATATATAATACTGTGAGAGACCATGTCAGATTTCTTTAATATATTGAAGCAGAAAACAATAACTAGTCTACGCGCTTCACGATTACTGGCAATGTAGTTGAAAAAATCAAAATGACAAATAAAGCAGGGTCTGTTTCTGAGAGATCCGTGTTAAGATCTCCCGTAAGTTGATGTTTAACAACTTTAGGTATTGCGATATATTTTAGTCGTCCTTTTTCTTGCTGATTTCAGAAGGCCATTGTTTTGCTGACTACGTAAACGAAGTGCGGCTTTTAGACCGACTAAGTTCCCATTTCCACAATCTGCTAATTGGCTGGCTCTTCTTTATTGTTCATCTTAATATCTCCTTGAAGAGGGACTTTGCTGTATTACCTCCGATTTTAGAGGCAGTACGCGATATTAGTAGCGTTTCCCTAACAAACTGACTGATGCAAAAAGATACGAAAATCCTTGCAGATAAACGGCCAGAATAATATTTCAATCATTCATTCCCCTTAATGAATTTGAATAAAGCATGAGCAACAGTTTTCACACAGAGTTTTGAAAGGCCATATATGCGTGGCAAATGGCCCCTCGACCCAGCATTTGAATGCAGTTTTTGCGAACGATGGGTGCACTGCCATTATGACAAAGGGGTGCGGAAATCATACTATGAGTTTATGCGAAACAACCCATGCCCATGGTTCTGGTATATCTGCCCATTTTGTCGCCCTGGCACAGTCTCACACAGTGTGTCTGCGGATAGCAAAAACAGCATGCCACTCTTGTGTCTCAACACAACCTCACCTGCCAACACCACACTACCAAAACTTGGTACGGACAGTAAGAAAAATACTCCGGTCAAACTAACTGGAAATGCCAAACTTCACAAAGTGAAGAGTTCCAAGGTTGCACCTACAACACCAGGGGAAGATAGATTTGCCAAAGCACCACTTGCATCTGTTAGCAATCTTGGCAACACAGCAAAGTCTGGTCAAAACCTGATGAAGCCTAAAGTTAGTGACCCTGCATAGGAATACAAGCAGCCAAAGGCCAAACCTAAGTCTAAGGTCAGTCGGCCTAATTCTCTTGTTCCTTTGTAATGTATCTGTTAGTAAGGATAGCTTGCCCGAACAACGGGTCCTGTTTGATCAGAAACAGTGGTCCAAGTTGTGCAATAAATTAGGTCTGAACACTACTTCAGCGGAACTGTGGTTGTACAAGGGTGTCCACACACTTCCGGGTAAGCCACTCCCATTAAGGGTTACACTGGACTCCGCCGAAGAGGCCGATAGAGTACTATTAATGGCTCAGGTACTAGCCATCTGCAGGAGTTTTAGCATAAGGGCGGGACATGATAAACCACTGGCTAACAGACAAATGGCGAGGGAGTCACCGGAACTGATGCTTCCTGCCTCTATAATCGTACACGGTGTTCCGGAGCTGGAAACTGGCACTGCTTGTGAAAAACACACGCATCAAGTACAGCAATGGGGATGGCCCTTGGCGCTTCTGGAGAAATCTCCATTTTCTGACTACCTCGCCCCGCTCATCTCACCCTGATTAGTTCTCCAAGGCTACTAAGTGTCACGTTCAACTCCCAGCAGCAGTTGGCATTAGTACTTCAACGGTGGTACGAGACCAAGAAGAAGGTGGAAGGACACATCCGATGCTCAGAAAGCAGACCTCAGACCATAAGGAGGCAGTTAACTGAGGTTTTAATACGTTCCCAAACCTCAGTGATACTAGAGCGATGCAGTACTAAGAATAACTGTCTGTGTCAACCAAGTGTCCAACCTGAATCCGTGGAAAAAATTACAACGGACCGGTTCCAGCGGAGTCGGCCAACTAGCCCCAACATTAAGTCTCTTACCAGCATACAACTTAACGTCAACTACCCCACAACACACTGAGGTTGTGAGATTCACTGTCAGCTGTCTAAATAGCAATGTGAGAGGACTGAGAGGAAAAGTTGACGGACTCAGGAATCTCCAGTCACACCCGCACGTTAAAATAATCATTCTAACTGAAACCTGGCTAACCCCCACTATCTCCGACAACGTAATCGGTATGGGTGATATGGTTCTGGCCAAGAGAGACGGGAATAATAAGGAGGGAGGGGGAGTTGCTATATACTTTGACAGGCAACTTAGATGTGTACGCGCAACGGACCCGCCACTTATTGAACTCTCAGACTCCATATGATGTCATTTCACAGTAGGCCACGCCAAGCATTTACTGGGTGGCATCTACTGATCGCCCAAATGTGAGGCAGAGCACATCCAGCTACTGCTCAGCACCATCACAGGGATACGAGGATCGGTCTATGACCAAATCACAATAGCTGAAGATTTCAATACCCCATCACCGACCCTTGGCTTGAGGTATGCTAAGGCGCAATTCGGCCGAGATCTACTGCAAACTTTTCGAAATACAGGACTGACTGAGAATGTTGCAGACAACACTAGGTGAGGCCCTAGTGGAAAGTCATCGAGACTAGACTACATGCTCACTAGTGACCAACTACTCGTCGAATTTGTTCAGATCATGACTCCTCTAGGAAGCGGTGACAGTGCAGCCACAGGCTTCGATCTTGTTTTCCGTGAGCACTATCAGTGGGACATTACGCGACCATATCTGTGCTATAGCAAGACGGACTATGCTGGAATACGGAGGCTTTCGTCCGACGCAGACTGGCCTTTAGCATGGGATGAGCTATCCGTGGATGAACACTGGGAAGTGGTAAAAAAGATTATTCACACAGCAATCTTGGATACCGTCACTTTAGTCACAACACAGTCCAAAAGAAAGTCATCATGGCTGAAGCGTGGCACGCAACGTATCCTGCAAGCAAAGCAGAAGGCTTGGTTTAAGTGGCGCGTATCCAAGTGCCAGACCGACCACGATGCATGCATGGAACTCAAGGACCGGTGCAACGAGAGAGTCAGGAGCGACAGGAGGCCATTCCAGGGGAGCCTTGACAAAAACTAGCAAACCCCAAATAAATCCCGCAATAGTACTAAGGAAGCTATAGCGACCCACGCCTGGGAAGTACCCAGGTTGTAACGACATCAGGCCATCTGTTCTGAAACAGTGCGCCGAAGCACTCTGTAGGCCCTTATGCGACTTGTTCCAACACTCAATGGATTCAGGGAAACTGCCAAGGGAGTGGAAAAGAGCCATCCTTTCTCCGACCTTCAGGGATGGAGATAGGCAAAATACCACTAGTTATAGACCAGTAACTCTACTCCCAGTGGTATTATTGACGATCACATCAGGGAATTCCTCGATAGGTCTAATATACTCCATGAAGCCCACCACGGTTTCAAAAAAGGCAGATCCTGCGTAACAAACATACTGTTGGCTTCGGACGATTGGACATCATGCTGGGATATGAATGTTCCAGTTCATATGGTCTTCCTAGACTTTGAGAAGGCATTCGACACAGTTCACTATGACCTTCTCCTACAAAAAATAAGTCAGTCAGGTATAGGTGAGTCGCTTCTGTCATGATTAAAGGACTACCTATCTGAAAGGCAATTTTGCACCAAGGTCAATCGAGTCCGATCATCTTATCACAGCTCGTCATCAGGAGTGTCGCAGAGTTCTATCCTAGGACCACTGATGTTTTTGATTTTTATCAATGATCTACCATGCCGTCTAAGCTGCTTGACTCTTCTATACGCTGACGACGTAAAGATATGGGGGGCGATAAAGTGTTCGGAGGACTCTGATAGGCTGCAGGGAGATCTAAACCTTCTGGAAGACAGGGCGATGACCAGTGGCGTGACTTTCAACCAGAAAAAGTGCAAAGTAGTGAAGTTACGCGCCTATAGATTGAAGAATGCAAGTTACACCCTGTGGAATGAAAGCTTGTCCTGCACACCGGCGGAGCGCGACTTAGGTCTGGTTCTAACAGAAAAAATGGACACAATAAAAAATTACTCGGGGGACGTCGCTGGGGCATATGCGGTCATACACTACAAATGGACAGTTAGGTGCACTCACTCCTGATCTCTTCCTAAGGTTGTACAAAACATACGTCAGACCATACCTTGAAGTGCATAATATTACTGCACCCCCACTGATTAGAAGAGACGCCAACCTCTTGGAAAGAGTCCAAATACGGGTGAGAAAAGGAGTTGTTGGTCTCTGAAATAAACCATGTGATGAAAGGCCAAAGAAAGTAGGCCTACTCACACTTGGCTACCGTCGGCTTAGGGGGGATTTGACTACTGCCTACAAAGTGATAAATGACCAGAATCACCCCAATGAAGGTGTTCTGCCATTGAGTAGGTATAGACTTCCTCGTGGAAATCCCAGGAGGATAGCTCACCAGGGCGCAAGGACCCTGGTGAGCTCCCACTTCTTTTCACTGCGGGTTTGCCGTCCCTGGAATTCCTTACCGGCAGATGTAGCTATGGGACCGTCTGTGGACGACTTAAAGCGAGGGCTGGACAATCATGCAGCGACACAAGGACTACGTCCAAATGACCTATCCCCTTAAAATCCCATACACCATTCGCGGGTAGACAACTAAGTTCATCCTTTTACTTCTTCACATTCTTTCCCGTCCTAATCTCCTGACAAATATCACTATATTTATTATTATTACCGATATATTTATATGTATATCAGCTATCAATTTAATCAGGTGTTTGTTTTTACGTTTTCTTTATTTCTTTTGTTATCTGTTAGTCTGAATAACTTCACTAATTTTATCTACTATTATTATTATCTCTTTCCTCTTGACGACGATACCGCAGGACTAACGGGTGAAAGGATCAACCCTATTCACGGTAATGACAGTCTCAACACACCTCATACTACAAACCACATATAATTAACTCCAGCACTGCTCCTTTTGGAGTGAACTATAGCTACGACAGTCGAGTGGTGGGACGGCCTGCGCAGAAGTTTACCAAAGATCGGGAACCTACACCTCACGATCTAGCGGCAAGCAAAAAGAAATCAAATTGGTTTATACTAGCTCGAAAAACCGACATTGGATATTGGATCCACGCCAAGGACAAGTTGGCGTTGCATCATTAGCCTTGCGTTCAAGGTCACGATCGCGCCTTACTTCTTCCCAACAATTCCCAGTTCGTAATACTTTGGAATATTTATTTTAAAGAGCGTGCTTCTTGTAAGGATAATCCTTTAGTGATTTCTCGTATTAGTTAAGGCACTTAATCTTTATGCGTATGCGATGACTACAGTTTACTTATGTAGGTGAACCATAATAGGTGAGATTTTATTTTGATAAATAACAGTGTTATACAGTAATTTTAGCTGATGACGTTTTGAGCAAAAACTATTGCTCATAATCATATCAAGTCACTCTCACAATTTTTTACTCCATTTATATACATGAATGGAATTGATTAGACATTTAAATAAAAATCACTATAGGATTACGGACATTCAGAAATAATATTAGTGTTACCAATCCAGTACAATCAGATGGGAAGTGTTTTCACAGTGAAAATAAGTAACTTGTTATAATGTACGTGAATTGAAATAGAATTTTAAGATTATTTATTATCCTCCTCTGATTCGACTGGCAACAATATCTTCCATACCTCTGGTATTTGCATTGAGTCATTTCTGTTGCATGTGTTAGGTGTAGACTCGATGAACCGGGATTCAGTTATCAGTCTCTCTCTCCACCTACCTATATTACTTTTTAGAATTTCGACTCTCCCACCATATTGTGTGGTTATGTGTTAATGCATGCAGTGCGATTGCTGAGCTTTCTTCTAAATTACTTATCTTCGTGGAATCATTCATTCTAACCTTACCTAGATTCTTACTTTCTGATTATCTCACTACTCCTGTCTGATCTACTAGTTTGACTGACCTATGTAGTTGACTTAACTCACAATCACTCCGCGGTATTTTGTAAATTATATTATTTTGTTTAATTGGATCCACCGACAGGATCCTTTAGCCTACAGAGCTTGTCGTACCTGAGTGAGTTTGTAGGTTTGAATGCCACCCTAATTCCTGCTTTATCGAGAATCCTACGTAGGGCCTAAGATGTTCCCTCCTTATGTGGTATAACATGCTTTATATTCTATTTATGTTGTCATGATTAGACATTCACTTTAATTCATCTCATCCGTTGTCTGTAAAGGCTGGCTTAGTTAAAGGTCTAACGAACCGAGCAATAGCACTAAGTAGCACAAAAATGACATAAACCATGAAATGAAACAGATAGAAGAACAGCTGGTTGGTGTTGAATAACTGTCCTATAAAATTCATTAGAAATATCAAGAAAGGTCAAAGGCAAAGTAAAAATAATGCTGAAACTATCAGTAACAACATAAGTAGGAGAATATACCATATAAGGAGGGGACATCTTAGGCCCTACGTAGGATTCTCGATAAAGCAGGAATTAGGGTGGCATTCAAACCTACAAACTCACTCAGGTACGACAAGCTCTGTAGGCTAAAGGATCCTGTCGGTGGATCCAATTAAACAAAATAATATAATTTACAAAATACCGCGGAGTGATTGTGAGTTAAGTCAACTACATAGGTCAGTCAAACTAGTAGATCAGACAGGAGTAGTGAGATAATCAGAAAGTAAGAATCTAGGTAAGGTTAGAATGAATGATTCCACGAAGATAAGTAATTTAGAAGAAAGCTCAGCAATCGCACTGCATGCATTAACACATAACCACACAATATGGTGGGAGAGTCGAAATTCTAAAAAGTAATATAGGTAGGTGGAGAGAGAGACTGATAACTGAATCCCGGTTCATCGAGTCTACACCTAACACATGCAACAGAAATGACTCAATGCAAATACCAGAGGTATGGAAGATATTGTTGCCAGTCGAATCAGAGGAGGATAATAAATAATCTTAAAATTCTATTTCAATTCACGTACATTATAACAAGTTACTTATTTTCACTGTGAAAACACTTCCCATCTGATTGTACTGGATTGGTAACACTAATATTATTTCTGAATGTCCATAATCCTATAGTGATTTTTATTTAAATGTCTAATCAATTCCATTCATGTATATAAATGGAGTAAAAAATTGTGAGAGTGACTTGATATGATTATGAGCAATAGTTTTTGCTCAAAACGTCATCAGCTAAAATTACTGTATAACACTGTTATTTATCAAAATAAAATCTCATCTTTAATTGAGTTATACTCTACCACAGTGCCCAAATTTCACCCATGTCTGTCCCAATCTTACGATGATTATGAACTAATCCTAACCTATGCTACAATAATTCTTTTTTGTCGCAGATGAATATTTTATCTACCTAAAATGGACCCACTATATATTGATTTAATTCCGGTCGTTCTTGGAAACAACACTGGACACTTAATGCGATGAAACCTTAAAAATAGGATTTGATGCTGAAATAATGCCTTGAGCGCTGAAATAAAGATGAAAAAATTGTCACTATCCGCTGAACTAAATCTTTTTGTTCTGAAGTAATTGCAGTCAATGCTGATTCTGGGCTGAGAGGGCTGAAGCAACGGTGATTACCAAACCCAGTAGATTCTAAACTATTATAAATGCTTAGAATAAAGCACAGAATGCTGAATCGATCTCAGTCAGCATTGAGATGTAGTCTGTGTGCATAATCAAAGAATTTCAGAATTTGCTCTTATAGAATGTTAGAGTTAGTTCAGAACTAGCGAGATTTAATTCAGCATTATAGTTATCTTCATTGTTTAAAAATGGGACTGATGTTTTGATGATGTAAAATTGATGTTTTAACGGGATCGCTTGTTGGACTCATTTAGCATATGTGAGATTTTGTTTCCGTCTTATGAATAAGCAGGATTGAGTTTCCTCAATGTTGTGGTCACTGTCTTAAAAACGTAACTTTAAGATAAGATAATAGCTTTATTCCAAATCAGTACTTGTGATACAGAATGGAATTCTCAGCATTTTACTACAATATTGCATCCAGTTAGTACATTAACAATAAATAAAGTTCTACATAGATTAAAGTTATCTCAGTCAGTTTTGACAACAACATATTAGCATGTCGGTAGCAAAGCCAAAATTTTAAACAGAGTGTTTGAAGGTGTTAGAAAAGTAGATACTACTAGCATATTTACTGGCGTAAGCGATAGCAAAATGGTCGAGATATACAGAGTGTGAAAGAACGAACGAGAATGCTTTAAGTAGAGTTTGTAAAGAAGAGAGAAACAAAACGGCACATAACAAAAATAAATACAGAAAAAAAAGGTAGAGAGAAAAAACGTTGTAACTGTAAATGATGTGAGTTGGAAAGACGAGATCCATTGTTCTACTGACTATTTAATAAGTTAAAGGTTTCACGTCTAATGCTTTCTTTATCGCACAGAACACGAGCTAGGTAGGGTATGGATGAGTTTTTGTACTTACTATATAGGCTTCTGGTTTTGCCTGAAGAGATACAAGGGGAGAGTTGTGAATGAACAGGGTGTTGTGAGTTAGATCAAATGGATTTAGCCCATTTTTCATATGAGTCCTTGTGCCTGTCAACCAGAATATTAACAAGCTGGCTAAGTGGCACCCTGCTTACCCTGCTGACAACCTTCAACATCCTGCGTAATAAGGCATGGTCTTTCTTCAGTAGCCCTGGAAAAACTAAGAGGGAGCAATAGAGAATAATAGGCAGGATGCGAGAGTTAACGAATTGTAGGAGTAAGGGTTGGGTTATGCCAGAATGTCTTAACTTCTTGATGTAGAAGGTAAGACGGAATATTTTCTTATAAATCATCAAGACTTGAGACGACCAGGAAAGATCAGAAGATAGAGTGACGCCTAGGTATTTAATTTCCGACTTGTTTTCAATTTCAGCGTCATCAATGTTGCACACCTCGTGTGGGTGCTAACCAGTTTGTTTAGGTCAGATTTGTGCCTAAAGGTGAAATTAACTGTTTGGCATTTGGAGGGGTTTAAGGTGAGATCATTTTCCTTGGACCATTGGATGATTTCTGATAAGAAGCCATTTAGTTTAGAGCAGTCACTTTGATATTTGACAGGTAAAGATACAGTTAGGTTATCAGCATATTTGACAAAGTTAATGTCATTTGAAGATGGTAGGTCATGTAAAAAGAATGAAAAGAGAAGTGGGGAGAGTACAGCACCTTGGGGGACACCAGCTTCAGTGAGCATAGCAGAGGAGGATTCACCTTTGTATACTGTGTACTGCATTCTGTTTGAAAAGTAGGAATGCAACCAGTTAGTGACCCAGGACTCGGTTTGTGTCATGGAGAGCTTATTTAGCAAGAGACATCTAGGTACAGAGTTGAAAGCAGAAGTGAAGTCAAGAAACGCGCAGCGGACATATTTAGCACCTTTATCTAATGATGAGACAATACTGTTGTGTAAGACGGCTGCAGCGTCTAAAGTACTCCTACCCTGTCTGTAAGCAAATTGTTTGGGGTCTTCAAAGCTTTTAAGGGAGGGTTCGAGTTTAAGAAATACTAGTTTTTCCATGAGCTTTAGAAACGGGGAAGTGATGGCAGTGGGTCTGAACTTTACGTTCTTGCTATTGCCAGGTTTAGGGACAGGGACTATTTTAATGTCTTTCCATGGAACAGGTACAACGTTTTCGGAGAAAGAAGCATTTAGGATATTAGTTAGAGGAGAACATAAAGCATTTGCACATTGTTTTAGAACATATGCAGGTATGCCATCAGGGCCAAGACTACATGAGGGCTTAAGAGTTTTAAGACATTTTGAAAACATCAAGAGTGGTCGCTGAATTCAAACCCAACCACATGTATTTAACTGGATATCATAGTAACAGGATAAAGCCTTCTTTCCATTGGCGATTGAACGAACTTATACTTTGCAATTAATAGTGTTCTCTGAGCTGGTTGGTTTAGTTGCGGAGCTTTCGTCGTCCTTCCAGACAACATCTTCAGCGCAAAATAAAAATAATGGTGAAACTATCAATGATAACGTAAATAAAAGAATATAAGGCATGTTATACAATATACACTGTTAATTGCAAATCATCCACCTTAGCTACAAATCTTCTCTATTATTTCAGAACTTATACTTTCCATCGTTAATATAATTATAATGAGAAATTTAGGAAACAATTAAAATAAGGAAAATGATTTGTACGTCTTCAGTAGGTTTGCAAAGACATAAATTCATTCCAATATCTCAGTTTAGCCGGTGTGAGGTAAAGCTGATATAATAACTACTGATCGTTAATTTGAATTTAACTGTAGATTCACGGACGTATGTTCTGTACTGAAGAACTTATTGGTGGTAATTTCACGCCCTATGATGGCATGAACGCTTGTTATATTATTAAGTACACTTAACGTTTAACTATGTAATCCCTACTCATCATCTCTTTGTTTCTCCCTAGTTCATATTTCGGAGTCTCTTGTTTTGTTATTACCGTCTTCATGGAGTATGAAGTTGTAGCAGCTATGCCGCTTTGTAATATTATAATATCCCTCTTGTCGTTTTATGCAGATAACTGTCCATATGATATTTAACACTGTCACGTTACCTCTTTGCTAATTTTATATCTATTTATTTAGACTAGTGGTTAATTTGCATCATTTTTAGATAACTGTAATTCCAGAAAAGCGCTATGTGGTTATTTACAAAAGGGGATTCAGATGGTTTGTTAAGTTCAGCCACATCACTTGGTTTGAGTTTCTCTCATGATCCAGTTCCGGGTTTCTGCGTTGATCCACCAAATTCAGAACAGTTAGGATCAATTCAAGGTCCATATAATTTGACATGGAAACTACTCCCTGGTTTAAAGAAAAAATCCAAAGAAGAAGTTACTATATTTATATGTAACCTAAACTCTAGTAATGGGTCAAGTGAAAATGAATCACTTTTATCTTCTCTTCAACGTACTGCCAAATGGATGAAAACACTGCGACATCCAAATATGCTTACCTGGGTTGGAGGTACAGAGATAGGATCAGGAAAATTACCTAATGAATTTGGCTTTGTTACGGAACGTGTATTACCATTACGGAAATATCTATCCCTTAAGGCAGACTGTGGAAATTTCAATCTTCTGTCATCGTGGGGCATACATCAGGTTTGTATTATTAATTATTTATCTCTGTTGTTTACTCAAAAAGCTTAATTTTTCTATTCGTTTCTAAAGAATTACTGTCTGTTTTCGACATAGAACTTTGCACATATGTGCGGAAGTTCAAGTCACCACACTCTCTCCATGTAGCACATAAAGCAACAGAAGAAAGTACAAGAAATGCATATCAGAGACAGTAAACAGAGGTGTGAGACAAAGAAATAGTAATAACGAAGAACAATATAATTTCATTTGAAATCATAAGTCACAAGGAGTGGATGCATCTGGTCAAGCCATTGAGAACGATTTTGAGCCATATCACCAATAGTTTCCAACCATTGGTTTTTACCGTCCCGAGGACCCCAACCAGTCAGTCAGGAAGTCTACACCTTCCTACATGGCTGGCTTAAACTAAGTGTTGTAGATTTCATTGACTAGTGAAGCCATGTTTTGGTTTGACCGCCACTAGCTTTTTTCCAGCCTGACCCTATGTCAGCCAGCTAACATTGCCCGTCGAGGTTGGCGATGACTAGGCATGCGTAACGCATGTCCTAACCATCTCAGTCGATGTAATTTCACAGCCTCGTTGATTGATTTCCCCTCCTTACCTAGAACTCGACCGGAGCCTAACCTCAATATTGCTCACCTTATTATACCCCTTCAACCGGGAGATAGGGCGCAGGCACCTATGATCGAAGACAACTAACCAGGCTTTTCATGTCTTCCACTCTCAATGGCCAGGCCTCGCTCACAGCCATAAAGGAGGATGGAGCGGACTGATGAACAGTACACATGCCTTTTTATCGATAGCCAGCCGGATATCACGTGTACGCGAGAGACGACGTAAACTGGCATATGCGAAACTAGCCCTCTATATCCGTGTTGAGATTTCGTCAGAGATCAACCCGTTGGCACTGGCTGATGGTACTTCCCAAATAAGTGAAGCGGTCAACGTGCTCTACCACTTCACCCCTAAAAAGTTACTACAGAAGTTTAGTTTCATGTGCATATCACATACCAATTCTCCTGTCTTATTATTATATACAGTTGTATTCACATACTACTTTTGTTTTCGTTTTGCTTATACTTTGAAGAACTAAAATCATCAATGTCCCAAATGTATCCAGTATCAAAACTTTTCCTGTTAACATCTCATAGTGCCGTACTCCGTGTTCTTAAAAGTTTCTAAAAATAAATCCTAGATAAGCCAAACATATCCAAACTTCTAGAATATGCGTCTAGAAGACACTGCATGTTATTCGCTTTTTGATTAACAGATAATTAGCTAGACAACAAATCAATATTTAAGAGAATAGTAGTTAATAAAGTTACATTTATCAATCCATCTAAGAAAGAGTTAGAAAGGATTGTGTATGAGGGTGTTGTTAGTGCGCACAACTTGTCACTGCCACTTCACAGAAGCCCTAACATAGTTTCCGTTAAACACTATGGTTCTTAAGGTAATTTTGGGAAGGTTTTTTGTTCCTTAATATAATAGGTTGGCAGTGGAAATGAAATTTTCATCTATCAGCCGATTCTAAAGATGTTGCACAGATTCAGTGGTTTTTACTGAGCAGGAGATGTAATTAATTCGTTCTAGTGTTAGACTCTCATCCATTGTGTTCTAGTGTGGAATCCCTCCCTAGATGATATAACCTGAGCAACCGGATAGTATCATCAGCATTCCGTCACAGGTGTCTTATAATATGTTACATTAGAAAGATCGTATCAATCTTATGAACTGATTAGTGACTAGTTGCTATTGACCTTTGATTATACATTAATTACTGTTTTTAAGACTGTTTTGATTGGAGACTGAATACGACACTGGACATAACCAGGATAAAAATCATTGCCTTTTAAAAAATAAGTTCTTATTTACTTTACCTAAAATTTTTCAGCTGACATAGGATATTCGTCTAACCAACAGACCTTCAATCATCGTATCACATCTGTCTGTCTGTTTTCGACATAGAACTTTGCACATATGTGCGGAAGTTCAAGTCGCCACACTCCCTCCTTTTAGAACACAAAGCAAGAGAAGAAAGTACAAGAAATGCATAATAGAGACAGTAAGCAGAGGCGTGAGACAAAGGAATAGTGGTAACGAAGAACAAAACAGTTTCCCAACCGAAAGCTGCTACCTTGACATGATGGTCGGGCTTGAACACCACAATGACCTAGTCAAGCTATACTGGCTGAGACTTATGTCTCTTGAGGTCCTACCATGCCAGAAAGGTTATTTGCATAGCGGTTAAACAGAAAGCAGCTACCCAATCCAACACTGATACATAAAAACTCAAAAAATATCATGCCGGATCGGCCGTGGCCCGGATTAACAACGACCGCGCTTCCTGCTGCCGTGTCACAGGGCAGGAGTGATAAGTACGCTACTGAGACTCACCAAGCAATAAAGAATGAACAAAAACAGGACGCGTGTGACCGGCCTCAAGCAGTTGTCCCCTGGGCTCTGCGGTCACGCAACCAACTTCCACGGTGTCGGCAGCCGGGAAGTAACAATCGCCCTCACAATCCGAAATGCACACGAAACGTCTCTAATCCTCACTCATCTTTGTCTTCATCCTCATCTCTATCATCTTGCCTTCCTTCCACTGATGCAACTCGTCTACTTGATGGCTCTTCACTTCCTCCTCACTCTGTGTCCACTAAAAACGACGAAAGCCAAACAGCCACTACCGATAGTCTCCTAAAGCCACGCCACCAATTTCGTATCGGAGCATTTAATGTTAGGACACTTTGCCAAATAGGACAACAAGCATCACTAGCCAAGACTGGCGTTCCGAGCCATTGATGTATGCTGTGTTTCAGAAACACGCATACAAGACCCAAGTGTGGTTATTCACCTAACCCCACCTGGCCAACAGGTTGAATCTGCAAAATTCACCTTGAGGGTGTCAGGAGATGCCACAGCTAGTTCACGAAGATTAGCTGGCGTAGGGATAGCTTTGAGTACTAGGGAAGAAAAGACATTACTTGACTGGATCCCGGTAGATAGCCGAATGTGTGCTGTCCGTCTGAACGGATCAGTAAAAAGGAGAAAGGACTGCACTACTCGCCGATGCCTTTTCGTAATCTCCGCCTACGACCCCACTGACTGCAGTTTGGATGAAACGAAGGATGAGTTCTACCAAAAGCTGTCTAGTTTGGTGCGAAAGGCTAAACGCTCAGACATAGTCGTTCTAGCTGGTGACTTTAACGCTCAAGTAGGGAAATTGTGTCAATCTGAGAAGGATGTCAGTGGCACCTATGGAGTTCCGTGCCAGCGAACCGACAACGGTGACTGTCTCCTACAGTTCTGTTCAGATAATCATTTGTTTCTCGTAAGCACTAACTTCAAACACAAGGAGAGACACTGTTTGACTTGGAGACCCCCTTCATCAAACCAACGCTGGACACAAATAGACCACATAGCAATAAGCTATCGTTGGTGTGGGTCAGTAGGAGATTGTCGCTCCTTCTGGAACACGTGTGTAGATACCGATCACGCACTGGTCCGCGCTTGGGTGTGGTTACGACTGAACGGACGTAGGAAACAGCTGGCGGTAAACCCATCACGTCCCCAGCTCGACCAGGAAATTAAATCCGTATTTGAGGAAGAACTAGCTAAACACATATCTGAGTTCGACAGGTGTGCTCACCCTGAAGAAGCTTGGAAAGATATCCAGGCAGCCATAGATACAGCTGTGAAAGCTGTGAATAAGGTAAACCCAAAGGTGAGTAAAAACCACTGGATCTCCACCGCCTCATCCGAACTGATAGATGCTAGAAGACTTATTCCGGCGAGCTCCGAATTCAATGAGGAGCGAAAGCTGCACAAGAGGAAACTTACGAAAAGTCTCCGCAAGGATAGTGAACAGTGGTGGGCGACAAAAGCGAAAGAGATGGAAAAAGCATCGGCGACAGGCAACAGTAGGCAACTCTTTAGGCTCATCAGGGAAACGGGTGGGAGAAGGCAAATCATTAGTGAGACAATCTCGGAGAAAAATGGCACCATAATTAGCTCCCAGGATAGACGACTGGAACGCTGGAAAGAGCACTATGAGGAACAGTTCAGTTGGCCCACAGACACGCTCAACCTGAAAACTCTATGCAATATATCTAATTTTGAGCGACCAGGTAGCGCGACTAGTTATCATGTAATGTGATTCTGTGGGTTACCAGTCGCCTAGCAACAGCATTTGTAATTGAAATTGGTTCAATACATATGTATCTTTTTTATCCCTTTACGTTCCCAGTGGAACATAAGGCTTCAAACTAGAGGCTTGAAGTTTCGCTAGCAGTGGTGATTATTTTTATGGGATGGGGTTGCTAGCCTCATACCCAACCTTCCCTCTTTACCAATTTTATTACTGGCTTAGGGGGTAGAGGAGTGCGTCTGTGGCCGGGGACCGAATTCCGGACCACATCAGGCGTTGGTCGGCAAGCATTCTACCGCTGTGCCATTGACGCACATGTCTATAAATATTTAGACATAATTATATATAACATTCCAAATCTAGTTTACAAGTAGCTGTTTGCATAATGTCTGTTAGAAAACTGAATGCTATTCATTTTCTAAGATCTCAAAGTTCTTTAACATTTAGCTTAAGTGAAGTAGTCATGGTTTATCATTTTATGATGTTTTCTGTAAAACGAATAATAAAAAAATTAACTGCAACTTACTTTATTCAAAACCTCCGAAAGTGGTGGAAGTATGTGGTTTTAACTGTTCCTGAGAGGCTTAAATTTCATAAATCATTATATAAATATGATCAGCAGTAGTTAGCTTTGTATAATCAATATGCTTGTTACACTGGTCTAATGTCTACTGTTGATGATGATCATCTATATTCAACTTTTGTGCAATTAGAATATCACTAAATTCCATTTTCGCATATCTTACAAATAACTTGAAAACTATTTCTCTGTATGAATGTGTTTACAAAATGTTTCTGTCTATTGATTAAGTAAATTAGTATTTTACACTAAAATCTCTTCCACTTGTTCATTTTATATTATATATATATATATATATATATATATATATATATATGTATTTCTATACACTAGGTTATAAGCCATGTCTATTTTTTGTGAGCATTGACAAAACCTTTGCATGAAACTATGTACTACTCATTGACTGAAATGAGTAGTTGTATACCACTCATATCAACCAGTAGTAGTGCTTACTAGCCAAGTTGAAGTGATCTAAACACCATACGACCCATTCGTTCGTTTTAGGCCGAGCTTCTCAGTGGTGTACTGTGTTCAGACAGCCAAATCATATTGAATCACCGGATTTCTAGCCAGCTACTTAAAAGAACTGGTGACACCATAAATCAAATTCACTATCTGTAAATTAGTTAACAATTTGCAATGTACACAGTTTTGAAAGGTGTGGGATTTCAAATGCATCACTTACTGTGGTTTGTGTAATTTGCTTTCCAAAGGGAACTATAGTGAAATTTTATCCCTAGGACTGTGTACATTGTAAATTGCTGACTAATTTGCAAATAATGAATTCGAGGTGATAAGACCACCTGACCAACTGTCTAAACTTCTGTAAACAGGAGGATTTGATTACTCGACCCACTGAGTAAAAGTTAAGTTTCAAGAATTGATTTGCTTTTCGAGTTTGACCACGGATTAATATCAGTCAGAAAACCATTGAAAACCAGCACTGGAGTACTAGACAGCTGTTTCATCCTAGTTTGGATATCCTTAGCAGTACGCACTCACTGGAGTTCGGACCCAAGACTTTCCGGTCACAAGTCAAGCTCGTATACCATTCAGCCACTGGGACCCGATTCAGTGGCCAGCCCATGAATTCTAACTTCCACCAATATGGGATTTTAGTGCGACCATCAACCAATGTCATCTGTGGGAATTCCATCCTCACTCCCAACTGGATGGAACCCATTGGTCATGAGTTCTCACTAGAACTCTAGACAACTTCGTCCAGTAGCCAGCCAGCCACTAGCGAGCATCAGATTAATTTTCAAGAGTTGATTTGTGGGGAGCTTGCCTTGTAACCGGAACGTCCTGGGTTCGAACCCTGGTGAGTGGGGTGCGTACTGCCAGTGATTTCCAAACTAGGATGAAACAGTTGCCCAATACTCCCTGGTTTTCAGTGGTTCTGTAATCAGATATCAATCCGTCGTCAAACTCGAAAATAAAAGTTAAGTATCCCAACCTATAAATCATGTGCTAGCATAATTCATATAATTTAATAACTTTATGGCGTCTGTCTGTCTGTTTTCGACATAGAACTTTGCACAAATGTGCGGAAGTTCAAGTCGCCACATTCCGTGTAGCACGCGAAGCAAGAGAAGAAAGTACAAGAAAAGCATAATAGAAACAGTGAGCAGAGGTGTGAGACAAAGGAGTAATAAAGAAAAACAAAACAGTTTCATTGGAGATCATAAGTCACAGGGAGTGGATGCATCTGCGCCACTGAGAACGATTTTGAGCCATGTCACCAATTGTTTCCAACCATAGATTTTTACCGTCCCGAGGACCCCAGCCTGGAAGTCTACACCTTCCTACGTGGCTTAGACCAACTGTTGTGGATTTCATTGACTGGTGCCAAGTTTTTGTTTGACCGCCGCTAGCTTTTTTCCAGCCTGACCCTATATCCGCTAACATTGCTCGTCGAGGGAGGCGATGGCTTGGCATACGTAACACATGTCCTAACCATCTCAGTCTTTGTAGCTTCACGACTTCGTCGATTGATTTCCCCTGTTTACCTAGAACTCTACGCCTAACCTCCATGTTGCTCACCTTATTATGCCACTTTACACGGGAAATAGAACGCAGGCACCTATGATCAAAGACAGCTAGTCTTTTCATGTCTTCCACTCTCAGTGGCCAGGTCTCACAACCATAAAGGAGGACGGAGCGGACTGATGAGCAGTACACCCGCCCTTTGGTCGATAGTCGAACATCTCGTCTACGCCAGAGTCGGCGTAAACTAACAAATGCGAAACGAGCCCCTTGTATTCGTGCTGAGATTTCGTCAGAGATCAACCCGTTGGTGGCTGATGGTACTTCCCAAATAAGTGAAGCGGTCAACGTGCTCTACCACTTCACTTCCTATTTTTAAACTAGGCGTCGATGTAGTCCAGTCCTGTAACATCATCTTGCATTTGGCGGGAGCGAATCGCATGCCAAACATTCGTAGATTGCGGCTCAAGGTGTTTAGAAGACTCTGCATTTCGTCAGCGTCTTCGCCTAGAAGGACTATATCGTCTGCATATTCCAAGTCAACGAGATTATTCCCGGTAGCAAGTCAATCCCTGAGTCGCTGAAGTCACCTAGGGTTAAGTCCATTAACACATCTATGATGAAGTTGAATAGAAAAGGAGATAATGGGCATCCTTGACGGACACCACTGGTCGTCATCAGTTCAGATGACAGCTCGCCGTAAGCCCTCACCTGGCTGTATGAGTACGAGTAGAGTGCCTTAATCAGTGCAATATATTTTCTCGGAATTCCCTTTACAGCCAAGCATCTCCAGAGAACTTCTCGATCGACAGAGTCGAATGCTGCCTTTAGGTCAAGAAATATAATGACTGTTGGACGCCGGTAGGAATGCCTATGTTCTAGAATCTGTCGGAGGGTGAAGATATGATCAATACACCCTCTTCCTGGTCTAAAGCCTGCCTGGCTCTCTCGTGTTTGTGCCTCCCGAGCACCACTCAGTCTACGCATGATTATTGAGCCTAAGACTTTAGATACTATATTAGTCAAGCTAATCCCTCTGTGATTATCACAGGAAGACTTGTCTCCCTTCTTGTATATGGGGATAATCAGTGACTTACACCAACCCGATGGGACTTCTTCTGATTCCCAGACGCTGCCTAGTACCTCAGTTAATCCGGACAGTAAGCTGTCTCCACCGTACTTAAATACCTCTGGAGTCATTCCATCAGGTCCCGCTGCTTTGCCTAGTTTCAGATTGGTGACAGCTTTAGTAACCTCAGTTAGTGACGGAGGACCTGTGTCTATATCCCATTCAGGGAGGTGTTGGATGCTCGGAAGGTTGAGCGTGGCTGTGGGCAAATTAAACTGCTCCTCATAATGCTCTTTCCAACGATCCAGTCGTCTATCCTGGGAGCTAATTATAGTGCCATTTTTTTCCGAGATTGTCTCACTAATGATTTGTCTTCTCCCACCCGTTTCCCTGATGAGTCTAAAGAGTTGCCTGGTGTTGCCTATCCTCGAAGCTTTCTCCATCTCTTTGGCTTTTGTCGCCCACCACTGTTCACGGTCCTTGCGGAGACTTTTCGTAAGTTTCCTCTTGTGCAGCTTTCGCTCCTCATTGAATTCGGAGCTCGCCGGAATAAGTCTTCTAGCATCTATCAGTTCGGATGAGGCGGTGGAGATCCAGTGGTTTTTACTCACCTTTGGGTTTACCTTATTCACAGCTTTTACAGCTGTATCTATGGCTGCCTGGATATTTTTCCAAGCTTCTTCAGGGTGAGCACAGCTGTCGAACACAGATATGTGTTTAGCTAGTTCTTCCTCAAATACGGATTTAGTTTCCTGATCGAGCTGGGGACGTGATGGTTTTACCGCCAGCTGTTTCCTACGTCCGTTCAGTCGTAAGCACACCCGAGCGCGGACCAGTGCATGGTCGGTATCTACGCACGTGTTCCAGAAGGAGCGACAATCTCCTACCGACCCACGCCAACGATAGCTTATTGCTATGTGGTCTATTTGTGTCCAGCGTTGGTTTGATGAAGGGGGTCTCCAAGTCAAACAGTGTCTCTCCTTGTGTTTGAAGTTAGTGCTTACAAGAAACAAATGATTATCAGAACAGAACTGTAGGAGACGGTCACCGTTGTCGGTTCGCTGGCACGGAACTCCATAGGTGCCACCGACATCCTTCTCAGATTGACACAATTTCCCTACTTGAGCGTTAAAGTCACCAGCTAGAACGACTATGTCTGAGCGTTTAGCCTTTCGCACCAAACTAGACAGCTTTTGGTAGAACTCATCCTTCGTTTCATCTGAACTGCAGTCAGTGGGGGCGTAGGCGGAGATTACGAAAAGGCATCGGCGAGTAGTGCAGTCCTTTCTCCTTCTTACTGATCCGTTCAGACGGACAGCACACATTCGGCTATCTACCGGGATCCAGTCAAGCAATGTCTTTTCTGCCCTAGTACTCAAAGCTATCCCTACACCAGCTAATCCTAGTGAACTAGCTGGCGTCAGTGGCACAGCGGTTAGGACGCTCGCCGAGCATGCACATGATCCGGGGTTTGATCCGCGGCCGACGCACCCCTTTACCTCTCTAAGACAGAAATAATGGTGGTAAAGATCAAAGGTTGGGCATAAGGTAGCTAGCATCCCCATCCTGTAAAATAAACACCACTGCTGCAGAAACTTCAAGCCACTAGCTTGAAGCCCTCGCTATGTTCCACTGGGAACGTGAAGGGAAAAAAATAACTTAATGACAATTTGTTGGTGGAGAGTAGGATCAAAGAAAATAGGTCTTGTCTATTTTAAGTATTAGTGCTTTCAGTTAGATTAGCCTATTAGCTATAAGCTCTTGAGTGTTATAAAATGAGGCGACGAGTAATAAAAATGATCATTATATTATTATTATTGTTTCCTTTAGTTTCTAGGGGAACATAGGGCTCCAGCCAAACGTCTCCATTGCGTCCGGTTCTCTGCAAACGTTTCTCAGGCTCCACATCTGCCCACATGCTTTCATCTCCTCTTCACATGACCTCCGCCATGTCACCCTCGCACTGACGACCAACTCGCCGCTTCCCGTTGGGATTCTACTCGAGAGCCTGTCTTGTGATGTTACTCGATGTTTTTCTCAGGGTATGGCCAATCCACCTCCATTTCTTCCCGCATATTTGTTGCACAATCGGTTCTTGGTTGGTTCGTTCCCAGAGATCCTTGTTGCTGATCTTTTCTGGCTGGCCATCTGATCTTCAGTAGTATTCAGCAAAGACAGCTGTTGATGAAGGTCTGTAGTTTATTTGAGGTGCTCTTCATGACGCGCCAAGTCTCTGATCCATAAAGTAGCACTGACTTCACATTAGAGTTGAAAATCCGCATCTTATTTTCCATGCTGAGTGCTGTTTAAAAATAATACTCAACAAATAGTGGCTGCATATATGTATATATTTGCATCGGTGGCACAGTGGTTAGGACTCTCCCCAACCATGCACATGGTCCGGGGTTCGATCCCCTACCGACGCACACCTGATATCTATGGTCTGCCTGTGAAATTTGGGCTACCGATATCCATGCTGAAAATTCCATACTTGTACCAAAAATACGCTGTGGAATCAAGCTGTAATCAAAAATAAAAAAATAAATAGATTCTCATGTTGTTGCACTAGTTAATATTCTGTGGTCATCACTCTGAGATTCATATCAGGTTTAGCTTCATAGGGAAGTATATTTATCGTAGGTATCATGAATATTTTAAGTGCTCAGCAACTTTTGAATAGGCTGGGTATCATGAGGTGATGCATTAAGGTGCGAGAGGGTAGGGGTAGATGAACTTTACTCTCCTGTAAAGTTATTTATTTATAGGACTATTTTTTAGTTTTTAAAATGATTACTGCGTTTGAATAGATTTTCCGCTTATACAACCCCTAAATTACCATTTGTCAAATTTCAATTGTACTATATAATTGCATTCTAAGATGTGTTTCACTTTTCTAACCTGAAATTATTGACATAATTCATCCGTCTTGTTGTTTACCAAGGTCACTACTACAGAGATGCAAGCCTAGCGTATCTTAACATTTCGAAGTGTAAAACTACAGGATTAATCTGTTTCAGTTTATAGTTTAATGGTATACAGTGAAATGGTTTGAATGTGTTTATCACTTCACCTCTCTTGGAAGTTACTTAGACGGTAATGGAATGATTGCTGATAAAGTCTTAGCACGAATACAGGAAGTGTTATTTAATATTTGCCAGTTTGAGTCATCTTTAACTCTGGTGTGATATCTAGCTAGTCATGAAAGGGTGTGTATACTGTGCAGAATTTCTTCTTGCTTTTGTAGCTCTATTAAAACCTAAGAATTAATATTCAAAACAATGGGAAGCTTAATGCACAAGTTGTCGTACTTTTCAATAGTGTAGAGAAAAAAACAAACCAGCATGTACAAAAGACATTAGAAAACTGAACAAGTGTGTCGTAGGTCCTAATACCATAGTAACGTAGTAAATACGACTGAATAAAACAGTTGTGTATACGAATTACAGGATTTTCTATTGGCACAGCAAGAGCTTTAGCTGGACAAAAATCGATATAAGCTAAATCCCTTTAAGCGAATAGATCTTAAAAAGGAAAAAAACCCAGATGACTTGAGACAACACTCGAGCTACTGATTATTCTGTCTTCTCCTCTCGACACTCATATCAAAAGATAAAGACATTTAGAGAACTGAAGAGTGTATTTGCGTCGGTGGCGCAGAGGTAGAATGCTCGCCGACCAACGCCTAATGTGGTCCGGGGTTCCGTCCCCGACCGATGCACTCCTTTACCTCGCTAAGCCAGTAATAAGACTGGTAAAGAAGGAAGATTGGGTATGAGACTAGCAACCCCACCCCGTAAAAATAATCATCACTGCTACGGAATCTTCAAGCCTGAAGCCTTATGTTCCACTGGGAACGTAAAGGAATAAAAAAGACTGCTTGATGTCATAACAGCAAGTAACGTGATACGCATACACAGATGTTACTAACACGTGGACTTCATCTTTGATGTTTCAATAAACAAGATCAAATGAATCATTACGCTGATACGTGGTAGTTAGATATTTGATTAATAGGATTGTGGTCTATAGGCTCTTCACTATCAATCATTGGGTTATGGGTTCGAATCCCACTTCACCTACAAAGGTTTAAGGCAACCAGGTAGTATTACTAGTCCCCACACACAATACTTCTGGCTCATTGCCAAGTGCAAATAGTTGTTGAGGTACAATCTAAGCATTTAATTGTAGTAGAAAAATATGAACTAAGTACTTGTACACAACTCCAGTCTGTTTTGTAATGATTGCGTATGTTTGGCACTCACTTTCTTTAAATTTCCAGATACACTTTGCCTATGATTGTCGACAAGTTCACAATTTAGGTTGGGATTTTGTAACCTAATTATTTTAAAACATCTACAAACAATTTCTTGAGATGTATCAACCTTTGCATTTGCAAAACATGCATACATACATGTGTAATCATCGCCAACCCCATTGAAATCTCATTATTTTTATAGATTGCTAAGGCGTTAATTTTTTTAAACGATGATGGAAAATTAGCACACAATGCTGTACGCTTAGATAGTGTATTTGTGACTACAGCTGGTGAATGGAAACTGGGTGCTTTAGATTTTGTTGGACCGATTAATGAACCCCCATCATCTTCCCGACAAACGGTTGGTTCCGCAAATGGTAATACAGCAGGTGAGTAGATTTTTTGTAAATCTTTCTACATTACCTTCGTCCTTTCACTGCCCTTCTTTTTGAGCAGTAACTTATCGGTTTAAACGGTAGACTTTCAGCTATCGGATCCTGGATTCGAACCATGGTCCACCTAATTCCAACTGAGCGACTGGTTAGTACTATCAGCCGTCACACAATAAGTGTAATGATGATTTGGTGAAAAAGACGACATAGTATGGTGGTGGTAAACCACATTGAAAGTCCTGTTGGACTTTCTTTCCATTCTGCTGTTAGTGTCGTGCTGTATACGAAAAGAAAATGTGTCATCTTTAGTGTAGCTCCTCCCCTGCTTTCTTGAAAGTGTTCACAATTTTTTCTGCCTGATTGGTGAACTGGGGCTGATAAGGTTGCGTCCTCACTTGCTATACACCCTTTGACAGATTTTGAGCTTATTTCTCTCTCTTCGGGGATGCACTAGGCATTTTTTCGTCCGAAGAAAGATACACACACATAGTGTTAAAAAAATTTCCTAGAAGTGTGGTCTAACCCCCAACGAATCCATGTTTGAATTACTCGCATAGCATGTTTCGATAAACTGGATCTCATGAAAACCGACATCGCACTTTAACTGCCTGCATGCGGTGGTTGCCATCTGATCTGTCTTCTCCATGGTGGGGTATCCTTATTTCTGCCATATCCTTTTCGATATTAACATACCGGATGCTGTGTCTATCTGCAGGTGTGCCGACTGTGATTTGACTGTCACTTCAATGTATTTACGTGTCGCAGGAGTACTGATGTGATAGATAGCTGTAATATTCATAGCTTTTAGCATGAGACCTCGACGGGACCGGTTCCTGGATTTCGGACGGTAAATCTTCTTAAAACAAAAATCTTTGTGTCCAGTAGTACGGGATTGTTGGGATTTATGTTTATATGGGCATGACTTTACGTAGATCCAAGCCCCTGTCTGCTTGTCTGTTTTCAACATAGAACTTTGCACATATGTGCGGAAGTTCAAGTCACCACACTCTCTCCATGTAGCACATAAAGCAAGAAAAGAAAGTAGAAGAAATGCATAATAGAGACAGTAAACAGAGGTGTGAGACAAAGGAATAGTGGTAACGAAGAACAATATAGTTTCATTTGAAATCATAAGTCACAAGGAGTGGATGCATCTGGTCAAGCCATTGAGAACGATTTTGAGCCATATCACCAATAGCTTCCAACCATTGGCTTTTACCGTCCCGAGGACCCCAACCAGTCAGTCAGGAAGTCTACACCTTCCTACATGGCTGGCTTAAACTAAGTGTTGTAGATTTCATTGACTAGTGAAGCATGTTTTGGTTTGACCGCCACTAGCTTTTTTCCAGCCTGACCCTATGTCAGCCAGCTAACATTGCCCGTCGAGGTTGGCGATGACTAGGCATGCGTAACGCATGTCCTAACCATCTCAGTCGATGTAATTTCACAGCCTCGTTGATTGATTTCCCCTCCTTACCTAGAACTCGACCGGAGCCTAACCTCAATATTGCTCACCTTATTATACCCCTTCAACCGGGAGATAGGGCGCAGGCACCTATGATCGAAGACAACTAACCAGGCTTTTCATGTCTTCCACTCTCAATGGCCAGGCCTCGCTCACAGCCATAAAGGAGAATGGAGCGGACTGATGAACAGTACACATGCCTTTTTATCGATAGCCAGCCGGATATCACGTGTACGCGAGAGACGACGTAAACTGGCATATGCGAAACTAGCCCTCTGTATCCGTGCTGAGATTTCGTCAGAAATCAGATCCAAGCCCCCCAGTGTCAACCTGCCGAAGGCAAACTCACGCGAACGATGCAGTAACTTTGACGTCAAAGGTACTGCATGCACGGCATATTTTTTCAGAAGTTATCGTAACCACTAGCGGCAACAAGAGCTAATAAAATAGATACCAAAGGGGGGAGGAGTCGTTGGTAGTTTATGAGATCAGTAAAATGAATCAAGCGTACACCGATAAAAAGTGTACTGAAATGACGATGGTGAGCAGGACACTTAAATTTTAAACGACTGTGACATAAAACTATTAGCCAAATTGATTGAGGTATGAGATAGACGTTGTAAAGACCAGAATTTATCTTCTCTGATTAGTTTTTAATCCGTCACTGTTCTAATCTTCAAGTTTCAGGAGGAAGTTCATGTGTGACTGACTGGTCTCAGGATATAACTTTGCGTAGAAGTATGTAGCATACAAAGGAAGAAAAAAGAGAGGGAAAAAGGCATCTGAAAGAACGATATTAAGCAGAAATCTGAAGGAGAAAGGATAGCAAGATGGTTAAACAATGGAGTTTAATGGATACTGAGGGTTACAAAGAGTGAATGTATCTTCACCATTAAGAACAATTTTGATACAACTAAGTATGTTTGCTTAAATCGTACTCTTTCTTGTGCTGAACTCTTGACTACAGGTATTCATGCGGCATATATTTGTTTCGAGTCTGGATTCCTGCCTTATTTTAAACTGTGATCTACATTTTGTTTGTTCCTTTACTCAAAGCTACACTTTCATTTTTACAGATCCATATACTCCTCCAGACGATCGTCTTGTTGATTCATGGGGTTTAGGCTGTTTAATATGGGAGATATTTAACCCGTTTACAACTTTAAAAGATCGTGCCCAATTGACAGAAACTACCTATCTGAAAAGCATTCCTAAAGCTTTGGTTTCTGACTATCGAAGACTGGTAGCTGCAAGTGCTACAAAAGGTGGAGTGAAACGTTCTACTGTTGCTCAATTCCTTCGATCAGCTCGTAACTCTGAGAAAGAAGGATTTCTAGCTAATGATTATGTTGATACACTGTTGTTTCTAGAAGAGATTGAATTAAAGGATAGTCAGGTAAGAAGAATTTCTATCGCGCCTCGCAGTTGTCGTCAGTCTAATTTGTTTCATTATGTTTAAAATACAAAATATTAATCACTTACTGATTCGTATTTTACTTCATAACTGTCAAATAGAATATTTAATTCTAGGTTTTTTTTCTTGATAACAGCTTAATTCTACACCGTATTTTTGGTACAAGTATGGAATTTTCAGCATGTGATATCGGTAGCCCAAATTTCACAGGCCGACCATAGATATCAGGTGTTCGTCGGTAGGGGATCGAACCCCGGACCATGTGCATGGTCGGCGAGAGTCCTAACCACTGTACCACCGACGCACGTGATTTGGGCTAATTTTAATCCTTTTAACCAAAATTATTCAGAGAATCATTGAAAAACCAGGGAGCACTGAACAGCTAGCTATTTCGCCCTAATTTCGGACTATTCAGCGATGCACATCCATGGCCCCATCAGGAATTGAACTCAAGACCTTCATGCTATGAGGCCAGCCCATCCACCATTCAGCCAACTGGCCTGGAATTCAATGACTAGTAAATTCCAACTTCTGCCAATTCGTGATATGGCAGCGCTGCCTGTAACCAACGCCACTGATGAATTCCCACTTCATTTTGACTTTGAAAACATCCCTCCAGTAGCCGCCAATGGTGTGGAGATTGATATTTAGACTAGGAGTTATTTAAGGATTTAGATTAATCTCAGTGCTTTTCCAATGACTCTCTAACCGTTGTCTCTTTGTGACGAAATGTACATTAAGATAGAATATTTTTTGTTTTTTTCCTTCACGTTCCCCAGCGGAACATAGGGCTTCAAGCTAGTGGCTTGAAGTTTTTATAGCAGTGTTTATTTAACGGGATGGTGTTGCTAGCCTCATGCCCCAACCTTTCCTCTTCACCAGCATTATTTCCTGCCTAGCGAGGTAGAGGAGTGCGTCAGTCGGGGATCGAACCCCGGACCACATCAGGCGTGGTCGGCGAGCGTCCTAACCGCTATTCCACCGACGTCATAAGATAGAATATTGTGAATAAGATATATTTGTATCCGGAAAGTGTTAAACCGCAGCTTATATGCTATTTGGGGATATTCTTTTTTGCCTCATATGTCACAGAGTGTTGAGTATCTTTGAAGAGTGTTAAATTCAGCAATTCTTTCTAACTCCATGCGAACGTGTAGAAAGATCAAAACTTCTGGTTAGAGGTAATTTGCAAAGAAAAAACCTCAGTTTTAAAATACTTCTAAAACATCCAAGACTCAACTATGTTGTAAAGTATGGAGTAAAATAGTAGAATGCTATATCACCCACACTTATATAAGATGTTTGTTAAATGTATTCATTCCTCAGTGGTTCATTCATTGCTTATCATCTCTGTCATGTGCTCATATATGTAAGTGATTGCCCTCAGTAAAACTAATTTTGATTACTTTTTATGCATATTTTTAGCATAATGCATCATTCGTATTGAAAAAAGCACTGAACAAGTTGTCTAGAAAGACAATGAAACCTTCTCAATTAAATAACCACTCAGCTTATAAATTGAAACCTCACTGGGATCATCCACCTAGGCTACAAATCTCTACGTTATTTCATAAAAGTAATGTCTTTATTAAGATGATACCGGCCAAATAGGTAAGGGGATTTAAAGTGTATTAAACACATATACATTATTAGTTAGAGAACCATTGAAAACAAGGGAGTACTGGACAGCTGTTTCGTCTTAGTGCTTGGGACTTATAGGTAGTACGCATTTACCAGGGTCTGGTTTTTCAGTGGTTCTCTAACTGACACTTATCCTTAATCAAACTTGAAACAAATCGAATCTGGACAAATTAACTCTTGAAAGTCCTTTACGTTTGTCTAGGAAGGGATATAAATAATATCGGAGGCAAATTAAGATTCAAGTTAAATAAAAACATTCCTGAACTGTTTTCTGACACTCTCGATCGAGAATGAGGACAAATACTCACCGTGGACATTGACTGGTGGTGGGGGCTAAAATCACAAATTGGTAGAAATTAGGCCTTATGTGCCATTGAGTTGGGTTGGAGTGGCTGAATGGTCTAAGAGCTCCCCTTGTTGCCGATAGGTCCTGGGTCCTAACCCTAGTGGGTGTGTATTACTGATGAGCCCCAAGCATTAGGACGAAACATCTGTCCAGTACTCCCTGGTGTTGAATGGTTGGCTAACTGATATCAATCTGGGATCAAACTTGGAACCAATCAAATCTCTACAAACAAACTCTTGAAGATGTATTATCACATCTTTAATGTTATTGTCTTTATTTTTTCATCAGTCATGCTTGTTTTGATGGGCGTAATTCTGTTGTGTGTGTTTTTTAACTATGATGTATATTCCGTTTCCTGGATATCTTCGCTATCACAATAAACTTATTGTAATCAGAATGGTGTAACTCCCTACTAATTTTATGTCGTTTTAAATTTGAAGAGTTCTATTGTATATAGATAGCTGCTGTCTTAAAACTGTCTTATAGTAAACGTGCTTTCAAAATCAATCCTTTGTGTCATATAACTATTAGACAACACAGATTTCTTCTAAAAATACAAATTAGTGAAGCAGGAAAAGACAGAGGACCTTATTTTCAACATGATTGAAGACAACGGGCGTGTTTATAAAGGCTATTCTGTCAATGGTATCAACCGACTATCCATGGCTTGGCTACCAGACATTTCTACATCTATCAATTGATGGAGTCAGTCAACTGTCGCCTTTACGCCAACTAATATGGCAATTAGCGGTTAGCTGTTTCACCCTAGTCTGTCACTCTTCAGCATCCGCTTTGGCCAAATGGCTGATTGATCAATGAATTTAGCCTTGTAACGTGAAGTTTCGCGAATTGATCCCCGATAGAGTCGTAAGCGAGTACTGCAGAGTGACAAACTACAATCACATAGCTGTCCAAATATGACACATCTTAAACACTAGTAAGTCTACTTTGATTGGATACTAGTTCAGGTGTCCAACCAAAGTATCCCATACAGTCCTACAGAAAGTCAATCGCTAACCTGAACGTCTCTCATTGCAGTACTGGGTGACACGGATTCGAATCTCAGAAGGTACATGAGTTCCTTCAAGGTTGCAGATACGCCTTGCTGATGAGTGCCAGGTAGCACAAAACCTAGGTCCAAGGCTTCCTGCTGATCGCCTCCAACCATCTAATACACTGGTAAGTATGCTTATGTTCCAGAATCTGTTGAAGAGGTAACTCCGAATTATAGCAACTCAAATGAATGACCGTCCCAATGACGTTGATACATCTTTAACAACCAACCAGATGAGTCCAAATCGAAAACGCGTAATTTAAGATTTTAAAAAAATAGAAATCTAATATAATGTTATATATATCCAAACCAAGTTCACTTTTAACGGTTTGAAAAAATTTGGGCATTGGGTATATGATATTCATTATAATAGAGGTTTTTGTATTTCCCAATGAATGAAAAAACAAAACGAGATTGTTTTTACTGACGTTTCGCTATTTAATGCTAATAGCTTTCTCAAAGTATTATGAAACCGGAATTTACAAAATCTCAGCATATATATAACAAAGAGTTAGGGGGTGAGAAAAATATAGACTTAGTTCAACTTAAAAGGACATATTGAAAGTCAAAATAACAATGAAGATCGTTCAAACCAAATATCAAAGGTAATAGTATATCTGTTATTATATCAAAATAAAGTTCACTAACTTGATCATCGTTCGTTAGTCTGGGGTCATTTTTGGTTGTCAAGTTGGAGAATAGGTAAAGGTAACCAAACTAAGTGTAGGCTGTGAAATACTTGATCATCGTCCGTCAGTCTGGGTCGTTTATTTGTTGTCTGGTAAAGATAACAAAATCAAGTGTAGACTGTTGGATTTTGTCAGTGTGTAGAATTATGAAAGTAGTGTGTGTTTACATAGTGAACTTGCTCATCACGTTTGCGTTGATTTTGCTACTTCATGGGGGAGGGTGTTGTAGCCAGGTCAGATTCTGTTTCAGTCCATCATTCCTATTCAGGCAATTTGGATTCCACTTGATATGAAGTGCTTCTGATATTAGACGTTCTTTGTGGTTTCTGAAGTTTTTCTGGATTATTTCAATATTGTCAAAATCAATTTTGTGGCCTGATTCTATAGCATGTAGACCTATGGCTGACGATTTTTGAAGTTTTTCCAGTTCAACTGGATTTCTCGGTGGCCGAAGAGAAGCTCTACGGTGTTCATTTCTTCTGATTTTGATTTCTCGAGATGTTTGTCCGATGTAGATCGCATCACATTCCGAGCATTTTATTTTGTAGACACAATTAGATTCTCTATCTAATCGTCTCCTTATTTGAGTTTTATATTGATAGGCCAAATCAATGTCCACATAACTACTGTGTGTCATCTTGTTCCGTGACCCATTTACTGCTTCAATCCTCCTCTTTAAGTGACTCCAAAAACTCTTGATGGAATTTTTGTGTGTGTCCCATGTAAAGGATTAACAAAATCATCTATATGACTGACCACATTGTGTATATAACCGAGAGATGGCAGTTGTCTGTAACTACTCCACAGCTTTGTGTATGTAAAGTTGTACCTAGTAGCACTATTTTTTTTTATTCCTTCACGTTCCCAGTGGAACATAGGGCTTCAGGCTAGAGGCTTAAAGTTTCAGGTTTGGGGTTGCTAGTCTCATGCCCAGCCTTTCCTCCTTACCAGCTTTATTACTTGCTTAGCGAGGTAGTGAAGTGTGTCTGTAGCCGGTGATCGAACCCCGGCCCATGTGTATGGCCGGTGAGCATTCTAACCGCTGTGCCACCGACGCACACCTAGTGACACTAAACGTTCTATGATAGGTAATAAAACACTAGCACTACGATCAGGTATCATCTCGATGTATCCTTTCTGCATTGTTGTGTCATACAATCCCAAAACCCATTCCTGATTGGCGTTCAATCTACCGCGTTTATATTTCGTTTTTGTAAGCATTTTTTAGTTCACATGAACTATAATACCAACACAACCAAGTGTCTGAATCATATTGTTCACTTTCCAAGAGATTATATCTTCACAGTGCTGATACCAATGCACTTCCGATACATGTGAATTTCCTGTTCCGAATGCTGGTCTTTTCAAGACCCACTTGTGTAACATCAAGGGAATTTTCGTTAAAGGCAACTTCAGTTTGGCAAAGAAAGCATCTAAAACCTAAAAAAAGAGTGACATATCTTCTCAAAAGGATTAGTGTCTGCTACGACAGTCTAAACACCTGTAGACATACTCATCAAGAGAGGCTGCATTACTCCTCCACATCTCCACATGTTTTATCCCTTCCTATGAGCCTATTATCCAAACGGAGTACTGAAATATTAGATCTGAATGAAATCTACGACGTAATTCGTGTACTCCATCCATACTTCCGTGTATTTACTATGGGATCGTTTGATTGTTTGATCAAGATTATTATTACATCCGCTCATCTGGGTGGCTGTAGTTTAGAGTTACCTGCTGAAGGGACAATACACCCTTGTCTAGGACAAAAGTTCGCCTGGTTTTCACGGATTTGTTTCTCTTGAGAACCACTGGCATTTAAGACCACACACTTAACATAACCACAAATCTACATGGCTTATTAATTTTCATTGTGATTATTATTATTATTATTAATATTAATCATAATTTCCATTTTTCTTTCCTCTTAAGGAAAAGTCCACATTCCTCAAGAATCTTGCAACACAAGTGACAAGTTTTCCAGATGATGTTTGCCGTCATAAAATTCTACCACATTTGGTCAATGGTTTACGTTATGGATCAGCTGGAATTGATGCCCTACTCCCTGTATTACGTCTTATTCCTTTACTGTCTGAAGCTGATTTTCAATCCTATGTTCTACCATGTCTTTTAAAGTTATTTTCATCACCAGAACGTGCAACACGTGTACGCCTACTAGAACATTTACCCGACTTTATACAACATTTACCAACAAAAGTTATTGAAACACAAATATTTACACCAGTTTCTGTTGGTTTCACAGATACTCATCCTATTGTACGTGAAGCTACTGTACGTGCAATGATTCATTTAGCGCCAAAACTTTCAAATAAGCTATTAAATGAAAATTTAATTAAACATATTACTGTATTACAAGTAAGTAATCAATTAACAGATATAATGCTTATATTACTTTGATTTATTTAACATATGACAATGGTTATTTTACGTGTGAAGGTTTAGATAAGGCTAGAAAATGCTACTCGAAAACAACTACCCTAAAGAATTTATAAAACATAACATAAAAAGAGGGTAAAACCGGGGAATAACAACATGGAAGAATGGAAAAAGAAAGTCACAATACCATATAAAAATGGTACATCAGAGGCAATTCAAAGAAACCTCAAAAATATCGGCATTCGAACAACCTTTAAACCGACGAATATAATTAAAAATAAAATAAATCCACTGAAAGATCCCATAAAAATGATGGATAAAAACGATCTGATTTACAAAATATCTTGCGCTGACTGTCCGACTAAATATGTGGGGCAAACGTCCAGATCACTCAAGATAAGAGTGAATGAACATAAACGCCTAACTATAGGTCAACCAATAGGAACATAAGCCTACAAGAATCTTGAAAAAAATTCATCAATAGCTGCACATGCATGGGACAAAAACCACAATATCGATTGGAATAATGTGTGTATTCTAAAAATTAACATGAACAAATGGAAAGAGAGACTTATAACAGAATCGATATTCATTAAGGTCACACCGGACACATGTGACAAGGGTGACTCAGTACAACTATCAACAACTTGGAATGTAATTCTGAATACACAAAATATGAATGAGCAAAAAAAATAATGAACTATATATATGAGTACTAATCATAAATGTGTGAATAAAACAATTCCAACAGTTGTGTGAACACGGGCAGTAATTTTGCTGGAAATATTACCAATAACAAAACTTATCATTGTGTGAATAAGGCATTAAGAAGACAAATTTCGCGAGATGATATCGTCATTTCGTAGTTTCTTTACAACCGCTTTACAACTAACATGGTTAACAATGATAAAATAAAGTTCATGAAAATTACTCAGTTAAATAAAAACAAAAGTACATACTAATGACCAATCATATTAAGATAGGTCATGCAGTCCAGGGTAGGCGAAGATTGAAGTCTATTGATTTTTGTACACACAGTTTAGGCTGTATGTGATTAATCCAAAGTGCTTCCATCACCTTCAATAACCTTGAATTAGAGTTATGTGAAATAATTGTGAAACAGTCATTAATATTTATTTTGTGACCAGACATTAATAAGTGTTTTGCAATGGATGATGCTGGATTTCTACTAAGATTAATCGCGTTAGGATTTTCGATATGATTTACTAGCCATTTTGGAACATGTTCTTTTCGACGACATTGGAACATTCTGTTAGTTCTACCTATATAGGTGTCACCGCAGCTGCAGGTGAACTTGTAGATACAGTTTGAAGTAGAGTCCACAGAATTTCGTCCTTTAATCGTAGGTACAGGGATCGAAAATGTTCGGCAAGTGAGAAAAAGAGATGCGGCGTAGAATGTGCGTTTGATGGCTGACCGAAGTCTTTGAGCTGTCAACTGCATAATCTGGTCGCCCTTGAATGGTAGATTAATAAAGATGGCTTTCTTTGGTACAGAAGCTGTCTTTTCAAGATGTGGTCTATCCTTACCGTGACAATTGATGAAGTTTTCTGGATAACCATTGGCTAGTAAAACTGAATGTATATGTCGAAGCTCATCCATCAATGTGTCACTCGTACATATTTTTCGAGCCCTTGAGAACAAACATTTCACCAGGGAACGTTTATACTGGATAGGAACAAAACTGGTAAAATGAAGATATTGTCCAGTCCATGTTTGTTTACGAAAAATAGAGCGCTGAATCGTTCCATCATTTCTCCTAGTCATAGTAATATCCAGGAAACCGAGTTTGTTATTGGATTCTAGTTCGGATGGATATGATTAAATAGGGTGATAAAGTTTTCAATAGATTTGCTATTATTACTAATAATAAGAGTATCATCTACATAACGTTTGTACAGCATAAATTCTCCAAGCATACCTTGCATTTGTTTCTCTAATTTCGACATAAATATATCTGCTAACAGGGGCCCCAGAGGGCTACCCATTGCAACACCGTCGATTTGTTTGTATGCTTTTCCTTGGAATGTGAATCTAATATTTTCTGTACACATTAAGATGATGTCCTTGATGTACGTTACAGGAATAGGTAAGTTTATCCCGTTGCTTGTGATGTAGTCGCAAATGAAATCAACAGTTTCATGAAGGGGAACATTGGTGAATAAAGATTCTATGTCAATTGAACACATAACCTTTTCCTTAATGTTCAAGGTGTCTAGCATTTCTGTAAGATCAAATGAACTTTTTATAGAATGATTTGATAATGAGTCTCTTACAGGCGTAAGGACCTCTGTAATCCATTTGGCGATTTTATGGTAAGGAGAATTTGACATATCTAAGATGGGTCTCAGTGGGCTCCCAGTTTTGTGGATCTTCGGAAGGCCATAAAGCTGAGGAGTATGTGACCCAATTGCTTTAAGTTGTTTATAAAGTTTTTCATTTATAAAACCATGCATCAGTAAAATTTGAAGCTGACGATTGATCTGCTTTTCCACAAGCAGCACGTTATCAGTAGCATTGTCCACCAGAAATTTGGACTGATCCTTGAGGATATCCTTCATTTTATTTTCATAATCCGATTTGTTCATAATGACAACGCCTTCTCCTATGTACTTTTGTTTTTATTTAACTGAGTAATTTTCATGAACTTTATTTTATCATTGTTAACCATGTTAGTTGTAAAGCGGTTGTAAAGAAACTACGAAATGACGATATCATCTCGCGAAATTTGTCTTCTTAATGCCTTATTCAAATATATCAAAGGGACTAATTGTTTTAATTATCATTGTGTGTAAATTATTGAAATATAATTATACTTTATTTAATCTAATCCACAATGCTCAAACTTTTTATTGATACTAGAATCCTTCTTTTTGTTGAGCGATGTTAGCTGCTAACATAAGATTGAGTTGGAAAAGAGTTAGGGGAAGGGTTAAACCAAATCATGGAATCAATCCGTGAAGTCTTTGACAGTTCATTTGAGCTATTTAGGAAGGTAAAGCACTACCTAATTACGGTCGTTGGGATGCTAAAAGCTAATGGCTGGAGACTGTTGTTGGTGTTATGGTTAAAAATCTCGATCTCAGTGGTACAAATGTATTCTACTCGTTTGTAATCCCCAAATACCTATTAAATCATCTTACTTTTTTCATGTTACTATTATTTCTCCTGTACATTTATACTTTTTATAGCTCCTTTGGTTGTTTGTTTTCCTTTTTTTTATTAAGTTGAAGAGACGTTGGTAGTCATTTCCTTATTTGACATTCTGCTGGCCATCCAGATGACGAGTCCCAATTAGGACGAAATGCGCATGCTGGATTCCACTGCTAGCCACCATCCACCAATTGGCCATTATATTAGTTGCATTCCTATTTCTCGAACAAAATGCAGTATTTCATAAACTTGATTCCCTTGGTAAATTTTGATAAAGAAAGAAAGATCAGATTTACAGTATAAAGTGGCATCATCATTCTATTTCATAGGTTCTCATCATCTGCTGCAAACTACCTGAATTTACAGTGGTTATAAATAATGACATTTCATACTTCAATGTTTGAAAGGTAATAGAGAAAACATTACATGATGAACACATTCAGAATATAAGCATTATAATTTTTAGTTTAAGTCACCATCAATTTATATGCTTTCAAACCTCCTTATATACAGTTTGAAAGCATATAAATTGATGGTAACTTAAACCGAAAAAATGTTCTTTCCCCTTACCTGTATTGGTCATCCCATATCTTGTCGACTTCTGAGAAAATGTCTCCCCTAACCTTCTATATATTGAGAAGTTAAGACAATCAGGTATAACTCAACCTCTGCTTCTGCAATTGGTTAACTCTTATTTATTTATTTATTTTTATTTATTTTTGATTACAGCTTGATTCCACACTGTATTTTTGGTACAGGTATGGAATTTTCAGCGTGGATATCGGTAGCCCAAATTTCCCAGGCCGACCATAGATATCAGGTGTTCGTCGGTGGGGGCTCGAACCCCGGACCATGTGCATGGTTGGCGAGAGTCCTAACCACTGTGCCACCAAGCATCTTACCTATTGTTCTTAACTGGTCTTCCTTTGTCTTTTCTGGGTTACTCAAAAAGGACTATGTCGTATTGTGTAAGGTACTGAGGATTGTCAATAGGGCAAGCGATGTGCCACTGAGTCAGCTTGATACCACATTAGTTGACAGACATCTGAACCCATGCGAGAAATGGTCTAAAACCACACTATGTAACTCTCAGCACCCTCCTTATTCATAATTCTCCCCTTATATCTCATCAGATAAGACTAGAAGTCATTATAAAAGAGTATATACTCGTACAACTAAGTGTGAAAACTCAAAGATACCCTATTTGACCTGCATTCTGTGTGATAGAGAAAGTGTTAAGCGTGAAACTTGTAACTGAGCATTTAATTGGCGGTGGCACTATTTCCATCACCTTATAATTTCATTTATTAATATTATTATCAAACTTTTATGCTTATTGTGTATTTTGACTTTTTGTCTTTTTGTTAATGCCAAAAAGTTAGTATTATCAATTTTGGTTTCTTATACCCTGTAGGGTTTTTCTTCTTGTTGAGTAAATTAGATGCAATATTGTACCGAATGCTGAGTATTCTATGCTGTATCATAATCACTGTTTTGGAATAAAGCAAATCATTATTATTATAGTTCCCTTGGGTTCCTAGTGGAACATATGGCTTCAACTGCACGTCTCCACTTGCTTCTGTCTTCTACTGTACTTTTCACCTGCATCCACGTTAATAAATAATAATAATTTTTCCTTCACGTTCCCCAGTGGAACATAGGGCTTCAAGTTAGAGGCTTGAAGTTTCTGTAGCGGTGTTCATTTTACAGGATGGGGTTGCTAGCCTCATGCCCAACCTTTCCTCTTGACTTGCATTATTCCTGATTTAGCGAGGTAAAGGAGGGCGTCTTTGGCCAGGAATCGAACCCCGGACCATGTGTGGCGAGCGTGCTAACCGCTGTGCCACCGACGCACTGCATCCACGTTAGTCCACTCGAGCAATGGCCTGACGCGCGCGCGATGTCACCCAGCGGCGGCCTCAGCGAGCGAGTGTCCAATCCATCTCAATCCACTTTCTATTGCATATTTGTCGGATGGTGATTGCTTCTTGTTTTGTTTGTTTGTTCCCATTGTTTCTTGTTGGTGATTCTTTCCGGCCCGGTCATCTTATCAGATCTTCAGTACAGAGCGAAGACAGTTGTTGATAAAGGTCTGCAATAGCCCGTTGGAAATATTCTTTGCGACCCGCCCGCCAAGTTTCTGATCCGCATAGAAGAACTGACTGACTTGACGTTTGTATTGAAAATCCGACGGAATTTTTTGTTGATGCTGGCTGAGTGACAAAGATTTCCAGATTGGTTGTTTCAGGCTGATGAATGTGTTTCTCGCCTGCCTTCCCGATTCTCGCTCGATTTGACATCCTCGTCCGTTCTGACTGTCTGTAGTTGAGACAATGCTTCCTAGCTGGATAAGTGAATGAAGTAACCTCTTTCAAATCCCTCCCGTTGATGGTGATTGGCGCTGGATGTTGTTGCTGTTGTTGGTTGGTTATTTTCATCACCTCCGTCTTGTCTATGTTTACCTGGAGTCCTGTCTTTGCTGCTTCTTCGACCATTTTGTCGGTTTTCGCTTGTAAGTTTTCAATTTTGTGTGACATCAAGCATAAATCATCCATTATTATTATTATTACCATTATTATTATATCAGAATGATTAAGCACTTTGTATGTTATGTGTCATTATTGATGTCCTCACAAGTCGATCCATTATTCACCTATCTACTGTCTTTCACTTAGGTGCGTGATGAACAAGGTGGGATTCGAACTAATTCAACTGTATGTTTAGCTAAGCTAGCACCATACTTTTCAACACAAACTCAACGTGGTCCAATGTTGAGTGCTTTTCTTCGTGCAACTCGTGATCCATTCCTACCGAATCGTCAAGCTGCAATAACTGCACTGGCTGCTACACAAGTAAGCAGAGTTTTTCCACATATGTGTTTATTTTCTTTCTTTGTAGTAATACCCAGAATATTACTAGAAATGTGATTTATTTCTGTCAGTTTTGATCACGGATTGATGTCAGTTAGGGAGGGAGCCATTGAAAACGGGGGAGTACACTAGACAGCTATTTCGTCCTAGTTTGAGACTCCCCGGTATTCGAACCCCAGGACTTTCTGATTACAACAACGGAAGAGCTCATAGACCATTTAACGACTGGGACTCAATTCAATGTCCAGTCCACCCATGACCACCAATCCGACCGGGTTTATCCCACTGGTCACGATTTATCACCATAACTTCAGGCAAATTCGTTCTGTAGCCGTTCATTAGTGAGCATCAGAGCCCCAGTGGGGATGTACTGACGAACAGTTACAAACACTGGGACGAAACAGCGTGTCTAGTGTTACTCTCTGGTTTTCAATAATTCTCTGACTAATATCAATCCGTGGTAAGATTTGAAAGGAATCAAATCCGCTTAAACTAACTCTTGAAAATTGATTTTTTTTTCTATTCTTTGGTTTTACTAGAAATATGAATTTTTCTTTTAATTCTTAAATGTTGTTAGGTGTGACTTTATTAATTTCTAAGGTGAAATCAGGTGTTGTTGTTGTTATAGGTGTTTTTGTACACTTTTTTTTGCTATATATTAATCGCTTTGCAGTACAAATTGTAGTGCTAGTTGTAGTAGTAGTAGTGTGGTGAGAGCAGGCTGCTAGCCGATTGGTTGGCACTAATCTACGTTAAGGTCTAGGTCACTAATATGGGCCGTGAGAAAATATGAACAAGCCTGAGTCAACAACCAATCACAGCAAAGTTAACGTGGCAGAATATGATTCGCAGAGAGAACTCTATTTGTCAAGGAATCCCGAAACAACCAATCAGAAGCCTGCGTTTGTCTACCTAAACAACCAATCAGATGACTGCGCTTGTCTATAATAATGTAGTTGAAAGATGTATAAATACGTGTTGATTTTCGTAATAAAACGATCTGTTGCCTGGCCCTTGTCTTCTGTTGTTACAGTAGTAGTGTGACGTGGTGTGGTGTAAGACGCGTAGAAGCACCACTATGAAATCACTCAAATCTAACTAACACACAATATCACATTTTATTGCGCGAATATTTTTCTTCGTTTCTTTTATCGACATTATAATTTTAATTGTACTTATCTAATTGGAAGAATGCTCGCCAACTACATGCTACGTGTCACTTGTTCCGGGGTTCGATTCTCAGCTGATACATTTCTTAACCATTTAGCTGGTAATAAGCGTGGCAAAGAGGGAAGAATGGGCTTGAGGTTAGCAACTTCACCCGTGGATAATAAAACGAGTATTAATGAAACTTCAGAGCTCGAGTTTGAAGCCGTATGCTGCATTCGGAACTCAAAGTAAAATAAATAAATAATCTAATTGCAAAGTTCCATTCGATATTTCATTGTTATTTATTAGGAATTTTTGTTCCCATATATGTGCCAATTCTATAAGATTTCGATAGAGATAGCGTCGCTCAGTTGCGTCTGTTCGAGATAGCCCATGAAGATGTCTGCTAGAATGGGTCCTAGGGGTGAACCCATGGCGACCTCGTCAGTTTTTCGGTAGATTTGGTTATTGAATCTAAATTGGATGTCTTTTGTGCAAAGAATTAGTAGCCGTTTCATCTCTGACTCCGGTAATGCCAATAGATCTCTTTGTTTACAAATGATATCTATTGTTTCCATCACTGGTACATTTGTAAATAAGGCAGTCACGTCGTATGACACCATCAGTTTATCTGATATATCAACGTGATCGACTTCTTTAGAAAATTGGAAGGCTTTTATCCAAGCTATGATTTGAAAATTTCTGTCGGATTGGCTTCAATGAATCAGCTAGCCATCGGGCTAGTTTGTGGCATGGTGAGTTTATCATTGATAATATGGGCCTTAAGGGCATATTGGCCTTATGGATTTTTGGTAGACCGTACATAAATCAGAGTCGTCCACCCTTTGATTTGAGTTCATTGTACGTTTTGTTGCCAATCAGTTTCTTGATGAGTAGTTCTTTGAGGTATTTATTTATTTTATTTTCGAATGACGTTGTTGCATCCTTCTTGGTTTTGTCCACTTGAAATTTTCCGGAGTCGTTAAGAATTGTCAACATCCTATGTACATAATCAGTTTTATTCATTATAGCAATTCCAGAGCCTTTGTCGGGTCTAAACATGACGATATCATCATTTTCACATAGTCTCCTTAGTGCCGCTCTATGCTCCTCAGTAAGCATATTTTGTTTTCCGGATAGTGATGTGTGGTATTGGTTGGCTATATCAACCAGTTTGGACTCTAACCATCCTCGTGTGTCTTCATCCACAGGTCGCAGGTCAGAAAGTTGATGGTATAAGTATTCAAACTGCATTTCTGTATCACTACGTTTTATATGTTTCTTGGGGATGTGAAACGTGATTCCCAAAGATAAGACTTCTAATTCAATTTTGCTCAATTGTAAATTTGACAGATTACAAACGTAACGTTCAGGTGCTTCTGGGAAATCTTCAGTTAACTTTTCCTTGACTAATGCCTTTGTCAGTTGATTTTCATATTCTTTTGCAGTCTTGGACTGTAATTCTTTGACGAAGTTCATGAATTTGAGCCAGCAAATAATATTTAGCTCATTTATTATGGTATCATAAGTAGCCAGACTAGACTTCAGATTGGAAAGATATTTATACGAGGATTCGATATGCGACTTTGTTATCCGACGAAGGTTCTTTTGAGTAGGAGGGAGTTTAGATGTTCGAAGTTGTTTCAAGAATTGTCGTGGGAAACAACCTGTTTTCAGACATTGTTCGTAGAACTTGATCCTTGTCGACTCTGTCGATATTCTGCATCTCAAAGTCACTACCTGATTCAGTGACTTAATAGTTTTGGCAGGGAGACGTCTTTTCAAAAATTTCATACATTTGGTTCCCTTGATAAATTTTGATAGAGAAAGAAAGATCAGATTTATAGTGTAAAATGATGCTATCATTCTATTTCACAGGTTCTCATCATCTGCTGCAAACTACCTGAAATTACAATGGTTATAAATAATCACATTTCATACTTTGATGTTTGAAAGGTAATAGAGAAAACATTATAAGATGAACGCATCTGGAATATAAGTATTACAATTTATAGTTTGAGTTACCATCAATTTATACACTATCAAACTATGAAAAAAGGGGGAGTGGGCAGAGAAGACACAAAACAGAAAAATCTAATAAACAGTGTCAACATGGCAACTCAAGAAGGTCAAAGTTCATCAATATGTAAACTTGCTTAGTGAGCTGAGCTCACTAGTGTGGTATGACTAATCAGTGTAATGAAAGTGATATAGTTACCAAGGGAGTGAGAGATTGACTACACTCTCCCTTTCTGTCTGCATTAGTTCGGTCAGAGACGTTTGACTGCAATTGCTTCAGCGAATCGTAGTAAATTTGCTGTCCTTTGTATGTTTAGTATTTCGAAGGATTTTGGAAATGTCGACAAAATGATCCTTATCCACAGGGTGGGTGTCTGGTAATCGCAATTTGTAAATATCTGCTTCCTTTTAAGCATAAGTTTCTCGGAAAATGCCCTGAAAACTGAATAAAAGCCCTTCTTTCTGTCCTTCCTATGTACTTGCTGCCGCGGGTGCACGTAAACATATAAATACAGTTGGACGTAACATCAGCAGGGTAACTATAATTGTACTATAAATTGTAATACTTATATTCCAGATGCATTCATCTTGTAATGTTTTCTGTATTACCTTTCAAACATTAAAGCATGAAATGTGATTATTTATAACCATTGTAATTTGTTATAACTGTAGGGAATTGAATGAAAACGTTGTCACCTTATTCTGTCTGCGCCTGAACTAATCTGTCTATCTGCTTGACGTACCTTCCGACTTAGCAAAGCACGCAAATATCAAAAGACAAAGGCTGGACTGTGACTGTGTATTGAGGTGCAACAACGATAAAGAAAGCCATGGTATTTATACATTTTACAACAATATGGACAGCTAACAGCATTTGAAATAATTGACCTTAATAGCCAATAACAAAGTGTGTGAGAAATGCTAATATGCCATATGTGCGACATTGACAGTCAGTAACAAAATGTGTGGGAATGATATACCATATATACAAAATTAGCAGTCACTACCAAAATGCGTGAGAATGATAATATACAAAATTAGCAGTCACTACCAAAATGCGTGAGAATGATAACATACCATATATGCAAGTTTAAACAGTCAATACCAAAATATGTGGGATCCTATCACCTCCCCCCGTAAAGAGTGTAGGACTTGCTTTTTGGATCTATTTGAAAAGGTTTCGGAGCTCTTCTTTGTCGAGTTGACCTTTGCGTGGTACTGGATAGAGCGTGATCTGTGTGTCTGCCACATAACTGTCCTTTTTCATTCGTACGATAATGCAGCAAGAATTTATCCAAAATTTTTTTCTGTTGTTCCCTCCCCCTTCGCTTTTGCATAAGCACGCTTAAAGGTGTCGACGAAACGTTCAGTAATAGTTGACGTAGGAGGGACACTGTTGCAATTGATGTGGCAGAATGCATAGGAAATATCTCTGGCCATTTGGAAAACGCGTCGACACATATTAAGAAATGCATACTATTGAACGGTCCAGCGAAGTCAACATGAACACGGGACCATGGTTTGTCCGGTCGTGGCCAGGAACATAGTTCTGTCTTGCGTGGACACTTTGATGCTTGAGCACATTTACTACACTTGCGAACGAGGTCTTCGATATGGTCATCGATGTTGGGCCAGTAAACATAACTGCGAGCGATCGCCTTCATTCTCCCAACACCAGGATGTGATATATGAAGCTGCCGAAGCACATGGTCACGAAGATTAGCTGGAACGACAACACGATCAGCAAACATTATGCATCCATTAACGATGGATAGGGATTTGCGTCGCTGGTAAAACTGTTTTAAAACATTTGAATGAACATGTGGAGGCCAGCCAAATCGGATGAACTTTGATACTTGCTGTAAAACTGGATCACGCAGTGTGTGTCTGGCAACCTCAACTGCAGTCACCGGAAGATCGTCCAGAGAGATAGACATTATAATTGGGTTGTAATTAACACAGTCAAAAATGTTATATAGTTGCGCTGAACAGAATAAAAACTGTCGTCGTTTGCTTGCTATAACTGCGATGAATTAAGGTAAATCCCGTCGCCAATTGTTATAACTGCACTGAATTAAAAACCCCGTCGCCAATTGTTATAACTGTAGGGAATTGAATGAAGACGTTTTTTATTCTGTCTGCCCTGACTCGTTTCTGTCTGCGCCTGAACTAATCTGTCTATCTGCTTGACGTACCTTCCGACTTAGCAAAGCACGCAAATATCAAAAGACAAAGGCTGGACTGTGACTGTGTATTGAGGTGCAACAACGATAAAGAAAGCCATGGTATTTATACATTTTACAACAATATGGACAGCTAACAGCATTTGAAATAATTGACCTTAATAGCCAATAACAAAGTGTGTGAGAAATGCTAATATGCCATATGTGCGACATTGACAGTCAGTAACAAAATGTGTGGGAATGATATACCATATATACAAAATTAGCAGTCAATACCAAAATGCGTGAGAATGATAATATACAAAATTAGCAGTCACTACCAAAATGCGTGAGAATGATAACATACCATATATGCAAGTTTAAACAGTCAATACCAAAATATGTGGGATCCTATCAGGTAGTTTGCAGCAGTAGATGAGAACCTGTGAAATAGGATGATATCACTTTATATGGAGGATTTCACCATGAGCTGACATCAGTTAGAGAACCATTGGAAAACCAGCTGGGAGTACTGGACAGGTGTTTCGTCCTAATTTGGGACTCTTCATCAGTGCTCACCCACTGAGGTTCGAACCCAGGACCTTCTGGTTACAAGGTGAGCTCGTAGACCACTGAGCCACTGGGTACAGCAGGTCGAAGATGGGGCAGTAACTCATTGAGGAAGACGTTGCGAAGTGGTCGCGCTATGTCGTGAACTGGTAGAAGTTAGAATTCAAGAACCACTGGATCGGGTCCCAGTGGCTCAATGGTGTACGAGCTCGCCTTGTAACCAGAAGGTCCTGGATTCGAACCCCGGTGGGTGCATACTGATGAAGAGTCCCAAATTAGGACGAAACACCTGTCCAGTACTCCCAGCTGGTTTTCCAATGGTTCTCTAACTGATGTCAGCTCATGGTGAAATCCTCCATACAATCAAACAAAATCCCTACAAAACCTATACTTGAAGATATCACTTTATACTGCAAATCTGGTCTTTCTTTCTCTATCGAAATTTATCAAAAGAACCAAATGTATGAAATTCCATAAGACACTAGCTCCAGTGACTAAGTGTCAGTTAATGTGAATTGATATGTAAAATGTGTCCGCATCGGTGTTATGGGAGTGTACAAGACATTTCTCACACTGTGGAAGTTGATTTCTTCTCAAAATACGTGAAGCAGAAAGAGCATTAGTGTTTCATGACCGCAGAGCAGCCGAGGAACAACTACTTGAAGCCGGTTACAAACACAGTCTGTTTAGATTTGTGTCTCTATGATGAAGTTGGCCTTTTCTAATCCTCCTTCTTCTCAGAGAGTGGGTAAGCAGCATAGCTGACTGACTGCAGGACTTTGCACAGACGCGTTCAGCAGTTCCAGTTGCCACTCTGTCTCCATGTAGCACACAAAGCAAGAGAAGAGAGCAAAACTAGAGGCTCAAATGAGGGAAATTAAACAGAAGTGTAAGGGAAAAACAGCAGTAATATGGCCGAACAATACAGTTTTATTGGGAATGATAAATCATAAACAGTGAATGCATCTGTGCCATCAAGGACGATTTTGAGCCGTATCACCGGTTCCTACCGTCCCGAGGACCCCAACCAGTCAAGAAGTCTGCACCTGCCTACGTGGCTTAAACTAACTGTTGTAGATTTCATTGACTAATGAAACTATGTTTTGGTCTGACCACCACTAGCTCTTTTCCAACCTGGTCGATTCTATGTCAACTAACATTGTCCGTCTAGGAAGGCGATGAGCACGAATGCGTAACAAATACCTTAACCATCTGAATTGATGTAGTTCTACAACCTCATCAGTTAACTTTCCTCCACTGCCCAACACTCGACGGACGCATAACCTCGATATTTTTCACCCTGTTATGGCTAACCTTTTCATGTCTTCCACTTTCAATGACCATTCTTCATTGACATCCATAAAGGAGGACAGAGTGGAATGCTGATCAGCGCAGCCGAATATCACGTCTACTAAGCCAGAGGTGGCGTAATTTGTCATATACCGAACGAGACTTCTGTATCCGTGCTGAGATATCCTCATCGACCAAACCACTGGCACTAGCTGATGCAACTTCCCAAATAAGTGAAGTGGTCAACACGCTCAACCACCACTTCACTCCTACCTATCTTTAAGCTAAGATTATTCTATGTAGCCCAGTTCTGTAGCCTCATCATCTCACATTTTGAGGGAGCGAATCGCATGTCAAACATTTGCTGATGGCTGCTCCTCAAGGTGTTCAGAAGACTCTGCATTATTTCAGCGTCTTCACCCAGGTGGGAGGACTATGTCATCTATGTATTCTAATTCAACGAAATTATCCCCTGGTAACAAGTCTTCAATCTGTGAGTCGCTGAAGTCAGTTAGGGTTAAGTCCCTCAGTACATTTATGATGAAATTAAATAGAAATGGAGATGGTGGTGGGCATCCTTAACGGACACCACTAGTTGTCATCACTTCAGGTGACTTCAGGATATGAAACATAATAATGCAAATGGGGACTAAAAACGAAGTATTAGAAACAAACAGGAAGATTTGATAAGAAATCTGTAATAGGATAATCACTATCGGGAGAATTGACTGTTTATAACGGCTATGGTAGAGTCAAAGGTTTGATGTATTTCTTTTGAATGCATAGTGTGGGCTTGAACTTTTAGATCACCAGTGCATCAGCTATGCTTAGATGCCTTGATCTCACTCACTTTGACATGTTTGATCGAGCCTTTTATATGACTTTAAAGGACTTTTCTAATGGAGGTGAATGCACTGAGTTCACCAGATGTTCTGTTACTGAACTACACAAACACTTGTGTTCTTCCTTTGCTATCCAGGCTAGATAATGTTTTCGAATGTGTTTTACAAGCGGATGCATGATGCGGTCAATGTACTCAGCTCCACAAGAGCGAGTGAGCTGTGGTATATGCATTCTGAAGTGGCTCAGTACCTACGTGTAATTTTATAATCGAATGGTGATAAAATCATTAGCGTTCAACCACACAATAAAATAGTAATAGGTAGTAACAGTCATCTAAACGTTAGTCCAATTTTTGTTCGAAGGTTTTTGTCACCTTATGGTTAGTTTGTCGTACACATAGTTTTCTCTTAAACTCTGTTTTCATGGTTGACTATGATCAAAACACCCACCCACTTCATAAGAGTCATTCACTAAGCTACCGAATTACATTATCGATTCACTCCTAAAATTCTTCTTTTCTTTTTTCATATATGTATATTGTCTCTCCATTGTTTTGTTGTTGTTTTTTTTAACTACTTATTGATTTCTGATTATTTTCATTAATTTCACAAGGTTAATTGAATCGAATCATACTAGTTTGTGTGCTTTTATAAATGCTCGTTAGTTGTACAATTCCACTTGTAATAACTACTTAATTAATATAGTCTATCTTTTTACGAGTTGATCACGGATTGATATCAGTTAGAGAAGCATTGAAAACCAGGGAGTACTGGACAGCTGCTGTTTCATCCTGGTTTGAGAGTCATCGTCAGTACGCACTTACTGGGATTCGAACCCGGAACTTTCCGGTTACAAGACGAGCTCGTATACCATTCAGCCACTGGGACCCGATTCAATGGCTCATGAAGAATTCTAATTTCTACCAATTCGTGATTTAGCGCGCCACCCCAGCCATTGTCGTAAGTGGGACATCCATCCACACACGTGACGTCTAATCGAACCTCACTGGTCACGACTTCTGACTAGAACTCCAGGAAACTCCATCCTGTAGTAAGTCACTAGCGAGCATCAGATTAATTTTCTATAGTTTGGTTTGTAAGGGTTAGTTATGTTTTTACGAGTTGATCACGGATTGATATCAGTTAGAGAAGCATTGAAAACCAGGGAGTACTGGACAGCCTCTGTTTCATCCTAGTTTGAGAATCATCGGCAGTACGCATCGTACATCGTATTAGAAACTAGTGATTTTGTAAAACCAATCTACCACCTTCAAATTACACAGTTCTAGGTGAAATTTCATCATCACAGTTTCTTTTGGATACGAAGACTATTTAAACTGCAGTATGTGATCTGCTTGATACTATAAACGACTAGTCAAAGCTTGTGTGGTTTGGACTGAGTTAAGCCTCCAAAGCCTCAGGATGGTCGGGGGTGGGTGCCTTGCGCTGCGGGTTGGCCACCTCTCCGTACACCTCTTGAAATGCTCCCATATGACCGGGCGTCTTACATAGCCTCTCCTGAGGAAGTCCTACTCACTGCCTTCACGCGGCGAGAGTGTTTTTCACCGAAGTGATAGGGCAAAAGCGGATGCCCGGCGCTCTTCACCGGGTTGACTGTTCATTGGATGACAGTCTAGGGGAGATGGCTAAACCCTGATTCCAAACCTCCAACGACTGGCGTATGAAGCTCACCGGAGCTCACCGGCAGACATATGGACAAAAGGCTTATTTGATGCCCTGGATGTCTGGCCCCATTCAAAAAGGCGTATGAACCGGACTCCAGTCACCGGCTACCAATGGATAGTGGACTCCCTACTCCACTCCTACTGCCTTGTAGGTCACACTTGGTTGTGTAAAGGCTAGAGCTGCACTCTCAAACAAAAGGCCGAGGGATGCTGGGGACATCACTCGTACCTAATTCCCATGAAACCTCATGAACTCTCTACAACATCAACCAAATTCCAGTACTGGTCCAACAACGTCGCCTTCGGTGGTTTGGCCATGTTCTGCGCCGACCAGATGACGATCTGGTCAAATCAGTTCTAAATCCCTCGCCATTTCCATCTTGGCGATGTCGCAGGGATGGACAGCTGAAAACATGGCTTGGTACAGTCAAGGCTGATATGGAGTGACTGGGGCTACAAACCGTCTACGGACTCCGTCTGTGGAACAAGAATTGGATAACCCTGTCGCAAAACCTTGCATCAGATCGCCGCGCCTGGGCAGCGATGATTCGAGATGTTCATGAAGCCGGCCCATCCTCCGTAGGAGATAGCCGAAGTAAAGTAAGTAAGACTGGGTACACTTTTGATGATGAACTCGGTCTCAATGATGTTCGACTATTCATGCTAGTCAATGAGTAGTATGTAGAGCCATTTTTCAGAGTAAACTCTTTTTGATTGGCTACTAGTAACCAGTGTGACATGTCTAGTCCTTTCTTTGGTGCAGACTGAATTCCATCAGTCAGGTTTGCAATGTGGCCATTATTCTAGGTAGCTCCCATCACGGTGCACGGTGTAACTAGTAACCTAACTGATAGAATTCAGTTTGCACCAAAGAGAGGACTAGACACGTCACACTAGTTACTAGTGTCCAATCGAAAAACCCACTACAATCGCGAGCTCGAATAGCTCAGTGGTAACGTCTCTGACTGCAGCACTGGGTGACGCGGGTTCGAATCTCAGAAGGGACATAAGTTCCTTCAAGATTGCAGATACGCTTTGCTGGTGAGTGCCAACTAACACGAAACCTAGGTCCAAGGCTTACTGACGATTGCCTCCAACTATCTAATATCATCAGACTAAACTCTGTTATATATATCCGGCTTAATAGCTTCATTACTCCAACTGCTAACCCTTAGTTCAATGACTACTCTATTTTTCTAGTGTTGTCAGTATAGCACTTTCAAGTAGTAAATAGAACAAGATCAGATCAAAGCTGAACTTATCTTTATTGAGACAAAATATGCTGGATGTTTAAAAAAATCATAATTTACAACTAATATCGTTTATTCGGTATTAAGCATGTTCTGTTTGTCTTTATTGTCGTGATTAGACTCTCCTCAGTGTTGTCACCTTCTCATTTATCATCTTCAATAGCTTTTCTGTTGGTATTATATCATGGCCTGGGAGATTTCTGGGTGGTTAAGGTCAATCCTCTGAGGAGCATCCCTCTGTGGGTTCGTACGTCACTCCCACCAGGTAGCTTTCTTTTTTTACGTCGGTGGTTAAATGGTAGGGTGCTTGTTATCAACGCACGTCTTCGATTCTAGGCTAACGCACTCCTAAACCTCACCTAACCAGTTAGCCTGGTAAAGAGGGAAATTCGGGCGTGAGATTAGCAATCCGACTCTGTAAAAAACATCGCTGTCTCACCTTAATTATGCAGTACATATTTGATATGATACAACGACAGTAAATGGATGGTGTTTCAACTTAATGCGTTTGTGATCATTTATAAATTATGTTTGAGACGTCATCCAGTATGACTCTCTGTGTGTGTGTGTGTGTGTGCACCATAGAGAAATAAATTCTTCCGTTACGGAGCCTATTGCTACTGCTGTTAGTTAGTCATTTTTTAGCGAAATTTTATACTACTTATATTTTGTTTAAGTAGATGAATTATAAATACAGCACAATTCCACATGAGAGAGAGTAATATTATAATAATCATGAATTAGCACAAAAATAAACTTACTTTACATTGAAGTAAGCGCTGAAGTTGTAGTCCAAAAGAAAAGTGTAAGCTCTGCAATTAAATCAACCAGCTTAGAGGATCTAAGTTTATCACCGAGTGTTTTGCATTTTGTCTAGACAATCATTTAACCAGCTCACTGATAGCCACTGAATTGATTTTCTGAAGCTGCAGTGGGAAATCGTGACTAGTGGTTTCCACCATGTCAGAGTGAATTAGATTCTCATCGAAAACATTGGTGATGGAAGCGCGCCATATTGCGAATTGACACAGTGAAAATTCAGGCGTCATTCATTTCCATTCTAAGTGGGTTGAATGGCCAACGACCTTAGTCTCGTAACCTGAAGGTTCAAGGTGTGGTCGTGAGTTCGCACCGTTGATGAGTCCCGAAATAGGACAAAGCAGCTGGTCGGCAGCCCTCTGGTTCTCAATGACTGATGCAACTGTTGTTGGTTCGTGGTGAGTATCTAAATTGGTGTAACTGACAATTTTCGCTAAGTTTTATTGGTTAAAATGTCTGTGTGAATAAATAGATATTCATATAACCCAATTATTCGATTTACACATTCATATCTCTTTCTGTGCCTTCTATTGTTAAGGAATATTATACAAATGATTTACTAGCTGGGAAACTTCTGCCATGTTTATCATTTCTTACAACTGATCCTGAAAAATCAATACGTGATGATACATTTCGTGCTATGCGTGGAATACTAGACAGATTAGAGCATGTAAGTCGTTGTTTTTTTTAACATTCATACTGTGTTGTGTTATGGTACATTATCGGGATCAATAGATGCGCCACACAGCATCTCGTCGCTTTTTCACTAGGGATGATAAACTACCTGGACACCCAGACCGAAGTTCGTTGTTGTTTTAGGGGACCATTCCACCCTTTTCGACCTTTGACAAGGCAGCAAAGCAGCATTCTCATAGTTGTCGGTGTCCGGAACCAGTTTCATATGGTATCCAATCATTTCGGACTTCGGAACCCATGTACACCGTAGGTTTGAATAGAATCAAGGTTTTCCACCTCCCCTAAGTGTAAACCAGTGTGGCCATCATTTCGGGTATATGCGCCGGATGTTCTCAATCAATTCGTTCATTCTTCTGAGGAACCCCTCCCCCACCGCATGGAAGCAGTGGATAGGACTTACTTCCACAAACTGGATGATATGCAAGTGAAAAGCAACAGGTTGGCAGAGGAAGCATCAAAGATACAACTTCCTTCAGGTGAACATAGAGAAAACAGAGGTAATGAAGATTCCTGGCCAACAGTGACAGTAACAAGAACAATCAGTATGAATGAGAGAAATTTGAAAGAAGCAACCTCCTTCACCTACCTACCTGGGAAGCATCGTTTCAACTACAAGCAGACGGAATTGATGAGGATATCAAAGCCAGGATCGTCGGGAAAGCAAGGCAAGCTTTCATTCCTCTCAAGTCTGTGTTGAGATCAACAGCACTCAGCACTAAAAATAAGATCGGGATTTTCAACTCCACTGTGAAGTCAATGCTATTATACGGATCAGAAACTTGGAGCCGTGCCGCGTCACGAAGGGCACTTCGAACAAACTACAGACCTTCATTAACTGTCTTCGCTCAAACTACTCAAGATCAGATGGCCAGAAAGATCAGAAATAGGCAGTCATCTCTAGCAATGAGCAAATCAACCCAGCAGGAAGCAATTGTGCAACAAGTATGCAGGAAGAAATGGAGGTGGACCGGTCATACTCTGAGAAAACAAACCGTCAAGTAACATCATACGCCGGGCCATAGGTCGAGTGGAACCTGAATAGGAAGCGGCAAGTTGGTTGTCAGTGCGAGGGTGACATGGAGAAGCATGTGGGCAGACGTGCAGCCCACAGTGGAGACGTTCGGCTGAAGCCCTATGTTCCTGTAGGAAAGAAATGAAACAATAATAATCCGTACCTAGAAAATGTCGTCTCAACTACAGACATCAACGACGAAGTGGATGTCGAAACCAGTCACGATTAGAAAGGCAAGACATACTTTCATCTATCAAAATTCTTCATTGTGAAAATCTCCTACACGAAGTGCAAAGAAGAAGATTTTGATATTCAACACTAATGTCAAGTTAGTTTGTACTTCTACATGGGTCAGAGACTTGACGAACGCATCATCGATAGCATTTTGAACAGGCCACTTCAAACTTTCATCAGCAACTGCCTTCTCTGACTCCATAGTGAAGATCAGATTATCAGCCGGAGAGAATTAGCAGCAAGAAGCTCCGACAATGCAACAAACCAACCAAGAACCTATTTATTACCTAACAAATGTATAGAAGAAAATGAAGATAGATCGAAAACACACTGAAGAGACAGTTGGGTGACGACACTGGGCATCAGACAGGTCATCGAGTGGATCATGAATACCAAACGACGAGCTAGTCGTCGGTCTGAAGGTCATATGGAGGAGGAGGAGGAGGAGGAGGAAATGAGAGCTTATGGGCAATCGTGGAGTCAGCTCTAAGGAAGATTGCAGAGAACACGATGAAATAAAGATGTGCTGTTGAAGCCCTATTAAATAATCACAATCTTTACAATCCAGTAAGATATAATATTGTATTGCTTTTACCTTATATTCTTTTGTCCAATATTGTTTATGGCTTTCTGTTTCTTTCTATGTGAAAGGCAAGTGAAAACAATACAATCAATCAGCCATCAGACAGTCAAACAACAGATATCAACGATCCTTCAAATCCTACTTCACGTCTCAGTACAACTGGTGTAGCTGCAGCTAGCGCTCTAACTCAATGGGCTTTATCTGCTTTATCTTTTTCTAGTCGTCTTTTACCAGCCTCATCCTCAGCCACTACTACCACTAATACTACTATAACCACAGAAAGTGTAACACAACCAACGAATAAACAAGAACCATCAATATCTAATTCCACATTTTTATCATCAATGAATAAAACTTCAAAAGTTATTGAAAAAGGGGATGAAAAATTATTTGGTAAAAAAGACAGTAAGTCCATGTTATCCTTTATTTTAGAATAAACTGTTACCTTTCTAATGTTGATGAACAGTACAAGTAGTATATTTGACCTCTGAAAGTGTACTTTATTATCACTACAGATTTTATCATAGAACTTTTTTGTAGTAACTTTCAGTGAGACTGACGACTCCCCCCCTGTCTGTTCTTCTCTCTGATGAATCTTTACTTCTGCCAAGAACCAAACACAACAACTGATCTTCTTAATATCTCATAAACCTGACTTATCACAAATCCTACTTAGATTTTTACGGTGTACGTAAAAATAAAGTTGATACCGATGTCCTTCTCAGAAAATGTTTAATATAGTCCACCCACCCCAACACAGAAAGAAAATACTTTATCATTTCCTGATGCCCTGCTAACAAGAAGGCAAGATGGCAGTACTAAACGAAGTATTTCCCGGGAAGAATCATGGATTGGCCCATTTCAGATCATTTGTCCCTCTTACATACATACATACGAAGTCTCCTCAATACTTTGATGTTTCATGATCGAGGGATCTGCACAACTGATGCTCTTGACGATGAGTTAAGCAAAATGGAGGACTTATTATGTGAGAACAGATATCCATAAAGATTTGTTAATGTCTCCTTGATGAGAGGACATAAAAAGAGACGCCCAAAAACTGTGCAAAAGAAACGCATATATATATACCGTTCATAGGAGACGCAACCACTGAATTACTCGCATTGAAACTCCGAAAGTTCCCAGTGGCTTAAGGGTCTACGAGCTCTCCTTGTAACCAGAAGGTCCTGAGTTCGAACCTCGGTGGGTGCATACTGATGAAGAGTCCCAAATTAGAATGAAACAGCTGTCCAGTAATCCCGGGTCTTTGCGTGCGTCGGTGTCATAGCGGTTAGGACGCTCACCGAACATGCACATGGTCCGGGGTTCAATTCCCGGCCGACGCACTCCTTTACGTGGCTAAGCCAGAAATAATGCTGGTATAGAGGAAAGGTTGGGCATGAAGCTGGCTAGCGACCCCATCCTGTAAAAATAAACACCACTGCTGCAGAAACTTCAAGCCACCAGCTTGAAGCCCTGTGTTCCACTGGGGAACGTGAAGAAAAAAACAACTCCTTAAAGCTAAAACATTCTTTTCCGCAACAATATGTTCACAATTTACCACTTATTGTATAATTACAAGTCGGCTGAACGATAAGCTACCGAGTCTGGCCACTTCATCAATGCGTACTCATAAATTTCACTGTTCTTTTAGAGACAATTAAATAGGTAGAACAACTCAGAGAGTCCACCATCGTCTTCTTGGGCACTGTTCAACGTGGTTAGGTAAAGAAGTCGTAAAGTCAACCAGGAGTTCCATACTGGCTCACCATGTGGATGGACATGGCTCACAAGATTGATAAAAATTCAACCTTTACAATTCTATAGAAGGTGCCAGCTCAGTCTCCTAAATTTCTACGATTTCGATTGCTAAGCATGATTGAGGCAGTCACTATAAGAAAATTTCAACTGAATCTCCGTGTCCAGAAGAAGTTTGTTCAATCTCACATCCTTCAACCCCATCCTAGAATAGTTATCTCTCCCCCATGACACAGGATACTTGTAAATACTACTTTCATTTGTACTGCTAACTTCATTATCAATATGACACTGTTCTATAGTTGCATATTATAATCCTTGTTTCTGGCTCGCTGACCGACTAGTTTCAATGTAGAACTTTGCACAGATGTGCAGCAGTTCCAGTTGCCACTCTCCTCTCTCTCCATGTAGCACACAAAGCAAGAGAAGAGAGCAAAGAGAATTTCAAAAGGCAGATAATAAAGAGAAGTGTGAGTGAGGCAAAAAGAATAGTAATACGTAAGAAGAGTGAAGAGTGAATGCATCTGCTCCGCTGACAACGATTTTGAGCCATATCACCATTTGTTTCCAGTCTCCGTTAGTTATCACCATTCCTAGGACCCTAAGCAGTCTACACCTCCCTACGCGGCTGGCTGAGACTAACTATTGTGAATTTCACTGACTGATCAAACCGTGTTGGTTTTGGTTTGACCACCACTAGCTTTCTCTTTTCCAGCCTGATCGATCCTATGTCAGCTAACATCGCCCATCGAACAAGGCGGTGAGTAGTAATTAGTAAAAAATGCCCCAATCATCTTAATCGATATAAACTTACAACTTCATCAATTGACCGCTAACTCCTTTCTAACCTGATCCTATGTCACCTGTCAAGTTATTACATTTAATTATTATCGCTATTGTTATCCACTAACTCACATCCCTGAACTTTGATCACACTTGATCCATATTGTTTCAAATGTCTATGATTGATATTTCATGATGTAATTGTAAAGCTTGATGAAAATTTACGGAAAATACGTATTCGCTTGCTTAAATCGTGTTCTATGATTGTCATAACTTTTTTTATTCCTTCACGTTCCCCAGTGGAACATAGGGCTTGAAGCTAGTGACTTGAAGTTTCTGTAGCAGTGTTTAATTTTACAGGATGGGGTTGCTAGTCTCATGCCCATCCCTTCCTCTTTACCGGGATTATCTCTGGCTTAGCGAGGTAAAGGAGTGCGTCTGTGGCCGGGGATCGAACCCCGGACTATGTGCATGGTCGGCGAGCGTCCTAACTCCTGTGCCACCGACACACATAATAATGGGAATATTTAAATTATATATGTATATTGCATTTTAATTCCTTCGTATTGTTCCTATCTCCTTTAGATTTGGATATTTCAAACAAATATCCCTCCTCAAATCCAACGTCAAATAAACCTCTTAGTTTGAAAAAGAATTTGAATTCATTAGACCTTGTAGATACTGACGATATTGACATCGATGATGGCGATGATTGGAATGTGGATTTCGATGGGGATGATAACGACGTTGTTGGCACCGAAAATGCTGGTGACAACAAGTCAACATTATTAAATGCACAATCAAGCAACAGAACATTAAATTCTGATCCGATTCCTCTTGTAGCCTCATCCTATTGGAATGAGAATCAATCAAGTCAAACGGCAAAATCAAAGCTTACTTCAGATTGGGATTCAGATTCATTTTTCGACAGTCTTACTTTACAAGAGAATACCTCTGGAGGTAAAAAAGTAGTCAAAAAGGTGGATAATGGTAGCAAGTTATCACAGTCTTCTACAAAGTTAACAAAAACAAAAAAACATTCCAATAACCAAGTGACAAAAGTATCCAACAAGCCACCACCGCTAACCGCTACTGAGGTTAAAAATTCTACTGATATACCCTCGTCTAAGGAATCAAAAAAATCTATGTCTCCTGGTGTAAATAACAGTACTACTACTACTGAAACAACAGACGATTGGGGTGATTGGTAGCCCCCTCCTGCCCCAGTGGGATGCATATACATACATACATACTCACACACGAATGGTTGCGTAACACGTGATATTTACACTTTGTAAATACTCCTCACCCATTATGGAGGGAGGGGGAATTCTGTGTATATTTATTTATTCATTTTTTGAGTTGATGAGTTGGGAATAACCGCATGGGCTTTGTATGCGTGCGTGTGTGTGTGTGAGGGAGGGAGAGTGCACAATGCAGTAAAACAGCTGTGTTCTCTCTCTCTCATAGAGACTTGTGCTTAGTTAGGCTGTGTGTGCAACTTCTCTTTCCGCTTTGCTTCATCACTTGTACGTATGTAATATCAAACATGTGTTTTAGACCACTCTATACTTTATCGAATTATTTTCAATATATTAACATATATATATATATTCATTCTTTGATAAAAAGCAAGTGCTTTCATGTATTATGCAACTTTTGCTAATGGTGCCTTATTATTCATATTATTATTATTAATATTATTACATATTATCGTTATTATTTCAGTATAGGAGGCTAATGGGAATATATTAAATAACTTATTTAGTTTATTTATTGATTGATTGATAAAGTGTCATTTTATCAACTTTATGTTTGTTTTTTTATTTAATTTTACTTATCTGTCGGTCAGCATCAAATCTATTCCGATTACGCTTTTCTTTTTAGTCACTTGTGTTTTCTAATCTCTTGTTTTTTCTAAGAAGTGAAAGCCGAAAAAGATTTAAAAAAAATTATACATAATTATGTTCCATAAACAGATTATCGCCATATTTTAATGGAGTAATAAGAAAAGAGAAAGTCGTGAACAGCGAAGCCAGCGTTCTTTTTTGGATCAATCATTTTTTTCACGGGTAGTTGTACAGTTGTTGTATGAAGACAATCTGCGACAACCGAAATCGGCTTGTTGTGATTTAAACTCAGGGAACTGATCTTTGCGTCCTACTGTTTTATATAGCTAGTTGACTAAAACTTTCTTAAGACACACACACACATACTGTCACGAAATGCTCCAAAGACAGGAAAAAGACAGTTATTCATTGTAAGATCTGTGTGGTGCTATTCAAAAATTACCTCAACGGTGCTGTACTTAGAATTAAGTAGAATATTCCTTACAAGGTGGGGGATCAAAATTCTCTGTCAGCAAGAATCATACACCAACCATTCCCGAAGATAATCCGAGGCCAGAATGACGTCGACGTACTCAAAGTAAATTGCAGTCGTAAAAACAACACATTATTAAACACCATCATCACAGAACCACAATGAGAAGCATTAAAATGAGAGATTAGACAGTAACATAGATAAACAATAAGGATTAAGTCAATATGTGATATATACCAATTTCAGTCCAATGATATACAGTCTAGGAGAAAAACGGATAATAATTAAGAAGTTATTTAATTCAATTTTTTGGATTTTCCCGTCGATTGATTGGACTGAAGTGCTGGGTCTCAGGTAGACATGTTGGTTTCTTGTGCAAGTGCTTCGACAATGTCTGGGCATGTAATTAGAAGTTATTTGGTGGATGGTGACTAGCAGTGGAGTCCAGGATGCGCATTTCGCCCCGAGACCGAGCACTTCGGTCCAGTCAATTAAATAATTATTATGACCCGTTGCACAAGACGTAGCCCAAGTGGTCTAGTGGACAACGCCTTGGCGTTTGAGACTATGGGCAATAGGTTCGAGCCCTGGTGGAATCATCATCACTCTTTGGGGAATGCAGGTGCATCCAGAAGACGAGTCCCAAGTAGGACGAAATGTCTGTCTGTTTTCGACATAGAACATTGCACCGATGTGCGCCAGTTCAAGTTGCCACACTCCCTCCATGTTGCACACAAACCAAGAGAAGAAATGCATATCAGAGACAGTAAACAGAGGTGTGAGACAAAGGAATAGTAATAACGAAGAACAAAACAGTTTCATTGGAAATCATAAGTCACAAGGAGTGGACGCATCTGCTTTAGCCACTGAGAACGATTTTGAGCCATGTCACCAATAGTTTCCAACCATTGGTTTTTACTGTCCCAAGGACCCCAACCAGGAATTCTACACCTTCCTACGTGACTGGCTTAAACTAACTGTTGTGGATTTCATTGACTGATGAAGTCATGTTTTTGTTTGACCTCCGCTAGCTTCTTTCCAGCCTGACCCTATATCCGCTAACACTGCCTGTCGGTCGAGGAAGGTGATGACTAGGCATGCGTAACGCATGTCCTAACCATCTCAGTCTTTGTAATTTCGCAACTTCGTCGATTGATTTTCCCTCCTTACCTAGCACTCGACTGAAGCCTAACCTCAATATTGCTCACCCTATTATGCCACTTCACACGGGAGATAGAACGCAGGCACCTATGAAATGCGCACCATGGATTCCACTTCTAGTCACTATCCACCAAATGATTACGAAGTTAGCTGAAACGTCCAAATAAGTATAGGTATTGTAATTAGATCGTTTAGGAGGGATTTATCAAACAATTATACCGTTACATAAATATCACGAGATGATGTTATTTCGTAGTTTCTTTGCGACCACTTTACAACTAGCATCACAATAAAATAAATTGTATGAACAATTACTCAGTTGTATAAAACCAAAGTGCATATTAATAACCAATCATATTTTTATTAGGTCAAGTAGTCTTTGGTAGATAAACCTGAAGTTTATTGTTGTCTGCGCATATAGTTTAGGATGTATGTGATTAATCCAAAGTACCACGATCACCTTTAATAACCTTGAATAAGAGTTATGTGAAATAAGCAACTGATATTGATTTTGTGACCGGAAATTAATAAGTGTATTGCAATGGATTGCTGTTCAGATTAAGTGTATTAGTAGCCATTTAGGAACTTTTTCTTTCTGATGACATCCTAACATTTTACTGGTTCTACCTATATGTGTGTCCCGTCAAATGCGTGGGAGTGGATATCATGTCTTTTGACGGCTAACTTATGATCGTGGATACGAAGACGAAGGGGACGTCCACTTTGGCCAATTTTGTGTTTTTCGCAGTTGTTGCAATTTATTTTTTAGATGATGTTGGTTTTATCTTCTTTCGCTGTTGAGTCTTTTGGTTGATATAGAATTGAGTGAAGCGACTTTGTTGGTTTGTGTACGACATCAATTCCTAAAGGTTTGAAGAGTCTTGTAGTGATTTCTGAGATATTCTTTATGTATGGTAAGGCGATTTTCTTTGTGTTTTCCTTGGTGGCTTTTGCTTTGGTAGGATGGCTTGGAGGTATATGTTTTTTGATGAAATTCCGTGGATATCCACACCCTCATATCAACACACACAGACAATCACGGACATCAGTTCGACTGGGACAACGTTCACATATTAGACAGAGGAAACAACAAGAATGCTAGAGAACTTTTAGAAGCTTGGTATTCCAGTGAATCATCAATCAATACACACATAGAGATAGACAAAATTTATCAACCGATAAGAAAGAAACCGCACACACACAAACAAAGGGCCAAAGTTCAAGTCAAAGAAATAGTCAGTTCCAATACAAGTAACCTAGAAGATGTGAAAACACACATAAACAACCAATCATGTCCAAGGTTACCAAGAGAGATGATTAATAAACTCGTGGAGAAATCTAATAGCTCACTTCATGAAATTGAAGTATGCGCTGAAGATGTCACCCAGTAGGGTGATGAAAGCTTCGCAAATTAACCATCCAGCTCAGAGAACAAAACCACATCAAAATCATCCACCTGAGCTACAAATCTTCTCTATCATATCTAAATGCGGATGAACTTGTAGATACAGTGTGAAGTAGAGTCGATAGAATTTCATCGTCTAATCGTAAGTACAGAAATTGAAAATATTCTAGATGTAAGGAAAATAGATTCAGCGTAGAATATGCTCTTGACAGCTGACCGAAACCTTTCAGCTGTCAACTGCATGATTTGACCACCCTTGAAAGGCAGTTTAATATGAGGAAAGCTTTCTTCATTACGGGGACTTTCTTTTCTGAATATCCATTAGCCAGTAAGGATGAATGTATGCGGTGTAGTTCACCTCTGTTAATACGTTGCGCGTAAAAATCACACGGACCCTGGAGAACAGGCATTTCACTGGGAAACGTTTATACCGGATAGGAACAAAACTGCTGAAATGAAGATATTGTCCGAAGAATTCATAGGACTGGTAAATTTGTTTTAGAAAACTTATTATATAGCCTGAGGTGTGATCTAGAAGGGGATGACTAATCAGAAATTACAAAAAGGAGCAGAAGTTGAAATGACGTAATAAGCGTGAAAATGACTAGTCAATATAAATGTGCAAAGTGAACAAAAACTAGTGGAAGGACGATAAAGTGTTTTTATAAAATCTGTATAAAAATAATAAACAGTTTCAGAGTGACTGTAAAATAAGAATAGTGATAATAGTAAACTTACTCCTCATTGTGGTAAGAACGTTACTCTAACTGTAGTAAGGCTAGTGAATGCATTCAGTACGCTTGAACCCCTTGGGGTCCTGAAGAGGTAATGAATGATTCAGCTATGTATAGATGGCATTTTCGTAGGATATTGAGGCATCAACAACAAAATTCAGTCGGATTTTCAATACAAACGTCAAGTCAGTCAATTCTTCTATACGGATCAGAAACTCAGCGGGCGGGTCACAAAGAATATTTCCTCCAACAGGCTATTGCAGACCTTTATCAACAACTGTCTTCGCTCTGTAATGAAGATCAGATGGCCGAGCCGGAAAGAATCACTAGCAAGAAACTATGGGAACAAACAAAACAAGAACCAGTCGCCAACCAACAAATATGCAGGAGAAAGTGGAGATGGATGGATTGGACACTCGCTCGCTGAGGAGGCAGGCCGCTAGGTAATATCACGCGCGCGCCAGGCCATTGCTCGAGTGGAACCCGAAAGGGAAACGGCGGCGAGTGGGACGTCAGTGCAAGGATGGGTGACATGGAGGAGATCGTGTGAATAGAGAGGAGTTGAAAGAGTATGCACTAACATGGATGCAGGTGAAAAGTACAGCAAGAGGAATACAGAAGCAAGTGGAGACGTTCATTTGAAGCCCTATGTTCCACTAGGAACCCAAGGGAACAATAATAATGAAGCAGTCATGAGGGGGTGCCCGATGTTGAAATTGACATGGTCTTTGATGACAGAACGATAGCTACTCTTCTTTTCTCCTCTGGCTAGTCAGACTGGACAGTGTTCCATAGCATTTTTGTGGTTCTGACGTTGTATACGGCCGATATACTTTACTTCACAGAGAAAAATACACACTGAGGTGGTTAAGAACAATATCTTTTTCTTAACGCCTGACTGGATTAATTGTCTGCTGTCTCCAGGTGCCGAATAGACAATTAGTCATCCCCTTTTAGATTACTCCTTACATTATGTAACATTTTCTAGAATAAATTTACCCGTATCTGGTTAGTTTTGTGAATTCTTTCTTAAATATACATACGATTGCACAACTGTTCTTGGAAATGATTCGTTGAAAAGAAGATTTTATTCTCTTTTTACGTCTTCTTTTTATACTTGAATGTATGGTTCGCTCCTCGTTTCGCTGTCAGGGGTAGTTATTTTCTTCTCTCAAGATTGTTAATTACTCAGTTTTTAACACTCAAGAAACTAACATAGTTATCGACAATAACATTAGTACCAGTTCCCATTTAGTGTAGAAGATTTGTGGGTTGTTTTGTCTTTGATGTTGTTGTGTTGTCTGAGCTGGCTAGACTTTTAGTGAGGTTAGTGTTCAGAGATTATAGCAAAAACCGAAATATTTTGGCTTAATCTCACAGTAGGTTGGAACTTATATATCCAAGTTTGATAAAGAATTGCCTTCAGTTAAAGAACCATTGAAAACCAGGGAGTACTGAGCACTTCTTTCCTCTTGGTCTGGGACTCTTCATCAGTATGCACCCACGACGCTACCGGCGATCTAATCCCTCACCAGTAAGTCACCGGGACGAAAATCCAATGACCAGCTCATGAATTTTAACTTCTGCAAACTCACGATGTTAGGTGACACCGCTAAGTCAGTGCTATCGTTGAGTCGACCCCATTTGTCACTACTTCTGCCTTTTTTTCCCTAATTAACTTTTTTACAGATTTTCCTTTTAAATTGTATGATTGACTTTAGAACAACACATTTAAGTGAACAATATTGTGCTTTCAAATAGATCTCATCACGCTTAACTCTAATATATATAACTTTATAATTAAAAATTCAAATATAAACCAATCATCGTATTTTGTCTATAGGATAATAAGATGGTGAATATAAATTGTGCAATTAGTCATAATAGTAGTAATGATAATAATAATAATAATAATAATAATAATAATAATGGTTTTATCAATTATAAGGATGAAAAAGTGAGGCAATCTGTAATAACATGAATAACGAAAAACAGCATGATTAAACAAACAAGTGTTCAGGTAGAAGTGGTAGTCGATAAAGGCTAGTAAAAACAAATGAACCGATTAGGTAATGCTAGATTGTAAGAGAAGTAAGTGGAACACGTTTTTAATGAAGATGTGATAAGATTAAAGGATGATAAGAAGGGGTTGAAAATATGAGTAAGGGGTGGTGTAGAAGTCATCAGCTGGTTATGTCTTAATAGGCCAACGCGGGACGGTTAATGGCTGTACGAACTTCTTTTGAATGCATAGTGTAGGTTTAATAGTTCGAATGCCTATCCCCTCAGCTGTGTGCAGTAGAAGAATACGAAGTCTATTGGAAAGATTCGGTGGAATACAATGAATTACTTTGAAGGCTTTCGTTTTATCGACTACATGACCACTATCAATTATATGTGACAGAATTTACTGATTTTGTTCGAGTGAGTCAAGGTCATTTTGGCCTTGAATTGTCTGCGGGTTTCGTTCAGTGTGTGAACGTTGGTAAAAGCGTTTTGATCCCACCATGCTGGAAATATTTTTGAGTCTCGGATACTTCAGAAGGCTGATCTTGGTTAAATAAATCTGTTGTATATAGCTTATAGTGCTTGTTTTGTATTCGTAAAACAGTAGGGTCTGTATAGTTGCCTAACGGAATTGTTGAGGCACTTTTGAGTTTTCGACATTTTACTACTGTTAAATAGTACGACGGATTTTATCTCAAATAACTTTCGTTTTACTATAGTTGGGTGATTTTTGTACTGAGCGTAATTCCTATAGGAAGTTTTGGTTAACCATACAATAAAACGCAAAGATAGGTTTCCTACATTCAGACCACAATATGTCCGTTTCGGTCATTACACAATCTATTAATTGGTCCTTGCCCCGTCTCATAATTTACATCCAGTGATAATATATTGACAGCTTTTATGGTTCCTGTTTTGTTACTCTGATAGCTTATCAGAAAAAGACGCACTAGCTGTGATAACTCCAGTAATGCACGCGCCCTCTTCCCCTTACACACATGTCCAACATTCTACAATTCCTAGTTAACACTCCCAGTAAACTAATTAATGCAAAGTACGCACTGAGACTAGTGTGTATAGTAAAAATTGAAAATATACACAAAGTCGAACATAACTCTGGCCCAAGGCAGTAGGCGTTTTAGAGAAAAGGATAAAATTGATTGGTTGTCTGTGAATCTAACTCCTACGCAGATCTAGGGCATAGTTAATCATGATTGGTTGATTCCTAACCTGATGTTCAATTAACCACCTATCACTAACTTTATGCTAACACTATGTGCAATGTGTAATAATTCGAATATATTTGCAACTTTCTCATGTCCTACTTCTTCATCGACCATATTTTTCATCTATAGAGTAGGACAAAGTAAACTAACGCTCATTAAACTCATCATTTTTCAGCTTTGTAGTCATTTATGCTGTACATTGTTCACTTGGATTGTAATACTTTATATAGTGACCAGTTTCAGTTTGTTTTGTTGCCGTTTTTTTACCTAGGCCGATGAATCATTTGTTTGTTTAGTGTAGAAACACACAAGTGAGATATTTTTTTAAAGTATTTAGACATTATTGTTATTTATCGTAAAATCGATGAGTAATTTTTAAGGTAAACGAACACGCAGTCGAAATATAAAAGAACAATAAGAAATCTATATTACTGTTTAACTTCATTAGTGAATATAAAATCCAACCAAGATTAGGTTGTACTATTTAAGAATCTAACAAATTTGAGTAATTAGTGAATTACTTTCTATAGATTTCATTCAGAAATAGATGAATACAGCTATATACTACTGACTGGTGGAGATAAGTAGTTGCATACCAATCACATCAACTAATAGTGCTTGTTTGGCAGATCGAAGTGATCTAAGCACCAGACGGTCGTTTCGCTCGCTTGGCGTCGATCTCATCAACCGAATCAGTTAAAATCATCTGAATTCTGACTAACCATTTATGGTATTATGCAGGTCTCATATCCGGGTCTGAATAATCTTCGTTTCTGAAGGAAAGTGTAATGATGAAATTTCACCTGAAAACTGAGAATTCGACGTATTAAATCAATAAGATGTATGCTTAAATAGTTACTACAATTGGAATGGTACTAACGAGCATTCAAAAAACACAAAAACTAGTAGTATTGTGGTGAGATCTGTCTGCTAGGCGAAATTGGTAGACAGAAATTTACGTCAATATGTACTTCCCAAATCTTGGTGATGAGAAAAACAGGAACAATGGCTTTGTGTGGGCGGTGACAATTCGCAGATATGTGATGTGACCTTAGAAGAAACGGACACAAAGAGATGACAGATTAACTTTCAGAGAGAAAACAACCAATCAGAAGACTCTGTTTGTCTGCTAACAATAACTTATAATAATGTACATAAAAATATATAAATATCTCATGATTTCCTGAATAAACGATTTGTTGCCTGGCCCTTGTCTTCTGTCGTTACACTATTATTATTTCCTTGGGTTCCGAGTGGAACATACGACTTCAACAGCACACCTCTACTTTGTCCTGTTCTCTGCGGTCCCCTCTAGCTGGTTCCACGATTTCCCATAGTCTCTCATCTCTTCTCCGCATGATATCCTCCATTTAACCATCAGACGCCCCAGTCGTCGTTTCCCATTCGGGTTCCACTCAAGCGATGGCCCAGAGTGCGATGTCATTCAATGGTCTCCTTAGCATATATCCCATCCGTCTCCATTTTCTCTGACATATTTGTTGAACGATAGGTTCGGAGTTAGTTTGGCAAGAATGAACAATAGATACCTAAATCAAATGACCTTGATTTGACCAATCAAATAACTCAGCATTACAAATGGTTGCTAGTCATAATCCTCGTAGAAAACGTCTCTTAGATTTGGTTTTTGACTTCTCTGTGCAAAATGTGTTGATAGGGGGGGAGTAAAAAACATGCATATGTGGAGGGATAATGACTCCGCAGAAGTATTGCCGAGCTATTGATGGTTATACATTCAGATGCAACCATCTTGCATTAGAAAGTCTCTATAAGTTGGTAGGTCGACTTGCCAATTAGGTACTATCGCACTTAATTGGTGATTCTTCTAGGCACTTTCTTCTCGAAATCGAAGCTCTCCCTTAGTAATATATTATGTATATGCAACCAGTATCTACTACAGTTGAAGAAATAGAGAATACAGTGTTTTGATAAGTCTATAACCACTTCTATGAGAATCTGGGACCAGTTTTTACACCATATTAGAGATATATACCCTACATGATTCCTTTTTATGTGCGTCGGTGGCATAGCGGTTAGGACGCTAGCCGACCATACATATGGTCCGGGGTTCGAACCCAGCCGACGCACTTCTTTACCTCGCTAAGCCAGTAGTGAGACTGGTAAAGAGGAAAGGTTAGGCATGAGGCTGGCAACCCCATCCTGTAAATAAACACTGCTATAGAAACTTCAGGCCACTAGCTTGAAGCCCCGCTATGTTCCACTGGGGAACGTAAAGGAAATAAATGCAAAAAATGATTCCTTTTTATTATATATATATATATTGTAAATACACTTCTTGGTAAATCAAGTACCACTTTTCACCTAGAGGAATCTGATTGGCCATTTCAAGGTCGTCTGAAGTTGGTGTCTATTCTTTACTGTTGCCGTTAGTTTTCTTACCAGTGTTTCGTGTTGCTAATTCTTCCTGGCCAACTAAGGCAGTTGTTCATAAAAGTATGTAACCTGTTGAAAATGCTTTCCGTGATGCGTCAAGTTTTTGATCCAAATAGAAGAACTGGCTTCACATTTGTGTTGAAAATCTGAGTCTTGTTCTCTATGGTGAATACAGAAGATTTCCCAAGTGGTTTCAGATTGATGAAGGTGTACCTTGCATTTCCAATTCTAACTCTGACATGTTCATCCGTACTATAGTCTGTAGTTCATAAGATGCTGTCCAGATAAGTGAAGCAATTAACCTCTTTCAAATTTCTGCCGTTGATAGTGATTGGTGCTGGTTGTTGTTGGTTGGTTGGTTGGTTAGTTATCTTTATCGCCCCCATCTCCTATATGTCCACCTGAACTCCTGTACTCACTGTCTGTTTCTTCCGCCAATTTTCTGGTTTTTGCCTGTAAGTTTTCGAGTTTGTGTGACACTAAATATAAAATAAATCACCCGCGAAGTTCAGATCTTTAGAGTCTTACTGTCGATCCAACGTATTCTTGTCTTCTCACTCCCGTACAAAATCTGACACATAATTCAGTCCACCATAGTTAGGAATATCATCAGTGATAATAGGCCGCCTTGCCTTACTCTTGTCCTCTCCATAAAAGCTTCAGTGAGTTCTTCGTTATGGATCAGTCGACATTTGGCATTGTCACATAGCTAATAAATGAGGTTGATAAAGAGAATTGGTGCACTGCATTCCGTAGTGTTGCAGTAGTCTCAAAATTACTTCGAAGGCCTTTTCAAAATGGATGAAACTGAGGTAGAGGTTTGACTGATATTCTATGCTTCATTCGATGACGATGCGTAGAGTTGCAATTTGATCAGCACATGATTAGCCTTTCCTGAATCCAGCTTGTCCCGGGTGTGTCTAGTGCATCCTATACTCTCTCCAGGATGATGTGACTTTGTATTTTACTTGGCGTAGACAAGAGAATTATTCCACGCCAGTTCTTGCAGAGTGAGGTGTAAGTCGCCCTTCTTTGGTAGCTTGACAAGGTAGCCAGCCTCTCTTCCAATCGGCAGACACCTTTTCTTCCTTCCAAACCTTTTGCAATAATGGTGTCAGCATTCCTGCTGTGGTCTGTGGATCGGTTTTCAGTACTTCGGGGTGGGGGAATTCCGTCTGGTCCTGCTGCCTTCCCGACTGGAATTTAGCAACCTGATTACTTTCAAAACTTCTGCTTATGTTGAAGGATTGATGTCCACTGGCAGCGTGTGTGTGCATGCTGTTGGTGGTACCTCTAGGCGATTTGCAGGTGATGGTTACTTCAAGAGTCCTTTGAATTATTCAGCTTATTGTTCTCTTTGTCTCTCTTCTTTGGTAATAAGGTTCCTTAAACTAGTATGGCTCGATTAAACTAAATTAAATAAAAAAAGAAATCAATAAGTAGTTAAAAAACAACAAAACAATGGAGAGACAATATATATGAAAAAGAAAACAAGAAGCATTTCAGGAGTGAATCGATAATGTAATTCGGTAGCTTAGTGAATATTATATTTGAAGTGGGCGGCTGTTTGGTTATATGTAGTCCACACTGTAAACGCTACTAATCAATCAGAGTTTAAGAAAAAGTTATGTGTGCTATATACTAAACATGACAAAAAATAAGCATCGAACAAAGACTGAACTGATATTTGGATTATGTGGTAGAACGCTAATAATCTTATCACCGTATAATAGATACTTACTTGTCAAGGAGATATCTTTAATGCAATTCTATCCCCAGTATTGATTCCATGTTACAGGACATTAGTTCTGCCCCTAGCTTAACTGTCATCGACTACATTGCTAAATTCTTCGAGGACACCCAGCATTCCAGATCGATGTGGACTTGCTTCTATCTCTAAGGTTGCTGCCTATGGTGACGCGCAGCTAACAGTCTATTGACTACATCTCTCAGATCCTCTGAAAGGAAGATCAGACAAATCCAGTTTAATGCGAAGACGTTCTAAGTCAAACAGGCAACACCTAATATTAGGTCACATGTTATCGACATCACAGAATGCCAAACAGTGAATGCACGTAAACTATTGTATGGCAACAGGTAGTCTAACTCCATCAGTTACCTTATTAGTGCCTTCATCCGTTGCAGTTAATTCCTGTTTTTTGGAGAAAGATTTAGGGCTTTCTACCAGTTACAGAAGGAACCCTGTGCGGATAATAGAGGATTATGCCAGAATCGACGAAATTTACACCGTTTACCGACCCTTGAAGCATAAGTGCAGATTTCAAACATCGGGTAAAGAACGATACACTGAGAGTTGGCTCACTTGATCATCTTCTCATGTTATGACTATATCGCTAAGATTTTTGGTCAAATTTCTTGCAATAATGGCATCTTTCGCAAGGAATGTTCAATCCTGAGTGTGTCTGAGGTGATGGGATAGAATTCCCATTTCCTTGGCCGTTGCCGAAGAGCACTAACACATGATCTTCAGTTTACAGGCTCCAATAAGTTGGTGAAAGGAAATGGTCGGCACTGTCGAATTTCACGCATATAATACTTGATTCTACTCAGAGTTTTCTGTTGAGTATCTTCAACTATTTAATTCAAGATAAAAGCAAGTTATGTCTGATGTTCAAGCAATTTCGTTGAATTTGTATGTTGGATTTCTTACCAGTAGAAATCAAAAAACAGAATTACTCATCACTAACAGGCTTGTTTTCTCAAGTTATGTATTTCTTCCTGAATTCATTCATCAACTAAATATCTCAGTTGAAGTATCTATCCACTGACAGGGGCATAATCAAACTTTTCTATTGAAATACCTTGTAATATTATTCGTCCCTTGGGGAACCTCCATTTTGAGTCAGTTCTCTGTTGTCATCTTCAGCTGTTACCACAACTACATACAAGCCCTCATATCTTCCTAATACAACCTCCTTTATGTCACCCTCGATAACAAGCACAACTCGTCATTGCCCATTTGGATCCCAATCGAAAGTCCGACATGTAATACCGGTCAACGGCTCCTTCAGCAGGTGTGCGATCCATCTCCATTTTGTTTTCCATATTAGTTATACAGTAGGTTCTTGATAGATTTGTTCCCAGGGTTCCTTGCTGCTAATCTTTTCTACCCAGCCATCTGATTGATCTTCAGTATGCAGCGAAGGCAGTTGGTAATAAAAGTCTGTAGTGACCTGTGTTGAAATGCTTTACACAGCAGGTCTCTGAAACATACAGAACCACGGACTAACTTGACATCAGTTTTGAAAGCTCGAATTTCATTCCTTATACTGAATATGGCACATTTCCATATTGATTCCATCAGTAACTACTAATCAATTGGAGGATGCTTATAGCAACAAGTTTTCTCTATGCATTTCACTAAAAGTGTAAAAAGACATAATTTATCTTAGACGTGTAATGTGCATATTTCGGACATTTTGATTTCACGTGTATTTGTCAAATATATTTATCAACTAGTCTATATATATATATATTATATATATATATATATATGAAATAAATGAGAATGTTCCGAAATTATTGCCAGTTGAGGACTATATTATAACAGGGTTACAAATACGGATTAAAATATAATGGTAATAATAAACAGGGAGATCGGACAGAAACATAGTAGTATTATAATTACTAAGAAAATAGATATTTTGTCAAATCAAGGATTAAAAACATAGTAATAACAAAATAGGCCGGACCAGATGGAATACCCCCTGAAGGACTGAAAGCGGACCCAGAGACGACAGCAGACATGCTGACTCCATTATTGCAAAAGGTCTGGAAGGAGGGAAAGGTGCCTACTGACTGGAGGAAAGGTTACCTCGTGAAACTACCAAAGAAGGGAGACTTAGGCTTCACTCTGCAAGAACTGGCGAGGAATCATGCTCCTATCGACGCCAAATGAAATCCTGAGTCGCATCATCCTGTAGAGAATAAAGGACGCACTGGATGTAGAACTCCGACCAGAACAAGCTGGATTCAGGAAAGGCAAATCATGTACTGACCAAATTGCAACTCTACGCATCATCATCACAGAACAAAGCATGGAATGGCAATCAAACCTCCACCTCAACTTTATAGACTTTGAGAAGGCCTTCGACGGCGTTGATCGTGAAGCAATTTGGAAATTACTCGAGTACTATGGCGTACCACAAATATTCATCAACCTTATTCAACAACTGTACGACAACGGCACCTGCCAAGTGATCCACAACGGAAGACTCAGCGAGGAGTTTGGAGTAAACACAAGAGTCAGACAAGGGTGCTTATTTATCACCAATGATATTCCTAATTGTGGTGGACTGGATTATGCGTCAGACAGTGAGAAACGAGAAGACAGGGATATCCAGGACCGAAGTGAAGAACCTAGAAGACCTGGATTTCGCGGATGACTTATGTTTGATGTCACACACAATCGAAGACTTACAAGCGAAAACCGACAAACTGGTCGAAGAAGCCGCCAGCGAAGACAGGACTCCAGGTAAACATAGACAAGACGGAAGTTATGAAAATAACCAACCAACAACAGCAACAACATCCAACGTCGATCACCATCAACGAGAGGGATTTGAAAGAGGTTACTTCATTCACTTATCTAGGGAGCACTGTCTCAACTACAGGAGGAGCGGACGAGGATGTCAAATCGAGCGAGAATCGGGAAGGCGAGAAACACATTCATCAGCCTGAAATCAATCTGGATATCTTCGTAACTCAGCCACCATCAACAACAAATTCGAATTTTCAATACAAACGTAAAGTCAGTTTTTCTATACGGATAAGAAACTTGGCGGGTCACAAAGAATATTTCCAAAAGGCTGCAGACCCTTATTAACAACTGTCTTCGCTCAATACTGAAGATCAGATGGCCGGAAAGAATCACCAACAAGGAATTATGGGAACAAACAAAGCAAGAACCAATCGCCCAACAAATATGCAGGAGAAAGTGGAGATAGATCGGACACTCGTTGAGGAGACCGCTGGGTGACATCGCGCGTTAAGCCCTCGAGTGGAACCCGAAAGGGAAGCGGAGTGTGGGACGTCCAAGGGTGACATGGAGGAGATCGTGTGAAGAGGAGTTGAAAGAATATGGATTAACATGGATGCAGGCGAAAAGTATAGCAGAAGACAGAAGAAAATGGAGACGTGCAGTTGAAGCCCTATGTTCCACTAGGAACCCAAGGGAGCAATAATAATAACAACAAAATAGACAGGCAGTAGAGCAATAGGCACTCATTTGAATGATAACCTACTAGAGTTGTTTGCCTTGTTCCTTATGCATTAAGTTCAACCATTCAAAATGCAGAATGAAGTCAAATAAACCATTTGTTGATTGAAGTTAGAGCCAAGCTGTTGCATAAGGCTTAAACTGATGTTAGAAATTCGGATCCAGTTACTAGTGCTAAGCAGGTGTGAAGAATCCAAACCTATCACAGTATAATAAATACCTCTGGCTACGGTCGATGTACCTCGCTTCACAAAAGCAGGTGAACTAATAGATGCACATGGAGGCGGTCAGACGGGGGAACTTATCTTTTACAAAGATAGAGAACAATTTGCGGCTGGTGAACGTCATTTGTAATTTTGCTGCAAAAACGTCTTACTGACTGCTTCGGAGATAAGGTCCCACGTGCATATTGGCCGTAGCCAGAGGATGCCTTGCACACGGATACGAGAACATGTTACAGCATAATAAATACCTGTCATAGTTATTTTCTATACCTTAGCTGACTTTTACATTCTCATCTGTGATTCCAACTGTAGTTAAAACGATACTGCCCATTATTAGAGAAAGACAATTATCTTTAGATTCCTCCCGTTCATGGTGCATGGTGCCTATTGGTTTGGGTATTTTCATCAGCTCTGTCTTCTTTATGTTCACTTGAAGTGCTGTCTTCACTGTCTCTTCTTCCAACTTGTTTGTCTTCATCGCTAGATCTTCAAATTTGTGACACTCGAGAGGTGAATCATCTGCAAAGTCTACAACACCAAGGATATTTTCACCAGTTCAAAGTATGTCCATCTTCTAACTCTCCCCAGTCCGTTACATGATACAGTCCAGCCTTGTTTTACTCTTGTCTTCCCTTCAAACGCATGACTGTTACTAAAAAATAGTTGTAAAATGAGTTTTATAAATGTTTGCAACACCGCGTAGTGTTGAATCACTTACCAGATTATGATGTATTCAGTGCTCACCAATATTAACCAGTTTATGAGAGCCCACATTCTAGACAATACATAAAACAATTAATTTTCTTCATGAATTTTGATAAAACTACAAAAAAGACTCAATTTATCTTCAAAATGCAATAAAATGTGTTCGCCTGTGGCACAGCGGTAGAATGCTCACCAACCACACCTCATGTGGTCCGCTGTTCAATCCCTGGACACAGACACACTCCTTTACCTCGATAAACCAGCAGTGAGACTGGTAAAGAAGGGAAAGTTGGGTATGAGGCTAGCAACCTCATCCCTAAAAGTGAATACCACTGCTGCCGAAAGTTCAAGCCCCTAGCTTGAAGTCCTATGATCCACTGGGAATGGAAAGGAATAAAAGAAATGTAATACAATAGCGCATTTACACATTTCAGACTTTCCGCTTATACGTTGACTTGTCAGATATACGCTTATATAAGAATTAACGACGTATAAAAAGGTCAACAGTGGGTCAAACTACCTATTTTGACGTCAAAATCACAGACAAAAAAGAGGTGAGAGAAGAAAACGGAGTGAATATATTATGAAGTAAAATAATCCTTATTGAATTGAATTTTTTATCATTTTCCCGTCGATTGTTTGGACCGAAGTGCTCGGTCTCAGGTTGACATGTCGGCTTCTTGTGCAGATGCTGAGACGATGTCTGGGCATTTAATTAGTATACAATTGGTGGATGGTGGCTAGAAGTGGAATCCAGGATGCGCATTTCGTCCTATTTGGGACTCGTCAGCTGGATGTACCTGCATTTCTCAGTGAGTGATGACGTTCCCACTGAGGCTCGAACCCAGTGGGAACGTCATCACTCACTGAGAAATGCAGGTACATCCAGCTGACGAGTCCCAAATAGGACGAAATGCGCATCCTGGATTCCACTTCTAGCCACCATCCACCACTTGTAAAATAATCCTTATTACGATAAAGGTTTTTTTGTATTTCCCAATGGATGACAAAACAAAACGACATTGTTGTTTTTACTGATGTTTCTTTATTTAATCCTAACAGCTTTATCAAAGTATTGTTAAACTAGAATTTACAAAGTCTCAGCTTATATATAACAACTTAATCATCGTTCCTCAGCACGGAGTCATTTTTCGATGTCACTTCAGCCAATTGGTAAAGATAACAAAACCAGGTGTAGATGACTGCTGGATTTGATAAGTGTGTAAAATTATTTAAAAAACAGCTTGTGTTTACATAATGAAATTGCTTATCACATTCATGTTGATTTAGCCACTTCATGGGGGAGGGAGGTGTGGTAACCAGGCAAAGGTTAAGTTAAATCAACAGATTTGTTACCGTGATAGTAGGAGTGGTTGGATGATTTTCTTTTGTATGCATAATTCTGGTTCTTCCAAATTAAATGGCTAGGACTTCTGCAATGCAAAGAAGACGGAAACGTAATGTCCTTGGCAGGTTGTTCTTCACTTTGTAGATTACTTTGGAGTAGGCGTTTGTTGAGATGGAATCATCAGTGGTGACGAGATGTTCGATTATTGCACTCCTTATACGTCCACTACTTCCTTTCTGCAGCCACGCTGGATAGTGTTCTTTGAACCTTTTTGACAGGATGCGCGTCGAACTACCGATGTACCTGGCTCCACAGCAACGGGTGAATTGATATATGCACACAGAGGTGGTCAGGTGTGAGATCTTGTCCTTTAGGCTTCTGTAGATCAGCTGGCAACTGAAGAACACTGCTCTCAATGTTGTCGCAAAGAAAGTTCTTCTTAAAGAAGCAGAAATTCTCCTCCTAAGGACATCACTGAGTAGGTCACCTTTGAAGTCGAGGTTCATATAAAGTATCTTTTTCGACAGGGATGGTGTCTCTTGCCTTTGGATTTTCTGTTTGATGTTTTGTCGATAAATCTTGATGGATAGCCGTTTTGTATGAAGATTTCTTTCAGGAAGTGTAGTTCTTCTTCCAGGGTACCAGAGCTGCAGATGCGTTGGACGCGAGTAGCAAGAGATCTAATTAGGTTTCTTTTTCCACTGATTGGTACCTAGCTGTAGAAGCTTGTCAGTTGGTCGTTTCATGTGGATTTCCTATGGATGAACCTTCTTAAAGTTCCGTCAACTCTCCTTGTAAGTTCAACATCAAAAAAAGGGATTTTAGATTCGTTTTCAATTTCAAGATTGAACTTTGTAGATGACTGGCGTTTGTTGAATATTTGTAGTAACTGATTAAGATCGTGACCATCATCACAGATAATGAAGATGTCGTCCATATATCTAGCATACAATTAGAAATACATATATACAACACAATTAGAAATTATTAATAGTTGATTTGAGTGGGCTGTTCTCGAGGTTTGCCGTGAAGCAGTCTGCTAGCAATGGGCCTAGTGGAGATCCCATTGCGATCCCATCTTTTTGTCTCTAAATAACATCGTTGAATGTGAATTGTACATTAAGTGTACATCTCAGTAGTAGTTCTTTTAAACGAGTCGTCGACAATCCGACGTTCAGCTGGTTTTATGTTCTATAGCCCTAACAAAAACAGAGATCGACTGGTCTCCCCTATGTACGTGTGACCACACAATCATTCAAATTCATAAATACAGCGTGATATGACACCATCGTTCAAATATCGTGAAGGTTTACAAGACAACATGGATTTTATTTTCCCTACTAAAATGAGCTTAGCTGTTGAGTTCCACTATAAGTTTTTGTTTAGTGGCGATTGGACTGATGACCATTCTTGAACAGTAAAGATAAACTTCATCTCGGGAGGTGAATCAGACTACTGGTTGACCCTTTGTTTAAATTTTCAATAGTGTTTAGGGAATTTCCAGGTGTAGCTTTCATTATTATCTAATAATATTTTACTAAGATTTCCCATTTGTTTTTCAATGTTATCCTCAGTACACATGTGTTGAATATATTTCAATAAATACCCAACTAATATTTTTTTACATGAGTGGACAGGCAGTATTTTATTCCTTTCCGTTCCCAGTGGATCATAGGACTTCAAGCTAGGGGCTTGAACTTTCGGCAGCAGTGGTATTCATTTTTAGGGATGAGGTTGCTAGCCTCATACCCAACTTTCCCTTCTTTACCAGTCTCACTGCTGGTTTATCGAGGTAAAGGAGTGTGTCTGTGTCCAGGGATTGAACAGCGGACCACATGAGGTGTGGTTGGTGAGCATTCTACCGCTGTGTCACCGACTCATGGAAAAGAGATTCAGATGCCTTCTGAGATTCGAACCCGCATCACTCAGTGCTGCGGTCAGAGACATTACCAGTGAACTGTTTGGGCTCAGGTGCTATAGTTCCATAGATATGGGCTTCCTGGAAGACAAAATACTCAACACAGTTAAAAAATAAATAAGTCTTACTAGTTGCAATATACTGTTGTAACTCATCATTAGTTTTTATGTAAGAGTAGGATTTGACAACTTTGGTAGAATATAATTTCATATTAAGTAAGTTTATTTGATGTATAACACACAGGGGGACGGTATCTATGACTGGATGACGTTTCGAGAACAATTTATGGCTCAGAAACATATCAAGGTACTCACATGACTTCATGACTTGCTTTACATAGCCTACTCTCTGCTCTTTTTTATCACAATTTTCAGTATATTTGCTATAGGCGTTGCGTCACTGAAATTACACCCCTCTGGTGTTGATTCGATGAACAAAGATTCAGTGGTCAGTCTGTTCTTCCTTTACTTGAGTAGATTATCCTTTTAATACTCCCGCTATAACTCAACCTACTATCATGTGATAATCTGAGGGTCAATCTTTTGCAGTGATCGCGCTTTTTCAACTCAACAAGGACAATCATTCTAACTCTAGCTACATTTGCTTGAGGATTATAAGATTTGTAGGAATTTCGGATTTATTTCAGATATTAGATTTTTTGCTTACAGGATTTTATCATGAGCTGACATCGGTGAGAGAACCATTGGACAACCAGCAGGGAGTACTGGACATATATTTTTTCCTAGTGTGAGACCCTGCCTCAACAGTACACACCCACCGCCAGAGTTCAAACCCACGACCTTCTGGTTACAAGGCTAGTGAGCACGTAGACCATTAAACCACTGAGACCCGATCCAATGGCCAGCTCATGAATTTAAACTTCTGCCAATTCACGACATAACGTGACCACTAGCCAATGTCAAGAACCACCATCAGTAAGAAGGATCATCTGAAACCATGGATCACTGGAGAGCTGTTTCATCTTCTTTCAGGGCTCTTCAGTATTTTGCACCCACAAAATCTACAGAGGTCGAACGCTTGACTTTCAGGTTATGATATCAAGCTCGCTGACCATTCAGCCACTTAGGCGGGAATTCAGTGATTCCTGAATTGTAATTGTGTCAGCTCATGATTTGGCACTGACGTTACCAATAACTTTCATGAGCATTCACTTCAGGAAATTCATCTAGTAGCCGTCGCTGAGTTGGTGATTGATATCCAGACTATAGGACTTCTAGTGCCTGACGAAAATTTAACGATTTTATGGTTGTATGCTGTGATATTCTAATTCATGACGACCTATTACTTTCATCTATGTAATTGATTTCATAGTCATTAAATGTTGAGATATATTATGGTCAGTTGTATTATATTATTTTTCTTAATTAGCCCTTAATCGAAAAAAGTCTATTTCTAAGTGAGTTGTTTGGTCGTTTGGATTGCATACCATCCTAATTCCAGTCTTATCAGAAATCCTACTTAGAGCAGCATCATTGAGACCTTGAATTCCTTATTATTTATTTAGTTCTCATACTAATGGACCCAGTATAGATCCTATTGGAATCTTATCTTTTTTTCTGTAAGTAGTATTACTGCATGTGAATTCTACACTAACAGTACAGCTCAGCATCAGTTTTTTCAAATACGCTGTGAGAATTCCAATGTTCAATTAGTTATCTATATATTTACATATATAAATCAGACATTTCTAGTAAGTTATTAAGTAAGTTAAGTCGAAAGATATCACACTTTTTTAGTAGCATTCATATCTTGCATGCAGTCGATGAACAGGATATTCTATTGCAAAATGGTTGACTGATATTCTGGAATCGGTAAGGAACATCTATGCACGCATACGTCTCATGACACTTACTGGTTCATCGATTGCATACAAGATGTGAATGTTACTAATAAAACTATGCTTTCACTCTACACTGAATCACTTTTTAATAAAGTTACATTTACGCCAAGTGTCTGATTTATGTGTACATATACAGATGATAACCAGTTAAATATTGGAATATCAACAACGTATTTGAAAGAAATGCTACTGAGGTGTACTTGTGAAGTTAGAAGATAAGAGACTCAATAAAGAGATGTTTGTTAGGAATTTGGGTATCTATATATAGCCAAATTACGTACACCTTATCTTCAAATCACCACTTGCACAGATCTTCCGTGTCGTGCTACTTCTGACCTTCCTTCATATTGTGTTTTCTTTGTATTCTATTCACGTCTTCCATGTTTCCGCACAACGCTGAATCACTTCCTTTCTTTGAAGTCAAATCAATCTCTCCATTATTGGATGTTTTTGTGCCAACTATTGTCTCTTTAAATACTACTGATAAAATTTGTCAGTAGAGCATTCCACACACTTCTAGTGTACAATTCATCTTCAAATTCAGAATTATTGATGTACTAACCGCACAAAAACATCTGGTTTTTAATTATACTGCTATGGAAAACCACAATGAATGAATCAATGAATGGATGAATGTAATTCATTAAAACTGTCATAGTTGAGTGTGGAATGTTGTAAAGTGACTGTAGTTTGTTAATTATCTTAGTTATTTGTAACTATATATAATGTCCTTTGATTCCTAGAGGAACATAGGGCTTCAGCTCCGCATCTCTATTGCCTTCTGTTTTCTGCCAACTTTTTCACTCCGCTCCAAGTCTGCCCCCATGCTTTTATCTCCTCTTCACATCACCTCCTCCAAGTCACCCCACCCTCACACTGACGACCAACTCGCCGCTTCCCTTTCGGGTTTCACTCGAGCAATGGCTTCTCTAGTGATGTCACTCACTTGATGGTTTCCTCAGAGTATGACCTAGCCAATCCATCTCCATTTCTTCCTGCCTATTTGCCTCACAATCGGTTCCTGATGTGTTGGTTCGCTCATTGCCAGAGATCACTGTTGCTGATCTTTTCTGGCCGGCCATCTGATCTTGAGTATTGAACGAAGACAACTGTTAATCAAGGTCTATAGTTTGTTTGAGATGCTCTTTATGACGCGCTGGCCAAGTCTCTAATCCGTATAATGAGTAGCACTGAGTGACCTCACATTGGAGTTGAAAATCCGGATCTTATTTTTGATGGTGAGTGCTGTTGACCTCCACACAGACTTGAGAGTAATGGAAGTTTGTCTTGCTTTTCCAATTCTTGCTTTGATATCCTCGTCAGTTCCACTGGCCTGTAGTTGAAACGATGCTTCCCAGGTAGGTAGGTGAAGGAGGTTGTTTCTTTCAGGTTCCTCCCATTTATGGCTGACTGTCGTCTGTTGTTGTTGTTGCTGTTGATGTTGGCCAAGAATCTTTATCACCTCTGTTTTATCTATGTTCACTTGAAGTCCTGTCTTCTGTGGATGCTTCTTCTGCCAGCTTGTTGCTTTTCACTTGCATATCTTCCAGTTTGTGGGAAATCGGGCATATATCATCGGCGAAGTCCAGATCCTCCAAGTCTCTTTTTGTGAGTCCATTTTATGCCTGTTTCCTCGGTGCCCGCCTCTATCTGTCGCATTATCCAGTCTACTGCAATCAGGAAAATCATTGGCGATAGTAGACAGCCTTGTCGCACTCCCGTCCTCACTTCGAAAGCTTCCGTAAGTTTCCCGTTGTGAATTACTTGGCATGCAGCATTGTCATATAACTGTTAGATGAGATGTATAATTGTCGATGGGACCCCGTAGTAGCGAAGTAGTTGCCAAATCACCTCTCGGTAGACGCTGTCGAAAGCCTTTTCAAAGTCGATGAAGTTGAGGTGGAGAGGTGACTAACATTCCAAGCTTTGTTCAGTGATGATCCGTAGAGTGGCGAATTGATCAATACATGACTTATTTCTCCTGAATCCAACCTGTTCCGGTCGAAGTTTTTCATCCAGTTTGGCTTGTTTGATTCTCTCCAGGATGATGCGGCTTAGTATTTTGCTTAGGATGGACGGTGTGGGAATTGAATCATTGGTGTGAATGCATAAAATAATAATAACAATAATAATAGTAGTATGAAATGTAATTAAAACTGAAATTATAGGATGAGTAGACAAATCGAATAAAACAAAAAACGTTGCGTAATATTGTGTGAAATTTAATAGCAGAGAATTTAACGTTGTAAAAAGAATCGATCTAGAATGACAGGTCGAACAAGTGAAATAATACCGGGGACAGTTCAAAGTAAAAATAATAATGGTAACAATTCACTTAATAAAGGAAGAGTATACAAATTGAATAGACAAAATGAAAAGAAAATTGGTAAAGCTAAAATATGATTGGGGATTACCATACTTTAGCACAGAGGGATTAAGACCATGAAAGTTGAAAGGGTTGAACGAACTTTTTCTGTACACAGAGATCTGGCTTTTCTGTTTCGATAGCCAAAGCTTCAGCAATACAGATGAGTCGAGTACATAGGGATTTCGGTAAATTACTTTTTGCCTTGTAGATGACTTTAAAGGCGGAGGCTATCGAGATGGGTGGGTGATCATTATCGACCAGATGTTCAATGATCGCGCTTCTTTTTGCTCCACTTCCACCTCTTCGAACCGTGCAGGATATTATTCTCGCCCCCTCTTGTATTATAAACACACACACAGACACACAATTAACACACAATCTTATGATTATTTCTTGCTTGCTCATACATCAGTTGGTAGTTTAGTTAACATTTTTATACTTCACTTGAATTGGACATAGAGTGTCCTGTTTGATGAATGTTACCTTCATTCCACCTAATTATTTGACAGACACTTTGACCACCAATTTCAATTATACCCAAAAACTGTTGGCACTGGAAATGATTTAGTATAGACAGTAGTGAGGACACTTGAATATATTGTAATTTCACCTCTTGAAATAAGTGATCCTTCACTTTCTGTATAGGCAATATATCTAGGTAGTTGAATAGTTAAATTTCGTCTACACAACAAATAACGTATTGATTTTTTTGACCTCACATATTATTTAGGAACAATTATTCTGTCTGGTCGCCATATTGATTACATAATCAATCATCCTACAATAAAAATATAACTTAAGATATTTGGATTTGTAGGAATTTAACAGGTTTTATGATCGATATCGATTGTCACGAATGAAGCCAATTAAAATTAGGAGCAGGTGGACAGGTATTTCACTCGACACTGAGAATTCATTTATTATTATTCCCTTGGTTTCCGAGTGTACCCTGTTCCCTGTCATGCGTTTTAGGTGGTTCTATGATTGCCCGTAAACTTTCGTCTCCTGCTCACACGATCTCCTCCATGCTACACTCGGAACCGCGTCCAACTCATCGTTTCCTATTTGGGTTCCCCTAAGCCAATGGCCTGACGAGTGATATCACCCACAGGTCTCTTCACAGTATTTCCAATCGATATTTGTTAGGCAACACGTTCCTTCCCACTGTCCCTTGTCACTAATACTTTCTCCATGGCCATCTGTTCTTCAATATGGAGTCTGCTAAGGCAGCTGGTGATAAACTTATATACTTGCCTGTTCGTATCTCCATTGTTGACGTGATCACCAAGTCTCTGAACCATATACAAGCATTAATTTCAAATTAGTGTTAAATTCCCAAATCTTGCTTACTAGGACGGGTGCATTAGAGTACCACACTAATTTCAGTGTAATGAAAGTCGGTCTTGCTTCTCCTATCTTAAATGACTTCGGCATCCTCATCTGTCCTGATACCTGTGGTTAAAAAGATACTGACTACATACGTGAAAGAGGTGACTCCATTTAGATCTCTCTCGTTGACTGTGTTTGGCGCTTGTTGATGATGATGATGATGATGGTTTGTTATCTGCATGACCTCTGTCTTCTCTATGTTCACTTGAAGTCCTGGCCTGGCTGCTAGCCTCTTCTGTCCACTTGGTGATCTGTAGATACGATCGACTTAGAATTAGAAGGCCTTCTTACAACTCCCTTAAATAATGGATAGACAGTTTATTGACAGAAACATAGAGAAAGAAATAGTCCTTAGCCAAACCACAGTACCGAAGAAGTCAATGTTTATGAGTTTGACTTTGAAAGGTGACAGCATTTCTGAAGTAATTAAAAGTCGTTTATCTAAATGTATTAAACGGTGTTTTCATGCAGCTGACTTATATTTAGTATTTACCAGCCGAAATATGATTTGACAAGGATAAATTACTGCTTATGTCCACCTTTGCGTGCATATACTCATTCACATGCTCCTGTGGAACTGATTACACTGGATGTTGTAAGCGTTATCTCCGTGAACGCGTAACCGAACAGTATCCGGTTTGGTTAATGAATGGTGAGAAAAAGGCAACAAAGTCTTTAACCTGTGAACACCTTCTAGAGTCAGGTCATTCAGCCTCACGTGATTTATCCTTTACAGTCATTTACAGGACCAAATCCGATCACTCCAAAAGCTTACGTTTTCTCCACTCATGCATAGCTGAAGCTCTAGCCATACATGGATAAAAATCTAAATTATGTATTCAAAAACATTTTGTTTAACCCCTTTCTTTACCTTGATCATAGTAATGTTTTTTTACATTTTATTCAATTTTACCACTTGAATTCATTCCACTTCAATTCACCTTCTCCGTCTTCACTGTAATCATCATCACACTGTTAATTCTCTAAACAACACCTGACCTACAATTTTAAAAATCTTTATACCAGTTCACTTATTTAATAATCTTGAGAAGTTTTGTAATTCATCCACGTCAACTCTACCCCCTCAGTACATCATTTTAATTGTCATTATTCTTATCATACGTGCAATATTGACTGAGCAATATCTAGTGCCACTTAATGCCTCTATTTTCCGTAATATAAATACTACTGTACCAGTTACCTTGAAAGGGAAGTCGTTAAAAACGAAACAGTATTTCTTCGCTGAACAAATCAAAACTGTATTTCTCCTTATTGTTGGGTTTTCGATTGTAGGCCCCCGAGTTTGTATGAAATTTGAAATAAATCATTTGCAAACTTAAGATTTTACAGTGTGACTCCTGATCAGTCCAACGTATACCTATCTTCACACTCCTCACAGTCTGCTGCATGATTCCGTCTATTATAATCAGGAATATCTTCAGTGATAATAGGCAGGCAGTCTTATCCTACTCTTGTTTTCATTTTAAAAGCATTGATGAACTTTGCATTGTTAATCATGTGGTATGTTCAAGTTACGTGTAAAATCCAGATTATAAGATTTGTTTGAGATACGACATTTATACTAGTGGATATAACAACGATGCATGTTAGATTGAAAACCTATAAATATGAGGTGCTAGGAATAAATGCCGTCGATAGAACATTCAATGCGGCGCGTTAATGAAACACACAGTCCAGTGATGTCAGCATACTCGACAGATGAAGAAAGCTAGAATATGCAAAGCAGGATGAAGAGTGTTATAACAAATAAGGCCCAATCGACAGTGAAACATCAGGGAAACATATACAGGAGACTGATATTAGAATAATAATTACAACGGATAAAACTAATTTTAATACAACAAATGAGATACATAATAGCAAAACACATTTGTAGATAGAGTAAGAATTATTTATTTAGCCAAATGATGTACAGTGAAGTTAAAGGTATTCACAGTATGCTTCTTCTTTCTTCCTTCTATGCTTATCTTCATTTCTTCTCTTTTCAAATTAGTTGATCATTTGACTGTTCAAGCTTCGTGCAGAAGACATCATACTTAATATACTGCTTATAGGTTCTCTTCAGTAGCACATGCCACAGTTTTATAACAGCAAACAATTGTAGATTCGAGATAACGATATAGTTAGTGAATTTTGAGCTTACCCTCCTTATTGCCGATAAGTGATGGTATTAGATTAATCCAGTTAGTGATGAGAACATTATTCAAGAAGTGATCAAGTGAATGGCGATGAGATTTGTAGCATGTGATCACTCACATGCTTGCTACTTATTATGAAGATTTTACTCCATATTAAATCCATTTGTCCGATATTGCGCCATCCTCAGTTTTATCAGTATTCACAAGGTAACCGCAATTTCTAGCGTTGATATGGCTGCCATGAACAGATTTCATTGTAATACTAATGCAGGGGAATATGTATGGCCATTATAATAAAGGTTTTTCTTATTTCCCAATGAATGAAAAACAAAACGATGTTGTTTTTACTGACGTTCGCTAGTTAATGCCGCCAATAGCTTTGTCAAAATATTATTAAACCGGAATTTACAAAATCTCAGCATATATATGACAAAGAGTCAAGGGGTGAGAAAAAATATAGACTTTGTTCAACTTAAAAGGACATATTGAAAGTCAAAATAACAATGAAGACCACTAAAACCAAATATCAAAGGTAATAGTATATCTGTTATTATATCAAAACAAAGTTTACTAACTTGATCATCGTTCGTTAGTCTGGAGTCATTTTTGGTTGTCATACCGTTAAAAGGATATGTATGGTCATTTTTTACACTTGTTGTTATGACTACTATTAAGTAGTATAATGCGTATATCGAAAAATATATTTGTGGGTACCACATATTTCCATCATTTTTTGTCTGTTATCATAATATGCTACGTGTTACTTTGTTTTTGGGATCATTCTACAAGAAATTCAACTCATCAGCCATCAAATTCACATGGTAGAAAGAGTTTCAAGTGGAAGTCTTCTCCCTGAATGTTCCTACAAGAAGATCAGATGTTAATATAAAAGGAATTTTACATAGGATAAGTACATGAAGAGGAGGATACATCCATTTCCATAGCTTTGTTCACCTTCAGCCCAAAAGAAATTTTGTGGAGACATTCAGCTGTAGGGTGAAAGCTATATGTTTGGGCTATGTGACTGAGGATGAGCTTAAGACTTCATACAATACCCTAAGTGAAAATAACTATCCAACAAAGCTTCAAAAGTCCTAAAGTAAAGCTGTTCACCTGTGAAAAAGAATCACCCTATATATGGTTTCAGATCAAAAGTGACATACCAAGTGGAGCAGTAATCATCATCACGCAAACTAACCATCCAGCTCGGAGAACAAAACCACATCAAAGTAATCATCATGCTAAGAAAATCATTTACAAGATATTCTAATGCCAGTTAATCTCCGCTGATGTTTTCTAGTTGACTTCTTATGATTCCGATAATAATAAAATTATGATCGCAGAGAAGGAAATTTTCTTTTCGACGAAGTTATCAACTGAGTTGTACATTCGTGCATTTGTAGCAAATAAGTGGAAAAGTTCCAGAACTATTTCCGGCCAAAGGTCATATTAATATAATTACGGAGTGTAATAAACACGGATATCGGATACAAAATATAGTAAGGTAGATAGGCTGTAGTATTATCCTAGAAATATTTCAGGTCAAAGGTCAGATTTGTAAAGTTATGTAATATATGAGTAAGAAAGTTTCAGAATAACTTCCGGTCAAAGGTCAAATTAATAAAATTACATTAGGAATTAAAATGCCGTAAACTCAAACAAAATAGCATCATGCTTACCGAGAAGAGTGACATATTGTGTAACTGAGGGTAAGAAATGTAGAAATGACAAAATAGACAGGGTGGTGTGGATAAAAAATCTAATGGAATCATAACTAATGTGACGAGTAATTGTTTATGAGATCAGGCATAAAATATGTAGAAATAATAAAATGACAAAATAGACACGAAGTTCGGATATGAAAATATGGCAGTGTAAATAGGGATTAAGAAAAACTTGAAATAACATGAATAAACAGGAAGTTTGGCTAAGAAAGGCAATGGGATGGTAGTTACCAAAAGAATTACCTGTTTATGATGACCGTGGTAGGGATAAGGGTTGAATGTATTTCTTTAGGATACACAGCCTGGGTTTGAGCCTTTGGATAGCTAGTGCCTCGGGTATGCCCAGATGTCATAATTATACTCCTTTTGATAGGTTTGATCGAATCTTGTATATTACTTTGAAGGATTTTTTGAATGACGCTAAATGTCCTGAATTGACCAGATGTTCTGTCACTGAACTGTATAAGCGTTTTCGTTCTCTTTTTACTAGCCAGCCTGGATAGTGTTCACGAGCGCGTTTTTCAAGTTGGTGCATGGTATGGCCGATGTACTTAACTCCGCAAGAGCAAGTAATCTGGTATATACACGTTGAAGTGGCCCAAAGCGACAGCTTGTCTTTCATGTTTTGTCTGAACAGTTTTTTGCAGGGAAACGTCAGTCGTAGGCTCACAACGAAGTTTTTTTGATGTGTTTGTGTTCTCTGAGCTGGATGGTTAATTTGCGAAGCTTTCATCACCCTACTGGGTGACATCTTCAGTGCATACTTCAATTTGAAGTGAGCTTTTAGATTTCTCCATGAGTTTATTAATCATCTCTCCCGGTCGGTGACCTTGGACGTGATTGGTTGTTTCTGTATGTTTTCACATCTTCTACGTTACTTGTATTGGAACTGATTGTTTCTTTGGCTTGAACTTTGACCCTTTTGTGTGTGAGGTTTCTGTCTTATCGGTTGATAAATTTTGTCTATCTCGATGTGTGTATTGATTGATGATTCACTGGAATCCCAAGCGGGCTTCTTAAAATTCTCTAGCATTCTTGTTATTTCCTCTGTCTAATATGTGAAAGTTGTCCCAATCGACAACCTCCACGACACATTTAATTTCGTCGATTTAATTAAAAATGTCAACCTCACAGATAAAAAAAATATGGTCTCCTTAGACGTCGTCTCTCTCTCTTCACCAATGTTCCACTCACAGAAACCCTATGTTTCCTTTGTGATTTCATCCAATCCAACAGTACAGATATCGGCATACCGATCTATTATCTAAAGGAGCTGTTACTTCGTTGTACCTTCAACGTCTACTTTAGATTCAACGACAAAATCATCAGGCAAAGAGATGGCATAGCTGTGGGCTGTCTACTGGGACCCTTCGTGGCAGACTGTTTTATGGTCAGCCTCCAAGTGGAGAGACCACTGCTACACCATCTATTTGCCTGTAGAATTTTTTTCTCTGGAACGCCCACCACTGTAACCAAATCAAAGTGTAGTAAAAACCAGTTCGATACTAAGGCATAAACAGACTATCCTGTTAGCGTAAAAGAATCCTTTTCTCTAGAATACTGAGTACCGAATAAACTGTCTAAATACACCAACTGCTAAATTCTCTAAGTAAAAGAAGCTATAGTAATTCGCTTAAGACAAAAGAAACAAGTTCATTCAGGTTGACATTTGGTGGAATTTATAAATTCATAAACACTCGATTACGTCATACCTTGTTAGACATGATTTCGCATCCTGCGTGTAAGAATTCCCTCTATTGCTTAATAATGATTACGCCTATGCGAATAAATCTATCATTTCATTAATTTAGCCTTGGTTATTCACTCACGAATACATTATCACGCACCCATATGAAGTTTGTAATCATTCTGAATATAATTCAATGTGAACATTAATCATGAGTATCCATTACTGCATATTCGTTGTTATTCATGACCATTTACTTTTGATAAATGATGTTCACTTTGGTGTTACATTTATGCACATTATCATGTGCCTATATTTTGAACTGTAGTATCTATTAACTGCTTAGATTATAAGATTTGTAGGAATTTTGGATTAATTTCAATTTGCTTCAGATTAGACCACGGATTAATATCAGTTAGAGAACCACTAAAAACCACCAGGGAGTACTGGACAGTTGTTTCATCTTAGTGCTTGGGACTCGTCAGCAGTACTCATTCACTGGGTTTCGAACCCAGGACCTTCCTGTTACAAATCAAGCTCGTATCGCATTCAATGACCTAAAAATTTCCAGGTTTCGATGTGTACTACCGAAGAGTCCCGAACTAGGACGAAACAGCTGTTCTCTGACTGATATCTATCCATGACGGAACTATAAATAATTCAGTTCCCTACAGAAAATTATTTTCAACTGTTAGATTTTCGTGATGAACCAACATCAGCTAGAGAGATCATTGACCCCCTCCCCCCTCTAGAGAGCACTGAGCAGTTGTTTCGCTGTATTTCTGGGACTCCTTAACAATGAGAAACCACCACCTCCAGGTCACGAGACCAAACTCGTTGACTTTTCAGACACTTCAGCTGTAATTCAGTAGTCTATGAATTCTAATTTTGTCAACTCATGATAAAGCACTGGGATCACCAATGCCCTCGATGAGAATCCGGTTCACTTTGACATGGGGGGGGGCACCACTGGTTACATCTTCTCAGCAAATCTTACAACTCGAATATCAGTTGTCAGCTCTTCAGTGGCTATTGGGTGGACTTCCTTAGGCTGCAGTGGGAAATCGTGACTAGTAGGGTTCACCATATCAAGGTGAATTGGATTCACATCGAAGGCAATCTATCGCACGACTTGACAAAGTTCATATTCACAAGTCAATGGATTCTAACCCAACTGCATGAATGGTCATCGAGCTCAGTCTCATAATATTAAAGTTCCGAGTTCAACCCCATTTGAAGTCGTAGGTTTCCACTGATGGAGAGTGCCAGAATATATGAAGAAAGAGCTGTCCAGTCCTTCTTGGTTTCCAGTGATTTCTGTGAGTGTTGCAGGTTCGTGACCAAGATCTAGCAATTGATATTAACCTACTTATTCGCATATACTCACTGTTATTTAGAAACATCACTGTTGTCAATAATGATTTATTCTTTAACTATTATTGACGTGTAACAATATAATCTGATGAAGAATTTATCCGAAAGCGTAGTCTTAGTTCATTAATAAATATTTTGAAAAATGAATCACAATTAGTTGACTGAATTTGCAAGTAAAATTATTTTATTTTTCCAAAATCTATGACGCAGTACTGAATAGAAAGCCCACTCATATTGGAAGCTTACTTTGATTCTATTCTATCATCACAGAATAACTTAATACACACTATGATTCATGAAAAACTCCAGAATTAAGGAAAGGCCTTTTACTTGACGATTAAGTTTCATTTCAATGTGAATGCCGTCATGATTCAAAATTAGTTAGAGAGAGAGAGATCACTGGAAACGACTAAACACCAAGTCTGATCTTTTTGTTCTACTGTATAAATAACTGAGACTTCCTTGAGTGACTCACAGTCACAAAATGCTCCAAACACAGCAAAAGGACGATTATTCTTCGACAAATATATGGTTCTATTAATCATGAATAACATCAAAAACTAAAAGTTACCTCAACAGCCTCGTTAGGCAGCTATACACATAACAGGACGTCCTAAGTATAAAACGAGTACTGTAGAACAAAATAAATTATTCAGAATTTAAACGTAAGAAGGTGGGATCAAAAACTCTGTCAGCAAGTATCTCACACCGGACAATTCCCGAAGATATTTCAAGGTCAGAATGACATTGACTCACTCATTAAAGATAAGATTTTATTTTGATAAATCACACAGTCTTGTTATACAGTAAATGATATTAACTGATGACCACGTTTCCAGCACAAACTATTGCCGCTCATAATTATATCAAGTCACTCCTACAACTTTTTTCCTTCATTTATATACATGAGTGAAATTGATGATGATTAGACATTTGAATAAAAATCACTATAGGATAAATCAATAATATTAGTGTTAGCCATCCAGTACAATCAGATGGGAAATAAGACGAGTGCTTTCATAATAATAATAAGCAACTTGTTAGATTCTTATGATGTACGTAAACTGAAATAGAATTTTAAGATTATTTATTATCCTCCTCTGATTTGATTGGTGATATTAGTATCTTCCATGCATCTCTCTGATATTTGCATTGAGTCATTTCTGTTGCATGTGTTGGGTGTAGACTGGATGAACCAGGCAGGATTCAGTAATCAATCTCTGACTCTCTCCACCTACTTATATTACTTTTTGGAATTTCGACTCTGTCCCACCCTATTGTGTGGTTATGTGTTAATGCATGCAGTGCGATTGCTGAGCTTTCTTCTAAATTACTTATCTTCGTGGGATCAATCATTCCAGCCTTAGCTAGATTCTTACTTTCTGATTATCTCACTACTCCTGTCTGATCTACTAGTTTGACTGACTTATGTAGTTCACTTAACTCACAATCATTCCGAGGTATTTTGTAAATTATATTATTTTGTTTAATTGGATGCACCGACAGGATCCTTTAGCCTACAGAGCTTGTTGTACCTGAGTGAGTTTGTAGGTTTGAATGCCACCCTAATTCCTGCTTTATCGAGAATCCTACGTAGGGCCTAAGATGTCCCCTCCTTATATGGTATATTCTCCTATTTATGTTATTACTGATAGTTTCAGCATTATTTTTATTTTGCCTTTGACCTTTTTTGATATTTCTAATGAATTTTATAGGACAGTTATTCAACACCAACCAGCTGTTCTTCTATCTGTTTCATTTCATGGTTTATGTCGTTTTTGTGCTACTTAGTGCTATTGCTCGGTTCGTTAAACCTTTAATTAAGCCAGCCTTTACAGACAACGGATGAGATGAATTAAAGTGAATGTCTAATCATGACAACATAAATAAAAGAATATAAAGCATGTTATACCACATAAGGAGGGGACATCTTAGGCCCTACGTAGGATTCTCGATAAAGCAGGAATTAGGGTGGCATTCAAACCTACAAACTCACTCAGGTACGACAAGCTCTGTAGGCTAAAGGATCCTGTCGGTGCATCCAATTAAACAAAATAATATAATTTACAAAATACCTCGGAATGATTGTGAGTTAAGTGAACTACATAAGTCAGTCAAACTAGTAGATCAGACAGGAGTAGTGAGATAATCAGAAAGTAAGAATCTAGCTAAGGCTGGAATGATTGATCCCACGAAGATAAGTAATTTAGAAGAAAGCTCAGCAATCGCACTGCATGCATTAACACATAACCACACAATAGGGTGGGACAGAGTCGAAATTCCAAAAAGTAATATAAGTAGGTGGAGAGAGTCAGAGATTGATTACTGAATCCTGCCTGGTTCATCCAGTCTACACCCAACACATGCAACAGAAATGACTCAATGCAAATATCAGAGAGATGCATGGAAGATACTAATATCACCAATCAAATCAGAGGAGGATAATAAATAATCTTAAAATTCTATTTCAGTTTACGTACATCATAAGAATCTAACAAGTTGCTTATTATTATTATGAAAGCACTCGTCTTATTTCCCATCTGATTGTACTGGATGGCTAACACTAATATTATTGATTTATCCTATAGTGATTTTTATTCAAATGTCTAATCATCATCAATTTCACTCATGTATATAAATGAAGGAAAAAAGTTGTAGGAGTGACTTGATATAATTATGAGCGGCAATAGTTTGTGCTGGAAACGTGGTCATCAGTTAATATTACTGTATAACAAGACTGTGTGATTTATCAAAATAAAATCTCACCTATAACGGTGTTATACTCTACCGCCACAGTGCCTTACTCAAACAAAATCACTGTTGTATAACAAAACATTATCAATACCATTATCACACAACCATAAAGAGATGCATTAAAATCAGAGGCTAAACAGGAACAAAGGCAAATAATAATGATGAAGTAAGGTATTTGACATGCAGATGTCAGAAAAATTGATATACAGTCTAGGAGGAAATTGGGATAATAATTACATAGTTACATGGAGGATTTCATCATGAGCTGACATTAGTTAGAGAACCACTGGAAAATCAACTGGGAGTACTGGACAACTGTTTCGTCCTAGTTTGGGACTCCTCAGCAATGCGCACCCACCGGGTTCGAACCCAGGACCTTCTGGTTACAAGGCGAGCTCGTAGATCATTGGGCCACTGAGACCAGATTAAATGGTTCTTGAATTCTAACTTCTACCAATTCACGACATAGTGCGACCATTTCGCAATGTCTTCTTTGATGAGTTACTGCCTCATCGTGTCGTCCAGTACTCCCAGGTTTTCCAGTGGTTCTCTCATTGATATCAGCTCATGATTAAATCCTCCATGCAATCAAACAAAACCCCTTTAAAACCAATACTTGAAAATTGCAAAGTTAGTTGAAGCATCCAAATAAGTATAAATATTGTCGTTAATTAGTTCATGGGGTATTTCGCGAAAACAATTATTCTATTACACGGGTAATAGCATATGTTAATCAACAAGTGAACTCCATTCCTTTTGATCTCACAGTAAAAAACTTCTCTTTTTAAATTCACTACAAATCTATAATCCATTTTTCACACACTTTTTTAAAATCTCACACCAGCTGAAGTTCACTAATATTTAAAACGTCTATTATTGTACTTTCTACTCTGTGATAAATTTGCATAAATTTCAATTCAAAGCGTGTAGTGATAATGATATACGTATTAGATCTTGATCTCTAATGAATTTTGGTTTGTTGTTTTTTTTTTCAATGTGTTTTAAACCTGATTACTTTTCGACTTACACATGAGATCAGTATAAAAGTATAACGTCGGTATGACGTATGACAAGAATAATTCTTCATTTCTCTGGCTGATTCGATAACCTTCTCGATATGTTGACTATGTTTATACATTTATACAAAGTGTGATCAAGATTTGACGGAATCTTAGGCAGGCTGATTCAAACTTGGGCTACCAAAACACTTTCATCTCTCTATGGCATATATTTTATCTTATTAGGTTTGCTTTAACCGATTTAGATACGACCTCTAATGGCATTACCTACTCTGGTGTGTATTTGAAATGTTTATAAGGTTCTGATTTGCATGTTCCTACTAAACTTGAGGAATGGTCAGATTGTGGGTGGCGATGTGTTCCAGGACGTGAGATAAGTGTTCTTCAGTTATGTCGTTGGGTATCGAAATTTACTTCTGAACATGTTATAGTTGATTGGAGGATTTCATCAGTTTGAGAACCATAGGGAAACCTGCAGGGAGTACCAGACAGGTCAGATCTGATGCTCACTGGTGATTGGCCCTATTCAAACAGTTACCTGGGGTTCTAGTGGGAGGCCGTAACCAGTAGGCTGCAGCAGGTTGATGGTAAAGTAGTAACTCATCGAAAAAAAAACATTGGGAAGTAGTCTCACTATGTCAGAATTTAGAATCCATGAAGCGACCATTGGATAGAGCAGGTCCCAGTGGCTTAGTGGTCTACGAGCTGGCCGGTTTTGTGACCAGAAGGTCTTTGGTCGGAATCCTGACGGTGCGTGAGTACTGACGAGGAGTCTCAAAATAGGACGCAACACCTGTCCAGTACACCCTGTGGCTGGTTTTCAATGGTTCTCTAAATGATGTCAGCTCATGAGGAAATCCTTCAACCAAACAAATAAAATCCCTACAAAATTAAACCAATACTTGAAAATCTTACAATTGACTTTCAACTAGATGTGGTGGATTTTTTGAAGGAGACAGAGCAGAAATGTGATGATGGAATGGTTTGTGCTTCAGGGGGGAGACCCTTGTGTCACAGGATATCCTGTCAATTAATGTTTTACTTGAAGATATCGTTGGAAAGGGAAAATATCATGCAATGAACTACTCTGTGAATTGCATAGATTTTACTAATACTGTCCAGAATAAAGATGTTATTAATATTAAAACGGGGTGTCGAGCGAAAAGTAGACCTGTGTAAAAATTACATTTGTATAATGCTCAGCGAAAGTTAAATGAATAATTCCAACGTTTGAAGATAAAATAATGGTAAGCTCTGTGGTTTGCTCAGTATTCATGAATATTCTGATTAAAGATTCTTTAAGTATTATTTAAAATTTACTTCATTCAGACAGTGAACTGAGTGTTTGATGTTTTTAAAAGCCAGATGAAATTATGAAGTCAGTGGAACTATGTATATACTCCAAGCTATCAACATTTAGAGGAGTTCTTTACTGTCAATCAGAAGGCAATGCTGTGACATCACCAGTGTCTCAGCTAGTCACCAGTCTGTTTATCCACTCATTAGAGACAAATGCAGTTATGCGATACTCTAGTGCTTCAGGAGTATGATTATGGTAAGTGGATGATACCTTCGTCATAATCAGACGCAGCATGTTGAATGAACTCTTTCACTTAATAAACAATATTTCAGAAACCATCAAGTTTTCCAAAGAGGTTGAATCCGACAAGAATGATTTGGCGTTCTTGGACTGCTTAGTAAAAAGAAAACTAGATGGAAAATTTAAATTAAACATTTTCAGAAAGCTGACAAATTCGGAAAGATACCTAGACTACTATTCAGTACACGCCTTTACTACCAAAGTAACTGTGGCTATAAATCTGATTAACACAGGCAAATATCTAGTTACTGAGGTGGAAGAAACCAAAATGGAATTAAATTTGATTCAGTCTATTCTTGAATCAAATAATTAACCAAAAGCCTTTATTAAAAGATATTTGCAAAAGTAAAGATGAGGATGCATCAAAAACTGTCTCAAAGATTTTGAGTTAGTACTGTGGTGATTCCATTTCTCAAAGAAACATCAGGGGAAATAAAACGAGTTCCTAGGAGTTATACCATAAAAGTGAATTTTCATGCGAGGAACACCTCACGCTCATCAACAGTGAAGGTTAAGAATAAAATAGAAGAGGACAACCAATAGAATTGAATGTGCCAGATCATTTGTGAGGGTTGTGACGAGGTATATGTAGCAGAAACTTCCAGATAGGTAATGTAAGAGTGAAGGATCATAAACAAAGTCTAAAGGTAGTTCCAAAGACCTCTGAAGATTTAAAGAAGCTAGAAAACAAGTCAGCAATCATACTACACTCGATAGAAAGGGGATACAAGACGGACTCAGCCCTTAAAAGGACCGATATTATGTTGAAAGGTTTTGGTTCGTATAAAGAAAGACTGACTGCAGAAGCCCTAGATAAATGGGTGAATCCCAAAAGTTTAAATAGGTGTGACTGTGTGATGTTAGCCTATACATGGCAAATCTTAATTAATGAAGAAAATGGATACGTACCACTTATGTCATGCTTAATCTAAAAGTGGCATTCAAACCCACAAACTCAATTAGAAACAAGCTTTGTCGGTTAAAGGATCCTGTGGAGCCATTAAAACAAAACAATTTGCTTTATTTAACACCCTGTCTGCAATGATTGTCAGGTCAAATACATAGGTCAAACTAGTAGAACACCGGCAGTCGGACCAGCCGAGCATAAAAACCTAGCAAAATCAAGATTAGTTGACACAAATAAGATAAGAAATATAGAGAATAGTTCAGCTATATCACTCACTACATGCAGTTACACACAACCATACAATAGGCTGGATGGGATAGGATGACAGTTTTCAAATCTAATGTAACAGCTGGGTGGAGGGAGAGATTGATAACAGTATAAGCTTTGTTTATCGAATCAATTGCAAATACATGTAACAGGAATGATTCAACACCTGTCCACCAGGACATCTCGAAAATTCTACTCTCCTGACGACGACAAATAGGAGAAAATAAAGAAACCCATAAAACTCAAGTTTCGAAGTCGTGTGATTATAATTGATATGATTATGAACAATAAATTGTGTTCGAAACGTCATCCAGTAAATAATACTGTTTCACATCTAATACATCTAATAAACCAACTAATATGGAATTATTTACTACCACAGTGCCCAAGTTTTACACATATATTAATATGCTTAATCTATTTTCCCTAATTCTTTATCTTTTCATGGAAATGCTCACAAATGATGCACTATTGTTCTATCATGCACATACAAATTACTGTGTTTCACATACACATATTTCTCATATTCAGTTATCCCCGTGACCATGACCTTAATTCGAAAATGGTCACTAATGTCTAATGCAAAAGTACATACTGTTTACAGTGTATAACAAAAATAGACTAATGAGAGTAAGTCTGTGGTCAAATTTTGATCACACACAGGCATGCAATTTTGTTTATTTTCTTTTGATGTCTGTTCATAGCTTACATGAATGAACAAGGATTTTAAAGACAAGACATCGGAAACGTTGAAATTAGTTATCTCAATTTCTCTCAGATTTGTACAGATATAATCTTTGCATACGTTGATACATTTACCACAAAGTTTTGCCATTCAAGAACACCGTGGTGAAATGCTACCAAACTATTGTAGATAACGCTATGTGTTCATTATACAAAGGTATTTGTATTTCCCAATGAATGAAAAACAAAACGATGTTGTTGGTTTAACTGACGTTTCTCTATTTAATGCCGCCAATAGCTTTCCCAGAGTATTATTAAACCGGAATTCACAAAATCTCAGCATATATATAACAAAGAGTTAAGGGGTGAGAACCGACATACAACCTAGTTAAATACTTACTCTCGGTACTACAACCACTACAAAAGGACACTCAAAATATTGCAAGAAACTCATATGATTTCAAATCTCAAATGAAACACCGAGAAACTGATAAAGAAGACAGTGTGGTAAGCTATGATATTAATTCATTATATACTAGTATCCCTATTACCGAAAGTCTTGATATCATTTCCAGTCTACTAGAATCAGATACAACGCTATCACAAAGATGTCCACTGGACACCAGTGAAATAATTAAGAGCTTAAAACTCTGTCTAGAAAGTAATTATTTTACATTTAAAGGGAGTTTATATAGACAGACAAATGGTGTTGCTATGGGTTTACCAGTTTCCCCAATAGACGCCGACCTTTTCATGAATAGATTCGAAAATAACATCCTTTCAAGCATACTCACTACTAAAATATGGTTAAGATATGTGGATGATACCTTTGTAGTACTATAACGAGATCTACACAATTCATTCCTGAAGAAAATAAACTGTGTATCTCCCAGAATCCAGTTCACTTCAGAAGCAGAATCAGACGTCGGTGAACTATTATTTCTAGACTGCCTCGTTAAGAGAAAGAAAAACGGACATTTTAGTATGTGTATATTCAGGAAGAAAACCCACTCCAATAAATATTTAGACTTCAAATCATCACATCCCGTCAGCGAAAAGATTTCAGTTGTTTCAAGTCTTCTTAGACGAGCACACTCCCTGATTGACAACTGATGAAAAAGAAAAAGTTGAAGAAGAAATATCAAACATTACTGAAACTCTCAAGCACAACAACTACCCGAAGAACTTCATCAACAAAATCAACACAGACACTAAGTATGGTCAAAAGCGCATTCCGAAAACATGGACCTCAACAGTCGTCGTTCCATATAGAACAGAGACGTCAGAGGATATCAGAAGAGTACTCAATAAGCTCGAAATTAGAGTTTTCTTCAAAACATCAGACACACTACAAAACAACCTTGTCCATATAAAAGACAAAATCCCTGAAGACTCTCTATCTAATTGTGTCTATAAAATAAAATGCTTTGAATACGATGCGATCTACATCGGACAAACATATGGAGAAATCAAAATCAGAAGAAATGAACACCGTAGAGCATCTCTTCGACCACCGAGAAATAAATCCAGTTGAACTAGAAAGCTTCCAAATCATCAGCCGTAGGTCTACACGCCATAGAATCAGGCCACAAAATTGATTTTGACAATATTGAAATAATCCAGAAAAACTTTAGAAATCACAAAGAACGTCTAATATCAGAAGCACTCCATATCAAGTGGAATCCAAATTGTCTGAACAGAAATGATGGACTAAAACAGAATCTGACATGGTTACAACACCTCACTCCCCTCCCCAACGAAGTGACGAAATCAACACAGATGTGATCAGCAAGTTCACTGTATAAACACACATTGATTTTATAACGTTACACACTAATCAAATCCTACAATCTACACTTGGTTTTGTTATCTCTACCAACTGACCAACCTGGCAACGAAAAATGACCCGAGAGAGACGAACGATGATCAAGTTAGTAAACTTTGCTTTGATATCATAACAGATGTACTATTACCTTTGTATTTGGTTTAGTGATCTTCATTGTTATTTTGACTTTCAATATGTCCCTTTACCTTGACCTAAGTCTGTTTTCTCACCGCTTAACTCTTTGTCATATATGTGCTGAGATTTTGTGAATTCCGGTTTAATAATGCTTTGAGAAAGCTATTAGCAGCAACATTAAATAGCGAAACGTCAGTTAAACCAACAACATCGTTTTGTTTTCCATTCATTGGGAAATACAAACAACTTTATTATAACGAATATCATATACCCAATGCCCAAATTTTTTCAAACAGTTAAAAGTGAACTTGGTTTAGACATATATGACGTTATAATAAAGATTTTTGTATTTCCCAATGAATGATAAACAAAACGATATTGTTTTTACTGACGTTTCGCTATTTAATGTTAATAATATTATCAAAGTATTATTCATATATGACGTTATGTGTTGTTACTCGGCGACCAGCGTTGCAATGGTCACCACAAGAATTTTAAGTACTTACTTTAGAAATGTGTATATATAGCAAAATAAAAAACCTGAAACGCCCAGAGATGACGTCTCTCTACATACAGCACTGAATAATGTGCTTCTGATTTCCGAAAAGACATCAGTTACTTCAAGTTATATGACAATAGTTAATAAAAAAAAAGCCTAGCTGAAGGGCTTCCTGCCAGCTATCTAATAATAATTATCATACATGCATTGTACCGGTTAGTTTCCTAACTTGCTAACCATAATGCAAACTCGACCAAGAGAATTCACTCATGTCTACTTAGGATTAAGCATATGACAATAGTTACACCTCAGTGACTAATCCGCAAGCAGAGTATCCATTGGTTCCTAACGGTTCATTTAATGATATCGAATCACTGTTGATTACTGAATTTCATTGCATAGTTAAGAATTCTTAGCTGATCGCTTAGTTACAAATCAGTAGGCAATAATACTCATTATCGATCACAATATTAACTTAATTCCAGACCTTAGAAACAGCCAACCCCATTTGGCTCATCAATCTATACTCATCCAATGTGACTGGAAGCACTGTCACGATCTAGTCTCACTTGACAACCCACAGGGGAAAACCAACAAATTAGCAGCAAGAGGAGCGAAGACAGAACTTCAAGTGAAAATACAGAAAGGCAAGGTGGTGAAGATAACCAACTATCATCAACAACAAGCACCAGACACCATCAACAGGAAAAGTTTAAAGGAAGTTTTCTCTTTCACTTATCTGCTACACTCCTCCTAAAGAAAAGGACTGAAGTTTTCAACACTCATGTGAAATCGGCGTTTGTATATGGTTTAGAGGCTTGGTGAATGCGTCTCTGAAGGCGTTTCGAACAGGACAGTGCTGACCTTTATCACCAGCTGCCTTCGCGAACTTCATACTGAAGATCAGATGACCAAGTAGGAAGCATTAGCAACAAGGAACAACTTACTAGGCAACAGATATGCGCAGAGGAAGGTGAAGATGGACTGGATATAGTATGAAGGGACATTTGGATGATATCATGCCTCAGGCCCTCGAGTTGGAAACGACGAGTTGGGTGTGACTCCAAGGGTGACATCGAGGAGATGGTGTGAGGAGGAAATGAAAGCTAATGATCACTTGTGGAGCCAGCTAAAACGGCCCACAGAGAACAGGGAGGAATGGGTGTTTACTACTAAAGCCTGAGGTTTCACTCGGAATGCAAGAAATAATAACACTTATATGTGACAGTAAGACGAATAGATGAATATAGTTTTAAGAGCATATGCCTTCTTTAAAAGATCAGTGCTTTTGAAATTACTTTGGAAATTTTTCCCAATACACATTGAAACGAGAGAAGAAACATTCTCTTGAAAAGAAAATTTACTTTTCTGCTTACTTATATAGTTAACTATGGCTAGGGGTGGCGCTATGTCGTGAATTGGCAGAAGTTAGAATTCATGGGCTGGAGATTGTATCGGTTCACAGTGGCCTAATGGTATACGAGCTCACGTTGTAACCAGAAGGTCCTGGGTTCGACCCCCCTCCCCCAGTGGGTGCGTACTGTGAAGAGTCCAAAACTAGGATGAAACAGCTGTCCGGTACTCCCAGGTTTTCCAATGGTTCTCTAACCTATGTCAGCTCATGATGAAATCCTGTAATCAATCAACCAAATTCCTACAAACTAACACTTGAATTCAAATCACTTTGTATTTATTTATATAATGCAAAATCTTCATGATCTATTTACATCTTAAAACTGTCTTGTGTAATCCGTATAATTTTGACGTTTCTCCCCTGGATAATAACCAAGAAAACCCAGGGGATCTGATTTGAACGAAATCAGGTAATGTTGTTTTAACAAGAACAAAAGCTTCAAACAAGTTTAACGCTAAGTATGAAGAGCAACAAAGTGGGCATATCCACAACATCCACCTGAGACACAAATCTTCTCTATTACAACAGTGTAATCTTTGTTAACATGAGGCGTTTTTAACCCCCGAATGTCTGTGATAAATAGCTCTGATTGGTAGTAGTATGAAGTTAGCATTGAATACAAATACCGACAGTTTCATCTATGTAGATACGACTTTATTTCAAAGGGATATATATGCATGCATGACAGTTGGGACTAAGTCAGAATTATCGTTCATCATAACTATTTTTTTTTCGTATTCTAAATTTCTCCCTTGTGATATTTATCCCAAAACAAAATTTCCTTTCCCCTGAGGATATATTTACATTTTATCTATCATTGATGACAATTCATGCCGTTCAGCGTGTATAATACTTGTGACAATTATTTTTGTTGGCGATTTACTCACTAGTGGATAGTAGGATAAGTCAAGCATGACAGATGATTTAAATAATGGTAATTATTAGAATCTGTACGTCGTTGTATCATTAGAATGACAATATAGGATGACTCATCCATAGCCTTCCATACGTATGTATTTTGAAATGTATACTATAAGCAGTTTATAGCTGCTGTCGACATTTTACAGAGTGTAAGAGAATGAATGATTGTTAAATTTTTAGGAAGTTGCATAAGTAAAGCCATCTAATGTTAAATATTGAAATAAGAAATTACTAAATATCGTATACCCAAATAACTAAAGAGATACCGGTGTGCATCGGTAGCACAGCGGTAGAACGCTTGCCAACCACGCCTCATATGGTTCGAGGAGGTTTGATCTTCGGCCACAAATGCACTCCTTTACCTCGCTAAGCGAGTAATATGACTGGAAAAGACGGAAGGTTAGGCATGAGGCTAGCAACCCCATCCTGTAAAAATAAACACCGCTGCTACTTCTAGTTTAAAGCCCTATGTTCCACTGGGAACGTGAATGAGATGGAAACATCCTGTAACGGCCAAAATCGTTACCATGGCGCCGAACCACTTAGAATAGCAGCCACATTGTAAACTTGACCAGCAGAATTCAGTCTGTACTAAACAAAGTACCAGACGTATGACATTGGTTGCTGCCTAGTATCCAATTAAAGTAAAAAACATTTTAAAACTCCTACGTAAAATCAAATTATTCTTCATTTCCTTGTGTTCATCATGATTACAACTTGTTCATTAGATTATTTGTCTTATTACATAACTCTAACAACCTTATATAACTCCACATATGTACTGATTACTGCTAAAACTTGATCCTGTCACACTTGGTCGATACTGGACATCGCATCGACGCCAACACAGCTCCCAGGGTTATATACCGAATTCCGAAGTCGTTATTGCGTACAGTTTGCCTTCGTCTCCTACATATAGTTGAAGCTGTTGCAATAAGATCGACTAAACTGGAACTTTGTACCCGAAAGGATCACACCCAGACGCTGTTCCTACCCTAACCAAACTTGGATTAATGATACTTTTTCTGAGCAATAGTGCTCCTTACCCTTAAACCTAGGGGGTTTTTTCTTTGCTTATCACACATTCTATCCATTTTAAGGAATTTTCCATTTATGCTATCCGGACTTATTATTAGTGATATTATCTCTTTCATTATAATAAAGGTTTTTGTATTTCCCAATGAATGAAAAACAAAACGATATTGTTGAAGTGAATTTTTGATTCTCCCGTCGATTGATTGGACCGAAGTGCTCGGTCTCAGGTTGACATGTCAGCTTCTTGTGCAGATGCTTCGACGATGTCTGGGCATTTAATTAGTATACAATAAGTGGATGGTCCAATCAATCGACGGAAAATCAAAAATTCAATTCAATAATTAATATGACCCGTTGCACAAGAGGTGGCTCTCGTGCCCCAAGTGGTCTAGTGGATAACGCTTTGGTGTTTGAAACTATGGACACTGGGTTCGAGCCTCGGTGGTAACATCATCACTCACTGAGAAATGCAGGTACATCCAGATGACGAGTCCCAAATAGGACGAAATGTGCATCCTGGATTCCACTGCTAGCCACCATCCACTGATTGTATAATACCTATTGATTCATATTTAAAAATAAGAGATGTACTTTTACATAAACATACAATTCTATTTATTTATTTATTATACATATTGATAACTGTTGCATGACTCATGACTGGACAAAATTTTAAAAAACAAGATGTGTCCCTTTATATATAAACTTTGTTATGTTAATTTCGATTAATTTCCCTGAAGAAGTTCGGACCAGATTGCCGAACGAAACGTTGGAATTAATCATTTCAATTTTGAATAAAGAGGATGTTCGGTATCAGACAAGATAACTGTAGCTAACTGCTTGCAAGAGTGAAAATGCCTCCATTATGGATAAAAATTGAAAATTTTGATTTTATCAAAATAAAATTTTATCCATAATGGAGTTATACTCTACCACTGTACCCAAGTTTTATCCCTATAGTGAAAATGCCTATCGACGACAGTGTCAGTCAGTTGAATCAAAAGTATACTACTAACCCTCTTTACAGCCTTCAAAGTTCTGCGTAATACGACATTCTTTCTTGGGAAGGCCAGGGAAGAATAAGTGAGAACAATAGAGAATAATGAGTGGAATATACGGATTAGTAGAGGTTGAGTTGTACTAGCAGAAAGTCTCAACTTCTTTACGTAATATGTCAAACGAAATGTTTTCTTTGAAATCAACAAGATATGAGACGACCAACAAATGTCCGAAGAGAAACTGATGCCAAGATAAGAGAAAATCGATTTACTCCCTATCGCAGTGCCATCGATATCAGTCCATGCATGTCTTGTACGTGTCTGAAACTAAAATCATCAGTGTGAATTTTAGAGGGATTTATTTGAAGACCGTTTGAGTGCGATCATTGGTTAACCTCACATTGGGAATTATTCATCCAATGCAGAAATGACTGAGATAGGAGTTTTCAGATCCTGGAGAAAGTACGGCACCTTGGGTCACACTAGCTTCCGCAAGCAAAGAAGTGGAGTGTTTCTCCTTTAAAACACTATACTGTTTCCTACCTGAAAAATAGGGATACATCCATCTTATGACCCAGATCTGAATGCATGCTGAATTCAGCTTGCTTAGTAAAAGTGCCGTGGGAATGAAGTCAAAAGCACCAGTGTAGTCTGGAAAGGAGGATCGATCAAACTTCGAACCTTTATTGAGACTCGAAGCGATATTATGGTGGAGTACATTGGCAACGTCGGTGGCACAGTGGATAGGACTCTCGCCGACCATGCACATGATCCACGGTTCAATCCCCTGCCGACGAGCACCTGATATCTATGGTCGGCCTGGAAAATTTGGGCTACCGATATCCATGCTGAAAATTTCATACTCGTAACAAAAATACAGTGTGGAATCAAGCTGTAATCAAAAATAGAAAAAAATAAATTAACGAATTGCTTTTCATTAGTCTCGTGCCACATGCTATTTGGCTGAAGGAACACCCATTAGACTGGACAGAAACTCTGATTTCTTTTAACTGTGAAGTGACATCATTTTAAGTCTACATCAAGACAATGGCTCTTAGTGTTTGTTATGTTGACCTTCTTTGTGTAGGATATGACCTAAAAAAGTTACTGCCTAGACATGGGTGAGGTTATGGGCTTTAAAAAGACATTTCGTTTGACTGAAGGTCATCTGGCCTGCATGTGTGATAAGCTGAGTCAGCTGAATATTTTATCATTGGTTAATATATCTACTCTCTGATTGGGTAATAATTGTGCGTAAATGAACAATCGATTTATTAGAGTTGCCCTCTACGTCGTTTATGCTTCTGATTGGTCGGTTGTCTAGTTTAATTCTTTTCATTCTTAGACTCTTTACTGTAGAATTTATTTCTTTTCAACTGTTGTGTGGTTGTGGATCTTTTAACATAGTGGAATTATATTTTTATATACGACGATACGATATACCGTTTGGTGTCTACAGGTTAGCTAACAGATTTATTTATATGAGAAGGGGTTTTTAAGTGGCTTTTTGTTATGACCAATATCAATGATGATTATTTTTGAACCGTTTTATTTGTCTCTTAGTACTTTTAATGAAACACTTGTGTACACGGATAAAGCATGCTCTGGTGTCTATCGGTTTTGTACATGCAGTTGCTTTCTAGTCAACTGAAAGCAGATTTCATACAAACATGGAGAGAAATACCAGCTTTTCCTATTACATTGAGCTTTTAAGACCTTCGCGTAGTTCGACCTGCCATATTTAGGGTTTTGACAATTTTCTAATGATTCTGTTTATCTGTCACTGAGGTAGATAATATTTTTTTTATGAAGACTAAACACAACGTGAAAAATACGTGGTGTCTACAATTGAAATTACTAACCATACGAGGAATTTATGGTTTACCAATTTCCAAGAGTTAACTTGTAGATTTGCTTCAAGTTTGCCCATGAACTGATATCAGCATCGGACCTCGGTGGGTGCCTACCGTAGACGAGTCCTAGATATTAGGTCATAACAGCTGTCCAATACTTCGTGGTTTCCAATAATTCTGATGCTCGCCAGTAACTATCTAAATGAATAAGGTGCCTGGAGTCCTATTGAAAAGTTGTCACCAGTGGGATGTACCCAGTCAGCAGTAAGGACACATTTTCGCTGATGACTCTGGTTGATGGTAGCGCTAAAATCACAAATTGGTGAAAGTTAGCATTCATGGATAACTGGTTTTTAATGGTTCTCTAACTGATTCACATCCGTGGTTAAAACTTGAAACTTACTAATTGTTTTCGATGACCTAGCTCAGAATAAATCACCACAAGTCTGATGTAGGCCTGATTCTTTCTCGTCTTAGTGACGATGTCACATTTTGCATAGTTGAATCCTAAATATTAGATGGGGTTTTTATGAAAAGATTTTTACTTTCATCTTCCTGAATGGTAATTCTGGACTCTACTATGATTATACGTGTCTCTTATTTCTGTCCGAATTTATACAGAAGTTAGTTATGGCTTTCCCATTTTATAGTAATTATCCCCGGTAGTTAGCTAATGTATATGTATTTTATTTCAAGTGAAACTAGACTGTTCTCATTACTTACAAGCATACAAATTAAGGATATATGAATGTTGTACTGACTTCTATCGTGTATTTGTAGCAAATGGTGTAAGTATGTATGAACTTTTGTTTACTTGAGAAATTCGATATCCACTATCATTCTTTTGGATTTCGTATAAAATACTATCATTATTATGACAGATTTCTTGATATGAATTCGTTATAGTGTGGAAAACTGAGGTTTTAGATTTTACTGCATTATATCTATTTGCTTTTGATGAGTAGGATAGCAAACTAATAATGCTGTATTTGTCTTCAACTATTAATTTTCATAAAACACCTAGTGATTTTTTTGTAATTCGAATAAGTAGGTGTACTTAGACTAACCGTAATACTAGAAATGGATGAAGGATTTTTTTTTCCATGTACACTTCCCGTTTCTTCATCTGGATAGCTAGGGCTTCAGCAGTGCAAAGGATTGTCCTAGGTAGGTTACTTTTCACCTTGTTGATCACATTGAAGGAGGAGTTTGTTGAGACAGGCTAGCCACTGTCTACAAGGTGCCCGATTGTTGCACTTCTTATAGAACTGCTGCTTGGTTGTCTGTTAAGTACAAAAGTTACTCGGACCCCAAGCAGAAAAGCGGTGTAAATTGACATTAGCGTAAGTCTCACAAAGTACTATGACTGAATTATCATGTATAAGCTGAGAGTTTATAAATTCTGTTTCACCATTACTTTGATGAAGCTATTGGCATGATATGGCCAAACATCAGCAGTAGCAATCATTTTAACTTCCATTCATTGAGATATACAAAATTTTCTGTAATAGTGGAAATCATATGTGCGATACCAGAAGTTATTGTGAAGTCTAATTTTGTCACAAATTAAGTTACAGAATATCAAGATTTTAAAATGAGAATTAAGTTTGATTTCAGAAAGTGAATGGAATTGCATAACACTAACCAGTAACTAGTGTAGTGCGCCTGGTACTTCGTTTGGTGCAGACTGAGTTCTGTTGGTCAAGTTTGCAATGTGGCCACCATTCTAGGTGGCCCACCATCACCGTGCACTGTAAGTTGTTGGAGTAAATTGGCAGGAAGCCTTGCTTGACCTAGGTTTTTTGCTAGTTGGCACTCATCAGCGAGGTAAAGACATTGGCTATTGGTCGTGCTATGTTGTGAATTAGCAGAAGTTGAAATTGATGGATCGGATCCCAGTGGCTTAATAGTTTATGAGCTCGCCTTGCAACCAGAAGGTCTTCGGTTGAAGCCCAGTGGGTGTATACCGATGAAGAGTCCAGAATTAGGCCGAAACAACCGTCCAGTACTCTCAGATTTTCCATTGGTTCTCCAACCGATGTCAGCTTGCGACAAAATCCTGTAACCAATCAATCAAATCCCTACAAACCAATACTTGAAGATATTGGTTCAACTAGTTAGTCAAGAACCTGAATCCTATTCCGGCTAGTACATTATGAACAGTCTGCTAGCATCACTAGCAGCGGTGGTGAGGGGGTTCTTCACAAGAGTTTAAGGGTGAATGTGAACGTTTGCCGCTTACAACCGGACTAGTAGACATGTTGGTCTACTTAGGGAAACTAAAGAAAAACGCTAACTTGAAACCTATGGTATACACATAGGCTCTAGAGTCTGAAGGGGTAGAATTGTGTATGACATTATTTCGGTCACTGGAAACCATGGGAACACAACTCCACTGCCTTATAGATCAGATTTCAAGTCTGATTTGTCTGTTTTTCATAACTAAGGTAGTCTATGAGAAACCCTAGTCTCATAAATCATTGTTCTGTACATCAAATTATTTAACTGTTTGCTATGCAATTTTTTCTTCTATTATTTTGGTACTATTCTTCTTAGTCAGAAAATTCACGTACTATTTTTCATCTAGTTGTATTCTTTTTCCTTCTTCTTTGAAATATATTCTCAGGCAACTTGTGTGTTGTCTTGATTCACGGAGTTGTAATTTGTCTTCTTCTTCTTCTTTAGTTCGGCTATCTCCTACGGGAGGATGAACCGGCTTCATGAACATCTCGAATGTTTGTAAGAGAGTTGATGAAGTTTCATGGGAATTGGGTACGAGTGATGTCCCCAGCATCGCTCGGCCTTTTGTTTGAGAGTGCAGCTCTAGCCTTTACACAGCCAAGTGTGACCTACAAGGCAGTAGGAGTGGAGTAGGGAGTCCACTATCCATTGGCAGCCGGTGACTGGTTCATACGCCTTTTTGAATGGGGCCAGACATCCAGGGCATCCAATAAGCTCTTTGTCCATACGTCTGCCGGTGAACTCCAGTGAGCTTCATACGCCAGTCGTTGGAGGTTTGGAATCAGGGTTTAGCCATCTCCCCTAGACTGTCATCCAATGGACAGTCAACTCGGTGAAGAGCGCCGGGCATCCGCTTTTGCCCTCTCACTTCGGTGAAAAACACCTCCGCCACGTGACGGCAGTGAGTAGGACTTCCTCAGGAGAGGCTATGTAAGACGCACGGTCATATGGGAGCATTTCAAGAGGTGTACGGAGGGGTGGCTAGCCCGCAGCGCAAGACACCCACCCCCGACCATCCTGAGGCTTTGGAGGCAATTGTAATTTGTCAAGTGTAGATTGTCAGAAATTTTAAGCAGTACTGAAGTCAGAAATATTTTGTGTTGTTTTGACGAATGGATGTGTGTGTGTGTATGTGTATATCCAGGTTGAGCGTCAGTTGTTTGTTTTGTTTTTCTTCTGAAGATGATTCATTATTTTCCACTGATGATAAGTTACCAATTTTAATCATTTTTATGCAAGTATATAAAAAGTGCATTTTCCCAACTTGTTTTTCTATATCACGTTGACAAAATCAGTTCACAAAATTTCACTATGGATGTTGAAAATTATAAGTTATCCTTACAAATATGCATTTGGATGGGAGATTTTCTTCAGTTGTTGGATTTTCGTCCCGGACCAACATCGGTTACAGAGACCGGTGAAAACACAGGGGGTAGTGGACAGTTGTTTCATCCTATTTTGAGATTCTTCATCGAATCATGGACCTTCAGGTTACGAGACTACACTCGTCGATCATTCAGATACTTGGGATGGAATTCAATGACCCATGAATGCTAACTTTGTTAACTTGTGATATAGTTCAGCCCTCACCAATTCCTCCTGTGAGAATCCACTTCACCTCGACATGGTGGAGCCCACTGGTCACTACCTCCCAATGCAGCTTTAAGAAATCCATCCAGTAGCTATGAGTGAAGAACTGCACAAATCAATGTTGTTCTCGCTTTATTCAAATTTATCAAGGGGAATAAATGCATGAAGCTATGAGTGAGCTGGTGATTATTAGTAAGATTATTGGGAAAAAGCTTGACATTGACTCGTGTATCATAGGACTTCTGAAGTTAAGTACTGAGTGTTAGTTCATAAAGCCAATTCAGTCGATAAGTCTGTGAGCATCACCAAATTGACTGTGGTGCTTGTCACAAATATCATTTTAGTGTATTGATCGGTGGTGAATAGCACTGATTGAAGTAGGACTACGTTAGTGAGCTAACAGGGGCCACAAAATGTTTGTCATTGATGGTGGACCATCTAGCATAGTGGTCACATTGCAAACTCGACTGATAGAATTCAGTCTACAGCAAACAAAGGACAACCAAAGTATCCAGTACAGTCTTACAGGAAGTTATTTACGAGCCCAAATAGCTCAGCGATAACGTCTGTGACTTCAGCGCTCACTGAGTGACACGAGTTTGAATCACAAAAAGGACATGAATTCCTACAGGATTGCAGTTACGCCTTGCCGACTGGTGAGTGCTAACAAGCACGAAACCTGGGTGTAATGCTCCCTTCCGATTGCCCCCAACCATCTAATAACAACAATTCTGATCCATAAATTCTGTAACTATTTATCTTAGTTATAGAGATATGTGTATTTTGCATGGTTGGCGTCTTAGAAATCAGGAATCAGCAAATAAAGGTTCTAAACATCCATCTGAATAAAGCAGATGTTTCCACCCTTTCGCTATCAAAACACGTCAGCATTTTATTAGCCTTCAAATTTTGCTTATATACTCATTTCTTCTCATCTTATTTCTAGGCATTATTCTGTTTACTTTTCATTTCTTTACATAAACCGGTATACTAACGTTCAAAACTTCACTCTGATCTACTTTTCTTCCAATTTAATATGTCTGTGTAATTATTTAGAATAATGCTTGTTCTACTCTATTATCTGTACTGATCTTAACATGTTATGATAAGTTGGATAGTTGAGAAAATTAATTCACTTTCGTTTCCTGTCTTTGTGTTATTCAGCTTATGTTACACAAGGATGATTGTCATTCTTCATGAAAGTAGAGTTGTTGTTCTCACTTGCATTTTGTTGCAATCACTTTCACAGTTTCATTAAGTCAAATAGACCGGTGGTCAGTTCTGTGTTTAGATGTTCTGTACTTCTTAGTTCTTACCAGTTGACGAGTCCGAAATGGGGTGAAATGCGCATCCCTGATTCCACTGCTAGTCACCATCCACCAGTTAACTTCTTAAAAACATTAGTATTCAATATTATTATATCTAGTTTAAAATTGCTGTCATTCTGCATCCATTAAAAAGCGTACATCTGAGTAATATTATTATGATTCCTTTGGTTTCATAGGGAACATTGGGCTTCAACGGAATTTTTCCATTTCAGTCTGTTCTCTGTAGTCGTCGTTATCTGGTCCCACGATTTCCTATAGACTCTTATCTTCACGTCACACGATCTCCTGCATGGCATCCTCGACAAAAGTTGATGTGTTCACAATACCATGTTAAAAAGGTGTGAATGAAAGGTGAAATCTACATGTGAGGAGAAATTACCGACTGTAGTAGAATATATATTACATAATTTTCACTGCACAGTATTGTTGTGTTTAATTTGTAACGTTACAAGCCGCAATGACAAACAGCGCTTCAGAACTAGAATTGGAGTCTGATACGAGTTCTGTCGATGGAATAAAGGATTCACTGGTTACAAATGAACAATTCTTGCGTTGTATTGAATCATTAAGACAAGAAAATCGTGTCTTAAGAACTGAAGTGGAGACATTGAAATTAAAAGTTAAAGGACTGAATGACTTAAATGAGCAATTGCGTCGCAACAGTGTTAGTATACAAGCTAAAACAGAACAAGAAGAAGAATACATTAGTAATACATTATTAAAAAAGATCACAGAGTTGAAGAAAGAGAAAGAGTTATTGGCATTAAATTATGAACAAGAAGAAGAGTGTCTAACAAATGAACTTAGCCGTAAGTTCACCCAACTCAGAGAAGAAAAAGTTGCATTAGAAAGAAGTTTAGCACGTGAGCAAGAAAACCAGGTCAGCAAATTAATGAGGAGAATTGAAAAGCTGGAAGCTGATATGAATCAGAAACAAGATTGCTTAGATCGACTTCGTAGAGAAAAAATTGAATTAGAGAATTCTCTTGAGCAGGAACAAGAAGCTTTAGTGAACAGACTGTGGAAGAAAATAGAAAAGCTAGAATCAGAAAGGAGAATTTTGCGAGAAAAACTTGAAACTGTTGAAGCCCCCTTGCCAAATTTGTCATTATGCGAAACTCTTAACTCCAGTTCAGATGGTATTAGTTTACCTGGCAATTCAGCAATTCCTCGACCAACCAGTAGTGGGCCCGGAAGTTTGCGTAGCTCCTTCAGACAGCATGCCGATCCATTGCAAGCTTCACCTTCTGGTTCAGTTGCTGTCTCATTACCAACAGTCACCTTTCCTATTTCTCCTGGTAAAGTTTCTGTTTCATCTGCTGGTGAAGAAAAAGTTCCTCAGTCAAATCAAAGTTCATGCATTTTAAATGGCGATGTTTGCCAAAAGTCAAATGTATCAGAAAGTAATAGTGCACCCTTCCCATTACCACCACAAAGTTCTATGGATATTGACGCTTCAGACCCCAATGCAAGTGGTGCAACCAGTCCCAGTGGAAGTCTTAATTCTTTACCCGCTATTTCGAATCATCCTCATTCCTCAAGCTGTCTTTCAACAACATCTGTTAATAATGTACTTACGACTCAGAATCATTCTGCTTCTAACCAGACACAAGATACGACTCATAGTACTGCAGTTCATGTCATTTCAACCTCATATGTTAATCGCTTGCATGATGAAGTATGTCGTCTTCGTCAGCTACTTCGACGTTATGAAGCAGAGTCTACCTGTAAAATGCCTGAATATGAATCAGAAGAAAAGTCAGTTACTGAGGAAAATCGTCGTTTAAGGAAGCTACTTCAAGTTGAAAAAGAAAGGCGTGAAGCATTGTCCAGACAGTTGAGTGAAAGTGAATCAAGTTTAGAAATGGAAGATGAAAGGCAATTTAACGAAGCTACTCGTATCTCCCGTTTAAGAACAATTTCTGATTGTACACCACCATTTCTGCCTCATGTTCATAACAATACACCTTCATCTCTGTATGGTCCTGGTCATGCATTTGCTGTTGCAGTTGCTGCTAGCGTTAGTAGTTCGCGAGTTTGTCGCAAATGTGGTCAACCACTCAATTCTCCTTGTTCAGGTGATCCATCAGACGGTCGATCATTGTCTACATCACTTCATAATTCATCTTATGCAGGTAGTACGCGTAACTGTTCTGGCCGTTGCTGCTCTCCAATCAGCAATTTAAGTACCTCAGAAGTTCAAGGAATTCAAGCCTCAAACTCGCCATCAACACCAACGACATCCTCCATCAACAGTGATCGTTTTGTTAAGCCAATTTATCCAGCTGCTGCCAGTCCACAACAAAATGCATTCTTTTACAACAGAATGCCATCCTCTTTGTCCCCTGATAGTAATCGAAGTTCTGCATCGGAAAAACGATTCTCAACAATTGGGATCAGTTGCAAAGATATCCAAAAGCAATTAGATTTTGAAGATGGAGATGAAGAAGACGATGCTCGATGTGTCACACCTCCAAGCTGTCGAACTTAATAATATACAGTAGAGATATTGATAACTGTTTATTGTGTACAGCATTCTTATTAAAAAAAAACGAAGGATAACTTTTGTTTTGTCTCCTCGTAAGCGACACGCTGAGCACAATGTATGTATTAGCTCTATCTTCTTCATTCCTCCTACATTATCGCTCTAATTGTAACATATCGTTCATAATTTTAAATTACTCATCTATACTGGGTATTTTAATTTTTCTTTGAATCAGGATTGTTGTTTTATAAATTTCATAATGACATTCACATAACTGAGTACTTTAATCGAAACTATGTACTAGTTTGGTTTTTTTTATAGTTTTATTTGTTGGACATAAAACAACTCTCCGAAAGTGTTTTCTTTATTATTTAATAAGTCTACCAAGTACATTCAGAAGTTATTGTTTAAGTAATTGACACAGTTTATGCATAGTGGCACAGTGGTTAGAACTCTCGTCGACCATGCACGTGGTCCGAGGTTCAATCGCCTGCCAACGCACATCTGATATCAATGGTCGGTCTGCAAAACTTGGGCTACCGATATCACTTGCTGAAAATTCCATACTTGTAACAAAAATACAGTGTGGAATCAAGCTGTAATCAGAAAAAAAGTAATTTAAAGAATTATTATGGTTCTTTTTAATTCAATCTTGTTTTTCCCGTTGTTCAGTCGGACTGAGATGTTCGACGTCTGTTCACATGTGTTAGCTGCTTGCCTAGTACGTACACTACGGTGATGTCTGAACATTAAATTGAAGTAGTTTGGTCCCCTTTTCTATTCAACTTCATCAAAGATGTACTAATGGACTTAACCCTAAATGACTTCAGAGACTCAGGGATTGACTTGCTACCAGGGAATAATCTCGTTGACTTAGAATATGCAGACGATATAGTTCTTCTAGGCGAGGACGCTGACAAAATGCAGAGTTTCTAAACACCTTGAGCTGCAATCTAAGAATGTTTGGCATGCGATCCTCTCGTGATGTCAAATTCAAGATGATGTTACAGGGCTTGACTACACCGACTCCTAGATTAGAAATAGGAAGTGAAGTGGTAGAGCACGTTGACCGCTTCACTTATTCGGGAAGTACCGTCAGCCAGTGCCAACGGGTTGATCTCTGACGATATCTTACCACGGATACAGAGGGCTAGTTTCCCATATGCCAGTTTACGCCGCCTGTGGCGTAGACGTGATATCGAACTATCGACCAAAGGGTGGGTGTACTGCTCATCAGTCCGCTCCGTCCTCCTTTATGGCTGTGAGCGAGGCCTGGCCATTGAGAGTGAAAGACATGAAAAGATTAGCTGTCTTTGATCATAGGTGCCTGCATTCTATCTCTCGTGTGAAATGGTATAATAAGGTGATCAATATTGAGGTTAGGCGTCGAGTTCTAGGTAAGGAGGGAGGGGAAATCAATCGACGAGTCTGTGAAATTACATCGACTGAGATGGTTAGGACTAGGTTACGTATGCCTAGTCATCGCCTTCCTCGACTGACGGGCAATGTTAGCTGGTTGACATAGGGTCAGGCTGGAAATAAGCTAGCGGCGGTCAAACGGAAACATGGCCCCATCAGTCAATGAAATCTGCAACAGTTAGTTTAAGCCAGCCACGTAGGAAGGTGTAGACTGCTGTCTGGTTGGGGTCCTCGGGACGGTAAAAATCAATGGTTGGAAAGAATTGTTGACATGGCTGAAAATCGTTGTCAATGGCTATCGCAGATGCATCCACTCCTGGTGACTTATGATTTCCAATGAAACTGTTTTGTTCTTCGTTAATACTCTTTCTTTGTCTCACACCTCTGTTTGCTGTCTCTAGTATGCATTTCTTCTACTTTCTTCTGTTGCTTTGTGTGCTACAAGGAGGGAGTGTGGCGACTTGAACTGGCGCACATTAGTGCAAAGTTCTATGTCGAAAACAGACAGACAGTTTGGTCGACGGTGGTTAACAGTGTAATCTGGTAGATGTTCAGAAGGATGACAAAAGCTCCGCAACTAAACTAACCAACTCAGAGAACACTATTAATTGCAAATTTACTTGCATTCCCCAGTGACTGGTGATGTCCCGGATAAGAATGCAACGCAGTACCCATCGTTTCAAACACTAAAGCTTATTATGCACTAGACCATGTGGACCACGAGAGCCACCTCTTGTACCTACGGACATAAGTAATTGTTTGTTTTCAATTCAATTTTTCCGTTGTTTGATTGGACGCAGATGTTGGGCATCTGTTGGCATTAAAATCTGTATTCATGTTTCGGACCTTCGATTGATACATTAATGACTAACTTGAACACCGCTGCGTCGGCGGCACAGCGGTAGAATGTTCTCTAACCACGCATGTGGTCAGGGTCTCGAGCCCCGACCGATGCACTCCTTTACCTCGATAAGCCAATAATAAGACCGATGAGAGAGTAGGTTGAGCATGAGGCTAGCAACCCCATCCCTTAAAAATAAATGCCTCTGCTACTGAAACTTAAAGCCTCTAGCCTGAGGCCCTATGTTCCACTGGGAACGTAAAGGAACAAATTATAAAAAATAAAAATAAAATGGTCAACTTGAATGTGGTACATCGGCGCTCCTTGAACAGATACCTCAATACTACCCTGAATAAGAACTCGAAGTGATTTGCTGTTCTCTGGAAGCCGTGTATGAGGACTCAGATTAAGAATTATCGGGTATTTTTTACCTTATATTGTTATTTTGAATGAAATGTCCAGTGATATATTGCATAATCATGAGACTAGATTTCAACTAAGACATGTTCTTGTTTTTTTAAACTCACTCGGTTTATAATAGTGTTATAATCATGTATGTATATGTTATGTACTGGTCGAGAATTTAATAGTCCTGACGCAAGAAAGACGGAAATCAGAAGACCACTAGGTTTGCGATGATACTTCTATTTTCCAAACACAAGGAGAATCAAAAAATGTCACACAAGTGTGTGAGAACAAAAATATAAGAATGTCCGAACAAGTGTGTGAGCGAATATTCAAATGAACAAATCAATAGACAGTCTTAACATGATTGGCTAATTATAATGGAATATCGATCCATGTATACATAGCAAAATATAACCGACTGTCAAACAAACACACATATTATATGGATACATTTCAGTATATCAGCCAGAGAATGTTATTTTAAAACAATAAATGGATAAAATGCTTTTTTTGGTGATATGATATATCCTACATATGCATAATGTATTTGTTGTCTTTACTTCACAAAGAAAATTGTTTAAAGTAGACTTATTGCATTATGTGATATATGGCTATCTCTGTTACAAATGTAGTGAGTGACTCATGATTTGTTGTTTTTGTTTTGTCTTGTTTCCTCACAAGTAACCTACTTTAACTTAACAAGTAAATTACACATATGAATCTATGTATTTGTCTATTACTTTGTAATGTACTTTTCGTGTGTTTTTGTATTGTTAATTTACAAGACAGGCGTACAAATAGTAATAATGAATGGTAGTTGTTGAGTTGATAATTAAAATTAGCACCCTGAAGATTTTTTGATTATCATCTTTGATAGAATTGGTGAATTTCAACAACAAAAGCAAGCAGTTCAGTGAAGAGACTCTTTTTCGCGAAATGATTATCACTTTTTAATTGGTGAATTGTGTGACTAGCAGTAGAATCCAGGACAACACGCATTTCGTCCCATTTGGGACTCGTCGTCTGGATGTGCCTGCATTCCCCAGTGAGTCAGTGATGATGTTGATTCCCGTCGATTGATTGGACCGAAGTGCTCGGTCTCAGGTCGGCTTCTTGTGAAGATACTTTGACGATGTCTGGGAATTTAATTGGTGAATGCTGACTAGCACTTCGGTCCAGTCAATCGACGGAAAAAGTCTAAAATTCGATTATCACTTTTGTTCATGATGACGACTCCAGCACCTTTATCGAGTTTCGTAATTGTTAGTTAGATTAGGGTTTTCTCGTGGCTCTTACAAGGCTTTGACATACTGGGAAGTTAAAATGCTTTTCTATTTCGGATACTCGTTTGAAAATTGGTGAGCTGTATCCCCAACATCTTGGATGGTTTTAAATAAACCCCAATATCTTCATCGGATGTTGCAACAGAAGGTTTACATGTTTCGTACAAATTTTCGAACTCAGCATAGATGGCTATATCCGTAAATTGCATACTGAGGACACAAAATATAGGTACAAAGGATAAAGCTCCTCTCTGATGAGTGGATAGAGTAACGTAAGAAACCAATATAAAAAATAATTTGTAAAGTTCAACTGATGATACAAACTGCGTAAATCTTTTTCCAGTGAATCCCGTAAATATTTGACAAATCTTATGACATTACTTTATCCACTCATCAGAGAGGGGCCTTATCCTTTGGACCTAAATTTTGTGTTCCCAGTCGTCATTATGAATAAAAGTGACTACAAATCTAAAATGTTGTCTATTCTTGATGATAAGAGCAAATTTAGTCGTGATCCCTCCTCAGAAGATATTCAGTTGTTGCAGGGCACAGTGACAGCTAATCTACTGAAGCTTCATGGCCTAAATGCTATAAGTAAAGATAAACTTGACTCATTAAAACCGTCAGATTGTAAATTCCCACATATGTATGGGTTGCCAAAAATACATAAACCCAATAATCCTCTACGTCCTATATTGTCAATGTGCAAATCCCCAACGCTTAGTGGAATTAAAAAAAAAAAAAAAAAATTGAATCCAGTCAAAACACAATTCTGTAAGTATGTGTTAAAAGATACATTTGAATTGGTTGATGTTCTTGATGATAGTAATATTAATATTATGAACAAGAATATGTACTCTTTTGATGTAAACTCGTTATTCACTAATGTGCCTTTGATCAAAACAGTTGACATTTTGTGTGATTATATTTCCACAAACAATTTTTTCATCCCGTTCCCTATATCTTACTTAAAAGATTTATTACTTCTATGTACTAACAATGTTAGGTTTACATTTGAAGGCGACTGTTTCCGCCAAGTTGATGGTGTTGCTATGGGCAGTCCGTTAGGGCCCCTTTTAGCAGATATTTATATGTCGTACATTGAGAATTTATCGGAAGATTTAATCGAAAATGTGCCACTTTATAGAAGGTATGTAGATGATATCGTAGTCATCAGTGATAAGCCTTGTTCTGCCACCTCAATTTTAAATCGAATGAATGAAGTTCAGAATAGCATATCACTTACATCTGTAGAAGAGGAAGATAATTGTTTATCTTTCCTAGACATATTGCTTAGTCGACGGCTTGATGGGTCAATAAAAAGATCTATTTATAGAAAACCTACCTGGACAGGACAGTATCTTAATTACCACAGTTTCTGCCCTATTCGGTACAAAAGAGGCTTAGTAAGGTGCCTCTTCAGTAGAATCCGACGAATATGCACTGAAGACACGCTTGATGAAGAAGAAAGAATATTGACACAAACTCTGGTTGATAACAATTATCCAGAAAAGTTCATCAGGAGATATAAAGTAGTCAGAACACCAAGACCCACTCTCCAACTCGCCCCTAAGAAAGACGTGTACATCAAGCTACCCTATATGGGACATCAAAGCAGCTTGATAACTAGACAAAGGCTGAACGCTGCTGTTAAAAAGACTTTTTATGCAGCTAATATCATAATATTAGAGAATGTAAAGCCATTATATCTATCTAAGCCCTTCGAACATGCGAAAAATGACGTCACATCCCACTGTATTTACCAATTTGAATGTACGTGTGGACACACATACATAGGGAGGACTCATCGATCTCTGCAAGTAAGGGCTTCAGAGCATATTCCAAAATGGCTCCAGAAACAAATGGAATCATCAGAACCTATTAACGGTGAGAACAGGAGACCTAGCTCTTCTATTGCGAAACATATTATAGAGACAGGTCATAAAATTGATGTTAACAGATCTTTTAAACCTATCTATAAAACGTGTTTGGGGCGTATCCTAAAGTTTGTAGAAGCCCTAGCAATTAGAAAGTTCAAGCCACCTTTATGCGTTCAAAAACAATTTGTCATCACATTAAACCTTCCTTGGTAAATTTTGTTTTGATACCATAGCAGATGTACTATTACCTCTGCTATTTGGTTTAGTGGTCTTCATTTTTATTTTTTGACCTTGAATATGTCCTTTTAACTTGACCTAAGTCTATTTTTCTCACCTCTTACCTCTTTATTAATTTTTTATACATATATTCCTACGGGAAATCATCGTCATTTCCTTTAGCTTTGCAATTACGTTTATGTGCATTTTGTCACCAAACAGGATAGTAATAGGAGTGATGATCTGTCATATTCATGGTTTCTTAACATTAACCAAAACGTAAGTTGGGTGGTATAAGAGTGTCAGAGTTACGTAATGAGATAAATGGTCTGATGAATGAGTTGTAATCACGATGCCTATAGGAACGAAAAGAAATGTGGTGACTACGTTAGGGGTAGAAAGAAAATAACAGCAGGAGTGATTGAATAATTCTTTCTTAAACGTGGAGCTCCGATTTCTCCATCTGAATGGCTAGAGCTTTAGCAGTGCCTTTGACAGGTTTTTCTTTTCTGCATATACCAGCTCATTTGTTCTCACGGAGCCAGGTATTATTGATTGTTCTACACATATCACGTCTGCGAGGGTTCAAGAACACTATCTCTCATGATTGCAGAAAGGCGTAAAGTTGACAACCATGATATTTTCGCGCTTTGCAATATAAAAAAATCCTCTTCCTGATCTATAAATCTTTCATATTTTATTTAAATGCTTCTCTGTATGTCGATGCACGGAGCAGTAACAGTGTGACAGTAGGTATCTATTTTTTTCCATGAATTCAATTAAGGTTTATATGGTTATTCCTTTTTTCATACTGAAATTAAATATTTCAATCAACTAATTCAGTGCGTCGGTGGCACAGCTGTAGAATGCTCGCCGACCACGCCTCATGTGATCCGGCGTTCGATCTCCGGCCACAGACTCACTCCTTTAACTCGCTAAGCCAGTAATAAGACTGGTAAAGAGGGGAGGTTGAGCATGGGGTTAGCAACCCCTTATCCGTAAAAATAAACACCAATGCTACCGAAAATTTAGGCCTCTAGCTTGAAGCCTTATGTTCCACTGGGAACGTAAAGGAATTTAAAGAAAAATTGAATACATCTCTGAAACGTATATCTCTGTTGAATCAATGAATTAATTATCTCAGGAATGTATCAATATATTTTATGACTGACACCTAACAATCCTTTATAGGAATGTTTCGTCTTTTAGAATTTTTAATTTAAATTTATTGTAAATGATCTACATCCTAGATAGTTACCAACTATTTGGCATTATAAAATGTTCAAGTTAAATAGTTTTACTGTCACACTTGTTTGACAAAAAGAAATTATCGTTAAGTACATTTTGATTCCAGTTTATTGTGTAGTTGTAATTTTTTTAAAAAATTAGTTTACGTTCCGAGTGGAACATTGGGGCTTCAAACTAGAGCTGTAAAGTTTCGTTAACGATGGGTGATATTGTTTTTAAGGACTGGGGTTGCTAGTCTCCCTATCTACCAGCCTTACTACCAGATAAGTGAGGTTTAGGACTGCGTGAGCTGGGGATCGAATCCCGGACAAGGTGGTTGGTTGGCGAGCGTTCCACTGATGAACCATGGAGGTACGTGTAATAGTAGTATTAAATATTCACTGAAAAATATATTTCCAAGTGTTAGTTTGTAGGCATTTGATTAGTTTCATGTTAGATCACGGATTGAAATCAGTCAGGCAACCACTGAAAACCAATAAATGCTGACTATACAGTTGTTTCGTCCTAGTTTGAGAATCCTCGTCATTATGGGAATCGGACCCAGTACCTTCAGGCTACGAGGCGAGTACGGTTGACAGAATTCAATGACCAGTGCTAATTCGGGATATGTGGCTCTACCGCCGCCAGCCGATATCACCGGTGAGTATGCGTCCAGTGAGCAGTAAAGTCCGATAAATCAATGAATCTGGTTGGCTATGAAGCTATATGTTATGAATTGGCAGAAATTAGAATTCATGGGCCGGTCATTGGATTGACAGAGAATAACAATGTTTAATGAGTAATTTGGTGGTGGGATCCACGATGTGCATTTCGTCCTACTTGGAAATGAATGAAATTCAAAATAAATTCACCCATCAAACAGTTTGGTAGTTACTGCTCACTTCTTCCTTTTTAATCTGTCCGAGCATAGACGATAAAAAAATATTATTCAGACATGGATATTAAAAAAAATAATAATATTCTTTCATAAGTCTAACTCAGACCGGTAGAAAGTTTTTCTGACTTGGGATTGGTTAACAGTTTTGTCACTGATGTCAGTAATATATCGATTGGTTATTTCTGTATTTTGTATATATATATCTGTGTGTGTGTGTGTGTGTGAAGGGCAGAGACTACTACTATCTTATCATTATTGTTATATGTCGCGTATACATTTATGATAATGAAGTCAATTTATAATTGAGAAGCTTATTATTATTATTATCTCTGTCCTTATCTTGTCTCTTCTCGCCATCTCCTGTTCCCTATTTTGTGGTATGTCTATATAAAAGAGGTTATCGAAAGGAGATATCTCCAGTAAACAACTAGTTTTTCTTATAATTTCCAATGTCTAATCACCTTATCCAATTTCTCCTAACTTTTCTAAGTGTAAATAGGCTTATGAATGAATGACTAGGTTAGTGTATAGGTCAATCTGAAGATTTTAATGACTAGACACGATGAACAGGCCGACTAGTTTGAAGTATAGAACTCTACACAGAAGTCCAGTACTTCGAGTCTCCAAACTCCATGTTGAACAGAAAAAAAGACAAATGAGAGAGATAAAAGAGATTCGAAAGAATGATAACAAACAGAATTGTGTGTGAGAGAGAGAATAGTACCATGGTTAAACAGTAGGGATTAGTGAATATGGAGGATTACAAAAAATGAATGCATCTGCGCCATTCAGAATGATTTCGAGCCATATCACCAATTGTCTCCAGCCACTGGTTCTTACCATCCCGAAGATGCTCCATCTAGGAAGCCTACACCTCTCTACGTGGCTGGCTCAAACTAACTATCAACGTTTTCATTGACTGATGCCAAGTTTTGGTTTGATCACCAGCTTTTTTCCAACCTCATTGACCCTATGTCAGTTAACATTACTCGTCGAGGAAGGCGATGACCAGTCACTCGTAACACATGCCTTAGTCATCTCAATCTATATAGCTTCACAACCTCATTGAATGACTTCTTCTCCTTACCTAACACTCGAAGTCTAACCTCAATGTTACTCATCATCTAACATGGCAGGTAGAACGCAGGCACCTATGATCAAACACAGCTAGCCTTATCGTATCTTTCACTTTCAGTGGCCATGTCTCACAGGAATAAAGGAGGACACACTGGTTAAACTGATGTGCAGTATACACGCCTTTTGATGGATAGTCGGCTATCACGTGTACTGCAGAGACTACGACAGTTGGCAAATGCAAGGTGAGCCTGTTTTATCCGCGTTGAGATTTCATCAGCAATCAATTTGTTAGGGCTGATTCCACTTCCCACATAAACGAAGGGGTCAACAAGCTTTACTTCTGGGGACCAGTCCTGTTGTAAGTATCACCTAGACTTCAACCAGACAAGATGAACCGACATTTTCAGTATAGAATCTTGTTTAAATAAACTTGAATATGCTGCAACACTCACTGAGTCAGTGACGTAGGTTCGAATCCCAGGAGGGACATGAATTCCTTCAAAATTTCAGGTATGTCTTGCTGTGACTGGTAGGTGCCAGAAAGTATTAAACCTAGACCCTAGGCTTTGTACTGATTGCTTTCAACAATCTAATAGTCATTCAGTACTTCTGGCTGTATTTTTAAAAGGGGACTATTATTCAGCAACATATGTTTAAATTTTAAATGCCATTATTTGTCTGTAAAGATAGTTCTCCCTTAAATATCATATGTGCCTTTTTCGGCCTATTTCAGTGACCTTTAACGCTACTCAGCTTATGCTACAGTACACAACACTACAGTTAATGTAGTTCAAAAGCATTTGTCACATTGATGGTAAGTTTTTCTTACCGTGAAAGCTTGTAAAATTAACAAACGATGAGAGCAAAATTTTAAATGACACTAATCCATTAATAACAAGGACATTTGTAACTAAAAATAGCGACTATCAGACAACCTTGATTTACGTTTAGGACAAGTTTTTGCGCAGAAAAATACGAGGTGAATGCAAGGAATGGTGTTTTTATATTCTAACAGTGAGAATTTGATATTGTAGTAGTAGTGTGATCATGATTTACTTAGAGTCTATTATTTACTTAATTTGTTTTCGATTTTCCCGTCGATTGACTCGGCTGAAGTGCTTGGTCTTAGCTTGACATGTCAGCTCCTTGTGCAGATGCTTCGACGATGTCTGGATGGTGACTAGCACTGGAATCCATGGTGCACATTTCGGCCTATTTTGGACTCGTCTACTGGATGTGCCAGTATTCCCTTGTGAGTGATGGTGTTCTCACCAAGGCTCGAACCCAATGCCCATGGTTTCAATCGACGGGAAAATCTAAATTGAATCAAATAATTAATAAGACCCGTTGCACAAGAAGTGGCTTTTGTGGCCCAAGTGGTCTAGTGTATAACGCTCTGGCGTTTGAGACTGTGGGCGTTGAGTTTGAACCTCGGTGGGGGCACCACCACTGACTCACTGGAGAATGCAGGCAAATTCAGATGACGAGTCGCAAGTGGGACGAAATACAAATACTGTGTTCCATTGTCAGTCACCATCAACCGATAGAGTCTATTGTTGCTCTGTATGACAATGACTTTCGACCATGTTAAAAGTCAAACCTTCTTAAAATCTGTGTAAGAAGAAAAAGTCTAGTGTTACTTATGTGTCTTTAAAACAAGCAACAGAACTTTATAAAGCATGATTTAATTAATTCATCAAATTTCGGTAGAACTCTTCATCTGAATACTATACATACAGGGACATTGGTTGAAATCAAAGGTAGTTGACATTACTCATCAATTTCGAATCACGCCGACCAATCAAAAGTTGCATATTATCAAAGAACATTAGGGATCTTTACGTAAGCTTCAGAAAGACAATGTCGTTATTTTAAAATCTGATAAAGGGCAGGGTGTGGTACTGATAAATAAGATGGATTATATAGAAAAAATGCATCAAATTCTCTCTGATGAATTTAAATTCATGCAAAAGATCAAACGTTATTGACCAAAAGAAAAAAATATGTGCATCACTTACGGCAACTTTTCAAAAAGAAATACACTGATGAAAATACGTATAGGATTATCAAACCGATTGGGTCACAGATCCCAAAATTATACGGGTTTGTTAAAATACACAAACCAGGAAGGCCCTCGAGGCCTATACTTTCTATGATAAATTCACCATTTTAAAAATGAACACAGTGGCTGTATGAATTATTGCAGCCTTTTCGAAAACGCTTTGGAATGAATATAGTTTCTGACTCATTCCAGTTTATCAAGTAAATTGATGATATCAGTGTGTCTGATAAACATCCGGTGTCTTTCGATGTCACCTCCCTTTTCAAAAATGCACCAGTCGTTGAGACTATTGACTTTATATGTAGAAAAGTTGAAGACATACACATCCCAACATCGGAATTGAGGAAATTGTTACTTTTATGTACAACAAATGTTCATCTCCAATTTGACGGGCATCTATTCCGTCAAGTTGATGGCGTTGCAATTGGAAGTCCTTTAGAACCACTTTTCTCAGATTTATTTTTGTCAGGCCTAGAAGCCAGTATTTTGCAACAGCATATACAACAAACGCAAATATACCTAAGATCTGTGAACCTGTTGATAAAATTCAACTCATGCCATCCGAATCTCAACTTTACAGCGGAACACGCGGAACGTTTTTCCCCTTCATGTTCCCCAGTGGAAAATAGGGCTACAAGCTAGTGGCTTGAAGTTTCTGCAGCAGTGTTTATTTTACAGGATGGGGCTGCTAGCCTCATGCCCACCCTTTCCTCTTTACCAGCATTAATTCTGGCTTAGCAAGGTAAAGGAGGGTTTCGGCCGGGGATCGAACCTCGGACCATGTGCATGTCCGGCGAGCGTTCTAACCGCTATGCCACCGACGCTACTCGCGTAATATGGTACTATTAAATTCCTAGACATTTCTTTAGTGACGTAGGATGAGATTGTAAAAGAGCTAGTAGTGGTCAAATCAAAAGTTGGAAGCATTTCATAAAATCTTTGACAGTTATTTAGAGCTGACCATATAGGGAATTGTAGGTCTCTGGTTGTGGTCCTCTGGATACTAAGAATTAGCGGCTGGAGTAAGTTTGTGATATGTCTCGAAATCGTTCTGAATAATGCAGATGCATTCACACTCTTTATGATCTGGCTTATCTGATGAAACCCTGTTGTTTCCCCATGTTACTATTTGTTTCTCCCTCACATTTTGACTTATTGGATCGTTGGAGGCGATCAGCAAGAAATCTTGAGCTTAGATTTCGTGCCAGTTGGCACTCCTCAGTAAGGCGTATCTGCAACCTTGAAGGAACTCATGTCCCGTCTGTGATTCGAACTAGTATCACTCAGTGAGTGCTACAGTCAGGGATATTACCACTGACCTGTTTGGGCTCATGACTGACTGTATTAGACACTTTTGACTGGAAACTAGTCAGTAACCAGTGTAATGTGTCTAGTCCTTTGTTTGGTGCAGACTGAATTGCATCAGTTTAGTACAGTCCTACAGGAGGTCAATCACGAGCCTGAACAGCTAGCTCAGTAGTAACGTCTCTGACTGCAGTTCTGGATGACGCGGGATCGAATCTCAGAAGGAACATGAGTTCATTCAAGATCACAGATGCTCCTTGCTGACAAGTGCCAACTAGCACCTAAACCTAGGTCAAGAAAGGCTTCCTGTGGCCGATTGCCTCCAACCATCTTTTATCAACACTTCAAAGTACATCATGATGGTGAGCCACCCAGATAGAATTCAGCTACTAACTCGTATCCAATCAAGAGTACATTTATGCTTATTATCATTCTTTCGAATCTATTTCTTCTCCTCTTTCTTTGCGTGCTATATGCAGTGTGGCAACTTGAAGTGTGGTGTACTTCTGTGCACCAACCAATCAGTTAGCTATCTAAATAACAAAAATATGGAATATATGTTCATTTTTTTCTTTTAATAGATCAAATTACTTCGATATAATCTTAGTTTTAGTTTGCTTAAGATAACATTGAGTCTTATATCAAGTTCTTTGTATTGTTTATTGTTATGTATTTCTAATGACCAACTAGCTCTATATATATGCTACAATTTTGATCTCAGGCGCCCACATACACGTACTGAATTCAGACCACATCTGCTTAACTTATTATTAATTGTTGTTGATTTCAGTTCGCTCTCATTTGTGTTTGTGTGTACATTTGAAAAGGGATTGTGAAATAAATAAATGCACACTAGCCACTTTTGTAGGAATTATTAATTGCATAGTTAATTTTTTCAAGTATGGTCGAGAGTTGACACCAGTTAGGGAACCATTGGGGAAGCAGTGAGTGCTGGACAGATATTCCGTCATAGTTTGGAAGTCTTCAACAGTGCACATACTTACCCGCCAGGTTTCGAACCCAGAACCTTCCATTTGCAAGAAAGCTCGTACACCATTCAACTACTGGGTCCCGATTCAATAACCAACCCATGATGAACACTAGCTTCTACGAATTCGTAATTTTGGTGCCATTTCCAAACAATTTCATCGAGTATTTATCCTCGCGCCCTGCAAGCAGGTAGACTCCACTGATTATAACTTCTCCATATAACTCCAAGCAACCTTTTCGGTTGTGTTGTTGTTGTTATATGAAAAAGATTCCTCTTTGTCAGTGTTTGTTTTATGTCAAATTAAACAACTTTTCAAGTATTGGTCAAGTATTTGCTGAAGAGTCCAAAACTAGGACGAAACAGCTGTTTCTAACTGATATCAGCTCATGATGATATCCTCTGTGAAATTAAACAACATTGATATTGGTGGATTCATCATGAAACAACCAGCAGATACTTGTGCAAATGTTCATAAATCATTTTCAATATGTTGTTTTCATCTTCACATATATGAGAACATACTACCGCCTTCATAACAGTGGGTATGACATATGCTCAGTGAAAGGTATATATATATATATATATATATATATATATATATATATATATATATATAGGATAAGCTACCACTGCTGGCCTCATCAATGCGTATTTATCAATTCACTTATTCGTGTGGAGCCAGGTATGTCGGCCGTACCCAGCGTTCGCTTTCCAAACGTATCACCGAACACTTACTAACATGGTTTTACAAAGGAGACAAACTATGTCCCCGCAGCTCCATCTTGGAACATCTGATAGAATCCGGACACCAAGCTGCACCCCAAACAAACTTTAAAGTCGTCTACAGAGTAAGAAGCAGTCTTCCTAAAGGTGTACGAATCAGGCTTCTTCAAACTGCAGAAGCAATGGCGATTCACTTGCTAAGCCCTGAACTCTGCATACAGAAGAAGTTCTTCCAATCACTACACTTGCAATGGATTTAATCTATCTTATTACCCGACAAGTAAATTCTACCCAATCTTTTTTTCTGTCTCTTCATTAGTATTATTTTGTCTTCTGAGTTGTAATATTTTGCATTTTTAACTTTCTTGTTCTCTACCCCAACCCGATTTAATTTCTACACTTCATTACCACTGTTACTGACTTGACCAACGCTCAATTTCTAGTCATTTATGTTACGTCATCCAACTTAATTGCCCAATTTCAGTTCTAATTTAAATGGCATTATTCTCTACCCCTCTTCTATTAAGTCTCTACCTGTAATTACCTCTGTTGCTACCCTGACCTAAGTTGAAACAATTTAGTCAATTATATTACGTCATCCAACTTACTCAATCTTACTTTAGTTGTTGTCCAATTAACCTTTTTTCTATATTAGATCATTCTTTTATTATCTGATCAATTATCTTAACTTGACAAACCTCATGTACGTACACACACACACACACACAAATAATTATATATAAATACGATTGTACAGCTGTGTGAATGAACTCACCGGAAAGAGTCTTCTCGCTGAACGTCCTCTCTTTTTCATATAATATATATATATGATATCGGGCTGCCCAGAATGGTGGCCATATTGCATTTTGAGTGATTGAATCTAGTTTGCACTGACACCAAGGTCTAGGCGCATAATATTAGTTGCTACCTAGTGTCCAACCAAAGCATTCAATACGGTCAAGCGCGATCTCGAATGGTTCAATGGTAGCGTCTTGGACTGCAGCACTGGGTGACACAGGTTCGAGTCCTAAAATGGGTATAATTTTCTTGAAATACGTCTTGTTGACTAGTGAATGTCAATAAGCACGAAATCTGGGTGAAAGGCTACATTCCGATTTCCTCTAGCCATCTAATAATATGCATATATTCACGACTGTAAACGGAATATCTGTTTTTTATCGAACCGTTTCAGTGTCAGTTAAAGGCTAATTGTTAGGCGTTTTAAAATAGTAATTATAATTTTTGTGTTCGGTTTGAAAGGAAACTGATATCTGTTAAAGATGAGGTGTAAAAATTTATTTACGTACACTTTTCTCAATCTTCAAAGTTATTCCTGACGAAATAGAATCTGACTCTTGGCTATGGCTGAAACTCTGGTACAACAGCAATAAATACAGAATACAAATATATACAAAACTGTCTTCAAGACAAAGAAATATACAGAGTGTCTAGTCTGAGTCACGGTCATATAAATAAATAGTATAGGAATGACAAACTCATGGAGTCATCAGCCATACGTTGTGGGCGTTTACATATTTATATGACTAATTGGCAGGTCACATGTGACAGCATGATTGTTAGTCATAATTAACAAAATGCAAGTGACATTTGATTGGTCGACTGTCATGCCTTATTGTTTGTTATGACTAACAAATCAATCTACGTCATGCCGTGTACAGCTTAATAGATAAATGAAGGTGTATAAGTTTATTTGTGTTTTGTAAGCTGGATGGTCCATTTGTGAAGCTTTTCGTACAGACTCCAATATGGAGTGTGTGTGTGTGTTTGTGTATGTTTACTGCTTAGCATGTTTCTTTTGTTAAAATTGTATGATACCAATACAGTTACTTCTATAGGCTAAGCAACATACAGTCGTGTAGACTTCTGAGACAAAATATGTAAAGATTTTGGGTAAATGCTGCATCCAAATCCTTCCCCCCTCTCCCCGAAAATACCCGGAAAGGCCTTCTGAAATGAATTCCTGAACAGTTACGACAAACTACTGAGCTTCTTCTTATTACCACGTATTGGTTTTGTAGGGATTTTGTTTGACTGCATAAAGGATTTAATCATGAGCTGACATCAGTTAGAGAACCACTGGAAAACCAGCTGGGAGTACTGGACAGCTGTTTCGTCCTAGTTTGGTACTCTTCACTGTACGCACCCACCGGGGTTTGAACCCAGGACCTCCTGGTTACAAGACGATCTCCGATACCATTAAGCCACTGGGACCCGATCCAATGGTCCTTGAATTCTAACTTCTGCCAATTCACGACAGCGCGACCATTTCGCAATGTCTTCTTCGATGAGTTACTGCCTCACCTTCAACCTGCTGTACCCTACTGGTCACGGCTTCCTACTAGAACGCAAGGTTAACTGCTTGAATATATAACTCCCAAACTAGGATGAAACAGCTGTCCAGTACTCCCAGGTTTTCCAGTGGTCCTCTAACTGATGTCAGCTCATGATGAAATCCTCTATGCAATCTTTCTTATTAGTCGGTGGATGGCCATTGATTTGAGATTTGTGATTCCTATGCATGAAAGGGATGATTACTTTTATTTATTCATTGAAAAGTGTCAATTTTAACATCACAAATATCGCATTTATCCAATACTTTAATTTGTACAAGTTATTAATTTTAAGATTCGGAGTTGCTTTAATGGTCATCTCGGCAGTTTTAATCTCTCCCTAGTTATTTGATATGCTCTTGCACATGAAATATATTTAGTTACATTACATCTTTTTATAGTCATGCGTTCAAAGTTTAATATTTCATAGTAAGTCACTGTGTTTATAGTGTGTCACTGTGCCGGCCAGGGTTCGACCCCCTCTCGACGCACACCTGATATCTATGTTCGGCCTGCAAAATTTGGGCTACCGATATCACATGCTAAAAATTTCATACTTGTATCAAAAATACGGCGTGGAATGAAGCTATAATCAAAAATATTAAAAATAAAAATGCTACAATCGCCTTTATGGTTGACCGAAATTTGTGTGAATGGATATCTGAAAGATCATTCACATTTGGTGGTCAAACCAAAAAAACCAAAAATCGGTTCATAAAATCTTTAACAGTTAGTTTGAGCCACTTTGGGAGTCGTAGACTGTATAGTTGGGGTACTCGTGATTCTCAGAACCATTGGCTAGGGACAAGTGATGATATAGCTCGAAATCGTTGTCACTGACGAAGGTGCATTTACTCTTTGTGATCTCTCATAGCCACCCTAATGCTTTTCTTTGTTACTATTCTTTACCCCTCACATTTTTGTTTATCATCGTTCTTTTGAGTCTCTTTTCTTCCTTTGCATGTTACATGGAGTTTGGCAACTCGAACTACTGGACATCTGTGTAGACCTCTATACTGAAACCAGTCATGCAGTCAGTCAACAGTCTAACATCTCAACTGAAAGTTCAACATGTCGTCAGGTTACAACCAACATGACTTGTCAACCCCTTTGTTTTCCTGGCTACTGAATCTGAAAAAGTGTTATAAACCAATAAACGAATATAATATTGACGATTATTCCGATAACATGTAATAATATTGAAGTCTGTAAATAGCGATTGTTTGGCTTTTAGTTTCTCATGGAAGTCTTGAATAAGTTTTGTCACTTTCTATTTTGAGAGTTTTCCTTGAAACATTGTAGGTTTCTACTTCTCATCAGAAAATAAATTTGTAATTTACAAGCTGATTTGTATGAAATAACCTGCATAGAGTTGACCCACTGGTAAAATTTACATGATTTTAATACAATACGTGTCTATTTCATAAATTATGAATGTGAAGTAGTTAATGTACAAAATTGGGTCATTGCAAATCAATCAATCAATCAACAGTTAAGTGTTGCTTTCTTCTGTACTCATTCGACAGATTATATTTGTGACGGTAGGCAAATTGAGCACTAGATCTGATGAAGGTATGTTTTAACTGAAGGCTGTCGAATTCTTACATTAAAAGTACCAACGCTTCTATATGTGTAATACAAAGAATTAATGTCACAAACATCCCTAGTATTCAGGACAGTGGTTTTAATAGATAAACATTCATTTATCTTCCGAAAATTGTTCACTTAAATCGTATATATTTGATAAATGTTAATTATTATCTCACCTGACTGATCGGCTGAGTTTCAACGTAGAACTTCGAACCAACCTAAAGAATAGAGATCACGTGGTACGAACTCACAAATGTCCCTGAACTGATACCATTTGTTCGATTACACAATCTGCCGTTATTACAGAGCCAGTATGAACTATGTACAAATTTCATCCTTATATCGTTTGGAAAATGGGTTGATAGCACGTTAAGGTTAGTGTAAAAATTAGGGTTGGGGTGAGGTTTTGGGTAAAGGGTTAGTGTTAGGATGTTTTATTATTGTTATCTGTAGTTTTCCTCAAAGTAAATAAGTTGGAGGAGTGTCTTGTTGTTCATATAGTTGAGACCGTTTTGATAGAGATGAAACTTAAAAAAAACTGATCCTCTCCATTGTAATTTGAAGGTATTTTTCAATTACGTCAGGGTAAGATTTTTTTGATTACAGCTTGATTCCACACTGTATTTTTGTTACAAGTATGGAATTTTCAGCAAGTGATATCGGTAGCCCAAATTTTGCAAGCCGACCATAGATATCAGGTGTGCGTCGGCAGGCGATCGAACCTCGGACTATGTGCATGGTCGGCGAGAGTCCTAACCACTGTGCCACCGATGCACAGTGGTTATTATTATCGTATTTTCTACAGTTTGGTTTGTAAGGGTTGATATCAGTTAGAGAACCACTGAAAATCAGGAGGTACTGGACAGCTGCTGTTTCATCTTAGTTTGGGAATCATCTCCAGTACGCACCCACTGGGATTCGAATCCAGGACCTTCCGGTTACAAGGCAAGCTGGCTCGTATACGATTCAGCCACTGGGACCCGATTCAATGGTCAGCCTATGAATTCTCACCTCTACCCATTCGTGATTTAGCGCGACCCCAACCATTGTCGTTGGTGGGACATCCATCCACACACGTGACATCTAGTTGGATCTCACTGGTCACGACTTCTCACTAGAATTCAGAAAACTCCAACCTGTAGCAAGTCACTAGCGAGCATCAGATTGTTATGTTAATTTTCTCGTAAATAAACGACTTTCTGATGCATAACGCTCAGCAGGTTCCGTAATGCTGCAGCAAATGGTAATTATATATATTGAAAGTCCCTGGTGCGGTCGCGCTCCGTGGTTGTTATTCCTTATGTTTTCCGAAATTTGCACAGAAGTGCATGAGTTCAACTTGCCACCTACGCCATGCTGTAACACACAAAGGTAGACAGAAGAAACAGCAGAGAAATTCAAAAGAACCGTAATCATCAAAACTATACGAGGGAAAGAATGGTAACATGGAGAAACATGATGATTTACTGGATATAGGGGATTACAATGGGTGAATGCATCTGCGCCGTTGATAACGAGTATTTAGAGTCATATCACCAATGGTCTGCAGCCATTAGCTCTTAGCATGTCGACTACCTCATTCAGGCACTTTACCACCCTACGTGGCTGGCTAGAACGAACTGCCGAAGGCCTCATGGATTGATTCCTGATTTTGATTTAACCACAGCTAACTCCCTCCGACCTAATTTTAGTAGAGGTTTTCTAATTACTTTACCCTATGATTAATTCTTTAATGAAACAGTTTATATTCTGTCTGACATGTTGAGTTTTACTCAGGTTTGAAAATTTATTGTTGACCAAGTAATTGAAGTCTTACGGTAGTATCACTTTACGATTTGGCATGCGATCCGCCCCCGCCAAATGCAAGTTGATGTTACAGGACTGGACTACACTGACTCCTAGTTTGGAAATAGGGGGTGAAGTGGTAGAGTACTTTAACCACTTCACTTATATAGAAGTACCATCAGTCAATGCCAACGGGTTGATCTCTGACGAAATCTCAGCATTGATACAGAGGGCTAGTTTCGCATATGTCAGTTTACGCCGCCTCTGGCTTAGTAGACGTATTATCTACGTCTCTGGCGTAGACGAGATATCCGACTGGCTCATCAATCCGCTCCGTCCTCCTTTATGGCTGTGAATGAGACCTGGTCATTGAGAGTGGAAGACATGAAAAGATTAGCTGTCTTTGATCATAGGTGCTTGCGCTCTATCTCCCGTGTGAAGTAGTATAATAAGGTGAGCAATATTGAGGTTAGGCGTCGAGTTCTAGGTAAGGAGGGAGGGGAATGAATCGACAAGGTTGTGAAGTTACATCGACTGAGATGGTTAGGACATCTGTTGCGCATGCATGCCTATATATATATATATATATATATATCTTACAATACACAGCAGTTTACCAATCAAGTTGTGATCTTTTTGTGAATATCAACATGTCATGAGGCTTGGTAATAACCAAGATAGGCAATTTAAACAACTAAAGGGTAGAAATGATAACAACAATGATAACTTGTAACTGAGGATGAAGTGGTCAGAAAATAATAAAATAATTTGGATAATTATAATCTTTAAAGGTTCAGGGGCGAAGTAGTCCGTTTTACACATTCATGTAACGATGACTAAGGAAGGTAAGGAAAGGAAAGTGGCTGTACAAATTTCTTCTGAACATACAGTTTTGGACCCTTCAGGTGATTTCCAATGGCTTCAGCTGTATTCAGAAGAATTACTCTTAGCCCTTTTTTGTGGTTTTGTTCTCTGAAGTGGACAGTTGATTTGCGAAGCTTTCATCACCCTACTGGGTGACATCTTCAGCGCATACTTCAATTTGAAGTGAGCTTTTAGATTTCTCCACGAGTTTATTAATCATTCCTCCCGATGACCTTGGACGTGATTGGTTGTTTATGTGTGTTTTCACACCTTCTAGGTTACTTGTATTGGAAGTGATTGTTTCTTTGACTTGAACTTTAACCCTTTGTGTGTGAAGTTCCTTTCTTATCGGTTGATAAATTTTGTTTGTCTCGATGTGTCTATTGATTAATGATTCACTGGAATGTCAAGCGGGCTTCTAAAAATTCTCTAGCATTCTTGTTGTTTCCTCTGTCTAATATTTGGACGTTGTCCCAGTCGAATTGATGTCCGTGGTTGTCTGTATGTAGTGATATGAGCGAGGGAGTGGATATCCTGTCTTTTGACGGCTAGCTTATGTTGGTGGATACGAAGACGAAGGGGACGTTCACTTTGACCAATGTAGTGTTTTTCGCAGTTGTTACAATTTATTTTGTAAATGATGTTGGTTTTATCTTTCGTTGTTGAGTCCTTTGGTTGACATAGAGCCAACAGAGTGAAGTAGTTTTGTTGGTTTGTGTACGACGTCAATTCCTAAGGGTTTGGAGAGTCTTTCAGTGATTTCTGAGGTATCCTTGGTTTGATAGGTTGTCTTGGGGGGGGGGGTATATGTCTTTTGATGAAAATCTGTGGATATCCATTCTTTTGGAAGACGTCCATGAGATATTTTTCTTCAACTTTCCATTACTCTTAGCTCTGTTTTAGTACACCTTGTATACAATGAGCATAAAGTTGATGTTAATGCAGCATTTAAAATTATTTATCGCATTCCTACTAATCTTACATGAATGTGTAAACCGGACTACTTCGCCCCTGAACCTTTAAGGATTATAATTATCCAAATTATTTTATTATTTTCTGACCACTTCATCCTCAGTTACAAGTTATCATTGTTGTTATCATTTCTACCCTTTAGTTGTTTAAATTGCCTATCTTGATTATTATCAAGTCCAGTGAAATATTGATATTCACAAACTGCTGCGTATTTTAATAAAAATACTATATATATTAGAGTAGAACCATAGATGATGGTGTAATTGAAAAATATTTCTTCGCTCAATCCTTCTGCTCTCTTGTAATTATTTATTTCATAGCAATCTTCAGGTCATTTGTTTCTACTAAGAATATTTTCCCATAACTATATTAATCTATTGCAGCAGCAATTAGCAATTTATAATTAGTTTTTTCAAGGGTAAGTTTTTTGTTTTGCTTTGAAACGGCCAGTGATTGATTAATCTTTGTTCAGTAATAATAGATACACCTACCAAGATTTTTAACCTTGGCCAGTCCCAATTATTATTATTCCTTTGACTTCTGAGTGAAACATACGGCTTTAATGGAACATTTCCGTTTCAGCCTGTTCTCTGTAGTCGTCTTTAGCTGACTCTGCGATTATCCATTATCTATCATTTCCTTCTCACTCAATCTCCTCCATGTCATACTTGGACCCATGCCCATTTCGTCGTTTCTCATTCGGGTTCTACTTGAACAAGGGCCTGACTCGTGATGTCACTCGGTTGTTTCCTCAGCATGTGCCTGGTCCATCTTCATTTCCTTCGGAACATTTGTTGAGTAATAGTTTCTTGCTTGGTTTGTTCTCAGAGATTCTTGTTGCTAATTCAGTATGGAATCAACGAAGAGGGGCAGCTGTTGATAGTAGTCTGCAGCCTGTTGTAGGTGGGACCCAATTGGAATGAGACAGCTGCAGCTCGTTTAGTTTCGTATTGTGACATTTGCAAGAGTTGGTCACTGGGACGTTCTAATGGGAGACAACTTTCTGTTCAACGTAGATACTTGCATAATTTTTCTGTTTATGGAGTAGTAAACTTGCAAGAAGTGATAGAACATGTTGACCACTTCACCTATTTGGAAAGTTGATTGGAGACGAAATCTCTGCACGGATCCAAAAAGCTTGGGCTTCTTTCGCTGACTTACACCATCTCTGGCGTAGGTGTGAGATCTGGCTATCAACCAAGGGACGTGTGTACTGCTCATCAGTTCGCTCCGTCCTTCTCTATGGCTCTGAAACATGGCCAATACGCGTTGAAGACATGAAAAGGTTGACTGCTTTCGATCATAGATGTCTGCGATCTCTTTCTCATGTTAGGTGGTTTAATAAGGTAAGTAATGTTGACGTTAGGTGTAGAGTGTTGGGCAAACAGGGAAGATCAATCGACGAGGCTATAAAGTCACATAGATTGAGATGGCTAGGTCGGTGAGGTGCTGCGCATGCCTAACCATCGCCTCCACCGGTGATGGGCATTACTAGCTGATATAGGTGCAGGCTGGAAAAGAGTAAGTGGTGGCCAAACAAAAACATGACCTCATCAATCCATGAAATCCTTGACAGTTAAACTGAGTCAGTATTGTGTACTCGTCGCCAAATTATTGTTATGTACTGATCGAGAATTTAATAGTCCTGACGCAAGAAAGACGGAAATCAGAAGACCACTAGGTTTGCGATGATACTTCTATTTTCCAAACACAAGGAGAATCAGTGTCACACAAGTGTGTGAGAGCAAAAATATATGAATGTCCGAACAAGTGTGTGAGCGAATATTCAAAATGAACAAATCAATAGACAGTCTTAACATGATTGGCTAATTATAATGGAATATCGATCCATGTATACATAGTAAAATATAACCGACTGTCAAACAAACACATATTATATGGATAAATATCAGTCAGGTAGGGAGATGCAGACTTCCGGGTTGGGGCTCTCGGGACTCTAGGAATCAATGGCTGGAGACAATAGGTGACATGGCTCAAAATCGTTGTCAATGGCGCAGATGTATTCAGTCTCTGTAATCTTTCATATTTCTTTCTGGCATTACCCATTCTGTCTCGCTCTTGTACTTGTGAAACTCTATTGATTCTCTTCACTCATCTTTTTGTCTACCTTTGTGTGCTATTTGGAACGTGGCAACTCGAACTGCTGCACTTCGGTGCCAAGTTCTATGTTGAATCCAGACAGACAGAAAATTGTGTGAATATTCTTCAGAAAATTTTGTGATATTAACTCTAAAGTACAGCAGTTCTAGTTGTTGCACTCCTTATAGCTTGCAAGGATAGCAAGAACAGAATTCAATGGAACTATCATGACTGAAAGAATAAGCATATGGAAAATAATGAAAAATTGGTGATGAGTTACACCTATTGTTTAACGGCTAATAATGCTACCTGGCTGCCCAACGCTTGGTAAGGGGAGTTTCATCTTCACACTGCTACTTAGAAGTTCACAATGCGTAACTATTGTCCATGTGAATGGATTATCAAACTCTTTGGCTATATTAAGTACAATAACTGGAGTCGAATTCAGAATCATTACTCATTTTGAAAATAGTTAGCTCCCTCCCTCTATGCATGTCAACAAAACAGTAGACAGACTGAATTTATCTGTAACCCGAATTCTTTACATTCACTCAGTCCTCTGGTGGTGGTTATCCCTTACATAATAACTTACTTACTTTACTTCGGCTATCTCCTACGGGAGGATGAGCCGGCTTCATGAACGTCTCGAATCATCGCTGCCCAGGCGCGGCAATTTGTAAGAGAGTTCATGAAGTTTCATGGGAATTTGGTACGAGTGATGTCCCCAGAATCGCTCGGCCTTTTGTTTGAGAGTGCAGCTCTAGCCTTTACACAACCAAGTGTGACCTACAAGGCAGTAGGAGTGGAGTAAGGAGTCCACTATCCATTGGCAGCCGATGACCGGAGTTCGGTTCATACGCCTTTTTGAATGGGGCCAGACATCCAGGACATCCAACAAGCCCTTTGTCCATACGTCTGCCGGTGAGCTCCAGTGAGCTTCATACGCCAATCGTTGGAGGTTTGGAATCAGGGTTTAGCCATCTCCCCTAGACTGTCATCCAATGGACAGTCAACCAGGTGGAGAGCGCCAGGCATCCGCTTTCGCCCTCTCACTTTGGTGAGAAACACCTCCGCCACGTGAAGGCAGTGAGTAGGACTTCCTCAGGAGAGGCTATGTAAGACGCCTGGTCATATGGGAGCATTTCAAGAGGTGTGCGGAGGGGTGGCCAACCCGCAGCGCAAGGCACCCACCCCCGACCATCCTGAGGCTTTGGAGGCCCTTACATAATAATAAGATGATCGGCTAGTTCTGACACTTAGTTCACCTCAGTATTAAGAAAGCTTGGTTAAACGATTCACAGACCTGAAAGCTTGTTGAAACACGTATGCCGTCTGATCGAATTTTATCAATCTTTTTTTTTGGAAATTCCTTTACGTTTACAGTGGAACTTTAGGGCTTCAAGCTAGAGCTTTGAAGTCTCAGTAGCAGCGGTGTTTACTCTTACGGAATGGGGTTGCTAGCCTGATGCCAAACCTTTCACTCTTTACTAGTCTTATTACTGACTTAGCGAGGTCCAGAAGTGCCTGTGTGGCTGGGAATCGAACCTCGAACCATAGAAGGCGTGATTGGTAGGCATTCTATCTCTGTGCCACAGATGCGTACTACTTGCGACCTCTGATAGTCGAACCCAGATCGACTGGTTGGAAGACAGCCATGATAACCGCTGTACAATCTATCAATCTATTGTAATTATATTAAGGTTTTGGCTGAGGCCAACTTAATCTTAATAGCTAAAATGTACAGTCTCCTAATATTAGAATCTTTGAAATCAAACAAATGTAAGTCTCTATGTATTGAAGATTTTACCTGTTTAGCCAAAGTAATGTAGAGGGGTCGACAGTTCTATCACTTATTCTTGATACCAAGTTCATTAAACAGTGTTCGACATGATATGGAACTGATTAATTGAATTTAAAATGTCTGTTTTGTGATCAGAAAATTAATTCGTCGGTTTCTACTAAGATTATGAGACTTGGAGAGATGGATTTGGATCAATTTTAATTACGCGCAGTGTTTGAGAGTACCAAGCACTGGGACGAAACTGCTGTTCAGTGCTCCGTGGTTTTCATTGATATTTAACCAATGTATGTTTGTACGTCACCAAGTCTAGCAATTGATATCAATCCACATATCCGCGAATGCTACAACCTTTTTGATTGGACACTAGTGTATTGTATCTCAGCGGTAACGTCTCTGACTGCAGCACCGGATGACGTGGGTTCCATTCTCAGATTGATATGAGTTCCGTCAAGGTTGCAGATACGCCTCGCTGATGAGTGCCAACAAGCACGAAATCTAGGTGCAATGCATTCTGCCGATTGCCTCCAACTATCTTATACCAATGTTACAATCTTTTCATCCATTTTAAGCTCACTGACATCTATTGGATTGATTTCTTGAAGCCGTAGTAAGAAGTTGGGACCTGTGGGGCCTGTCATTTCAAGGTGACGTAGATGCTCATTAAAGGCTCTACATTATGAATTGACAGAAATTAGAATTCACGGGTTAATAAATTTCAACCGAAGTAGCTGAATGACCAACAAGTTTTGGTCTCGTAACCTGATGTACCGGGTGCGATGCTTGGCGGAATGTTGGGTGTGTGCTGATGAAAAAGGCCTTAGCACTGGGACGAAATGAACTGTCTAGTGCTCCTTGGTTTTCAATTATCCCTCTGACTGATGTCGATTTGTGACGAAATCTAACAACTGCACCAAATTTCTCCTCATTTAAAATAATACAGAGCCTTTGGTAACCCATAGGCATCTTAAACTAGGGATCTGTATGCATTTGTGTGTGTGTGTGTGATTTACCATAACCAAAGTAGAAAATGTATCCTACAACCCTTAAAAGAGTGACCACATTTGAAACTTTTGTCTGTTTTCCTTTGTTAAATTTTCATACACCACAATGAAACTTTTAATTACTTCACAACACACATACATACATACATAAATGGATGCATACACGAAAGCTGTGTATTTTGTGCTGACCTTAAGATAGATAGGTAGGAGGTGTAGAATTGTTCCAAAAGGGATTGCTTTATTGTTGTTATTGTTGTTGTATTTGGGTCATATTCACCAAGAGAGAAGAAGTTAGCTGTCTGACTGACTAATCTGGACAAGTCAACCTGTTTGTTCACTCTATCCACCTATCTGTCTATCTATGAATCATTACGTTCAGTCAAATGCGAAAGAGTTTTCTTTGTTTATAAGATAAAGCTAGCGCACCATACTGTTTTCTTCATTTCAGATGGCATAGTCCACTTGTTCTTCATTGGTGTTATTATTATTATTGTTGCTATTGTTGTTGTTGTTTTCGTAACAGAAATATTCCTAGTTCTAGTTGTACTGTCTTCTAAAGAAATAAAGTGCTATTTTTATTTGATGCGAATTGTAGTCATCATGCTCTAATTTAAAAATAGGTTTTGTATGTGTGTGTGTGTGTGTGTGTATGTTAACTGCTTTTTTCTCACCATTTTAGTGATTTTACAACACTATGGGAATGATGATTGTAGAGATAAAGATTGTTTAAGCTGTGGTCAGATTTGTGCTACCAACTTTTAAGTTAGTGACACTACACGGTCTACCAACCGACCTATGCAATAAGACCCCATCATCATCAGTCCGCTCCATCCTCCTTTATCGCTGTGAGCGAGGCCTGGCCATTGAGAGTGGAAGACATGAAAAGGCTGTCTAGCTGTCTTTGATCATAGGTGCCTGCATTCTATCTCCCGTGTGAAGTGGTATAATAAGGTGATCAATATTGAGGTTAGGCGTCGAGTTCTAGGTAGGTGGGAGGAGAAATGAATCGACAAGGTTGTGAAGTTACATCGACTGAGATGGTTAGGACATCTGTTACTCATGCATGACTAGTCATCGCCTTCCTGGACAATGGGCAGTGTTAGCTGGCTGACATAGGGTCGGGCTGGAAAAGAGCCAGCGGAGGTCAAACCAAAACATGGCCCAATCAGTCAATGAAATCTGCAACAGTTAGTTTAAGCCAGCCACGTAAGAAGGTGTAGACTTCGTGTTTGGGGTCCTCGAGCGGTAAAAACCAATTGCGGCTGGATACATTTGGTGATATGGCTGAAAATCGTTCTCAATGGCTGTCACAGGTGCATCCACTCCTTGTGAATTATGATTTCCAATGAAACTATATCGTTCATTATAATAGAGGTTTTTTGTATTTCTCAATGAATGAAAAACAAAACGATGTTGTTTTTACTGACGTTTCGCTATTTAATGCTAATAGCTTTCTCAAAGTATTATGAAACCGGAATTTACAAAATCTCAGCATATATATAACAAAGAGTTAGGGGGTGAGAAAAATATAGACTTAGTTCAACTTAAAAGGACATATTGAAAGTCAAAATAACAATGAAGATCGTTCAAACCAAATATCAAAGGTAATAATATATATCTGTTATTATATCAAAACAAAGTTTACTAACTTGATCATCGTTCGTTAGTCTGGGATCATTTTTGGTTGTCAAGTTGGTGAATTGGTAAAGATAACAAAATCATGTGTAGATTGTTGGATTTTATCGGTGTGTAGAATTATGAAAGTAGTGTTTGTTTACATAGTGAACTTGCTTATCACATTTGTGTTGATTTTGTCACTTCATGGGGGAGGGAGGTGTTGTCAGATTCTGTTTTTTCCATCATGAAGTAGCAAAATCAACACAAATGTGATAAGCAAGTTCACTATGTAAACAAACACTACTTTCATAATTCTACACACCGATAAAATCCAACAATCTACACATGATTTTGTTATCTTTACCAATTCACCAACTTGACAACCAAAAATGATCCCAGAGTAACGAACGATGATCAAGTTAGTAAACTTTGTTTTGATATAATAACAGATATATATTATTACCTTTGATATTTGGTTTGAACGATCTTCATTGTTATTTTGACTTTCAATATGTCCTTTTAAGTTGAACAAAGTCTATATTTTTCTCACCCCCTAACTCTTTGTTATATATATGCTGAGATTTTGTAAATTCCGGTTTCATAATACTTTGAGAAAGCTATTAGAGGCATTAAATAGCGAAATGTCAGTAAAAACAACATCGTTTTGTTTTTTATTCATTGAGAAATACAAAAAACCTCTATTATAATGAATATCATATACCCAATGCCCAAATTTTTTCAAACCGTTAAAAGTGAACTTGGTTTGGACATATATAAACCATATCGTTCTTCGTTATTACTATTCCGTTGTCTCGCACCTCTGTTTACTGTCTCTAATATGCATTTCTTCTATCTTCTTCTCTTGCTTTGTGTGCTACAAGGAGGGAGTGTGGCAACTTGAACTGGTACTTATTGGTGCAAAGTTCTATGACGAAAAACGGACAGACAGACAGGTCATGCAATAATACTAATAATATCAATAGTGATTAGTATCTAGATTATGGTATTATTTCCCGTAGGGATTTGAATGAATTTCAGTGTCCATTTCGTCACGAACCAACATTAGTTGGAGAGATTATTGAAAGTCAAGGAGAACTGAACAACTGCTGTTTTGTCCCAGCTAAGAAGTGTCCATCAGTATGTACCCATCGGGGGTTTAGACGAAGGACCTTCTGACTAAAAGGCAAACTCATAGATCGTTCAGTCACTGGGACCAGATCGAGAGTGAGGGCAAATACTAGCTGATGATACTGACTGATGGTTGCGCGAATTGGTAGTGGTTGGAATTCATGCGTGGTTGGCCATTGGATTGGGTCCTATTAGCTGAATGGTTTATAGACACCTCCCTTGTGACCGGAATGTCAAGGTTCCGAACCCTGGAGGGTGGGTACCTCTGAAAAGCCCCAGACCGGGACGAAACAGCTGTCCATTACCCTCTGGTTTTCAATTGTTCTCTAGCAGATATCAATCCGTGATCAAAGCTGAAACAAATCAATCCCTTACGAGCTAACTGTTGAAAATGGTAACAGTGTTGAAAGTATGAGTAATATGTAGAGTATCATAAACATTTTAAAGAATAGAAGCGAAATATGCGACATGTGATTGTCTGAAAAGAGTCAAATGGATCTTTAACCTGAATAACACTCTACTCACCAGTAATCGGTTTTCACAGGTTCTTGTTACTACTTATTTCTGTTTAATATCTCAGATTGAATGAAGACATTTTCTCACAACATTACAATTATTAGATTTATTGATTAGATCAACTCTCAATTTTCTAAGGACAACAGGCTATTTATTCATCGTGTAATTTTATCTTAGGCACATCTTACAAGTAACTTGCTCTGCTGAGTTAAATAGATCAACAAAGCAATTTGCATAAGTTTGTATTATTTCAAGATGTTACCCTCCAAAAAACAGTGTAAGACAAAAATGAACAGAAGGAGGATAACTCAAATGAAACTTGTTCAGCATATTCAAATTGTAAACCATTGTATCTACTTTAAACCCTAATAATAATAATAATAATAATTTGCTTTATTCCAAAACAGTAACTGTGATACAGAATGGAATTCTCAGCATTTTACTGCAGTATTGCATCCAGTTAGTACATTATCAATAAATAAATAAAATTCTACATAGATTAAGGAAATCTCAGTTCATTATGACAAAGCCAAAATTAAACAGTGTTTGAAGGTACTAGAAAAGTAGGTTCTAGCATATTTACTGGCGTAAGCAGAAGAAAGAAACAAAGCTGCACATAACAGAAAAGAGAGAGAGAATAGGAAAAGAAAGAAAGAAAACGTTTTACCTATAAATGAAATAAGTTGGAAAGACGAGATCCAGTTGTTCCACTGACTATTTAATAAGTTATAGGTTTCACGCCTGATGCTTTCTTTATCGCACAGAACACGAGCTAAGTAGGGAGGATATGGTTGAGATTTTGTACTTTCTAGTACGAGCATATAGTTTTCTAAATAGGCTTCTGGTTCTTCCTGATGGGATACAATGGGAGATTTGTGAGGGTGGTGTGAGTTAGATAGAATGGATTTAGCCCATTTTTCACATGAGTCCAAGCGCCTGTCAACCAGAATATTAACAAGCTGGTTAAGTGACAGGTTGCTTACCCTGCTGACAACCTTTAACATCCTGCATAATAAGGTATAGTCTTTCTTCAGTAGCCCTGGAAAACCTAAGGGGGAACAATAGAGAATAATAGGCAGAATACGGGAGTTAACGAATTGTAGGAGTATGGGTTGGGTTATACCAGAATAGCTTACCTTCTTGATGTAGAAGGTAAGACCGAATATTTTTTTGAGAAATCATCAAGATATGAGACGACCAGGAAAGATCAGAAGATAGAATGACTCCATAGAGAGAGAGAGAGAGAGTTTCAAGTTATCGATCATTGTGAACTACACATGAACATTAGTTAGGTAATCTATATTGCTTAAATCAGCAGCAGTCAGAGATTTTCTAGGTGAATGCTTTGTACTAGGGTCTTGATTTAAGAACAACCACCCGGAACAGATATCTGCTGTACCCTCCTGAAAAAGCCACACTTATCGTTTGAGTACTGATGATACTACCCAGTTATACAGACTGAAGTAGGGGAGTGGGACTTGAAGTCGTGACCTGTCCGATGAAAAATGAATTCTCAAGTCAATGAGCTATATCTCCACTAGTACTATAGTCTAGTCAACCATAGGTCTTTTTTCAAGATTTTGCTTCAGACAGTGTTAAACGATCTGCTTAATCATCAGCTGTTGTGATATTTTGATTGGTTCTGGAATAGTTACATACCCACGATGTCGAGTTCGTGGTTCAGCGCAGCCATGCCTCACGTGGTCCGGGGTTCGTTACCTCGCTTGTGCACTCCTAAACCAAATGCAAGATGATGTTACAGGGCTTGACTACACCGACTCCTAGATTAGAAATAGGAAGTGAAGTGGTAGAGCACGTTGACCACTTCACTTATTCGGGAAGTACCGTCAGCCAGTGCCAACGGGTTGATCTCTGACGATATCTTACCACGGATACAGAGGGCTAGTTTCCCATATGCCAGTTTACGCCGCCTGTGGCGTAGACGTGATATCCGACTATCGACGAAAGGGTGGGTGTACTGCTCATCAGTCCGCTCCGTCCTCCTTTATGGCTGTGAGCGAGGCCTGGCCATTGAGAGTGGAAGACATGAAAAGATTAGCTGTCTTTGATCACAGGTGCCTGCATTCTATCTGTCTGTCTGGATTCAACATAGAACTTGGCACCGAAGTGCAGCAGTTCGAGTTGCCACGTTCCAAATAGCACACAGAGGTAGACAAGAAGATGAGTGGAGAGAATTAATAGAGTTTGACAAATATAGGAGTGAAACAGGATGGGTAATGGTAGAAAGGAATATGAAAGATTACAGAGATTGAATACATCTGCGCCATTGACAACGATTTTGAGCCATGTCACCTATTGTCTCCAGCCATTGATTCCTAGAGTCCCGAGGGCCCCAACCCGGGAGTCTGCATCTCCCTACCTGACTCAGTTTAACTGTCAATGATTTCATGGATTGATGCCATGTTTTTGTTTGGCCACCACTGCATTCTATCACCCGTGTGAAGTGGTATAATAAGGTGAGCAATGTTGGGGTTAGGCCTCAGTCGAGTTTTTAGGTAAGGAGGGGAAATCAATCGACGAGTCTGTGAAATTACATCGACTGAGATGGTTAGGACATCTGTTACGCATGCATGCCTAGTGATCCATTGCCTTCCTCGACTGACGGGCAATGTTAGCTGGTTGACATAGGGTCAGGCTGGAAATAAGCTAGCGGCGGTCAAACGAAAACATGGCCCCATCAGTCAATGAAATCTGCAACAGTTAGTTTAAGCCAGCCACATAGGAAGGTGTAGACCTCCGGGTTGAGGTCCTCGGGACGGTAAAAACCAATGGTTGGAAAGAATTGTTGACATGGCTGAAAATCGTTCTCAATGGCTATCGCAGATGCATCCACTCCTTGTGACGTATGATTTTCAATGAAACTGTTTTGTTCTTCATTATTACTATTCCTTTGTCTCACACCTCTGTTTGCTGTCTCTAGTATGCATTTCTCCTACTTTCATCTCTTTCTTTGTGTGCTACAAGAAGGGAATATGGCGACTTGAACTGGTGCATATCGGTGCAAAGTTCTATGTCGAAAACAGACAGATTCCTAAACCGTCTTTAACCCCATAGTAATCCTGGTAAAGGGGAAGGTTGGGTGTAAGGCTAGCAATCCCATTCCGTTAAGACAGGCAAACACCACTGCTACTGAAACTTCAAGGCCTCAAGTTTGAGGCTCTGTGTTCTACCATAAAGGAATAAAATAAATAAGAAGAATTACATAGGATATTAATTCTTGATTCCTTCGTTTGTTCTTGTTTCTTTTTCCAGGTATATACATCAAAGCAGTCTTTCACTGAACTGAACCATGTTAAAGTGAATATTCCTCCATATGATGCCATCATCTTATCATCACTGCTGAATACCGATAGTACATATTTTTTTTGATCTTGAATACATTTCAATGAATGGAATTAAAGTGAATGTAAATAATCAGAATGGTGGTCAACACAATGACTATATGAGTATATTGAGCAATAATGATAATAATAATTACCTATTGGATTTTGAGCATATTTCTAACGATGTCTTTGAAGCCAACATTAAACCATGCTTAAAACAACTACGATGTGTTATCAATGAATTAATCGATAGTGAATCAGTTTATTTAAAGAGTTTATGCGATATTGAAGAGGTGAGTTTGTTGACTTTTTTGTTTTTTGGATTGTAAAAATCGTATTTCTGTGTTATTTTAGTTTTTGTCTTGTTCAGGAGAGAATTTAAACTATACCACTCATTGATTGATTGAATTTCACTATGGAACTTTGCACAAAGGTGCACTCACACACACACACACACACACACACACACTTCATGTTTAACATAAAGGTGATGGAAAGAGCGAAAAATGAGATTTTAAAAAAATAGTCATAGTGAGCAGAAAGTTAGGTACGTGAGAAGTAATATTAACATGGAAAAAAACGAGAATTTAACTACCTGGGAGAATAGAAAGAGTGAATGCGCGCCTGTGCCATTGGGAACGGGGATTTTGAGAGATATCACCAATAGTCTGCAGTCATTGATTCCAAACATCCTGAAGTCCCCAACCAGGCAGTCTACACTTCCCTATATGGCTCAAATCAACTCTTAAAGACTTCCGAAATATCCACATGAGTGTGGGTTTTCATGTAACTGATTATTGTTTTTGGTTGGGAGTTAGACTTAGGGTTTTGGCGTTTTCCGGATGAAATCTTATCTATAAGTCTTGGAGAGAACCGATTCAGAGGTGTGAGGACAAATACTCGTCGAAGACATTAGCTAGCTGTCGCACTATGTCGTGAATTGGCAGAAGTTAGAATTCAAGGACCATTGGATCGGGTCCCAGTGGCTTAATGGTATGCGAGCTCGCCTTGTAACCGGAAGTGTGCGTACTGCTGAAGAGTCCCAAGCTAGGACGCGGGAAACAGCTGTCCAGTACTCCCAGGTTTTCCAATGGTTCTCTAACTAATGTCAGCTCATGATGAAATCCTGAGAACTGATTCACTTGGTTTTTGAGTGGAAAATACACCTTCAATAGAACATTTCCATTTCGTCCTGTTCTCTTTAGTTCTTTTCAGCTGACCACACGATTTCCCATAAGCTCTCACCTGTTTTCTTTCACACAATTTCTTCTATGTCACCGTCAGTTACATGCTCAAATCATCGTTTACCACTCGAGGAATAGCCTGGCGTGCGGTGTTACCCAACGATCTTCCCTTCATTCCCTTCTGCATATTTGTTGGGCAATGGGTTCTTGATTTGTTCGTTATCGGAGTTTCTTGTTGAACAGAGCTGGTTATTATTGCGTAACCCTATTTTCCTTTTTATCACCCAAATTATCCTTTTTAACGCAATTGGTATGTCCATGATGCACTCGTTTGGTTGGGGTCCTATAGCTTATCTTCTTCTGTGTAGATGCCTGAATTATCTGTTCTTGAGAAAAGAATTCTTCTTGTTTCCTACTGTCACCGGAGACGCTACAGTTTATCTAACTTTTGAATGCTAAGTGATTCAGTACCAGTAGGTAGGAAGCCTTATTTCAGAACTTCTTTGCCGTCGTTAGTTATTGTTATTATCGTTGTTAGTGAAATAATATATGTTTTTCCCTATTTTTATTTCGAGTCTAAAGATTTGAAAGGTCCGCCCAGACTTTTTGTATTGATATCTGAAGTATGTAGAAGTGTATTGGGTTCATATGTTAATGAGATATGGCACGGCTTTTGTTTGTATGTCATAAATGTTCTAAAGACTTCCCAGTCTTTGTGGCGCATGTAATGTCATGACAATATATGATAAAAGTACAGTGTCTCATGGTGCTTGGGTTTTTACTCACTTGGGCTGGAATTCAGTGACCTTGAACTCAAGCAATATCAACTCGTGATATAGCGGTGCCCCACTGATTCCTTGGATGAACATCTCCTTTATCTTAACATTGTGGCCCCCCTGTTATCATGACATATCACTGTTTTCTCGCATTATAAACCTCGCCTAATAATTTACTCATTTCTTCATTTGGTAATCTGTCCTCTTCACCTTTGACTTCAACTCTCAAACTGACCATCCAACACCTTTATCGATTCAAGATTTGACCTTTTTATCATTTGATAGCTTTTTACTTAGATGTGTCATCAGAATGTTCAAAGTGTATTGTTGCGTCATTATATATATTATACACTTCAGATAAATCACATTCTATTATTTCATTTTTTTTCTAAATGGGAACTAACTGGTTTGTTTTCCATAGATTCGCCTCTTATCTTTCTTACATCAATATATTTGACTGACCCTTTTGAAGGGAAAAATTTAAATTATATGTTTGTCTTTTTTCATATGTGTAACAGTTGAACAACTGAGTTCCTGCTTGTGCTGAAGATCCACATGAATTATTAGTTAAACAAGGTCACTTGATAGTCTTCTCTGCGTGTACCCGATCCATCTTCACTGTATTCAGCGTATTTGTTGGACAATTGGGTTCTTGATTGGTTCTTTCCTAGATTTCCCTATCGCTTTTCCTTTCTGATCGATCATTTAACCTTCAGTATGGAGCTACAGAAAGCAACTGTTGATCAGAATGCCTACACGTTGTATTTTTTTTTTTACAAACCTCTATAACACTGTAGATACAGGCTAAAAGAATTAATGTATTTGCATTTGGAATTGTAATAATATTCTGTTGTATGCATAAACACTTATTATGCTTTGTGTTCATGTAATGTTTTCTCACTGTAGTTAGAAAATAGCTGTCAGAAATAGATTTTTCGTATTATCATCAAGTTATAAACCATATTTACTGTGTAAGATCTGATGATGCTGCTCAGTTGCTCATACTGAAATAAGTGGAGCTCCTGGGTTCGAACCCGGGGTCCATTAGTTGCAACTCAAGTGCCTTAGTCAATGACCTACATCTCTTCCTCCTGAACACGTGGTCCTTGTTAACTTTGACTATTTAACACAAGGTCAACGAGTAGATACGTCCGAATACAAGTTAAAATCTCTTAGAGGGGGTGGGGGGCTGTTGTCTACCACAGAGCATTGAATAACTATTTCTTTGTAGTTTGGGACTGGTGTTCTTCTTTGACCTTTCCATAATTCGATATCTTTCCAATTCCATCCACTGTTAACGAAGTAGGTCTCACCGATTATAATAAACAAGGGTCGATAGAATATCCAATTTTAGACATGAAATTGTATGCATGCTCCTCTTTACTCATATATACCACTGGGTTTAATGCAAGTCATTGTTATCCTACCAAATTTTAAGTTGCATTTTTGTAATCCAACTCGATTAGGTGTGAATTTGTGCATGAAAAAAAAGTATCAGTAAACATATTTTGACACCAATTGCGTGCACATACAATAGATCAGGAATCGATAAAATAGGTTTTCGAGTTGTGATTATAGCGATAATTAGTGTTATTGTGTGTGTGTGTGTGTGTGTGACCTAGATACTTTGAGATTAGGTCAATGGTCTTTTCTTTAAGTGATCTGCTGATTAGGTAGCTGACCTAGCGCCAATTTACTTAACACCTCTCAAAAAAGCTCTCTACTTTCATTCTGTACATATTATTATGTTCTTTTCGTTTTTCTTTATGAATTGATTTTATAATAGTAGTAATGATAATTTTCTATAGTTTGATTTGTAAGGGTTGATTTTTGATTTTTACGAGTTGATCACGGAAGGTCCTGGGTTCAAAACTCGTGTGATGGGTGCGTACTGCCGATGATTCCCAAAACTAGGATAAAACAGCAGCTGCCTAGTACTCCCTGGTTTCCAATAGTTCTCTAACTAATATCAATCCGTGATCAACTCGTAAAAAACAAAATTAACCCTTACAAACCAAACTATAGAAAATTAATCTGATGCTCTCCAGTGACTTGCTACAGGATGGAGTTTCCTGGAGTTCTAGTGAGAAGTTGTGACCAGTGAAGTCTATCCAGATGTCACGTGTGAAGGTGGATGTCCCACCAACGACAATGGTTGGGGTCGCATTAAATCACGAATGGGTAGAAGTGAGAATTCATGTGGTGGCCATTGAATCGGGTCCCAGTGTCTGAATCGTATACGAGCCAGCTTTCCTTGTAACCGGAAGGTCCTTGGTTCGAACCATGGTGGTGCGTGCGTACTGACGATGATTCCCAAATTAGAATGAAACAGCAGCTGTCCAGTACCTCCTGGTTTTCAATGGTTTTCTAACTGATATCAATCCGTGATCAACTAGTAATGATAATATTATTACTATTCCTTTGGGTTCCAAGTGGAACATAGGGATTCAACAGGCCATCTCCATTTCAGACTGTTCTTTTTAGTTCTTTTTAGCTGGCCTCACGATTTCCCTTAAGGTCTTACTTCGTCTTTACACATTCTCCTCCATGTCACTCTCGGACTCATCGCAAACTCACCGTTTCCCGTTCGAGTCCCATTTGAGAGTTCGCCTGTTGCGTGAAGTCACTCAACAGTCTTCCTAGCGTGTGTTCGATCCGTCTCCATTATCTCCTGTATATACGTTGAGCGATAGGTTCGCAATTAGTTCGCTCCCAAAGTTTCTTTTTGCTAATTTTCCCTGTCTGGCCATCTGATCTTGAGTATACAGCTATTGATAAAAGTCTTCAGTGTTCTGTTCGAAATGCTTTTGGTGACGCACTCGCCAAGTTTCTGACCCATATAGAAGAACTAGCTGAAGCAACATTGATGTTGAAAATCCGAAATTTGTTTTTTGTGCTGAGTGGAGCAGCAGATTTCCAAACTGATTTCAGAGTGATGAAGGTGTGACTTACCTTTTAAGATTCTGGTTTTGACATCCCCATCCATCCTGATGTCTTTAGTTGAAACGGCGGTGCTTCCCAGATAAGTGAAAGAAGCCACTTCTTTGAAATTTCTTTCTTTGTTAATGGTTGGTCCTTGTCGTTATTGGTTGGTTATCTTCATCACCGTCATCCTCTCTAATATTAACCTGAAGTCCTGCCTTCACTGTTTCCCTTTTCTACCGACTTGTTAGTTTACGCCTGTAAGTCTTCGAGTTTAGATATAATAATAATAATAATAATAATAATAATAATAATAATAATGATTTACTTTATTCCAAAAACAGTACTTGTGATACAGAATGGAATTTTCAGCATTAATCACAATATTGCATCTAATTTCCTCAAATTATAAATAAAATTAATCACACAGAAAATTTTCCACATTTACAATAGAGGTAGTGTCAAAAACATGCAGCATATAAAATGGAAATAGCAATAATAATGATAACAGCTAGGGTAATAATAATAAGAATACAAGTGAAAATTGCCGTTGGCTTGTGCCACACAGTATTGTCAATGTGGTATAGAAATCCTAACATGTTTAAAAATATTGAATATAATGTTCTCTTTACATGATATGGTGAGGGGAAAAACAAAGATTACAGCCGTCATGGAGATAAGTTGGTGTTTGCAATTATGAGAGTAAAACAGAGAATTAACAGGACCATAAATATAATAGAAGTAATAAAAGTAAAACTTGAAGGTATGTAAGGATGGATGGAGGAAATTGTTTATTTACTAGATGAAAGAAGGTTAGTTAATTCTTGCCTGACACTATTTTCATCACATAAAATACGTGCCAAGTATGGTATCATAGAATTCTTATACTTAGACGTGCGAGCATACAGTTTTCTGAAGTTACTCCTTGTTCTACCTGAGGAGATGCAAGGTGAAAGCTGAGGGTAAAGCGGATGCTCCAAGTCAGACAAAATCCCTTTAGCAAATTTATTGCACGAAGTCAAATGCCTATCGACAACGACGTTAACTATGTGGTCCACTGGGACACCACTCACCCTACTGACAGTCTTCAGTATTCTACGAATTGTGACATAGTCTTTTTTAAGCAAACCAGGAAAGAATAAGGGTGAGCAATAAAGAAGAATAGGTAGGATGCAAGAGTTTACGAACTGTAAGAGGAGGGGTTGAGTTATACCCGAGTGTCTTAACTTCTTAATGTAAAATGTCAAGCGGAATATTTTACTGGAGATTGCTAAGACATGGGAAGACCAGGAGAGATCAGAAGAGAGAATGAGTCCAAGATACTTAATTTCTGATTTGATTCCTATATCATTGTCGTCAATTTTACAAGTGTCATGAGAATCGATGACTTCTTTTAACTGTCGTTTACATCTTAAGCTGAAATCAACAGTTTGACACTTAGAAGGATTCAGTTTAAGACCGTTAGACTCAGACCATTTGCTGACTTCCGATAGAAAGCTATTTATTTTAGTACAATCTAGCTGGGAGTTAACAGCCATTGAAACCGTTAAATCATCAGCATACTTCACAAAGTTTATTTCATCAGAGTGAGGCAAGTCGTGCAAGAAGAAAGAAAAAAGAAAAGGAGAAAGAACAGCACCTTGAGGGACACCAGCTTCAGTAGGCAATGAAGTGGAGGACTTCCCTTTATATACGGTGTACTGCTTTCTATCTGAGAAATAGGAATGCAACCAGTTAACAGCCCAACATTCTGTTTGACTAGCAGCAAGTTTATTTAATAAGATGTCCCTAGGGACCGAGTCGAAAGCAGATGTATAGTCTAGGAAGGCGCAACGAACAAATTTAGCCCCCTTGTCTAGACTGGAAGCAATGTTATGATATAAGACGGCAGCTGCATCTAAAGTGCTTCTACTGTGCTTATAGGCAAATTGTTTAGGGTCATTAAAGGATTTAAGCGAAGGTTCAAGACTAAGTAAAAGTAATTTCTCCATAGTTTTCAAAAAAGGAGACGTAATAGCAATGGGTCTAAATTTGACACATGCTCCAGTAGAAGATTTAGGTATGGGTACAACTTTAATGTCCTTCCAAACGGCAGGCACAATATTATCGGAAAAAGATTTGTTAAATAGATCAGTAAGAGGGTGACACAGAATATCAGAACATTTTTTAAAAATAATACTAGGTACATAATCGGGACCTAAGCTCTGGGAAGGGTTTAGAGACTTGAGGCACTTTTGAACATCATTTGTGTTAAAACCTGGAAAGGGGCTATTATTAACACAAGTGATGCTGGGAAGCATGGCATTTGAGGGAGAGTAAATAAAAGATTTGTTAAGAGTGCATACATCAAAATATGATTTGTAGCTCAAGTGGTTGTGTTCTCTGAGGTGGCTGGCTGGTTAATTTGCGAAGCTTTCATCGCCCTACTAGGCGACATCTTCAGTGCAAACTTCAATTTGAAGTGAGCTTTTAGATTTCTCCACGAGTTTATTAATCATCTCTCCTGGTCGGTGACCTTGGACATGATTGTTTGTTTTTGTGTGTTTTCACACCATCTAGGTGGCTACTTGTATTGGAACTGGTTGTTTCTTTGACTTGAACTTTGACCCTTTGTGTGTGAGGTTTCTTTCTTATCGGTTGATAAATTTAGTCTATCTCGATGTGTGTATTGATTGATGATTCACTGGAATCCCAAGCGGGCTTCTAAAAATTTTCTGGCATTCTTGTTGTTTCCTCTGTCTAATATTTGAACGCTGGTTATCCCAGTCGAATTGATGTCCGTGGTTGTCTGTATGTAGTGATATGAGCGAGGGAGTGGATATCCTGTTTTTTGACGGCTAGCTTATGTTGGTGGATACGAAGACGAAGGGGACGTTCACTTTGACCAATGTAGTGTTTTTCGCAGTTGTTACAATTTATTTTGTAGATGATGTTGGTTTTATCTTCGTTCGTTGTTGAGTCTTTTGGTTGACATATAGCCAACAGAGTGAAGTAGTTTTGTTGGTTTGTGTACGACGTCAATTCCTAAAGGTTTGAAGAGTCTTGTAGTGATTTCTGAGATATCCTTTATATATGGTAAGGCGATTTTCTTTGTGCTTTCCTTGGGGGCTTTTCGTTTGATAGGTTGTCTTGGGGACGTATATGTCTTTTGATGAAATTCCGTGGATATCCATTCTTTTGGAAGACGTCCATGAGATATTTTTCTTCAATTTTCATTGAGGTGTGAATGCTGCAATGAGTCCTGGCCAGCCGTCTTGAATAGTGTTTGTATGCAATTCCTTTTGTGTGTTATTGGGTTGTTGCTGTTGTAATTCAGGATTTGGTCTATGTGAGTTGATTTTCTATAAACTCGAGTTTCTAATTCTCCTGTGGTTGTTCGCTTGATTGATCCAAAAATGGATTTGATTCTCGGATTCCTTTTCTCTTGTGAATTTGTTGTCGTTGTAGACGTTGTTTATTAAGTTATGGGTTTTATCTGATTCGTTTCTTTTGATTATTACAAATGTGTCGTCGACGTAGCGTATCCAAATCTTGGATTTGATCTTTGGTAGAATTGTGTTTTCGAGTTTTTGCATCACTGCTTCTGCAATCAAACCTGATATTGGCGATCCCATGGGTGTTCCTTTGAATTGTTCATATATTTGGTCGTTGAATTGGAAGTATGTTGTTAGGCATAGGTTTATGCATTTCATCCAGCTTTTGTGTGTTGCATTTTTACCCCCACTCACTAGATACATTCCCTTCTTTCCTAACTTTTTGTACTAATGATAAGACTTGTTTCCTATCATCAATCAAATAATTTTCCCACATTTGAACAACTTTTATTACCTTTTCATCATATGATTGAATGTTGTGCTTTTACTTTTCGCCCATAAGAAAGTGGATTTATTTCACTTCAGAAGTCAATTTCACAATGTTTAACTTATCGATTTAAACCGTGGGTTGTTCTGCTCGTTAGTAAAATAAATTGATGCCTGTTGAATCTGATGTTCACTTTCACTTACTGGACATAAATCCATTCATTCAGCTAATCTGCTGCTATTTAAAAATAATAATAATAATAATAATAATAATACAGATTGTTCAACAATTTACAGAGGAAAATTTTGGGGTTTCGGTTTCATGTTCTTCCCCACGACCACCTGACCGATAGCTGCTACCTTGACGTGGTGGTCGGGCTTGCACATCACAATGACCCAATAAGCTGCACTGGCTGGAACCAATGTTCCTGCAGGTCCTACCATGCCAGGAAGGTTGTTAGGATATAGCGATTAGACTAAAAGCAGTTACCATCGTTGTGTAAGAGTCTTTCTTACACTTTGCTTGGGGTCTGAGGGCGAAGTCGTACTGCTGGGGAACAGGGGTGTAACAGCAGTGAGGTGTTTTTCCCTCAGATGACCAGCACGCTAGCCGTCTATGCTGTCTCTCTGCTATGGAGAGAGGGGGTTAGAAAAGGTCGACCTCGAAAATTGTACCTCCTGACTTACCCTACGGTGGTCCGTAACCGGTGGTAAGTTTACTAATACGGAAACAATCCCAGAAACCAGTTCACAAAGGCCGTGTGTGACCGGCCTCAATCAGTTGTCCCCTGGGCTCTGCGGTCACGCAACACTAACCCTCTTTCTGTTTCAGGTACCCGAAGAATCAATCAACTTCCATGGTGTGGGCAGCCGGGAAGTAACAACCGCCCAAACACTTCCAAAAGCACACGAAGCCTTCCTGAGCATCATTCTCTTCCCCATGAAACGTGATGGGTTATTATTGTGAGCGAGGATATTTGTTAAGATATAAAAGCTCTTCTAATCAGTCATTGCTTATAATCTATATTTACACCTTCAAACTTTTCTATCAACTTAAAAAGTATTATCTCTTTTAATCTCGATTATGGTGTGAAGTTATATAATAGTAGATTTGAATAAGGCATTTAGAAGATGAATTTCGCGAGATGATATCATATCGTAGTTTCTCTACAATCGCCTTGCAACTACCATGGTTCACAATAATAATAAAATGCATGACAATCACTCAGTTATCTAAAACAACAAAAGTGCATACTAGTGACTAATCATATTTTTAAATAGGTCAAGTAGTCCATCATAGTAAGCGAAGGTTGAAGTCTATTGTTTTTGGTTGATGGTGACTGACATCCTAGATTCCGCTACATAAACCAATTGACTTCAAGTGACATGACCAGACATTGTTAAAGCATCTGCACAAGGAGCCAACATCTAAACCTGAGACCGAGCACTCCCATCTAATCAATCCACTGGAAAATCTAAAATTCAATTAAGTGATTAATATTGATTTCATGACCTGACATTAATAAAGGCTCTGTAATGGATGATGATGGATTTCGATTCAAATTAATTGCATTGAGCTTTTCTGTGTATTTTAATAACCATTTTGGAACATATTCTTTTCGACGACCACATTGGAACATTCTATCGGTTCTACCTATATAAGTGTTACGGCAACTACAGATGAACTTATAGATTGAGTTTTAAGTAGAGTCCACAGAATTTCGTCCTTTAATTTCAGGTACAGGGATCGAAAATGTTCGAAATGTGCGTAGAATGTGCGTTTGATGGCTGACTGAAGTCTTTGAGCTGCCTGTGGTGAGAGCTGGCTGCTAGACAAATTGGTAGACATTAATTTATGTCAATGTTTATTATGTCGCAAATATTGATTGTGAGAAAAATAAGAACAAAGACTTTATGTAGGCGGATACAGTTAGCATATAGATTCAAGAAACAGCTACAAAGAGATGAAAGATTAACTTTCAGCGAGAAACCACCAATCAGAAGACTGTGTTTGTTTGCTTACAATAGTCTATAATAATGTACATGGAAATATATAAATACGTGTTGATTTCCTTAATAAACGATCTGTTGCCTGGTCCTTGTCTTCTGTCGTTACAGTCAACTGCATACTTGAACTCATATTATCTTGCGAAATTTGTCTTCTGATTGACTTATTCAAATTTATCAAAGTGACTAATTGTTTTTTTTGTTGTTGTAATAATAGATGTATAGAGAAATACGTCTGACTGTGTACAGCTTCTGGAGATGAAATCGCCGAAAGGATACATTTTTCTGTCTGTAATCAGTCTGATTTCCCACAAACTGGAAGATATGCAAGTGAAAAGCAACAAGCTGGCAGAAGAAGCATCCACAGAAGACAGGACTTCAAGTGAACATAGATAAAACAGAGGTGATGAAGATTCTCGGCCAACAGCAACAACAACAACAGACGACAGTCAGCCAGCATAAATGGGAGGGACCTGAAAGAAACAACCTCCTTCACCTACCCACCTATCTGGGAAGCATCGTTCCAACTACAGGCCAATGGAACTGACGAGGATATCAAAGCAAGAATCGGAAAAGCAAGACAAACTTCCATTACTCTCAAGTCTGTGTGGAGGTCAACAGCACTCACCATCAAAAATAAGATCCGGATTTTCAACTCCAATGTGAAGTCAGTCAGTGTTACTCATTATACGGATCAGAGACTTGGCCAGCGAGTCATAAAGAGCATCTCAAACAAACTACAGACCTTGATTAACAGTTGTCTTCTCTCAATACCACTTAAGATCAGATGGGCTACCAGAAAAGATCAGCAACAGGTATCCCTGGCAATGGAGGAACCAACGAGGAACCGGTTGTGCAACAAATATGCAGGAATAAATGGAGGTGGATTGGCTGGTCATACTCTGAGGAAACAAACCATCAAGTGACATCACACGACAGTCTCTCTCTCCAGTGGGACCCAAATGGGGACTGACGAGTTGGTCGTCAGTGCGAGGGTGATATGGAAGAGATCATGTGAAGAGGAGATGAAAGCATGTGGGCAGACTTGGAGCAGGGTGAAAAAGTTGGCAGAAAACCGAAGGCAATGTAGATGCGGAGCTGAAGCCCTATGTTCCTCTAGGAATTAAAGGATATAATAATAATAGCAATAATATTAATAATTATAATAATCAGTTTTCATCTGTCGTTTACTCTCTCACTTACTCTTTTGCTCTTCCCCTCTCTATTTGTTCATAGGGTTATTTACTACGCTTAAAAGAGAATGACATTGGTGTGAATTCACAACTGTTAGACGTTCTCTTTTACAAAATTCCAGATTTACGAGTTTTTCATGCGTAAGTTGATATATGTTTGTTTTTTAAAAAAAGCAATTTAATTTTTGTAAAAATCTTATTATTTTCAAATGATGTATTATGTGGTTTGCGTTACATTTCTGTGTCTTTCTTTTGACTGTTCAAACGTTCATTGTGGTCTTGTTTTAATTCCCCCCCAGCGTGTTTTGAAAATGTCAGATAAAATTTTGAATTTTTTTATGTTGATAAATTTTTACTCTTTCTTATTCATGTTAAATGGTGTTAGCTTTGTTCAAAATTTTACCTTATCGTTCTGAGTTTCAAAAGCACTTGGGTTGGCTTGACAGGGTTGTGATTGCACTTGGAGCCTTGTTATCTTATTCGGGCTTATTGTGTCGGCTAGGACTTGAACCTCAACCATTTACTTGGCTAGCGAGTGTGAACCAATGACGCACAATGTGAGGACATTAGTCCAGGCTTTTCGACATACACATACAAAAAGAAATGCACAAGATTTCAGAGCACTTATTGTTATTATTATTGTTCCTTTGTGTTCTGAGTGGAACATGATGGGGCTCCAGCGAAACATTTGCACTTCATCTGTTCTCTGCAGTCCCCTCTTTAGCTGGTTCTACGTTTGAGCATAGTCTCTCATCTACTACTCACACTATCTCCTGCATATCATTCCCGGACCCACCTCCAACTCGCTGTTCTTCATTTGTGTTCCGGTCGACCGATGGCTGGATGCAACATGTCATTCAACTATTTCCTCATTATGTGTTCAATCCATCTTGATTTTTGTGGGATATTTTTTGAGCAACAGGTTCTTGGTTGAATTGTTTCTAGAGTTCTTCGCTGCTTCCGTATCCCTCCTGGACGGTCTTCTGTACTCCAGTTGTTTGAATTCCTAAGGTTTTTGTAAACTGCATATACCATGTTTTTGGGATAATAAGACATTTTCTATAGTTGGTTTGTAAGGATTAGATTTGTTTTTATGCGTTTGACCACGGATTGATATCTCAGTCAGAGAACCATTGAAAACCAGCACTGGAGTACTGGATAGCTGTTTCATCCTAGTGCTTGGGAATCATCGTCAGTACGCACGCGCCACCATGGTTCGAACCAAGGACCTTCTGTGGCTACAGGGCAAGCTCGTATACCACTCAACCACTGGGACCCGATTCAATGGCCAGCCCATGAATTCTAACTTTCACCGATTCGTGATTTAGCGCAACCACCAACCAATGTCATCGGTGGTAGAAGTTAGAATTCATGGGCTGGCCATTGAATTAAGTCCTAGTGGCTGAATGCTATACGAGTTTGCCTTGTAACAGGAAGGTCCTGGGTTCGAACCCAAGTGGGGGCGTACTGACTATGATTCCCAAGCACTAGGATGAAACAGCTGTCCAGTACTCCAGTGCTGGTTTTCAATGGTTCTCTGACTGAGATATCAATCCGTGATCAACTTGTAATAATAAAAGATTGTTTTTGTTGCAGTTAAATCTGATTATTGTGTCTGTCTCAGTTTGGGGTGGGGGGGGGGAGGGAAAAGTTTTCAAGTAATCAGTTGGTTGTAGTAAGATGTCTGGAGGCTCACTCTAGACAGGTTAGACGACAACCAGAAATCAGTAAGACGCCAGTATGACAATAATGAATTAGAGTTGAGTTGCGTCACTGTAATAAATAGTTAGTTATCAGATAGAAAATTTGAAAATGTTGACGATGGCAAACAGTAACATTATAATGGAACAAGTTATGATAATGATACTGACGAGAGATAGATTCAACTAGGACAATACTAATCGTGAGGTTTGGAATGAAACAAAATGGTATTAATAATAGTTAACAAAAACGAAAGATATCACCGTGATGGATTCAAAATGATCACTGTATCCTTGTGGACGCACAGAGACCGGGTTCATACGCCCTAATTATACAAGCCTCTGTAATTACGGGCATCTTTCGGTGTTTTTATCTACTGACAATATAGAGAATGACTTGATAGAGTCAAACTCGTGCCAGTAGTTTATAAGATGTATTCAATTGGTGGATGGTGGCTAGCAGTGGAATCCAGAATGCGCATTTCGTCCTATTTGGGACTCGTCAGCTGGATGTACCTGCATTTCTCAGTGAGTGATGACGTTCCCATCGAAGCTCGAACCCAGTATCCATAGTTTCAAACGCCAAAGCGTTATCCACTAGACCACTTGGGCCACGAGAGCCAGACATCGTCGAAGCATCTGCACAAGAAGCCGACATGTCAACCTGAGACCGAGCACTTCGGTCCAAACAATCGACGGGAAAATCAAAAATTCAATTCAATAATTAATATGACCCGTTACACAAGAGGTGGCTCTCGTGGCCCAAGTGGTCTAGTGGATAACGCTTTGGCGTTTGAAACTATGGGCACTGGGTTCGAGCTTCGGTGGGAACGTCATCACTCACTGAGAAATGCAGGTACATCCAGCTGACGAGTCCCAAATAGGACGAAATGCGGATCCTGGATTCCACTGCTAGCCACCATCCACCAATTGTATACTAATTAAATGCCCAGACATCGTCGAAGCATCTGCACAAAAAGCCGACATGTCAACCTGAGACCGAGCACTTCGATCCAAACAATCGACGGGAAAATCAAAAATTCAATTCTATAAGATGTATTGTCATCGAAGTTTTTTTCGTCACTTTAACTTCAGCTTTTCTTTCTGTTTGTTTGACCACTTCTTTTACATTCATCTCGTTTAAGTGGTAAACTGATATGTACAGGCTTGCTTTGAAATGGTTTTGACGGGTTTATTGGTGACTCTAATTTCCTTAGGCTATTGATCGATAAAGTCGAGGTCTTATGTACTTAGTTTCAACTTCTGTGCTCCATTCGACAATGTTTTGGCGAAATTCACCTTATTACAAAAATAGGGAACAAAGCTCTTAATGTGTGCATACTGTCCGATTGGTAAATACTTTCTAAATATCAGTCTTTCTACTGTGCTATCAATTTTTTTGAGCATAGAAACACCAAAGAGCTTAAAAGTATTATTTTCTTCTTTTAAAGTTAAAATTAGAATGATATGAGTTGAATTTCTTCTCTGACTCACCTTCAATTTTGGTGTATTTGTATTTAGGCTAGTAGACCCGTGTAAATAGTCAGGGGCTAATAAACAGAAATAACAATAAACGTATTTGGGACGAAATTACAAATGGGTAAAATTTGCTCGGTACTCTTAATGAGGACTAGATGTATAACTCTGATGATTACACTCCGGTTGGCTTACAGAGGAGGGTTCAGTTGCAATCCGGATAGCTGTGACAACCTCTCTGGTTGCAGCACTGAATAACATGGCTTCAAATTTCATAAGGAGCATCAATTTCTACAAGTTTGGTGAGGAGTAGTGCCTGTAAGGATGAGTTGTCGTTTGTCTTCAGCCTGTCTAACAGTAATCTACGTCTTTCACTTCAGAATTTAAATTTAGAGTATTATATATATATATTCAGCCGTGAGTGCAGTCGATTTCTAGGTAACTGAACACTCGACTTGTGTTAAATAAGTGATATATTTCGCTCTTAACTTTTATATTATTGACCCGATTTTTGATCAGATGGTGACAACTGTTACTTTGTGTTGCATACGCTCTGTTTCTCCTGTTGCAGGCAACTTCATACTGATCTCCAGTTGGGTCGTGATAATCTTATACAACTTGGACAAGTATTCTTGGATAATGCAAAACAATTTGAAGAGCTTTATGTTGAATTCTGTTTAAATTATCCAAAGTAAGTTGGCCAGTGTTAAATTTTTCAATAAAGTCTTATTTTATGATTGGCGGGATTTCCTTCAGAATGTGTTATTAACTTTTGACAGCTTAGCAGCAGGAACTAGTCGACAGTCGAGTGGTTTAAACTGATTTGGCTCTTTGAACTGAGTCAAACCGGGTACACCAGTGATTGGCTCCACCCGAAATAAGCGAAACGGTCGTCTGGTGTTTAGATCACCTTGATTTGGCTGGTTAGCAAGCACTACTAGTTGATGTGAGCGGTATACGACTACTTATTTTTATCAGTCAGTAGTATGTATAGTTACATGCAAACATCGTAGACTACTTAAATTCGCCTTCAGGAACAAAAATCGTTTTGATAATTCAGTCAGAGTACTTTTTTATGTTTCATTTTTACACTGATGAAACGCGTTGTGTTGTATTTATAAATGCTTCCTCTAGTTTAAACAATATTTCTTTTTGGTTTTCTTTTTACCGAATATTGACTTCTTCATTCTGTTTAGAAGGAGTTCATCTCGATGGTTAACTTTCTTCTTGTCTAAACAAAGTGCGAAAATTAGCAATGATTTAGTTGATGTCAACATAATAGACAAGTATACATTTATTTACTTCAATTTAGATTGTGGGTAACGCTTTGGTGTTTGAAGCTACCGGCGCTAGGTTTAAGCCTCGGTGGGAAACCATCATTTAAATGGAGGAATGCATGTACATCCAGATGACGAGTCCAGAATAGGATGAAGTGCGCATCCTGGACTCCATTGCTAGTCACCATCGACCAAATTGACTTCAAGTACGCACTTACAATTTTGTTATTTGTTTAAAGTATTTGTGGTGTACTCTTTATCACCGAAGAGAAGATTGCATTTCTCATTTGTCCTGTCATCAGTGTGACATCTGTCTTTATTGTTATTATTCTCAAGGGTTCTGAGTGAAACATACGGCTTCACCAGAACATCTCTTCATATTCTCATTTCCTACTTCCTCAGCCTCCCTCAGATCACTCTCGGAATCACGTCTAACTCGCTGTTTTCTATTCAGGTTCCACTCAAGCGGTGACCCGTTTTTCCTCGATCTCTCTGAATGGGTCTCCTCAGCTTGTGTCTGATCCATCTTCTTTCCCTTCATCATATATATTGAGCAATAGGTTCTTGATTATTTCGTTTTTAGAGTCCTCTGTTCTTAATCCACTCTGATTGATCATCTGATCTTCAGTATGAAGTCCGCGAAGACAGCTGTTGAGAAAATTTCCTAGTAGTCTTTTGAAAATGCAGTTCGTGACGCATTCGCCAGGTTTCTGACCCAAATAGAAGTGCGAATTGACTTAGCATTAGTGTTAGCTATCCGAATTTTGTTATCTGTGCTGAATTCAGAAGATTTCCATACTGATATCAGGGTGACGAAGGTGTAACTTACCTTTCTGTTATAAGTGCACTGAAATGAATAAACCCGTCTCCACTTTGTTATGTCTGCGCCTGTTAATTACCATAACGGTAATGAACTCGACTGGTACGCTAATATGCCTATTTGTCCGTTGTACCTTCCGATTCACTGAGCCATGCAAATACCAAAAAAGACAAAGGCTGGTCTGTAACTATAAGATATTGTATTGTATTATACATTCATTAGGAAACAAAACATGGTATTTATACATTCCTTTAACATAATAAAGTCGGCTCACAACCGTGGGAATGGATTGTTCTGATTGGCTGGAAGTTTCTATCCTGATTGGTTGACGATCCGACAAAGTTCAAGGCGAGACAAAGAATGATGAATTGATCACACACTATATCACAGTATGCGTGAGAAATGATAGATTCACATAGTTACTGCATCACAAGATAAATCACACGATTCGTGAGAAAGGATGATATGCCATTTTATACTGGGTCCTGGCTGACTTTGATATCCTATCTATCCTGATCCATGTAGTTGAAATAATGCTGCATATTCGGGAGATTTTTGAAGTTTTCTTCTAGCTCTCTGTTTACTTATTAAATGATACATTTGTTTTAGTAGAATGCTCTCCAGCCAGTTATGTTGGAGGTTTGGGGTTAGATTCTCGACTGATGCACTCCTAAACCTCCTGCACCCAGCTTAGCCGCCAGTAAATCTGAAAAATACGGAGGATTGTGTATGAGACTATCCATCTACCCCTGTAAAAACAACATCAACACCACTGTGGAAACTCCAAAAGTTGAAGTTCTGTGCTGCATTCAGAACTCCGAGGAATGAAAAGCACTGTCGGTTCACGTTGTCACGCTTGACACTGGCGTGCCAAATAGGACCAATCGTCATTGAAGTAAATAAAAGAGGGATTTATATGAGGAGAAACAATCACTATTGCATAACAGCTGTTTAATCCTTCATTTTTCCCAATAGAAAATATCATCTCTGGTGTAGATGTGATATCTGACCGGCTATCGATCGAAGGATGTGTGTACCACGCACCACTTCTCTCGGTCTTCATTTATGGCTCTTGAGGCATGTTCGCCATTAAAAGTAGAAGACATGAAAAGGTTTGCCGTCTTTGGTCTGTGTTCTGTCGTGCATGTTAAGTGGTATAATAGGGGGGCTTATATTTTGGTCAGACGTCAAGTGATTAGTGATAAGGGAAAGTTAATCTATGAGGTTGTGATTGAAATGTTTACGACATGTGTTACGCATGATATGTGGTCGCCTTCCCACACAGGGATAGAAGCTAGTGGTGGTGAAAGCAAAGCATGGAATCAGATCATGAAATCTATGACAACTAGTTTGCGCACACCACGTAGGGAGGCGTAGACTGCTTGGTTGTGGTGGGTGGGTCTTCGGGGCCCTAAGAACAAATGGATGGAGACAACTTATGATATGGCTTGAAATCCTTCTGAATGACTCAGATGCATTCACTATTTGGGATCCCCCGTATCAATTATAAACCCACATATTCTTCCATACTATCATTTTTTCTTCCTCACGTTTCTGCTTATTTTCCTTCTTTGGAACCCCTTTTTTTCTTTTGTGTGGTACATGGAGTCTGGCAACTGGAACTGCTACACTTTTGTGCGAAATTCTCTGTTGAAACTAGTCCGTCAGTCAATCAGTCAGTTGTCGTGTTTGTGGTGGTTCTGGTTAGACTAGTTAAGTAGTTCGTTAGTGGAAGAAACTCGGAAACTACCAGGTTTAATTTAACGGTCATATGACCTTTTGAGGACAATTTATTGCTCATTTTTTTTATTTCAACGTACTCTCATAATTTCGTAACTGTCGTTATATAGTTCAGTATTACTCCCTCTCGTTTATTAATTCAATCTTCGGCGACTAATTTCCACTTTTTATCTAACTGTGGTAATTTTTAATATTTTGGCGCTCTATCCCTCTGTGTATTGTTCAGTTGCATGTAATTGCGTGCATCACAGTCGCTAAGTTTTTTTGCCTAGAATATTCAACCTAACGAGGTTTATCATGCTAACTATATCTAGCCTAAATCGTATGCTCTGATAACCTAACTACCGTCTACTTGTTTGACTGTTGATATATGTCCCATTTTATCAAGAGTTTTATTTTGTAGAACTAAACGGTGATTGCAAGATTTCTCCTTTCTTCCTCTTCTCAAACTCATTTATATAACCCATGATTTTCGTCATCTGTAAAATAAATTTTAAATAACCGCCAAAATTCTTAGTAACCAGTGGAACCAATCAATTGTTCCAAAAATGCATCTTTGTCAAAAGGTTTTACAAAAAATATTAATAATTTTGGTGGAAAATGTCACCCCCCCCCGCCCCCCGCCAATTACTCCTTTCTTTTCATAGAAGCAGCATTTCAACACACTTCAGCGGAAATATGAATACTTACTCGACAAAGGTTTCTTTTCGGCGATTTCGTCCTCAAAAGCAGTACATTTGCATTTATATACAGGAGTTTACATAAATACAGTCACTATTGTTTAATTCCACGGTGATAATAATTTCCAACTTGATATGAGAATTCGAATATATGAGTGAATAGAGATTACCAGGGACTTAGAAGCGAAATTACACAGGATTCGAAGACTGTCGCGAAATATCTAAATTAGTTCTTTTTAACGAAGACAGATGTGAGGAGGGATGAGCATGAAAACAAATTGAAATGAAGGTTTTTTTTACATCTGGAAATGAAAAAAAATGTGGGGAACGAAAAAACCTAAGGCGAGAAACGAAAACTAAGGAGTCAAACCGAACTGTATCTATGGTAATTGTAGAGGTTAGAGTAGTTTCTTTTGAACAGATAGCTCCGTCTTTTCGATGCATATGACGAGAGCTTTTGTAGTATCGGGAAGTGGGAAACACACTGCTTTTGGTAGATCTTTGTTTGAACAAGGCATTAAGAAGACAAATTTCGCCGCGAGATGATGGCATCATTTCGTAGTTTCTTTACAACCGCTTTACAACTAACATGGTTAACAATGATAAAATAAAGATCATGAAAATTACTCAGTTAAATAAAAACAAAAGTACATACTAATGACCAATCAACCATCAAACGCACATTCTATGCCGCATCTCTTTTTCTCACTTGCCGAACATTTTCGATCCCTGTTCCTACGATAAAAGGACGAAATCCTGTGGACTCTACTTCAAACTGTATCTACTAGTTCACCTGCAGCTGCGGTGACACCTATATAGGTAGAACTAACAGAATATTCCAATGTCGTCGAAAAGAACATGTTCCAAAATGGCTAGTAAATCATATCGAAAATCCTAACGCGATTAATCTTAGTAGAAATCCAGCATCATCCATTGCAAAACACTTATTAATGTCTGGTCACAAAATAAATATTAATGACTGTTTCATAATTATTTCACATAACTCTAATTCAAGTTCGGTTATTGAAGGTGATGGAAGCACTTTGGATTAATCACATACAGCCTAAACTGTGTGTACAAAAACAACACAATAGACTTCAATCTTCGCCTACCCTGGACTGCGTGACCTATCTTAATATGATTGGTCATTTGTATGTACTTTTGTTTTTTATTTAACTGAGTAATTGTCATGAACTTTATTTTATCATTGTTAACCATGTTAGTTGTAAAGCGGTTGTAAAGAAACTACGAAATGATGCCATCATCTCGCGGCGAAATTTGTCTTCTTAATGCCTTGTTCAAATTTATCAAAGGGACTAATTGTTTTAAAGATCTTTGTTTACTTTGTGAATGACTGTGAATGATGAGTGAGTGAGTTGAGATAATGGTGTGACAGTTGTTGATGAGGTTTTCACTTGTGGCGTTTGTGGTTATGAATCAGTGTCTCCACTTTGCAGCTATTTTGGCTAGTGTTGTGTGATACGTTCAGAGGTGACGCGCATAGAACGACCTATGTACATTGCTCTACAGTAACAGGTGACTTGATTTATGGTCATTGGAGTGTTTATATGACAGAATTAGTGCTCCACATTTCTTAGAAGCACCAGGTGGTTAGAGAATACCACTGTTAGTGTTTCTGCAGAAAACTTTTTCTATAGGGAACTAGGGATCCTCTTTAGGATATCCTCCGATAGGTCTCCAGATTCATATGCGGTATTTTCTTTGGCAATGAAGTATATTCTTCTGCTTTTGGCTTTGTCTTCATGTACTTCTTCACTGTACGTACCGAGTATCCATTTTACATACTACACACAGCGAGCATCAGATTAATTTTCAAGAGTTAGTTATGGGAAATAGCTGTCCAATACTCACTACCTGGCTCTCCAATGTGGTTCTCTAACAAATGTCTGATTAGCTGCGTACAACCTGAATTTTTTAATAACAATAAAAAGTGTACGATTTTAACAAACCTTTGTCCACTGGCAAGCATATTGTCAGAGGGTCATAGTAAAATAAGGCGTTGAGATTTAAAGGGTGTTTAAAGTGTTACGACATGCATATATCTTGGAGGCAACATGTTAGGGGTACTATTTTCATTAAACACAACGACATTATTAGAATGGTAAATAAAAGATCAGGCGTAGCCCTGTCTAGGACGTGTCCTTCAGCGTTATTAGTCTTACTGTCCCGAACAACCTACTCACTGGTGCAGTCAAAGATTGGCAAGTACCCCTTACATGTTGCCTCCAACTGTGTATACCAGTTCACATGTATCTGCGGGAGCAGTTACTTTGGAAGAACAGAGAAGAGAGCGTACGTCAGATTCTGAGAACATGTATCAAGGAGCCTCCGGTTAAAGGGACCGAATTGTTTAAGCTCTTTAATCGCCAAACACCTGATTGACACAGGACACCGAGTAGATTTGCTGGAATCATTCAAAATAATCAACAGATAAAGCACCTCAAGTCTTCTCAGGTTTGCTGAAGCTATAGTAATAAAACGATTGAAGCCTGATTTATGTGTCCAACTTCACTTACCCTGGTGACTTACCTCTTAGTAACTCTTTGTTTTCTAATTTTGTTAACTTATCTTTTCACTCCACCCCTCCCTTTATTTTTCGCTTAAGAGATCATTTTTCTTTATCTGAGTTCTGCTCACTGTATTACATCTGACCTCGTGTGCACCGAAATTGTAAAATTTTGATCTTCTCTTATCCAATTACGTAGCTATTCCTAATTTTCTTTTGTTACCACCCCAACAATACAACAGTTAGTAATTTTTTTCAAGAAACTTCTCTCTACCAAGATATATATATATATATCGTAACAATTTAGACACTGTAAATCTCAACGCCTTATTTTACTATGACGCTCTGACAGTATGCTTGCTAATGGACAAAGGTTTGTTAAAATTGTACACTTTTTATTGTTAATTGAAAAAAATTCAGGTTGTACGCAGCTGACGACGGTCAACGAGATAAAATGGATCCAGATTATTGTGTGCCAATATTTCTTTTTTCTTTGTTCGTATGTCTGATCCGTGATCTAATTTAAAGCAAAAATAAAGTGGATCCATATATATTATTTTGAATCAATGTTTGTTGTTCAAATTTCCCAAATTACGTTTGCTTGCTTATTTCCTAATATATGATTCATTCTTTGTCTGGGGGGAGGTGGCTGGGGAAATTGGACCAAGACAATTATATGATTTCATTTGGGTTTTTCATTCAAGCATAATATACTCCAGCGAATACAAACTGTCTTTTCCAACCACAATATTAATAATGATAATAATAGTAATTATGCGGATACTACTACAACGAATAATAATGTGGGTGGAATTCTGCTTCTATAATAACATCTCAGCAGGCTCTCTGCTTACTTTATTACTCTGACCTGATTTCCATTCGGTTTTTATGGTTTTGGTTGGTTGTCTATATAAGACTATCCTTTGGTTGGTGTATCCGTGTGTGTGTGTGTTTGTGCGATATGCATTGTGATGAAGCAATCGTACGTAGGCTTGTAATACTTGGCTATACGATATATATGTGTGTACAAACAGTGTTTATGTATGTGTATAATGGAATAAATTGCGTTTGTTTTGATCATTATTATTATTATCATCACAGTAATTGTTCTGTCGAGAGCTAATCGACTCTCTCTCTCTCTCTTGGGAGAGGTTTAAACTAGGTACCATTTTTATAAACGCCTTACTCTTTTGGCTTATATGTAATTCTTATCAGAATAATTATTTTGCGAGGCGTCAATTATTGCGCGTAGTTTATATTGTAACGATTTCTTGTTTCCCTCACCGTGTGTATGTGTGTGTGTGTGTGGCAGGGGTGTGGGGGTGTTTGCGTGCCTGAAACACCTGGTAGTAAATAGAACAGTTATTTTGATTTGGTTTTCCGCCTGTTATTTTTGTAGTGTAAATATTTGTTATTCCGTAGGGAACTGTGGTGAAAATTTCGCCTTGCGAACCGTGTTACCTATAAATCGTGAAGTTGATTTATGTTACCACCAGTTTAACTAAGTAGCCATCTAGAAATTGGGTTGGTTTGAATTGATCCGGCTCTTTGGATCACCGGGTACACCGCTGATGGGTTTGGCCCCTAAACGAGAGAAATGGTCATCTGGTGTTTAGATTATCTCTAGATTGGATTGATTAGCAAGCATGCATTGCTGGTTGATTTAGGTGGTGTATAACTACTCACTTCAACCATTAAGTAGTATGTATCGATTATCCGAATCCCCATAAATCCCATAATCTAAGAAATAATCTCTCCAGTTCATTGGTGGCTAATGGATAGATGTCTTGAAGCTGTTGTGTGAAGTCGTGACCCCATTAAGGTCAAGGAGGAGGATACTCATCAGAGGCATTGATCAACGATATCGCCATAACATACGAATTAACGGAGGTTAAAATTCACAGGTGATTACATTACATCCTGAGTGGCTGAATGTTAAACGAGCTTGGTTTTGTAACCTGGATATCTCGAATTTAGTCCCTTGTGTTAGTTTCAAGCACCAGGACTCTTAGATTTTCAGTGATCTCTCTAACTGGTGCTGGTTTTTGATGAGATGTGATCACTGAAACATCCACGGAATATGCACATTAGGTCATTGGTATGAAAAAGATTGCAAATAGGAGTTAGAATGTAATGCTAAACAGGAAGATCGGATGAAAGAAACATTGTAGGATCATAATTACTGAGCTAATTGGCTTTTTGTGCAATTAGGGATTAAAAATATAGTGACTGACTGACTAGCTCCAATGTAAAACGTTGCACAGATGTGCAGCAGTTTGAGTTGCCACATTCCCTCAATGTAGCACACAAATCTCAGGGGAAGAGAGCAAAAAGAGATAATAAACAGAAGTGTGAGGGTAGAGGAATAGTAATATGGAAGGACAATAGAATTTTATTGGATAATATAAATCATAAGGATCGGATTCATCTCTGCCATCATTGAGAACTACTTTGAGCCATGTCACCAATTGCCTCCAGCCTTCATTGGTTCTTATCATCTCGAGGACCCCAACCAGCGTGCACTCTACACCCTCCTGGTTGGCTTAAAATAAATAACATTGACTGATGACGCCATGTTTTTGTTTAACCACCACTAGCTCTTTTCCAGCATTCTGATGTTATGTCAGCTAACATCCCCCATCGAGTAGGACGATGAGTTGGAATGTGTAACACACGCCCTAGCCATCTCAATTGGTGTAACTTCACAACCTCATCAATTGACTTTCCCTCATTACCTAACACTAGTCCGATGCCTAACCTCAATATTATTCACCCTTTTACGGCTAACGTTTACATATCCTCCACCTTGAATGTCCATGTTTCGCAGACAGAAAAGAGGTTGGAGCGAACTGGTGCGCAGTATACGTGTCCTTCGGTCGACAGCCACCGGGAGGCACTGAGGCACAGATAGTGTAAGTGGGCATATGCAAAATGAGTTTTCTGTATTTACGCTGAAATTTCGTCAGCGATCAATCCTCTGGCACTGACTGATGCACTTTCCTAAATAAATGAAGTGGTCAACATGCTGCACCAACCACTTCACTCTCTATCTTTGAGCTAGGAGTAGTCAAAGTAGTCCAATCCTGTAGCATCATTATCTTACATTTGATGGGAGTGAATCAAATGCCAAACATTCTAAAATTTTTCGCCTTTCAAGGTGTTGAGAAAACTCCGCATTTTGTCAGAGTCTCTATCTAGAATCAGGACTATATCATCGGCATATTTTAAGTCAACGAGGTTATACCTTGGTAACAAGTCTTCAATCCCTGAGTTGCTGATTTCACTTAGGGTTAAGTCCATTAGTGTGTACATCTATGATGAAATTAAACAGAAATGGGGATGGTGGTGGGCATCCCAGACGGACACCACTTCAGATGACAACTCTCCCTCTGCAGGTACTAATTTGTCTGACTGCATGAGTTCGAGTAGATTTCCTTGATTAAAAATATAGTTATAACAAAATAGACAGGAAATCCGGATATAAGACATGTTAGTGCAAATAGGGATCAGAAAGCCTCAAAATAACAGGAATAAACAGAAAGATTGGATAAGAAAGGCGGGATAAGATAATCACAATTGTGAGCGAATTGACTTTTTGGGATGGCCATCGTAGAGACAAAGGTTGGATATATTTCTTTTGGCTGCATCGCGTGGCCTTGAACTTTTGGATCGGTCGTGCCTCAGTTATGTAATATTGACTAGATTTTGTTGCTTATTATTGTTCTCCTATTCTTTTTCATCCTACTTCTTCTGCATTTGTTAGTTTCAGGATAAACCACGGATAAATTAATCATAAAACACTTTTAACTATTTTATATTATTGCCTGTTAAATGCGATTTATTTAAAGGGGTATTTCAGTTCTATTGTCAATTTTGCTTATGCTTATGCTTATCCTGTATTGATTGATCGATTCTGCCTAGTCGATTGAATACGTGATTGGTTAATTTTTCCCCTGAAGCGATTTGATTGGTTATCCACGATAGCGCTTATAATTATGATAATTTAAGAGGGAAGATGAAAAAATAATGAGTTTTTACGTTAATTTTATATTGTTCCTTATGATGACAACAACAACAACAACATGAATATAATCGGTACTATTTTAACTTAACCAACGGGAAAAAAAAATTATTGTAAACATATGTCGCGCCAGCTTGACTTTTTCCAGTGCATAACTAATAGATAAGCGTGAGCATACAATACAACTATGTATGTGTATTTGCGTTATAATTTGTTAGACAATAAGCCTACTCGCTTTGTGTGTATGTGCATGTGTGTGTGCGTGTCTAGCTGATCGATTCCTTCTCCACCTCTTCTTCTGTTTACTTAAATTGACTAGTAATAATGCCCAGGGTGATAGACTGTTTTCGACCCAGTAGTTGGACAGTAGTATGTCTCAAAAAGCCTTTTATAATATGAAAAAAAAACATGAGTAAAAGTATGGGGAAGGATTCGTATTTTCCATCCCCTTTTTTTATGTAGTTAATTTATACAACACAGTATTTGTGTATTTCAGCAGTTGGTTGGGTTATTTTAAAAATAGTACTTTTCCTGTAGTGTGTGTGTATGTCGGAAGAGTATATTTCCATTTTAGGCCGTTTTTTGGGGCGTTGAGATATGACCTTGATGTGATTATGAGTGTGATAATTTGCTAGTCGAAATGTCATCGGTTCAATAAAACAATAGTGAATTCACGTGCAATTAACTTTACCTTTAGGTGTGTAAACGTGATCTATGAGAAATGGTCCGTTCACATGATTTTTGTAGCGTAGTATAGAGGCCACTGAAATAGAAACTATGTCTGTCTAGCATAAAATACCACGGAATAGTTCTTGTTGATTTCTAAGAATATGTTCCAACTAACCTTATACATTAGGAAGTTAAGACAATCACGTAGGCACCATCCAACCTCCATTTATACAGTTTGTTAACTCTTGCATCTCACCTATTGTTCCTTATTGCTCCTCCCCGCTTAGTTTTCCATGGGCTACTCAAAAAGGACTGTGTCATATTGAGGAGGAGGGTGTTAAAGGTTGTCAGTCGGACAAGTAACTAATGTGCCACTATTACTGCAGTCAATAGACAAACAACTGAACTAAAGCAAGAAATGGTTTGAATCCATAATGTCTGACTTTCAACACTATTCTCTCCTACTCTATTCTCATCTCTCCCACCACTGCATCTCATCAGGTAGCATTAGAAGTCATTATGGAAGATTATATGCTCGCTCGTACAACCGAGTACAGAAACTCAGCGTTACCTTATTCCACCCACGCGTGTTCTGTGCGACAGTCTGTTTGTCTGTCTGGATTCAACATAGAACTTGGCACCGTGGTTAAAAAGACTTTTTATGCAGCTAATATCGTAATAATTCAGAATGTGAAGCCGATATATCCAACTAAACCCTTAGAATATGCGAAAAATGATGTAACATCCCAATGTATTTACCTATTTGAATGTACGTGTGGATACACAGACATACATAGGGAGGATTCATCCATCTCTCCAAGTAAGGTTTGGCTTCAGAAGTAAACGGGATTCCCAGAATCCATTAATGGGGAGAACAGGAGACCTCACTCTTCTATTGCGAAACACATTATAGAGACAGGACATAAAATTAATGTTAACACGTCTTTTAAATCTATCAGTAGAACGTGTTTGGGGAAGTCGTAGCTAGCAATTAGAAAGTTCAAATCACCTTTATATGGGCAAAGCAACAATTCGTCATCACACTAAACCACATTCTTTGGTAAACTTTGTTTTGATACCAGTCAGTGTAGATGTACTATTATGTCTGTCATTTGGTTTAGTGATCCTCATTGTTATTTTGACCTTCAATATGTCCTTTTAACTTCACCTTAACTTGAAAGTAGTCTATTTTCTCACCTCTTAACTCTCAACTAATTTCATATGCATATTCCTATGACAAGTCCGTGTTTGTGATCAGATTGTTCGAAATGTGTTGCGCAAATACATTACATGGTTTGGACAAATTAAGTTTCCTTATTGCTTTGTCTAAATTCATCAAGTGAACTAATTGTTTTAAATTATTGTCATTGCTAATACCAAGAGAGCTGTTTATTATCAATCCTGTATTATTTTTATTTCAATTTTTGTTTTTGCTACTGTCGAGTAAATCATCAGATGGAATATTGAACGGACTGCTGAGAATTCCACAGTGTAACATAAGTGCTGTTTTGGAATAAAGCAACTTATTGTTATTATTATTAAAATTTCTACAATATTGGAATGTCCAACTCAAATACCTTAGACAGTGATTGATTGTTTACATTTATAATATGTTCTCTACTGCTTTTTCTGTGTGTGTGTGTGGGGGGGGGCATGACTCAAGCATTGAATACTTCTTTGTTTAGTTTGGATATGAAGACCCATCTACCATTCACCAACTAACATCATCTTCAATCTAGATGTTTTATCCGACAATCGAGCAAACGACCTGTGTGTACTGCCGCCTAGCAGTCCACTCTGTTCTTCTTCTTCTTCTTCCCTACGACTGTGAAATACGACCGTTGAAAGTGAGAGGTTGAAGGGAATAATCGTCACTGACGATAGATATCTGCGTTCTATCTCTCATTTTAGGTGATACTTACAATTTAGTCAATGACACTAAGGGGTTAGGCGTAGCAATTTAGATGAGGCGGGGAATTCAGTCAGTGATACTGTGAGGGTACGAATTTAGCCAATTGTAGAATGATTGACTCCACGTAGATGAATAGTTCAGAGAAGAACTCAACAACTGCAATGCCATTCATTAACACAGAATCACACAATGGGCTGAGAAAGAGTTACACTTCTAAAAAGTAATATGAGTAGATGGAGAGAGAGGTTGATTACTGAATCTTTGTTCATCGAATCTATACGTAACATGTGCAATAGGAATGACTCAATAATAAAACTAGAGATATCGAAAATACTACTATCGTTTACACTGAAAGATGAGAAATAATGGAATTATAGAAATGAGGTTGGAAAGTTGTGTGAGTAGTGCCGTGGTATACTTAAGAGCGACAATAAAGTGTGCTCGAAACGTCATCAGTAAATATTACTCTGTTACTGTGTGCTTTTTTTATCAAGCATCATCTTCCCCAGTTGAGAAATGTTAGCTGACGTAGGATGTGGTCAGCAAAGAGTTAGGAGTGAGTGGTCTAATCAAAACATGACAGCAATCTATGAAGTCTTTGACTGTTGGTCGTCACCACCCACTTAAAGAAGTGTAGAGTGCCTGGTTAGATGTTAACAATCAATGACTGATGATTCTTGACGCGATTGCATTCACTCTCTGTCATCTTCTAGATCCATTAGAATTCTTTGCATTTCTTTCCTCTCCATTTATGTGTGCTTTTATGAAATCTGTTGACTTGTACTTCTACTTTTTAGTACAAAGTCCTACGTTTAAAATGTAATTCAGTGAATATCTGGCAATCTGAGTAGTGAGACTCAGATAGGATTTCAACCATTTTGTCTACTGCCTTTTGCGAAGTAGGTTTGCTAGTCTCTAACCCAACCTCCCCGATCTACTGGTCTTACTATCGGCTAAATGATGTTTTCGAATTCGTCGGCCGGGAATCAAACCATGGACCACTTCCAGCGTGGTTGACCAGTGTTCAACTACTGAACAACCGACGCACTCGTATCCTACTTAGCTGGCAGTAAATTAATGAGTGATTAGTAAGTATGGAGTTCGATTTGCTCTCTCGAAATAATTGACAGGAGATTTCTCGTATACTCACTTAGGCAAGTGAACTGTTAGAAGTGGTTGAAAAGTTTTTATTTCTGAGTGATTATGTGAGTTTTTTTGATGTGGTTGTGTTCTCTGAGCTGGATAGTTGATTTGCGAAGCTTTCATCACCCTACTGAGTGACATCTTCAGCGCATACTTCAGTTTGAAGTGAGCTTTTAGATTTCTCCACGAGTTTATTAATCATCTCTCCTGGTCAGTGATCTTGGATGTGATTGGTTGTTTTTGTGTGTTTTCATACCTTCTAGTCTACAAGGTGTATTGGAACTGATTGTTTCTTTGACTTGAACTTTGACCCTTTGTATGCGAAGTTGAAGAAATAGACAAAATTTATCAACCGATAAGAAAGAAACCTCATACACAAAGGGTCAAAGTTCAAGCCAAAGAAACAATCAGTTCCAATACACCTTGTAGACTAGAAGGTATGAAAACACACCAAAACAACCAATCACATCCAAGGTCACTGACCAGGAGAGATGATTAATAAACTCGTGGAGAAATCTAAAAGCTCACTTCAAACTGAAGTATGCACTAAAGATATCACCCAGCAGGGTGATGAAAGCTTCGCAAATCAACCATCCAGCTCAAAGAAAACAACCACATCAAAATCATCCACCTGGGTTATGTGAGTGTTGTGCATCGGTCGAACACTTACCAACCCCGCCTCTCATACTATGAGTTCGATCCCTGGCCGAGGCACGGCTACACCTTATTTAGCCGGTAATATGACAGATAACAAGGGAAGGTTTGACATGTGACTAGTAACTCAACCACGTTACGTAAAGGAAACACCACTGCTACTGAAACTTCAAAGCTGAGGCGTGAAAGCGTATATGTTTCACACGGAACGCAAAAGAGTTAAATTTTTTTTAGAATTAAATGAAGTGATTAAGTGCTAGTAGAGAGGTGTGACAGTTAACACTACTACTAATCAGACAACGATCATTTGGGACATCTTGACACAATGACTTTGGTGACTTAATAATATCTTAGGCATCTTGTCCCTATGTATTCTGTTTGCCAACCTTTGGATTTCTTGCGATGAAATATACTTGTGTTAGCGTGTCATTTGTTGACTGAATGATATCTTTCTGAATCTTAGTTGAAAGACTGTGCTATTCAGTGACTGAAGATATTATCAGAGGCATAGCTCAGCATTGAAATCACTTATAGTTCAATTTGCAATTTGAGTTGTACATTTCGTAAGTGTAATTAATATATAATATTTTTAAAATAAATGAAATGCATTTGTTGTACTTTAGTAACACTGTATTAATAATTAATTGTTCTTTTATTTTGTGATATAGAAGTATTCATTTACTCGAAGAGGAACAGAAATCTCGTACAGAATTATGGACATACCTTATCAATTGTCAGTTGGAATTACAACATCAACTTCCATTGGCTACTTATTTGCTGAAGCCAGTTCAGCGTGTACTGAAATATCAGCTACTTTTACAGGTAATTGACGTTTTTATTTTTTATTAATGCAATCCTTTGTGAGGAACTGAATCGAAGGCATTGCTGAAGTCCCCGAAGACGACGTCGGTGGGTCTTCTGTTGTCTCTTGATATGACCAAGTTTCTCTTGCAGTCAGAAGATCTGAGAGGTGTAAGAGGTTTCCTTGCTGTTCTCTAGATAACAAGCTGTTGTTTTCCAGGTATACCATGATGTGTTTCTTCATGATTCTTTCCAGTGTCTTGATTAAAGTGCTGGTGAGACTAGTATGCATGTAGTTTGAAGGGCTTCATCTCGATCCTCCCTCGTGGATGATAGTTACTATGGCGTCTTTCCAGTCACACGATAAGACTCCATTTAGGGCCGGCTGTGTGAGTTAATAGCTCCTTGAGGAGCCTAGGATGAAGATTACCAGAAACCACTAATTTCCCTGCATCTGGTTTCTTCAGGCAGTTGAGCAGGAGGTCTTAGCCAACGTCAACGGAGTCTATCCGGTGTTCCTCTAATGCAGCCAGAGGTGATTCCATGAGGAGTGACAACTCCTGTACAGAGACTTAGGAGACGTAGTTTGCCATTGATTCTGCTTGACTGCTGTTAGGTGGTGATTAGAGGCAGTTGTTGGAAAAATTCCCTAGACCCAGGTCCATTGTGTCCATTGGTTGGTACTTGTCAACAAGACGTATTTGCGCTCTTTGAAGTAACTGGTATATCCCCTCGAATTCAGTAGTAGTAACGTCTGTGATCAAAGCACTAGTTGGCGTTGGTTTGAATCTCTGAGCTGAGGTTGCAAATATGCCTTGATGTTGAGTACCAAAAGTCACGAAATCTATGCTCTGAATTTCCTGCCGTCTGCCTTCAATCACCTAACATCAAAGTGCAAAGTGCATCACGATAATGAGTCGTATAGCATAGTGGCCAGATTGCATATCAGCCTGATAGAATGACTGCTAGCACAAATACTATGGAGTAGACACATGAAAGTGCTTACTACATCGCAGAGATCAGTCAATATGAGTTGAAGGGAAATGTGTGTGTGTGTGTAATAGTAGCTTATTTGCCTTCTCTCCCTCTCCTTTTGTACTTCTTGAACCTCCCAAGCTGCATGTTATAATTTTTGCCTTTCCAATATTCTGGATTGTTTAATGTACAACAATTTATCTACCATTATGTCAATATTCTTTCTTTATATTATTATGTGATTATGGTTATTATAGTCGTTGGCTCCAGTTCCGAGTGGAGCTATAAACCTCCAACAGAACATCTCCATTTCATCTGGTTCTCTGCAGTTCTCTTTAGCTAGCTCCACGATTTCCTATACACTGTCATCCTTGGACTCACCACACCCAACTCATCGTTTCTCATCGCGGTTCTACTGGAGGCCCCGCATGGTGCGCAATATCAGTCTCCCTAGAGCATATACCATCCATCTTCATTTTCTTCGAAATATCTGCTGAGCAATCGGTTCGTGCTTGGTTCAGTTCCAGAATTCCTTGTTGTTAGTTCTCTTCTGGTTGGCCATCTGATCTTCTGTATAAGACGAAGACATTATTATTATTGTTCCCTTTGGTTCCTGGTGGAACATAGGGTTTCAACTGCACATCTCCACTTGCTTCTGTCTTCCTTCTGCTGTACTTTTCACCTAAATTCGTGTTAGTCCATACTGTTTGAACTCCTCTTCACACGATCTCCTCCATGTCACCCTTGGACACCTCCCACTTGCCGCTTCCCTTTCGGCCTGGTTCCACTCGAGCAATGGCCTGACGCGGGCGAGATGTCACCCAGTGGCCTCCTCAGCTAGTTTCCAATCCACCTCCAGTTTCTCCTGCATATTTGTTGGGTGGCGATTGGTTCTTGTTTTGTTTCTTCCCATAGTTTCTTGTTAGTGATTCATTCCGGCCTGGTCATCTTATCAGATCTTCAGTATAGATCCACTGAAGACAGTTGTTGATAAAGGTCTGCGATAGCCTGTTGGAAATATTCTTTGCGACCCGCCAAGTTTCTCATCCGATACGTATAGAAGAACTGACTGATTTGACGTTGTTTGTATTGGAAATCCGACCGAATTTTGTTGTTGATGCTGAGTGATGAAGATTTCCAGATTGGTTTCAGGTTGATGAATGTGTTTCTTGCTTTCCCGATTCTCGCTCGATTTGACATCCTCCTGTAGTTGGGACAATGCTACCTAGATAAGTGAATGAAGTAACCTCTTTCAAATCCCTCCCGTTGATGGTGATTGGCGCTGGATGTTTCTGGTGTTGTTGTTGGTTGGCTGGTTATTTTCATAACCTCGGTCTTGTCTATGTTCACCTAGAGTGTCCTATCTTCGCCGGCTGCTTCTTCAACCAGTTAGTCGGTTTTCGCTTTTAAGTCTTCAATTTTTGTGATATCAAACATAAATCATCCACATGTGAAATCCAGGTCTTCAAGGTTCTTCACGTCGGTCCAGGATATACCTGTCCCGTTTCTCGTATCCCACTGTCTGACGCATAATTCAGTCAGTCCACCACAATTAGGAATATCATTGGTGATAGATAATAAGCACCCTTGTCTGACTCCTGTATTTACTCCAAACGCCTCGCTGAGTTTTCCGTTGTGAAACACTTGACATGTTCCGTTGTCGTACAGCTGTTGAATATTTGGGGTACGATAGGACGAAGATAGCTGTTGATAAAAATCTACAGCCTGTTCGAAACGCTTCTCTTGACACCGTTCTCCAAATCTCTGAACCATATAGAAGAAGTGACTGGCCTGACATTAGTTTTGAACATCCTACTTTATGTTCTTTATGCCAACTAAGTGTAGTAGAGATTTCCACACTGGTTTCAGAATAATGAAGATCTGCCTTGCCTTTTGTGATCTTGACTGCCTTTAACATGTCCTCATCGTCGCTGATGCCTATAGTTGAAGTGATACTACCTAGATAAGTGAAGGAAGTGACTTCCCTCGAATGAGATTAGTGCTTCTCTGCGTTACTTGTAGGGTCTTCGCTATGTTCGCTTGAAGTGCTGTCTTCGTTGCAACCGGTTTATTAGTAAGCCTTATTATTATTATTATTATTGTTATTATTACTCAAGCTCATTTTGCTCTGATCAATATAACTGGCATAATTTTATTTTCAAAGTTTAGGTAAGATTATCTGCCTAACAGAAAACTATCTTTGTTGCTTTCTCTTTCAATTCTTTAAATATTCCCATTTATAATATTAGAACAAGACATATAAGCGAAGAATATTGTTGTTTTCAATTAGATCTTCTTCAGGCTTTACTCTAATTTACATAGACTTATATATAAAAAATTTTTAACCAATGACGATAATTTTGTGGATCAAATAATAATAATAAAGTGGTAAATGTTTTGAACGTCGGTGGCATAGCGGTTAGGACGCTAGCCGACCATGCACATGGTCCGGGGTTCGATTCCCGGCCGCCAACGCACTCCTTTACCTCGCTGAGCCAGAAATAATGCTGGTAAAGAGGGAAGGTTGGGCATGAGGCTAGCAACCCCATCTTGTAAAATAAACACTGCTACAGAATCTTCAGTCCGGGCTCGTGTATGCTTACGACTGAACGGACGTAGGAAACAGCTGGCGGTAAAACCATTACGCCCCCAGCTCGATCAGGAAACTAAATCCCTATTTGAGGAAGAACTAGCTAAACGCATATCTGAATCCGACAGCTGTGCTCACCCTGGAGAAGCCTGGAAGAATATTCAGTCAGCTATAGATACAGCTGTAAAAGCTGTGAATAAGACAAATCCAAAGGTGAGTAAAAACCACTGGATTTCGACTGCCTCATCCGAACTGATAGATGCTAGAAGACTTATTCCGGCGAGCTCCGAATTCAATGAGGAGCGAAAGCTGCACAAAAGGAAACTTACTAAAAGTCTCCGCAAAGACCGTGAACAGTGGTGGGTGACAAAGGCGAAAGAGATGGAAAAAGCATTGGCGATAGGCAACACTAGGCAACTCTTTAGACTCATCACAGAATCGGGCGGGAAAAGGCAATTCATAAGTGAGACTATTTCTGAGAAAAATGGCTCCTTAATTAGCTCTCAGGATAGACGCCTTGAACGCTGGAAAGAACACTTTGAGGAACAATTTAACTTGCCTACAGCCACACTGAACCTCCCCGCCATCCACCACGTACCCGAATGGGATATAGACACTGGTCCGCCGTCTGTAGGTGAGGTTACAAAAGCTATCAGTAATTTGAAACGAGGCAAAGCGGCAGGACCCGACGGAATTATTCCGGAGGTGTTTAAATATGGGGGTGACATACTAGTTTGTAGATTAACTGAGGTACTAGGCAAAGTCTGGGAATCAGAGACAGTACCATCAGACTGGGGTAAGTCACTCATTATACCGATATTCAAGAAGGGAAACAAGTCCTCGTGTGATAATCATAGGGGGATCAGCCTAACGAACATAGTCTCTAAAATCCTAGGCTCAGTAATCATGCATAGACTAAGCAGAACTCGGGAGGAACAGACAAGGGAAAATCAAGCAGGCTTTAGACCAGGTAGAGGGTGCATAGATCATATCTTCACTCTTCGACAGATTCTAGAACATAGACACACTTTTCGGCGTCCAACAATTGTCATATTTCTTGACTTGAAGGCGGCCTTCGACTCCGTGGACCGAAAAGTACTATGGCAATGTCTGACTGTGAAGGGAGTGCCAAGAAAGTACATTGCACTAATCAAGGCACTCTATTCAAACTCACGTAGTCGTGTAAGGGCTTATGGGGAATTGTCATCTGAATTAGTAACAACCAGTGGTGTCCGACAGGGATGTCCACTTTCCCCATTTCTGTTTAACTTCATCATAGATATGCTAATGGAAGTATCCTTAACTGAACGTAGTGACTTAGGAATCGACTTGTTACCAGGGAATAATCTAATGGACTTAGAATATGCAGATGACATAGTCCTGTTAGGGGAGGATGCTGACAAAATGCAGAGTCTTCTGAACACCTTGAGCAGCAATCTTCGTATGTTTGGCATGCGATTCGCCCCTGCAAAATGTAAGATGCTGCTACAGGACTGGACGACGTCAACCCCTAACTTAGTGATAGGGAGTGAAGTGATAGAACATGTTGACCACTTCACCTACTTGGGAAGTTGTATTAGCACCAACGGACTGATTGGCGATGAAATCTCAGCACGGATCCGAAAAGCTCGAGCTGCTTTCGCTGACTTACACCATCTCTGGCGTAGGCGTGACATCCGGTTATCAACCAAGGGACGTGTGTACTGCTCATCAGTTCGCTCCGTCCTTCTCTATGGCTCTGAAACATGGCCAATACGCGTTGAAGACATGAAAAGGTTGACTGCTTTCGATCATAGATGTCTGCGATCTCTGTCTCACGTTAGGTGGTTTAACAAGGTAAGTAATGTTGACGTTAGGCGTAGAGTGTTGGGCAAAGAGGGAAAATCAATCGACGAGGCTATAAAGTTACATAGACTAAGATGGCTAGGTCACGTGCTGCGCATGCCTAACCACCGCCTCCCCCGACGGGCATTGTTAGCTGATATAGGTTCAGGTTGGAAAAGAGCCAGTGGTGGCCAAACAAAAACATGGCATCAATCCATGAAATCCTTGACAGTTAAACTGAGTCAGGTAGGGAGATGCAGACTCCCGGGTTGGGGCCCTCGGGACTCTAGGAATCAATGGCTGGAGACAATAGGTGACATGGCTCAAAATCGTTGTCAATGGCGCAGATGTATTCAATCTCTGTAATCTTTCATATTCCTTTCTACCATTACCCATTCTGTTTCACTCTTATATTTGTCAAACTCTATTAATTCTCTTCACTCATCTTCTTGTCTACCTCTGTGTGCTATTTGGAACGTGGCAACTCGAACTGCTGCACTTCGGTGCCAAGTTCTATGTTGAATCCAGACAGACAGACAGACAGAATCTTCAGGCCACTAGCTTGAAGCCCTATGTTCCACTGGGGAACGTGAAGGAATAAAAAATGTTTTGAACGAAGTTAATAACGATGATGATAATGATAACAAAATATTGATAATAAGGGTTATGCAGGTGGCGATAAGAATAACAAAGGTAGTATATGTATATATGTGTATATGTAGACAATTCAATAAATAAATAAATCAGGTCAAATCTTAAAAAGTGAAGTGGAAGGGAGAGACAAAGGTAGAACAAACTTCTTTTGTACACAAAGACTAGGATTGTTCTCTCGAATTAATTCCCATAGCTTCCGCTAAGTGTAAAAGACGGGTTCTGATTTCGTTCGAAAGACTCGATGGAATGCGATAGATAACTTTGAAGGCACTGTTTTGGTCCACTTGGCGACCGCTATCATCAATCAAATGAGCCGAAATGGAACTTCGTATGGATTTTATTTAACCTTTTCCGAACCATGAAGGAAGATGCTCAGTGATGATGCGTTTCTTAAGCTGTCTGGTTGTTTGGCCTATACAGCTTTCTCCACAGGAGCAACTAAATTTATAGATGCACATAGAAGTGACACAGCTAGGTAGCTTATCTTTCACTTGAGCAATCAAAATTGCTGGGTGGCGGCAGTATAAGTCCGTTTTATCGCTCTCGATAATCTCTGATGTAAACCACGTCCCCATTAAATTGCAGTTTCATGAACAGTCGTTTCTTTTTAACTGTTGTCAGTTTTTCCTTATTGTACTTGGCATTCATGTGTCTCCTTACAAATCTACTAGGATAATCCATTTGGACCAACGTATTTTGAATGTATCCTAACTCCTTTTCTAGGGAGTCATCTGTACAGATACGTCTTACTCTATTCGTCAGACATCTGACCAAATTGATTTTGTATCGGATTGGTACATAACTGAGGAAATGTGTATATTGTCCTACAGATGTAGGTTTCTGTATAGACATCTCTCTTTTGAGTGAACCATCTAGTCTGTCTTCTGCTCAATTGGACGTCAAGGAAATGTAGTCCACCAGCCTATTCTTCTTCTTCACAAGTGAAGATGAGCGATGGATGTGTGCGCATCATTAAACTTTTTTTTTTAACATTTCGTTCTTGTCAGCTTTCACATCAAGAATAATAAACGTATTATCAACTTTCTCTTTCGCATTGCTTCCCTGTAAGTATTGTGTATATTTAGGGCAAGCAGCCAATATGCTGAATGTGTGTCTCATCATCCTAGAGAAACAATATCTACACACCCATGTGAATAACATTATGCGTGTTTCTTCCCATCCTCTTCTTCTTATTCTCTTTCCCTCATATTAAAGAAGGAGAGATGACAAGAGAGAGAGAAAGTGGAAAAGAAACCGTTAAATTTGATTAATATTAATCCAATTACATATATTTGTTTTATTTTTACATATTTAATACACATATATTATTAAAAGTTAAATTTCTGTAAACAGAATTTCTTGTTTTTTTCACTATTTTATTTCCCCGAGATGGTTTATTCACCTATTTATTCATTGAAACAAGCGTTTTATGAAGTAGGAACGAAAACAATAAAAGAGAAACAAACCCAGAAAGAATCTAGCCCCTCATTCTCAGTTCGTTATGTTATTGATCGATTGGTTGGTTGGTTGGTTGGCTGGCTGGCTGACTGACTGACTGCTTACTGTCGAAATGAATCACTCGAAAACATATACACACCTACAAACTACTACGTCAAATAAGCGTCCAGTCTTCACAGGTTACTCAGCGAGTTCGAATCACATTTTCGAGATTAAATTCAATCTATTCTCCTCTTTGACATAAATCTTGATAACAGTAATGCTGTTGTGGATCGGGCGGGACCCGGGGGGGATTAGGGAGATGAGGGTGGAAGTGAGCAGAGCTAGCTGATGAATTTTGATATCTTTTTAGTACTCACTATTTGTTTTTGTTTTTTTTATTTTGAGGAAGTAGATTAAATCTGAGCTGTACTCAGTGACTTATTGAAGTATGTATATCAAATGAACTGTAGTCAAGATTTGACAGAATAGTTCTAAAATATTTTGGCGCCGAGTGAGAAGTAGACATTTGTAAAAAATTATATTTGTAAAATCTCAGCGATATTGAAATGAGTAATTCCAATGTTTCCCACGTTCGGCAATCTGGTCCGAACTTCTTCAGGGAAATTAGTCGAAATTAACATAACAGAGGTTTATATATAAAAAGGCGGACATCTCTTGTTTTTAAAAAACTTTGTCCAATCATGAATCATAAAACAAGTATTAACAAGTGCGTCCGTGGCGCAGTGGTTAGGACTCTTGCCGACCATGCACATGGTCCGAGGTTCGATTTATTTTGCAATCTAATTAAATTAACAAAGAAACTATGTAATTGGCACAATCATCGTGTTTTCACTCTCCGCTGTCTGCAACAGAATGCGTATCCTAAATCCGTAGCTGTACAGTCACCTGACAACTCCAGTAGGTCGAATAAAGCAACTCAGTCTTCTGAAAGAAGACAAAGTAATAATATACGAGCTTGCCTTGTAACCGGAAGGTCCCGGGTTCGAATCCCAGTGGGTGCGTACTGCCGATGATTCCCAAACTAGGATGAAACAGCAGCTGTCCAGTACTCCCTGGTTTTCAATGGTTCTCTAACTGATATCAATCCGTGATCAACCCGTAAAACATAACTAATCCTTACAAACCAAACTATACAAAGTAATAAGTTTGACAGGGTGCTTCGACTAAACTCTAATCCTAAACACCATAATTTTGAAAATACGTCTAATCATAAAATTCTAGATACTAACAGTTTGAACCGACATGAAGGTGTGATGTTAGATGACGCATAGGAAATCCTGATTAATTAATAAATAAGAATGGATATGTATCACTAACTAATAATACTTGGTCAAAGTTCCCGACTGTCTACATCTACTTATGGAGGCGTTAAGAAATTGTTTTACAACTGTATATTCGCACACACACACACACATACACATTGTGTTTAAAGTGTTTGACAAAAGGTAGATCAATATTTGTAAGTCTGAGGTCAAATTTTGATCACAGCTCATACAATTTTGTTTATTATACTTGTTAATTCTTGTTTTATGACTCATGATTGGACAAAGTTTTTTAAAAACAAGAGATGTTCCTTTTATGTATAGACCTCTGTTATTTTGATTTCGATTAATTCCCCTGAAGAAGTTCGGGCCAGATTGCCGAACGTGGGAAACGTTGGAATTACTCACTTCAATATCGCTGAGATTTTGCAAATATAATTTTTTACAGAAGTATATATATATATGCCGTAAAAATGTAAATAATGAAGTATGTTGGTGTAAAAGTTCTAAATGACATCCCCTTACTCCTTATCTAAATGAGACGTATTCACGCTCTGTCGATATCCATCATATATTTACTTAGTCATTGATATTATGAATATTTGCAACAGCTTTAAGATGATAGAGATGGCCAGCAAGAATTAGCATCACTAGAAACTCTGGGACCGAACCAATCAAGAACTTATTGCCCAACAAAAATGTAATTGGATCTGACACACCATGAGGAGACCATAAGATGACATCGCACCCCAGGCCATCGCTTAAGTGGAATAAGATTTGATGGTGTGAAATATTCCCATATTATGAATTAAAAGTCAATCTGTGAACGAGGAGGAATATTCTTTTCAATAATTTCTCCTCTTCAGGTTCTTACAATTATAAAATATAATATTTATTGTTGTCGTTACAATAATGATAGCCAGTTATGCGGTGGATACATTTTCTAACGTAGAATAACAGATTAGTAGTTATGGGGTGTCAAAATAAATAATCGTATTTATGTGACAAACGTGCTAGTTGGCTGAAATCGATTAGGAAATATTGTAAAATGGGAGACAATGATGGTGATTAATCATATTAGAATTGTAGAGTGTGGGGTAGGAAAATTGACAAGTCAGTTTAAGGTTATGGAAGGTGTCAGATGGGTGAGTGGCTAGAACAAGGTGGTCTGTGTTAAACAGGAGATAGTAAGAGTGGAATGAGAGGTTCATAATGAGATAACGAATATGTGAAATGAAACAGGTGGAGGCATATATTGAGAAAAGAGATGATATCACAAATAATAAGTCCGGGTAGTATAAATGAAAATTCGATAGTATTGAGGGAATGTTTCTGTATGAAGAGCATAAATTATGAATAATAATAATAATAATAATAATATTTGTAATGATAAGCAAAGGAAAAAAAACCCAAGAGGGTTAAGGGGAAGGAACACTCTTGGTGAGAAGAACAATCATCAATCCAAGTTTGGCCAGGGTATTGTAACGACAACAAATATTATATTTTATAATTTTCAGAACCTGAAGAGAAATTATTGAAAAGAATATTCTTCGTTCAGATTGGCTTAAGCGGAACCCGATTGGGAAACGACGAGTTGGTTGAGTGTGTGTCCCGAAGGTGACGTAGAGGATATCTTGTGAGCAAGAGAGGATAGCTTATAAGAGATTTTGGGGCCATCTAAAGAGGATTATAGAGAACCGGATGATATGGCGATATTCTCTTGAAGCTCTTTGTTGTACTCGGAACCCTCGGGAATATTAATTATAATATAAATATAATGACGGATGGCTTTGATATAATGGTAGCATGGATCGACTTATTATGAAAGGAAAATCTCAGTCGCAGCTGGATTTAGAAAGCCAATAATAACAATAACAACAGCGTTTTTCTGGACAGTGTTTATATATAATGTACAGAAATATCCGTGGAATTTATTGCGTAATATTTTCCCTTCGTCCAGGATCTTCAAGTAGAATATTAGTTGACAATAGAATGCTTGATACGATGTTGCCTGACCTTAAGTGAAAACTAATCACTTATGATATTTCTTCTTCATTGTCTCCTTTGAGATAGATGCAGGATATTTGATTGAAGGTCAATTAGAAAAAAGTGCAACAGTACGTATATGTTGAGAAACAGGAACATATCTGTGAATGTGTACCAACTAGTGTCATGCGTCAAGTGCTTTCTTCATTGCAGAAAAGACATAAGTTCTTTTAAGATTGTAGATACGCTCTGTTGACGACTACTAACAAGCACGACACCTAGGTCAAATAAGGCCTGTCGAATGCCTCCAGCCATCTACTAAGAGCACTAACATTCGAATCAACCGGCGGGCGCTGATTTAAATCCATCTGCACGTAACCACCCATTTTTCCATTCATATTATCTCATATTATTTCAACACATCATAGTTTTTTCATCGTCTCATTGATCTATTTTAATTTACAATACATATCAGTAACCTTGATGATAGTTAACGCTTTCTCTAAGTTGTACCTTATCATTCGCGCAGCACACTAGAATAAATGGTCCCTGATCCTAGGTCATGTATGTTCTTGTGTATGAATAGCTTGGCAATATGACTATACCACCTGCGTGTATGCCTATTGGATTACAAAGTTACATCATCCAACAATTTACTGAATTAGATGACTAGTAGCTAGATTCAAGTTCCTTATAACTGACTAGTTGCGAAATAGGAAGACAGGTTTGATCACTAGTTGATATCAGTTAGAGCCATTAGAAAAACTAGAAGTATAGGATAGCTGTCTTGTTCTAGTCTGGGATTCTTTAGTCGAACTCATTCACTGGGGTTCGAACCCAGGACCCTTCAGTTGCAAGGCGATCTCGTAGGTCATTCGACCTCTGAGACTTGATCCAATGACCGGTCCATGGATCCTAACTTCTGCCAATTCTCGATATGTATGACCTTACCGCCAGTCAGTGTCATAAGCAAGTAACTGATCTCTTACCTGGCACCTCTCCAGTTACGAACTGGAATTCATGAGACATTGGATAGGGTCCTGCTCTCTGTATGGTCTCCGGGTGTCGGACCGTGAAGGGTGGAGGTGTACTGCCGAATAGCTATTCAGTTCTCCCAGGTTTTCCAGTGATGTTCTAACTGATGTCAACCCTTGATCAAACATTTTACTAGTAAAATCCCTGTAAACCTACATTTGATAAATTAGGAAGACCACTGTTGTCCACCTACGGTGTTTCAACAGACAACTGTATGCGACTGATCACTTTCATATTACTCCCACACTCTCTGAAGACGGTCGACAGGCATACTTTTTTTCATAATTTTCCTTTACATTCCCAGTGGAACATGGAGCTTCACTCTTGAATTTTCAGTAGCAGTGATACTTTTTTACGGGATAGGTTTGCTAGCCTCATGCCCAACCTTCCCTCTTTACCAGTGTTATTACCGGCTTAACGAGGTAAAGGGAATGTATCTGTGGCCGGAGATCGAACCTCGAACCACATGAGGCGTGGTTGGTGAACATTCTACCACCGTACCACCGACACATGTGATCAGAAGATACAGTTGTTAATGTAGTCATTTTTTAATGACTGATAACTCAGGTTCAATTCGAGAAAACCTTTCCCGTGACTCGTTGAAAATTTACCGACGGGAGTTCAATAAAATAACCTTAGATCTAGGTTAAGACCGAATATTTCTAGTTTACAATTTACTAGGAAAAAACTGATCGATAATGACCCAGAGGCTGAAGTCTTGTCATATGCTGATCATCCTCTTGCTTATGAACAATGAGTCACATAATCTAAACCGATAGTTATGCACCAACTCTATAAAATGGGCATTTGATAGAAAAGGGATCTTTCAAATGTATCGAGCCTGCTTTCCCCTGTTACCATCCCCACAGATTCGCATGTTAAACGATGCAATTGGTTTATGAGCAAAAATTTCCACTCCAGACGACACATGCATTACATTACTGTCATCTCGTTCGTTGTATCATTAATGTTCAAATGTATAGGCCACTATTATTCCCTTATTTTTTCTTTTCTAAATTACAACTTTTAAAAGTCATATTCGTCATTTGTTCTTGTCTGTTGTGTGTGTTTGCGAAATATATTTTACGTTGTCTTTATACCTTTAGCTGTTTTCCCAGGGTATTGCTTTTGTTGGTTATATATTATGCTCTCAGACTTCACTGTCTTGGTTTGTATATTTGTATGTATGGATATGCGTGCACACCACATATGTTTCAACAATTATTCTTCCAGTGTATTTCACTAGTATGTGTGTGTATGCGTATGTGTTAATTTTAAGATTGTTCAGATTATATGCAGCTTTTTTCTTTTCTTTATTTTATGCCGCTTTATCTGATGAATTATTATTGACATTACGGTATTTTTCGTGTTTGGAAAGTTGAGAAATCGACACAATTGAGAAAGTTGAAAAAATAAAATCGACTACAACCAAAACAATCACATTAGTATGAAATGAAAATATTAGTAGTGCAGTAGTATTAATTACTTGGTGGATTGTAGCTAGCAGTTGATTCCAGGGCAACGCACATTTCGTCCTATTAGGGACTAGTCGTCAGATGGATGTACCTGCACTCACCAGTTATGATGATTTTCCCACCGAGGCTCGAACGCTAAAGCGTTATCCACTAGACCACTTGGGCTACGAGAGCCACCTCTTGTGCAGTGGGTCATATTAATTATTTGATTGAATTTTAGATTTTCCCGTCGATTGGTTGGACCGAAGTGCTTGATCTCAGGTTGACTTCTTATGAAGATACTTCGACGATGTCTAGGAATTTAATTAGAAGTTATAGATCATCACTGACTGCGGAATACAGGTACATCCAGAAGACGAGTACCAAGTAGGACGAAGTTCTCATCATGGATTCGACTGCTGGCCACCATCCACCAAGTAACTTCTAATAACATGCCTAGACGTCGTCAAAACATCTGCACAAGAAGTTGACATGTTAAGTTGAGTCCGGGCACTTCGGTCCAATCAATCGATGTAGTTGTAGTAGTGGTTTTGTTTGATTGTTATTGAATTGTATTCAACAAGTGTAACGACCCAAACCAACGTTTTGTGGTCTGATTGCATTCTACTGTACAGCTAACTGAGTAAACCTTCCTTGAGTTACACACAGTAATAAGTACTTTGCAATGGATGCTGATGGATTTCTATTCAAATTGATTGTATTGAAGTTTTCAATGTGTTTTAATATCCATTTTGGAACATGTTCTTTTCGATGACATCGCAACATTATACTTTTTTACCTATGTAGTTGTCACCGCAACTACAGGTGAACTTGTAGATAAGTTTTGAAGTAGAGTCCACAGAATTTCGTCCTTTAATTGTTAGTACAGGAATCGAAAATTTTTGAGAGTTAAGTGAAAGAGATATGGCGTAGAATGTGTGTTTGATGGCTGGCCAAAGTCTTTGAGCTGTCAACTGCATAATCTGGTCCCCCTTGAATGGTAGGTTTATAAAGATAGCTTTCTCTGGCTCAGAAGCTGCCTTTTCTAGATGTGGTCTTCTGGAGTCTTCATGATAATCATTGGCTAATAACACTGAATGTATATGTCGAATCTCATCCATCGATGCGTCACTCGTACATATTTTGCGGCCCTTGAAAACAAACATTGCACTAGAGAACGTTTATACTGGATAGGAACAAAACTGATGAAATGAAATGCGTCGGTGGCACAGTGGTTAGGACGCTCGCCGACCATGCACATGGTCCGGGGCTCGATCCCCTACCGACGCACACCTGATATCCATGGTCGGCCTGCGAAATTTGGGCCACCGATATCCACGCTGAAAATTCCATACTTGTATCAAAAATACAGTGTGGAATCAAGCTGTAATCAAAAATAAAAAATAAAAATAATAAAAATATAGTCCATTCCATGTCTGTTTACGAAAAACAGATCGCTGAATCGTTCCATCGTCTTTCCTAGTCATTGAAATATCCACGAAACCGAGTTTGTTATTCGATTCGAATTCAGAAGTCACTCAGATATTTGGATGAAAATATGATTATTAAATAGAGTTACAAAGTTTTCAATAGATTTACTATTATTACCAAATAATGAGTGAGTGTATCATCCACATAACGTTTGTATAGCATAAATTCTCCTAGCATACCTTGAATTTGTTTCTGCAGTTTTTATTTACCTTTCTATATTTTGAATAGGTGTAGAAATGCGAATTTTTGTGTACTGCAAATCCGACAGATACAGTAATCTCTTAGCTATTGATTTCCTTTTAATCTTTCACGATTTGAAGAAGTTAATCTTAAATGAAGCTGTTTATTATCTTTGTTCTTTTTATTATTATTTCTTCCCGTATAGGAATGCCTACGACATTTGAATCAGTTAGTTACAGAGCTATCGAAACATCACTCATCAGGAGGGGCGAATGGTTCTTCGTTAAAGAAAACTCCAAGCAATCTAGAGTCTAATAGTGAAAATACTAACAACAACAACAACAACAAAAATGGCTGTAATAACAGTGATGGTGTCGATTGTTTGGATTATCTCAATGAATCTGTCTATACACTGCGACGAGCGTTAGAACGTATGATTCAAGTAAGTGATATACGCGTATTTTGCTATCTGTAGAAATATATGTCCAATTTTTCATCTATGTTAGTATATACTACTGAATGTTATTAGTAGTTGGAATTCATTCACATCAGGTAGTTATGGTTTTCAACCGAGTCGAAGTGATGCAAATGGCAGACAGGCGTTTATCTCATTTAGGACCAAGTTCATCAGTAGTAGTGTGTCTGAATCAATTCAGTTTGGAAAGACGAATCAGTTCATTTCACCCAGATTCTGGTTGTATTATAAGTTACCTCAAGTTTACATACGAAACTTTTAGTAATAATAATATTAATTTGCTTTATTCCAAAACAGCACTTATGTTATACTGTGGAGTTCTCAGCAATCCGTACAATATTCCATCTGATGATTTACTCGACAGTAGCAAAAACAAAAATTGAAATAAAAATAATACAGGATTGATAATAAACAGCTCTCTTGGTATTAGTAATGACAATAATTTAAAACAATTAGTTCACTTGATGAATTTAGACAAAGCAATAAGGAAACTTAATTTGTCCAAACCATGTAATGTATTTGCGCAACACATTTCGAACAATCTGATCACAAACACGGACTTGTCATAGGAATATGCATATGAAATTAGTTGAGAGTTAAGAGGTGAGAAAATAGACTACTTTCAAGTTAAGGTGAAGTTAAAAGGACATATTGAAGGTCAAAATAACAATGAGGATCACTAAACCAAATGACAGACATAATAGTTCATCTACGCTGGCTGGTATCAAAACAAAATTTACCAAGGAAGGTTTAATGTGATGACGAATTGTTGCTTTGCCCATATAAAGGTGATATGAACTTTCTAATTGCTAGCTACGACTTCAACAAATTTTAGTATACGCCCCAAACACGTTCTACTGATAGATTTAAAAGATGTGTAAACATCAATTTTATGTCTTGTCTCTACAATATGTTTTGCGATAGAGGAACTGGGTCTCCTGTTTTCACCATTAATTGGTTCTGGGGGCTTCTATTTGCTTCTGAATCCATTTAGGAATATGCCCTTACTTGCAGAGATCAATGAGTCCTCCCTTCGCTTGTAAGTCTTCTAGTTTGTGTGACATTAGACATATATCATCTGTGAAGTTCAGATCTTCTAAGGTCTTCTAATCGGTGGTGCAGCGTATTCCTGTTCCTTGCTCCCAATTCACAGTCTGACGCATAAAATCCACTTCACCAAAATTAAGAAAATCATCTATGATAATAGACAGCTTTCTCTTACTTCTGTATGCACTTCGAACGCCTCGCTGAGTTTTCCGTTGTAGGTCACCTGACACTTGGCACTGTCATATGGCTGGCTTTTGAATGAAGTTGATAAAGACTTGAACACTGCACACTGTAGTGTTGAAGTAGTCTCCAAACTATGTCTCGGTCAACGCTATCTGTCGAAGGCCATTTCGAAGTCAATGAAGTTGAGCTATTGGCTTGACTGCCATTCTATGCCTTGTTCTGTGATGACGATGCATAGAATTACAATTTGATCAGCACATGATTTGCCTTTCTTGAATCCAGCATGTTCGTGTAGTGGGTTGGAGTTCTGTATCCAGTGCTTCCTTTATTCTCTGAAGGAAAATGTGACTTAGTATTTTACTTGTCATGGATGAGAGCATTTTCCCGCACTAGTTCTCGCAGAGTGAGGCGTAAGTCGTCCTTCTGTGGTAGCCTTTCTTCCAATCTGTAAGTGCACCTTGTCAGGATGCGTGAATTTTTATTTTTAACATTTGACTAATAATTTCACATTGCATTAGCGTTAGTTTTGAGTAAGTGTGTCATGTTTTTTAATAATATTATTATTATTGTTCCCTTGGGTTCCTAGTAGAACATAAGGCTTCAACTGCACGTCTCCACTTGCTTCTGTCTTCCTTCTGCTGTACTTTTCACCTGCATCCATGTTAGTCCATACTTTTTCAACTTCTCTCTCTTCACACGATCTCCTCCATGTCACCCTTGCACTGACGTCCCACTCGCCGCCGCTTCCCTTTCGGCCTGGTTCCACTCGAGAAATGGCCTGACGCGCGCGCGCGATGTCACCCAGCGGCCTTCTCAGCGGACGTGTCCAATCCACCTCCACTTTCTCCTGCATATTTGTTGGTTGGCGATTGATTCTTGTTTTGTTTGTTAATACCCATAGTGATTCTTGTTAGTGATTCTTTCTGGCCCGGCCATCTGATCTTCAGTATAGAGCCAGTGAAGAGAGTTGTTGGTTGATAAAGGTTTGCAACAGGCTGTTGTAAATATTCATTCTGACCCGCCAAGTTTCTGATCTGTATAGGTGAACTGACTTGACGTTTGAATTGAAAATCCGACCGAATTCTGTTGTTGATGGTGGCTGAGTGACGAAGATTTCCAGATTGGTTGTTTCAGGTTGATGAATGTGTTTCTCACCTTCCCGATGATTCTCGATTTGACATCCTCGTCCGTTCCGACTGTCTGTAGTTGAGACAATGCTCCCTAGATAAGTGAGTGAATGAAGTAACCCCTTTCAAATCCCTCCCGTTGACGGTGATTGACGCTGGATGTTTCTGGTGTTGTTGTTGGTTGGCTGGTTATTTTCATCACCTTCGTCTTGTCTATGTCCATCTGGAGTCCTGTCTTCGCCGGCTGCTTCTTCAACCAGTCTGTCGGTTTTCGTTTGCAAGTCTTCGATTTTGTGTGACATCAAACATTAATCATCCATACGCGAAATCGAGGTCTTCTAGGTTCTTCACGTCGGTCCAGGATATACCTGTCTTCTCGTTTCTGACTCACTGTCTGACGCATAATCCAGTCAGTCTACCACAATTAGGAATATCATCGTGGGTGATAATAAGCACCCTTGTCTGACTCCTGCGTTTACTGCAAACGCCTCGCTGAGTTTTCCGTTGTGGATGACTTGACATGTGCCTTTGTTGTACAGCTGTTGAATAAGGTTGATGAATATTTGGGGTACGCCGTAGTACTGGAGTAGTTTCCAAATTACTTCACGGTCAACGCTGTCGAAGGCCTTCTCAAAGTCTATAGAGTTGAGGTAGAGGTTTGATTTCCATTCCATGCTTTGTTCTGTGATGATGATGCGTTAAGTTGCAATTTGGTCAGAACATGATTTGCCTTTTGTAATACACTAACAGATTGAATATATATGGCCATATCAAAAAGCTTTCTTAGCTTCTAATTAGAGGGATTACTTTCCTCGATTGGGATTATTATTTCTACATTTAATAGTTCATTGTTATATCTTATATCTATGTAAATAAATTAGTTTCATTATTATTATTTTACAGGTTGCTGATCACATCAATGAACGTAAACGTTATCGTGAATTTTTAGATCAACTGCGTTCAACTCGATTGGATGTAGATAATTGGGGTGATATTGTACTGGGTGATTATTTTCGTATACCAGGTAAAAAAGATCTACGCTTAGTTCTACTGTTTCAATGCGCTCTAATTCTTTGTAAATATACACAACCTAGTGGTAATATACACTTGTCAAGTACTCAATCACTATCTGTAAATGATAACTGGATCAGTAATACAACAACATCGACGACAACAACAACAACAGCAGGCACCTTAACAGGACCACGTAATAGTTTAGATCGTGTAGGACCAGGAAATTCAAGTCTCTGGAATTTGAATGTTAGATCTATTGAAATACGTGAAGTAATCAGTGTGAGTTGATAAATTATTGTTCTATTGCTTCATTATTATCTCATCTAGTGGTCACTTATGTTTTCTCTTAGAACATAAGCATCTTCAAGAATAAGAATCATAACACCTAGTCTTTCTTCCAATGTCCCAGTAATAAATAGTTACTTGTTGGATGTGATCACTAGAAGTTTGAATATAGGGTGCATGTTTCGCGCTATTTGGAACTCTTCTTCTCAATGTGTCTTCATCTCTATGTGAGTGGTGATGGGTTCTGACTGGGACTCGAATCCAACACCTATCTTTTCAAAAGACCAGAGTGTTATCCACTGGATCACTCGAGCTACCTCATGTATATTGGGTATGCTTTGATATTATTTTGCATAAAATTATATACTACTGGTTAATTGGGACGAGTAGTTGCATACCACACACACTAACCACTTGTGTTTGTTAGCCAGATCAAAGTGTTTACGGCTCAGTTCGTCAGTTATGTACCCAGTTTGAGCCAGCTTGTTGGTAAACGCATTGAAAAGTGACTCTTCGCTGAATCACTTGTTTTGATTATATATATATTCTCATAGTAAAATTTAGAACAACACATTTAAGTGACCAATATTGTGCTTTCAAATAGATCTCTTCAGGCTCAACTATAATATACGTAACTTTATAAGTAAAAATTCAAATATAAACCAATCATGGTGTATTGTCTATAGGATAATAAGATGGTGAATATAAATTGTGCAATTAGTCGTAATAGTAGTAATGATAATAATAATAATAATGGTTTTATCAATAATAAGGATAACAAAGTGAGGCAATCTGTGATAACACGAATAGCGAAAAACAGCATGATTAAACAAACAAGTGTTCAGGTAGAAGTGGTAGTCGATAAAGGCTAGTAAAAACAAATGAACCGATTAAGTAATTAAAACAATTAGTCCCTTTGATAAATTTGAACAAGGCATTAAGAAGACAAATTTCGCGAGATGATATCGTCATTTCGTAGTTTCTTTACAACCGCTTTACAACTAACATGGTTAACAATGATAAAATAAAGTTCATGAAAATTACTCAGTTAAATGAAAACAAAAGTACATACTAATGACCAATCAAATTTAAGTAGGTCATGCAGTCCAGGGTAGGCGAAGACTGAAGTCTATTGATTTTTGTACACACAGTTTAGGCTGTATGTGATTAATCCAAAGTGCTTCCATCACCTTCAATAACCGAACTTGAATTAGAGTTATGTGAAATAATTGTGAAACAGTCATTAATATTGATTTTGTGACCAGACACTAATAAGTGTTTTGCAATGGATGATGCTGGATTTCTACTAAGATTAATCGCGTTAGGATTTTCGATATGATTTATTAGCCATTTTGGAACATGTTCTTTTCGACGACGACATTGGAACATTCTGTTAGTTCTACCTATATAGGTGTCACCGCAACTGCAGGTGAACTTGTAGATACAGTTTGAAGTAGAGTCCACAGAATTTCGTCCTTTAATCGTAGGTACAGGGATCGAAAATGTTCGGCAAGTGAGAAAAAGAGATGTGGCGGCGTAGAATGTGCGTTTGTGCGATTAAGTAATATTAGAACAAGACATATAAGCGAACAATATTGTTTTCAATTAGATCTTCTTCAGGCTTCACTCTAATTTACATAGACTTATATATATAAAATTTTAAAATTTTAACCAATGACGGTGATTTAGTGGATCAAATAATAATAGTAATCATAATAATACAAATAATAATAATAGTAATAATAATGTGGTGAATGTTTTGAACGAAGTTAATAACGATGATTATAATAATAACAAAATATTGTTAATAAGGCTTATATAGGTGATAGGAATAACAAAGTTAGTATATGCATATATGTAGACAATTCAATAAATAAATAAATTAGGTCAAATCAAATGGAACGATAATCAGAGTTTAAATAAATATCATAAAAGTACGGAGGAGATGCAGGATAAGAAAGGGTGGGAGGGTTTTGAATAGAATTCATCTAGGCCAAGGGAGAGACAAAGGTAGAACAAACTTCTTTTGTATACAAAGACTAGGATTGTTCTCTCGAATTCCCATAGCTTCGGCTAAGTGTAAAAGTCGGGTTCTGATTCCGTTCGAAAGGCTTGATGGAATGCGGTAAATCACTTTGAAAGCACTATTTTTGTCCACTTGGTGACCACTATCAATCAAATGTGCCAAAATAGAACTTCGTATGGACTTTATTTGACCTTTTCCGAACCATGAAGGAAGATGCTCATTAATGCGTTTGTTAAGCTGCCTAGTTGTTCGGCCTATATAGCTTTCTCCACAGGAGCAACTAAATTTATAAATACACATGGAAGTGGCACAACTCGGTAACTTATCTTTCACTTGAGCAATCAAAATTGGTCGGCTGGAAAATGACAAACAGAGGGTGGCGGCAGTATAAGTCCGTTTTATCGCTCTCGATAATCTCTGATGTAAGACTTCACTAGCCACGTCCCCATTAAATTGCAGTTTGATGAACAGTTGTTTCTTTTTAACTGTTATCGGTTTCTCTTTATTGTACTTCGCATTCATGTGTCTCCTGACAAATCTACTAGGATAACCCATTTGGACTAACGTATTTTGGATGTATCCTAGCTCATTCTCTAGAGAGTCATCTGTACAGATGCGTCTTGCTCTATTCGTCAGGCATCTGACCAAATTGATTTTGTAACGGATTGCTCAAGTGAAAGATAAGTTACCGAGTTGTGCCACTTCCATGTGTATTTATAAATTTAGTTGCTCCTGTGGAGAAAGCTATATAGGCCGAACAACTAGGCAGCTTAACAAACGCATTAATGAGCATCTTCCTTCATGGTTCGGAAAAGGTCAAATAAAGTCCATACGAAGTTCTATTTTGGCACATTTGATTGATAGTGGTCACCAAGTGGACAAAAATAGTGCTTTCAAAGTGATTTACCGCATTCCATCAAGCCTTTCGAACGGAATCAGAACCCGACTTTTACACTTAGCCGAAGCTATGGGAATTCGAGAGAACAATCCTAGAGTCTTTGTATACAAAAGAAGTTTGTTCTACCTTTGTCTCTCCCTTGCTTAGCCTAGATGAATTCTATTCAAAACCCTCCCACCCTTTCTTATCCTGCATCTCCTCCGTACTTTTATGATATTTATTTAAACTCTGATTATCGTTCCATTTGATTTGACCTAATTTATTTATTTATTGAATTGTCTACATATATGCATATACTAACTTTGTTATTCCTATCACCTATATAAGCCTTATTAACAATATTTTGTTATTATTATAATCATCGTTATTAACTTCGTTCAAAACATTCACCACATTATTATTACTATTATTATTATTTGTATTATTATGATTACTATTATTATTTGATCCACTAAATCACCGTCATTGGTTAAAATTTTAAAATTTTATATATATAAGTCTATGTAAATTAGAGTGAAGCCTGAAGAAGATCTAATTGAAAACAATATTGTTCGCTTATATGTCTTGTTCTAATATTATAAATGGGAATATTTAACGATTAAGTAATGTTAGAATATAAGGGAAGGAAATGAAACACGTTTTTAATAATGATGTGATAAGATTAAGGGATGATAAGAAGGGGTTGAAAATATAAACAAGGGGTGGTGGAGAAGTCATCAGTTGGTTATGTCTTAATAGGTCGGCGAGGGAGGGATAATGGCTGTATGAACTTCTTTTGAGTGCATAGTTTAGGTTTATTAGTCCGAATGTCTATCCCCTCAACTGTGTGCAGTAGACGAATACGAAGTCTATTTGAAAGATTCGGTGGGATACGATAAATTACTCTGAAACCCTCGTTTTCTCCACTACATGACCACTATCAATTAAATGTGAGAAAATTGAGCTACGGGTTGTTTTCGTCTGTCCTTTGCCAAACCACGATGGGAGATGTTCAAATTATATATATTAGAGTTAAGCCTGATGAGATATAATTGAAAACAATATTATTCACTTAAATGTGTTGTTCTAAATATATATATTTATATATTTCCCAGTGGAAATTTTCGTCGAATTAAGAAGCAGTCAATGTTTCGCTGTAGAAATTTATTTAGCTGTTATTTAATTAATAAACGAGTATACTTTGGTTTATGACACTGGCACACTTTTGTTGATCTAGTAAAACAACGTTCTCATTAATTAGTTGGAACTGATTTGCTGGGAACAGATTTTCCATGTGTCAGGCTGTGAGCGATACTCATTTTTTTGGCGACTGATAGTAATACTCATTTGTCCAGGTTGAATTAAGCGAGATGGGACTCAAAACCCTCTACTTATTGGTTGAAAAGAGAGTGCTTACCCCAGTGACCTACATCTCTACTAGTAACTCAGCGTCACATGGGTGTGTGTGTGTCGAATGAGAATAGTTGAACTGGTGAGTATGTTAGTGTACTTTAAGGAGTTGGCATAATCTGAATGTGTCTTTGGTCATCAGCAACCATGGGAACGTGGTTCTTGACGCTGCTTCCTTGCCCTGTGGATTGGACATGTAGTCAATAGCTTGAAAAAGAGGTGACTCCTTAAGAGATCTATGTATTTAGGTCCGGCCGTCCCCGATAGTATCCTAGTCCTTGCACAAACTATATGATTGTGTGGCGCATTTCTTGATGCCAACAGCAACAGCAACAACAGAAAACAGATAACAATCAGAATAAATGGAAGTAACCTGAAAGAAACAACCTCCTTCACCTACCTGGGAAGCATCGTTTCAACTACAGGCCAGTGGAACTGACGAGGATATCAAAGCAAGAATCGGAAAAGCAAGACAAACTTCCATTACTCTCAAGTCTGTGTGTAGGTCAACAGCACTCACCATCAAAAATAACATCCAGATTTTCAACTCCTATGTGAAGTCAGTCAGTGCTACTCACTATACGGATCAGAGACTTGGCCAGCGCGTCATAAAGAGCATCTCAAACAAACTATAGACCTTGATTAACAGTTGTCTTCGCTCAATACTTTGCTCAAGATCAGCTGGCCGGTCAGAAAACATCAGCCACAGGGAGGGATCTCTGGCAATGAGCGAACCAACACATCAGGAACCGATTGTGAAACAAATAGGCAGGAAGAAATGGAGATGGATTGGCTGGTCATACTCTGAAGAAATCATCAAGTGACATCACTAGACAAGCCATTGTTCGAGTGGAACCTGAAAGGCAAGCGGCGAGTTGGTCGTCAGTGTGAGGCTGACTTGGATGAGGTCATGTGAAGAGGAGATGAAAACATGTGGGCCGACTTAGAGCGGGGTGAAAAAGTTGGCAGAAAACCGAACGCAATGGGGACGCGCGGCTGAATCCTCATGTTCCTCTAGGAATTAAAGGATATAATAATAATAAATAATAATAAATTTCTTGATGCCTATAACATCCTAAGTTTTAACAAATACTAATACTAATACTAATAATAATAAAGATATTTTTAGCCGACTACGGCAATCAGTAAATACTGATCAAGTTGTCTAGCTTAGTTGTGAAGCGTGTCGACCACTGAATATCTATCAATACTCGAATAGGTGTCTTATTTGAAATCTAAGTTGAAATCCAAGTCATAAATTTTTCGGAATTTCTATGAAGGAACATTTAATTTAGTTAGTTACGCACATTTTCCCTCCATGTTGCTTTTTTTTCAACTTTTAAATATTATCTGAGCTGTAGTCATATTCGTCCATTGTTACAATAGACTTATATATAAAAACAAACATTTAAATCGCCTTTCAGTCATAAATTTTGTTTTATTTGTATTCTCTCTGAAAGTAATTAAATTACCGACTGGGAAGTTTTATTCCATCGCCTGATTTGCCCTCTTTATCCAGGGCATTTTATAGAATGCGCGCAGTATACATCTATCCCTATGTAGACCGATTTGAGAGATGGCTAAATTATTATTATGATTATTTTCTTTATTTTTTTTGCTTTCCTATATTCTTCTGCACGATGAGAGAAAAATTTTGGTTTCATTGTTGCATTTCCAGTAGTTTTTCTTTTAATATCCTGCTTGATTGATAATGACTAATCTCAGAGTTTTAATCAGCTTTTTTTATGCTCCCAATGCGTGTTGCAAAACTAAGCGCGATGACTAACCCAGTTTTGATGCCGTTGTGAAAATAAATAATTTATGAGAAAAAGAGTCGACTTTTAATCAAACTGTCTATGGTAGAAGCTGGGTATTTTTTTTTAACCTGGTCGTGTACTATAATAGATTGATGTTTTAAAGGTCGGTTGGAAATACTGTCTTTTGCTGTAGGTCTCGAACTGGAAACTTTGAGTTCGATGAGGAGTTTTGTAGGTGACTAGAGAGGTGTCACTTTACGTGACTTCTTTCTAGGTGACATTTGTGCGCTGGTGGCACAGCACGTCAGCCACGTATGTGGTCCCGGGTTCGATCCCCGGCTGACTGAGTCTTTCACCTCGCTAAATCAGTAATAAGATGAGTAAAGAGGGAAGGCATGAGGCTAGCAACTGTAACCCGTGAAAGTAAATACCACTGCTACCGGAACTTCTAGCCTCTTAGCTTGAAGCCTCCCTGTATTCTACTAGGAACGTAAAGGAATTGAAATAAAAAAGAAACTAGGTGGCATAGCGTAGAAGGTCATTGGTCTAGTGAAAGTCGAATGGGAAACGACAAGCTGCACGTCCAACAGTGACATGAACGTGTTGAAAGCTTATAGGCAACCGTGTGACCAAACTGAAGAGGGCTGTAGAGAGCAGGGTAGAATGGACATGTTCAAATGAAGCTCTATGTTTTTTTCGGAACCCGAGGGTATAACAATAATAATTTAGGTGACTGAATACTAATTTGGGTGTAATTATAACGGACAGTTTAGCATTGAATTACACGAGTTTGCTGATTTTGTTTTTCATAAATCAAATTCATAGTTTGCAAATCTCTTTACAATTTACACACTTCGAGGAGGTGAAATTTCACCAACACATTTTTCTTTTGGAAACCAAGATTATCCAGACCATAGTGTATGCTATCTGCTTGATACTGCCAGAAATGGTAATCCAGAAACCAAGCATATTCAGATAAAACTATATACTACTGATTGGCTGAGATGAGTAGTTGAACACCATTCACGTCAGCAAATAGTGTTTACTAACCAGATCGAAGTCATAAAAAGAATACCAGAGAGCCACTCGATTTATGGAATTACTAGTTCACCCAATTATCTAACCAAAAAATCGGGTGGTTTAAATTGATTCGGTTCTCTGAACTGAGCCCCGAACGAGCGAAACAGCCGTATGGTGTTCGGATTACTTCGATCTGTCTAGCAAATACGAGTGGTCCACATCAGAGGTAAACAACTATTCATCTCAGTCAATCAGTAGTGTGTAATTTTTGTTTTTCATAATATTTATCCTCTCTGTGTGGTTCTTTTAAGTGTGGTAACTGTTGTTAGTGGACTTGTATTGTTACAACCGAGATTTGTAACTCAAGTGGATTTTCTGTAGTTTGGTTTGTAAGGGTTAGTTATGTTTTTACGAGTTGACCACGGATTGATATCAGTTAGAAAACCATTGAAAACCAGGGAGTACTGGACAGCTGCTGTTTCATCCTAGTTTGGGAATCATCGTCAGTACGCACCCACTGGGATTCGAACCCAGGACCTTCCGGTTACAGGGCCAGCAAGCTCGTATATCATTCAGCCACTCGGACTCGATTCAATAGCCAGCCCTTGAATTCCAACTTCTACCAATTCGTGATTTAGGTCTACCCCAAACATTGTCGTTGTTGGGACATCCATCCACACACGTGACATCTAGTTGGACCTCACTGGTCACGACTTCTCACTAGAACTGACTCCAGGAAACTCCATCATGTAGCAAATCACTAGCGAGTCGCGCTTAATCGTGAATCGGTAGAAGTTAGAATTCATGAGCCATTGATTCGAGTCCCAGTGGCTGAATGGTCTACGAGCTTGCCTTGTAACCGGACGGTCCTGGGTTCGAACCCTGGTGGTGGGTGCGTACTGATGATGATTCCCAAGCACTAGGATGAAACAGCTGTCTAGTACTCCCTGGTTTTCAATGGTTCTCTAACTGATATCAATCTGTGGACAACTCGTAAAAACTCAAGTGGATGTTTTTAGTGTTTTTGTGTTCTTTGAAATGAATAGTTCCACAACGAAGCTTTTATTGTCCTTGTGGGCAATTCGAAGGAGGGGTGGGGGGAAGCGGGGGGAGGGAAGATATTTTTCTCTCGCTGTGAACTTTATCATTTCCTTGTGATTATATCCACTTGGGTTGTTTATATTTATTTATTTAAACGCATAAAAGCTTGGTACAATATGGCACCAAGAAGGATGCGCCACACAATAATAATAAAACAACACAGATCAAAAGAAGAAAAAGAAAGAAGAGAAAAAATTTATAAGTAGAGAACGGTTAAAGAACTTCATCTGGAAGGAAAACAGTCATGTTTAACAAGTTCAAACAGTATTCGTTAACTGTCATCGGGAAGGGAAGAAAGAAGGAAATTGCAACACGCGTAATAGCATGCGATAAGTTTTATTGGTTGTTTGTTGCTTTATTCAATTCATTGTGTGAGGGCTGAGATACTGCCCGGGTGCCCAGACCGAAGCAGGTGGTTTTATTCAGGGACCACCCCCCGAGGGTTGTTTATATGCGTATCAGTTGATCAATTCTGTTGTTGTTCTTAATAATCACACACTCCCCTTCTTTTTTTGCATTTCTTTTCTTTCCTTACAGTGTGCTAATTTAATGTTAGTTGAATGCATTGATAAAGATCCATTAGCCTTCCACATACTACCATTCGACAATCCTAAAGCTCAGCGTACTTTACAAGCAATCAGTCTGGAGACGAAACGTTTATGGTGTCGTGAAATAAAACGCTTAATCTTAGAAAATTATGATGCTGCTATACCAGAAAGAGCTAAACAAATAGTTTTAAATATGGCTGAATTAACTTATGGTCCACCTATTAAAGATATTTCTGATCTACCAATGAGTTTAACTAGTTTACAAAAAGTTGGAACATTTTATGCTGGTCAACAACGAAATGGTTTAATGAATGAAGAACGGTCAGCAAGTGGTCGAGTTCATCGTAAAAGTGATACAGCTCTTCCGCGTAAGAGATATGTCCTTTTTCTCTCTTTTAAATGGAGTGTCTTTTGACGTTTTTAAAAAAAAAATACAAACTGTTGAAGGGTAGAGATGGTTATAACAAGCTGATTGATTAAATGCATTAATTTCTCCTGAACCCATAAATTTAGCTTCTTCAGGTGGATTCCAGAGGTTTCAACTGTATGTAGAAGAAGAACTCATAATGTGAAATTATGATTAGTAGGAATGCGATGAATAACTTTAAATGCTTTTATTAATATCAATTCTGTGCTCACCATTTACATGGCGTGCTAAAAAAGAGCCACGAACGGAACTTGTTTGTCACTTTCTTAACCATACTAGGTGATGTTTGGAGATACTGTGATGAACGTGGTTAATTGTACACCTAATGTAACCTAGTTGTTCAGGGACAGTCGAACTGGTAAATAAACATAGAGGAAGAGGCTGAATTCAGTAGTTTATCCTTGTTTCTTGGGAGTAAAATGGGAGTGGTTGTGAATAGACAGAATAATTCAAATGAACTGTCGTCAAGATTTGACAGAATAGTTCTATAATATTTGGGCGCCGAGTGAGAAGTAGACATTTGTAAAAAATTATATTTGTAAAATCTCAGCGATATTGAAATGAGTAATTCCAACGTTTCCCACGTTCGGCAATCTGGCCCGAACTTCTTCAGGGAAATTAATCGAAATCAACATAACACAGGTCTATTTATAAAAGGAACATCCCTTGTTTTTAAAAAACTTTGTCCAATCATGAGTCATAAAACAAGTATTAACAAGTATAATAAACAAAATTGTATGAGCTGTGATCGAAATTTGACCTCAGACTTACAAATATTGATCTACCTTTTGTCAAACACTTTAAACACAGTGTGTGTGTATGTGTGTGTGTGCGCGCGAATAAACAGTTGTAAAACAATGTCCTAACGCCTCCATAAGTAGATGTAGACAGTCGGGAACTTTGACCAAGTATTATTAGTTAGTGATACATATCCATTCTTATTTATTAATTAATCAGGATTTCCTATGCGTCATCTAACATCACACCTTCATGTCTGTTCAAACTGTTAGTATCTAGAATTTTATGATTAGACGTATTTTCAAAATTATGGTGTTTAGGATTAGAGTTTAGTTGAAGCACCCTGTCAAACTTATTACTTTGTCTTCTTTCTGAAAATTGAGCTGCTTTATTCGACCTACTGGAGTTGTCAGGTGACTGGACAGCCACGGATTTAGGATACGCATTCTGTTGCAGACAACGGAGAGTGAAAACACGATGATTGTGCCAATTACATAGTTTCTTTGTTAATTTAATTCGATAGGAAAATAATTCGAATGAACTGTCGTCAAGATTTGACAGAATAGTTCTAAAATATTTGGGCGCCGAGTGAGAGGTAGACATTTGTAAAATAACTCTGCTGTATTGAATGCTGTTTTAACTGCATTCTTCAGGTGTTGTGTTACTGTCTCGCTGATGTTATATTGCCAATAAACTGCAGTTTTATGAGCAAGGGCTTTTCTGCAGTTGTTGTCCTACTGACTCACCTTTGTGTTAAATTCATATTATTTATCAATGAACTTATCTTGGTAACCATTTTATTAAGTAATTCTGTGGTAATCTTGAGTACCTTATTGAGGGAGTCTAGCTCGATGAGCCAAACACATTTTTTTAAGAGAATGGTTTCTTTCGACTGGTTTTAGGTGAAACAGAGTATCTTATAAGGCGTTTCTCAGTAAATTAACGGTTTCATGTCTTATCTCGTGGACGGACGTCTTCCACAACAATGGATATTCACGGAGCTTCATCAAAAGACATCTACCCTCAGGCCGACCTACCAAATGAAAGGCCTCCAAGGAAAACACAAAGAAAATTGGCCTATCACATAGAAAAGACATCACAGAAATCACTGCAAGACGTTTCAAACCTTTAGGAATTGACATCACACACAAACCAATAAAATCACTTCACTCGGTTGGCTGGCTCTATGTCAACCAAAAGACTCAACAACGAACGAAGATAAAACCAACATCATCTACAAAATAAACTGTCACAACTGCGAAAAACACTACATTGGCCAAAATGGACGTCCCGTTCGTCTTCGTATCCATGAACATAAGCTAGCCGTCAAAAGACATGACATCCACTCCCTCGCTCATATCCCTACACACAGACAACCATGGACATCAATTCGACTAGGACTACGTTCAAATATTAGACAGAGGAAACACCAAGAATGCTAGAAGATTTTTACAAGGCAGCCTGGTATTCCAGTGAATCGACAATCTATAGACACATTGACGCAGACAAAATTTATCAACCGATAAGAAGGAAACCTCACACACAAAGGGTCAAAGTTCAAGTCAAAGAAACAATCAGTTCCAATACAAGTAGCTGCCTAGAAGGTGTGAAAACACACAAAAACAGCCAATCACGTCCAAGGTCACTGATCAGGAGAGATGATTAATAATCTCGAGAAATCTAAAAGCTCACTTCATGAAATTGAAGTATGCACTGAAGATGTCGCCTAGTAGGGCAATGAAAGCTTCGCAAATAAACCATTTAGCTCAGAGAACATAAGTGCATCAAAATAATCCACACAAGCTACAAATCTTTTCCATCATATCTATTAGTCTTCGGTCATTGGATCTTATCGTCGGAAGGACGCAAACCAGGCAGTCTTCACTTGCTTACATGGCTTAAACTAGCAATCAAATACCTCATAGATTGCTACTGGGTTTCTATTTGACCACTTTTAATTTGTTTTCAGCCTAATCCTATGTTAGCTAACATTCGTCGACTAGGAAGGTGATAGCTTTTTGGTATCTTATGTACGAAAGAAACTAAGGATAGAAAAATAAATGTTCCAATCTAAACCGAATGTGATATGTTCGCAAGTATATCCACATTTGGCCGTGATCTATATATAGTACACGATAACTGAGTTACCAGTATGTAAATTGTAGCCTACTGAGTGATTTAGTAGACAAATTTCAATAGTCTCTTTACTCTATACAACAATATTAACTGTCATGATTAAATTTCGTTATTATTATTATTAATTCTGTCCTACAACTGTTATCGTATTAATTATGTGTAGGTCTCCGACGTCTTGTCAATCGATCAATCAGTAGTACTAATGCTCCACTTGCTTCCAATTTCATTCGCACACCGTATCCATCATTAGATGAAGATACAGCGGAAGCGAGAACACCTCCTGTGACAAATGGATGTATGTTGAATGGTAACAGTAAGCATAACAGCAGAGATTCTTTATCGTTTGATAATAGTAGTAACCATGGTAATAATTCTACTGAGAGACATCTTGATTCTTTACTGCATGAAGCATGGGAAGAAATTTGGGCTAAACATCATTCTCCTGTTAAACCAAATGGGAATATATCCACAAATGGTGCTGGTGGTGGTGTTGTTGTTTCTCCTGCTGTTAATGGTCAATTAAATCCCCTAAGAAATACTCATCATCATAATAGTAAAGGAGGAGGAGGAGGAGGAGCAGGAGGGGAGACGGCAGAAGATGATCATGATGGTACATTGACAATGAATACTGTCAATGAGGCAGATTTTCGATGTATAGCTGTGGAGATTAATGAAGAACGATTTGGCCTTTCGTCATCATCATCACCAAAGTCGATAACTTCAAATTGTACAGTCAGTGAAACACGAAAGTGTTCAGTATCTTCGCTATCAAAATTAAGCAATACTCCTACAAATCATTTTATAAATCATTCAGGTATGTACTTTACTTTGTTTTTTTTAATATTTTGTATTGAAGTTTTCGTTGTTGTTTCTAAGAAAATATTCCGTCTTACCTTCTACATCAAGAAGTTAAGACATTCTGGAATAACCCAACCCAACCCTTACTCCTACAATTCGTTAACTCTCGCATTCTGCCTATTATTCTCTATTGTTCCCCCTTAGTTTTTCCAGGGCTGGCTACTGAAGAAATACTATACATTATTATGTAGGATGTTAAAGGTTGTCAACAGGGTAAGCAATGTGCCACTTAGCCAGTTCATTAATATTCTGTTTGACAGGCACTTGGACTCATGTGAAAAATGGGTCAAATCCATTTTATCTAACTCACAACACCCTCTTCATTCACAATTCTCCCCTCGTATCTCTTCAGGAAAAACCAGAAGCCTACCTATATAGAAAATTATATGCTCGCACTAGAAAGTACAAAAACTCAACCATACCCTACTTAGCTCGTTCGTGTTCTGTGCGATAAAGAAAGCATTAGGCGTGAAACCTTTAACTTATTAAATAGTCAGTAGAACAAATGGATCTCGTCTTTCCAACTCATATCATTTATAGGTACAACGTTTTCTTGTTTTTTCTTTTTTCTCTCTCTCTTTTTTCTGTTATGTGCTGCTTTGTTTCTTTCTTCCTTACTCACTCTATTAAAAAATTCTTCGTTCTCTCACACTGTATATCTCGACCTTTTTTGTTACCGCTTACGCCAGTATCTACTTTCCTAACACCTCCAACCGCCCGACCGAAAGCTGCTACCTTGACGTGGTGGTCGGGCTTGAACACCGCAATGACCTAATCAAGCTATACTGGCTGAGACTTATGTCTCTTGAGGTTCTACCATGCCAGGCAGGTTGTTTGGATAGCGGTTAAACAAAAAGCAGCTACCCAATCCAACATCATGTCCAATACAAAATTACAAAATTTCATGCCGGATCGGCCGTGGCCCGGATTAACAACGACCGCGCTTCCTGCTGCCGTGTCACAGGGCGGGAGTGATAAATCTGCTACTGAGACACACCAAACAAAAAAGAACGAACAAAAACAGGCCGCGTGTGACCGGCCTCAAGCAGTTGTCCCCTGGGCTCTGCGGTCACGCAACCAACTTCCACGGTGTGGGCAGCCGGGAAGTAACAATCGCCCTCACAATCCGAAATGCACACGAAACCTCTCTATTACTCACTCATCTTTGTCTTCATCTTCATCTCTATCATCTTGCCTTCCTTCCACTGATGCAACTCCTCGACTTGATAGCTCTCCACTTCCTCTCCACTCTGCGTCCACTAAAAACGATGGAAGCCAAAAAACCACCACCGACAGCCTCTTAAAGCCGCGCCACCAATTTCATATAGGAGCTCTTAATGTTAGGACACTTTGCCAAATAGGACAACAAGCATCACTAGCCAAGACCCTGGCATCACGAGCCATTGATGTATGCTGTGTTTCAGAAACACGCATACAAGACCCAAGTGTGGTTATTCACCTAACCCCACCTGGCCAACAGGTTGAATCTGCAAAATTCACCTTGAGGGTGTCAGGAGATGCCACAGCTAGTTCACGAGGATTAGCTGGCGTAGGGATAGCTTTGAGTACTAGGGCAGAAAAGACATTGCTTGACTGGATCCCGGTAGATAGCCGAATGTGTGCTGTCCGCCTGAACGGATCAGTAAGAAGGAGGAAGGACTGCACTACTCGCCGATGCCTTTTCGTAATCTCCGCCTACGCCCCCACTGACTGCAGTTCAGATGAAACGAAGGATGAGTTCTACCAAAAGCTGTCTAGTTTGGTGGAAAGGCTAAACGCTCAGACATAGTCGTTCTAGCTGGTGACTTTAACGCTCAAGTAGGGAAATTGTGTCAATCTGAGAAGGATGTCGGTGGCACCTATGGAGTTCCGTGCCAGCGAACCGACAACGGTGACCGTCTCCTACAGTTCTGCTCTGATAATCATTTGTTTCTTGTAAGCACTAACTTCAAACACAAGGAGAGACACTGTTTGACTTGGAGACCCCCTTCATCAAACCAACGCTGGACACAAATAGACCACATAGCAATAAGCTATCGTTGGCGTGGGTCGGTAGGAGATTGTCGCTCCTTCTGGAACACGTGCGTAGATACCGACCATGCACTGGTCCGCGCTCGGGTGTGCTTACGACTGAACGGACGTAGGAAACAGCTGGCGGTAAAACCATCACGTCCCCAGCTCGATCAGGAAACTAAATCCGTATTTGAGGAAGAACTAGCTAAACACATATCTGTGTTCGACAGCTGTGCTCACCCTGAAGAAGCTTGGAAAAATATCCAGGCAGCCATAGATACAGCTGTAAAAGCTGTGAATAAGGTAAACCCAAAGGTGAGTAAAAACCACTGGATCTCCACCGCCTCATCCGAACTGATAGATGCTAGAAGACTTATTCCGGCGAGCTCCGAATTCAATGAGGAGCGAAAGCTGCACAAGAGGAAACTTACGAAAAGTCTCCGCAAGGACCGTGAACAGTGGTGGGCGACAAAAGCCAAAGAGATGGAGAAAGCTTCGAGGATAGGCAACACCAGGCAACTCTTTGGACTCATCAGGGAAACGGGTGGGAGAAGACAAATCATTAGTGAGACAATCTCGGAAAAAAATGGCACTATAATTAGCTCACAGGATAGACGACTGGATCGTTGGAAAGAGCATTATGAGGAGCAGTTTAATTTGCCCACAGCCACGCTCAACCTTCCGAGCATCCAACACCTCCCTGAATGGGATATAGACACAGGTCCTCCGTCACTAACTGAGGTTACTAAAGCTGTCACCAATCTGAAACTAGGCAAAGCAGCGGGACCTGATGGAATGACTCCAGAGGTATTTAAGTACGGTGGAGACAGCTTACTGTCCGGATTAACTGAGGTACTAGGCAGCGTCTGGGAATCAGAAGAAGTCCCATCGGGTTGGTGTAAGTCACTGATTATCCCCATATACAAGAAGGGAGACAAGTCTTCCTGTGATAATCACAGAGGGATTAGCTTGACTAATATAGTATCTAAAGTCTTAGGCTCAATAATCATGCGTAGACTGAGTGGTGCTCGGGAAGCACAAACACGAGAGAGCCAGGCAGGCTTTAGACCAGGAAGAGGGTGTATTGATCATATCTTCACCCTCCGACAGATTCTAGAACATAGGCATTCCTACCGGCGTCCAACAGTCATTATATTTCTTGACCTAAAGGCAGCATTCGACTCTGTCGATCGGGAAGTTCTCTGGAGATGCTTGGCTGTAAAGGGAATTCCAAGAAAATATATTGCACTGATTAAGGCACTCTACTCGTACTCATACAGCCAGGTGAGGGCTTACGGCGAGCTGTCATCTGAACTGATGACGACCAGTGGTGTCCGTCAAGGATGCCCATTATCTCCTTTTCTATTCAACTTCATCATAGATGTGTTAATGGACTTAACCCTAGGTGACTTCAGCGACTCAGGGATTGACTTGCTACCGGGAATAATCTCGTTGACTTGGAATATGCAGACGATATAGTCCTTCTAGGCGAAGACGCTGACGAAATGCAGAGTCTTCTAAACACCTTGAGCCGCAATCTACGAATGTTTGGCATGCGATTCGCTCCCGCCAAATGCAAGATGATGTTACAGGACTGGACTACATCGACGCCTAGTTTAAAAATAGGAAGTGAAGTGGTAGAGCACGTTGACCGCTTCACTTATTTGGGAAGTACCATCAGCCCCAACGGGCTGATCTCTGACGAAATCTCAGCACGAATACAAGGGGCTCGTTTCGCATTTGTTAGTTTACGCCGACTCTGGCGTAGACGAGATGTTCGACTATCGACCAAAGGGCGGGTGTACTGCTCATCAGTCCGCTCCGTCCTCCTTTATGGTTGTGAGACCTGGCCACTGAGAGTGGAAGACATGAAAAGACTAGCTGTCTTTGATCATAGGTGCCTGCGTTCTATTTCCCGTGTAAAGTGGCATAATAAGGTGAGCAACATGGAGGTTAGGCGTAGAGTTCTAGGTAAACAGGGGAAATCAATCGACGAAGTCGTGAAGCTACAAAGACTGAGATGGTTAGGACATGTGTTACGTATGCCAAGCCATCGCCTCCCTCGACGAGCAATGTTAGCGGATATAGGGTCAGGCTGGAAAAAAGCTAGCGGCGGTCAAACAAAAACTTGGCATCAGTCAATGAAATCCACAACAGTTGGTCTAAGCCACGTAGGAAGGTGTAGACTTCCAGGCTGGGGTCCTCGGGACGGTAAAAATCTATGGTTGGAAACAATTGGTGACATGGCTCAAAATCGTTCTCAGTGGCGCAGATGCATCCACTTCCTGTGACTTATGATACCCAATGAAACTGTTTTGTTCTTCTTTATTACTCCTTTGTCTCACACCTCTGCTCACTGTTTCTATTATGCTTTTCTTGTACTTTCTTCTCTTGCTTCGCGTGCTACACGGAATGTGGCGACTTGAACTTCCGCACATTTGTGCAAAGTTCTATGTCGAAAACAGACAGACAACACCTCCAAACACTGTTCAATTTTGGCTTTGCTACCGATATGCCAATATATTGTTGTCATAATGAACTGAGATTACCTTAAACTATGTTGAATTTTATTTATTGTTAATGTGCTAACTGGATGCAATACTGTAGTAAAATGCTGAGAATTCCATTGCGTATCACAAGTACTGTTTTGGAATAAAGCAAATTATTATTATTATTATTATTGTTCCCATCCTTTATTGATTTTTGACATCCTGAGGACCCTAACCAGCGTGGCAGTCTACATCTGCCTACATGGCTGGCTGACTTTAACTAACTGTTGTGGATTTCATTAACTGATAAAACCATGTTGGTTTTGGTTTGATCATCATTAGCTTTTTTCCAACCTGATCTCTCCTGTCAGCTAACATTGCCCATTGAGGAAGGCGATGACTAGACATGCATGCGTAACAACACATGACCTCACCATCTCAATCGGTGTAACTTCACAACCCTGTTTATTGATTTCCCCTCCTCGCCTAGCACTAGACGCTTAACCTCAATATGACTCACCCTATTATACCACCTAACTTAGGAGGTAGAACGCAAACACCAATGATCAAAGATAACTAGCTTTTCATCTCTTCTACTTTCAGTGACCATGTCTCACAGCTATAAAGGAGGATGGAGCAGACTGCTGAGCAGTATACACTTCATTTGGTCGACAGCCAGTCGGATATCACGTCTACTAAATCAGAGGTGGCGTGAGTTGACAAGTTCTAAACGACCGACAGCTTCTACCTGGATGTGGTGGTCTGTCTTGCATATCGCAATCACCCGACGATCTACACTGGCTGGAACTAATGTTCCTTCATGAAGATTGATAGGATAGCGACTGGACTGAAAGAAGTTACGGGTATAGTGTGAGATTTTTCACACTATTCTGGAGGTCTGTGAGCGAAGTTATAGTGCTGGGGAATAGGGATTTAATAGCAGTAAGGTGTTTCCCCCAGATGACCAGCACGCTAGTCTCTCCACTGTAGAGAGAAAAGGGGTTAGAAAAGGTTGACCTCAAACATTGCACATCCTGACTTATCCTACTGTAGCCCGTACCTAGGGGTAAGTTACTAATATGGAACTAAACCAAAAAGGCAGTTTTAACAGACAGTGTGACCGGCCTCAAGCAGGTGTCATGTAGGCTCTGAGGTCACACAACATCATTTCTCTTTGTGTTTGAGGAACCCGAAGAATCAATCGACTTCCATGGTGTGGGTAGCCGGGGAGTAACAACCACCCACGCACTTCCAAAAGTACACGAAGCCCTTCCGATCATTGAAACAAAATAATACAGCGCTTATGATTTTATAAACGTTTCACAGTAGGCCAGGGTAGCGGCTGAACCTGTTTCTTTCGCACTCACAGTTTTGGTTGCTATGACTTCTGCTGTTTGGGGTATTCGGTAAGAATTTATTTATTATCTGATACATAATAGTAAAAGATTCTTCAGAACTGGCCTGATGGCCTTTCTGGAACAGGTGGCACAGTGGTTAGGACTCTCGCCGACCATGCACATGGTCCGAGGTTCGATCCCCTGCCGACGAACACCTGATATCTATGGTCGGCCTGCAAAATTTGGGCTACCGATATCCATGCTGAAAATTCCATACTTGTACTAAAAATACAGTGTGAAATCAAGCTGTAATAAAAAATAAATGAAAAATAAGATAAATAAAAGGTGATATAATATCGAAATCCTAATAGTTTTCACTACACCTTTATTTAGCCACACTGGTGTAGGTGTTCCGTAGCATGAGAAACCAAGTTTCTAGAATAACGGGTAACACAGTTGGTGGCTCTACAGGAGTACTGGCAGTCATAGATACAATGGGACTAGTGACTAGTCTAGACACTCCATCATTCAGTTGAGGAATCATAACCAAGCATTTGAAAAATATAACCGGTAACTTGTATTGATTTTCTTAACGTTTTACTTATTACTTCATCTGGTACACATCGCCTTTGGTCATATTTTTCCTTATAAAGTTATCGAAAAGAATATGGTCTGTTCACTAATCAGTCTTGTAAAAAGTTGTTTTATTTTTTTATTAATCGGTGTATCTGTGTTTAAAATCTATTGTAAAGCATGGGGCGTTGAATAGTTATTCAAATACACTGAACTGTTTATTTGTGTATGTGTGTAAGTGTGATTTTATATGTGTCTGTAATGAGAATGGCAACATGTCGGGAGACTCCACCTCTCTCTCCCTCTCTTGCTATTAGTACTATTTTAAAATTAATGAATTCTAAAAACAAAACGTAGCATTTAATAAAACAAAATGCATGAATGTCTGAAGAGGAAAAATAAGAATTTCGATGTCGTCTCTCTCAGTTGGCCGAAAAAAATATGAGAAACGGAGAAAAAAGGTTTATACACTGTATTCTTTTATTCCTTCTTGGCTCCGTTATTAATCACCTTTTAAATACCAGTGGGCAAAATTTAAATTTGAACTTTTAGAAGGAATCCGTGTAACTGGAAAGTCATTTGCTACGTTGTTATGACCGGAAGTACGACCTCTAGTAGACTATATGAGCTGATATTAACTTAATGCAATGGCTAATCTGTCCTAATCGCGCGTCAACATTAACATCGCCGGCATGCAAAGACAAAAGAAAAGACTGGACGTCGATAAGAGAGGTTTTACTGTCTCAAACAACACAAATTCTGTATATATGCAGTTAGAATGACCTTGAAAAGGCAGTCATTCAGTGCTGCATTAAATATATTAACAGCCAATAGAAATCCGGAAATTCAAACAGGGAAAAACAGTGGGGTCATGTCAGTGTGTGATAACCCCTTAAAATAGTTATTTTAAGGTTTTTGGCAAAATTAAACAAAGCAGGTGTATGTAACATACGTACTTTTCTGTTTGAGTAGTTTCCACACTTTTAGAATTCTGATAATTCATGTTGTATTCATTATTTCTGCATATGAGTGGAGCTGAGTCTCACCGGATTTAGTTTTTGACTTCTAACTACTGTGTTGTGAACTTGGACTGTGCTCCACCTACAAATATTTTCGTGACAAGATAGTATCCCTGGCGCTTTCATACAATAGGGTATGGGTTAATATTGATTGCACACAAATTTTAGCAGATATATTCATGGATAGGTGGGAAAGCATAGCGATTGAAACGTTCACCCCCACCCCAAAAGTATGGTGGAGGTATGTAGATGACACATTCACTGTACCTAGAACACAAGATATCGATAGATTTTTCAAACACATCAACTCGAAGGCAGAGGCAAAGTTAAACATTAGTGTTTACATGAAACCCACACATTCAAACAGAGATTCGGACTTCCGATCATCCCATCCTATTTCAGTAAAAATTGCAGTGAAAACATTTATTTCCCGATACGAATTTAAAACAAGCAATAAAGGTTAATAAAGCAGGATTTCAAAAGTATATATATCCGTGTATTTAGAGTGTTCGGCTGACGAGGTCTACCGAAATTTGATGAATTCATTAAATCCTGCTTTATTAACCTTTATTGCTTGTTTTAAAATTAGGATTAGTGATATGTTTAAATGACAGAGCACAAAAACTAAGTAGTACCAAGGAAAATCTAAGACAAGAAGTGATACACATAAAAGAAGCCTTGAAACTGAATAATTACCCGGATAAATTAGTCACGAAGTATGTAAGGAAATGTAAAAATAAAATAAATAATGATAGTAGCGATAGTGATGATAATAATAACGATAACATTAGTAATGACAATAATAGTAATATTAATGACGATACCAGCAACAATGAATCTAAATCATCAGTAGTAATTCCATACAAGGAAGGAACGTCGGAAACCTTACAGAGAATTCTTAACAAGGCAAGAATAAAAGTGACTGGCATTAAACCCACAAACTCAGTTATAAACAAACTTTGTCGGTTAAAGGATCCTGTGGAGCCTTTAAAACAAAACAATTTGGTTTATCTAATACTCTACCTGCAATGATTGTCAGGTCAAATACGTAGGTCAAACTAGTAGAACAGGGGCGGTTAGACTAGCCGAGCATAAAAACCTAACAAAATCTAGATTGGTTGACCTGAATAAGATATGAAATCTAGAGAATGGTTCAGCTATAGCTGTCACTACATGCAGTTACACACAACCGTACAATAGAATGGATGGGATAAGATGACAGTTTTAAAATCGAATGTCACAGGGTATAGGGAGAGATTGATAGCAGAAGTTTTGTTTATCGAATCAACTGCTAATACATGTAATAGGAATGACTCAACACCTGTCCCAGATATCTGGAAAATTCTACTACCCCAGTGACGACAAATTTATTTATTATTGTATCCTTTAGTTCCTAGAGGAACATAGGGCTTCAGCTGCGCACCTCCATTGCCTTCGGTTTCCTGACAACTTTTTCACCCTGCTCCAGGTCTGTCCACATGCTTTCATCTCCTCCTCGCATGACCTCCTCCAAGTCACCCTTGGACGACCAACTCGCCGCCTCCCTTTCGGATTCCACTCGAGGGCTTGTCTAGTGATGTCACTTGATGGTTTCCTCAGCGTATGGCCAATCCATCTCCATTTCTTTCTGCCTATTTGTTTCACAATCGGTTCCTGATTGGTTCGCTCCCAGAGATCCCTGTTGCTGATCTTTTCTGGCCATCTGATCTTGAGTATTGAGCGGAGACAGCTGTTAATTAAGGTTTGAAGTTTGTTTGAGATGCTCTTTATGACTCGCCAAGTCTCTGATCCGTATAGTAGCACTGACTTCACATTGGAGTTGAAAATCCGGATGTTATTTTTGACGGTGAGTGCTGTTGACCTCCACACAGATTTGAGAGTAATGAAAGCTTGTCTTGCTTTTCCGATTCTGGCTTTGATGTCCTCGTCACTTCCACCTGTAATTGAGACGATGCTTCCCAGGTAGGTGGGTAGGTGAAGGAGATTGTTTCTTCCAGGTTCTTCCCACTTATGCTGATTGTTGTCTGTTGTTGTTGTTGTTGCTGCTGGTGGTGTTGGCCAGGAATCTTCATCACCTCTGTTTTATCTACGTTTACCTGAAGGAAGTCCTATCTTTGATGCTTCTTCTTCCAACTTGTTACTTTTCACTTGCATATCTTCCAGTTTATGGGAAATCAGACATATATCATCGGCGAAATCCAGATCCTCCAAGTCTTTTGTGTCAGTCCATTTTATGCCTGTTCCCTCGTTGGTTGCCGTTGTCTGTCGCATTATCCAATCAATTGCAATCAGGGAAATCAATGGCGACAGTAGTTAGCGTTGTCTCACCCCCGTCCTCACTTCGAAGGCTTCCGTAAGTTTCCCGTTGTGGATTACTTGGCATGCAACATTGTCGTATAACTGTTGGATGAGATGTATAATTGTCAATGGGACCCCGTAGTAGCGAAGTAGTTTCCAAATAACCTCTCGATCGACGCTGTCGAAGGCCTTTTCAAAGTCGATGAAGTTGAGTGAGGTGGAGAGGTGACTGCCATTCCAAGCTTTGTTCAATGATGATCCGTAGAGTGGCGATTTGATCAATACATGATTTGTTTCTCCTGAATCCGGCCTGTTCCGGACGAAGTTTTTCATCTAGGGCTTGTTTGATTCTCTCCAGGATGATGCGACTTAGTATCTTGCTTGGAATGGACAGAAGCATAATTCCACGCCAGTTTTTACATTGACTTAAGTCTCCTTTCTTTGGAAGTTTGAATAAGTATCCTTTCTTCCAATCCTCAGGTACTTTGCCCTCTTTCCACACCTTCTCCATCAGTAGTGTCATCAAGTCCGCTGTTGTCTCTGGGTCTGTTTTCAAAGCTTCTGCTGGGATTCCATCTGGTCCCGGTGTTTTCCCAGCTTTAAGCATCTTGATTGCATTCAGGACTTCTGATTTCGTCGGGGGGTCAGTGTTCACTGGTAGTTCTGCTTCCGTTGTTGGTATTGCTGGGCGTGTTTTAGGTGGCGGACGATTTAGAAGTCTTTTGAAGTGTTCAGCCCAGTGCTTTCTCTGTTCCAACTCTTCGGTGATTGACTTTCCATTGTCGTCCTTTATTGACGACAAATAGGAGGGGACAAAGAAAACTATAAAAATCAAGTTTCAAAGTCGTGTGATTACAATCGATATGATTATGAACAATAAGTTTTGCTCGAAACGCCATCCAGTAAATATTACTGTTTCACTGTGTGATACATCTAATAAACAAACTAATATGGAATTGCACACAAATTCAGTTGATTGTTGGTTAACATTTGATTTGATATCTCACTTTTCGTATAACGAGATCAGTTTTAAAACTAGGATTTGAATCAAGTTCAACTCCTTAATATAGATCACGAACTGATATCAATTAGAGAATCGTTGAAAATCAGGGTGCACTGAACAGATGTTTCATCATAGTGCTTGCGAGTCTTCAGTAGTGGAAACTCATGACCCTTTCAGGGATCGAGCTTGGGTTCTTTACTTTATCAGACCAAGCTCGTTCACCATTCAGTTACTTGGGCTAGAATTCGCCTTAAAATGGTGAACCCCATTGGTCACGATTTCTGTTAATGAGCTGGCGATTGTTATTTCGATTACGGAAATTGTGGGAAATTTGGATCATTTTCAATTTGTAAGATTTTCGTCATGAACGAAAATCAGTTAGAGAATCACTTAAAATCAGGGAGCACTGGACTGTCGTTTTGTCACATTTCAGGACTCTCCGTCAGTGCGAACTTATGACCGCACCAGGCATGAAATCCCGGGAAATTCAGGTTACGAGACCAAACTGGTTGAGGATTCGGCTACTTAGGCTCGAATTCAATGACCTCTAGTAATAAGCCTTTGGTAAAATTTTGATCATAGTTCAGCTGTGAATTTCGAGAAAATAAATGAAGGAAAAATATCTTGGTTTTTAAAGGTGAACTGATGTTGCATTACACGATATTCTGTCGATGAATATTTATTTGAAGATCCAATATGAGGAGTGTTCATTGGCAAGAAATTACCCTGAGAGTCTTGTATTGTGCTCACATATTATTTCAAGAATGAAGCCATTATTATTATTTATTATTATTGCTAATGTTATCTTTTCCGGATTCCTACCCTGGTGGGTGCGTACTGATGAAGAGTCCCAAACTAGGACGAAACAACTGTCCAGTACTCCCAGGTTTTCCAGTGGTTCTCTAACTGATTTCAGCTCATGATGAAATCCCCCATACAATGTACTTTTTTTTGGTTAATGAAAATCTTACATCCTCTTTTATATAAATATTGTAGACAACCCGAAATTCTCAGTTCCAACTTCTCCTTCATCACAGACTTTATCGCATTGTTCTTCATCGCCGTCCTTCCCAGTTTGTCATAAATCATCATTAACCAGTAACTCGATACCAACTGGCAATGGGATAACTCCATCAGTGTATATTGATTGTCCAAATGCATCAAGTTATGATGTGATTACATTCGGTCGAACCTATGAACAGTATATAGCTAAAGCTCGAGCTATGGTTGCTTTATCTCCACGTGATTTGGATGAAATCTTCAGTCCATTACGAGAATTAGCCTGTATTATTGATTGTAGTGAAAATAATCTTTCACCTACTTCTAGTAGTAGTAGTAGTACACTGGCTCATCGATGTGCAACTGTTCCGTTAACAGTGAATACAAATCTCAGTCAGACCAAGCAACGGTGTGCTACATCGTCAAGTATTACAAAAAATTTGAGTAGATTAACTCAAGGATTAAAAATTTCTTTAACTGATTTATCATCTCATGTTGAACATGAAAATGATACAATGAGTGATGGTGATCGAAGTAATGGTCATTGTTCGTCTGGTGGGAGTTCACCACGACATATTATTAGTCGTATTGCTGTAACGCATAATCGAAACACTTTCAGTAATGATTTAATCACAAAAGTGAGTTGTGTTTTTTTTGTTGTTGTTGTTCTTGACTATACAATTCATGTAAATGTTATTTTTAAAAACTTGGAGGATCTGGACTTCGCCGATGATATATATCTGATTTCCCACAAACTAGAAAATATGTAAGTCAAAAGCAACAAGTTGGCAGAAGAAGCATCAAAGATAGGACTTCCTTCAGGTAAACATAGATAAAACAGAGGTGATGAAGATTCCTGGCCAACACCACCAGCAGCAACAACAACAACAGACAACAATCAGCCAGTATAAATGGGAGGAACCTGAAAGAAACAACCTATTCCACCTACCTGGGAAGCATCTTTTCAACTACAGGCCGACGGAACTGACGAGGATATCAAAGCTAGAATCGGAAAAGCAATACAGGCTTTCATTACCCTTAAGTCTGTGTGGAGGTCAGCAGCACTCACCATCAAAAATAAGATCCGGATTTTCAACTCCAATGTGAAATCAGTCAGTGCTACTCATTATACAGGTCAGAGACTCAAACAAACTATAGACCTTGATTAACAGTTGTCTTTGCTCAATACTTTGCTCAAGATCAGATGGCCGACCAGAAAAGATCAGCAACAGGGATCTCTGGCAATGAGCGAACCAACAGAGCAGGAACCGATTGTGAAACAAATAGGCAGGAATAAATGGAGATGGATTGGCCATCACTAGACAAGCCTTCGAATGGATCCCGAAAGGAAATCGGCGAGTTGGTCGTCAATGTGAGGTTGACTTGGGGAGATCATGTGAAGAGGAGGTGAAAGCATGTGGACAGACTTGGAGCGGGGTGAAAAAGTTGGCAGAAAACCGAAGGCAATGGAGACGCGCAGCTGAAGCCCTATGTTCCTCTGGGAATTAAAGGAAATAATAATATATATTTTTAAATCACAGATTTTGTTACCTAATGAAAAAAAACTTCAATAAAAATGTGGATAATAATTGTATAGAATTTCGAAGATCTCATATTCTCAGCTTCGTGTATAGTGGAACATAGAATTGTTTGAAGGATTTCATCATGAGCTGACACCAGTTATAGAACCATTGGAAAACCTGCAGGGATTACTGGACAGCTGTGTTCCTCCGTCCTAGTTTAGGACTCCTCTACAGCAGTGAGGAAATTCTCCCACCAATCAGACAAAACCCCTAAAAAACCCCATACTTGAAAATTAATCTGATACTCACTAACGACTGGCCCTACTCAGGCAGTTAACCTAGGGTTCTAGTGGGAAGCCGTGACTAGTAGGGTACAGGAGGTTGAGGGTGAGGCGATAACTCATCGAAGAAGACATTGCAAATTGGTCGCGCAATGTTATGAATTGGCAGAAGTTAGAATTCACAGGTTAGCCATTGGATTGGGTCCCAGTGGCTTAATGGTCTACGAGCTCGCAAGCCTTGTAACCAGAAGGCCCTGGGTTCGAACCATGGCTGTGGAGTGCATACTGATAAATAGGCCCAAGCTAGGACGAAACAGGCGGCTGTCCAGCACCCCCTGTTGGTTTTCCAATGGTATCAGCTCATTATGAAACCCTCCAAGCAATCAAACAAAATTCCTTACAAAACCAATACTTGGACGTAGATTTACCAGATCTAGTGTTTGTACTCCGTGACACTGTCATTAGTCTGAGTGCACATTTGAAAGTTATCATCTAATTTGAGATGATTTTAGCGTCTATCATCGACTTCAAGCATATATGATGCTTTTTATCTGATTTAATGGTTCAGAGATATTTCAGCATCATAAAAATGAATTTCTTTTTGATCTGGTTGTGTTCTCTGAGCTGGATGGTTAATTTGCGAAGCTTTCATCGCCCTACTAAAGAACATCTACGGCGCCTACTTCAAATTCAAGCATTTTTTGTGTTTTTACTGTGTCTAATATTTGAACGTAGTCCTAGTCGAATTGATGTCCATGGTTGTCTGTGTGTAGGGATATGAGCGAGGGAGTGGATATCATGTCTTTTGACGGCTAACTTATGTTCATGGATACGAAGACGAAGGGGACGTTCATTTTAGCCAATGTAGTGTTTTTCGCAGTTGTGACAGTTTATTTTGTAGATGATATTGGTTTTATCTTCGTTCGTTGTTGAGTCTTTTGGTTGACATAGAGCCAGCCAACTGAGTGAAGTGATTTTATTGGTTTGTTTGTGATGTCAATTACTAAAGGTTTGAAGAGTCTTGCAGTGATTTCTGTGATGTCTTTTCTATGTGATAGGCCAATTTTCTTTGTGTTTTCCTTGGAGGCCTTTGATTCGGTAGGTTGGCTTGAGAGTAGATGTCTTTTGATGAAGTCTCGTGGATATCCATTCTTTTGGAAGACCTCCATGAGATATCTTTCTTCAATAGTGTGAGAAGGAGATAAGAGATTATGACCAATCGTAAACCCAGCTGAAGAAGACTGCAGAAAATAGAAGATAATGGATATGTGTTCCATTCGGAACTCAAGGGAATAATAATAGTAATAATAGAGGATGTGAAAACATTACCTGGTAGGGGAATGAAGGCTTCTCATATAAACCATGCAGCTTAGAGAACACAACCACATCAAAATCATCCACCTGAGCTACAAATCTTCTCTATCATATCTAAATGAATCTATGTCTGCTCTTCTACAGTCATGACTCAACCATAGTAGTAGTGCCTTAGGATTTCCAAACATGTATTTCGTTTTCCTGTCTCAAATTGAATCTTCAACACCGTAGCCGACAGTTCCAAAATTCACAGTGCAAATGATCTGTTCCCTACACATTTTGCATCTGTTTTAGTTGATTTAACATTTCAAGATACCTGATCAAGTGGTTAATTATGCGTTACACATCTGAAACTGTGTTGGTTGGTCACTGAAGCGACTAAAACCCACATAATAAGGTCTGAACTCCAGAAACCGATCCATGCGTTCTACTGTATAGCTAGCCTTGAATTCCTTAAGTTACGCGCGGCTACAAAATGCTCCGTAGATAGCAAAAAAAAGATAGTTATTCGGAAAGATACAATTTCACAACAACGATAACATATAAAAACCCAAAATTACCTCAACAATGCCGTTAGGCGTCTCTACTAATTAGATAAGTTTCTAGTTGAAAATAAGTACTATAGAACAAAATTAAAGTGTTGGTTTGTAGGGATTTGATTGGTTTCAGGATTTCATCATGAGCTGACATTAGTTAGAGAACCATTGGAAAACCTGGGAGTACTGGACAGCTGTTTCGTCCTAGTTTGGGACTCTTCAGCAGTACCGGAAGGTCCTGGGTTCGAATCCCGGTGGGTGCGTACTGCTGAAGAGTCCCAAACTAGGCCGATTAAACAGCTGTCCAGTAATCCCAGGTTTTCCAATGATTCTCTAACTAATGTCAGCTCATGATGAAATCCAGAACAAAATTAATTGATCAGAAATAAACCGTAAGCAGCACCTGACGACAATCAAGTGGAATATTCCCAACATGGCGGAAGAAAAACTCTGTCATCAAGAATCAGAATCACACACCCAACAATTCATGTGGACAGTCCGAGATCAGAATGACGTTGAATCATTCAAACAAAACTGTAGTTGTAAAACAACATATTATCAATATAACATCAAACAACCATAAGGAGAAGCATTAAAATAAGGAATTAATCAGCAACAACTAAAAATAATAAGGATCAAATCAACATATGATACGCAAACGTTTGATCAAAGATATACAGCCTAGGAAAGAAAGAAGATAATGAATATAAGGTTAGTTGAAACATTCTAATAAGTAGGATTACCGTTAGTAGATCGTTGAGGCGGAATTTCGCAAACAGCTATTCTGTTACAATCACCAGGGTGTAACAAATATTATGAATTAAAATCGATTAGATATTGGATTAAAAATCAATGTGAGATAATGTACATTCAGGAATAATAGTACGAGTGTTGTTGATCAATTTTATTTATTTATTTATTATTTTTGATTGCAGCTTGATTCCACACCGTATTTTTGGTACAGGTATGGAATTTTCAGCATGGATATCGGTAGCCCAAATTTCGCAGGCCGACCATAGATATCAGGTGTGCATCGGCCAGGGCTCGAACCTCGGACCATGTGTATGGTCGGCGAGAGTCCTAACCACTGTGCTACCGACGCACAGTTAGATGGGAAAAAGGACGAGTATTTTTTACAGTCATAATAAGCTACTTGTTAGAATGTTGTGTTTGAAATTGATCAACAACACTCGTACTATTATTTCTGAATGTACATTATCTCACATTGATTTTTAATCCAATATCTAATCGATTCCACACATGTATATAAATGAAAGAACAAAGTTGTGTGAGTAACTTGGTATGATTATGAGCAATAGCTTGTGCTCGAAACGTCATCAGTTAATATAACTGTACAACACTGTGTGATCTATCAAAATAAAATCTTATCCATAATGGAATTATACTCTACCACAGTGCCCAAATTTTATACTTATATCAATTATGAATTAAAAGTCAATCTGTGAACGAGGAGGAATATTCTTTTCAATAATTTCTCCTCTTCAGGTTCTTACAATTATAAAATATAATATTTATTGTTGTCGTTACAATAATGATAGCCAGTTATGCGGTGGATACATTTTCTAACGTAGAATAACAGATTAGTAGTTATGGGGTGTCAAAATAAATAATCGTATTTGTGTGACAAACGTGCTAGTTGGCTGAAATCGATTAGAAAATATTGTAAAACAGGAGACAATGTTGGCGATTAATCATAATAGAATTGTAGAGTGTGGGGCAGGAAAATTGACAAATCAGTTCAAGGTTATCGAAGGTGTCAGATGGGTGAGTGGCTAGAACAAAGTGGTCTGTGTTAAAAAGGAGATAGTAAGACTGCAATGAGAGGTTCATAATGAGATACCGAATATGTGAAATGAAACAGGTGGAGGCATATATTGAGAAAAGAGATAATATCACAAAAACTAAGTCCGGGTAGTATAAATGAAAATTCGATAGTATTGAGGGAATGTTTGCACGGAGAGCATAAATTATGACAATTAATAATAATAATTGTAACAATAATATTTGTAATGATAAGCAAAGGAAAAAAACCAAGAGGGTTAAGGGGAAGGAGTACTCTTGATGAGAAGAAGAATCATCAATCCAAGTTTGGCCGCGGTAGGAGCAGCGCGTGGACGTGCTCTTTTTGGATGCAAAGCTCCGGTTTAGTCGATCTTATTGCAACAGCTTCAGCTATGTGTAGGAGACGTAAGCGAACTGTACGTGATAACGACTTCGGAATTCGGTATATAACCCTGAAAGCTGTGTTGACATCGATGCGATGTCCAGTATCGACCAAGTGTGACAGGATCGAGCGTTTTATGCACTTAATTACCCCCTGCTGAACCAAGCTGGTAAATGTTCTCGAACCCGTAGACGAACCTGCTTAGTCGTGCGCCCTATATAACTTGAACCACAGGAACGACCACAAATATTATATTTTATAATTGTAAGAACCTGAAGAGGAGAAAGGAGAGAAAAGAATATTCTTCGTTCAGATTGACTTTTAATTCATAATATGGGAATATTTCACATTATCAAATCTTGTAACAAATATTCCACGTCTAGTTCTTTATGTTAGTCTTGAATGAATTATCTCTTAGTTTCTGGTTTTGTGATGTGGTCACCAAGGTAGGCAATGTGTCAAAGTAGTGCACTTCGAATTGCTGTTAAATGGTTTATGGCAGTTGATAGGAATCTCTGGATCTGCGTTTTAAGTTTTTGCTGGTATTCATCAGCAATGTTAAAGGCATTGATGTCCTCTCTTAGATATTCATGCACGAATCACACAGTGCTACAGTTTGATATTTCATCATCTAGCCATTCTTATTCGTGGTTGACCTCCTCTTTTTTGAGCATCTCAGATTGTCTGCTCAAATTGAATGATTATTTTTATGGAGATTGTCTGTATGCTTCATATGTAGGCAGACTGTCCTTTTATGGCTAGTCTTTTCTCAGGCATACATTCTTTTATGGACATCTCTCACACCTACGCCATCGACCATATATATATATATATATATATATATATATATGCGTGATTATCCAAACCTTGGTTGGCTTTGGGGGGAATTCTAACTTTAAGTTCATTAGTTAAAATTTAAGTGCCTGAACTGTCGAGTAGCTTAAAAATCCTCATTGAGTCATATGAAAAAAGAGAAGACGTTCAGCGAAGAGACTCTTTTCGGTGACATCCTCATTACCACTACTGTTGCTAATTTGAGCAACGCTCAATTTCTAGTCATTTATGTCACATCGTCCAACTTATTTGCTTAATTTCAGTTCTAATTTAAATGGCACCATCATCATCTACCCCACTTCTACTTAGTCTCGCTCTACCTGTAATTACCTCTGTTGCTACCCTGACGTAAGTTGAAATATTCTAATCAATTATATTACGTCCTCTAACTTACTAACTCAATCTTACTTTAGTTGCTGTCTAATTCACTTTGTTTCTTCTATATTATATCATTCTTGTATTACCTGATTAATTATCTAAACTTGACAAACCTCATGTACGCGCACACACACACACACACACAAATAATTATACATAAATGCGATTTTGCAGCTATGTGAATGAATTCGCCGTCGAAAAGTGTGTCTTCTCTGAACATCTTCTCTTTTTTCATATAAACTGTCGAGCTATATTTCCATGTAATTCACAATACAATGTACACATTGCTTTCAATTACTTTCTCGTTTCAATTTAGACTATAACTGTGATACCAAACAGCATTCCAGATCCTTCATTTCGTACAACAGCGACAGCGACAGCGACAGCGACAGCAACAACAACAACCACAGCAAATAATCGCTCATCAGCTGTTAGATCTAATTCACTGGCAAGATTTCAAACCAGTGACTCGAAAAACAACCTTAATACAGTCAGTGATGCGCATAATGGACGAAGGTAGGCTAATCAATCAATCAATCGATTAATCCGTTGTGTTTATATATTTAACGCATTGATTCTCTTTACCTGGAGATTTGCTCTTTGAAGTTTGGTTTTTCTTTTTCACATTTCAGAATTGCTAGTCTATTGTTTGTCTATGTGTGTTGCTAGTCAAAAGTGATTTGTATGAACAATTTATGGGTTCCTGTCTTGATTTTTTTTCTTTAATTTGAAAAGACCGCCTGTGTCTACTGTGCGAAATTTAAACAAATCCAGTTTTGAGTAGATACTAATGATACTAATGTGCATCATTCAGAGCGGTTTTAAGCCGACAATCTCCACACATTGAATCTTGTAATCCCAAGAAACCCCAACCATCCAGTCTGAACCTCCTTATGTGTCTGGCGCAAACCGACAGTCCAAGCCTTCGTAGATTGATATCATTTTTTGGGAAGGTTTGATCGTCCGTAACTCTTTTTCTAACGCAATCCTTTGTCAGATAGCATTGCTCGCTGGGGAGGTATTCATAACGTCGTGTCTCTTATTCATCCAAATCGATGGAGATTCACAATGTTAACGATTAATTTTTCCTTCTTATCTGACATTCTACACCTAACCCCAATGTCTCTCAACCTATCCATTGAAAAAATTATTTTAGGAATTCAGTTATGCCTTATATCTACTATCTTTAAATTCCAAGGCAAAATATATAGACAAACAGAAGGTGTAGCAAAATGGGATCACCAATATCCTCTATCGTAGCAGACATATTTATGGACAGCTGGGAAAATAGTGCTCTCAATACATTTAACCCTACTCCGAAAATATGGTGGAGATATGTGGATGACACTTTCACAGTGTTAAAAACAGAACACATCTCTAGCTTCTTGACACATATAAACTCACAAGTTGAGGGAATAAAATTCACATTTGAATCAGAAAATGAACTAGGAGAATTAGCTATGTTAGATTGTAAGATAAAACGAATAGAAGAAGGTAAACTACACACTAGTGTTTATAGAAAACTCACTCATTCTAATAGATACTTAGACTTTAATTCATCTCATCCGTTGACTGTTAAGGCAGGCCTCGTTAAGTGTTTAACAAACCGAGCAGTGGCATTAAGTAGCACAAGAAAAGACCTAAATGATGAAATAAAACAGATAGAAGAGGCTTTGGTGTTAAATAACTATCCTTTAAAATTCATTAGGAAGACCAAGAAAGGTCAAACGAAAAATAAAAGTAATTGTAAAACTAGTAAAAATAACATAAATAAGAGAGAATATAAGTCATCTACTGTTATGCCATATAAGGAGGCAGGGGACATCTGAGACTCTACGTAGGATTCTAAATAAAGCAGGAATTAGGGTGCCATTCAAACCTACAAACTCACTCAGGTAGGAACAAGCTCTGTAGGTTAAAGGAGCCGTCGGACTCAATTAGACAAAACAATACAATTTACAAAATAACTAGGAATGATTGTGAGTTAAGTCAACTACATAGGTCAAACTAGTAGGTAGTCAGATTATCAGAACATAAGAATTTAACTAAGGTAAGACTGGCTGACCCTGAAAAGTTAAGTAATTTAGAAAAAAGCCCAGCAATTGCAATGCTTGCATTAACACACAACCACACAACAGGATGGGAGAGGGTTAAGATTCTAAAAAGTAATCTAGATAGGTGGAGAGAGTTAGAGAGTGATTACTGAATCGTGCCTGGTTCATCGAGTCTACGCTCAACGCAACACATGCAATAGAAATGACTCAATGCAAATACCAGAAATATGGAATATATTATTACCACCGGTCAAATCAGAAGAGGATAATAAATAATCTCAAAATTCTATTTCAATTCAAACACATCACAACATTCTAACAAGTAGCTTATTATGACTGTCTTTCACCCTAACCTGTGATTGTTAAGGATAGCTAACCTTTTCATATCTCTGACTTTCAATGACCATGTCTCAGTGGCATAAAGAAGGACAGAGCGAACTGGATCGCAATACACGTACTTTTTATGTACCATAGCCTGATATTATGTCTGCTCCAGAGATGACGTAAATTAACAAATGTCGTACGTGCGTTTAGTATCCGTGCAGAGATTTCGTCAGCAAAAATAAATAGTTCCTGTGTTTTCTGTGCTGTACAACTTGAAAAATCCAACGGTGTATTGACCAGGTACACTAATTAACTGTTAACCTATTTACCCTATACTATCTACTTGTGATAAATGCTACACAAGGTATACACTACAACTACTACGGGCAGTTAATAATCTGAATGTCATGCTTGTATGTGTGTATACATGTGCGTGCGTGGACTTCCGGTTACTGGATAATAGTCCAGTTTTTGGATTTGTTTTCGCTTCTCTCTATTGTTTACTCACACCCACCCACCCACACATACACACACAGATAATTACACAAAAATGTTTGTGTAAGTGATCTGTGATTGTGATAATAAATTAGAAAAAATGGACAATAAACATGACACCTTGTGCAGTAATATTGTGTGTCCTATGTAGGTGTGTGTGTGTGTGGTGCGTGATTTAAGTCTTTGTTATGTTTACATAGTCTCTCCTTTTCTGTCAAAAACATTTTTCTACCTTTGGAAAATGTCAACTAGCGCATACAACATAGCAAACATAGTAACTAGATAGTTGAATAGACTTTATTATAATAACAATCTGTTAAAGGTTCGCCTAGTTTACTAGTTCAACAGTTTACTGGACGACGATGTGCAGTCTTCGTATGTTTGGCATGCGATTCTCCCCTGTAAAATGTAAGATGCTGCTACAGGACTGGACTACGTCAACTCCTAGCTTAGCGATAGGGAGTGAAGTGATAGAACATGTTGACCACTTCACCTATTTGGGAAGTTGTATCAACACCAACGGACTGATTGGCGACGAAATCTCAGCACGGATCCAAAAAGCTCGAGCTTCTTTCGCTGACTTACACCATCTCTGGCGTAGGCGTGAGATCTGGCTATCAACCAAGGGACGTGTGTACTGCTCATCAGTTCGCTCCGTCCTTCTCTATGGCTCTGAAACATGGCCAACACGAGTGGAAGACATGAAGGGGTTGACTGCTCTTGATCATAGATGTCTGCGATCTCTTTCTCACGTTAGGTGGTTTAATAAGGTAAGTAATGTTGACGTTAGGCGTAGAGTGTTCGGCAAAGAGGGAAAATCAATCGACGAGGCTATAAAGTTACATAGATTCAGATGGCTAGGTCGGTGAGGTGCTGCGCATGCCTAACCATCGCCTCCACTGGTGATGGGCATTACTAGCTGATATAGGTGCAGGTTGGAAAAGAGTAAGCGGTGGCCAAACAAAAACATGACATCAATCCATGAAATCATTGAGAGTTAAACTGAGTCAGGTAGGGAAATTCAGACTTCCGGGTTGGGGCCCCCGGGACTCTAGAAATCAATGACTGGAGACAATAGGTGACATGGCTCAAAATCGTTGTCAGAATGACAGACAGATGTGCTGTTAAAGCCCAATATTCCACTCGAAACCTTATGGAATAATAATATTAGTAGCAACAGTTTCTTGGTGTATTCGTGTGTATGTATGTGTGTGCTGTAGCGGTCATGCTAAATGATGAAGATGACTAGTTTTCAAGGGCTAGACTGTAGGGATTTGATTTGTCTCAAATCTGCCACGGATTGATATCAGTTAGAAAACTACTGGAAACCAAGGAGTACTGGAAGTCAAGACAAGTACTTGCCGATTACATTGGCTGGTGGTCGCGCAAAAATCCCAAATCTGTAGAATTTAAAATTCATGGGCTACTGAGTTGGATCCACTGTGCATCGGCGATACAACGGTAAGATGCTGGCTTACCGCGTAGGTGGTTCGAGGTTCGATCCCCGGTGGACACACTAGCTAAGCCAGTAATAAGACTCATAAAGAGGGAAGGTGGGGACTAGCATGAGACTAGCAAGCCCCCATCCCATAGAAACAAATACCACTGCTACAGAAACTTCAAAACTCCAGCTTGAAGCCTCCCTATGTTCCACTAGGAACGTAAAGGAATAAAATAAGCATATAAATAATAATGAGTTGGGTCCTGGTGGCTGAATGGTAACTAGAAACTCACGTGGTGCGTACTGCTTAAGAGTTGCAAACTCGGATGAAACTCTCTCTTGGTTTCCAATAGTCCTCTAAGGTATATCATTCTGTAGTCAAACCAGAAAACGATTAGATCAACATTAATAATAATTTATTCTGGATAGAATCTTCAGCGGAGAATCAATTACATAATATTTTCCCTTCGTCCAGGATCTTCAATTAAAATATTGATTGATAGCAAATTGCTTGACACAGTGTTTTCCGACTCAAATTGCAAATTCCAATCCTTGATGGTATTTTATTCTTCTTTGTCTCCGAGACATGCATGACTTTTAGTTGAAAACCAGCCAATTTTGAGGCTCAAGGACGCAACACACAAACAATTATTTCATGTATTGTGATATATTACCATCCCCACGGTTACGCTTTCTCCGAAGTTTAGTAGAAACTTGAGAACCTCCAGGTGATAATTATATTTCGAATACTCGTGAGAGTAAATATTGCCACTGTAGATCATATTTTAATTGATTAAAACAAAGTTTAGGAGAGAAATTGTCGTGGAGGTTGTCGGGTGTCCAAGTTTTAAGCAAGCAGACAGGTAGACAGACTGGCGGCCGATGAATAGTAACAATAATAATAATAATAGATGATTAGACTTGGTCGTCAGAGTTGGATGGTGAATAGTGAACTTCACGTTTTACTTACCTGTCTGTATGGTGTATGCAATTCTCGAACCAGACTATTGACACATTTTGGTGAGATTCAGTTGTCATGTTTTACTCTTATTTTTTCGCCATAATATATATGGAAATGTTTAATGAAATATGTACACTGCTGATCCATAAAAATGATTAGAAATCATTTTTATTGGCTAGAAGTTATATCTTATCGAATTGAGCTGTTTTGATAAAGCGAGAAAGATCAAATTCTCTAGCCATCGCCTTCCTCAACGGGTAATGTTAGCTGACTCACATAAGATCAGGTTGGAAAAGAGAAGGCTAATGGTAGTCAAACCAAAACCAACATGACTTCATCAGTCGATGAAATCCAGTTAGTTTCAGCCAAGTAGAGAGGTGTAGACCGCTATGCTAGTTGGGGTCCTGGGGATAGTAAGAACCAATGAAGGTTGGAGACAATTGGTGATATGGCTCAAAACAGTCGTTCTCAATGGCATAGATGCATCTACTCCTCGTGATTTGTGATATCCAATAAAGCTATATTTTTCTTCCATATTACTGCTCCTTTTTCCTCATACTTCTTTTTATTATTTTTCTTCTCCTGCTTTGTGTGCTACATGGAGGGAGGGTAGCGACTTGAACTGCTGCACATCCATCTGTACAAAGTTCTCTGTTGAAACCAGTGAGTCAGTCATATAAAATGATATCATTGTGATAAGACTATCAAATACAAGTTGGTAGTTTACAAGCCTCTCGCTCTAACGAAACTCCCCAACTGGCAAAATTTGCTGGCCTACTGTTCTAACCACTAATCGCAACGACAGCCATCACAAAACAATGTCACTGACACGATGACCCAAAGAAGAAAGGAAGAGGACAGATTGTTGGATTGAGCGCTTTTACTGTTTCGGATCAAGCGTTAAAAATATTTGACAGCAGTTTCAAATATTTGAGCTTAAATGATTTTCATTTGATACGCCAAACAGTTAACAGCCATTAGAGTTCAGAGGTCATAAGTGTGTGTGTGTGTGTGTGTGTGTGTGTGAGGGGGGGAATACAAACCCATCACTGTCCTGTAAAACTAAATGTAGTATTTTGGAAAAAAAAACTAGGGTGTATACAACAAATTCTATTTCTCAGATTCTCATCAGCTGCCAACTACCTGAAATTACAATGGTTTTATAGGACTGACAATAGCATAATTCAATGTTTTTGATGTGGTTGTGTTCTCTGAGCTGGATGGTTAATTTGCGAAGCTTTCATCACCCTACTGGGTGACATCTTCAGCGCATACTTCAATTTGAAGTGAGCTTTTAGATTTCTCCACGAGTTTATTAGTCATCTCTCCCCGCGGATGGCCCTGGACGTGATTGGTTGTTTTTGTATGTTTTCACATCATCTAGGTTACTTGTATTGGAACTGATTGTTTCTTTGACTTGAACTTTGACCCTTTGTGTGTGTGAGGTTTCTGTCTTATCGGTTGATAAATTTTGTCTATAGAAATTAATGCGTCCGAAATGTAGGCATTACAATTTTTTTTTTCAATTATTAGTTTCGTAGGGATTTTCGTCTGAGTGGTTAGAAGATTTCATCATGAGCTGACAACATTTAGAGAACCAATTTTTATTTACCGGCATTTTATATGGTTTCAAAGTAGAAAAAAAGACGTTGGGGTTGGGGGTCGGAGGAGAACTCAGAAAACAGAAAAGTCTAGTAAACTGTATTAGCTTATGAGTTCACATATCAACTCAAGATTATTTTTCATAATATTGAAATTTGCTCAGTGAGGTGAAATCACTAATATAGATGACTAAGCAGTGTGTAATCGAAAACTCAACCATACCCTCCCTAATTAGCTCGTGTTCTGTGCTATAAAGAGAGCATTAGGCGTGATACCTATAACTTATTAAATAGTCAGTAGAACAACTGGATCTCGTCTTTCCAATTCATATCATGTATAGGTACATTGTGTTCTTTCTCTGTTATGTGCTGCTTTGTTTCTTTCTTCCTTACAAACTCTATTTAAAACGTTTGTCTTCATTCTCTCATACTCTGTGTATATCTCGATCGTTCTGTTACCGCCTACTCTAGTAAATATTCTAGTATCTACTTTTCTAACATCATCTAACCGACATGCCAATATATGTTGTTGTCAAAACTAATCTGAGATTACCTTAATCTATGTAGAATTTTATTTATCGATATTTGTACAAACTGGATGCAATACTGTAGTAACATGTTGAGAATTCCATTCTGTATCACAAGTATTGTTTTGGAATAAAGCAAGTTATTATTATTATTTTAAGTTGCCTAGAGCGTGAGAAATTGGTTACACTCTATCTTTATGCATGTACAGGTTTAGTTTGAAATGTTTGGTGACAATTGCTTCAGCAAGTTGTAGTAAATTTACTCTTCTGCCCTGTTTCTGTCTCCCCCCCGTTATCCTTTATTGAATATGTCATGAATGTGTCCCACGGATGACATTGTGAATATGTGACATGTGTTACTGACATAACTTGTAAGTAGTATATAGATACATACATAAATGAACAATGTGAAGCAACATAGAAAACTTGACAAAGAAGCATAATACGGAAGGCATTTGCAAATTGTGATTTTAACATATATAGGAGACATATTTTGCCTATGTGTGTCAATTGAGTTGCCAATATGTAATCCTGTTTCCAAATAGTATCTGTTGTTACCATGATTGTTCCTTGTAATCAGACACTACTGTTTACACGTTTTACTAAAAAAGCCAGTAGGCTTGTTTTTTTTCAATGTGTGTGCTTGTCTCATGTTTGTTTAGTGAACAGTTTCATGTCTATCGATGTGAGTCATTCTACTGCATCAGAATTTATATTGATTCAAGCATATGATGTTAATATGAACAAACGTTAAAGTATCAAAATTGTACCAGATCCTTCAAGTTTTTTGTGCGGATCCATTTTATGGCTGCTTCCTCGCTGCCCACCGCTGTCTATCTCATTATCTAGTCTACCGGAATCAGGAAAATCATTGGAGATAGTAGACAATCAGCCAGCCGACCTTGTCTTACTCCCGTCTTCACTTTGAAGGATTCCGTGAGTCTTCCGTTGTGGATTATTTGGCGTAAATCATTGTCGTACAACTGTTGGATGAGGTGTATAATTGTTGGTGGTATTCCGTAGTAGCGAAGTAGTTTCTAAATCACCTCTCGATCGACGCTGTCTGCTAAAGGCCTTTACAAAAATTATGAAGTTAAGTGAGGTAGAGAGCTGATTGCTATTCCGAGCTCTGTTCAATGATGATCCGTAGTGTTGCGATTTGATCGATGCATGACTTGTTTCTCCTGAATCCAGCCTGTTCCTGTCGACGTTTTTCATCCAGATTGGAGTGTCTGATTCGCTCCAGGATGATGCGGCTTAGCATTTTGCTTGGGATGGACAGGAGCATGATGCCGCGGCATTTCTTGCATTGACTCTTTGGCAGTTTGAATAAGTAACCTTTCTTCCAATCCTCGGGTACCTTGCTCTTTCTCTCCACACGTTCTCCATTGGTGGTGTCATCAAGTCCGCTGATGTCTCAGGGGTCATTTTCAATGCTTCTGCTGGGACTCCGTCTGATCCTATTGCTTTTCCAGTTTTTAACATCTTGATTGCCTTCAGTATTAACAGTCACAAAATGTCAAACAGTTATTATATAATACTCACTATATACTATTATTATTATTATAATTATTACTATTTCCTTGGGTTCCAAATGGAGCGTAGGACTTCACACCATTTCCATTTCATCCTGTTCTTTGTAGTCATCTTTAGCTGGGATCACGATTGCTCATAAGCTTTCATCTCCTCACTCGATCTCTTAGATGTCACCCTCAGATATTTATACCAAACTCATCGTTTTCCACTAGGGTTCCACTCGAGGGTCCACCTGGCGTAAGATGCTACTCAACGGTCTCCTTAGTATGCGTCCGATCCATCTCCATATTCTTCGAAATATTTTTTATGGCTTGTTATCTGAACTTCGGTATTGGAGTCAGCGAAGGTGGCAATAGTTGATAAATGTCTGCAGACTGTTAAAAATGCTTTTCTTGACGCGCCAACTGGTTGGTTCTCTAATGTACTAAGCAGGAGAATATTGCAAGAAGCCTATTGTGTTTTATATTTTCACCATTTTATATGTATATATTCTTACATTTTAGATGTTCAAGACAAGGATCATTTGAAAGAGCTGACAGTTGTCATAATGGTACTAAATCTTTCTCGGGTTCACCAAAACAACAATTACTAGGCATTAATAATGGTCTGTCGAATAAGCCAAGTGTCTCTAAACCGCCTAGATTAACCAATCACCATAGTACACTGACATCTGTTGGAAAGCCAGTTAAAGGTAAGTAAACGTTTGTATTCATCATTTATCTCAACATGATTGTGTATCGTTATTTACTATAACTCTTATTGGGAGAACACCAACGTATGGCTCTCTAAGCACCGGTTGGTAAACCGTGTTTATGAAACTTACTCTACAATACAATGTGGTTATCAAGGTAAGTGATTCACCGTAGTGGTGTGCTTCGAGATATTGTAAGGTGGTTGGAGGTAGTAGCGACAATAAGCCATGCTTCATACCAAATACACTAAGTCATTCTTGATTTCTGACTTAATTTTGTTTCATCAATGTCGGTATATAGAGGTCCAAGGTTCGTTTGACAATTAGGATGAAACTTGTTCATTTTTCAAGATTTAATTAATAAGGAATTTGATTTATTTAAAGTTTGATCATTAATAGATATCAATTAGAGAGGTCTTGAAAATCAGAGAGTATTGGACAGCTGTTTCGTCGTAGTTTGGGTCTCTTCGATAGTACACAACCACCGGAGTTCAAACCTGGAAATTCATAGGCCTTTGAGTCGATCCCCAGTGGCTGAATGGTCTACGAACATACCTCGTAACCGGTGCGTCTTAGGTTCGATCCCCTCACGGTCAAGGATGTGTATTGCAGAAGAGTTCCAAACTAGGATTAAATCGATGTCCTGTACCTCCTTGTTTTTCAATGGTTCTCCAACTGATATCATTCAGTGAGCTGAGCTCACTGATGTATATGAGTAATCAGTGTAACGAAAGTAATACGGTTACCAAGGGAGTGAGAGATTGACTACACTCTCTTTTTGTGTTCATGAGTTTGGTCTGAGACGTTTGATTGCAATCGCTTCAGCAGCAAATCGTAGTAGATTCGCTGTCCTTTGTATGTTTTCATAGTTTGAAGGATTTGGAAATCTCGACGAAATGACCCGTATCCACAGGCTGGGTTTCTGGTAATTGCACTTTGTAAATCTCTGCTACTCTGAAAACCGAACAGAAGCTTTTCTTTCTGTCCTTCCAATGTACTTGTTGCCGCAGGTGCGCTTAAATTTTTAAATGCAGTTGGAGGTAACATCAACAGGGTACTTATCCTGTTTCGATTGACTTATAGAGCATGTACTGCTGTATAGCGTCACCAACTTAGCGGCAGGGAAGCATCTTTTTAATTACTCCCTTCATCCTCTTGTCAATCTTTTATGATACTGCTTCTCCTTTGAATGGCAAGCGAATGAACACTTTCTACTTTTCAATTGTTGGATACTTCGCTTTCTCGTCCTTCTCTTTGCTGTACTTTAGGATAAATCCCTTTGGATAACCGTTTTTCCTAAGGCATTTTTCAACAGAGCTTAATTCTTCTTCTTCTTCTTCTACCTTTTAACATAGTTCTGAGGTATTGGTGTTTCAATTAATGCTGTTATTGTTTATTTAGTTGGTTTCAGTGTTCTACCTGTTTGTTTTTTTCAAGGAAATAATTCTTTCTTCCTCTTAATTTTTGTGTTATTTTCATTTAGCTACTTATAACAATTCAGTAGACAGAAAACAAACTATGCATGATTCTTCTTGTTCAACGCCTACTTCACCTATAGTATATGATTTAAATGGTAGACGTAGCCGTCGAAAATCACGTGCACCTGCTCCACCAGTCCCCCTGGGAAATACTCGTCCTCCTCTTCCTCATCCGCCTCTTAAAGCGCCATTAGCAGTTTTAGAAGGAGGTATGTATGATAAGTTGGAAATTTATAGTTTAATGTTTCAAATATTGCCTGTATCTTGGTTTTATTTATATGTATGGATATTTAGTTACCTGATTGGATTATAAGCCAGTGATTAAATGACAAACCGGTTCCTCTGATAATATAGAGGTTGATTGTCCGATTCCTATTAAAGCTGTGGGCTCGCATTACTGAAAAGTTTCTAATAGGATGAAACAAACATTTGTTGCTCTCTGATTTGATGTTAGCTTGTGATAAAATCCACCTAATTTCACACAGTAATACTTTCAGTAATGCAGTACAAGTACTGTAACATCAGAAGGCCAGACACGGAAGTGAAGGTATATTTTCCAAGTGATCCAACCGCGTGTGATTTTGGTTTACATTAAACGACATGAAATAAGATGTTCAAATATACATATGGTATTCTGTTGCTAATGTCGTATTGAACTGGGGGGAATGTGTGAAATAATATTCCTAGGTATTGGTTTTGTAGAGACTTTGTTTCATTACATGGAGGATTTCATCATGAGCTGACATCAGATAGAGAACCACTGGAAAACCAGCTAGGAGTACTGGGCAGCTGTTTAATCGGCCTAGTTTGGGACTCTTCAGCAGTACGCACCCATCACAGGAGGTTCGAACCCAGGACTTCTGGTTACAAGGCTAGCGAGCTCGTAGACCATTGAGCCACTTGGACCCAACCCAATGGTCCTTGAATTCTAACTTCTGCCAATTCACGACATAGCGCGACCATTTCGCAATGTCATCTTCGATGACATCTTCATCTTCAACCTGCTGTACCCTACTGGTCACGGCTTCCCACTAGAACCCCAGGTTAACTGTCTGAATAGGGCCAGTCGCTAATGTGCATCAGATGAATTTTCAGGTATTGGTTTTGTAGGGATTTTCGTTTGATTGCATGAACACATCGTCTGTATCACACCACCACACTGCTAGGCTTTCTAGTAATTTCTCTGACAGTTGTCTTAGTATTTCTTCTGTTTAAAATTTCAGCATTTTCTTAATCAAATTACTGTCTGTATTATGCCATAAGAACTGATATGATGGTAGGCGTGTTGTGGCAACTGACTGCTAATTTATGTTCTTGGATTTGACAGTTGAAACAGACGATGCTTTGACCAATGTAGTCTTTTTCACAGTTTATCTTTGTTATGACCGGAAATACGACGTAGTCGAGTATGAGCGAATACTAACTTACTGCGTTGGCTAATCTGACCTTATCGCACATCAATAACAATAACAAGAGTAACACCGCCGGCACTCAAAGGCAAAACAAAAGACTAGACATCGATAAGAGAGCTTTGATGGTTATATATAATTAGAATGACCTTGATAAGGCAGTATTTCGATGATGCATTAGAAGTATTCACAATCAATAGGAATCCAGCAATCGAAACCGAGGAAAAAACAAAGGGCTCACACCACTGAGCGATAACTCCTTAGAATAGTCACTTTAAAGTTTTGGGCAAAAGTAGGCAAAACTAGGCGTATATAGCAATCTTGTAGATGAGTATTTTGAATTCCGGTCTTTTAGCCTGCATAGTTATGATTAAATTGACTGTGTTAGTTTGTCGGTTACATCAATTCAAAATGAAGGTGTATATCTGTATTCCAGTTGGGATTTTAGAAATGTTCATCATACATAGCAAGATGATTATTCTTGTTCAAGTGTTGGTTTTTCAGAGATTTGATTGGTTGCAAAACTCCATTATGGATAAGATTTTATTTTGATAAATCACACAGTGTTGTACAGTAATATTAACTGATGACCACGTTTCGAGTACAAACTATTGGTCATAATCATATCAGTTACGGAGCCACTGCGAAATCTGAGAGTAGTGGATAGCTATTTTGTCCTGGTTTGGGACTCTTCAGCAGCACGTACCCACTGCTGAAGTTCTAACCCAGGATCTTCCAGTTCTTGTAGTTTCAGGGGACAATTTTTCTTAATAAGGAAAAAGAGATTCAAAAGAGAGACAATAAACAGAGATATGAGGGGAAAAGAATAGTAATATGGTGGAAGAGCAATATCATTTTTTTGGGTATTATCAATGATAAAGAGCAAATGTACCTGCGCCGTTGGGAACGATTTCGGGCCATATCACCAATTGTCTTTAGCCTTCATTGGTTCTTACCATTCCGAAGACTCCGACCTGGGTGGCAGTCTACACCTGCCTACATGGCTGGCTTAAACTAACTGTTTTGGATTTCATTGACTGATGAAGCCGTGTTGGTTTTGGTTTGACCACCACTGTCTTTTTTCCAACCTGATCTATCCTATGTTAGCTAACATTGCGTGTTGACGGAAGTGATGGCTAGACATGCCTGAGTAACGACGCATATCTTAACCATCTCAATCAGTGTAACTTCATAATTTCATCTATCAACTTTCTGTTCTTACCTAGCACTCGACGAAAACCTGACCTCAATACTACTCACCTTGTTATGCCACCTAGCATAGGAGATAAAATGCAGACGCCTATGATCAGAAACAGGTAGCCAGGCTTTTCATGTCTTCCACATTGTCAGTGACCATATCTGACAGACATAAATGAGGACCGTGCAAACCAGTGGGCAGTATACGTGTCCTTTGGTTGACAGTCATCCGGATATCACGTCTACTCGAGAGATGGCGTATGTTGGCGTAAACCAAAGTAACCTTTTGTATCCATGCTGAGATTTCGTAAGTCATCAACCCTCTCTCACTGGCTGATGCAATTTCCCAAATAAGGGAAGTCGTCAAGACACTCTATCAACCATTTCACTTCCTGTCTCTAAGCTAGGAATAGTCGATGTAGTCCAGTCCTATAGCATCGTCTTACATTTGACGACAGTAAACTTTGTGGCAAACATCCAAAGATTTCCCGCTGCTCCTTAAGGTATTCAGAAGATTCTGCTGTATTTTGCCAACGTCTAAACCTAGGGGCAGGGCTATATCATCAGCATATTCTAACTCAAGGAGATTATTCCCTAGTAAAAAGTCAGTCCTTGGGTCGCTGAAGTCAGTTAACATTAGGTCCATTAGTGCGTACATCTATGATGTTGGGAACAGTTGACATGCCTGATGGACACCACTGGTTGTCATCACCGTTTGGCAGATGACAACTCTCCGTGGGCTCTCACCTGTCTGACTGCATGAGTTCGAGTAGAGTGGCTTGATCAGTGTAATGTATTTTCTCGGCACTCCCTTTACAGCCAAACAACGCCAGAGTACCTCTCGGTCGACGGAATCGGATGCCGCCTTCAGGTCAAGTAGAATGTTCTCAACAATGTGAGATGAAAACTCTGCTGACAGGATTCAGCCACACCAAACGCTTCCTACAGACATTTCAAGGTCGAATTCTCCACAGTGAGTCTTGACTTCATTCAAGCCAAATCACAATCGTAAGACAACACATTATCAACATGCTTACACAACCTCAAAGAGAAACATTAAAATTAGGGATTAAACTAGAACATAGATAAATAAGAAGGATTAAGTTAGTAGGTGATATGCAAACGTTAGAACCGCCTAGACAAAAAGGGAACAATGATTAAAAAGTTAGTTGAAATATCTAAATAGGGTGATATTATCGTAATTAGATCGTTGAGAAGGGATTTTGCAAATAATTAATCTGTAACAATGATCTAAGGGTGAGTGTACTGTTCACCAGTCCGCTCCGTCCTCCTTTATGCCTGCGAGTGAGACGTAGCCGTTGAGAGTGGAAGACATGAAAAGCCTGGTTAGCTGTCTTCGATCATAGGTGCCTGCGTTCTATCTCCCGTGTGAAGTGGTATAATAAGGTAAGCAATATTGAGGTTAGGCTTCAGTCGAGTGCTAGGTACGTGGGAGGGGAAATCAATTGACGAGGCTGTGAAGTTACATCGACTGAGATTGTTAGGACATGTGTTACGTATGTCTAGTCATCGCCTTCCTCGACGGGTCAGCCTGAAAAAGAGCTAGCGGAGGTCAAACCAAAACATGATACCAGTCAATGAAATCCACAGCAGTTAGTTTAAGCCATGTAGGAGGGTGTAGACTTCCAGATCGGCACGGTAAAAAGCGATGGCTGGAGACAATTGGTGATATGGCTCAAAATCGTTCTCAATGGCTGGTGCAGATACATCCACTCCTTGTGACTTATAATACTCAATAAAACTATATGGTTCTTGGATATTACTATTCTCTCTGTCTCACTCCTCTGTTTACTGTCTCTATTATGCATTTCTTCTATCTTCTTCGCTTGGTTTGTATACTACAAGGAGGGAGTGTGGCGACTTGAACTGGTGCACATCGGTGCAAAGTTCTATGTCGAAAACAGACAGACAGTAACAATGATCTTTTCACTTTGTCACTTACATTTTAGTAAGTATGAATTCACGGTGGCTTGAAATTACACTAAATTTAGTTGCTTTTAAAGTTTTAATGTAAGAACTGTTTCATAAATGTATTAGATTTGACGTTTTTAGAGTTGTTTTGTTTTATAGGAAGCAATATACTTTATTCAATTATTCTTCATCATTGTTATTTGTCTCATTTTTTTCTTCAGGTGATGATGTATGTGTAGAATCTGTTTGTAGTGGTCATGTAAAAGCTGTGATATCATCACTTTCAGAAATATCAACTAAACCGAATGGTCTTTTCAAAGCAAATTCTCTACACTTAAAAGACAGGACTACTACTGCTACTGCTGATGACACTAACAAAGGGAAACCAATTAAACCACCTCGACGACTTAACAGTACATCATCTTCCAGTGACATTCCTCATACATTTATCAAGGAGAAAACTGCTCCGAGTAGAAATTATTCACCAACATTGAGAAGCCTTCATAATCCTCCTCCTCCTTCATCAAGCCATAATAACAAGACAACTGCTACTACGTCTCATGATGCTGTAAACCAACGTTTAGGCATTGTAAAGAATATGATCAATAAATTTCAGCAACCATAGGAATTTTAATAGATACATCCTCTTCATATACTTGGTGACAGATTATATTTTCATCTTGTGTAAAATGCAAACATTCATGCGCTCAGTTAATCGCTTTCCTCGAACATTTTTCTAAAGATGCATTTAACTATTCATAAGTAGCTAAACTAGTAGCATGAAAAACGTTTATAGCACACACACACACACACACGCATTAATTAGCTCTGTTTTCTTATAGTGGTTGGTGGAGGCAATTCAATTCTCCACTTTTTCTTAAAAAGACTATTTATTGTTTATGTATTCACTTTTAATTTGAAAGAGTTGAACTTAAAACTTGCTTTTCAGTTGCTTCTTTTCTACCATATTGTTTGAGCGGTCTTTCCTCATATGCCCCCTGTTTGAACAATCACCCACCATCCCTGCTTACTCCAATGTTTCTCTCTGACACTCTAACTACTCCTTATTTTTCATGAAGAGTTTTGTATATATGGGAGAGAAAAAAAACAGGTTTTTCACCCATCGATTTTTCGTCATGTCGAGTTGGATTTGCTGATCTAATTTTTTTCAAAATGCTTCTTTTATTGTGTTGTGTTTTAGGATTTTTCATTTTTCTTAATTGTTATAGGAAGGTTTTTCAATGAACTTCTGTCAGGAATTTAATTAGCGTGTTATTTATTTTCTTCTTTCAGCCCTTATTCATGCATAAATCGATTCTAAAGTCATTATTATTGTTATTCATATGTGTGTACATTATGCTGTAATCGTCTAGGGATTTTGTTTTCAACAGACGGTCGGATTCATGGTCTAAATTTTGATTGTCAGTTCATCTTGTAAAGGATTATACGGCGGTGGGTAATTGACAGGCTTTCCGCTGCCACTGACCTACCCTTTCTCAGTTTGAAGAAAATTAACATTTTATCATTTAGGGTGATTCGACTAAACATTTGTGATCATCTGTCAATCTTATTTATATATACCACGCTTTTTCTAGATATTTATATAATTTATACAGCACAAAATAATGTACAAATAACTTTCTTTTGCTAAATATATACATAATTCATTCTCAGAATTGTAAATAGTGTTTTTAGTTTTTAACTATGGGGTATTATTGTTGTCTCCTTTTGTTCGTAGAGGAACATAGGGCTTCAGCCAAACGTCTCCACTGCGTTCGGTTCTCTACCAACACTTTTTACCTGACTCCACGTCTGCCCACATGCTTTCATCTCCTCTTCACATGACTTCCTCTATGTCACCGTCGAACTGATGACCAACTCGCCGCTTCCCATTCGAGCTCGACTCGAGCGATGGGTTGACGTGTGATATCACCCACTGGATGGTTTTCTCAGAGTATGACCAATCCACCTCCATTTCTTCATGCATATTTGTTGCACAATTGATCCCTGATGGGTTGGTTCGCTCACTGCCAGAGATCACTCACTATTGCTGATCTTTTCTGACAATCTGATCTTGAGTGTTGAGCGAAGACAGCTTTTGATGAAGGTCTGTAGTTTGTTCGAAGTGCCGCGACGGGGCATCAAGTCTCTGATCCATGAAGTAGCTCTAACTTCACATTAGAGTTGAAAATCGACGTCTTTTTTAGTGATGAGTGTTGTTAATCTCCACACAGACTTTCCCGATGATCCTCGCTTTGGTATCCTCATCACTTCAGTCCGCCTGTAGTTGAAACGATGCTTCCCAGGTAGGTAGGTGAAGGAGGTTGCTTCTTTCAGATTTCTCCCATTTATGCTGATTGTTGTCTACTGTTGTTGCTGTAGCTGTTTCTGTTGGCCAGGAATCTTCATCACCTCTGTTTTCTGTATGTTTACCTGAAGGAAGTCCTATCTTATCTGGATGCTTCTTCTGCAGTTTCGTTACTTTTCACTTGTATATCTTCCAGTTTGTGGGAAATCAGACATATATCCTCGGCGAAGCCCACATCCTCCAAGTGTTTTGTGTGGGTAATATTCTAAGGAAAAGGGAAGGGAATAACAGCAGTTGTTATCAGGTTGAGAGAAGGCTCATATTTTGACCGGCTTAACCATCAGTAAAGATTGAATATGTCAATTCAGCATCTACATAACATACCCAATCGAATTTCTGAGCAAGCTAATTTATGCATCCTCAAGTTGTAGGGACTGCAGTGCGGTGGTCTGATTTTTTAATCAATGCAAACTCACAGGTTGAAACCCAGGCTTATTCTCAATTTCTTCACTTTAACATTCAAAGCACTGAATACAGCGACTGGAACCCATGTGTTATCGTGCGTCGGTGGCACAGTGGTTAGGACTCTCGCCGACCATGCACATGGTCCGGGGTTCGATCCCCTACCGACGCACACCTGATATCTATGGTCGGCCTGCGAAATTCGGGCTACCGATATCCACGCTGAAAATTCCATACTTGTACCAAAAATACGCTGTGGAATCAAGCTGTAATCAAAAATAAAAAAATAAAATAAGTAAATAAATTAATGCAGAAAATCAGTCCACGCGTTCTACTTATAAGCTGTCACAAAATGTCCCAGCGATAGCACACAGACGGTTATTTCTGATAGAATCTGCGGTACTGTTTAATAGTGTGGTGAGAGCAGGCTGCTAGCCGATTGGTTGACACTAATCTACGTTAATGTCTAGGTCACTAATATGGGCCGTGAGAAAATATGAACAAGGCTGTTTCAACAACCAATCACAGCAAACTTAAATGTGGACAAATATGATTCGCAGATAGATGGCTCTACTTTCCGAGAAATATCGAAAACAACCAATCATAAGACTGTGTTTGTCTGCTTAACTTCCGAGAAACAACCAATCAGAAGACTGCCTTTTTCTGCTTGCATAAGCCTTATTAATGCACATAAAATATATATAAATACGTGTTGATTTTCGTAATAAAACGATCTGTTGCCAGCCCTTGTCTTCTGTTGTTACATTTGGTGTCGCTGCCTCCAAAAAGATGAAGATCCCGTGGCCAGCTGCGTTTGAAGAAGGAGACATACGGAGCTTCTTACGTGACTTCGAGGCCGTTGCTGAGCTGGTGGGTGTCAAGGAGCAGGCGGCGAAGGCAGTTGTCCTGGGGACGCTGTTGAGAGGCCGAGCGAAGGCTGCATATGACAGCGTAGACAGGTCAAATGGCACAGCGTCTTGGAAGAAATTGGTTGAACGACTAGTGTCCGAGTTTGACAGCGAAACAGACAGACAGCTAGCAATGCAGCAGTTCCGGTCAATGAAGCTTGGACCTGATGGAGACCCGCTAGTGTTGGCGGTGAAACTGACTAATCTACTTCGACGCGCGCTTCCCACTTTAGATGAAGAATCAGAAGCGCAGTTACTGTCTTCCCAATTCATCGAGAGTGTCCCAGACCACATTTCTCAGCGATTACAACTGGTTAACGCAACGCAGCCGATGGATATTAGTGAGCTGGCGAAGGTGACCAGACAGCTGCTGAGCACAACGGTAGCCGCTATAGACCAACCAAAACCAAACGAATATGAGCAGAAAATTGAAGCATTGCAGCGGGAAGTGGCGGCGTTAAAGTTGGCTGATAGAAAAGACCGGTGTTTTGAATGCGGTAAGCCGGGACACTGGAGAAGATACTGCCCAGAAAGGCGAAAAAGAAAAAATTTCAGACGGTATAATGCTTGTTCTTTCTTTCGTATGAACCTAGATTTAGTGGGGGCTATTGAGAAAGGGCTCTGTATTCGAAGTTGCGAGTGAATGATCGAGAAGTAGTATGTTTGATAGATACAGGGGCGGCCGTGTCGTTAATAGATAAGAATTTATGTAAGAGTGTTAGTCCGTGTTCATTGACAGTACAAACAGTAGGCGGGTATGTGTTGCGTATCACGGGTAGATCGAACTGTACGGTCGTTGTTGGTGGCTGCGAGGTGACGTTTCCTTTCATTGTTGTACCCGAACTACAGCGAACGATATTAGGAGCGGATTTTCTGCGTGAGATTGGTGCAATAATCGACACGCAAGCGAACGTGGTGATCACGAAATACGGGCATATCAACATGTATGAGACCAGCGAGATAGCAGCGATTAAGCTGTCGACGGTACACAATGTGACAGAGTTAATTAATAAATACGATCATCTGTTCACTGGAGATGGCGACCCATACGGTTATTGCGATAAGGTGAATCATGAAATTCCGTTAAGTGATCCGAAAGTAAGGTCATTTTTAACGCGAAGAGTTCCATGTCATCTGGAAGGCGAAGTGGAGCGACAAGTGCAAGAGATGTTAAAAGATGACATTATTGAGGAAGCTGATAGCCCGTACAACTCTCCAGTGCTGTTAGTAAAAAAAGCGAATGGGAAGTATAGATTCTGTGTTGATTTTCGACAGTTAAACAGTATGACAGAGTTAAGACCGTGTGCCATGCCAACAGTGGTAGAAACTTTAGATCGCCTACAAGGTGCGAATGTGTTTTCGGTTCTCGATCTTCGCTCAGGATACTGGCAGATACCGATAAAACAAGGTGATAGAGATAAGACGGCTTTCATCGTGGGTCAGACACAATATCGATTTAAACGCATGCCGTTTGGACTAGCAGGTGCACCGTTTACGTTCAGACGACTGATGAAGCTATTACTTAGGAACTTGAAAAACGTGGAGGTTTATGGTGATGATCTCGTCATATACAGTCAAAACGAAAACGATCACGTCAACCATGTAGAAGCCGTGCTGCGACGCATCGAAGAGTTTGGACTACGCGTCAACAAAACCAAGTCTCAGATAGCCAAAAAGAATGTTACTCTGTTGGGACATAAAGTGGGAAATGGTGAGATTAAACCACTGCCGGAGAAAATTTTGACGATTAAAACGATTCCAGCCCCGAATTCAAAGAGAAAACTGAGACAATTCTTGGGTAGAGCAGCGTTTTATAGTCGCTTCGTGAAGAACTTCAATGAGATAGCAGCCCCTCTATACAGGCTACTAGGTGAGCCAAAGTTTGTTTGGTCGGAAGAATCGCAGAGGACATTCGACAGAATTAAACAGCTGCTCGACCACCAACAAATGACGCTAAAACTACCTGTGCCAGGAAGACAGTTCACAGTGTGCACAGATGCCAGTGACTACGCTATAGGTGCGGTCCTAAGACAGGACGAGGGAATCGTTGAGTATGCCAGTAGGGTTTTGACCCTCACAGAGAGAAAGTATTCAACGATAGAGAAAGAATGTTTAGCAATGGTATGGGCAGTCGACAAATGGAGACCTTATTTACTCGGCCGGCGGTTCCACATCGAAACTGATCATAAGCCGCTACAATTTTTGAAGACAGCGAGAGACCCACGGGGGAAGTTGTCACGGTGGATGTTGCGTCTTCAGGAGTACGATTTTACGATCTCACACGTTCCTGGAAGTGAAAATGTCTTGGCAGATTTGTTATCGAGACCAGAAGATGAGTCTGAGTTGCCCGAGGTCGCTTACGGAGTGCATGCAGTAGAACAAGACCCACTAAGACTTGCACGTAGGCAGAGGTTGGACGATACGCTGAATACAGTAATACAGGTGATCACCAACGGAATAGAAGTGGATCAAACTACGGCGAGTAAGGAGCTAACCACACTACTCAGACAGAGGGATCGACTCAGAGTGAATGCCTACGGGACTCTGACCTGGCGAGAGAACGACGGAAGCTGGCTGGCTGTCATACCTCAATCGTCGCGCCACGACATGATAGAAGAATGTCACCAGCTAGCGCATACAGGCGTGGCCAGAACGACCGACCTCCTAAGACAAAGTATGTACTGGCCAGGTATGAGAGAAGACGTAGCAAGATACGTACTTGGATGTCCACGGTGCCAGCTGATGAAAGGTGACCGGTATATACGACCACCACTTCAGTCGATTCCAGTTACCGCGATAGGTGACTTGTGGTCCGTAGATGTCATGGGTCCATTTCCTCAGACATCCAATGGTAATCAGTACCTCTTGGTGATGACGGAACACGCGACACGATGGGTAGACGCCGTAGCAATCCCAGACCAACGTGCAAGAACCGTGACAGATGCAGTAGTTAGACACATTGTTGCAGACCACGGCGTACCGAAGACAATACTGACAGACCAAGGTCCCTGTTTCGAGAGTGAAGAGTTTACTTCCCGTTTGCAACAGCTGGGCATCAAGAGGATCAGAACGACCCCATACCATCCACAAACGAATGGCCTAACGGAGAGAAACAACCGTACACTGAAGGAGTGGCTGGCCTCGAAGGGCGGGAACTGGGAAACGGAGCTTCCACTGATTTTACTAACACATCGGGCTACCACTCAGGAAACAACGAAGAAGTCACCCTTCCAACTGATGTATGGTAGAAAACCACGATTACCGGTACACAATGAGACCTGGCCCATGCACCAAAAGTGGAGTACGACGAAATTAAAAGCAGAGAGGAAAGAGGCAGTCAAGAATGTAATACGGAAGCAGCGCAGTGATGTCACGAAGTCTCAGATGAAAGAAAGGACGCAGTGCATTACCTTTGCAGTCGGGGACCAAGTGAAGTGTAGAGACAGGAGATATACAGTTGGAGGCGGGCTAGGTTCACGGAAACTCCTTCCAAAGTGGGAAGGACCATACACAATCACAAAAAGACGGGGTCAAGTATATACCATCCGAAGAGGTGATAAACAGAAACGAGTTAACGCCAGTCAGCTCCAAAGATGGGTACAGTGGGACAAGCCGGTCAGTAACAATCCTCAACTAGAGGATGTAGCACCCAGAAGGTCGGAACGTCTGCGCACGAAGCTATTTGACGGGGGGACGAGTGTGGTGAGAGCAGGCTGCTAGCCGATTGGTTGGCACTAATCTACGTTAATGTCTAGGTCACTAATATGGGCCGTGAGAAAATATGAACAAGGCTGTTTCAACAACCAATCACAGCAAACTTAAATGTGGACAAATATGATTCGCAGATAGATGGCTCTACTTTCCGAGAAATATCGAAAACAACCAATCATAAGACTGTGTTTGTCTGCTTAACTTCCGAGAAACAACCAATCAGAAGACTGCCTTTTTCTGCTTGCATAAGCCTTATTAATGCACATAAAATATATATAAATACGTGTTGATTTTCGTAATAAAACGATCTGTTGCCAGCCCTTGTCTTCTGTTGTTACAATAGTAATAACATTTCAAAATTCAAAGTTACCTCAATGATACTGTGAGGCAGCTATGCAGATCAAATTGGTTCTTAAGTACCAAACAAGTACGGTAAAACAAAATTATCTTACAAATTTAACTGTAAGAAGTAGCCGAGAATCACGATCAAGATAGGATAGGATCAAAACTCTGTCAGCAAGAATGATGGACCATGCGCTTCCCCCAGACAGTCCTAAGTCAGAATAATCTTGAATCACTGGAACATAATTGCAGTTATAAAAGAACACATTGTCAATACCATCACACAACCGTAAAGCGAAGCATTAAAATTAGGAATTAATTAGGGACAACTACAAATAATAAGGATCAAATCAACATATGATACGCAAACGTTAGATCAAAGATATATAGAGCCTAGGGGAAAAGAGGATACTGAATAAAATGTTAGTTGAAGCATCTATATTAGTAGGATTATCGTAAGTAGACCATTGAGGAAGTATTTCTCAAACAATCATTCCGTTACACTGAGTAAATAGGATTACACCAAGACCGCTACACCGATACTAAGACCACCTAGCAGGTAGTTCAAGTCAACCCGTTGCGGTTCTGGTAGGCGGATGTATCACTAATCTTTTGGAAGCAAATAGCAGAATTCCTTCTCGTTGAAGTTCAGGCAAAGGGAAGTGATCTTGATGCAAAACTTTTATTATACAATGGATCTGATCCCCTTATCCGCACTAGTCGTGAGTATGCTATCGAGGATCAGACAATGAAGGCACAGCCACTTGACGCAATGCAGAGGAAGTCCACTCTTGTTTCTCATCCATGGGACTAAGACCACCCACGATCGATTGCGGTCAGATTTAAGTAACTTCAGGAGAGGGATCAGAGAAGCCAGCCTCCAGCTGGATGGACATGTATCTGATTTTTGCCTTTCTTACTCGGCCTTCTCAGCTTATCCTTCTCCCAAAGTTACGGATCCAATTCTCATTGTTTGGTCATTTGTACTTCGTTGCTTGTTTATTGAACTTATTTGATCGCTTCATAAAAATAGTTTATAAAAGTCTACATAGCATTTCTAATTAGCCTTAAAAGGTAGATGTAAAGGTTGAACTAACTTCTTCCAAATACAGCTCTGAATCCTCGGTACATGTGACTAGGACTTCTTTAGCACAAATAAATCGGTAGTTTTTGATGATTTCTCAGTCGAGATGTGGTAACATGTGGTGTTCAGTCATAGCGCTTCTAACTAAACTCCTTTACAGCCAGGCTGCATAGTGATCACTATGACGTTTTTAAGCCACCTTTATACACTGAGATTTCTTCTCCTTAGAAATCTGGGGCTACAATCCCATCGATTAAGAAAACCACACGTTGAGTGACATGTAAAATCGAAAAACACAGGATTTGTGTAGAATGCAAAACTATATTATGCATAAAATAACGAAATATTACATGATAACCTGAAGTTGTGAGGTATCTGTAGTCGAATGGCGTCAAATACACAGTGGCAGTAATAAAAACAGCAAAGCTGTGTCAAGGGCTGCTGCCAGTAGTTATATTAAACAAAGCGATTTCAATAAACAGCGTTTAACAGAAAAGGCTATGTAAATAAAGAATATATATTACAGAGACTGTTTAACTTTAAGAAAATAATTGATTGCTTAGTATCAAACAGAGTATTAATAGACTAAAGCAAACAAAAGTTATGGTGGTTATAAAGTAATTAATATAATTCATGCTACTTACTAGTGGTAAGTAGTATAAAGTGGATCACAAAGAAAGAAACAATAGAGGACAGAGTGGAGAGGAATTAACACTACTTTGATGGAGTTGTGTTCTCTGAGCTGGATGGTGACCCTGAACGCGATTGTTTGTTTTTGTGTGTTTGCACACTCTCTCGGCTACTTGTATTGGAACTGATTGTTTCTTTGAATGGAACTTTGACTCTTTGTGTGTGAGATTTTCTTATTATCGGTTGGTAAATTTTGTCAATGTTGATGTGTCTATTGATTGATGATTCACTGGAATAACAGGCAGCCTTCTGAAAATTCTCTAGTATTCTTGGAGTTTCCTCTTTCTAATATTTAGATAGTGTTCTAGTCGAATCGATGTCCGTGGTTGTCTGCATGCAAAGATATGGCATAAACTAGCCATCAAAAAACATGACATCCACTCCCTGGTTCATATCGCTACATGCAGACAGCTAGGGACATCATTTCGACTGGGACAACCTGAATCGTCAATCAGTAGACACATCGATATAAAGAAAATTCACCAATCGATGAGAAGGAAATCTCACACACAAAGATTCAAAGTTCAAGTCAACGAAACGATCAGTTCCAATACAAGTAGCCACCTAGATGGTGTGAAAACACACAAATACAACGAATCATGTTCAAGGTAAGGTCACCAGGAGAGATGACTAGTAAACTCGTGGGGAAATCTAAAAGCTCACTTCAAATTGAAGCATGGGCGTTGAAGATGTCGCCTAGTAGGGCTATGAAAGCTTCACAAATTACCCAGCCAGCCAGGAAGCTCAGAGAACACAATTACATCACAATCACCTACTTGAGCTACGAATCTTCTCCATCATATCTAAATTAACAGTATATATATAAGATGTTTAGTCAGAAACGGATAACTTTTATTTTGTGAATTTTATCCACAGCTGGCAAAATGTTTAGACGTAAAAATAGTCTCGAGGAAATAAGAAGATGTAGTTTGCCTGAGTTGTGGAATGTGTTTTCGAAACAGATTTCAGACAGTCTGATTCCACATGCATTTGTCACAGCTTTATGAAAATAATAAAGAGTTAAAAGGTAAGAGAATATACATACATGAAGTTAAGAGGCTATATTTAAGGTCGGAATAACCATGAAGGTCAATAAACCAAATATGTTGAATGACAGCACATCTGCCCAGATATCAAGACAAAGTTTACCAAGGAAGGTTTGTTGTGATGACTAATCCTTTTTGAAGGCATAAGGGTAGTTTAAAATTCCTCATTACAGGGCTTCCACAACCTATAGGACACGCCCTAATCAAGGCTTACAAGTTTAAAACAAGTGTATACTTCAGTAGGACATCTAGACTGGCTGTTTTCACAATTAGTGGGGATTCCTTGTGCTTCTGAAGGCATTTGTATAAAACATGCGCATACTACTTATTAATATTGAGTAGTGTAAGTTGATCAAAGATAAAGTAGGTGGAGAGGAAATGTTTTAACACGTCCATTGATTATTATTATTTATTTATTATTATTGTATCCTTTAGTTCCTAGAGGAACATAGGGCTTCAGCTGAGCACCTCCATTGCCTTAGGTTTTCTGACAACTTTTTCACCCTGCTCCAGGTCTGTCCACATGCTTTCATCTCCTCCTCGCATGACCTCCTCCAAGTCACCCTTACACTGACGACCAACTCGCCGCCTTCCTTTCGGGTTCCACTCGAGGGCTTGTCTAGTGATGTCACTTGATGGTTTCCTCAGCGTATGGCCAATCCATCTCCATTTCTTTCTGCCTATTTGTTTCACAATCGGTTCCTGGTTGGTTCGCTCCCAGAGATCCCTGTTGCTGATATTTTCTGGCCATCTGACCTTGAGTATTGAGCGAAGACAGCTGTTAATGAAGGTTTGGAGTTTGTTTGAGATGCTCTTTATGACTCGCCAAGTCTCTGATCCGTATAGTGAGTAGCACTGAGTGACTTCACATTGGAGTTGAAAATCCGGATCTTATTTTTGATGCTGAGTGCTGTTGACCTCCACACAGATTTGAGAGTAATGAAAGCTTCTCTTGCTTTTCCGATTCTGGCTTTGATATCCTCGTCAGTTCCGTTGGCCTGTAGTTGAAACGATGCTTCCCAGGTAGGTGGAATAGGAGGTTGTTTCTTTCAGGTTCTTCCCACTTATGCTGATTGTTGTCTGTTGTTGTTGCTGCTGTTGATCTTGGCCATGAATCTTCATCATCTCTGTTTTATCTATGTTCACTTGAAGTCCTATCTTTGATGCTTCTTCTGCCAACTTGTTACTTTTCACTTGCATATCTTCCAGTTTATGGGAAATCAGACATATATCATCGGCGAAATCCAGATCCTCCAAGTCTTTTGTGTCAGTCCATTTTATGCCTGTTCCCTCGTTGGTTGCCGTTGTCTGTTGCATTATCCAATCTACTGCAATCAGGAAGATCATTGGCGATAGTAGACAGCCAGCTTGTGTCACTCCTCTCCTCACTTCGAAGGATTCCGTAAGTTTCCCGTTGTGGATTACTTGGCATGCAGCACTGTCGTATAGCTGTTGGATGAGATGTATAATTGTCGATGGCGCCCCGTAGTAGCAAAGTAGTAGCCAAATCACCTCTCGATCGACGCTGTCGAAGGCCTTTTCAAAGTCGATGAAGTTAAGTGAGATAGAGAGGTGACTGCCATTCCAAGCTCTGTTCAATGATGATCCGTAGAGTGGCGATTTGATCAATACATGATTTGTTTCTCCTGAATCCGGCCTGTTCCGGATGAAGTTTTTCATCTAGGGCTTGTTTGATTCTCTCCAGGATGATGCGACTTAGTATCTTGCTTGGAACGGACAGAAGCATGCCATTGTTTAGAATCCCATATACCTACTTCTGCGTTTTTTATTATTTCCACTAAGACTCAAACCTAGCATCATTCGCTTCAAGGGGACTTTTGTGAGGGATGTTGGGTATTCAGTGGGATAGACGAATTCTGGTCTTACCAATGTAACTGTCGAGAATGTTAACATCATTCTTAATTTATGCCAACGATTGGATGAATAATAAAAGAAAAGATAAGAATAAAAGCTATTACATCACAGTAAAAGAAAACTCATATCGGTTATTTAAGCCTAATCAGAGGTTTACATGCTTAGATGAACATGAAGATTTTGATAGGAGAAAGTCACAGAAGGTGAAAAATATATTTTGAGACAAATTATAAAGTGATGTGGAGCTGAAATCTTGGATTAATTGAATACCTTAAGATTAAAGTTACCTGAATAATGCAAGAATGACAACAATATGTCTTTGTATACTCTTGAGATTTAATTTCAAAGGTTTCTGTGAATGTAAGAGATACTGCCTATTTTATATTCCTCTATTGATGACACATTCAGTCTGTCTGTCTGTCTATCTATTTTCGACAGAGAACTTTGCATCAATGTGCAACAGTTCAAGTCTTCACACTCCATATAGCACGCAAAGCCAGAGGAGAAAGTAGAAGAAATGCATAATAGAGACAGTAGACAGGGATATGATACAAAAGGAATAGTAACAACGAAGAACAATATCGTTTCATTGGAAATCATAAGTCATAAGGAGTGGATGCATCTTCGCCAGCCATTGAGAACGATGAGTTTGAGCCATATCACCGAATGTTTCAAGCCATTGTTTTTACCATCCTCAGTACCCCGATCTGGAAGTCTACACCTTCTTACTTGGCTTGAACTAACTGTTGTGGATTTCATTAATTGGTGTCGTGTTTTGGTTTGACTGCCGTTAGCTCTTTTCTAGCCTGATCCTATATGAGTCAGCTAACATTCCCCGTCGAGAAGGGCGATGGATGACTAGGCATGCGTAACACATGTCCTAACCATCTCAGTCAATGTAGCTTCACAGCTTCGTCGATTGATTTCCCCTCCTTATGTTGCACTGGACACTTAACCTCAGTATTGCTTTCCCTACTATACCACTTCACACATCGGATCGATAAGAAGGCCAAAGAAGATCTGATGGTTAATGTAACGCAAACTCGAAGACTTACAGTTGAAGACCAACAAGTTAGGAGAAGAGACTGACATCAAAAACACAGAACTTCAAGTGAAGACAAAGAAGATGGAGATTACCATCAACAACGACAACAAGCACTAGCCACTATCTAAGGAAGAAATTTGAGAGGAGTGACGTGTTCCATTTATCCGGGCACCAACGTTTCAACTACAGGGGAAAGAACGCATAAGGATGTCAAAACCAGGATCGGGAAGTCAAGGAAGACCTTCATTACTCTAATATAGGCATGGAAATTTGCTGAAATCAGAAGAAAGAAAAAGATTCGAATTTTCAACACCAGTGTTAAATCAGAAACTTAGCTCATCTAGAAGAGCATTTAGAACAGATTTAAGTACTTCATTAACAGCTGCCTTCGTTGGCTCTATACTAAAGATCAGATGGTCAAAAGCGGTTAGCAACAATGAACTGCGAGAACAAAAAAATAAGGAACCTATTGCTCAACAAATAAATATTCATAAGAAAATGGAGAAATTTCATACATTTGGTTCCTTTGATAAATTTCGATAGAGAAGAAAAGACCAGATTTGCAGTATAAAATGATGCATCATCATTCTATTTCACAGGTTCTCATCAGCTGCTGCAAACCACCTGAAATTACAATGGTTTTAAAAAATAACATTTCATACTTCATTGTTTGAAAGGTAATAAAGAAAACATTATAAGGTGAACATATCATCAATTTATATACTGTCAAACTATGAAAAAAGAAAAATAGGGGCTGAGAGAAGACGGAAAACAGAAAAATCTGACAAACAGTGTCAACGTGGCGACTCAAGAAAGTCAAAGTTCATCAATTTGAAAACTTGATTAGTGAGTTGAGCCCACTAGTGTGTGTGTATGACTAATCAGTGTAATAAAAGTGATATGGTTACCAAGGGAGTGAGAGATTGACTACAATCTCTTTCTGTGTGCATACGTTTGGTGTGAGAAGTCTGATTGCAATTACTTCAGCAGCAAATCGTAGTAGATTCTCTGTCCTTTGTATGTTTAATATTTTGAAGGACTTAGAAATCTCTATGAGACGTCTGGTATCAACAATGTGTCTGGTAGCTGCACTCTGAGAATATCTGCTTCCTTTTAAGCATAATTTTCTCGGAATACGTTCTGAAAACCGGATAGAAGCCCTTCTTTCTGTCCTTCCAATGCGCTTGCTCCCGCAAGTGCACGTAAATTCATAAACGCAGTTGGAGGTGACATCAACAGAGTATTTATCCAGTTCTGAGTGGCTCATAGAAGAAGTGATGCTGTATAATGTTATGAGTTTTGCTGCTGGGAAGTTTCTTTTTAATGCACCTTTCGGTCTTTTGTCAATCTTTTGTGATACTGCATCTCCTTTGAATGGGAGACAAATGAACTCTTTTTTCTTTTCTACAGTTGGCTGTTTTTCTTTCTTATCTATTTCTCTGCTATACTTTTATATAAATCCCTTAGGCATTTCTCGACGAAATCTAATTCTTCTTCGACCTTGTTTAGTGAATATAGCTTCTTGGCTCTGTCGTACAAAGTCCTCACTAATCCACGTTTATAGCTTATGGGACAAAAGCTGTTATAGTGAAGATACTGCCCAGTCCAGGTTTCTTTTTGATAGTGCCTTCGTTTGTTCTTTTTACATTTAGATCCAGGAAATTGAATTCATTATTATGTTCATATTCCATGGTGAATTTGATGTTTGGATTGGTCTCATTTAGGCGATCATATAATGCCGATGCGTGATCCATGTCGTTGCAAACAGCAAATGTGTCATCAACATATTGGCGATATTAGGTTGTTCCTATGATAGCAGAACTCAGTTGTGTCTGTTCAAGGTAGTCCATGAAGATATCAGCCAGAATAGGCCCCAGAGGCGAACCAATCGCCGGAATTTTGATTTTGAATACATCAATTAGTCATCTAATTCAGTGATCTCAACTTACTGAACAAATCTTAATCTCATAAACTGTAACAACTTTTGTTTTTTGAGTTGCAATGTGAACCCACAAGCTAACACTGCTCTGTTAATTAATTTTTTCTGTTTTCTGTCTTATCCCTCCCTCTATTTTCAACTTTAAAAGCGTATAAATTGATGATGAAATCTTAAACTAAATATCTTAATGCTTTCATTTTGGATGTGTTAATTTTATAGTATCGCTTCTTTACTCAAACACTAAAGTATGTTATTATCATCTATATAAACATTGTAATTTCAGGTAGTCTGCAGCTGATGAGAACCTGCGAAATAGAATGATATCATTTTATACTGCTAATTTCGTCTTCCTTTTTTATCCTTCAGATTTCTTGCGATTGTTTGTTATTACTGACTTTCATCTATTATTTGTCTTCGAAGCATTTTCTGCCAGCTTGAACATCTTTGCGTTTATGCGATACTAGATATGCGTCATCAGCAAAATCCAAATTTTCGACGGTCCATTTATCAGTTCAATGCACGTTCACTTTGTCACCCTCCACAGTCTATCGTATGATCTAGTCCATCAAAATCAGAGATATCATAAGTGATTGTGAACAGCCTTGTCTTATTGCTTCAAAGGCTTTACTGAACTTTCTGTTGTGAATCACTCAGCATTTGGAACCGCAGTCCGTATTGCTGAGGTGGTTTCACAATTACTTCTCGGTAAAAGCTATTGACGGCTTTGTCGAAGTTAATGGAATTGAAGTAACGGGTCGACTGCCATTATATACCTGTTTCCTTTGAAGATACATATCGATACATTTTGTTCCGCAAGTGATTTATTTCTTTTGAAAGCGGAAAATTCCGTTCGGAGTTACACATTCAAAGAATCTTTTAGTCTCTCCAAGATAATGCGGCGTAACATTTAGCTTGGGCTGAACAGGAGCATAATTCCGCTCCACTGCATGCACGGTTTGAGAATGTCTGTTGACATCTCTGGTTCCATGTCTAGTGATTTTAGGGGAGAATCCACCTGACCCTGATGTTTTCCTGGCTTGCTTCTAGCATCTTTATAGAGTTCAAGACTTTTCTGCCTTTAATGGAGACTTTGCCTACTGATGATTCTATTTTTGCTGACAAGTTTCCTGAATGAGTTGTAGAATATGGTAGATTCAAGTGTCTTTATAAGTGATCTCCCCAGTGTTTCCTTAGTCTCACCTCTTCAATATTTAGGTCTCTTTTGTCACCTTTCATTGGTTTCAGATGCGTTGGTTTCTTCTCGATAATGACTTTGCTATTCGCCGAATTGTTCTTGGGTTTCCCTTAGCTGTGGCATACTATGCTTCAGTTGCTAGTGTGTCATAAATGCATCTTTTGTCTTGCCTTTCACCATTCGTCACTCCTTTCTTCAGTGCCCTGAAGGTCATACTCAGCTTCTTGTTTCGTTGTTAATTTCTACGCTGATTTATCTTCTCTCTCATCATACCTGTCTGCTCTGTTAACGTTCCAATGTCTGTAGTAAGCCATTTTTGTCTTTCTTCTTCTTTTTGAACCTGGTCCTTTTCCTTACTTTTTGTTCAGGAGACTACAATTTCCTTTTATAGAGATTTAGGTGAGGTCCATCTGACTTTTGATGTGTCCATCTAATGAAATCTGTGTCACTCTGTGGATATCTTTCTGCTCATACATGCTGCTTCCGATTACCAAATCATTAAAATGCGGTGAAGTCTGCAATTAGTTCTTCATCCTCATTAATTCCACTGAGCAAGCGCAGCTGGATCTATGCTGTATTTTCATTCCTGTGTTTTCTTCTCTAAGTTTGGCTGGCGTTCATATCACGAAATGGAATTTTGATGTAGCATTCTCTATTGTGCATTATTTATTACGGTTAGAAGTTTTCTTAAGAAGGCTGCCTCCTAGACTGGGCCTGCGTCTATGCATGATTTTAACTTCCATTCTTTTTGAGTTGAAATTTGCTGTCATTATCCTAGAGGAGATTGATTCCCACTTAGTGAGAGACTTTGGTAAAATTATGATGACCATGCCCTCAGTGGGCTGGAAGTTGGGAACAGAGTGGATTATTTGCCCTCCAGTTAACAATTTGGAGAGTCCACTTCCATTCTGTCTGCTCTCAGAGATTCTTTGCATTTATATGCCATATCTTATTATTGCTTTCGTAGTCTGAGAAGTCTTTTTAGGCGGTGTGGAACATGGTGTATCGTTGGAAGAAGATATATCAGTGGACTGACTTTCTGAGGGCTTTCAACAGCCAGAGTCATTAGCCCTTCCGATTGCAGCAGAGAATATGCTTAATTTTTATGCTCTGAAGTTGTAGTAATAGAGGAATCGTTTTATCTTGTGGGGTCACTGGCCTATAACCTGATATTACCATTTTCTACCCATCTAAGGACTGGCTAGTAAACAAGGTGAATAATCTTCACTTTTGCATTTAGTACTTATTTGATTATATTATAACAAAAGTTTTTGTATTTCACAATGAATGAAAAACAAAACGATTTTGTTTTTGCTGACGTTTCGCTATTTAATGCTAATAGCTTTATCAAAGTATTATTAAACCAGAATTTACAAAATCTCGGCATATATATAGCAAAGAGTTAAGGGGTGAGAAAATCGACAAATTAGGTCAAGTTAAAAGGACATATTGAAAGTCAAAATAACAAGGAAAATCACTAAACTAAATATCAAAGGTAATAGTACATCTGTTATGATATCAAAACAAAGTTTACTAACTTGACCATCGTTCGTCAGTCTGTGGTCATTTCTCGTTGTCAAACTGGTCAACTGCTAAAGATAACAAAACCAAGTATAGATTGTTGGATTTGATCAATGTTTGACATTATAAAAGTAGTGTGTGTTTACATAGTGAACTTGCTTATCACATTTGTGTTGATTTTATCACTTCATGGGGGAAGGGGGTGTTGTAATCAGCTCAGATTCTGTTTTTAGTCCATCATTCCTATTCAGGCAATTTGGATTCCACTTGATTTGAAGTGCATCTGATGATATTAGACGTGCTTTGTGATTTCTGGAATTTTTCTGGATGATGACTTCAAAATTGTCACAATCAATTTTGTGGCCTGATTCTATAGAGTGTATGACTGATGATTTTTCAAGTTTTTCTGGTCCAACCGGATTTCTCGGTGGTCGAATAGATGCTCTACGTTTGTCATTTTTTCTGATTTTGACTTCTCAAGATGTTTATTCGATGTAGATCGCATCACATTCCAAGCATTTTGTTTTATAGACACAATTAGACAGACAATCATTAGGGATTCGGTCTTTTGTGTGGACAAGGTTGCTTCGTAGTGTGTGTGTGTGTCTGATGTTCTGAAGAAAACTCTAATGTCGAGCTGATTGAGTACTCTTCTGATATCGTCTTACGTCTCTGCTCTATATGGAATGACGACTGTTGAGGTCCATGTTTTCGGGATGCGCTTTTGGCCATACTTAATGTCTGTGTTGATTTTGTTGATGAAGTTCGTTGGATAGTTGTTGTGCTTGAGAGTTTCAGCAATGTTTGATATTTCTTCTTCTTTTTCTCTCTCATCCGTTGTCAATCAGCGAGTGTGCTCGTCTGAGAAGACTTGAAACAACTGAAATCTTTTCGCTGATGGGGTGTGATGATTTGAAGTCTAAATATTTATTGGAGTGGATTGTATTCCTGAATATACACATACTAAAATGTCCGTTTTCCCTCCTCTTAACTAGTCAGTCTAGAAATGGTAGTTCACGGATGTCTGATTGTGCTTCGGAAGTGAACTGGATTCTGAGAGATACACAGTTTATTTTCTCCGGGAATGAATTGTGTAGATCTCGTTTTAGCACTTCAAAAGTATCATTCACATATCGTAAGCATATTTTAGTAGTGAGTATGCTTGGAATCTATTCATGAAAAGGTCAGCGACTATTGAGGAAACTGGTGTGTGAAACTGGTGTACATCATTATTTTGATTTTTGCATATTGCGTGTTGATTGCATACTAATTATTTATCTTCGTTTCTGTTTAATCGCCTTATTGTAATGCTTCTTTTTGCAGTTGTTTGATGATATTCATAATATATTGTCTTACAACTGTATTTTTTATTTGAGTGAATCAAAGTCATTCTGACCTCAGGTTGTCTTTTGGAACTGATGGTTGGTGCGTGATTCTTGTCGGCGGAGTTGTGATCGCACCTTGTTGGAAATATTCTACTTGATTCTCAAGTACCTCAAACTTTTGTACTCGAGAAAACACTGACGACCAACTCGCCGCTTGCCTTTCAGGTTCCAATCGAACAATGGCTTGTCTAGTGATGTCACTTGATGATTTCTTCAGAGTATGGCCAATTCATCTCCATTTCTTCCTGCCTATTTGTTTCACAATCGGTTCCTGGTTGGTTCGCTCCCAGAGATCCCTCCCTGTGGCTGATCTTTTCTGGCCGGCCATCTGATCTTGACTATTGAGCGAAGACAACTGTTAATGAAGGTCTATAGTTTGATTGAGATGCTCTTTATGACTCGCTGGCCAAGTCTGCGATCCGTATAGTGAGTAGCACTGAGTGACTTCACATTGGAGTTGAAGATCCGGATCTTATTTTCCATGGTAAGTGCTTTACTTTATAAAGTAAATTATTATTATTATTCGGATTTTCAATATGAATTTTAAGTCACGAACTTCTTCTGGTATGGATCGGAGATTAACCGGTTTACCAAAAGCATTTTTAACAGACCACTAAAGACCTTTCTCTGAACAGCTACCTTCGCATACCGAATACTAAAGATCAGATGACCAACCAGAAAGAATCAACAGTAAGAAACTCTTGGAACAAACCTATTGTCAACAATTATAGCCAAGAAAATGGAGATGGACCAAACACATACTGAAAAGACCTTTCAGTTATATCGCCTGCCATACCCTCTACTAGTACTTGAATGGGAAACGACGAGTTTTGGATGTAGTCAACGGCAACACAGATGAGATCGTATGAAGAGGAGATGAAAGCTTATGGGGAATCATGGAGCCAGCTGAAGAGGACTGTAGTAAAACAGGTAGGATGAAGAAGTGCAATTGAAACTGTATGTTCCACCGGGAACCCAAAGGCTGTAATTAATGATAATAGACAGGTTTTCCAGAGTTTATTAGTTTTCAACTTTGTACCAAGATATATATCAATCCTTCTCATCAAATCAATACCTAGAACAATTGATTTTTTCGTGATAAACAATCAAATCTAATTGCCACATTTAGTTGATTGAAAGACGATATTATTGTTTTAACGATTCACCACTCTAGATGATTCAAAAAATTTAATTTAATTTTAGAAAAATCATCATTAAAATTTATTTTAACTATATGATGATGATGATGATGACAAACCTTCTACTTTATCAAATTTTGTAACATTTAATTTTCACTATGGTGATAAATGATACGGAACAGTGGTTACTTCAGTTAATTCTACCAACTAATTTAGATTTCGCCAGGAGTCATGCTTTTCTAACTAACCGTACCCAAATAGACAAATTGATATGGAATTACACAGTACCAAAGTGTCCAGGTTTACATTATATATATATATATATATATATATATATATATATATGATTATTTTCATCAATCCGCATCCTTTAAGTGCACTTAACGCAGGATTCATTGTCGGTTATAATATAGTAGACAGAAACCAGCTTTAAAAGATCCCACTGAGTAAATAAAGCGTTGGTCGTTGTTTTTTTGTTGTTGTTGTTGATGCAAACCAACTTTAGTAAAGAGAAAAATAATTGCTTCAGACTAACTTTACTATTTTTAGAGAAATAACTGATAGTTCTACTTTTCTGTCTGAGTAGTAGTAAGCCTCTAGACGGAAAAGATTTACAATTTTTTCTTAATATTTTATGATTTGTAAATATACTTATGATAAATCATTCATGAATAAATCATATACAGACATTATTGGAAACATAACGTGTAATTCGATGAAGAGGCTCTTTTCGGTGATCAAAATCTCCCTTATATATAATAATAGCTCCATTAATTTCATATGTATATTCCTGTGACAAGTCCGTGTGTGATCAGATTCTTCTAAATGTTTTGCACAAATACTACATTACACCTTTCAGATAAATTACGCCTTCTTATTGCCTTGTCTCAATTTATAAAGGGAACTAATTGTTTTAAATGTTTTAAATAAGTAAAAGTTGAGTTAGTAGAAATCAACAAGATTGCAATCATGAAAGTAGGAGTGGTTAAATGATTTCCTTGGGTATAAGCGACTCTGGTTTCTCTATGTGATTGACTAGATCCTCAATAATTCAAAGAAGACGAAAATGTACTGCCTTTGACAGGTTCTTCTTCACTCTGTCGATTACTTGGAAGGAGGTGTTTGTTGAGATGATTTTGATTATCGCACTCCTCACAGAGTCCCCGCCACTTTTCTGCCAGCATGTAAGGTAGTGTTGTTCAATCCTTTTAGACAGGACACACGCTGGAGGACCAATGCACTTGGTTTGACAGCAACAGGGGAACTGATGTGAGCACACAGAAGTGGTCAGATGGGAGATCTTGTCTTTAAGGCTTCAGCAGACCAACGGGCGACTGGAGGACGCTCCTCGTATTGCTGCTGCGAAAAATGTTCTTCTCAAGGATGCTGAAATTCTTTTCTTAAGGATGTCACAAGTTGTCTCCTTTGAAATCCAGGTTCATGTAAAGTCTCTCTAGTGGAACAAGTAACGCATCGTTCCTCTTAAATTTAGTTTGTTTTGTTTTAGCCAATGAATCTTGGTGGGTATCCATATTGGATGAAGGTTTCCTTCAAAAAATGTAGTCCTGCTTCTAGGGCATCAAGACCGCAGATGAGTCGGATTCAATTAGCAAGAGATTTAACTAGATTTCTTTTTAGTTTAACAAACCTCCAGTTGTAGAAACTCGCTGGCTGACCACTCCAAGTGAGATCTTATGGACTGATCGTCTTAAGGTCCATTCAGGTTTTCTTGTTAGTTTTATGGCTAGCTTAGAGAACAACGCCTTCTCACCAACTATCAACGACATCCATCTCCACAAGAGATACATCGATGATACCTTCATTATTTGTGATGAGAATTGTGATTTAAAAAACCTACTTCAAATCTTCAATAACGCCCACTCAAACATCGACTTTACACTTGAGACTGAATCCGATGGGATCTTCCACTTCCTCGACGTCCATCTGACAAGAAACGCCAACAACTCTCTGAAAAGATCCAAATACAAAAAGCCTACATGGAAAGTACATTTCATCAACTTCCAAAACTTCGTGCCCCTAAGCAGAAAGAGGAACCTGATATACGCTCTTTCTTCGAGGATTTGGAAGATATGCAGAGAGGAAGTGGTTGAAGAAGAAATGCGTAATCTCCGAAAAACCCTGATGGAAAACAGTTTCCCGCCCAGATTCATAGACAAGAATTTCAAACCTAAGAAGACTTCCAAACAAGTCCAATCCGTTCCAAAGAAAATACTTCTGCTTAATCTAGAATTCAAAGGTGATATTGAAGCAGAAATCCTTCGCAAATACCTCTCCAAATCTCTAAGGAAGACATACTTCGCTGCGAGCCTACGACTGACGTTTTCCTGTGAGAAACTGTTCAGCGAGAACGCGAAAGATAAGCTGTCGCATTGGGCCACCTCAACGTGCATATACCAGTTTATTTGCTCTTGTAGAGCTGAGTATATCGGCCGTACCATGCACCGACTTGAAAAACGCGCTCGTGAACACTATCCAGCCTGGTTAGTAAAAAGAGACCAAAAGCGTGTATATAGTTCAGTGACAAAACATCTGGTCAATTCAGGACATTCAGCGCCATTCGAAAAATCCTTCAAAGTAATATACAAGATTCAATCAAACCTATCAAAGGGAGTGAAATCGAGACATCTCAGCATAGCCGAGGCGTTAGCTATCTAGAAGCTCAAACCCACGCTTTGTGTCCAAAAGACTTACGTCCAACCCCGGTCCCTGCCATGGCGATCATAGACAGGTAATTTTCTTTTAGTAATGACCATCCCATCGCCTTTCTTATCTAAACTTCCTGTTTATTCATGTTATTCTCTAAAGTTTTTCTTAATCCCTGTTTACACTACCATATTTTCATACCTGAACTTCGTGTTTATTTTGTCATTTTACTATTTCTATATATTTAATCCCTGATTGCATAAACAATTATTCATCACATTAGTATTTTTTTATCTAAACATCCTGTCCATTTCGTTATTTCTACATTTCTGACCCCTAATTGCACAATGTCAATCTTATTAGTTATTTTGATGCTACCTTGTTTGAGTTGTATCCGTTCCACCGCCCTGTTTATTATGACATTCTAATTCCTAATTGTAATTTTTATTAATTTGACCCTTGACCGGAAATTATTCTGGAACTTTCCCATCCAATTGATAAAAATACACGAATGTACAGCCTAGCTGATGATGACTTCGTTGAAAAGAAAATTTTCTTCGCTGCAATTGTCTTCCTAACAACATCAAGAAAGGGAATTTCGGATTCGTTTTCCACTTCTAGAGTGAATTTTATTGCTAGATGACAGTTGTTAGTATATGTAGCAGTTGATTGGGGTCATCACTATTGTCACAAACGATCAAAATGTCATCTACACAACTTGTATACAGTTGTCAATAGTCACTAGTCCACTTCTGTTGACCACTCTCGGAGCCAGCCGTAAAAGAGTCAACTAGTAATGGATCTAAGGGAGATTTCATCACCGGAAAGAGCCTCTTCATCGAATTACACATTATGTTTCCAATAATGTCTGTATATGATTTATTCATGAATGATTTATCATAAGTATATTTACAAATCATAAAATATTAATAAAAAATTGTAAATCTTTTCCGTCTAGAGGCTTCCTACTACTCAGACAGAAAAGTAGAACTATCAGTTTTTCTCTAAAAATAGTAAAGTTAGTCTGAAGCAATTATTTTTCTCTTTACTAAAGTTGGTTTGCATCAACAACAACAACAAAAAAACAACGACCAACGCTTTATTTACTCAGTGGGATCTTTTAAAGCTGGTTTCTGTCTACTATATTATAACCGACAATGAATCCTGCGTTAAGTGCACTTAAAGGATGCGGATTGATGAAAATAATCATATATATATATATATATATAATGTAAACCTGGACACTTTGGTACTGTGTAATTCCATATCAATTTGTCTATTTGGGTACGGTTAGTTAGAAAAGCATGACTCCTGGCGAAATCTAAATTAGTTGGTAGAATTAACTGAAGTAACCACTGTTCCGTACCATTTATCACCATAGTGAAAATTAAATGGTACAAAATTTGATAAAGTAGAAGGTTTGTCATCATCATCATCATCATATAGTTAAAATAAATTTTAATGATGATTTTTCTAAAAATTAAATTAAATTTTTTGAATCATCTAGAGTGGTGAATCGTTAAAACAATAATCTCGTCTTTCAATCAACTAAATGTGGCAATTAGATTTGATTGTTTATCACGAAAAAATCAATTGTTCTAGGTATTGATTTGATGAGAAGGATTCATATATCTCTGTACAAAGTTGGGTCTCCCCAATAGTCGCTGACCTTTTCATGAATATATTCGAAAATAACATCTTTTCAAGCATACTCACTACTAAAATATGCTTACGATATGTGGATGATACTTTTGAAGTGCTAAAACGAGATCTACACAATTCATTCCCGGAGAAAATAAACTGTGTATCTCTCAGAATCCAGTTCACTTCCGAAGCACAATCAGACATCCGTGAACTACCATTTCTAGACTGACTAGTTAAGAGGAGGGAAAACGGACATTTTAGTATGTGTATATTCAGGAATACAATCCACTCCAATAAATATTTAGACTTCAAATCATCACACCCCATCAGCGAAAAGATTTCAGTTGTTTCAAGTCTTCTCAGACGAGCACACTCTCTGATTGACAACGGATGAGAGAGAAAAAGAAGAAGAAATATCAAACATTGCTGAAACTCTCAAGCACAACAACTACCCAACGAACTTCATCAACAAAATCAACACAGACATTAAGTATGGCCGAAAACGCATCCCGAAAACATGGACCTCAACAGTCATCATTCCATATAGAGCAGAGACGTGAGACGATATCAGAAGAGTACTCAATCAGCTCGAAATTAGAGTTTTCTTCAGAACATCAGACACACATACACACTACGAAGCAACCTTGTCCACACAAAAGACCGATTCCCTGATGATTGTCTGTCTAATTGTGTCTATAAAATAAAATACTTGGAATGTGATGCGATCTACATCGGACAAACATCGCTAGAGAGAAATCAAAATCAGAAGAACTGAACTCCGTAGAGCCTCTGTTTGACCACCACAAATTTCAGTTGAACTACAAAAGCTTGAGAAATCTACACTAAAATATTGAAATAGTCCATAAAAAAACTACAGAAATCACAAAGAACTTGTCATATCAACAGAAGCACTTCATATCAAGTGGAATGCAAATCCTCTGAATAGGAATGATGGACTAAAACAGAATCTGTCCTGGTCAAAAAACCTCCCTACCCCTTGAAGTGACAAAATCAACACGAATGTGATAACCAATTTTACTATCTAAGTACACGTTGATTTTATAATTTAACACACTGATCAAATTCAACAATCTACACCTGGTTTTGTTGTTGTTAGGAAGAGGTAAAACACATGCAATTATCAAGTTATTATCATGTCGTTGACATGCATTTGTTTCTGCTTTTTGATTGGACGCTTGCACAATTCCAAACTCTCAACCGGTTTGGTTGATTTCCAGTCTATCTTATTTTTGTATAAATACAGTCACTTTTGTCATAAATAAATGATTCTGGTTTTACCGCTGATTATCGCGTGTTCTACTTTACCAGTTAAGTGGGCACTGGTCAGTAGTTAAGCAGTTACCTCGAGACAAAGATCCAGCATCAAAACAGTTATCCTTACCAATTGGCCGACTTACCAACGCAAATGTGTCCCCATACCGAGGAACGATGATTGAGTTGTTATATAATATTAGCTGAGATTTTGTAAATTCTGCTTTAATAATACTTTGATAAAGCTATTAGCATTAAATAGCGAAACGTGAGTAAAAACAGTAATATCGTTTGTTTATTATAGTGAATATCATATACCCAATGCCCAATTTTTTTCAAGCTGTTAAAAGTGAACTTGGTTTGGACATATATAGGATAATGATACACAGTCTGGAAGAAAAACTGATAGTGATTACAAAGCCAGTTGAAACATCCGAATAAGTATTAATATTTCAATTAGAAAGTTCAGGAAGGATTTTTCAAAGAGTCATTCCATTACAATAACATGCCTCTTTCATTCAGCATTTCTTGCTTATATTATAAATGAATAATAATACTAAACAGGAACCTATTTCCAATGGGATTCGAGCTTCACCAATCTAGTTACCGGTTAGGCTAAAATTTGCAAATCATTTATGAGTTAATAAGTAATGAGACAAGATCAAAAAGTTCATCATCCCCGATAAAGTCACCGAAACTATCTCACTGTTTGATTAATAAACACAAAATTATTATATTATTTATTATTGTATCCTTTAGTTCCTAGAGGAACATAGGGCTTCAGCTGCGCACCTCCATTGACTTCGGTTTTCTGACAACTTTTTCACCCTGCTCCAGGTCTGCCCACATGCTTTCATCTCCTCTTCACATGACCTCCTCCAAGTCACCCTTGGACGACCAACTCGCCGCCTCCCTTTCGGGTTCCACTCGAGGGCTTGTCTAGTGATGTCACTTGATGGTTTCCTCAGCGTATGGCCAATCCATCTCCATTTCTTTCTGCCTATTTGTTTCACAATCGGTTCCTGATTGGTTCGCTCCCAGAGATCCCTGTTGCTGATCTTTTCTGGCCATCTGATCTTGAGTATTGAGCGGAGACAGTTGTTAATGAAGGTTTGAAGTTTGTTTGAGATGCTCTTTATGACTCGCCAAGTCTCTGATCCGTATAGTAGCACTGACTTCACATTGGAGTTGAAAATCCGGATCTTATTTTTGATGCTGATTGCTGTTGACCTCCACACAGATTTGAGAGTAATGAAAGCTTGTCTTGCTTTTCCGATTCTGGCTTTGATGTCCTCGTCAGTTCCGCCTGTAGTTGAGACGATGCTTCCCAGGTAGGTGAAGGAGGTTGTTTCTTTCAGGTTCTTCCCATTTATGCTTATTGTTGTCTGTTGTTGCTGTTGATGTTGGCAAGGAATCTTCATCATCTCTGTTTTATCTATGTTCACGTGAAGTCCTATCTTTGATGCTTCTTCTGCCAACTTGTTACTTTTCATTTGCATATCTTCCAGTTTATGGGAAATCAGACATATATCATCGGCGAAATCCAGATCCTCCAAGTCTTTTGTGTCAGTCCATTTTATGCCTGTTCCCTCGTTGGTTGCCGTTGTCTGTCGCATTATCCAATCAATTGCAATCAGGAAGATCATTGGTGATAGTAGACAGCCTTGCCTCACTCCCGTCCTCACTTCGAAGGCTTCCGTAAGTTTCCCGTTGTGGATTACTTGGCATGCAGCATTGTCGTATAACTGTTGGATGAGGTGTATAATTGTCGATGGGACCCCGTAGTAGCGAAGTAGTTTCCAAATGACCTCTCGATCGACGCTGTCGAAGGCCTTTTCAAAGTCGATGAAGTTGAGATAGAGAGGTGACTGCCATTCCAAGCTTTGTTCAATGATGATCCGTAGAGTGGCGATTTGATCAATACATGATTTGTTTCTCCTGAATCCAGCCTGTTCCGGACGAAGTTTTTCATCTAGGGCTTGTTTGATTCTCTCCAGGATGATGCGACTTAGTATCTTGCTTGGAATGGACAGAAGCATAATTCCCCGCCAGTTTTTACATTGACTTAAGTCTCCTTTCTTTGGAAGTTTGAATAAGTAACTGTTCTTCCAATCCTCGGGTACTTTGCCCTCTTTCCACACCTTCTCCAGTAGTGGTGTCATCAAGTCCGCTGTTGTCTCTGGGTCTATTTTCAAAGCCTCTGCTGGGATTCCATCTGGTCCCGGTGTTTTCCCAGTTTTAAGCATCTTGATTGCATTCAGGACTTCTGATTTCGTCGGGGGGTCAGTGTTCACTGGTAGTTCTGCTTCCGTTGTTGGTATTGCTGGACGTGTTGTAGGTGGCGGACGATTTAGAAGTCTTTTGAAGTGTTCAACCCAGTGCTTTCTCTGTTCCACCTCTTTGGTGATTGACTTTCCATTGTCGTCCTTTATTGGCTTAATCTGTGTCGAACGTTTGCCCGAAAGGTTCCTAGTTGTTTGGTAGAGTGTGGCGAGGTCTCCTTTGCCTGCAGCTTGTTCTGCTTCGTTTGCCATGGTTTCATAATATTTTCTTTTGTCTTCCCTGGCACTTTTCTTCACTCTTTTGTTCAGTGTATTGTAGCTTGCATTCAGCTCCTGTTTTTGTTGCTCGTCGTGCACTGGATAATCTTTTGCTTCACTGTCCTTCTCTCTTCTATTAGTTTCCAAGTGTCCGTAGTGAGCCACTGTTTGTCCTGTCTCTTTTTTCTGCCTAGAATTTCTATGCAGGTTTGGCTCCACACCGTTTTCAAGTTGTTCCAGTGCTTTTCAACGCCGACCTCTTCGCTAGTGTTGATTTGTGTCTCGGCTTTGTCCTTTATGCTTGCAATGAAGATGTCCTTTGTAGCCTGGTCCTTCAGCTTTTGAGTGTTGAACTTGGCTTGTGGTCTATCTGCAGCTCCTGATTCCCTGAAAGCTTTTAATTTGATTTGGATTGTCCCTTGTACGAGATAGTGGTCTGAGCCAACGTCTGCTCCTCTTCTTGCTTTTGTGTCCAGTAGGCTGCGCCTCCACTTCCTTGAGATTGAGATGAAGTCGATTTGGTTTTTGGTTTGCCCGTCTGGTGACACCCATGTAGCCTTGTGGATATCTTTGTGCTTGTATACACTGCCACCAATCACCAGTTCGTTGAAGGCGCAGAAGTCGGCGAAGAGTTCTCCGTTTTCATTCATTTCTCCTAGAGCTTCTCTACCCATGATGAGTTCCCTTCCCGTATTGTCTGGTCCCAGTTTGGCGTTCATGTCTCCCATTAGTATTTTCATGTCGCCAGCTGGAGTATTGTCCATTGTTGCCTGTAGTTGCCTGTAGAATTCTTCTTTCTTCTCGAGGTCTGCGTTGTTTGTGGGTGCATAACATTGTATGATTGACACTTTCCTTCCTTTGGAGTTGAACCTGGCGGTCATTATCCTGGACGAAATCGCCTCCCATTGTATCAGGGCTTTCGTTGCCGTTGGTGACATCATGATAGCCACGCCCTCGGTGTGCGTGTGGTTATCTTCTGGGTGACCGGAGTAGATCACTGACTCACCTGTTGACAATTTGGTGAGTCCACTCCCATTCCATCTGCTCTCACATATTCCCAGCACTTGTATTCCGTATCTTTTCATCTCGTTGGCGATCTGGGCAGCTTTTCCAGTCTCGTACATAGTTCGGACGTTCCATGTTCCTACACAGACTTTTTCTTTTGGTGCAAGGAGGTTCACATACTGAAGTTCTGTAGCAATTTTTGTTTACAGGGTGGGGTTGCTAGCCTCACGCCTGAGAAAAGAATGATTACATTAAGTAAAAGTTTAGAGAGAAGCAACTTTTTGGGTTGCTCCCCTCAAAATCAGAAAATAACGGACAAACAATGAGAACAACATCAACAAAGGAAACAGTTCACAAAAAAAAGGGCAAAAAGCGACGACAACTATACAATAAGACAACATGCAATATAGTTCAGTATATGTAACTAAAATGATATCTTAACCATAAACTCACTGACTTGGAGCAACTTGAACATATAAATCCAACAATATATACAATTATAGATGTGTTTATGTTTAAAAATTCCACAAATCCAAACAGTGAGTTATGTGTATTATCTGTCAATAAGATTGTATTTTTTGGATTCAGTGTTCGAAAGGTTAATAATTGTGATAATTTCCGCAAACACTTTGCATAAAATTTTAGAGTAATAAGATATTTTATTTATGACCAAAATGTAGCGTAATAGTCGAAAAGCGCGCTATAAAATCCAATAAACACAAAACACAGAGTTCAAAGGAAAGGCTCTTTTCGGCAGATTCTTTTTCTATAGCTTTACACACTTGCAGATTACATGCATTTTTCCATAAAACAGAATATTAATAAAAGTGATGAGTTGTCATCATCAAAGCATATTCCTAAATGACTGCTGAAGCAAAATAAAATCTTCAGAACCCATTAGTGGTGAGAACAGGAGACCTAACTTCTACGTTGCCAAATATATTATAGAGACAGGATATAGAATTCATGTTTACACATCTTTTAAACCTTTCTATAAAACGTGTTTGTGGCATATACTAAAGTTGGTAGAAGCATTAACAATTAGAAAGTTTAAACCACCTTTGTGCGTTCAAAGTAACAATTCGTCATCACACTAAACCTAACTTAGTTGGACTTTCTTTTGATACTGTTATGTACTCGTCGCAAATAATTTATGGGGTCTGGAATTGATAGTGTTCTCTGAGCTCCTTGGTTTAATTGCGGAGCTTTCATCGTTTTTCTGGACGACATCTTCAGCGAAGTATTTAGGATAAAGTGAAATGATTTAAATTTCTTCATGAGTCTCCCGGTAACCATCTTTGGATATTTATTGACCGTTTTCTATTGATTGGGATTTTAAACTTTCTGATCACTTTATCCTAAATACTGCGCTGAAGATGTCGTCCAGAAAGACGATGAAAGCTCCGCAATTAAACCAAGGAGCTCAGAGAACACTATCAATTCCAAATCATCCACCTGAGTTACAAATCTTTTCTATTATTTCAATTTATGGGGTCGTTGCCGATATTATGGTGTTACCGAGTATAAATATACGCTAATGAGATATAACAAACGATAACGTACAGACTGGTACTGCTGAGTACTTAATTTGTCCTGATGCGAAGGTGGCGAATCAGAAGACCACCACGTTCACGATGATACGTGTATTTTCACACAAGAGTGTGAGTGAAAAGGTACGTAGTCTACGAAAGGTTTGAAAGAGTGAATTAACTGTACAATACAAGAGTTTATATGAAAAAATGTCTAGCACACATGAACCAATAAGATAGACAGTAGTTTTTCTTACCACCACTGGATTCTGATTGGTTGTAATATCATGTGAAAAAAAAGTTCATACATTGCTTATTTTAGTTAATGGACAGACAAAACATATTGTGAGTTATAATGCAATAACGATCAATATACATATAGTGAAATATATATCACTGTCAAAACGAAGCAGACATCATGTGATTACATATCAGATACCAACCAGGGTAGATGCACTATTACCTCTGTTATTTGGTTTAACGATTTCCACTGTTATTTTGACCTTCAATACATCCTTTTAACTTGACCTAAGAAGTCTATTTTCTCACCTCAAATCGAGAATCGGGAAGGCAGGCGAGAAACACATTCATCAACCTGAAACAACCAATCTGGAAATCTTCGTCACTCAGCCAGCATCAACAAGAAAATTCGGTCGGATTTTCAATACAAACAACGTCAAGTCAGTCAGTTCTTCTATACGGAACGGATCAGAAACTTGGCGGGCGGGCTGGTCACAAAGAATATTTCCAACGGGCTATTGCAGACCTTTATCAACAACTGACTGTCTTCGCTGGCTCTGTACTGAAGATCTGATAAGATGACCGGGACGGAAAGAATCACCACCAACAAGAAACAATGGGAACAAACAGACAAAACAAGAAGCAGTCGCCATCCGACAAATATGCAGGAGAAAGTGGATTGGGATGGATTGGACACTCGCTCGCTGAGGCCGCTGCTGGGTGACATCGCGCGCTCGTCAGGCCATTGGTCGAGTGGAACCAGGCCGAAAGGGAAGTACGCGGCGAGTGGGACGTCAGTGCAAGAGTGGGTGACATGGAGGAGATCGTGTGAAGAGAGAGGAGTTGAAAGAGTATGGACTAAGTTGGATGCAGGTGAAAATTACAGCAGAAGACAGAAGCAAATGGAGATGTGCAATTGAAGCCCTATGTTCCACTGGGAACCCGAGGGAACAATAATAATAATGTCACCCAATTGTTCATTCACACTTCACCACATTTTTTCTGACTGACTGTACAACCTATACACATTTGATTGACTAAGTTAACTATAATGGACTATCATCTCATCTTACATATGTACCCCAATACAATTCCTGATATTGTTATTTTCACTTGCCTTTATTGGCTATATATACGCTATTATTCCTGGATTTATAACTGTAGGGCCTGAAGAAGAAGTTATCGAAATTAAGTGTTCGCTCACAATCTTGTTTTGATTTCAATATGGGTTATTTTTCACTTTAATTTATATTAAGATTGTTTAATAATACCGCAGATTTTATTGCAAATAACTGTGTTTTTTTGCTGTTGTCGGGGAATTTTGTGACTGTGAATAACTCGTGGAAGTTCAGATTAGCTATACAGAAAAGTGCAAAGATTGGCTTTTTGAGTTCAGACCACAACATATTCGTTTTGTTGGTTATATTTATGCCACTGAGATATAACAAGATCATTACTCTGTATTCATTTGCGTTTGTATTTACTTTCACCAGATTATCAACAATAAGTAGAGTTCCTTTCAAAAGAAGTAGTAATTATTTGTAACATTTCCGAAGTATAAATCAAGACTAAAATTTCATTCCTCGTCTATGAATCGCGATTTTTGGGTAATATAAGAAAATGATATTCTTTCACTCAGTAATAGATTCTTATGGATACCTGTTTTTATTTTTAGGTATTAATGTAAGTGTAAGGTTAGACATAGTATACCTCTCTTTTCTTTCTGTCGGAAATTAGTCAGTGGTCCTCCTCAAACTGTCTTAAGCTTAATCCGTCTAAATGTCAGGTAGTCAATTTCACTTTCAGACGTAAATGTGACCTCCAACAACTAGTTAGCTCACATGGCCCCACTATCATTGACGGCACAGAGGTTGAAAATACATCTAATGTCAAGTACCTCGGGCTGAGTTTTTCCACCGATCTTTCCTGGTCCTCCTACATCTTGCTGGTTACTTGAAAGATGTTTTGCTTAACGTTCTACATTAGGAAATTTAGGCAGTCTGGCATAAAGCAGTCTTTACTTTCTCAGTTTGTCAATTCTTGTATTCTACCCATCCCCCATTACTGCTCCCCGTTAATCTTTCCTGGACTACTTAAGAAAGACTTTGCTTCACTGAGAAGGGCACTAAAAGCCGTTATTAGGACAAGTGGGATATTGTTAAACCAACTGGTTAGCACTATTGTGGATAGACATATAATGTCATGTAAGAAACTAGCGAATACAATATTGTCAGACCCCGAGCATTCTCTCTATACGCAGCTGTCTCCTTGCATTTCATCTGGTAGAACTAGAAGCAGCTATAGGAGGCTATATTATACTAGGACTACCACATACAAAATCTCCACAATACCATACCTGGCACAGCTGTTATGTGATGAGAATTCCGTTAGGTATGACACGATCAACTTACTGTGGGACTCTAACAGATAGTCCCATTAGTTTTTTTTGTTTTCCTTTCCTCGTTACTATTACACTGTTATTCTCATCTTCTGTCACACATCAACGTTATATTTCATATCCTGTGGTGCATTGTTTGAAATGTAAACGCTACGCTGTTGTTTTTTATTTTTATTAATCTTTTATTTTTTTTGGCGTTGGTTTTTATTTATTTATTTATTTTAAAAATCTTATAAAATTTATGAGGTAATTAGATGCAATATATTGTAATGCACGCTGAAAATTCCATACCTGTACCACAAATACCGTTTGGAATAAAGCTGTTAATATATTATATTATATTATCATTCTATAGTGTTAGGAATTCTTGAAGAAGATTCGGTGAGACGCAGAAACCAGGCGGCGTTAATGGTTCAGTGGTAGAAGGCTAGCCATCCATGTGAAACATCTGGGTCTGGTTGACGGTCGACGTACTTCTAAATCTCGCCTAGCCAGTATTAAGCCCTGAAAGGAAGCTAGCCACCTCATCCAATGAAAAAGCACCGCCTACAGTGAAACTTCAAACTTTAAGCCTAATGCTATACTCGGAAAGTATAGGAATGAAAAAAAAAGAAAGAAATTAAATTATGCATTTCCAAATATCATCCTACTTTCTTGGTATTAGATGGTTGTAGGCAATCGGCAGGAAGCCTTGGGCCTAGGTTTCACATGCTAGTTGGCACTCATCATCAGCAAGGCGTTTCTTCAAGGTTGCAGGTAGTGCCAACTAGCACGAAACCTAGGTCAAGAAAGGCTTCCTCTGGCTGATTGCCTCCAACCATCTAATACTAACAATTCACAGTGCACCGTAATAGCGAGCCACCTAGTAGCATGGTTGCCACATTGCAAGCTGTACTGATAGAATTTAGTCTGCAGTGAGGATAGGACTAGACACACATTACACTAGTTACTGACTAGTGTGTGCAATCAAAAAAGAAAATTATCCTGCTCTCAGTAGAGAAAATTGAATTGAATTTAATTCTACTGGTGATCTTTTAAAGTGATTTTAAGAATACAGCTTATTGAAATTTTTTCTGTCACAGTAATTTAATGAAATGAGTTTTTTTAAAAAGTAAGAAAAACAACTTTCTGTTTCCTAATCCACCTATCTTCTGCTTTACAGGTAGTCATTATTAGTTAGTATAAGTGCCCTAAGGCTAACCATTTATACTGATTTGTTAGTGTTGACTGTTGGCACAAGTTAACTTAAGATTGCAGATTTAGATATGATAGAGAAGATTTGTAGCTCAGGTGGATGATTTTGATGTGGTTTTGTTCTCTGAGCTGGATGGTTAGTTTGCGAAGCTTTCATCACCCTACTGGGTGACATCTTCAGCGCATACTTCAATTCGATGAAGTGAGCTTTTAGATTTCTCCACGAGTTTATTAATCATCTCTCCTGGTCGGTGACCTTGGACATGATTGGTTGTTTATGTGTGTTTTCACACCTTCTAGGTTACTTGTATTGGAAGTGATTGTTTCTTTGGCTTGAACTTTGACCCTTTGTGTGTGAAGTTTCTTCCTTATTGGTTGATAAATTTTGTCTATCTCTATGTGTGTATTGATTGATGATTCACTGGAATCCCAAGCAGGCTTCTAAAGATTCTCTAGCATTCTTGTTGTTTCCTCTGTCTAATATTTGAACGTTGATTGTTCCAGTCGAATTGATGTCCATGGTTGTCTGTGTGTAGTGATATGAGCGGGGGAGTGGATATCATGTCTTTTGACGGCTCGCTTATGTTCGTGGATACGAAGACGAAGGGGACGTCCACTTTGGTCAATTTTGTGTTTTTCGCAGTTGTTACAATTTATTTTGTAGATGATGTTGGTTTTGCCTTTTTTCGCTGTTGAGTCTTTTGGTTGACATAGAATTGAGTGAAGCGACTTTGTTGGTTTGTGTACGACGTCAATTGCTAAAGGTAGCCAAAGCAAAAGCCACCAAAGAAAGCACAAAGAAAATCGCCTTACCATATATAAAGGATATCTCAGAAATCACTACAAGACTCTTCAAACCTTTAGGAATTGACGTCGTACACAAACCAACAAAGTCGCTTCACTCAATTCTATGTCAACCAAAAGACTCAACAGCGAAAAAAGGCAAAACCAACATCATCTACAAAATAAATTGTAACAACTGCGAAAAACACAAAATTGACCAAAGTGGACGTCCCCTTCGTCTTCGTATCCACGAACATAAGCGAGCCGTCAAAAGACATGATATCCACTCCCCCGCTCATATCACTACACACAGACAACCATGGACATCAATTCGACTGGAACAATCAACGTTCAAATATTAGACAGAGGAAACAACAAGAATGCTAGAGAATCTTTAGAAGCCTGCTTGGGATTCCAGTGAATCATCAATCAATACACACATAGAGATAGACAAAATTTATCAACCAATAAGGAAGAAACTTCACACACAAAGGGTCAAAGTTCAAGCCAAAGAAACAATCACTTCCAATACAAGTAACCTAGAAGGTGTGAAAACACACATAAACAACCAATCATGTCCAAGGTCACCGACCAGGAGAGATGATTAATAAACTCGTGGAGAAATCTAAAAGCTCACTTCATCGAATTGAAGTATGCGCTGAAGATGTCACCCAGTAGGGTGATGAAAGCTTCGCAAACTAACCATCCAGCTCAGAGAACAAAACCACATTAAGATTGCAGATTTACTTTATTGATGAATGTTAGAAAGTACGAAACTTGAATACACAGCTTCCTACCCATTGCAATGGGAACACAATTCTTTAATAGCTCATTTTCGTTGTATACTATTCTTTGGAGCCATTTAAAACTGAATCTACATCTGGCTATAAACTCTCATTTCCTTATAACGTCATGTCACACTAACATCTCTGACAGCAGCGGTGAAGGTTCAAGATCGAAGTATTCGAGTGGGGTGGGGGGCAGTATATGAATTTTTTCAAGTCCGCTGAAACGCCATATTGACTGGTCAGTGTCAGTAAACAGTTCCGACACTGCCTGCCAGTTGCCTCCAACCATTTAATAATGGTTGCCACTTATAAATTTCAGAGACGTTTGTAAGATCGAGTTCTTCGTGTCGATGACAACAACAACTCTCAAAGTGGCTTGTTTACTAGCTGGAACATTTGAAGCCCATTCGCCCAAGAGTAGGTAGCTTTGTTTACTGAGTTAATTACTTCACTAATAACCGGGTTGCACTGCTACAAACATACGTTGTGAACTGTGTAGTGGAATAGTTGTTCGGAAAATCCCCCCACAAGGAACTAATTGTAGTACTGTTACTTATTTAGGTGTTTCGCCTAACTTTGTAATTACTTCCTTCTTTTCTTCTAGACTGTATATCGTTGTTCTGATAGTCACATATCATACTGTTGACTTGAACATTATTATTATTTGTCTGTGATCCTGTTTTATCTCTAATTTTAATGCGTCTGTTTGTGGTTGGGTGATGGTGTAGATAATGTGTCGCTTCTGAGATGTGATCCTGTTTGAATGAGTTAAGGTGATTCTGATATTGGAGTGTCTTCAGAAGTTGTATGTTGCGTATGTGTGTTGATTCTCGTTGATAGAGTTTGAACCCGGCTTTGTTAGAAAAATTCAGATTGATTTCCAGGCATTTCTTACAGTTGAATTTAGCGGTTAATCTATTTCGCTGCACAGCGTTTGCTTTGTATCCAAGAAATTGTTGGAGTAACTTCGCGTATTACTATGTCATGAATGTTGAACATTATCAGGGATTTTGTCGCATAAAACTGTCTTTCTTGCTATCTTCAGGTCAATTGGAGACTGTAAGCCACTTATAGAAGTTAACTTTACAGAAGACCGTAATGAATATTTCGCAGTGTTCATACCATAATACATGTTTTCCTGGTTATTGCATCCATTCATCTTATTTTTCTGATTGTGAAACATGGAGAAGACATTTCAGACATTATGGAAACCAGTTCAGAGAGATGGTGGGATATTATATACCGTTTGCGAAGTAAAAAATTATATTTGTAAGATCTCAGCGATATTGAAATGAGAAATTCCAACGTTTCGTTCGGAAATCTAGTCCGAACTTCTTCAGGGAAATTAATCGAAATTAACATAACAGGTTTATATATAAAAGGAACATCTTTAGTTTTTAAAAACTTTGTCCAATCATGATTCATAAAACAAATATTAACAAGTATAATAAACAAAATTGTACGAGTTGTGATCAAAATTTGACCTCAAACTTATATTGCCCTTTATATTGATCTACCTTTGTTAAACACTTTAAACACAGTGTGTATGTGTGTGTTCGAATAAACAGTTGTAAAACAATGTCTTAACGTCTCCATAAGTAGATATAGACAGATCTTTTAAACCTATCTATAAAACGTGTTTGGGGCGTATCCTAAAGTTTGTAGAAGCCCTAGGAATTAGAAAGTTCAAGCCACCTTTATGCGTCCAAAAACAGTTTGTCATCACATTAAACCTTCCTTGGTAAATTTTGTTTTGATACCATAGCAGATGTACTATTACCTCTGCTATTTGGTTTAGTGGTCTTCATTTTTATTTTTGACCTTGAATATGTCCTTTTAACTTGACCTAAGTCTATTTTTCTCACCTCTTACCTCTTTATTAATTTCATATATGTTCCTATGACAAGTCCGTGTGTGATCAGATTGTTCGAAATGTGTTGCGCAAATACATTACACGATTCAGACAAATTACGTCTTCTTATTGCTTTATCTAGATATAGACAGTCGGGAAATACATACACACTGTGTTTAAAGTGTTTAACAAAGGTAGATCAATATTAAGGTCAATATAAGTTTGAGGTCAAATTTTGATCACAACTCGTACAATTTTGTTTATTATTCTTGTTAATATTTGTTTTATGAATCATGATTGGACAAAGTTTTTTAAAAACAAGGGATGTTCCTTTTATATATAGACCTCTGTTATGTTGATTTCGATTAATTTCCCTGAAGAAGTTCGGACTATATTTCCGAACGAAACGTTGGAATTACTCACTTCAATATCGCTGAGATTTTACAAATATAATTTTTTACAAATGTTTACTTCTCACTCGGCGCCCAAATATTATAGAACTATTCTGTCAAATCTTGACTACAGTTCATTTGAATGTGCGAAGTAGTGTAGATTCATGGAAGCTATGCATTTTTGTCAGTTTGACCGAGAGTCGTTGGACTGCTTACAACGTGGGGTACCAAAACCTTCCCTCTCTCTATTGCATGTATTTTGTCTGGTTTAATTTGTTTCAATCGATCGGGATATGACCTCTACTGTGATTATCTTCCCTGATATGTATTTAAAATTTTTTACGAGCTTCTGATTCGCAAGTTCCTATTAAACTTGAAAAAGGTCCTTATTGTGTGTGGTTACATGTTCCAACACATGTGATACCTTTTTTTAGTTATATCGTTGGGTCTCAAAATGTACTTCTCAACGTCTTATAGCTGGTTTGATTGATAATGTGTTTTACTATAGTAATTTTGTTTTACTGAATCAAGGTCATTATGTCTGTGGGAACCTTTGGCGTGTAATTCTTGCAGACGGAGTTTTGATTCTATTTTGTTAGGAATATCTTACTTGATTCTGAAGTACTTCTTATGGTTGAATTTCGGTCACCTAATTTTCTTCCACAGTACTTGTTTTGCACTTGAAAATTATCCAACCTGCACAACGGCACTTTTAGGGCATTTTTGAGTTTTTGACATCATTCTTGTTGAATAGAACTACGTCGATCTTATGTAGAATAACAGTCTTTTGTTTTCTTTGGAGCTTTTTGTGACTATGTGCGTATCTCAAATAAGTTTCAGACAGCTGGACATGAGGATGCAGAGATCGATTTCCCGTGTGTTCAAACAAAAAAGCGATTCTGTGATATAAGAATAGAACTTGTGCATTGTGGTAGAGTATAATTACTTCTCTATCATATCTAGAGTATAATTCCATTATGGGTAAAATCTATTTTGATAAAATCTCACATTGTAATATAGTAGTACTTACTGATAATGCATTCTAATAGATATTTATGCTTTAATTCATCCCATCCGTCAAGTGTTAAGGCAGGCGTAGTTAAATGTCTAGCAAACCGAGCGATAGCACTAAGTAGTAAAAGAAAAGACCTAAACGATGAAATAACTACCCCATCAAATTCGTTAGGAAGATCAGAAAAGACCAAAAGCAAAATAAAAGTAATGGTGAAATTAATAATGATAACATAAATAAGAGAGAATATAAGTCATCCCCTGTTATACCATATAAGCAGAAGATATTTAAGAGCCTATGTAGGATTCCTAGTAAAGTAGGAATTAGGGTGGCATTTAAACCTACAAACTCACTCAGGTAGGAAAAGCTCTGTAGGTTAAAGGACCCTGTTGACCCAACTAGACAAAATAATATAATTTGCAAACTATCCTGCAATAACCGTGAGTGAAGTCGACTAAATAGATCAGAGTAGTAGGTCGGGGGTAGTCAGACTGTCAGAAAATAAGAATCTAGCTAAGGTTAGAATAGTTGACCCCGAGAAGATTAGTATTTTAGAAAAGAGCCCAACAATTGCACTGCATGCATTTACACAAAACCTCACAATAGATTGAAAGAGGGTTAAAATTCTAAGAAGTAATATAGATAAGTGGAGAGGCCGAGAGATTGATTATTGAATCCTTGTTCATCGAGTCTACACCCACCACGTGCGATAGGAATGACTCACCACTCATACTGGAAATATGGTAAATACTACTACCAATCAAGTGAAGCGATGAAAAATATCCATGGAATTATATGCACAAAGTTAGAAAGTTGTGTGAGTACTTTGATATGATTATGAGTGCTAATAAATTGTGTTCGAAATGTCATCATCAGTAAATATTAGTGGATAACACTGTGAGACTTTATCAAAATTAATTTTACCCATAATGAATAACGACTGAGCCTTGATCGTTGCAGATTGTCACCTAGTTTATCGTAAAATAAATCTGAATACTACTGACAATGAAATATGCGTGATGTAAGAGTTTACAAGGAATAAAATGATTAGATATCTTAAACATATATAGCTAGCTGATTAGTATATCTATGAGCATACCTAAATATAGTAGCATAGGGAAAAACATTGATGTAATAGTCAGGTTACAATCAGAACTAGAATACAAAAAGATTGAGCGAAGAAATATTTACTTTTCAATTAGATCCTCATCTCTGGCTCTACTCTAATATACGTAGCATTTTTATTATAATACAACAGTTTGCCAATCAAGTGGCGATAAGTTTGTTAACAATAATTAAACAGTGTCAACAATGTCAATGGGTTAATAATAATTAACGAAGAAAATCAATAAACACATTTAAAAGGTAGAAATGGATAGAATAAATTAATTTTACAAGGATGACACGTAAATTAAAGATGAAGTGGTCAAAATAAAACAAATAAAAATAAAATAAATAATTTAGACAATTATAATTTTTATAGGTTTAGGGGAGGGGGACGACGCAGTCCTGTTTATGCATTCTTGGGACGATCGCCACGGTAGGGAAAGTGGTTGTACAAATTTTTTCTGTACACATAGGCTTGAGTTCTTCAGGTGAATTCCGATTGCTTCAGCTGTCTGTAGAAGACGATAAATAATTTTAAATGCAGTATTCACATCAATCTTATGCTCAGTATCAACGAGGTGGGCTAAAATAGAACTACGAATAGATCTTATTTGTCCCTTACTTAACCACGTTCGATGATGTTCGGAAATACGACGAGGAACTTGCCTAATTGTACACCCAATGTAGCTGGCTCCGCAGCTTCAGTCAAACTGGTAGATACACATAGAGGAGGCAAATTTAGGTAGTTTATCCTTATTTATCAAACGTAGAGTAAGGGTGGTTGTGAGGAGACAACGTACCTCTGCTGCATAATAAGCTCTTTGAACTGCATTCTTCAGGCGCTGTGTTATCATTTCATTGATGTTGTCACCGAGGAACTGCAATTTTATGAACATTGGCTATTTTGCAAGTGTAGCCATACAGACTCTCTTTGGTGCTGAATTCATATTTTTCTCAATGAATTTATCTGGATAAATAGTTTTTCTAAGTAATTCTCTAATGATCTTAAGCTCCTCATTGAGGCAGTCGTCTGAAAAGATTAACCTGGCTTTATGAACCAGACACTTTACGTTTATATTTCAAAGGTACAAAACTCAAAAAGTGAGTGTACTAACCTGTTGTTGTATGTTTCTTATACACTCCCCTTCTTAGTGAGCCATCTTCTTTCCTTGCCATGAAAATGTCTAGGAATGAGACACTGTCATAACTTTCTTTCTCTATGGTAAAGTTTATTGCTGAATGTGCATCATTCTTATCTTTCATAACCACAAATGTATCATCCATATATCGACAGTAGAAATCCATGTCATTAATTACACCTTTTTCAGTGGTCCATTCTCTAATTTAGCGAGAAAAAAATCAGCTAGGATTGGGCCTAACAAGGAAGCCATAGCTACACCATCAATTTACCTGTAATATTCCTTATTGAATAAGAAATAAAGATTCATTGTACATCTTAAAATAAGTTCCTTTAAGGTGGATACAGAAATCCCGATATCTATGTTTCGTGTAGTAATCTCGTGAACTAGAATAGCCAATCAATCAATCAGTCAATCAATAAATCAAACAAAAATCACAAGAAATGTAATACCCTTTTTTTTACATCGCCCACCCACTAGTTTATGTCTTGTATGTCAATGTGAATTAAAACAGAATGTAGCCATATTCAATGTTCAATGATGAATTATTAAATTGAATTAGAATGAAGAAAAATGAGATATTCACATATATATGTGTGCGTACATTTTTAGAGGAAAGAAAAAATTGCTTACATCAGAGGATAAGTGTATATCATTTTCTTCTTATCTGAGAAGGGAGAAAATCAGGAAATTGAATTACTCAACAATTGTTGAAAATTATGTAAAACAAGATTTTTGTAGGCAAAAGAAACGATTTGAGTTTTTTAATTCAATATGAAATTTTGAACACAAAAAAAAACATCTGAGGAGATGTTTAATACATACGGCTAGCTCTTCTCATATGACTTTCTTGTTTAGTAAATAAAAAGAAATAACGGAATAAGTATGTCATTTCTAATATATGTGCAAAACTTGGGCACTGTGTTAGTAAGTAATTCCATATTAGTTTGAAGGCGATTCTCAACGAAACGTGTTCAACGGTTCTAGGAAGAGAGAAGAGACAAGACAAGGAATGGCTCTCAACGGACACTTGGAAATTAATAGAAGAGAGGAGAATGGTGAAAGAGAAAATGATTCAATGCAGGGACGGACAGGAGAAGGAGACGCTGAGCTCAACTTACAAAGCACTGGACAAAGAAGTGAAGAAGAGTGCTAGGAAGGACAAAAAACGATTCTACGACAACCTGGCCACTGAAGCTGAGAAGGCAGCAGGCAAAAGGGACCTGAGGAAATTATATCAGATAACCAAATCTCTATCCGAGAAGGGATCAACACAAGCGAAACCCATAAAAGACAGCCAAGGGAAGCCCATTACCAAGGAAGAAAAACAGATTAAACAATGGGCGGATCACTTCAAAGGACTCTTGAACCGACCATCACCTGCAACCCGTCCAGAAATACCAACAACAGCGCGCACACAAAACTGCAAGTTGACATCAATCCTCCAACGAGAGCTGAAGTCTTTAACGCAATCAAGCTTCTGAAAGCTGGAAAAGCAGCTCGATCAGATAGAATACCCCTGAAGCACTGAAAGTGGACTCAGAGACGACAGCAAATATGCTGACTCCATAATTGCTAAAGGTCTGGAAGGAGGGAAAGGAGCCTACCGACTGGAGGAAAGGTTACCCCGTGGAACTACCAAAGAAGGGCGACTTAGGACTCTGCAAGAACTGGCGAGAAATCATGCTCCTGTCGACGCTAAGTAAAATCCTGAGTCGCATCATCCTGGAGAGATTAAAGGACGCACTGGATACAGAACTTCAACCAGAACAAGCTGGATTCAGGTAAGGCAAGTCATGTTCTGACCAAATTGCAACTCTACGCATCATCATCACAGAACAAAGCACGAAATGGCAATCAAACCTCTACATCAACTTCGTAGAATTTGAGAAAGCCTTCGACAGACAGCGTTGACCGTGAAGTAATTTGTAAACTACTCCATTACTACGGCGTACAGTGCACCAAATATTCATCGACCAAATATTCAACAGCTGTAAGCCAACGGAGCATGTCAAGTGATCCACAACGGAAAACTCAGCGAGGCGTTTGGAGTAAACACAGGAGTCAGACAAGGGTGCTTATTATCACCCACGATGATATTCCTAATTGTGATGGACTGGATTATGCATCAGACAGTGAGTGGGAAACGAGAAGACATGGTTATCCTGGATCGACGCGAAGAACCTAGAAGACCTGGATTTTGAGCGTGGATGATATATGCTTGATGTCACACAAAATCGAAGACTTACAAGCGAAAACCGACCGACAAACTGGTCGAAAAAGCACACAGTGAAGACAGGACTCTAGATGGACATAGACAAGAGGGAGGTTATGAAAATAACCAACCAACCAACAACAATAGCAGCAGCAACGTCCAGCGTCAATCACCATCAACGGGAGGGATTTGAAAGAGGTTACTTCATTCATTCACTTATCCAGCTAGGAAGCATTGTCTCAACTACAGACAGTCGGAACGGACGAGGATGTCAAATCGAGCGAGAATCGGGAAGGCAGGCGAGAAACACATTCATCAACCTGAAACAACCAATCTGGAAATCTTCGTCAATCAGCCAGCATCAACAACAAAATTCGGTCGGATTTTCAATACAAACAACGTCAAGTCGGTCAGTTCTTCTATACGGAACGGATCAGAAACTTGGCGGGCGGGCTGGTCACAAAGAATATTTCCAACAGGCTATTGCAGACCTTTATCAACAAGTAACTGTCTTCGCTGGCTCTGTACTGAAGATCTGATAAGATGACCGGGACGGAAAGAATCACCATCAACAAGAAACAATGGGAACAAACAGACAAAACAAGAAGCAATCACCATCCGACAAATATGCAGGAGAAAGTGGATTGAGATGGATTGGACACTCGCTCGCTGAGACCGCCGCTGGGTGACATCGCGCGCTCGTCAGGCCATTGGTCGAGTGGAACCAGGCCGAAAGGGAAGTACGCGGCGAGTGGGACGTCAGTGCAAGAGTGGGTGACATGGAGGAGATCGTGTGAAGAGAGAGGAGTTGAAAGAGTATGGACTAAGATGGATGCAGGTGAAAAGTACAGTAGAGCAGAAGACAGAAGCAAATGGAGATGTGCATTTGAAGCCCTATGTTCCACTAGGAACCCGAGGAAGCAATAATAATAAATAAAATTAGTTTGAATATTAGAAATATCACACAGTGAAACAGTATTATTTACTGGATGACGAGGTTTCGAACACTTTTTACTAGTGTTCATAATCATGTCAATCATAATCACATGAATTGGATACTTGAGTTTTATAATTTTCTTTGTTCTCTCCTATTTGTCGTAGGGGTAGTAGAATTTTCCAGATATCAGGGACAGGTGGTGAATCATTCCTATGACATGTATTTGCAGTTGATTCGATAAACAAAGCTTCCGTTATCAATCTATCCCTCCACCCAGCTGTTACATTAGATTTTAAAACTGTCATCTTATCCCATCCATTCTATTGTATGGTTGTGTGTAATCGATTGCATAAAGGGAATGCTTATGCTGAACTCTTCTCTAGACTTTTTATCTTATCATTCGGGCCGGCTAATCTAGATTTTTCTGCTAGGTTTTTATGTTCAGCTAGTCTGACTGCCCGTGTTCTACTAGTTTGACCTATGTATTTGACCTGACAATCATTGCAGGCAGGGTATTAGATAAACTAAGTTGTTTCGTCTTAAAGGCTTCTCAGGATCCTCTAATTCTTCCTGGATATTTGTTGCACAATTGGTTTCTGCTGAGTTGGCTCATTCTCAGAGATCCCTTCTTGTTGCTGATCTTTTCCGGTCTGTAGTAGCTGTGTAGAGAGACGCCAAGTTTGTGATCCATATAGTAAGTAGCACTGACTTCACATTGGAGTTGAAAATCCGGATCTTATTTTCCATGCTAAGTGATGTCAATCTCCACACAGACTTGTGAGCAATGAAAACTCGTCTTGTTTTCCTGATCCCCGCCTGTTAAAGGCCTTTTCAAAGTCGATGAATTTGAGTGGGGTAAAAATCTGTCTGCCATTTCAAGATCGTGTGGCGAATTGATCAATCCATGATCTATTTTTCCTGAATCCAGTCTGTTCTGGCCGAAGTTTCTCATCCAGGGTGTGTTTGATTTTCTCCAGGAGGATGCAGGTTAGTATTTTGCTTGGAACGAATAGGAGCATAGTGCAGCGCAAACTCCACAAGAACAATGTATTTACAATATTGGTATTTGTCTGAGTATTTCAAATAATTTTGTAACTACTACCATTTTTCTCTGATCTGTGTATCGTCATTCTAGCATTCGCACACCTTATTTTAACTCTATCTATATTATATGTCTTTGTTTTTGGCTGATTTCCAGTTTTAATGCTTCTCATCGCTGTTATATTGTAACAACAGAAGACAAGGGCCAGGCAACAGATCGTTTTATTATGAAAATCAACACGTATTTATATATATTTCACATACATTATTACAGCTTATGCAAGTAGACAAGCGCAGTCATCTGATTGGTTGTTTATCAGAAGGTAGGCAGACAAACGCAGGCTTCGGATTGGTTGTTTAGGGATTCCTCGACAAATAGAGTTCTCTATCTGCGAATTATATTTTGCCACGTTAACTTTGCTGTGATTGGTTGTTAAATCAGCCTTGTACATATTTTCTCACGGCCTGCTGTCACCACAATATGATAGTGCACTGTTGATAACTATGTGGGGTTTTATCGTAACAATTTTATTTGAATGAATTTGAGCTTATGCTATAGAGTGACTGTCTGCAGCAAACGTATATGGTTGTGTTTGATTCTAACAGACAGGGTCTTGATTCCACCTAGATGAGACAGAACACTACACTTGATTCTCAGATGGTTTACGGTTATGTTTGGCTAAATAATTTTGTTACACAATACATTTTTTCTGCCTGAGAAACTTTTATACTGTATAGTTGACACTAATAATCATTGTTGAGGTAGTTTTGTATTTCTAGTGTATGATTACTGTTCAATAGTACCACAGATTTTGCCACTTTAAATCAGGTTTTTGATATTATTGGATTGTGAATTTTTACTGTGAGTTACTTGTGGAAATTTGACCAATCTATACAAAAAGATGCATCAGTTCGTTTCCTGCATTCCTTCCAAAATACTTGGATTCTGGTGATGATACATAAATTACTTAATAAATTATCTAATATGGAATTATATTCTATCAGTTTTTCAAGTATTGGTTTTTGTAGGGTTTTGTTTGATTGGTTGGTGGATCTCATCAGCAATTGACATCATTTAGAGAACCATTGGAAAACCTGCAGAAGGTAGTGACAAACAGATGTTTCCTCAGTCCAAGTTTGAGACTTTTCAGCAGTACGCACCCACCGCCATGGTTTTAACCAACGACCTTCCAGTTACAATGTCAGGGAGCTCGTAGAGCATTAAACCACTGAGAACCGATCAAATGGTAATTGTATGAGTTCTACCTTCTACCAATTCATGACATAGCACAACCACTAAGCAATGTCTACTTCGATGAGTTACTACTTCACTCTCAACCTGCTGCACCCTGCTGGTCACGGCTTCCTACTAAAACTGCAGGTTAACTAGCTGAATAGCGCCAGTGGCCAGTGGACATCAGATGAATTTTCAAGTATTGGTTTTTCAGGGTCTGTCAGTGTCCAAATTCTACACTTACACTAAAACCCAAAAAAGCAACCACCGTTCCTTCAAAAAATCGTATTCCGAAGGGTTTGCAGTCTAAATTTGTCTACAAAATAAAATGCTTAGACTGGAATTCAGTGTATGTATAGGGCAAACCTCACCAGTACCTATATTCGGATGAAATACACTCTGTGGAGCCTCCAGGAAATCAAAAAAGAAAAGAAGGCCAGAAATCATCAGCCATGGGTCTTCACTCTCTAGAATCAGACTACAAAATTGCTTTTGATAATACTGGAATTATCCAGGAAATTTACAAATCCACAAAGGATGTTTCATATCAGAAGCGATTCACACTAAATGGAATCCAAATTATCTGAATAGAAATGATGAATTAAGACAGAATTTCACCTGGTTCCAACACACACACTCCCTACGAGGTGACAAAACCAACACAGATGTACTGCATAATCAAACTATCTTAGTAATTCATATATTTACCAAATCCAGTTGTCAACGTAAAAATCATGTTGGTTTCACATAGCAGAACTATGCAGAGTTATCAAACAGAGCATAGAATGGCAGGGAAATCTCTGAGTTAACTTCGTCAACTTTGAAAATCCCTTCTACAGAAATGACTGTTAAGTAATTTGAAAACTGTTTCAACAATGTGGACTGCGGTGTCGCATAGATTTATAAATCTCATTTAACAGCCCTGCGATGATCCCATGAGTCAGCTGATCATTGACTCAAGACTAATTAAAGTGAAACAGGGGAGAAAAAGATTAAGGCAGGACTGTTTTCTACGATCAATGATCCTATTCATAATGGTGCACTTCACAGTAGAGTGTTTACTGTTGCATCAGCTATTAGTGACTGTATTCGAATAAAGGTCATGATCATGGGTATCGGAATTAAAAGCCATGTGTATTTGCCTGGGAGAAAAAATATATATCATTTGTTAACGTTTCCATAGGAAGAAATTTGATCAGGAAAGATAGATTAAGCATGATATGTAAATGATACGTATTCATTTTATTAACTAACTGGAACTTTATGCATCCTCTAACATCACGCCAATTCAAACTTTTGGGATTCATCCACATATGTAGGGCCTCTTCAGTGAACCTTTCTTCATGTGAACCAGAGCCTTTCTGTAGAACCTCGGTCTAATCAAAATCAATAATTTTGTCCCATTTCTATCAAGTGTAGTATAATTGCTGATCTGTTTTCTAAGTTTTTCAAATTTGCAGGAGTCTTTGAAATTATCTATTGACATTGTTCATGCTCTGGTACTCTTACATTTGCATGTTTGGAAGTTGTTCCTACATATACGCCATTAAAGTACTCACAATTAATCATGTACACGCAATTCTGTTGGTTGTTCTCTTCTATTTTATTTTTGACCTCCACTGTTGCTGAGAATAAGGTGTTCGTTACACGAAAGTACACTATTATTTCATGATTATTAAGGATTCGCTTTATTTCATCCGATTGAGATAAGGAATCACCACAGGAACATCCCAAATCTTAGCCAGAGGTTTTGATGCATATTTACCTTCATTTTTCAAGGAGGTTTTTGGGCAATTATGTCTTTCGAGAGTAGACTGAACCAGTTTTAATTTCCTGTTGATCTCTTCTTCCTAAGTAACTGGAGACATTGTGGCGAGTGCTACTGATTAGATTTATCAGTAGTATGTAAACAGACGTTCATCAACATAGAAACAGCGAATAGCAGGAAGATGTAGCTGCTTCCAGAGAAGTCAAATAATGCAGCATTGTAGAAATAATCGGGAGACTTGAAAAAAAAACACAAAGAAATACCACATGAAGTCTAAACGTACCAAAACACGAAGATCTGTGCAAATGGTGCACTAAAGATAAGGTATAAATAGTTTTGCTACATAGAGATAAAGTGTTGTGCAATATTATTTACTGGTGATGTTTTGAGCACAGTTTACTGCTCACAATCGAATCAAGGTTTATAACATTTTGAGACTTTATCAAATATATTTATTCTAGGGTGGAATTAGTCATACTTACTTTGGTGGTAAAGGGATGCGCAAAATGGTAATCCAGGTTGAGTCTGACACACAGTCTATGGCTTTTCTGAACTGTTTGATCGAAGGGTGACCAGATGGTAAATTAAAATTCGGTGTCCTTTCAAAGCCTAAACCTTTAGACAGATACATTTGACTTGGTGATAAAGATACCAAACTGATAGCAAATACCAACCACTATAAACAACAGAAATCTAAAGGAAGTCGTCACTATAACCTAATTAACTTAGATGGCTGAGTTTCAACCACAGGTGAAACAGATGAGTCAAGACCAGATAGGGAGGGTAGAACAGGCGTTTATTGCTCTGAAATCAGTGTGTGCATATGAAGCGCTTAGAATTAGAAACACTAGTGTCAAGTCATTACTTCTGCATATTTTAGAGACTTCGCATGTGTATCAACTATAGCAATTTCACCAGACTGCCTTCTATCTATGGTGAAGATTTGATGAGCGGCCGGAAATGATAAGATACAATCAGTTCTGGTAAAAGATCAACCAAGAACCTATTGTATATCAAAAAGACAGAGGGAAATGGAGATAGATTGGATATACACTGAGTAGTTTGAGTTACAACAAATGCTCAGATGGTCATCGAGTGAAAGTCGAATTTGGAAGTGACGAGATCGGCATGAGTTGGAAGGCGGTATAGAGGACATGATGTGAAGATAACGTTGAGTATTTCTGGTAGCTTTTAGTCTAGCTAAAATTGAAAATGAAACGATGGTGTGCTTCTGAAGGTTGATGTTCCACTTGAAACACAAGGAACGAACAACAATAATAATAATGATGATTTTAATCAACATGTCAGCTGAAATGAACATCATAGTCAGTTTGCGTATAGTGGATCCATCCAGATATGGCATCCATCTTTTTGGTGAGTTTCTGTGTTCTTTGAAATCTCAGAGTATACAGAACATAGGTGAGACTTAAAATTTGTCCGGTTTAGTTTATTTGGGTGGAACTCAACGAATAATTTTACATAAAGATAATCGGATTTATTTAGCCAAGCATCATTGTAAACTAACTATGGTTGTTGTATTCCAGTTTCTGCGGGAACACCAGAAGGCATTCAGGGCATATGACTAGCGAGTCGTAAAAGGGACGAAATGTACGTTTAGGATTCTACTACTGACCAACATCATCCAAATAACATCATAGCAACTTTCATACATCATTGAAGTATCTGTAGTATTAAAAGACGACATAAGAACTGAAGTGGAGGATTTCAGTCAAATTTCCCAGTGGAAAATTCAAATTACCCTTCAAATGCATATTGAAAAAATTGCTTTTATTCTGCATCAGGATGTAATTCCCTAATTCTGATACAAAAGATTGTTAGAGAAATGTTTAGAAAACCTTTATTTCTTCGTATGTGCTTGTTTACACAAATGCTGTAGAATTTATTTGATGACCTTTTTAATTTTCATAAGGAGACAGTTAGTCATACTCTCAAGCAGGGATAGGACTCAATGCCTCGCAGTGTGATAGCTGCTCGAACACTTACGTCTCCCGGACAAAAAATTATGTCGTCTATAAACGATTTAGTATCCTCATGCTCATACCAAAAATTAGATATCGTGTCGACCCCTACACCCCGAAATCCAGGGCATAGTTGATGGTCATCCCTCTGGCATAACACCAGACCTAATGGGCCTAGCCGAACACATGATCCAGTCCAGACGCCAAAAGGAATACGTAAGCTTGTCCAGCCACATGTTGGATACGGAATGTACCATTGCAAATTTGGACGGGATTCAGACTTAGAGGCGTTCATTCCTAATTCCTCAGATGGTAGCTTCGCACCATTGGCCTTTCAACCAGACACATATACCAATTGTCTGAACATGCGGTTCCTCTCGTACTAAACAGGATTACCATAGCAAATGCCAAATTGTACTTCGCTGATTACTGTACTCATTGATAGGGTAAAACTAACCTGTCTCACAACGGTCTAAACCCAGTTCACGTTCCCTATTGGTGGGTGAACAATCCAATTCTGCTTCACAATGATAGGAAGAGCATTGATATTGAATTACATAACTCTAAGCTTTTATTCAGCCTAGTGATTCGAATTTCTTCATTCGAAACATTGAAAATTGAATATCTGTTCAGAGATTCACACATACAAACTTTTATGCAGTCAGTCAAAGATTCATAATAACCCGGTGCATTGATTACCTAATCACGTGTACAGTGTTTATTATTCAACTGGGAATATTGGTGTATTGGTGTAATGATTCCAGGGATAATTTACTACATATAACCATCAACGTAAGTAGACAATCTATGCTTTTTTAATTTGTTGGGAGCTAGTGATATAGTTATATGTATATATGGGGAGGGAGATTAGGAGAGAGGAAGGAACACCATTTACATCATATCTAAATTTATATCGACAGAAATGAAAGATTCTTCGTAATGATATAAAATATATGAAGTATGCCAAAAACTAGCAGAAATAACGAATACAATCCTCGTAGGCTTATATTTATTATATATAATTCTATAATGACATATCATGGAGAGAGAGAGAGTCAAGAGAATTGAATTGGAAAGAAAGTAGAACATATATACACATATATATATGTATATGTGCGTAAATTATAGTTTATATGAGTAGATACTTCAAGTCATCTGCCCAATAGTTTTCAGTTTCATTTCAGTCAAATTCACAATTCATACGTGGATATGAATATTATTATATGCCTAAATTAGTACAAGAAACTCAAAAGATTCAATTTCCTTCATTCATCTGTAGTGTCAAGAAGACTTATCAAGTTAGGTTCAATTGTTCCCTATTTGATAAGAATACCTTCAGTTTATTTGCCGTAGAAACGGGACATGGTGTTATCAGAATGATGATAAAACCAACAATAAATAATTTTCAAAAGAATGGATACTGAACAAAGAGTACTATTTGCGATAACCCCTTCATCATCAGGCTCTACATTTATACATACATTGTAGTCAATGAATGAATGAATTAGTGTTATGAACAACATTAATGTTGCTGTTTAAATAACATCAAATCAATAATCACATTGATAGATTACAGCCAAATAGCATCAACATAAAATAAGCTGAATGTCAGAAGAATTAGGAGAGATAATATTACAAATTCATGAGTTTACAGTTCCTACTGAAAACCAGCCAGGGCAATAGTAGGGGCTGGACTAGCTTCTTTTGAACACAGAGCGCTGGTTGTTTCAGGCGAATTGCAATAGCCTGTGCTCTTAGGAGCCTGCAGTGCTTTGATGTTTTTGTCAATTTATTTGGCACCCGGTAGATGATGATAGAGAAGGATTCTTCAGTGCTGGCTGGCTTTGTGGCCGGTTTGCACCAGATGGTCCAATATCGAGCTGTTAATAGTTTTCACTACACCTTTACTTAGCCATGCTGGGAGATGTTGTCGAGCACGAAAATTCAAGTTCCTAGAGCAACGGTCAATGTAGCTGGCTCCGAAAGCGCAGTTGAATTCATAGATGCAGTTTGAAGTGGCTAGTCTAGGTACTTCATCTTTCAGTCGAGGAATCACCATCGCTCGTGTAGAGAATAAGACGTGTAGTTCACCAGCACTAAAAGTTCTTTGAACTGAATTTCTCAATTTCTTCGCAATTATCTCGCTTGGAATATCGTCCATGAATTGTAATCGCATATAGAGAGGCTACTTTTTTACAGATAGGGAGTAGTCCTTTTCCGCTTTCTTTGTCATGTGTTCCCTGATAAATTTTTCGTGATAGCCATTTTCGATCAAAGTATCATATACAATTCTTTATTCATCTTCAAATACTTCTTCTGAGCATATAGCTCTAACTCTGTGGCTGAGGGTCTTCACTAAATTTCTTTCATACTTGATGGGAACGAAGCTGTGAAAATGTGTATATTGTCCTGTCCAACTTCTTTTTCTATGCAAATTTCTTTTTATGCTATCATCTGGTTTTCTTGTAAGTAGGACATCCAGGAAAGCAATTCTCTCTAGGTATTCCTCTTCGCATGTGAATTTCATAGCCGAATGTACTTCATTGAATTCAGTAATTATTGTACTTCTATCAGAACCATTATCACAAAGAATAAAGGTATCATCCGTATATCGGCAATAAAATGAGAGCTTACTGATAAGGTTGTTCAGAGGTCTATTTTCTAGCTTACTTAGAAAGAAATCAGCCAGAATGGGACCCAATTGGGAGCCCATCGCCACCCCATCCACTTGTCTGTAAAGCATGCCGTTAAATTTGAAATTTACCTTGATGGTACATCTTAATATCAATTCATTTAGGATAGTGTAAATTATCGGTTCTACTTCCATACAAAGAAGGAACTTCGAGAACCTTAGGAAGAATTCTTAACAGTTTAGGGAATAATGGTGGCATTCACACTTCTCACTAACACACTTTGTCAGTTAAAGGGACCTGTGGAGCCTTTAAAACAAAACAGTTCAGTTTATCTAATATCCTTCTGGAATGATTGTCAGGTCAAATACATAGGTCGAAGTAATAGAACAGGTGGAGGCAGACTAGCCGAGCATAAAAATCTAGCAATATCTAGATTATAAGTTTCCAGACCGTGGGTGTTATGAACTTTCTGGAATAATTTGAGCGCCGCGTCAGATTGATTCATTATAAGTTATTTAAATTTAGATTAGTTGACTTGAATAAAATAAGAAATTTGGAGAATAGCTAGACTATAGCATCACATTCAATTACACACAATAATGAAACAGGATGGAATAAGAAAGCATTTCTGAAAATCTAATATAATAGGGTGAATCGAGAAATGGATAACTGAAGCTGTATTTATCAAAATCAGTTGAAAAAATGTGCGACAGAAAGGACTTAATACCTGTCCACTCGGACAACTACTCTCCTTAGGATAAATGGGAAGGAACAAAGGAAACTATAAAAGTCAAGTTTCGAAATTCTGTGGTAACTTTGATTGGATGCTAATAACCAGTGTGATTTGTCTAGTCCTTTCATTGATTCAGACTGAATTCTGTCAGTCAGTCAAGTTTGCAATGTTGCCAACATTCTAGGTAGCTGAGCATCACGGTGCACATTGATTTGATGATATTAAGTAGTTGGAGGCAATCGGCAGGAAGCATTGCACCTAGGTTTTGTGCTAGTTGGCACTCACCAGTCAGCATGGCGTATCTGCGTCACTGAAGTAACACATGTCCTTCCTCATATTCGAACCCGTATCACTCAGTGAGTGCTGCAGTCAGAGACGCTAGCCCTGAGCTATTCGAGCTCGCGATCGGCCTTCTGTAAGACTGTGTTGGATATTTTGATTGGACACTAGTCAGTAACTAGTGTAATGTGTCTAGACCTTTGTTTGATGTAGACTGAATTCTATCAGTTGATATGATTATGAACAGAAAGTGTGCACGAATACAAACGTCAGTGGCACAGTGGTTAGGACGCTCTTCGATCATACACATGGTCCTAGGTTTGATCCCTGGCCGACGCACACCTGATATCTATGGTCGGCCTGCAAAATTTGGACTACCGATATCACATACTGACAATTCCATACTCGTACCAGATATGCGGTGTGGAGTCAGGCTATATAAAAAAATAATAATACTGTTACGATGTGTGATATATCTAAATACTACCACAGTGTCGAAGTTTTATACATATGTAATAATCTAGTTTATACCTTAGTCATTGATAAAAGTGTAGCTTCATTATTGTTGTAGACAATCAATAAAGGGTTCTGATGAATATAAGCAAATCAGAATATAGAGTATACCCCTGGCTGACTGGATTCACTAGTCTAGTATTTCGATTTGGTCAATAAAGCTAGGAAAATAGGACTATTAACTGATTTGATTACTTTCTAACTCTTTCTATATTTAGCAACAGTCGTCATGAGCGTAGACATTTAATAGAGGGTTGGGGTAGAAAATAATGCAATTAAGAATTAGACAAACAAAGAAGAAAGAGGTAAGACAAAATTACGTATTTGGTGTTAAGATAGATCAGGACCATTGTAGATTTAGTGACTGAACAAACTTCTTTTGTATGCAGAGTTCAGGATTCAATTGCATTATTTTCTACCCCCACCCTCTATTAAATCTCTACGCTTATGACGACTGTTGCTAAGTCGATTTTCGTTTATTTTTAAGTGAATTCTACTCAGCTTATTAACTTAACTCTCATTCATTTTCAAGTGAATTCTACTCAGATTATTAACTTGACTCTCATTCATTTTTCATTGAACTCTTTCTATATTTGAAAGCTGTGCACTGCACAACTGACAGACCTGATACCACATGCTGTGTCATGCACATCATACACAATGATCCTATTGCTTTTATGCACTTGGTTACTTTGATACATTTTCATAAAGTAGAAAAGACTGAATTTTCAGTATTAAATGATGCCATTCTATTTCACTGGTTCTCATTATTATTATTATTATTATTATTATTATTATTATTATTATTATTATTATATCCTTTAATTCCTAGAGGAACATACGGCTTCAGCTGCGCCTCTCGACTGCCTTCGATTTTCTGCCAAATTTTTCACCCTGCTCCAAGTCAGCCCAAATGCTTTCATCTCCTCTTCACATGACCTCCTCCAAGTCACCCTTGCACTGACGACCAACTCGCCGCTTACCTTTCGGCCTGGTTCCACTCGAACAATAGCTTGTCTAGTGATGTCACTCGATGGTTTGTTTTCTCAGTACAGCCAATCCATCTCCATTTCTTCCTGCCTATTTGCCTCACAATCGGTTCCTGGTTGGTTCGCTCATTGCCAGAGATCCTTGTTGCTGATCTTTTCTGGCCATCTGATCTTGAGTATTGAGTATTGGTTCTCATTAAACAATCTTAATTGAATAAGTACCCTGATAATGTAACTTCCAACTGCATTTTTATGTTTCTGTGGAATCTGGGGAGCAAGTACATTATAAGGATAGAAAGAAAGGCTTCTAACAGGTATTCTTAGCATATTCCAAGGAACTTATGTCTAAAAGGAAACAGAAATTCGCACAGTGCACTTACCAGACACGTGAGTATGGGTCATTTCGTTGAGACTTCCAAATCCTTCGAAATATTCAGCACACAATAGACAGTAAATTTACTAAGATTTCCTAGAACCGTTGCAATCAAAAGTTTCAAACCAAACTTATGCAAGCAGAAAGAGAGTGTGATCAGTCTCTCACTGCTTTTGTAACTGCATTTTGATTACGCTGATTAGCCATCCATATTGGTGATTTCAACTCACTGAGAAAGTTTTCCATCTTATGGGCTATAAATTGATTCAGTTGTGTATCGAATTATAAGCTCATAACACTGTTTATTAGATTTTTATGCTTTTTGTCTACTTTACCCCCTTCCTTTTCTAATTTGAAAGGCATATAAGTGGATGGTAACGTAAACTAAAAGTTGTAATGCTTAGATTTTGAATACTTTATTTCTTATAACATATCCTCTACTATCAGACAAACATTGAATTATGTTATTGTCAGTTTTATAGGGATTGTACTTCAGGCAGTCTGCAGTAGCTAATGAGAACCTGTGAAATAGAATGATATCGCTTTAATTGAATTTTTAGATTTTCCCGTCGATTGATTGAACCAAAGTGCTCGGTCTCAGGTTGATATGTCGGCTTTTTGTGCAGATGCTTCGACGATGTCTGGGCATTTAATTAGAATTTATTTTGTGGATGGTGACTAGCAGTGGAATCCAGGATGCACATTTCGTCCTATTTGGGACTCGTCACCTGGACGCACCTGCATTTCCGAGTGAGTGATGATGTTCCCACCAAGGCTCGAACCCAACGCTGATGGTTTCAAACGCGAAAGCGCTATCCTCTTGACCACTTGGGCCATGAGAGCCACCTCTTGTGCAACTATGGGCACCGGGTTCAAGCCTCGGCAGGAACATCATCACTCACTCGAAATGCAGGCCCATCCACTGACGGGTTCCAACTAGGACGAAATGAGCGTTGTCCTGGATTCCACTGCTAGTCACCATCCACAAATTAGAAATATGGTCTTTCTTGCTTTATTAAAGGCTTTTAGTTAGCAGCAGAAAACTACGAGGGAATTTTACTTAGAATTGTGTAATTTTCAAGCATTTTTTCGTTTAAATGTTAAGTGACTCATGAAGTAGCATTTTTAATATAAAAAAATCATACGAATTTTCACTAAACTAAAAAACCACCGAATAATATCACGCACAATGCAGGCCATCGCTTGAGTGGAATCTGAATGGGAAGCGACGAGTGGGTCGTCAGTGCGAGGGTGACATGGAAGAGATGGTGTGGCAAGGAGGAGATGACGGATCATATTAATCGTGGGGTTAGCTGAGGAGGACAGAAGAGAAGTGAAGAAAGTAGAGATGTGTTATTGAAGCCCCGTGTTCCACTTTAAACCCAAGGGAATAATAGTAATTATATTTAAAATTCGAAGTGTTGAGCTATTAAAGAGTGAATTGACTTGGAGGTAGGTGTAACTGTGAACTGTTGTTAACTAGTGAATTGTTGGAAACATGTCTAGCAGAAAAATTCTTCTTTCTTAATCTACATTCTTCAGGATAGTCATTCTATACTCCATCGGACAGCTAAGGTGTGATCTTCATTCAGGTTACAAAACGGTTACTTTATCATTCAAACTGTGAGGAGGAATACCGAGAATCATGAATTCTAACTTCTATCGATTTGTGTGGAATCGCACACTGCCCTGATCCGATCCCGTAAATGAGTATGTATCTTCACACATGATATGTTGTACACAACGGATCCTAAGTTTTTATAATTAGGTCTTCATGAAGTTCACTACGTAGTCAGTTCATGAATTTAGTTAATGAAGTAATTTTCAAGTTATGGATATGTAGGGATTTAATGTAGAAGGAGCAGTTGGACAGGACAACATACACATTTTCACAGCTTCGTTCCCATCAAGTATGAAAGAAATTTAGTGAAGACCCTCAGCCACAGAGTTAGAGCTATATGCTCAGAAGAAGTATTTGAAGATGAATAAAGAATTGTATATGATACTTTGATCGAAAATGGCTATCACGAAAAAATAATCACGAAACACATGACAAAGAAGCGGAAAAGGACTACTCCCTATCTGTAAAAAAGTAGCCTCTCTATATGCGACTACAATTCATGGACGATATTCCAAGCGAGATAATTGCGAAGGAATTAAGAAAATCAGTTCAAAGAACTTGTAATGCTGGTGAACTACACGTCTTATTGTCTACACGAGCGATGGTGATTCCTCGACTGAAAGATGAAGTACCTAGACTAGCCACTTCAAACTGTATCTATCAATTCAACTGCGCTTTCGGAGCCAGCTACATTGGCCGTTGCTCTAGGAACTTGAATTTTCGTGCTCGACAACATCTCCCAGCATGGTGAAAACTATTAACAGCTCGATATCGGACCATCTGGTGCAAACCGGCCACAAAGCCAGCCAGCACTGAAGAATCCTTCTCTATCATCATCTACCGGGTGCCAAATCAATTGACAAAACATCAAAGCACTGCAGCCTCCTCTCTAACACCACAGGCTATTGCGATTCGCCTGAAACAACCAGCGCTCTGTGTTCAAAAGAAGCTACTCCAGCCCCTACTATTGCCCTGGCTGGCCTTCAGTAGGAACTGTAAACTCATGAATTTGTAATATTATCTCTCCTAATTCTTCTGACATTCAGCTTATTTTATGTTGATGCTATTTGGCTGTATTCTATCAATGTGATTATTGATTCGATGTTATTTAAACAGCAACATTAAAGTTGTTCATAACACTATCATTCATTCATTCATTCTTTCACTACAATGTATGTATAAATGTAGAGCCTGATGATGAAGGGGTTATCGCAAATAGTACTCTTTGTTCATTATCCATTCTTCAGAAGTTTTAATGTATGTCAGGATAAATTAAAGAGGTTAATATTTAAGAATTGCATTCACAGTAGGATGGAAGCAATAAGTAGGAAATCTGTATCACTTCACCAATCATAAACTAGGTCTCCTCATTAATGAATTAATTAATTAATTCTTTAATGGTTCACTATCCTCCTCAAGATAACTCAAGTTGATAATGCATAAATCACACTGAACGTTTGCTAATGGGTTCTAGTGATGCATACTTCAGAAGATATATGAAAAGCCTCCGACGAATAGTCTTGTTTTTAAATTAAATACAAAATTTCTTAATAATTTATACACATATTTATCAATGTTTATACATGCTACTGCACGTCTGATAAGAGTTGAATAGGTCATCAATATTTATTGCAATGTGTTAAACGTGATTGTTAACTTCACAACCGCCTATTAGATATGCTCTTCGAAAATACTAAGATAATAAGAGGTGTATGCGTGCTTAGAGGTTGATTTTGTAAACTCTGAAAAGCCTGTATATATATATATATATATATATATATAAGGTAGTTAGGTATCCAAGCGAAGTAACATTCTTAGAATCATGCGGCTCACTCTTGAAAAAAAGAGTCATCTAAAACTATTCACTAATAGATAGAAATAAACGAAATGAGAAAACTATAATTAGTATGAAGTTGAGTGGAAGTCGTTTTCCAATGACTAAAAGAAAAAAGACTCTCATACTGGGGATACTTAATGAGGTGAAATTATGATGACTGTTTTTTTTATTTTTTAGTTTCCTCTTTATTTAGGTAATTCAGCATGTTAGAGAGTTATTTAGAAGTTGGAATCATGTGATTTGGTTTATGCTACATAAAAAATGAATGTAAGAGAGGTGAAATAGATTGAATAAAGGTTTATCGAGCATCGAATTCGTAGTCTATCTTTTCCTAGAGGAAAGATCCTATTAACTGTTTAAGAATTATTATTATCATTATTGTTGGTTGATGGATTTCATCAGGAGCCGAGTAATGGACAGCTGTTTCTTCCGTCCCAGTTTGAGGCTCTTCAGCAGTACGCACCCTCGCCGCGGGATTCGAACCCGGGACCGTTTGGTTACAAGGCGAGCCATATCGTAGACCATTAAGCCCCTGGGACTCGATCCAGTGGTTAACCCATGAATTCTAACTTCGGCCACCTCATGATGAAATCCACCAACCAATCAAATAACATTCCCTACAAATCCAATAGTTGAAAATTAATCTGATGCTCACTAGATTGGCCGTATCCAGGCAGTTAACCTGAGGTTTTAAGTGGGAAGCCGTGACCAGTAGGGTGCAGCAGGTTGAGAGTGAGGTAGTAACTCATCGAAGAAGACATTGCGCAGTGGTCAGGCTATGCCAAGAATTGGCAGAAGTTAGAATTCATGCACTGACTATTGGTTTAGGTCCTAGTGGCCTAACGGTCTACGAGCTCGCTGGCCTTGTTACATGAAGATCGCGGGTTCGAACTATGGCGGTGAGTGTGCGGCTAAACCTTCTACGTCACCTGGTTTTCACTATAGCACAGAGGCAGTTGTTTGAAGTGACCTGTTGAATATTGCTTACATAAAGTGCCAAGTTTATGATCCACAGATGAGAACTGTCTGACTTAATATTGGTTTTGAAAATTCGAATATTATTGTTTACGCTGACTTCACCAGATTCTAAAACTAGCTTCAGAGTCATGTACATCTGAGTTGCTCTTCCGATTCTGGCTGGTCTTGGCATCCTGATCCATAGTGTCACCGGTAGTTGAACTGACGCTTTCGAGATAAGCTAGAGAAGCGACCGCTTTCAAAGTTCCACATTTCATAGTGATTGCTGTTTGTTATTGTTAATTTCGGTCGTTGGTTTGTTATAACCACTACCCCTGTCTTGTCTATGCTCACTCGAACTTCTGCCAACCTGTCGGTTTTCGCTAGTGAGTCTTTTAGTTTGTGCGACGGTAGACATAAATCATCCACAAATTCCAGATCTTCTAGAGTCTTCTTGTCGGGACAACGTGTTCCTGTCTTCTCGTTCCCCACGTAGAGTGTGCTGTTTATTGAAGTTCACCACAATTTTGAATATCTTCGGTAATAATAGACAGCCTCGTCGTACTGCTACATTCACTTCAAAGGCTTCCTTGAGTTTTGCACTGTGTATAAGAATTACTGAATAATATATAAAATCATACAATTGTTATGTCGTCACTTATTCTCACTCTGAGACACGCCTTTTACAGGACTGTACCAATGGTTAGAAGAAGAACAGAGACGACTATGCAGCTCAGGTGGGTGATTTGGATGAGGCGGTGAGCTTCTGAACTAAGTCTTTCATTCGGCGGAGCTTTGTTTTTCCTTCTAGACAACATCTTCAACGCAAGCTTTGGTAGGAAATGAATTTATTCGAGATGTCCATAGATGATATATGTGATTGTATCTCCCGACACCCTTTTACGCGGTTGTTTGTTAATTTGGATTTGTATAGATCGTTTTTATTGGCTTGGAATTTGACTTGTCATGTAACTTGTGCTTTATTAGTTAATAAATCTAATTTATAACATTTTTTCTGTTAACCACTATTTCCTTTGATTGACAGGCTACTGGGAATTCTTTGGCATTTTTGGTGTTTCATTTATCTAAATCTTCCTCCAAAGCCTCAGGATGGTCGGGGGTGGGTGCCTTGCGCTGCGGGTTGGCCACCCCTCCGCACACCTCTTGAAATGCTCCCATATGACCGTGCGTCTTACATAGCCTCTCCTGAGGAAGTCCTACTCACCGCCTTCACGTGGCGGAGGTGTTTCTCACCAAAGTGAGAGGGCGAAAGCGGATGCCCGGCGCTCTCCACCGGGTTGACTGTCCATTGGATGACGGTCTAGGGGAGATGGCTAAACCCTGATTCCAAACCTCCAACGACTGGCGTATGAAGCTCATGGAGCTCACCGGCAGACGTATGGACAAAGGGCTTGTTGGATGCCCTGGATGTCTGGCCCCATTCAAAAAGGCGTATGAACCGAACTCCGGTCACCGGCTGCCAATGGATAGTGGACTCCTTACTCCACTCCTACTGCCTTGTAGGTCACACTTGGCTGTGTAAAGGCTAGAGCTGCACTCTCAAACAAAAGGCCGAGCGATTCTGGGGACATCACTCGTACCAAATTCCCATGAAACTTCATGAACTCTCTTACAAATTGCCGCGCCTGGGCAGCGATGATTCGAGACGTTCATGAAGCCGGTTCATCCTCCCGTAGGAGATAGCCGAAGTAAAGTAAAGTAAGTAAGTAAAATCTTCTATATATTCTGAGCCAAAATGGTATCCGTATTTTTTGGCTTCAATAGATATGAAAGATTACAAGGCGTGTCTTTTCACATCTAGTTTATGATACTGGATTGTGAGCTGAATGGGACGCCCACTTTGACCAGTAAACTGCTTATCACAGTTCAAGCAATTTATTTGCAGATGGTGCTGATTGTATGGGTATCCATTTTTCTTGAAAACAGTTGGTAAATGTTTCTCTTCCTACTCTGTTCATAACAGGAATGAAACAATTAAACTGGACATTGGGAAAATGAAAGCAACGTTCAGGAAATGATAGTCTTCACAATATATAGTCTATTGCCACCTGATATTTAAAATCGATTTGGTGATAAAATATATGAGCCAAAAATGGCGAGGCAGCTATGGAATTTCTGCGTGATCCACCATTTTACCAACTGTTTCATAGAGCACCTAAAATCTACCACTCCACAACCAGTTAAAAGTCAGTTCAAGGTCTATTAGAGTTATGTGGATTATGTTTTCATTATTGCCGATTGAAAATATTGATCTAAATAAAATCCTTAGAGTATTTAATGATACTCAGCGACCAATTAGCTCTACTCCAGAAGTTGTATAAGTAGGAGGACTCCCCTTCTTTGGTGTTTATCTTAAGAAGTGAAATGATGATGTGCGTCGGTGGCACAGTGGTTAGGACTCTCGCCGACCATGCACATGGTCTGGGGTTCGAGCCCACGCCGGCGCACATCTGATATCTATCGTCGGCCTGCAAAATTTGGGCTACCGATATCCATGCTGAAAATTCCATACTTGTACCGAAAATACAGTGTGGAATCAAGCTGTAAATCAAAATAAAAAAAAAAATAAAAAAATTCGTAGATCAGTTCATCATAAACCAAAATGGAATGGACAGGTGACTAACTTTTACAGGTTTGTTCTATTTAGTAGAAAAAGAACACCTAGTTAAATCCCTTCGCCCAAGAATCAATGACATATACATGCAGGACACACTAAATAGATAATTGTAGTCTTCCCTTAACACTCAAATTCAGAATAGTTACCCACTAGCATTGACCAATAAGCATATGAAACATAAAAGGGACAATTCACAAAAGACAGAAGTACGAAAGAAAACGTTAGTAGGAAACCTGAAATTTAAAGTGACACAGCAGCTGAAATCCTTCGTAGGAGATTGTCTTCTCCGCTTCACCTCTTACATGCAATCTCTTATTCACCAAAACGTCAAAGACAATATTTTACTGTTGGTAATGTCCGAGTGCATATATCAGTTCACTTGCTCCTGTGGAGCCAAGTACGTAGAGGGTGACAGTAGGATACTGTCTAGATGCGCACTAGAGCATCTCCCCAAATAGATGTCAAAGCGAGAAATTAAACGAGATAGTAGTTCAATTCTTAGACACCTTGTTCTTACAGATAATTCCAGGTCAATAGAGAAGTTCTTCAAAGTGATGTTTAAGGTAAGGCCTGGTCGCTGGAAGAGTTTTTGGCCACACGTTTTGTCTACAGCAGAAGCTCTTGTTATACACAAGGAATACCCCTGAACGTGTACACAGAAGCGGTTTGTCCAATCCCTCATACTAACGTATTCCTAAACTTTCCCTTCTTCGAACTGCTTCCGCCTCATTTCTTCCTTTCAGACTCTTACCTTTAACTTTATAAATAGTCTGAACCCCTTACGCTTTTGAGCAATGCTTTTGTTTCCAAGATCTTGTCATTTTTGTTTTATTTTTTAATGGTAACTTCTCCTGAACGACGCTCATCACTTAATATTTTTAGATCACGTAATTTGTTATTTTGCTCAATAGGTGAATTCTAATGTTTTGTTACTGACTCATATGACAAAATCACCTTATTGACATCTTCATGTCTAACCTTGAAAGAACAAACTTGAAGCGTGCAATTCACGAAACAATTTATTATCGATACGTTGATGACATATTCGTAGTGTTCAACAATGAAAGTCTTCCTTCCTACCTGCTCAGACTATTCAACGACGCACATACAAATACTGAATATGCTATGGAACATGGAAATGATATGGAAAGTTCCATTTCCTTGACACTCCCATACAGCGCCTAAAAGATAATAGTCTCCAGATGTCAGTTTACCGAAAACCTACATGGAACTGACAATACCTAAATTGTAATAGTTTCTATTCAAATAGCTTTAAATGAGTAGTAGTCAAAACTCTTTACTATATGCTCCACAGAGAAATTAGAGGAAGAATCTGAATTCTTCGAAAACATGTTGCAAAACAACAGTCATACTCAAAGTTTCATTAATAAGTACAGAAGTTCTGAAGCCTAAAATGTCAAACAGTGGAAAAAACATGTCTTCATTCAACTTGATTTAGAAGGTAAAAATATGACAGAAATAGTGAACAGAAGATTGAGCAAGTCACTAGCCACACCCCGTCTTGCAATTAAGGTGGTTTCCGTCTATGGAAAAAATTGCTGTTTGGTGTAGTCAAAAGTCAAAAGGTAACCTTTTCATGTTAACTTCAACTGTTTATTCAAATTAACATGTATCTGCGGGAGCAGTTACATTAGAAGAACAGAAAGTAGGATACACCTCCAGTTTTCTGAACATATACCAAAAAGCCTAGATTTAAAAGGAACAAATGCTTTCAGAGGTGTCATTACCAGACATCTCCTTGACACGGATGACGAGGTGGACGTTGCAAGATCGTTTCAAATTATCAATAATCGAAAGAGTTCAATTCTCCTGAAGTTTGCCTGTGCAATCTCCATTAAGCGCCTGGAACCCTATTTATGCGTTCAGAAAGAAGTGGTTATCAGTGTTTTCTTGCCGTGGTAACTGGATGTTTTCATACCCACTTTCATCCTATTAAGTAAAGTTGAAAGTTTTCATTGTGTGTAATCATTGTTGTTTGGGATAAAGTGATTATTGCTATTATTATTGGCATAGTATACATCTTTTGAGTGATTTTTTGTTTAAAAGTGAACTCTGAGAAAGTATATTAAATTCTCAAAAGATTGGATACTGAACAAAGATTACTATTTGCGATAACCCCTTCATCATCAGGCTCTACATTTATACATACATTGTAGTGAATGAATGAATGAATGAATGAATTAGTGTTATGAACAACATTAATGTTGCTGTTTAAATAACATCGAATCAATAATCACATTGATAGATTACAGCCAAATAGCATCAACATAAAATAAGCTGAATGTCAGAAGAATTAGGAGAGATAATATTACAAATTCATGAGTTTATAGTTTCTACTGAAGGCCAGCCAGGGCAATAGTAGGGGCTGGACTAGCTTCTTTTGAACACAGAGCGCTGGTTGTTTCAGGCGAATCGCAATAGCCTGTGGTGTTAGAGAGGAGCCTGCGGTACTTTGATGTTTTTGTCAATTGATTTGGCACCCGGTAGATGATGATAGAGAAGGATTCTTCTACGCTGGCTGGCTTTGTGGCCGGTTTGCACCAGATGGTCCAATATCGAGCTGTTAATAGTTTTCACTACACCTTTACTTAGCCATGCTGGGAGATGTTCTCGATTGAGCACGAAAATTCAAGTTCCTAGAGCAACGGCCAATGTAGCTGGCTCCGAAAGCGCAGTTGAATTCATAGATGCAGTTTGAAGTGGCTAGTCTAGGTACTTCATCTTTCAGTCGAGGAATCACCATCGCTCGTGTAGAGAATAAGACGTGTAGTTCACCAGCACTTAAAGTTCTTTGAACTGATTTTCTTAATTTCTTCGCAATTATCTCGCTTGGAATATCGTCCATGAATTGTAGTCGCATATAGAGAGGCTACTATTTTACAGATAGGGAGTAGTCGTTTTCCGCTTTCTTTGTCATGTGTTTCCTGATAAATTTTTCGTGATAGCCATTTTCGATCAAAGTATCATATACAATTCTCTATTCATCTTCAAATACTTCTTCTGAGCATATAGCTCTAACTCTGTGGCTGAGGGTCTTCACTAAATTCGTTTCCGTAGATATAATTATTATTGTCTTTGGTCTGTAATCGGCTGATGATGAGAAGCCTACGAAATAAATAATGACGGTACCATTTTATTTCTCAAAAACTCTTGTTCTTGGTTTATTCAAATTCCCTTACTATTTAACACCACTTTATATCTGTACAGCTCTGAAGAGAAGTTACGCAAAGGATATTCTTTGCTGACCTATGTCTTTTTAAAATCAAGTTACTTCATACTTGTTCAGCATTTTTCAAACTGGCAAATCAAACTTCAAGTTAGTTTTAGGATTATCATCTTAAGCCGACATCAGTCAAAGAACCATTAGAAAACCTGGGAGTACTTGACAGCTAATGTTGAAAATCCTGTAACCAATCAAATTCCTACAAACCAACACTTGAATATCTAATTAGTTTGTTTACTAGATATAACGAACAATGAAATGGAATTATATACTAGTTAGGGTTCTGAAAGTAATTTATTGTTGATAATCACATTATATGTAACTTCACTCTACGTTTGATTTTTATGATTCCTATCTTCTCTTCACCACTCGTCATAGGTGTATTAAAATTTTCCAGATGATATAACAAATGGTTGGTAGCAAACAGAGAATTAAATTGTTTCATTCGATCTGATAATAGTACCAGTTATCAGTTTCACTCACTGCTAACTGTCAGTTATTTCCTGGATGAATTCAAATTTGAAGTGGTGTTGAATATTAATGCACATTTAAAACTATGATAGATCACACAATGTAATTGACAGATGATATAACCTAATGAAAATTAATCAGGCATCAAGATTTTTCAGTTCTACACGATTTTAAAAAAAACATCTTTTTTCTTGTGAACCGATTTACTGTCAAAATTTTATGGAATAGTCATATATTTATGGAATTTTAGGTCAAGTGGTTGATGTAATTGATGTCAGGATAGCTTTAAATTCACCTCTGAAAGGCTTTCAATACTCTGGAAGATGTCATCATCAGTGGTTCTTTAAGTGAAATTAAGTCTGATGAGTTAATGGATTAATAACTCGTAGAAACCTAATAACTTAATGAGTGAAAACAATGATGACTGTTGACCTAATTCTGCAAAAGATTATGCATTGTTATTGATGAAGAGTTTTAGATGAGGGGAGAATTTCTTGGTTTTAGTTATCCTGTAGTTAATATCAGTCTTCGGAGAAATTCCCCCAACAAGATCAGATTAAATAAAGTATAGTCAGATTATTCTGTTCAATTTATGGTTTAACCTGCTTATAAACTTGATAGTTCCGTTTGCTTTTCACTATAGTACCTTCGGTTATTGTTTGCAGTTTAAATCTAATCATTCCAATTGCTCAGGAATAGTATGAATGTATTTAGGAGGTGAGGGAATCTTGAAGTTTACGACATATACTAACACCAGTTCTTATACCCTCAACTCCTATAGTATTTGTTCTGCGTGAACAAAAGGCAAAATAAACAAAAAAAAATAGACCATCAAAAACATGAAATATATTTTGAGATCAAGATCGTAGCACGAGTTAGGCTACCCAACCAGGTAGGAATCGTGTATGAACTGACGATCGTAACATGACGGCATGCCAAGCCTTCAGATAAACGAGTCGACTTAAACGGTGAAGATCAGAATCCAGCACCGAGTGATAAATGCTATAGGCTAATAATTTCAGGGAACTATTTACCGCCTGTTTCAGCTAAAAGCGGAACGGATGAAGACGTCGAAGCCAGTCAGCTAGAATCGGAAAGGCGACATAAATCTTCATCAAACTGATAACAGTTTGGTAATCTTATGCAATACACTCAGCCAGAATAAACAACAAGATTCAGATTTTCAACAAATAACGTGAAGTCGGGTAGTCAGTTCTTCTATACCAATCAGAAATTTGGTTAGTACGTCACGAAAAGGATTTCCAACGGGCCAGTCGGCAAGAAATAATCAGCAACAAGAAACTCTGGGAGCAGGCTAACCCGGAAAGTACTGCCCAACAAATATGTGGAAGAAAATGGAGATGAATTGGGTGTACACTGAGGAGGCTATCGAATGACATCACTCACAGTGCAGGCGATCGCTTGGGTGGATACCCAGTGAGAAGCGACAAGTGGGTCATCGGTGTTCAGGTGACATGGAGGAGATACTGTGGCAAGGAGGAGATGAGAGAATATTGGAAATCGTGTGGCTGGATAGCTGAAGAGGGTAGCAGAAAATATTAGAAAATAGAGATGTGTTGTAGAAGCCTTATGTTTCACTCGGAACTCAAGAGAATGTGCGTTGGTGGCACAGTATTTAGGACTCTCCCCAATCATGCACATGGTCTGGGGTTCGAGCCCACGCCGGCGCACACCTGATATCTATCGTCGGCCTGCAAAATTCGGGCTACCGATATCCATGCTGAAAATTCCATACTTGTACCGAAAATACAGTGTGGAATCAAGCTGTAAATAAAAAAAAATAATAATAAGCGATAATAGTTACAGCTATGTATGTTAAATTAATCACCGATTCTACTTGTTTGAAGTTTTAAATATACGCAAACACATTAACATCGTATAACTACAAATAGAGTGCGTCGGTGGCATAGCGGTTAGGACGCTTGCCGACCATGCACATGTTGCGGGGTTCGATCCCCGGTGACCGACGCACTCCTTTACCTCGCTAAGCCTGAAATAATGCTAGTAAAGAGGAAAGGTTGGGCATGAGGCTAGCAACCCCATCCTGTAAAAATAAACTCTGCTACAGAAACTTCAAGCCACTAGCTTGAAGCCCTATGTTCCACTGGGGAACGTGAAGGAAAAAAAAAGCTACAAATAGGCATCAGTTTGAGCAAATATAAGATCCTATAGGCGATGAATGAGTGGCAATCTGTTAACTTCATTAGTAAATGAATAATATTCAAGCTTGACCACGAATTTATATCAGTCAGACAAACACTGAAAACCAGGGAGTAATGGAAAACTGTTTCGCCCTAGTTTGGGACCTGTTGGCAGTACGTGCCGACTGGGTGGAAACCAGGACCTTTCACTTACAATGGAGGCTCGTGGATCACCTAGTCATTATGACTGCATTCATTTGTGCACGAATTTGAACCTCTACCAATTCGTGATTTTAGCTCCACCCCCAGCCAGTGCCACTAGCTAGAATGTGTCCTCATCCCCGACCAAATGCACCTCACTGGTCACGACTTCTCCCCAGAACTCCAGGAATGTCTGCCGTGTAGTCAGTCACTAGATAGCGTCAGATTAATTTTCAAGAGTTAATTTATTTCAATTTTCAAGTGTCTCAAACTAGGTCGAAACTCCTGTTGAATACTCCGTGGTTTTCAATGGCTGTCTAATTGATTTCAATCATGATGAAATCCCTACAAATTACTTCTCGTACACCTATTCTTTTTTCTCTCTTCACATTCGTAACTGCAAAAAACAAAACGTTTTTTAATTGTTGTATACTAACAATACTAACTGAAGACTATTCTATACTCCTAACAAATCTCTTAATACTATTCATCCTATTTAACAAATCATTTTCATAAATTAGTTTAGATAATTAAATCAAACAGGGATAAATTATGAAGGTGCTAATAATAAGGATCTCTTTTTCTCTCTCTTCTGTGACATTAATAAAAATCATTAGTAGTATGATGAGTGGATGAATAAACCTCTCTCCATTTACACTGATAATTGTATCCATCATTAACGATGTATATATATCTATTTGACCAAAAATTGGTTATTTGTAAAAAAAAAATCTACACCAGTATGATGATGACGACTATTCACCTCGCCTCATTTCGATAGCTCAAATCACACAATAAAATCTGGTTAAAACTGTATGTCACATTAGGGATAATGAGCATAGATGCTACACATTGTATACTACTGACTGACAATAATGGTAATATATATATATATATGTAGTAATAATAGCTACTTTTGGAAATTATGTATACACACAATACAGAACTCTAGGCTTAATTTCTTGGAAAATTCTCACTCTGCGTATAGATTCTTCAAGGAAAATATTCACTGAGAGTATATCTTATAACTCAGTGGTGTTGCATTTGAAACAAGACTCCTTCCTTCGAGACATTTCGCCTCATTTTCTTCTGGAATTGAGCAATCGAAGGTTAGATTTCAATTAGAAATTTGCATGAGTTTATGTTACACTATCCAAAGACGTAAAATGGAAAAAGTAAACGGATTCTGTTGGATAGAAATTTAAGTTGCCCGGGGGTTTAAGTAGACCGCCAAGAGATACACTTAATTTGGAACCATTGAAAGCAGTCACTAGCATTGACAACCAGTTCATTGAGATCAGAGAGCTTTTAGGTAATGGTATAAACGGTATTTAAATGGTTACACCGATAAACAACGAGAGGCTTTAGGCTATTGTTTTCATTCTTCATGTTACCATACCAATCTCTAACCGTGTTAGAATTGGATTTCGGATTCGTAGCGACTGTGAATTATTCCATTATCAAATTTGTCACGAACGGACATTATAAAAAAGATTATTAAAAGTTGTAGAGTACTGGGCAGATGTCTCATCTTAGTTTCAAACTTCTCAGCAGACAGAACAGCATTTCCATCGAAGTCAGGGGTATGAATTGTTGAAAAGTCGTAGGACAGGATGAAGCAGCCACTCGATGCTTAGAGTGGGTTTCAGTGATACACCAAGTTGCCATTTCGACATGAAATGCACAGTGAAAGCATACTGTAGCCATCGTGTGTGTACACATTTCAATGTTTGGACTGACGGCGGTTGAATTATAGAAAAACTAATTACTCAGGATATAATTGGTGGATGGTGACTAGCAGTGGAATCCGGGATGCGCATTTCGTCCTATTTGGGACTCGTCATCTGGATGTACCTGCATTTCTCAGTGAGTGGTGATGTTCCCACCGAGGCTCGAACCCAGTACCCATAGTTTCGAACGCCAAAGCGTTTTCCACTAGACCACTTGGGCCACGAGAGCCACCTCTTGTGCAACGGGTCATATTAATTATTGAATTGGATTTTTTTGATTTTCCCGTCGATTGATTGGACCGATTCCACTGCTAGTCACCATCCACCAATTGTATCCACATAAATGCCCAGACATCGTCGAAGCTTCTGCACAAGAAGCCGACATGTCAACCTGAGACCGAGCACTTCGGTCCAATCAATCGACGGGAAAATCGAAAAAATCCAATTCAAAAACTAATTACTCATTCAAAAACATCCCTTTTTACTACTCTGCTCATTATGAGACCATTTTTTCATTTAATCCGTCATCACGGATAAAATAAAAACCATAAGAAAATGTATAAAATTTATCTTTGAATCACGAAGCGAAATTTCCCTATGTATATCTTAGAATTTTAGTTTATATAGTGTTGTGAATAAATTTTTGGTGAGAATATTGTGGAAGGAAAGTTGTTTGGAAAATCACTCCCAAAAGATCCAGTCATAATATTTATCTTTATTTTGACGTTTCATGTAACTTTGTAGTCCGTGTTTGTCCGTATTCTCTTAGATTTTGTATTATGATTTCGACCTTTACATATCATATGTTGACCTGATCTTCATGATTATCCTTTGTCCCTGTTTAATCTCTGATCGTAATGCTTTCCTTTTGTGGTTATACTGATAATGTGTTGATTTTCGGTGTGATTTTGTTTGAGTTAGTCTAGCTCATCCTGACCTGTGACTGCCTTCGGGAATTGTTGGGTGAATCATTCTCGCTGACAGAGTTTCACACCCACCTTTTTGGGAATATTGTATTTGAGTCTAAGTACTTATTTTGTACTCAGAAAGTTACCTTGTCTGTATGCCTGTCTAACAGCCTCGTTGAGGTAATTTTGAGTTTGTGATACCAATAGTGTTCAACAGAACTGAAGATTCCAGCATCGAATAATTGTCTTTTTTCTGTCTTTGGAACTTTTCGTCACTGTGCGTATCTCAATGAACTGTTTTCAGCTATACAGTAGAACTCAGTGATCAGTTTCCTGTGTTCACGCCACAACGAGCCAGATTTTTAGTAACAAATATTGATTAGGTCGTACGATAAGGTATTTTATGGTGCATATACTCATTATACCTTTACTAATGATAAAATCTTAAGATTCAGTTTTTATTATGACTCACGTTTTTTTTCTTTTTATGTGTCTTTATCTAATTGATTTATTTTCTTAAGTTTGGTTTGTAAGGGTTAGTTTTGTTTATAAGAGTTGACCACGGATTGATATCAGTTAAAGAACCATTAAAAACCAGCACTGGAGTACTGGAAAACTGTTCCATCCTAGTATGAGAGTCATCGGCAGTACACACCCACCACCCACCTTCGAACCCAGGACCTTCCGGTTACAAAGAAAGCTCACATACCAATCAGCCGCTGAGACCCGATTCAATGGCTCATGAATTCTAACTTCTACCAATTCGTGGTTTAGCGCGACCCCAACCATTGTCGTAGGTGGGACATCCATCCACACACACGTGACAACTAAATGGACCTCACTGGTCACGACTTCTCACTAGAACTCCAGGAAACTCCGTCCTGTAGCAAGTCCAACCTACAACGATGGTTGGGGTCACGCTAAATCACGAATTGATAGAAGTTAGAATTCACGAGCCATTGAATCGGGTCTCAGTGGCTCAATGGTATACGAGCTTGCTTTGTAACCGGGAGGTCCTGGGTTCGAAGGTGGGTGGTGGGTGCGATGACTCCAACACTAGGATAAAACAGCTGTCCAGTACTCCCTGTTGTTTTTCAATGGTTCTCTAACTGATATCAATCCGTGATCAACTCTTAAAAGCTAATTGATTTAATAATAATTAGGAACAACTGGAGTCAGAAGGCTTCTATAATAACTGGCATGTGAGATCCATTAATTCAGACGACAAATCGTGATGTTTCTCCATTTTCGTACGACACCCTTCTCAGTTGATTTGCTTGTTATCCTTACAGTGATTGAATTGTCATAATTTAACACGGCTAATTTCAGTGCGCAGAAAAAAATTGCAAATGGTTCAAGGAGAAGGAACTCATTCAGGAATATTCAAATGAATGTTGGTACTCAGTATTCATGAAATAATTTATATCACTTATGTAAAAATATACTTTTTTCTAGATGTGTTTTTGGATTTCCTTTTAAATAAGCTAAACTGTGAGTGCTTAAACGTTACGAAGTTCTGTGCACAAACCTTCATCAACCTCACACAAAAGTTATATGATGATGCCATATGCTAAGTGCTTCATAACGGCAATTTCACCGAAGCCTTTGAAGTGGAGACAGAGGTAAGAAAAGACTGACTACTGTTACAGATGCTCTTCGTAATTGTAGTGGACTGGATTAAGAGGAATACTGTACGTGTGGCGAGTGTGAAAACAGGAATAAATCGGGCCAAAAAGTGGACTGTAGAAGATCGGGAATTCGTGGATGATTTATATCTGATTTCATATACTCGAAGATCTGTAGGTGAAAACTGACGAGTTTACAGGTGAAGCACAGATAACTGAACTTCAAGTGAGTTTAGAGAAGAGATAATAAGCAGTAGCTTTTTTCTAAACAGAATTTTTACACAATGTAAAGAATACCGAGCGTAATTTTAGGCATAATGTTTCCTTTTCATCTAGGATCTTCGGATAGAAAAGCAGCCGACTGTATATCACGTAACGTGGTGCTTTAAGATCTGAAGCATAGACTAATTTCTTATGATATCTTTTCTCCGCCTCCGCAAAATGTGCTCCGGAAGTTTGAAAGCCAACTGAAAATGTACGTGAGTACACTTTGCAACTCGAAGACATAATTGTATCGATAAGAGAGTAAGAATTAGGGAGAATATGATGCGTCGTGTGTGGAGGAGATTCAGGTAGCCCAGTGATTCAAAAAAGGCCGCTAATCACTATTCACTTTAAACTGGAGAGATTTGAATGAAATCTCTTCACTTATTTAGAGAGAATACTTTCGACTAGAGGTCACACCATGGATCAGAATGTCAAAGCCAGAATCAGAAGGGATTTCAGACATTTATAACATGGAATTGGTTCAGAAATCTGTAGCAATCAGCATAAAGAAAGAAATTTGGGTTTTCAACACCACTGTTGAGTCAGTCAGTCAATTCTTCTTTATAGATCAGAAACAAAAAGCATTTCCTAAAGGCCACTGAGAAATGCTGTCAGCAACTGCCTTCTTTCTTTACTGAAAACCAAATGGGTAGAAATGGTTAGCAAAAAGAAATGCTGGCAGGAGACGAACCAACCGATAAACCATTGCTCCAAAAATATTCTGAAGAAAATTGAGATAAATTGGACGCACGCTAGGTGGATCGCTGAGTGACATCACGTAGTAGGCATAACCTCGCGTGGCACCTGAGTGGAAAACAACGAAATCGATGCGAATCCAAGGGTGACATGGAGGAGACTGTGTATAGGGTAGATGACAGCCCCTTAGTCAACTTTGGAGCCAGCTAAAGGGGACTACAAATGGCAGGATAAAGCAGAGATGTCCTGCTAAAGCCCTATCTTTCCCGTCGGAACCCAAGAGGGCCATCGGTTTATTCATCGCAAATCATCTATCCTTCAATGTCATTTCATTAGACAAAAAAGTTTCATACAACCGGTTCCCTTTATTAGTTTGAAGAGAGAAAGAACGAACGTGTTTGCAGGATAATACGAGTTCGACTCGATAATACGAGTATCCACGAAATAAAACGAGCTCGTATTATCCTGCAAACATGTTTGTTCTTTCTCTCTTCAGACAAAATGTGTTTGTGATAGTGTGAGAGGTTTTATGACCAGTCATCACTTTTCCATCTGTTTGCTTATATTGGTTCTAGCATTCACTCAGTCTTTATTATTAATAATATTATGACAGTTATGAAGTTATTCCTCAAGCTTCGATTATAACTCACCATTAAATGACAATCTATGAATTCTACTTCAACATTTGTTGTTCACATCAGATGAAGAGAAAAGCCAGAAAGAAAGAAAGCAGAAAAAGCAATTACTCGCTGCTATGAAGGTAGGTGTCAGGTGATTTTGCATCTTTATTTTCACATTAGTTTTTGTAATCCCATTGAAATAGACATTATGATGTTATGTTGTAAACAAGTTTATAACACTAGAGTTGAATTGTTTACTTTTCTCTGTGTTTTGCGGTAAAAATGCTTCTTTCGCTGCATTATTATTATTCTTTCCTTTCGGTTCACTTCTCATCAGTCACACTCACACACACACACCTCTCTCCTTATCTATCTATCCATCTACATATTTATCTGTCTCTCATTTCTGTAAAGAGATAATACATCATCGCTGATAAATGAAATTTATTCACAAAAAGGCGGTTCTACTTTATTTATCTTTATTGCATTAAAAAGGGAAATGAAGCATATTATATGTAAATATATATTCAAGTTGAAAAAAGAACGGAAAACAACACTTTAGCAAGTAGTAAGTAATTACTTAAATCAGTCAATAGCTTTATCGAAAAACAAAACACAAACCTTCGGTATTCTAAATTTCTGACATCTTATTTGCGTTTAAAAAATATATATAATTATTATTTTGTCCTTTCATTCCTAGAGGAACATAGGGCTTCAGCTGCACATCTCCATTGCGTTCGTTTTCCTGCTAACTTTTTCACCCCGCACCAAGTTTGCCCACATGCTTTCATCTCTCTTCACATGACCTCCTCCAAGTCACCCTCACACTGACGACCAACTCGCCGCTTCCCTTTCAGGTTCCACTTGAGTAATGGCTTGTCTAGTGATGTCGTTTGATGGTTTCCTTAGCGTATGGCAAATCAAATCCATCTCCATTTCTTCCTGTCTATTCGCCTCACAATCGGTTACTGATGTGTTGGTTCGCTGATGGCCAGAGATCCCTGTTGTTGATCTTTCCTGACCGGCCATCTGATCTTGAGTAGTATTGAGCGAAGATAACTGTTGATGAAGGTGTAAAGTTTGTTTGAGATGTTCTTTATGACTTGCCAAGTCTCTTATCCGTATAGTGAGTAGCACTGACTGACTTCACATTGGAGTTGAAAATCCAGATCTTATTCTCATTTTCATGCTGAGTGCTGTTGACCTCCACACAGACTTGGTGAGAGTAATGAAAGCTTGTCTTGTTTTTTTGATTACGGCTTTGATAACCTCATCATTTTCGCCTGTAGTTGAAACGATGCTTCCCAGGTAGGTAGGTAGGTAAAGGAGGTTGTTTTTTTCAGGTTCCTCCCATTTATGCTGGCTGATTGTTGTATGTTGTTGTTTCTGTGGCTGTTGGTGTTAGCCAGGAATCTTCATCACCTCTGTTTTACCTATATCCACTTGAAGTCCTGTCTTCTGTGGATGCTTCTTCTGCCAACTTGTTGCTTTTCACTTGCATATCTTCTAGTTTGTGGGAAATCAGACATAAATATGTCATCGGCGAAGTCCAGATCCTCCAAGTATTTTGTGTGAGTCCGTCCATTTAATGCCTGTTTTCTCATTGCCCATTATCCAATCTACTGCAATCAGGAAAATCATTGGCGATAATAGACAGCCTTACCTCACTCCTGTCCTCACTTCAAAGGCTTCCGTAAGTTTCCCGTTGTGGATTACTTGTCATGCAGCATTGTCGTATAACTGTTGGATGAGATGTATAATTGTCGATGGCACTCCGTGGTAGCGAAGTAGTTGCCAAATCACCTCTCGATCGACGCTGTCTGGTGAAGGCCTTTTCAAAGTTGATGAATTTGAGGTAGAGAGGTGACTGCCATTCCAAGCTTTGTTCAATGATGATCCGTAGAGTGGCGATTCGATCAATACATGACTTGTTTCTCCTGAATCCAGCTTGTTTCGGTCAAAGTTTTCATCCAGGACCGCGTGTTTGATTCTCTCCAGGATGATGCGGCTTAGTATTTTGCTTGGAATGGACAGAAGCATAATTCTGCGCCAGTTTTTGCATTGACTCAAGTCTCCTTTCTTTGGTAGTTTGAATAAATATCCTTTCTTCCAATCCTCAGGTACTTTGCCCTCTTTCCACACCTTCTCCATCAATGGCGTCATCAAGTCCGCTGTTGTCTCTGGGTCCATTTTCAATGCTTCTGCTTGGATTCCATCTGTACATTCAAGGGAACCTGTAACTCAAAATGAAGTGATCAAATAAACCAGAAATACTCTTCAGGTTTTCCCGCTTTCTAAGCCGGATAAAAAGACAGATTTAATTCTAGTGTTACGATCAGAAAATGCGACACCTGTTTACTTCTACGGTTGAGGTAAAGGAATGTTAATTTTTCATCCCAATGTTTTGAAAACCTTAAACGTTGGTTTAATCCCCCATTACAAATGACAGCCATAAAAAGTTTTTACAAATAATATGAAATACCTAATGAATTGTGTGTCTGTGTTAACACATAATATGAACCAACCAGCTAAAAAAAGTAAAAAGCATACAGACGCCTTTGTATGTCTCAATATATTTCAACAGCGTAGGTTTAGAAGTAATTTGGAAACTACCCTAACTCTACGGCGTACCTCAATTCTTCGTCAACCTTATTCAACAGATATATGAAGATGCTACATGTCACGTGATCCACAACGGAAAACTCATTGAAGCATTCGATTTGCATACATGAGTAAGACAAGGCTTCCTATTATCACCGATGATATTCTTAATTGTGGTGAACTGGATTATGCGTCAGACTTTTGGGGGCGAGGTGTCAGAAATACCCTGGAAGACCAATGAGAGGACTCTAGAAGATATGGATTTCGTAGATGATATATGTCTAACGTCACACAAACTCGAAGACTTGCGAGTGAAAATCAACAAACGGTTGAAGAAGCTGTCAGCGAAGACAGGCTTGTAGGTGAATACAGAAAAGACGGGAGTGATGAAGAAAGCCAACACGACAACAACAACAACAATAACAACCAGCACCAATCACCGTCGACGGGGGAGATTTAACAGAGGTTGCCTCTTTCACTTATCTGGGAAGCATTGTTTCAACTACAGGCCTACGGCTCAGATGAAGATGTTAAACTCAGAATTGGAAAGGCAAGATATCCCTTCATCAACCTGAAACCAGTTTGGAAATCTTCCACACTCAGGATATTGAATGAGATTCGGATTTTCAACAACAATATGAAGTCAATTCTTCTATATGGGTCAGAAACTTGGCGTGTCAAGAAAAGGATTTTCAACAGGTTGCAGGCTTTTATCAACAGCTGCCACCTTCACGGCTGGCTCCATACTGAAGATAAAATGGCCAGAAAGAATAAGCAACCAAGAGCGATCACTCAACAAATATGTAGGAGAAAGTGCAGATGGATCAGGCATACATTGAGGAGGCCATCGAATGACATCGCTCACCAGGCCATCACTCGAATGGAATCCCAATGGGAAGCGAAGAATGGGTCGTCACATCGAGGGTGACATGGAGGGTCCGTGTGAAGAAGACATGAGAGAATTTGGTCAATCATGGACCCAGATGAAGAAGACAGCAGAAGATAGAACAAAGTGGAGAAGTGTTGCTGAAGCCCCATTTTCCACTCAGAACTCAAGGGAATAATATTATTTATGTACTCAGATATTCTTAAAATGTTCATCTTATCTTTCTGGCTATTCCACAAAACTGTCAAGTTATTTATATTTGTTGGTAGGCTCATTAATTTGATTAAGTTTTAGCGTACACATCTATATATTCCATATACGATTAGATGGTTAAAAGCAGTCTGCACGAAACCTTGAACCTGGATTTCGTCCATGGTAGTATTTTTCAACAAGACGTATCTGCAATTTTGAAGTAACTCATGTTAATTCATATAAGGATAAAACTTGGACACTGAGGTAGATTATAACGGCATTATGGGTAAATTTTATTTTGATAAAATAACTCACTGTTATACAATAATATTTACTGATGATGTTTTAAGCACAAATTACTGCTCATAATCAATATCAAGGCACTCACACAATTCATGTTCCTTCTAAGACTCGAACCTATATCATTCAGTACCGCAGTAACAGAGGTAGGATTGTATTGAGTACTTTGATTGAGCACTAGGTATTAACTGGTGTCATGCGTCTTATCCTTTGTTTGGTGCAGTCTAGATTCTACGAAACTAGTTGTGCCATGGGATTAAGTGACATAAGCTAACATCTGTGGAGGGAAATGTGTACCGTTTACAACACTTCAGAGACGCCTTGCCAATGAGCTCCAAATAGCTCTAAATCCAGGTTAAAAATGACTGCCGCCAATCTCTTCCAAACCACCTAACAATAACATTTCAGGGTGCACCGTGATGGAGAACCCATTAGCATTTTATCTTTGTTATAGCTTGATTCCACAGAGTATTTTGGTACTAAAGTGGAATTTTCGGCATGTGATATCGGTAGCCCAAATTTAGTAGGCCTACCATTGATATCATGTGTGCGCCAGTCGGAGATTGAACCCCGGACCATGTGTATGGTCCGCGAGCGTCCTAACTGCTGTGTCACCGTAGCACACTTTTCATATAAAGGGAGGACTGTGAGGCCTCCCTACTGACAAAAATCACATCCACTGAGGTGCAGTGGTGAGCCTTCACCCGGGGTCAGAGCATTCTTGATCACCCTGAACCCTGGCGCCATGGCGACCACATTGTAAACTTAACTGATAGACTTCAGTCTCCACCACCAAACTAAGCACCAGACGCATGACACCAGTTACTTACTTCCTAGTGTCCAAGTATACTTTTCTTAAAATGTTTTGGTAATATTTACATAACAAAAACTTTTATGAAGAGAAATATTTATACTCAGGCAAAATGAATTTCAAAACTGATAATCGAAAAAAAAGAAACATCTCTAAATTTTTGAGCATAACATATGGTGATGTTGCTTAAAAATTCTCTAACTATTCGCCTTTTGAGCCATTGCTTGTGAAACACGTGAAACATTACCATGTTGCTGAATTTATTATTATTGTTTTTATTACTGAATAGACAGTCTGAGATAAGACAGAAAATGTAACTTACTGGCCTAGAAAATTGATCTATCGAAGTAGAAAAATAAAAATAATATTTTTGTCTTTCTTGATGGTGTTACTGATTAATCAAAATAACTGAAATGACATCCTATGACGTCCAGCCTGTTTATTGTCTTCAGGCGTAAATATATAACACTTATGCAAAACGAAAATAGAATTGGCGCGAAAAATGAAACAGAGCGCTTCTGTCTTTTGATGTTTTCAATAAAACAAAGATATTAGTTTAAAAATTTGTTTTGCCAATAAATATAGTAAGTTGACAGTTGACGTAATAAATAAAGCCAACTGTTGAATAAACAATAACAGGTGGGAAATTTCCGTCTCTCGGGTATCTAAATAAATCACTAATCAAACATTTGGTTCTCTTGATAATTCGATAAAGAAAGGAAGACGAAATTTGCAGTATAAAATGATATCACCAATATGATGTCATATCCAACTGCGTTTATGAATTCACGTGCACTTGCGGGAGCAAGTACATTGGAAGGACAGAAAGAAGGTCTTCTATCCGGTTTTCTGAACATATTCCCAAAAACCTGTGCCTGAAAGGAAGCAGATATTCCCAGAGTGCAATTACCAGACACATTATTGATACCGGACATCTCGTAGAGATTTCTAAGTCCTTCAAAATATTAAATAGACAAAGGATAGCAAATTTACTACGATTTGCCGAAGCGATCGCAATCAAAAGACTTAAACCAGACTTATACATACAGAAAGAGAGTGTGATTAACCTCTCACTCCCTTGGTAACAGAATTTTGATTTTGATTAGTCATCTAATTCAGTGATCTCAACTCACTGAACAAATCTTAATCTCATAAACTGTAACCGTTTTTGTTTCTTGAGTTGCTATGTGAACCTAAAAGCTAACACTGTTCTGTTAATCAATTTTTTCTGTTTCCTCTCTTACGCCTCCCCCTCTTTTCAACTTTAAAAGCGTAAAAATTGATGATGAAAACTTAAACTAAAAACATTGTAATGCTTTCATTTAGATGCGTCAATTTTATAGTATCTCTTTTCTACCACCACTCGAACATTAAAGTATGTTATTATCATCTATATAACCATTGTAATTTCAGATAGTCTGCAGCTGATGAGAACCTGTGAAATGGAATGATATCATTTTATACTGCAAATTTCGTCTTCCTTTCTTTATCGACTAGAATCCAGCTTTATAATAGGTGAAAATTACACTGAATCATAATTATTGTTAAAGAGTTAAGTTTAGGCATTTATAAAGTGCTCGAATTTTTCTTAATATTGTGCGTCGGTGGCACAGTGGTTAGGACGCTCGCTGACCATGCAAATGGTCCGGGGTTTGACCCCCGGCCGACGCACTCCTTTACCTCGCTAAGCCAGAAGTAATACTGGTAAAGAGGGAAGGTTGGGCATGAGGCTAGCGACCCCATCTCGTTAAAATAAACACCAGTGCTACAGGAACTTCAAGCCACTAGCTTGAAGCCCTACGTTCCACTGGAAATGTGAAGGAAAAATTATTATTTATAGAGTTTTTCTTATTCTTTTACGTACCCTGTGGAACTTAGGGCTTCAAGATAGAGGCTTGAAGTTCTGGTAGCAATGGTGTTTGTTTTTACGAGATGGGGTCGCCAGCCTCATGCCCAACCTTTCCTATTTACCAGTCTTATAGCTAGCTTAGTAAGGTACACGAGTACGTCTTTGGTCGGGTATCGAACTCAGAACCACATTAAGTGTCGTTGGCGAGCATTCTACCGCTGTGCCACCAACGCATGGAAACTGCTAGAGTATGAGGTGAGAATTTATGTGAGTCTCGATTGGAAACCAAAACATATTTACGGCAAAAGTCATTACTGTGAGGAGTTGAAAACAATTCAGATCAATTAATAATGCTTGCTATGCAGATTTAGATAGTCTAAACGCTGGATGGCAGTTACTCAGTATTGGTTATAACTACCGAAACTGATGTTTTTTGGTCTGAATGCAGGAAAACAGTCTTCGCGTTCCACTCTATATAGCTAGCTAGAATTTCCTTGGTTTATGCTTATAAGAAAAATTTCCCGACTGTAGTAAAGAGAAGGTTACTTGCGATGAAATCTGTGGTACTACTGAATAATCATAATATATCAAACAGCGACATTACGTAGCCAATCCCGTTAGGCACTGGTGTAGATCTAACAGTTTCTCAGTTACAAAGGAAGTAGAGCTTGGACAAAATTAGTTGGTCAAAATCCATCATGAGAAGTACTCGAGAAGACAATATTTCCAACAAGGAGGGATCTTAGCTGTATCAGCAAAATCCACTCACCAAACAGTCCCAGGTCAGAATGAACAAGATCTATTCAAGCAAAACTACAGTTCTAAAACAGCATATTAATATCATCACAAAAACACAAAGAGAAGTATTAAAATTAGAGATTTAACAGAAACGAAGACAAATAATACGGATTATTCAGGTGATGATTTGGAGGGATTTGATTCGTTTCAGGATTTCATCATGAACTAACATCGTTTAGAGGACCACTGGAAAACGTAGGAGTACTGGACAGCTGTTTCCTCCTAGTTTAAGACTCTTTACAGTATGCACCTACCAATCAGTGTTCGAATCCAGGACCTTCTAGTTACAAGGGTAGCGAGCTCTTAGGTCACTAAGCCACAATGACTCGACCCACTGTTCCATGAATTCGAACTTCTGCGGGACCACTAGAGAATGTCAGTAGGTAATATGCAAACGTTAGAACAGTGATATATGGTATTAGAAAAAGTAAATAATAGTTACAAAGTTAGTTATTACGTCCCAATAACTAGTGATACTTTAAATGGATAGTTCAAGGAGGATTTTCCAAAACAAATTATCCCAACGCAATGGATGTGGTGAGTAATTTCTAGCAGCTGATAACAAGACATCATTATGTACGTCATTGTGCTATCTTGCTTACTATCTTGATCATCATGGTGCCAAGTAGGTCATGTTATGTCATGAGTATATTATTTTTGGTTTCTAAAGGTAACTAGTAGTTTCTCACTTCTAAGTGTCTATGCTTTAAATGAAGAATTTGATTCAATATATAACCAGTTCGTCGAATTAGGTAATCAGAATTCAAGTGCTTCCAAACTGGTCCAGCAATGTGAGTTGAACTTATCCGCATGTACCGCCTCAAACGATCGGAATGATTGTATGGCGTTTGGATCAATTCTATACAGCTAGCTAACACTACTGTATAGCGAGATTAATTTGCAGCTGATCCTTTAAGTCAGCACTACTCACCAAAATGTAATTCATTCGAAGCAGCAACGTCTAAAAATTCTATTTCCTAACTAAATAAACTTTCACGATTTCACTACTCAAATATTTACTTCCATTAATCTCGTACACTTCGGTATGTGTTCGGAAAATTTAATATATGCCTTTCTCTCTGTCTTTCTTATGTATCTGTTTTAGCAGCTACACGTAAATTGGTATACATAGTTAGCGCCAATAAAGTAATGGTATCCGTCGACTTTGACTTAACTGACGGACATACTGTTTGACACAGAGGAACCAATCTGCCCCCTGAGAATGTTTTAGCAAGTGTCTGTTTGTCAGCGCTGCAACACTGTCACTTTTATATTTTAAGCAGATGAATACAGGCTTTTATTCATTGTGGTACTTTTCTTCCTTTTATTTTCATTCCTCGTAAACCTGTTGATAAATCTTTGTGGATATCCGTTTTCTCGTAGACATTTTTCTAGGATCCTCAGCTCCTCCTCTAATTTTTTATTGCGGCATATTATTTTTACCCTGTGATATAACGTTTTGAATCATGTTCGTTTGTAGTTAACTGTACAGAAACTGTTGAAATTCAGGTATGTTCCACTCTGTCTGTCGGCAAAGTCTTGTATTCATTTGATTAAAGTTTGGAGGTGATAATATTTCAGCCGTGGTCAAGAGTGAACCTAAGAAATCACTTGCTAGAACATTAACTCCGGGAAGATTTTTTTTACTCTGTATCCTACAGCAATTTCGTTCATTCAGCAGAAAATTGACGGATACCTTTCTTTTGTCGGTTACAACTTTGTGTATCAAGTAAAGCGTAACTGTCAAAGCAGAAAAATAAGAAGAACAGAGAGAAAGACCCAACTTAAATTTTGTGAAGACACACTGAAGTGAATGAGATTAAAGGTAAGTAAATCTTTGAGTAGCGCAGTTTTAAGACACCTGATTGATATATTGACATCTCCTCGACACGGGTCATGAGGTGAAAATCGAGAAACCCTTCAAAATTATCAATAGACAAAGGAGCTCCATACTCCTCAAGTTTGCCGAAGCAATTTCTATCAAACGCTTGAAACCAGATTTATGTGTTCAGAAAGAAGCAGTTATTAGTCTTTCCTTGCCCACCTGGTAACTGGATGTCTCTTTTTTTCTCTCACCTGATTACTTAATCCTTGTCTTTAACCTCACCTTCCTTTTATAATCTATAATTTTGCTTGTCTCTTGTTTCTGTGATTTGAGTTCAACTCAGTACATTGTTACCTAACTTATTAATCACTATGCATCTATCACACATCTCATCTTTATTATGTAACTCTCTTACCATTATATGCATACATTTATTTTGTTTTAACTTGAACTGCCTGTGTAAAAACTGTATAAGCGCAATTTTCTGAGCACTGTTTACTACTTGTGGAACTTTCTGTCAACGGACAACATGTCAACTTTTTTGCAAGTATGTTAAAATGTTTCTGTACTTAAACCTCAAAATTTATTTAGGCTGTAAGCAGGTGATGAGAAGCCAACGAAACAAATGATGGAAACCATGTTATTCTGCACAAACCGCCACTGTTATTCTCGCTTTATTCAAATGACATACTGGACTAAGTATACATCTTGAATTACTTTAAAACAATTACAATTTTCTGAGTTGTGCAACAGATGTGTGAGTGAGTGGCAAAAACAGTGCAGTTGTTGTGTTGAATGAAATCTAATTAGCTCAAGTGTAGTTCAGATGACATGAAAATGCACTTCATATCTGGTTATGGATTTTAATTTGGAGTTTATTGATGCTCATGACTAAGGTGCATCTGCAGTCTTGGGAAAACCCATCAATTTTCCATCATATAAGTCATTATTACTTAGTGCTATAGATAGGTACTGTACAGATAAAGATGGACAAAGAACGACAACTTGTACCACCGACCGACCAGTTTATTTATAGCAGTGAGTATGCAATGCAAGTTTCTCCAAGTTCAAATTACTTAGAAAAAATAAAGAGCTTCATAAAACAAAGATTTTTGTTAGTTGTTTTCACATATCCGTAAATTATTACATTAGTAGTTGATTTCTTAGTCAGAAGAGAAGTAATTCCATGTTCATATTATAAAATAACAGTTCCAAGTGTAATATAGGGCTGTCCTCCTAAGCTGAGTTGACGATTGCTCATAATCTCTCATCTCCTCCCTGCCATACGATCTCCTCCATATCGTCCTGGTACCCATGACTAACTTGTCGTTTCCAATTCGTGTTCTACTCAAGCGTTGACCTCGCGCGATGTCATTCGATGGTCTAGTCAGGGTACAACCAACCCATCTCCATTTTCGTCTGCATATTTGTTGAGCAATTGGCTCCTGATGCGCTTGTTCACACTCAGATTTTATTCTCACTTATAATTTCTGGCCGGTCGGCAATTTGATCTTCATTATGTCGACAGAAAAGACGGCAGTTGTTGAAAAAAATCTTCAGTGGCCTGTTGGAAATCCTTTTTGTGACATGCTGGTCAAGTTCCTGACTTGTGTGGAAGTATTGATTCCAGGTTTGTTTTGACAATCCGAATCTTCTCCTTCATTGGAGTTGGCAGGTTGGCAGTGCAGTAGATTTCTAAACCGATTGCAGGTTGATGAAGGTGCATCTAACCTTTCCAAATCTGGCTGGCTGACTGAATTTTACATCTTCATTCGTTCCACGTGTCTGTGGTTGAAACAATGCTTCCTGGAAAGATAAGTGAAATTAAGAAGTGACCCCTGTTGAATCTTCCCCAGTGCTAGTTGTCGTTGTTGGTGCTGCTGGTGGTTGCTTATCTTCACCACATTCGTTTTCTCTATGTTCGCTTGAATTCTCGTCTTTGCTGAGACATTAAACATGTATCATCTGATAGATCCACATCTTCTGTAATCTTCTTATCTGTGGTCTAGCGTGTTCCTCCCTTATCACAGTCTGATGCATAATGTAATCCACCGCAATTAAGAATATCATCCATGGTGATAATTGGCAGGCGTACAGTTGGTCTTACTCCTGTATTCACTTCGAACTCCTCGCTGAGTTTTCCGTTGTAGATCACCTGACATGTGTCATTGTGATATTGAATAATGTGGGTTAAAGCTTAGTGAAGTGCTTTCCAAAGTGTTGAAGTAATTTCCGAATTACTTCTTGGTGAACACTGTCTCTCGAAAATCGTTTTTTGAATTCGATGCGGTTGAGGTAGAGAGAGGTTTGACCGCCATTATATACTCTGTTTTGTGATGACGATGCATAGAGTAGCGATTGGGTCAGCGCATGCTTTGCCTTTCTAGAATCCAGCTCGTTCAATGGGGTGAGGCGGAGTTCTGCATCTAGTGCGTCTTCCATTCTCTCCAGAATGATGCGCCTTAGTAGTTTAATTGGCATAGACAACAGCACTATTCCTCAACAGGTCTTGTAGAGGCCTAATTCGGTCTCCCTTCTTAGGTAGCTTGAAAAGATAACCAGCCTTTCTTCCAATCGTTTAGCACCTTTCCTTCCTTCTAAACCTTTATCAGTAATAACGTCAGCAAATCCGCTGCAGTGTTTGGATCCATTTTTAGTGCTTCGGGTACAGAAACGCCGTGTGATTGGCGCTAATCATCCTGAAACCTACGTTCAGGCGTTCATACGTCCATGTACGCAGCACCAATAAATTTGTCGTACAAAGCAGTGTCCACTCAACAAATCAGCACGACATACAGATAAAAATCTGTTTTAATCCTGTCATGAATGAATACTAAAATACTTGTGACTTATTATTTCGTCGCGTGCTAATGGCTATCCTTGAAGTTTCTGTACCGGTTTGATTGTCAGACAGTGGGAAACGAGAAGGCAGGAATATCCTGGATCGACGCGAAGAACCTTGAAGACATGGATTTCGCGCGTGGATGATTTATGTTTCATGTCACACAAAATCGAAGACTTACAAGCGAAAACCGACCGACAAACTGGTCGAAAAAGCACACAGTGAAGACAGGACTCCAGGTGAACATAGACAAGACGGAGGTTATGAAAATAACCAGCCAACAACAAGAACAACAGCAGCAACATCCAGCACCAATCACCATCAACGCAAACGATTTGAAAGAAGTTACTTCATTCTTTTATCTAGAGAGCATTGTCTCAACTACGGACAGTCGGAACGGACGAGGATGTCAAATCGAGCGAGAATCGGGAAGGCAGGCGAGAAACACATTCTTCAATTTGAAACAACCAATCTGGAAATTTTCGTCACTCAGCCAGCATCAACAACAAAATTCGGTCGGATTTTCAATACAAACATCAAGTCAGTTCTTCTATACGGATCAGAAACTTGGCGGGCGGTTCACAAAGAATATTTCCAACAGCTTGTTGCAGACCTTTATTAACAACTGTCTTCGCTCTATGCTGAAAATCAGACGGCTGAGCGGAAAGAATCACCAACAAGGAACTATGGGAAGGAACAAACAAAGCAAGAACCAATCGCCAACCAACAAATTTGCAGGAGAAAGTGGAGATGGATCTGACACTCGCCAAGGAGACCACCGGGTGACATCGCGCGTCAAACCCTCGAGTGGAACCAGGCCGAAAGGGAAGCGGCGAGTGGGGCGTCAGTGCAAGGGTGACATGGGGAGATCGTGTGAAGAGGAGTTGAAACAGTATGGACTAACATGGATGCAGGTGATAAGTACAGCAGAAGGAATACAGAAGCAAGTGGAGACGTGCAGTTGAAGCCCTGTGTTCCACTAGGAACCCAAGGGAGCAATAATAATAAGAATAATGCTAACGGCTATCACGGGGCAACCCATCTTCCCACCTGAGTAATAAGGACAGTTTAAATACCTATGAAAGTGGAATGTAATTTTATTAGTAGTTCAGGTGTGTACGTGTATTACTTTTAGTAGACTGATATTATGAGTAGCTTAGTTAACTAGTCACAATAGATTTTTTAAATACCAGTAAAGTGAAGTTTTTATCAGTAAAATATGAAATGTAGAACAAATGAACTTAGACTTTAGAGGATATTCTAACGCCAGCATTGCGAAATATTTGGAAGCAAAGAAAGTTGCCTACCGACTGGACGAAAGGTAACCTTTTTGAAATTAGCAAAGAAGGGTGACTTAGGTCTCTTCAAGAACTGTGGCGTAATCACCTTCTTGTCCATGTCAAACAAAATATTAACCCACACCACCTTGGAAAGAACAAAGAATGAAGTGAATGCAGACCTCTGCTGGAATTTGGAAAAGCATATCAAGTGTTGGTCAAATCACTAATCTACATATCATCATGGAACAGAGCATACAATGACGGTCGAATCTCTACCTCAACTTCGTCGACTTTGAATAGGATATCAAAAGTGCAGATCGCGAAATAATTTGAAAATTACATTTACACTATAGATTGCAGTCTCACAAATCTTTATCAGCCTCATTCAACAGCTGTTCCTAATTATGGTGGGCTGGATCATATAGCAGACAATGAGTGTTGAACGAGAAGACAAGAGCATTTTGAACCACTAAGAATACTCTAGAAGATTTAGGCTTTGTCAGCGATTTATGTTCATTGTCACATAAATTCGAAGATCTGCTGAGGCAACTCGAAAAGGTGGGAGAAGAAGTAGTGAGGACGGGACTTCAGATGGGCATAGAGAAGGGAGAGGTGATGAAGAGGCCTAACGAACAACAAAAGCATTAATCAATATCATCGGGAGAAATTTGAAGGAAGCATAGTTTCAACTAGAGACATTAGGTCAAATGAGTATAATATAGCTAATCAAGGGCGGAAAAGCAAGACAGGCATTCTTCACTCTGAAATCAGTATGAGAAACAAGATTTAGATTTTTAATACTGATGTCAAATGATTACTTCTATTTGATTCAAAAACCTGATGTGTGACTAAAAGTAAGTCCTACAGGTTGGAGACTCTCATCTACAACTGCCTTTGCAGGCTCCATGCCAAAGTTCAAATGGCCGACGAGAAATTACTGACAACAAGGAATTCTAAGAATGAACTAACCAAGAAGCTGTCGCCCAACAAATATTCTGAAGGAAATGGAGGGGATTCAGACACATGTTGTGAAGACCACCATGTGATATCGCACCAGACAGGCCTTCGAATGGAACCTCGGATGGGAAACAACAAGTTGGTTATGAGTCCGAGGATGACACAGAGGAGATCATGTGAAAAGGATATGAGAGCAAATACACAATTGTGGGACCATTTAAAGAGGACAGCAGTGAACAGGGTGAGATTAAGGTATTCTATCCTGTTGAAGTCCTATGTTCCACTTGGAAGCCAATGGAATATTCATATTTCAGATCTACTCTAATTATACTCATTTAAAATGAAGTTTTATTAGCACAAACTAATCTCTTCGTATCCATATAAACCAAACTGTTTATTAAGAAATGATCAATTAAAACACTTGTTTATATCCAATGTTTTTTTTGCAATAACAAACACTGGCCATTTATTCTTCACTGTATAATGTTTTGTCAACAGGAAGTGTAGAAAAAACAAAAAGCGACATCTACAACAACAACACGAGATTTAATCTAATAATCTAAAACTTAATCTCACTGGAAAGATTAATGGACACTCTTCGCTAGTCTGTTACGAAAAAGCCAACAAACAGGCCGTTACTACTTAACATTCACAATAAAAACATAATGGTTAAAAACAAAATCGATATGGCTAGTAACCACTTTGGTTCCCCTGGTATTGGAGAAGTGAGGGAGACGGGGAGACATAGAAATGGAATATGATTTATATCCGTAATTACTATTAGTCAACCTTTTTTCTGTATTTTTATTTTGAATAGAAACGCTGTACAAAAACAGAAAAAAAAGTTAAAATTTTTGAGTGACAGAATATAAGTAAGTAAGTAAGCAAGCAAGCAAGCTCTACTTTAACAAAGTTGACGACGTCTTTACCTTCTAATAGTTCCATACTTGCATGTAAATATGCTTTTTCTTAAGTAATAAAAAGAACTAAGCAAGTTGTAGGCCGGATAACAATTGTAAAATGAGAAGAAATAACAATAACTAATATATTTATGTCTTTTGTATTAATCTCAGATGATTGATTTACGAGAAGCGGATTAATGTTTTTTTAAATAGACTACCATTATTATTTGTTAATATTTTAAAATTATGCGGGATATTTAAATTTACCTGACCTAAATAAAATATACACTTTAAGTGTTCACTTATTTCAAATCAAATTCGTGCAAGTTGACTTCTGTGAATTATTAAACAAAAAATATACATTAACAAATTTTATTTTAGACAAGATTTAATGAATGAATTCATGAGATCTAGGTAGAAATCATTCACTGAACATTCTACATACAGTGTTACACATATACTATGACAAATACAAGAAATAAAAGTAGATGGAATAAAATAAAATAGCGTTAATAACACTTGACTAAGTAAAAGATACTACGGTGATACAATGGGATAGACTTTATAGACCCTTATTACACTAACATCTTCAGCTGTAGGCATATTTCTATTTTCAGATGTAGGTTTTGTAGGGATTTGGTTTGATTGTATGGAGGATTTAATCATGAGCTGACATCAAAACCAACATCTGAAAATTAATCTGATGCTCACTAGCGACTGGCCCTATTCAGGCAGTTAACCTGGGGTTCTAGTGGGAAGCCGTGACCAGTAGGGTAGAGCAGGTCGAAGATGAGGCAGTAACTCATCGAAGAAGACATTGTGAAGTGGTCGCGCTATGTCGTGAACTGGCAGATGTTAGAATTCAAGAACCATTGGTTGGGGTCCCAGTGGCTCAATGGTCTACGAGCTCGCCTTGTAACCAGAAGGTCCTGGGTTCGAATCCCGGTGGGTGCGTACTGATGAGGAGTCCCAAACTAGGACGAAACAGCTGTTCAGTACTTCCAGGTTTTCCAGTGGTTCTCTAACTGATGTCAGCTCATGATTAAATCCTCCATATTTCTATTTGTTTGTCTGTTAAGGCTACATAGTAATTATCTATACCATGTATGTAGTTTAAAAAATGTTTTATGATAGAAATGTCTTTGATATTTAGTAACTGTCTCATCAGAAGTTTAAGTTTTCATTTCCCACTAACTGATAACATTGGACCGAAATGCTCGATATCTTTTAGTATGTCTGTCCAGTAGCCTAATGGACAAGAATTCTTTGGTGTTTAAAACTACCAGTGCTGAGTTTGAGTCTTGGTAGCAACACTAAATTCACTGAAGACGGAGGTACATTCAGTTCAAGAGTCTCAAGACTAATAACCAGTTTAATGATTATTCTAAATTTGCATGACATTTTGTTATCATAATTACGGTACACGTGTTTTCTCCTATAAAACTCATAACTAGGATTATGACTATTTTTATTATTAAAGTTAATGTTAGACTACGAGGTGTCACCAGTTTGAGAATCATTGAAAATCAAAGGATAACTGGACAGCTGTCCTACTATGTGTGTGTGTGACTCTCCAACAGTATGTACACATGACGTCACTGGCGATCGAACGGAACATTGTAAGTTACAGAATCAGCCGGTTGATCATTCGGTTATTGGGATGGAATCCAGTGGCCCATAAATTTTAAACTTCTGGCATTTTCGTGATATATATGATTCTTCGGTCAGTGAACATCGTTGGCTAGTATGTATGCGCACACTCAAGACTCAAACATCCTCAGTGTCATTAAGCAACTCAAAACAAACTCATGTGTTCAAAAGTAAACAGTGACTAATTTCAAGTAACCTCAGTAACACAAAAAATTGGAGGTTATAGATTTCGCCGATGATATATGCCTAATTTCACACAATCTGGAAGATATACAAGTGAAAAGCAATACGTTGGCAGAAGAGGCATCAAAGATAGCAGCGATTTCAGGTGAACATAGAGAAAACAGAAGTGATGCAGATTCCTGGCCAGCAGCGACAGTAACAACAACACTCACCAATCTGTATGAATGAGAGAAATTTGAAAGAAGCAACCTACTTTACCTACCTACCTACCTGAGACGCATCGTTTCAACTACAAGCGGACGGAACTGACGAGGATATCAGAGCGAGGATGGCGGGAGCAAGGCAAACTTTCATTCCTCTCAAGTCTGTGCTCAGATCAGCAACACTAAGCATGGAAAGTAAGATCGGGATTTTCAACTCCAATGTTATGTAGTGCTACTCACTATACGATCAGAGACGTGTCGCTGCGTCGCGTGACGAAGGGCATTTTTAACAAACTACCGACCTTCATCAACAGCTATCTTCTTTCAATACTATTCAAGATCAGATGGCTAGAAAAGATCAGCAACAGGGAGGGATCTCTGGCAATGGGCAAACCAATCCAGCAGGAACCAATTTTGAAACAAATATGCGTGAAGAAATGTAGGTAGATTGGCCATACTCTGAGAAAACAAACCATTAAGTGACATCACACACCAGGCCATCGCTGTAGTGGAATCAGAATGGGAAGCGGCGAGTCGGCGAGTGCGAACAGGAGATGAAAGCATGTGGGAAGATGTGGAGCCTGATGAAAATGTTAACAGAGAACCGAACGCAATGGAGACGTTTGACTGAGGCCCTATGTTCCTCTAGGAATTAAAGGAAACAATAATAATAATGAGTAACTATATACTGTTTTCTTTGAGCTTTTAATATTCCACTATGATCTTTTTTAACCAGCTAACCTTCTCATTTTGTTGGTTTCAGATCACTTCTAGGTTGTTGCTTTCGTGTCATTACGTAATCTTTTTTATCCTGCATGTTGCTGTGTAACTGGTTTTTCATTTTTTTTTAACCAACTACTAGGAACCTCACGAATATTCCTCTAAACTTGCAGTACTAATGAATATACCTTCACAAATTTAAATATTTCCACTACAGTCTGGATGTATGAAAGTGGATAATTAATTCACGAACGGCAATAAATTATTGGATTTCTGTCAATTGTAGAAGACAGAAATGTTGATGCATAGTTCAATCTAAACATTTTTAAAAAAATTTTTACCATTACACTATTCAAACAAAATCACCCACGACAAACTGGAGACCTTCATCTTGAAGAATACGAGGGCTTTTTAAAAAAAATAAACAGTGTATTTGGTGAATGCCTCCGAAGCCATAAAGATGCCTTGTTGTTTGAAGTTTTTTTTCTAATTCATCCATGAGGATAAGGAAACACAGCATTGAATAGACGTTCATCACTCCTTGATAACCGATGTATTAGCCAGTATGAAATCCATTTGTTAATAGGTTTTTAGTGCCTCTGTATTAGGTCTAACTGTATGCTTACAAAACGAATTCATTTACTCATGTTATACGATTACAGAAACTAATTTTTAAAACCTCGTGGAATATTCGCCAATGTATTACTACACATTGCTTTCCGTTTCTTATATATATATATATAATTTCCTTTAATTCCTAGAGGAACATAGGGCTTCAGCCGCGCGTCCCTATTGCGTTCGGTTCTCTGCTAGAGTCCTCACCTGTCTCCAAGTCTGTCCACATGCTTTCATCTCCTCTTCACATCATCTCTTCCAAGTCATCCTTGCACTGACGACCAACTCGCCGCTTCCCTTTCGGGTTCCACTCGAGCAATGGCTTGTCTAGTGATGTCATTCACTTGATGGTTTCCTCAGAGTATGGCCAGCCAATCCATCTCCACTACTTCCTGCCTATTTGCTGCACAAGTGATTCCTGCTGGGTTGGTTCGCTCCCAGAGGTCCCTATTGCTGATCCTTTCTGGCCATCTGATCTCGAGTATTGAGCGAAGACAGCTGTTAATGAAGGTGTGAAATTTGTTTGAGATGCTCTTTATGACTCGCCAAGTCTCTTATCCGTATAGTGAGTAGCACTGACTGAATTCACATTGGAGTTGAAAATCAGATCTTATTTCATTTTCATGCTGAGTGCTGTTGACCTCCACACATACTTAAGAGTAATGAAAACTTGTCTTGCTTTTCCGATTCCGGCTTTGATAACCTCATCATTTTCGCCTGTAGTTGAAACGATGCTTCCCAGGTGGGTAGGTGAAGGAGGTTGTTTCTTTCAGGTTCCTCCCATTTATGCTGGCTGATTGTTGTCTGTTGTTGTTCCTGTGGCTGTTGGTGTTGCCCAAGAAACTTCATCACTACTGTTTTATCTATGTTCACCTGAAATCGCTGCTATCTTTGATGCTTGTTCTGCCAAATTGTTGCTTTTCAATTGCATTTCTTGCAGTTTGTGAGAAATCAGACATATATCATCGGCGAAGTCCAGATCCTCCAAGTTTGTTTTTTGTGTGAGTCCATTTTATGCCTGTTTCCTCATTGTTCGTTGTCTGTCACATTATCCAATCTACTGCAGTCAGGAAAATCAATGGCGATAGTATATATATATATATATTACGCGGTTATGCAATCATGCGTTCGCTTCTATTATCATTACTATTGCTCCCTTGGGTTCCTAGTGGAATACAGGGCTTCAACTGCACGTCTCCACTTGTTTCTGTCTTCTGCTGTACTTTTCGCCTGCATCCATGTTAGTCCATGCTGTTTCAACTCTCTTGACACGATCTCCTCTATGTCACCCTTGCACTGACGTCCCACTCGCCGCTTCCCTTTCGGCCTGGTTCCACTCGAGGGTTTGACGCGCGATGTCACGCAGCGGTCTCCTCAGAGAGTGTCCGATCCATCTCCACTTTCTCCTGCATATGTGTTGGGTGATTGGTTCCTGCTTTATTTGTTCCCATTATTCCTTGTTGGTGATTCTTTCCGCTCGGCCGTCTGTTCTTCAGTATAGAGTGAAGACAGTTGTTCGCTTCTAGCTTTTTGAAATTCAACTTTGTTCGCAATGCATCTTTTCAAGTTTTCACTTGTTCGTCTTTGACTGTGCACAGCGTCACCACATAGTAGAACGTGAAAATATAAATGTACTACAGTATCATAATCGGAATCGTAATAAGTACACCACAGGTTAATTTGTGTTTAGAATATTGAGCCGGATCATAATAGCGGGACTAAAAGACGCACTAGACGCAAAACTCCACGCAGACCAACCTGGATTCAGCAAAAACAAACCATGTGCGAATCAATTTGCAGCTCTATTTATTATGATCGAACAGAGCATAGAATTGCAAGCAAAGATCTTTTTCAGCTTAATTCACTCTGACAAGGCTTTCAACTAAACGATTCAGCTCTGTGGAGTACCCTTGATAGGTATCAGCCTAACACAGAAATCATCTTAGGACTCATCATGTGATTCACTGTGTCATAAAATGATTCTAAAATACCGTGATCTTTTTTTCAACTTGGTCTTAGTCAGACCACCAACCAATCACAATATATATTTTCGCCTACCTTAGCTGAATTGCCGGTCAGTTTGAACAAGCTATTTCCAGTATCCCGGGTTACTTTTAATGTGGTGAAAAATGTATATAAATATGATGTATCTTTCCTAATAAAATTGGATCCTAACAGTCACAGGCCAGTCTTTTTATTTGGATATTTAGGTGGCTCATTGATGTGGAAGGTACCGTGGACGAATAGGTGTACCTGGCATATCAGTTGAGTTTTCCCTTGCGTCAGTATTATTATACCTACGCAAAATTCCACTCAGTCATATCAACTGTAAACGCAACAGGTCTATAATAAACTGGCGATGAGTTTATTTCAAATATCGACATAGACCATTATCTTTGTGAAACTCATTCGACAGTTGTATGTTATTGTCACGTCTCAGGTGGTTCACAACGAATAAACTAAGCACAAAAAACAGTAGCAAGTCAAGAGAGACTATTATCACCCATGAAATTCCTAATTTTGGTGGATTGAATTATGTCACATACCTTACGTGGTTAGTGAAAAGATAGGAATACATTGGACCGATAAGAATACCCTAGAAAATCTGTAAGTCGCGGACGATTTATGTGTAACGTCATGCAGACTTGAAGACTTATAGGAGAAAAACAGTAATTTTAGTAGAAGAGGCTGGCAGCAAAGACAAGATTACGATGAAGACAGAGAAAACGATAGGGATAAAGAAAACCAATTGACCGACAACTACAACAACTACCAGTCAATATCAACTGGATGAATTTGAATGACGTCACTTCTTTCACTTACCTAGGCAGCATCGTTTCGACAACAACAAAGCCAGTCAGGGTAGGAAAAGTAAGGTAGACATTCATTTCTATGTGGAAGAGACAGGATTGGAAAGGCAAGACAGATCTTCGTCACTCTGATATCAAGTTGGAAATTAACTGCAATTAGAATAAACAACAAAATTCGGCATCTAAACATCAACGTCAAAAAAAGTCAATTCTTCTTTATGGTTCATAAACTTTGAGTGTCACAAAAGGTATTTCCAACAGATGAATGCAGACGTCTGCCAAACGGCTACATTCTCATGCTGCATACCGAAAATCGGATGTTCATCCATAAGGGATTAGCAACAAGGAACTCTAGAAACGAACCAATCAAGATCCTATTACTCTAAAAATATGTAGGAGAAAATGGGGGAGGATTGGATACATACTGAGGAGACCATAGGATAGCTTGGCACTTCAGGCATAAATACGAGTGGAATGTGAATGTGAATCAATGAACTGGGTGATCAACTAGAAACCCAATTCACTATAATATCAGGCTGATTGAATAACCCCATGTTTTATAACCAACTAACATTTTGTCTCCCTTAATCTATGTGCATTAGTTTTTCCTTTCCTATGCTTTCAGTTTCTGCAGTGATTAACTTGATTTTCCGAGGTAGGCCCGTTATCCTCCACCTACTCTCATGGGCTTTGGTGTAGCTAAAAAAAATAGCGAACTAGTAGACATCGTGTGCCAGGCCCTCAAGTGGAACCCAGATGGGAAAAAAATAAGTTGGGTATCCGAAAGTGACAGTAGGGGGGGGAAGTCATGTGAAAAGGAAATGAAAATTCACGAGAAGTCGTGGCACCAGCTGAAGAATACTTCAGGGAATAGGATAAACTAGAGATGTTCTGCTGAAGCCATATGTTCCACTCATAACCCAAGGGAATGACAATACTAATAATCTGTGTATAACACCAGTTTAATAATGTCTACTGATAATCAGCTTGAAATGATGTACATTTCTCTTCAACCAATCAGTCAATCTTTTAGCTGAACACAGGTGAAACCTCAAATAGTTTCTAAGTTGCATTTAAAAATAGAAGGAAATATATACAATCAGCTATAATCTTTTCAATTTTTATTTCATTAGCATGTAGTATTTTAAACTACATAACAGCCATATATGCATAATTGAGAATTTTTATGAATTTGTTTATGCATGACTACCTAAAATGGATAATAATTTTAGAAAACAAAACATCTACGAGGCTTTTCTCTTGTCTCTACACATTTCTTCAATAATTTATAAGAATAGCGTTCATTCTACCATAGTAATTCTTGAGAAGGTTTTCAGAATCTCCTCCCACTTCTACAGCCTACATGCTTGGTTCCAAACTGATGGTACAAACAGTATCACCACTCTACATCTGAGAAAGATTTCTAAACCTTTATTAATAAGCAACTCTCTATAATTTCCTTAGTTTCATTGAATTGAAATTCCAGGTTCATAACCAAATTTGTCTTCCGTAATTTTGTGTTTGGTGGAATATCAAGTCTATTTCAATAGGTTATCAACGAACAAGGGTGAACATTCATACGGACTCAGAGTGTAACAGAAAGATTTTTATTCTCGTTTCCATGTAGCTTCACGTATTCACCCGAATCGGCTACAAATGAAGCCTGGTCAAAAAACTATCTGGCAGAATTAAGACGCTATGTTCAGAGGATAATATTAAAGAGGAACTCGCAGTTATCGAAAAGTCCTCATCAAGGATGCAAATCCGTAAATACCCGTATTAAAGTTTGAAAGTAAAAAAGCACGCAGACCGAACCCCCTAAATAGTTAGAAAAACTAGTTTTTATCTGTCTAGCGTGCGAAAGCGAAGTATCCATAAGAACGCCGCCAGACTCATTCTACTTCACAACACCGTAGACTCGTTACCTCAGTAGAAAGTAGACAAGTGTCCAGTTTGTCAGCTCCAACTGCATTTAGCGTTTCACCTTCATTTTAGACAGTGAAGGACTTGTGAAGGACTGATAGGAGAGTGTCTATTAGATTCTCCAGGGATATTCCTCAAAGTCTGAGTTTGAAAGGCATCAAAGTGTCCTCCAGCATAATCCTCAGACACCTAAATGACACAAGACATACAGTAGAAATTAATTAGTCAGGCTTTCAAAAAAAATCTGTACACAGAGAGGAGCATGGTTACTTTGGTTCACAGAAGCCACCGTCATCATAAAACCTCGACCCAATCTATATATACATAAAAAAGAGTGTGACTTCTCCCTCACCACCATACCTGTTAACCATAATTGGTTTGTTCGTGTGCTTTTAATTTTCATTCTGTTGCATAACATTCTACTAAATACTGATTTTCGCTTGTTGAGTTAAAATTACAATTAGGTTTCCAAATTTACTTAATTGTTTGTCTCTGTCATAATTTTACTTTACCATCTACTTCCAGCCTCTTGAATTCTATTTCATAGTGTATATTCAAATTCGAATTGCTGTTTGATTTATATTTTCTCACTGGTCCTGCTTATTTCCAGGCAAAATCTGAACTCTACCCACCACTTGTCTATTTGTTGTATAAATAGTTGGTCTTTTAAAAATAAAAAGCTGGCCATATATGTGTCCAAACCAGTGTTAACGTTTAACAGTTTGAAAAAATGTGTGGGCACTGGGTATAATATGATATTCATTATAATAAAGGCTTCTTGTATTTCCCAGTGAATAAGAAACAAAACGACATTGTTGTTTTTACTGACGTTTCGTCTATTTAATGCTGCTAATGGCCCCATACTGAGGAACAATCATTAGATTGTTACATATATAAACTGAGATTTTGTAAATTCTGGTTGAATAATAAATACATTGATAAAGCTATTAGCAGCACCAAATAGAGAAACGTCAGTAAAAACAATGTCGTTTGGTTTTTCATTCATTGGGAAATACGAAAAAATCCTTTATTATAGTAAAAAAAATTCGCCTAATTACATCATTTTCAGAATCTTTTTTGGGCAAAGTTAAACTTTGAGCACCACCAACTGCCAATCAGCGAATGATCTCGAACGCACCAATCAAGTGAAGGAGATATTTTTGTGTATGCCATACATATACTTATGAAAAAGATGTATAAAAACTATAAAAGTGTTACATAGGAAACCTACCTCTCAGTTCTAGGTTGGAGTATCAACAGAGTATAATTCCATTGTGGGTAAAATTTATTTTGATAAAGTTTCATAGTGTTTGTTATACAGTAATATTTTCCGAGCAATAAACTGTGCTCGAAACGTCATCAATAAATGTTACTGTATAACACTGTGAGACTATCAAACTAAATTTTACTCACAATGGAATTATACTCTACCACAGTGCACAAGTTCTATTCTTATATCAACAGCGTAATTTAACCACATTCTATACATGTAATTATTTAGGTCTTTTAACCCTAACAATTACTCTAATCTTTCCTAAACCTAGTCCTAACGTGAAAATATCTCTAAACTAACTGTAAACCAACTCAAACCAACCCTAATGTCGCCTTAATTAGGCTAACCTAATCCTAACTTGTCATTTGCCTAAACCTTGAATTAATCTTTCCCAAACATAAGCTGAAACTTGCCAGATATCTCACTTAATAAAATAACACTTCTATGAGCATATTTTATTGATGATCACAAGATTATTTGCCGAATTTCATTAACTTGTTCAGTGAGCTTTTCAAGGTCATTGGTGAGGTCGAACTCCATTGGTAGTTAGTGGTGCTTAAAGTTTAACTTGGCCCTTTTTTGCTGATAATTTCTATTTAAAACTGGACTTTACCATGAGCAAAGAATGTCCAGATAGTGTGTAATTTATATTTTGAATAGAATCCAGGAAACAGAATAAGTTGGAATTATTCTGCAAATGCATTCGTTCTTTCGTCGTTCAAAGTAATAAAGTGAACCAGTTGTATGAAACTTCTTGGAGTGCTTATAATCCAAGAGGTGTTTGATAAACTATCATGGTGGATTTATCTCCATGAGCATCACGAATAAAGTTGTCAATTAATACATGTACAAAATGGACACCATTTAACTTACCTGTGATTTTGTCAACATATTTTAATATTAAGCAAGACGTCGGTGGCACAGCGGTTAGGACGCTCGCCGACCATGCACATGGTACGGGGTTCGATCCCCGGCCACCAACGCACTCCTTTACCTTGTTAAGCCAGAAATAATGCCGGTAAAGAGGTAAGGCTGAGTATGAGGCTGGCAACCCCATCCTGTAAAATTAAACACTGTTACAGAAACTTCAAGCCACTAGCTTGAAGCCCTATGTTCCACTGGGAACGTGAAGGAAAAAAAGACGTATATGCTAAAGCTTATCTTCTGAGCCTACTAATTATGAAATAACTACAGTTATATTATTCAAAATCAGCAGATTTAAAGCAAAAGTATCCTTTTCATAATAACACGATACCTGATGAACATATAGCCGATGTCTACTGAAGCCATAATCCTCACTGATATGCTTTGGATATGATAGAGAAGATTTGTAGCTCAAGTGAATGATTTCGAGATGGTTGTGCTCCCTGAGATGGATAGTTAATTTGCCAAACTTTCATCACTCTACCCTAGGCGACATCTTCAGCACGCATACTTCAATTTGAAGTGAGCTTTTAGATTTCTCTACGAGTTTATTAATCATCTCTCTTGGTCGGTGACCTTGAACGTGTTTGGTTGTTTATGTGTGTTTTCACACCTTCTAGTTTACTTGTATTGGAACTAATTGTTTCCTTGACTTGACTTGTAACATCTAACAGTTTCATGAAATCGAAAATATTTCCTATTGAATGTCTCACACGCGTTCTTCTTCTGTAATCATCTGTTATTTGCTACCATTACTATGACATGAGATATTGGCACAATGTAGACATGTTTAGATTCGTACGTCACTTAGTTATGGTAGTTTTACAAGGTATATACTTGTCAGGTTTATGATTCATTTAACTTAACTCTTGTTTTATTTCCCAGAAAAGCTAGAATTATCGCTCTTCCAATTTAAGCAGTTTTGCCGATCCCCTCAATTGGCTTTACAAAATATTTGCTTCCATAATAAGGGCGGCCTGTTTAAAACTTCGGCTACCAGAAAGCTCCCTACTATTATGTTGCATTGATCAACTAAAATATAACCTGTGATTGTATTTTCTACTCTCTCCTGAGTACTGAAAATATCTACAACCTACTGATTGGGAATTTTTCTAATAAACTTGAGAAGCAGAAAAATCTTAGGTGGCAACGTATCCCACTGCATGAGATGGATGACATTTCCCGATATTTTTTAGTACAAACTGTGACTGCTTGAAAAATAAAACTAACCACCCAGAGTCTCCAGTTAATCATTTATGTCTTTGGTCTCTAATTTTACTCCTACCCATTTTTCAGTTAGCTTTCAAGTGAATATCGTGCATTTTTCAAAGAAGACAAATAAGGAATACTATAAGGGACTGATTTACGTTTTTTCAGTTAGACAACATTGTGTCACGCGATCTACTGTCAGTAACTATTTCTTTTGAATACCCTCGACAAAAAAGAAACTACCATGCAATAAATTGCACTGAAAATTTTGTAAATTATATAAGCTGTTGAGAATAAAGCTATTATTAGTAATAATGTTCCTTCTGAGATTTGTGATCTATTTACTGGATGACTCCAGTATCACTGACTGAAAGTACAGTAATCATATTTATATTTTTTCAGCTATTTTGCTGTTCCTTGAATATGCTGGCTATTTAGTGATTGGTGATATTGATGTTTTTATTCCCCATACTTTAAACAGAGGTCAGTAGCAGTTAGCATGAGACAGTCTAGTTCTTTATGAGAAGCCCGAAGCAGATCGATTCTTTGACTTAAATAGAGACACTGTGACACCAAACAAACTCATAGAACATCTCCAGCATGGCTAAGTAAAGGTGTAATGAAAACTATTAACAGCTCGATATTGGAACATCTGGTGCAAACCGGCCACAAAGCCAACCAGCGTAGAAGAATCCTTCTCTATCATCATCTACCGGGTGCCAAATAAATTACCAAAAACATCAAGGTACCGCAGGCTCCTTCCTAACACCACAGGCTATTGCGATTCGCCTGAAACAACCAGCGCTCTGTGTTCAAAAGAAGCTAGTCCAGCCCCTACTATTGCCCTGGCTGGCCTTCAGTAGAAACTATAAACTCATGAATTTGTAATATTATCTCTCCTAATTCTTCTGACATTCAGTTTATTGCATGTTGATGCTATTTGGCTGTAATCTATCAATGTGATTATTGATTCGATGTTATTTAAACAACATTAATGTCTTTCATAACACTAAATCATTCATTCATTCACTATAATGTATGTATAAATGTAGAGCCTGATGATGAAGGGGTTATCGCAAATAGTACTCTTTGTTCAATATCCATTCTTTTGAAAACCCATAGTTGTTGACGTTTCACTGAATACATATCTGACTGAATGAAAATCCAAAGAAAAAGAATTTCACAGGAAATTTCATCTTACCACACAAAAAATACCAACTGAGAATTCCTTATACATTTTTTACTTTCAGTTTCATGAAAATCACAGACGTTTTCTCGTTAATCAATAGATATTAGACAGAAAAGAACAGGAAGTTCAGTAAAGATATCTTTTCGGTAACTTCTTTCTCAAAAGCAGTACAGTCACACTTACATGCCTACGTTTACAAAGATACAATCATCATTTAATTCATATAAGGATAGAACTTGGCCACCGTGTTAGAGTATAATTCAATTGTGGATAAAATTTGCATTGATAAAATCTCAGTCTTGTAGAGAAATATTTACTGATGACGTTTCAAGCACAATTTATTGTGGAATTTCATCCTTTACATTGGTTAGGAGCGTTGGGTGGCTAGAGAATATCACTCTCGAAGGTGTTCTTTGGAAAACTGGAGACTTACCTTCTAAGGGCAAATGCAGTTAAATCCATTCTGAAGTCCAGATTCAAATATAGCGTTTCCTTTGGTTATGAAGGGCATTCTTCTACTTTGGGCTCCTACATCACGAAACCTACTGGATATGCATTTTAAGCCAAGATACTTTTGAGAAATAAAAGCTCATCTTCTAAGCAGCCATTGTTGCGAATTTTTCTGATGTGGTTGGCGAGTGATAAATCACTGAGTGTAAAGCGTTTAATATAAATGTTATTTTTTATAGTTAGTAGACTTGAGAACTAGTTATGCATTCAGTACACCAAGTGCATCAGAAACCCGATATATATGTCTAGTACTAATGAACTGTGTAGATAGCTAAAAATAAGAGGCTTACTTGCACATTATTATCACTACCAAATTGATTATATATGCACTTAAATAAAAAGTTGAAAAGGATATAATGTTGGATGGTTGGAGGTAGTCAACTTGACGGTGTGGGGAACATGTGCCTAGACTTAATGCTTGTTTTCACCTGTCTTCAGGGTATATCAACAATCCTGAAGGGACTCATGTTCCTCCTGAGACTCGAACTCGGGTACCTGAGTACTTCAGTCACAGAAGTTACCACTGAGCTATTGCAGCTTGTCGTTTATCTCCTGTAGGACTCTATTAGATACTTTGATTGGACAATAATTAGTTACTGGTGTCATGTGTCTAGTCCTATCTTTGGTGCATGCTGGATTCCAACAATCAAGTTTGCAGTGTAGCCGCCATGCCAGGTGGCTTGTCATTACAGTGAACTCTGAAATGTTGGTACTAAATGGTCTAAGGTGATCAACTAGAAGCATTGGCAATATAACTGACTTCAGGACTTGATGATCCGGGTTTGAATCTCAGAAGGGACGTCAGCTGCTTAATGACTGTAGATAACAATTGGTGACAAGTGCCAACACACATGAAACCTAGGTCCAAGGCTTCCTGCAGATTATCTGCGACCGTCAGATTGCAACACTTCAGAATGCACTGTGATGGCGGACCACCTTCCATGGTGACCACATTGCAAAGGTGACTGACGATAAAAATCGGTGTGAACCAAATAAAGGAATAGATGCATGCTACTACTTGCTAACTACCTTGAGTTAGATTAAAGGATATAATAATACTTATGCGATCCAAACTGAAGGAATACCTCATACCAATCTGCACAGTAGTATTTGATTTCTTGAGATATTATGAAAAATGTGACATTTCGCGATAATATTTGTAATAGGCAAAATTAATCTTGGTGGTTTTTCTTATTAATTATGAGACTGGTTCTGAATATATTCTATCATATAAAATAAAACTTCAGTCCTTCCCATAAATTCTTAAGTGTAGACTGAAATGATAAGGACTCATTAGTCTTCAAGAAGTCTGGTCAACGCTGGCAAGAGCGTTGAAGTCTATTTGGAAGTCATCATGTTAACAACTTTTGTCTGTTCAAAGTAATTACGTTTGATTGCTGGAGTAAGTGTAAATAAGCTGGTTGGTATGCGACTTTTACAGGATTAAACTTCACGAGAAATTCTTTGTCCCATCAAGTTTTATCAAAGCTTTTTGTTGATGGAACAGTCATTCGACTACTGCTTCTGTCAGACATTTAGCGTTTCGGCCAATTGAGGTACTTATTTTGACTGCTTTAAAGTTCTTCCTAGTGCGTAGCTGTTAAGGTTGCTTGACTTTCATATCCAGACAGAGTGGTTTCGGCAGCAGAAGATGGCATGATGCTAAGTCACCTGACCTGAGGTGTTGCGCATCCATCTCTTCTTTGTCCCCATACGGAAACACAGGACATCTGATTGAATGCCAATTAAAGAAAAGCTGACGAATATATTTTGCTTTCCGGAGACATAATTCAATGAGCTTTTGTCCAAATAGCTTTAAACGCGAACTAGTCATGACTGTGTACTTTAGAGTGAGGAGGATATGCTTAATAGAGAAATTGGAGGAAAAAGATGGGGTGAGGATATACGTTATAACGTGTTATATTTTCCGCGATTCAGGTTTTTTCGTCTTTCATTGGCTAGAACAGTGGCGGTCAATTGGAGTTTGAATTGTCCTTGGGTGCGTGCTGTCGGGTGCCGTCTTGGCGTGGTTGTGTTTGCTTCGTTTGCCAGTATATGTGATGACTATAAACGTGAATTAGACTATTGTAACGCTTTGTTTTTCTTTGTTTGTGCATGTACTAGGCTTTGTGTGTCGTACAATTCGTTGTTTGGTCTATCGGTTGCTTGCGATGTCAACGAACCGGTGGGTTCTTGTGTTTTTCTTTAATTTAGGTTATACGTGCGGTATTTTCTTGATGGTTATTGATCATGCCTGTATTTCAATGTTGTTTTTTTACGATTTATCTTGGAATAGTTGTGACATAGATAGATACTAATTGATAAATTTATTTTAGTCCGTTGCAGGTAGTAAATTCGAGTGAAAGGAGCACAGACTTAAGTGGAATTTTTGGTGAATTAATACTTGGAAGGCGTTTCTTGAGCTGGGATGAATTTGAGAAGTCATTGGCAGAATTCCAAAAAGTGAGGAAGTCATTTAATGCTAACAATATAGTTGTCCTGCACTCACTATGTTCATACTTATAGCAAAACGATACCGGATGACAGATTTAAGTACGCTTTTGTTGGTTTTAAATGCACTTTTGGAGTGAATCGTACAAAACCTGGATTGAAATTGAAAAATAAGTCGTAAGAAGAAGTGTAGTATTATTTCATGAATATTTCAGGTCTAAATGTTGCAATTGCTCGTCTTCATTTCGCGTGGTTTTGCGTAGTAGTGAATTCATAATTGCTTCCCACAATATGGTACATAACCATCCATGCAGCAGGGTGTACATGCAGAATGACCCATGGTTTAGACGACTAACAGTTGAAGAGAAAGAAAATGTTGAACCACTTCTTCAGCAATCCCACTCATCCGATGAAATAATAATGCATGTTAAGGAGAAGTACCACAAGGATATAACTCGCATTGACGTTAAAAATATGAAAGCCGCAGTTAATAAAGGTAACGTTGACGTACTTGTTACATACTTAAGGTATTTCGAGTCGTCGTGACATTTTTGAATTCCTAAAATCCCGTGGGAAGTTAATGGAGTATTATTCCGATGAACCGATCAGGAATTCACTAACAAGAATTTGTTTTGCAACTGATGAGCAAATGGAATTGTATAAACAGTTCCCTGAAGTTGTTGGTATCGATTCAACGTATAATACAAATAAAGGGAAGTAAGTTTACCAATCCATTAATCAACGTGCAGGTATTCATTGTTCCAGTTACTTGTGACGGATAATTTCGGTCGTGGACGACCGGTTTTATTTGCGTGGACTAGAAAAGAATTCAAACGAGATGTAGTTTGGATATTAGATTGTTTTCGTCAAATAATGGAAGACACCTCAAAAACAGAATCTTTCATAATGGATTGTGCGCAAGCTGAAATAGCAGCCGTCAAGTTAACGCACAGACAAGCGCACATTGTTTTGTGTTCTTTCCATGTGTGCAGAGCCTTCTGTCGTAAAGTAAGCTTTTCAAAGCACACTTTACATTTTATTCGTAGACAAGAAATCCCATTGTAAAGAACTATTTATGCCGTCTAGTGCAGTGTAAAAAAGATCACAGTAATGCCTTTAATGTTCTCATTTCCCAGATTTAATTTCTATTTCAGAGTCATTAGCAGATTGGATCCTACTGTCAGTCAATATCTACAACGTCGTTGGATGCATAGACGAGAATTGTGGGCAGCATGTTTCAGAGACAACGTGCTGACTTTTGGGAATGATACCAATAATCGCGTCGAGAGCTCTCACAAGCAAATGAAACGGTATTTGCAAAGATGTGATAGTCTGCATAAAAGTATGCTAAAGGTGTATAAATGGTATGAACGAAGTTTTTCAAGAATACAACAGGAGGCGGTTATTGCTCAGTCGCGATGCTTCACTTATCCCTGTTCACAACGTCTAATCCCAATTATACGATTGCTGACGCCATACGCCGCGAGGAAGGTAATACGTGAATACCAATGGCGACGATGGGCTATTGTTGAGTTTGAATCCTTTGATTATGTATTCTTCAAAGAAAATGGGAATACAGTGGAGGTTGATCTGAGTGCTTGCACCTGCACGTGCTTTACATTTCAGACCTGTCGGTACCCCTGCCGACACTTGCTTTTGGTCCATTTCAGAAAGCCGTATTTCACAGGTATATTTGCGTTTTTATGACTCCGTTTTTAATTTATGTCGACCGAAATTTAATTAATTAATGTTCTTATATACGGAAAGTTGTAATTTTTATTAACCTATTCGTGTGTACATTGCCTTAATTGGAAACAAGACACAAGCACTACCATCATTGCACGTGTAACATTCAGTTTATAGTTATCTTTACGTTTTTTGTTTCACCTTTTGTAGTTAACCATGTGATGCAGAATTGCAAACAATGGGCGTGGTCACGCGACTTGTTCGCATCTCAATGCACGTCAGCTGTTGTCCCTCGAAATCGAAGTGCCGCATTCGAAAGCTATATAAGTATTGTGGTCAAGGGCTTGAGGAAAATTCATGACGAATTTGGAGAAGTGTTTGCCAGGAATTATGTAGTAGAAGTAGTCGCAGGAATCAATCGTACTCTGAATATGTAAATAAACTGAATTTGTATCATAATTAAAATACAATTTTCATGTCAATCTTGTTGTCTTTCGATTCATGTGTTCCCTTATTGAGCACGGCATGCTAGACCGATGCTCTCTAGGACTTTAACTATACGTAAGTGTAATTGCGTAGGAACGATGTCGGTCGTCATGCGTCGTAGTCATATAGAAGTCTTTAGGGACAAATGACAATAGTAGGCATAACTTAGGCACTGCATTCGAGTTCCAGTTCTCATACGGTTACGTGTATTCTAAAGTATTGCATTACTAATGTTTCACTTAAAGCGTGATGTCATTCCATATGACTAAGGCTGTTAACATGTAGCGTAAATTTCAGACTACACGAGACAAATTATTGAATTCGTTCAGCTGTAGCACTCGTAGTTAGATTTACCTTACACTACTATATGCCACCAATTACTTCGTCAGGTCTCATTAATAACTGGCGCCTGCATCTAGTCATCATGACAAATATATCCACAATCAGATGAAATAAAATAGGTCTGGTAAGTAGGATGTTAAATATATTTAATCAAAAATAATAACAAGCACATGTCTTTACGCAGTTGTTCGTCGTAACACTTTGGACAATGTCGAAGCAATGTGACCGGGTTGAATGACGTTACCGGATAGCTGCAGAAAAGTAAACAAAGAAGTAATATTAAAGTTAAACGCTTTAGATTTGCCTACCTTTGCTGAAAATGGTTCATTCTCCTTTCTCATTCTTTGTTTATGACAGCATTCTTCTGTGGTTTTTACTGTCACACCTATTGTTCATCTTCTAAAGGATAGCAGGAAGCAAATAATAATAACTAGAACAGGCTATGATAAGAGTTAAATTGTAAACCCTCAACAATGAACACTGTACACAGTTAAGATAAAATATAGTGTAATAGTACACAAATGAAAAGAACATCGTGAAGTACATAAGTGATATTTCAGTGACAGGTAAGCTGAAATATCTGCAACCTTACAACTCCTAAGACAACCTGACATGTAAGGTCTCTCACAAATTTCTGTAGGGCCTGTGGGGTACCATGGATGGTTCGCCGTTAATCTGAGCTTTTGAAGGATGATTTACAAATGCAAAAGGTAATAACCATCGAGACTGAGGTAGTATTTCCTAGCTGTTCGGCATTTTTTCCTTTGAGGCAGTTTCTTATCAACAGTTTGCAGTATTCATAGTGAGTCTATAGGAACCTTCATTGTATCATGATTATCACCAAATATCCCTTAACTCACAGAATCAGGCAGTAACCCCATACACTCAAGCATTGTAACCAGAACATCACAAAATGCTTACAGATAACTTGTTTAGTAATAACTGCTTGAAATATAAGGGCTATAAGTGCATCTTTCATAGCCACAATTAAGTCATTAAGGATCTCAGCATATCTTAGTGATTTGAAACAAAATAATTATCAAGACTGATATAATCTATGTAACAGGTGTAGTAGTTGTATGACACACCTGCTAGCTACTAATCAACAGATAGCTGATACTCATTTTAAGTGCTCTGACATTAAGTACTCTGCCATTGCCTGTAGTATATTTACAACCGTAAGATTTGAAACAACTTGCGAAAAACAAACCCTCAAAGCACTATAATGCAAATAATACTCTTTCTATGCGAACTTTCTTCAAAAGGATGACTTCTTCATTGATAATCCGTCCGAGCTATAATATACAATTTTACGCTTTACTATGCATAAAATAATGCCGTGTGGGTCCAGAAGTCTAAAACTAGTCAAATATGATCTATTTCCCAAAAAATAGGCGATTATAACGCCTGTAGCCGTGAACGCGGTAACCGAAATCGCTGCGCGATAACACCTAGTTATAGCGTATATCCTCACAAAAAAGATGTCGAAGAGCAATGGATACCCTCAAAGGTACATCAACAGGCTTGAAAGATCGGAAGCTGCAAATTTGAAACGTTCCCGTCTATCAAACATCTTGCTTTTTGGTGCAAACAAAAATCGATAGATATCCTTCCCATGTTAACTGTACGTACAAATTTACATGTCTCTGCGGGAGCAGTTGCATTGGAAGGATAGAAAGAAAGGTATATCTACGATTTTCTGAACATGTACCAAAAAGCTTACGTCTAAAAGCAACAAATGCTTTCAACAGGGACATCGCCAGGCACCTCCTTGATACGGGTCATGAGGTGGATGTCGAAAGGTCGTTCTAAATTATCAATGGGCAAAAGAGCTCACCTCAGGTCAGGTGACTTAGCATCATGCCATCTACTGCTGCCGAAACCACTCTGCCTGGATATGAAAGTCAAGCAACCTTAACAGCTACGCACTAGGAAGAACTTTAAAGCAGTCAAAATAAGTACCTCAATTGGCCGAAACGCTAAATGTCTGACAGAAGCAGTAGTCGAATGACTGTTCCATCAACAAAAAGCTTTGATAAAACTTGATGGGACAAAGAATTTCTCGTGAAGTTTAATCCTGTAAAAGTCGCATACCAACCAGCTTATTTACACTTACTCCAGCAATCAAACGTAATTACTTTGAACAGACAAAAGTTGTTAACATGATGACTTCCAAATAGACTTCAACGCTCTTGCCAGCGTTGACCAGACTTCTTGAAGACTAATGAGTCCTTATCATTTCAGTCTACACTTAAGAATTTATGGGAAGGACTGAAGTTTTATTTTATATGATAGAATATATTCAGAACCAGTCTCATAATTAATAAGAAAAACCACCAAGATTAATTTTGCCTATTACAAATATAATCGCGAAATGTCATATTTTTCATAATATGTCAAGAAATCAAATACTACTGCGCAGATTGGTATGAGGTATTCCTTCACTTTGGATCGCATAAGTATTATTACATCCTTTAATCTAACTCAAGGTAGTTAGCAAGTAGTATCATGCATCTATTCCTTTATTTGGTTCACACCGATTTTTATCGTCAGTCACCTTTGCAATGTGGTCACCATGGAAGGTGGCCCGCCATCACAGTGCATTCTGAAGTGTTGCAATCTGACGGTCGCAGATAATCTGCAGGAAGCCTTGGACCTAGGTTTCATGTGTGTTGGCACTTGTCACCAATTGTTATCTACAGTCATTAAGCAGCTGACGTCCCTTCTGAGATTCAAACCCGGATCATCAATTCCTGAAGTCAGTTATATTGCCAATGCTTCTAGTTGATCACCTTAGACCATTTAGTACCAACATTTCAGAGTTCACTGTAATGACAAGCCACCTGGCATGGTGGCTACACTGCAAACTTGACTGGTGGAATCCAGCATGCACCAAAGATAGGACTAGACACATGACACCAGTAACTAATTATTGTCCAATCTAAGTATCGAATTAACAACAAGCTGCAATAGCTCAGTGGTAACTTCTGTGACTGAAGTACTCAGGTACCCGAGTTCGAGTCTCAGGAGGAACATGAGTGCCTTCAGGATTGTTGATGTACCCTGAAGACAGGTGAAAACAAGCACTAAGTCTAGGCACATGTTCCCCACACCGTCAAGTTGACTACCTCCAACCATCCAACATTATATCCTTTTCAACTTTTTATATAAGTGCATATATAATCAATTTGGTAGTGATAATAATGTGCAAGTAAGCCTCTTATTTTTAGCTATCTACACAGTTCACTAGTACTAGACATATATATCGGGTTTCTGATGCACTTGGTGTACTGAATGCATAACTAGTTCTCAAGTCTACTAACTATAAAAAATAACATTTATATTAAACGCTTTACACTCAGTGATTTATCACTCGCCAACCACATCAGAAAAATTCGCAACAATGGCTGCTTAGAAGATGAGCTTTTATTTCTCAAAAGTATCTTGGCTTAAAATGCATATCCAGTAGGTTTCGTGATGTAGGAGCCCAAAGTAGAAGAATGCCCTTCATAACCAAAGGAAACACTATATGTGAATCTGGACTTCAGAATGGATTTAACTGCATTTGCCCTTAGAAGGTAAGTCTCCAGTTTTCCAAAGAACACCTTCGAGAGTGATATTCTCTAGCCACTCAACGCTCCTAACCAATGTAAAGGATGAAATTCTACGATAAATTGTGCTTGAAACGTCATCAGTAAATATTTCTCTACAAGACTGAGATTTTATCAATGCAAATTTTATCCACAATTGAATTATACTCTAACACGGTGGCCAAGTTCTATCCTTATATGAATTAAATGATGATTGTATCTTTGTAAACGTAGGCGTGTAAATGTGACTGTACTGCTTTTGAGAAAGAAGTTACCGAGAAGATATCTTTACTGAACTTCCTGTTCTTTTCTGTCTAATATCTATTGATTAACGAGAAAACGTCAATGATTTTCACGAAACTGAAAGTAAAAAAATGTATAAGGAATTCTCAGTAGGTATTTTTTGTGTGGTAAGATGAAATTTACTGTGAAATTCTTTTTCTTTGGATTTTCAGTCAGTCAGATATGTATTCAGTGAAACGTCAACAACTATGGGTTTTCAAAAGAATGGATACTGAACAAAGAGTACTATTTGCGATAACCCCTTCATCATCAAGCTCTACATTTATACATACATTATAGTGAATGAATGAATGATTTAGTGTTATGAAAGACATTAATGTTGTTTAAATAACATCGAATCAATAATCACATTGATAGATTACAGCCAAATAGCATCAACATGCAATAAACTGAATGTCAGAAGAATTAGGAGAGATAATATTACAAATTCATGAGTTTATAGTTTCTACTGAAGGCCAGCCAGGGCAATAGTAGGGGCTGGACTAGCTTCTTTTGAACACAGAGCGCTGGTTGTTTCAGGCGAATCGCAATAGCCTGTGGTGTTAGGAGGAGCCTGCGGTACCTTGATGTTTTTGGTAATTTATTTGGCACCCGGTAGATGATGATAGAGAAGGATTCTTCTACGCTGGTTGGCTTTGTGGCCGGTTTGCACCAGATGTTCCAATATCGAGCTGTTAATAGTTTTCATTACACCTTTACTTAGCCATGCTGGGAGATGTTCTATGAGTTTGTTTGGTGTCACAGTGTCTCTATTTAAGTCAAAGAATCGATCTGCTTCGGGCTTCTCATAAAGAACTAGACTGTCTCATGCTAACTGCTACTGACCTCTGTTTAATGTATGAGAAATAAAAACAGCAATATCACCAATCACTAAATAGTCAGCATATTCAAGGAACAGCAAAATAGCTGAAAAAATATAAATATGATTACTGTACTTTCAGTCAGTGATACTGGAGTCATCCAGTTAAATAGATCACAAATCTCAGAAGGAACATTATTACTAATAATAGCTTTATTCTCAACAGCTTATATAATTTACAAAATTTTCAGTGCAATTTATTGCATGGTAGTTTCTTTTTTGTCGAGGGTATTCAAAAGAAATAGTTACTGACAGTAGATCGCGTGACACAATGTTGTCTAACTGAAAAAAACGTAAATCAGTCCCTTATAGTATTCCTTATTTGTCTTCTTTGAAAAATGCACGATATTCACTTGAAAGCTAACTGAAAAATGGGTAGGAGTAAAATTAGAGACCAATGACATAACTGATTAACTGGAGACTCTGGGTGGTTAGTTTTATTTTCCAAGCAGTCACAGTTTGTACTAGAAAATATCGGGAAATGTCATCCATCTCATGCAGTGGGATACGTTGCCACCTAAGAATTTTCTGCTTCTCAAGTTTATTAGAAAAATTCCCAATCAGTAGGGTGGTAGATATTTTCAGTACTCAGGAGAGAGTAGAAAATACAATCACAGGTTATATTTTAGTTGATCAATGCAACATAATAGTAGGGAGCTTTCTGGTAGCCGAAGTTTTAAACAGGCCGCCCTTATTATGGAAGCAAATATTTTGTAAAGCCAATTGAGGGGATCGGCAAAACTGCTTAAATTGGAAGAGCGATAATTCTAGCTTTTCTGGGAAATAAAACAAGAGTTAAGTTAAATGAATCATAAACCTGACAAGTATAGATACCTTGTAAAACTACCATAACTAAGTGACGTACGAATCTAAACATGTCTACATTGTACCAATATCTCATGTCATAGTAATGGTAGCAAATAACAGATGATTACAGAAGAAGAACGCGTGTGAGACATAGTAAAGCGTAAAATTGTCTATTATAGCTCGGGCGGATTATCAATGAAGAAGTCATCCTTTTGAAGAAAGTTCGCATATAAAGAGTATTATTTGCATTATAGTGCGTTGAGGGTTTGTTTTTCGCAAGTTGTTTCAAATCTTAAGGTTGTAAATATACTACAGGCAATGGCAGAGTACTTAATGTCAGAGTACTTAAAATGAGTATCAGCTATCTGTTGATTAGTAGCTAGCGGGTGTGTCATACAACTACTACACCTGTTACATAGATTATATCAATCTTAATAATTATTTTGTTTCAAATCACTAAGATATTCTGAGATCCTTAATGACTTAATTGTGGCTATGAAAGATGCACTTATAGCCCTTATATTTCAAGCAGTTATTACTAAACAAGTTATCTGTAAGCATTTTGTGATGTTCTGGTTACAATGCTTGAGTGTATGGGGTTACTGCCTGCTTCTGTGAGTTAAGGGATATTTGGTGAAAATCATGATACAATGAAGGTTCCTATAGACTCACTATGAATACTGCAAACTGTTGATAAGAAACTGCCTCAAAGGAAAAAATGCCGAACAGCTAGGAAATACTACCTCAGTCTCGATGGTTATTACCTTTTGTATTTGTAAATCATCCTTCAAAAGCTCAGATTAACGGCAAACCATCCATGGTACCCCACAGGCCCTACAGAAATTTGTGAGAGACCTTACATGTCAGGTTGTCTTAGGAATTGTAAGGTTGCAGATATTTCAGTTTACCTGTCACTGAAATATCACTTATGTACTTCACGATGTTCTTTTCATTTGTGCACTATTACACTATATTTTATCTTAACTGTGTACAGTGTTCATTGTTGAGGGTTTACAATTTAACTCTTATCATAGCCTGTTGTAGTTATTATTATTTGCTTCCTGCTATCCTTTAGAAGATGAACAATAGGTGTGACAGTGAAAACCACAGAAGAATGCTGTCATAAACGAAGAATGAGAAAGGAGAATGAACCATTTTCAGCAAAGGTAGGCAAATCTAAAGCGTTTAACTTTAATATTACTTCTTTGTTTACTTTTCTGCAGCTATCCGGTAACGTCATTCAACCCGGTCGCATTGCTTCGACATTGTCCAAAGTATTACGACGAACAACTGCGTAAAGACATGTGCTTGTTATTATTTTTGATTAAATATATTTAACATCCTACTTACCAGACCTTTTTTATTTCATCTGATTGTGGATATATTTGTCATGATGACTAGATGCAGGCGCCAGTTATTAATAAGACCTGACGAAGTAATTGGTGGCATATAGTAGTGTAAGGTAAATCTAACTACGAGTGCTACAGCTGAACGAATTCAATAATTTGTCTCGTGTAGTCTGAAATTTACGCTACGTGTTAACAGCCTTAGTCATATGGAATGACATCACGCTTTAAGTGAAACATTAGTAATGCAATACTTTAGAATACACGTAACCGTATGAGAACTGGAACTCGAATGCAGTGCCTAAGTTATGCCTACTATTGTCATTTGTCCCTAAAGACTTCTATATGACTATGACGCATGACGACCGACATCGTTCCTACGCAATTACACTTACGTATAGTTAAAGTCCTAGAGAGCACCGGTCTAGCATGCCGTGCTCAATAAGGGAACACATGAATCGAAAGACAACAAGATTGACATGAAAATTGTATTTTAATTATGATACAAATTCAGTTTATTTACATATTCAGAGTACGATTGATTCCTGCGGCTACTTCTACTACATAATTCCTGGCAAACACTTCTCCAAATTCGTCATGAATTTTCCTCAAGCCCTTGACCACAATACTTATATAGCTTTCGAATGCGGCACTTCGATTTCGAGGGACAACAGCTGACGTGCATTGAGATGCGAACAAGTCGCGTGACCACGCCCATTGTTTGCAATTCTGCATCACATGGTTAACTACAAAAGGTGAAACAAAAAACGTAAAGATAACTATAAACTGAATGTTACACGTGCAATGATGGTAGTGCTTGTGTCTTGTTTCCAATTAAGGCAATGTACACACGAATAGTTTAATAAAAATTACAACTTTCCGTATATAAGAACATTAATTAATTAAATTTCTGTCGACATAAATTAAAAACGGAGTCATAAAAACGCAAATATACCTGTGAAATACGGCTTTCTGAAGTGGACCAAAAGCAAGTGTCGGCAGGGGTACCGACAGGTCTGAAATGTAAAGCACGTGCAGGTGCAAGCACTCAGATCAACCTGCACTGTATTCCCATTTTCTTTGAAGAATACATAATCAAAGGATTCAAACTCAACAATAGCCCATCGTCGCCATTGGTATTCACGTATTACCTTCCTCGCGGCGTATGGCGTCAGCAATCGTATAATTGGGATTAGACGTTGTGAACATGGATAAGTGAAGCATCGCGACTGAGCAATAACCGCCTCCTGTTGTATTCTTGAAAAACTTCGTTCATACCATTTATACACCTTTAGCATACTTTTATGCAGACTATCACATCTTTGCAAATACCGTTTCATTTGCTTGTGAGAGCTCTCGACGCGATTATTGGTATCATTCCCAAAAGTCAGCACGTTGTCTCTAAAACATGCTGCCCACAATTCTCGTCTATGCATCCAACGACGTTGTAGATATTGACTGACAGTAGGATCCAATCTGCTAATGACTCTGAAATAGAAATTAAATCTGGGAAATGAGAACATTAAAGGCATTACTCTGATCTTTTTTACACTGCACTAGGCGGCATAAGTAGTTCTTTACAATGGGATTTCTTGTCTACGAATAAAATGTAAAGTGTGCTTTGAAAAACTTACTTTACGACAGAATGCTCGGCACACATGGAAAGAACACAAAACAATGTGCGCTTGTCTGTGCGTTAACTTGACGGCTGCTATTTCAGCTTGCGCACAATCCATTATGAAAGATTCTGGTTTGGAGGTGTCTTCCATTATTTGACGAAAACAATCTAATATCCAAACTACATCTCGTTTGAATTCTTTTCTAGTCCACGCAAATAAAACCGGTCGTCCACGACCGAAATTATCCGTCACAAGTAACTGGAACAATGAATACCTGCACGTTGATTAATGGATTGGTAAACTTACTTCCCTTTATTTGTATTATACGTTGAATCGATACCAACAACTTCAGGGAACTGTTTATACAATTCCATTTGCTCATCAGTTGCAAAACAAATTCTTGTTAGTGAATTCCTGATCGGTTCATCGGAATAATACTCCATTAACTTCCCACGGGATTTTAGGAATTCAAAAATGTCACGACGACTCGAAATACCTTAAGTATGTAACAAGTACGTCAACGTTACCTTTATTAACTGCGGCTTTCATATTTTTAACGTCAATGCGAGTTATATCCTTGTGGTACTTCTCCTTAACATGCATTATTATTTCATCGGATGAGTGGGATTGCTGAAGAAGTGGTTCAACATTTTCTTTCTCTTCAACTGTTAGTCGTCTAAACCATGGGTCATTCTGCATGTACACCCTGCTGCATGGATGGTTATGTACCATATTGTGGGAAGCAATTATGAATTCACTACTACGCAAAACCACGCGAAATGAAGACGAGCAATTGCAACATTTAGACCTGAAATATTCATGAAATAATACTACACTTCTTCTTACGACTTATTTTTCAATTTCAATCCAGGTTTTGTACGATTCACTCCAAAAGTGCATTTAAAACCAACAAAAGCGTACTTAAATCTGTCATCCGGTATCGTTTTGCTATAAATATGAACATAGTGAGTGCAGGACAACTATATTGTTAGCATTAAATGACTTCCTCACTTTTTGGAATTCTGCTAATGACTTCTCAAATTCATCCCAGCTCAAGAAACGCCTTCCAAGTATTAATTCACCAAAAATTCCACTTAAGTCTGTGCTCCTTTCACTCGAATTTACTACCTGCAACGGACTAAAATAAATTTATCAATTAGTATCTATCTATGTCACAACTATTCCAAGATAAATCGTAAAAAAACAACATTGAAATACAGGCATGATCAATAACCATCAAGAAAATACCGCACGTATAACCTAAATTACAGAAAAACACAAGAACCCACCGGTTCGTTGACATCGCAAGCAACCGATAGACCAAACAACGAATTGTACGACACACAAAGCCTAGTACATGCACAAACAAAGAAAAACAAAGCGTTACAATAGTCTAATTCACGTTTATAGTCATCACATATACTGGCAAACGAAGCAAACACAACCACGCCAAGACGGCACCCGACAGCACGCACCCAAGGACAATTCAAACTCCAATTGACCGCCACTGTTCTAGCCAATGAAAGACGAAAAAACCTGAATCGCGGAAAATATAACACGTTATAACGTATATCCTCACCCCATCTTTTTCCTCCAATTTCTCTATAAAGCATATCCTCCTCACTCTAAAGTACACAGTCATGACTAGTTCGCGTTTAAAGCTATTTGGACAAAAGCTCATTGAATTATGTCTCCGGAAAGCAAAATATATTCGTCAGCTTTTCTTTAATTGGTATTCAATCAGATGTCCTGTGTTTCCGTATGGGGACAAAGAAGAGATGGATGCGCAACACCTCAAGTCAGGTGACTTAGCATCATGCCATCTACTGCTGCCGAAACCACTCTGCCTGGATATGAAAGTCAAGCAACCTTAACAGCTACGCACTAGGAAGAACTTTAAAGCAGTCAAAATAAGTACCTCAATTGGCCGAAACGCTAAATGTCTGACAGAAGCAGTAGTCGAATGACTGTTCCATCAACAAAAAGCTTTGATAAAACTTGATGGGACAAAGAATTTCTCGTGAAGTTTAATCCTGTAAAAGTCGCATACCAACCAGCTTATTTACACTTACTCCAGCAATCAAACGTAATTACTTTGAACAGACAAAAGTTGTTAACATGATGACTTCCAAATAGACTTCAACGCTCTTGCCAGCGTTGACCAGACTTCTTGAAGACTAATGAGTCCTTATCATTTCAGTCTACACTTAAGAATTTATGGGAAGGACTGAAGTTTTATTTTATGTGATAGAATATATTCAGAACCAGTCTCATAATTAATAAGAAAAACCACCAAGATTAATTTTGCCTATTACAAATATAATCGCGAAATGTCATATTTTTCATAATATGTCAAGAAATCAAATACTACTGCGCAGATTGGTATGAGGTATTCCTTCACTTTGGATCGCATAAGTATTATTACATCCTTTAATCTAACTCAAGGTAGTTAGCAAGTAGTATCATGCATCTATTCCTTTATTTGGTTCACACCGATTTTTATCGTCAGTCACCTTTGCAATGTGGTCACCATGGAAGGTGGCCCGCCATCACAGTGCATTCTGAAGTGTTGCAATCTGACGGTCGCAGCTAATCTGCAGGAAGCCTTGGACCTAGGTTTCATGTGTGTTGGCACTTGTCACCAATTGTTATCTACAGTCATTAAGCAGCTGACGTCCCTTCTGAGATTCAAACCCGGATCATCAATTCCTGAAGTCAGTTATATTGCCAATGCTTCTAGTTGATCACCTTAGACCATTTAGTACCAACATTTCAGAGTTCACTGTAATGACAAGCCACCTGGCATGGTGGCTACACTGCAAACTTGACTGGTGGAATCCAGCATGCACCAAAGATAGGACTAGACACATGACACCAGTAACTAATTATTGTCCAATCTAAGTATCGAATTAACAACAAGCTGCAATAGCTCAGTGGTAACTTCTGTGACTGAAGTACTCAGGTACCCGAGTTCGAGTCTCAGGAGGAACATGAGTCCCTTCAGGATTGTTGATATACCCTGAAGACAGGTGAAAACAAGCATTAAGTCTAGGCACATGTTCCCCACACCGTCAAGTTGACTACCTCCAACCATCCAACATTATATCCTTTTCAACTTTTTATATAAGTGCATATATAATCAATTTGGTAGTGATAATAATGTGCAAGTAAGCCTCTTATTTTTAGCTATCTACACAGTTCATTAGTACTAGACATATATATCGGGTTTCTGATGCACTTGGTGTACTGAATGCATAACTAGTTCTCAAGTCTACTAACTATAAAAAATAACATTTATATTAAACGCTTTACACTCAGTGATTTATCACTCGCCAACCACATCAGAAAAATTCGCAACAATGGCTGCTTAGAAGATGAGCTATTATTTCTCAAAAGTATCTTGGCTTAAAATGCATATCCAGTAGGTTTCGTGATGTAGGAGCCCAAAGTAGAAGAATGCCCTTCATAACCAAAGGAAACACTATATTTGAATCTGGACTTCAGAATGGATTTAACTGCATTTGCCCTTAGAAGGTAAGTCTCCAGTTTTCCAAAGAACACCTTCGAGAGTGATATTCTCTAGCCACCCAACGCTCCTAACCAATGTAAAGGATGAAATTCCACAATAAATTGTGCTTGAAACGTCATCAGTAAATATTTCTCTACAAGACTGAGATTTTATCAATGCAAATTTTATCCACAATTGAATTATACTCTAACACGGTGGCCAAGTTCTATCCTTATATGAATTAAATGATGATTGTATCTTTGTAAACGTAGGCATGTAAGTGTGACTGTACTGCTTTTGAGAAAGAAGTTACCGAGAAGATATCTTTACTGAACTTCCTGTTCTTTTTTGTCTAATATCTATTGATTAACGAGAAAACGTCAATGATTTTCATGAAACTGAAAGTAAAAAAATGTATAAGGAATTCTCAGTAGGTATTTTTTGTGTGGTAAGATGAAATTTACTGTGAAATTCTTTTTCTTTGGATTTTCATTCAGTCAGATATGTATTCAGTGAAACGTCAACAACTATGGGTTTTCAAAAGAATGGATATTGAACAAAGAGTACTATTTGCGATAACCCCTTCATCATCAAGCTCTACATTTATACATACATTATAGTGAATGAATGAATGATTTAGTGTTATGAAAGACATTAATGTTGTTTAAATAACATCGAATCAATAATCACATTGATAGATTACAGCCAAATAGCATCAACATGCAATAAACTGAATGTCAGAAGAATTAGGAGAGATAATATTACAAATTCATGAGTTTATAGTTTCTACTGAAGGCCAGCCAGGGCAATAGTAGGGGCTGGACTAGCTTCTTTTGAACACAGAGCGCTGGTTGTTTCAGGCGAATCGCAATAGCCTGTGGTGTTAGGAAGGAGCCTGCGGTACCTTGATGTTTTTGGTAATTTATTTGGCACCCGGTAGATGATGATAGAGAAGGATTCTTCTACGCTGGTTGGCTTTGTGGCCGGTTTGCACCAGATGTTCCAATATCGAGCTGTTAATAGTTTTCATTACACCTTTACTTAGCCATGCTGGAGATGTTCTATGAGTTTGTTTGGTGTCACAGTGTCTCTATTTAAGTCAAAGAATCGATCTGCTTCGGGCTTCTCATAAAGAACTAGACTGTCTCATGCTAACTGCTACTGACCTCTGTTTAATGTATGAGAAATAAAAACAGCAATATCACCAATCACTAAATAGTCAGCATATTCAAGGAACAGCAAAATAGCTGAAAAAATATAAATATGATTACTGTACTTTCAGTCAGTGATACTGGAGTCATCCAGTTAAATAGATCACAAATCTCAGAAGGAACATTATTACTAATAATAGCTTTATTCTCAACAGCTTATATAATTTACAAAATTTTCAGTGCAATTTATTGCATGGTAGTTTCTTTTTTGTCGAGGGTATTCAAAAGAAATAGTTACTGACAGTAGATCGCGTGACACAATGTTGTCTAACTGAAAAAACGTAAATCAGTCCCTTATAGTATTCCTTATTTGTCTTCTTTGAAAAATGCACGATATTCACTTGAAAGCTAACTGAAAAATGGGTAGGAGTAAAATTAGAGACCAAAGACATAAATGATTAACTGGAGACTCTGGGTGGTTAGTTTTATTTTTCAAGCAGTCACAGTTTGTACTAGAAAATATCGGGAAATGTCATCCATCTCATGCAGTGGGATACGTTGCCACCTAAGAATTTTCTGCTTCTCAAGTTTATTAGAAAAATTCCCAATCAGTAGGGTTGTAGATATTTTCAGTACTCAGGAGAGAGTAGAAAATACAATCACAGGTTATATTTTAGTTGATCAATGCAACATAATAGTAGGGAGCTTTCTGGTAGCCGAAGTTTTAAACAGGCCGCCCTTATTATGGAAGCAAATATTTTGTAAAGCCAATTGAGGGGATCGGCAAAACTGCTTAAATTGGAAGAGCGATAATTCTAGCTTTTCTGGGAAATAAAACAAGAGTTAAGTTAAATGAATCATAAACCTGACAAGTATAGATACCTTGTAAAACTACCATAACTAAGTGACGTACGAATCTAAACATGTCTACATTGTGCCAATATCTCATGTCATAGTAATGGTAGCAAATAACAGATGATTACAGAAGAAGAACGCGTGTGAGACATTCAATAGGAGACATTTTCGATTTCATGAAACTGTTAGATGTTACAAGTCAAGTCAAGGAAACAATTAGTTCCAATACAAGTAAACTAGAAGGTGTGTAAACACACATAAACAACCAAACACGTTCAAGGTCACCGACCAAGAGAGATGATTAATAAACTCGTAGAGAAATCTAAAAGCTCACTTCAAATTGAAGTATGCGTGCTGAAGATGTCGCCTAGGGTAGAGTGATGAAAGTTTGGTAAATTAACTATCCATCTCAGGGAGCACAACCATCTCGAAATCATTCACTTGAGCTACAAATCTTCTCTATCATATCCAAAGCATATCAGTGAGGATTATGGCTTCAGTAGACATCGGCTATATGTTCATCAGGTATCGTGTTATTATGAAAAGGATACTTTTGCTTTAAATCTGCTGATTTTGAATAATATAACTGTAGTTATTTCATAATTAGTAGGCTCAGAAGATAAGCTTTAGCATATACGTCTTTTTTTCCTTCACGTTCCCAGTGGAACATAGGGCTTCAAGCTAGTGGCTTGAAGTTTCTGTAACAGTGTTTAATTTTACAGGATGGGGTTGCCAGCCTCATACTCAGCCTTACCTCTTTACCGGCATTATTTCTGGCTTAACAAGGTAAAGGAGTGCGTTGGTGGCCGGTGGTCGAACCCCGTACCATGTGCATGGTCGGCGAGCGTCCTAACCGCTGTGCCACCGACGTCTTGCTTAATATTAAAATATGTTGACAAAATCACAGGTAAGTTAAATGGTGTCCATTTTGTATATGTATTAATTGACAACTTTATTCGGGATGCTCATGGAGATAAATCCACCATGATAGTTTATCAAACACCTCTTGGATTATAAGCACTCCAAGAAGTTTCATACAACTGGTTCACTTTATTACTTTGAACGACGAAAGGACGAATGCATTTGCAGAATAATTCCAACTTATTCTGTTTCCTGGATTCTATTCAAAATATAAATTACACACTATCTGGGCATTCTTTGCTCATGGTAAAGTCCAGCTGTAAATAGAAATTATAAGCAAAAAAGATTCTGAAAATGATGTAATTAGGCGAATTTTTTTACTATAATAAAGGATTTTTTCGTATTTCCCAATGAATGAAAAACCAAACGATATTGTTTTACTGACGTTTCTCTATTTGGTGCTGCTAATAGCTTTATCAAAGTATTTATTATTCAACCAGAATTTACAAAATCTCAGTTTATATATGTAACAATCTAATGATTGTTCCTCAGTATGGGGCCATTAGCAGCATTAAATAGAGGAAACGTCAGTTAAAACAACAATGTCGTTTTGTTTCTCATTCATTGGGAAATACAAGAAGCCTTTATTATAATGAATATCATATTATACCCAGTGCCCACACTTTTTTTCAAACTGTTAAAAGTTAACACTGGTTTGGACACATATATGGTCAGCTTTTTATTTTTAAAAGACCAACTATTTATACAACAATTAGACAAGTGGTGGGTAGAGTTCAGATTTTGCCTGGAAATAAGCAGGACCAGTGAGAAAATATAAATCAAACAGCAATTCGAATTTGAATATACACTATGAAATAGAATTCAAGAGGCTGGAAGTAGATGGTAAAGTAAAATTATGACAGAGACAAACAATTAAGTAAATTTGGAAACCTAATTGTAATTTTAACTCAACAAGCGAAAATCAGTATTTAGTAGAATGTTATGCAACAGAATGAAAATTAAAAGCACACGAACAAACCAATTATGGTTAACAGGTATGGTGGTGAGAGAGAAGTCACACTCTTTTTCTGTATATATAGATTGGGTCAAGGTTTTTTGATGACGGTGGCTTCTGTGAACCAAAGTAACCATGCTCCTCTCTGTGTAGAGATTTTTTTGAAAGCCTGACTAATTAATTTCTACTGTATGTCTTGTGTCATTTATCTGTCTGAGGATTATGGTGGAGGACACTTTGATGCCTTTCAAACTCAGACTTTTAGGAATATCCCTGGAGAATCTAATGGACACTCTCCTATCAGTCCTTCACAAGCCCTTCACTGTCGAAAGTGAAGGTGAATTGACCACCCATGGCCTCTCATCTTCTACTCAAACTCAATCCTCCCTATCACCGTCGGACCCACGCAAACCTGTTGCATCCCATTTGGGTCACAACTGAGAATCACCCAATAGTTTCCTGAGCCGTGCTTAATCCACCTCCATTTTCTCCTGCATATTTGTTGGGTGGTAGGTTCACGGGTAGTTCATCTCCAGAATTTCTTGCCGCTAATCCTTTTTTGGTGGCTATTTCATCTCCAATATGGAGCCAGCGAACACAGCTATTCATAAACTTCTGTAGCCTGTTTGGAATGCCTTTTGTGATTCACTGGCCTGCGTCGGTGGCACAATGGTTAGGACTCTCGACGACCATGCAGATGGTCCGGGTTTCGAGCCCACACCGGCGCACACCAGATATCTATGGTCGGCCTGCGAAATTTGGGCTACCGATATCCACGCTGAAAATTCCATACTTGTACCAAAAATACAGTGTGGAATCAAGCTGTTACCAATAATAAAAAAAATGTTCCATTTACAAGAATCCACTTGACATTAGCGTTAAAAAGCCAAATCAGAAGATTTTCCAAGTGATTTCAGAGTGATGAATGTCTGGCCTTCCTTTCCAACTCACGATGATTTTAACATTCTCAAACTCTTTTTTCGCTTGTATTTGAAACGATGGCGCCTAGACAAGTGAAGGAAGTAACCCTGTTTAAATTTCATCCGTTCAAAGTGATTGGTGTTTGTTGTTACTGGCTGGTCCCTTATATCAACTGAGTCGTCTTTATGTGCACTTCAAGTTCTGTCTTTGTCTGATTGTCGGGCCAAATTGTTGGTTTTTGGTTGGGTCACAGACGTCAGTTTTATAACTGTTGTCCTGAGTTTATATAAGGATTTTCAAATCACACCGCCAGAGGCTTGGAGGGTGATGACTTCATCGCATGTGCCACAAGTGAGGATGCCAGAAAATCCATGTTACTTGGTTGATAGACGATTACTGGAACCATTGTTCATTTGTTACTAAGCAGCATAACTGAAATGCAGTCAACTATCGGATATGAGAGGAAATCCAACCCTTTCCCTAATTATCCCTCAAAACACTGAGACTATGCATAACAACTACTTTGCCTGGTTCATCCTTATCATATTGCAACTGATCCACCCATGATTCATTCGATTAGCTCATCCTGACAACAAAGCGAGTGCTTCTATTGTCGATACTCTATCTCTTCCACAGAGGGAGATGATAGCCCGAGGTAAGGCAGAGGAGTTTTCAGTGCATGTACCACCAGATAAGATTCATGCGGGTCGAGATGTGAGGGACAAGAATCCCCACTACCCTGTAACTATGGTACAAGATATGCTTATATAAATGATGGAGGTGATCCACCGTACCAATATCATTAGGATTATGATTACAGTCAGAGTCCACCGCCTTCGATTCCAGGTAACAAGTTCACTGGAGTCGGAAACAGTCCAAAAATTTCCTTTCCAGACAAATATTCTCCGCGTCACGTTGAGGAAGACACAGTTCCGGATTTTGGTAAGTATCCTGACACTTTCCCTAGATAAAATAATGCTCGGCTCGTACCACATGATATCTCACCATAGGGAAGTAATCGCCGTTTTAGTCATAATTGTTCCCCAGCAACTATCAATGGTTTTGATTAAACAATTGAAAAGAAAATTACCTGCCCCATTTCTCAGTTATCGTAAGATTGTGATTTCTCTGATAGATATCGTTGTATGAAGTTTAAATATATTCTGCAACTCTCAACCGTTTGCCTATGATCTGTAATAACAGTATGCATCCCTTTTGTTCAATTTTAAATCCAGTATCTTCAATCAATTATCTAAATTCATATCTGAACTTTAAAATTATTCCTGTGGTAACTTGAAGTCAGTAAAATTGTAACGTTCATATTGCAATAAAGTTTGCAATGTAAAAATTACGATCATTCAAATAATTACTCAAAATCAAGAACCACTAAACACCTACTTCCCCTTATTTGAAAACCATGAATGTGGGACAGGAGATACGAACGTCAGACCTCGTGAAAAAAAATCTACTCCTTTTCCTTCTCTCCTCTAATCTACAATCTTCTGCTTCATATGTATAGTGTAGTCTAAATTCCATCGCATTTTTTCACAGTTTTCTAGCTAATTTATACTGATAAAATATAGAACAACACATTTAAGCTAAATAGTTTCGCCACATCTATGTGTATTCATCAATTCAACTGCACCTGCAGTGACACTTATGTTGAGCGTACTACTAGATAGATTAATCAAAGTGTTAGTGAACATCTCACATCGCGGTTTGGCAAAGGACAGACAAAAACAATCCGTAGCTCAATTCTATCACATCTAATTGATAGTGGTCATGTAGTCGAGAAAACGAGAGCCTTCAAAGTAATTCATCGTATCCCACTGAATCTTTCCAATAGACTTCGTATTCGTCTACTGCACACAGCTGAGACGATAGGCATTCGAACTATTAAACCTAAACTATGCTCATTCAAAAGAAGTTCGTACAGCCATTATCCCTCCCTAGTTGGCCTAATAAGGCATAACCAACTAATTACTTCTACACCGCCTCTTGTTGATATTTTCAATCCCTTTCATTTCATCCCTTAATCGTATCACATCTTCATTATAAACGTGTTGCATTTACCTCCCTTACAATCTAGCATTACTTAGTCGGATCATTTGTTTATCTTGGCCTTTATCGACTACTTCCACCTGAACATTTGTTTGTTTAATCATGCTGTTTTTCATCATTCGTGTAATCACAGATTGTCTCACTTTTTTATCCTTATTATTGACCATCATTATGTTTGATATTATCATTACTACTATTATGACTAATTGCACAATTTATATTCACCATCGTATTATCCTATAGACAAAACACCATGATTGGTTTTCATTTGAATTCTTATTTGTAAACTTATATATATTACAGTTAAGCTTGATGAGATCTAATTGAAAGCACAATATTGTTTGCTTAAATGTGTTCTTTCAAATTTTACTATGGGAATATTAAATACGCTGATAAAATAGTTGAATATCAACAAGTTGATGGTGACTAACAATGGAATCCAGGATGAGTACCTCGTATTATTTGTGACTTATCAGCTGTATTTACCTGTATTCCTAGTGAGTAAGTGACGACGTTGTCACTAAGACTTACATCCTACACCTATCTAGTTTGGGTGCCAAGGCGTTATCCACCAGGCCACCGGGGCCACGAGAGCCGCTTCAAGTGCGAGGGAAATCATTTATTATTTGTTTTCAAGTTAATCCACATTTCACACTGATTGGTCATATTGTAGCTTGCTTACTAGAGACCAACATAATCAAAGAGACTGATTACTTGCGTATATCATTAACAACCAGCAGAAAATCCAAATAAATCCTAATGACAACAGTTCGAACACATTCTTACTTCAACAGATTTACTGTTCAACTTACATTCACTCATAATTCTGTTGTTCCAGTCAGTTCAATTTTTTTTAATTTTTTTATTTCACTCTTTGATTGGAATTTTCTTTCATAAAAGCCCATAAAATTTATTTAATTTTCTTTTTCCTCTCAAAATTTAAATTGTCTAAAATCACGTGAAGTAATTATCAGTTATAATTTCAAAATTTTGTCTGTCCGAACATTCCAGACAGATTAATTCGGACAGGGAATTCTTAATTAAATATATATACATCCATATATATATATATATGTATGTATAGAAAGGAAAAAGGAAGTTGAATGAAGGTAGGGTTAGTAAAAGCCAAATGAAGAGAATTTCATGTGAATACTGTCGAATAAATTAATAAATAGAACAAATGATTGCATTGAGGGGACTAAAATTGAAACTAAATCTAATGCAAAATACCTCGGACTAGTTCTATCTTCCGACCTCACTTGGTCATCTCATATCCAAACGATTTCTAAGAAAGTGTTCCGTCTAACCTACTACATTAAGAAACTCAGACTAACTAGAATCACTCAACCTCTGCTTTCACAATTTTCAACTCTCGTATCCTACCTATTCTACTTACTGCCCCATTAGTCTTTTCTGGGTTATTGAAAAGGACAATACCATCCTGAGAAGGATTTTGAAGGTAGTTAGTAGGTTTATTGGTGTAACGTTCAGTCAACTCGTCACTACATTAGTAGAAAGGCATTTGAATACATGCGAAAAATGGTCTAAAACCATACTCTCCGACACCCAACACCCCCTCAATTCCCAAATCTCTCCTTGCATCTCATCAAGTAGAACCAGAAATCAGTACAAAATGATGTATGCTCGTACAACCAAGTATAGGAACTCAACGATACCATATTTGGCCCGTGGTTTGAGTAACAGAGACAATGTTAAGCGCGAAACCTATGACTTGCTTTGTTGTTAATAACATAATTTTATGCTCTTTTATTTCTCTCTTATTTGTATTCTATAGTGAACCACCTTCTTGAACATACTTAGCTACCTAAAATTATTAACTCTGGCTTAATTTTTATTCTTTATTCTATTCCTTCTTTTGTGTATCTGCTGGTCCCGACTATATTAGCACTGTGAGTATTACAAAATTATCCTGCCAATAACCTTCATGTAATGGTAGATTTGTGATTGTATTTTGTCCGGCAATATTAAAACTGACAATCTTTGCTTATGAACGCCGTTATCACCATCCTAAAAAATTTCGTATTATGCATGATTACTCACACTACCACAACAAACACTGCATTAGTGCTGACAATAGAAAAACACAACCTGAAATGTTTATTTTACGATTGTTTAGTGTAGTTCAATCAAATTAACTGATCATCTCAGCTATTAACATTCTTAAGAACATTTCATAACTTCTTGTATGATTATAGCTGTTACTGTTCACCACGCATACACACAGCATAGCTTCCACTACCAAATACTCAAATACTATTCATTATTGGTGTTTATCTTCCTTTCTACTTGGTATTTTTTATGTGCATTTTTTTGTTATTTTTCTGTTTCTTTTTTGGTTTTTGTGGTTGTTTTTTATATTTATTTTTATGTAATACTCCTTTTAAATGTACGTTGAAATTAGATGCGATATTGTAGATATGTGCTGAAAATTCCACACTGTACCACAAGTACTGTTTCTGGAATAAAAGCAAAATTATTATGATCTATTTTATTCACAAAAAGAGAATTAGAATTCTTGTTATTGTAATTGAGTGATCATATGGTGCGCCCAGCCGACTGTCACGAAAAAAATAGACTCCTTGTGTCGTAAACACGAGAGACCGAAATTCTTCGAGTCCTATAGCTTGCTGACCAGAGCTTCCTTCAGGCATGCAGAGTCACAAAACGCTCCAAAGACAGCAGAAGGAGAGTAAATCTTGGTTGGATCTAATAAGATAAAAAATAATCGAGCAAAGAATATCTTTTTCGATAAATTCCTCCTCTTCCGGCTCTACAATTTTATATATGCATGTTTATATACACAAAATATTCAAGATTGGTAGTTAATAACAATATTAGTGTTTTTTAAATAATATCGATTTGTAAAGTATGATCAATGCAATTACAGTTTACTAAAAATACTTAAATTATAATAGTAATAAAGATATAATAGCGAATAGAATATCAACTACAATTAGGAAATTTCCACAAAAATTGACAATCATTCAAACCTAGATGGCCAAGGTAAGGACAGTGTCTGAACTAACTTCTTTTGGACGCACAAATTAGGCTTTTTAATGTGCATCCCAACAGCCAGCCTCAGCAATATTTAGTAATCGAACTCTAAAGGCGGAGGTGAGATTTGTTGATATCCGGCAAATAACTCTAAAAGCCTGGTTAACATCAATCCTATGTTTGATGAGCCAGAATATCGCTACGAATAGATGTTGTTTGGCCTTTGCTTAACCACGCAGGGTGATATTCGGAAATTCGACGAGAAACACGCCTAATTGTGCGGCCTATGTAACGGTGTGGAATCAAGCTGTAATCGAAAAAAAAGAAATAAAAAAAAATAACTGGCTCCACAGGAGCAGTTAAATTCGTAGAAACATATGGATGAGGCGAAATTAGACAGTTTGTCTTTTACTTCCGAACGCAGAAGAGGAGTGGCCTTGAAGATACAACGTAATTCAGCAGCAGGGAATGCTCGTTTTACTGCATTTCTAATCCGCTGCGTCAGTATCTCGCTAGTGTTGTCCTCAAGGAACTGCATCTGAAAGAATAAGGCCTTTTTAAGAACTGTTGGTAACTTCGGCTGCTTCGGTTTCAAATTCATATTCTTATCAATAAACTTTTCAGGATAACCATTCTCACTTATCAACTGTTTGATATTATTCGTCCGAGCAAATCGCTCTTGCTCCGTGAACCAGGCACTTTATCAAATTGCGTTTGTATTTCAAGGGCACAAAACTGAGAAAATGTGTGTACTGGCCCGTTGATGTAGGTTTTCTATAAACACTTCTTCTTATTGTGCCATCCTCTTTTCTGCTCATAGAAACGTCTAAAAGTGGAATACTAGAATATTTTTCTGTCTCGATGGTAAAATTTATTGCAGGATGCACCTCATTAAATTTATCCAGGATGCTCTTTGCTTCCTTTCGTTTTCATGATCAAAAAAGTATCATCCAAGTACCAACAATAAACTTCGAGTTCACTAATAACATCCTTCAGAAGCCCATTTTCTAGTTTCACAAAGAAAATGTCGGCTAGAATGGGTCCTAGTGGTGACCCATTGCCACACCGTCAATTTGTCTATATAGTTCCTTATTAAATAAAAAGTGGACATTCATTGTACATTTTAAGAGAACTGTAATTCCATTGATCATACTTTACAGATCGATATTATTTAAAAAAACACTAATATTGTTGTTAACTACCAATCTTGAATATTTTGTGTATATAAACATGCATATATAAAATTGTAGAGCCGGAAGAGGAGGAATTTATCGAAAAAGATATTCTTTGCTCAATTATTTTGTGTTTTACAGATAAAAAAACTCAAAATAACCTCGACGATGTCGCCAAGGAGTTATAGAGTCTAGACAGACTTATAAGTACAAAACAAGTACTGGAGATCAAAACTGGTTGACCAAAATCATCTGTTAGAAGCATCTGAGAATCGAGAAGAATATTCCCAACAAGCTGGAATCAAAACTCTGTCAGCAAGAATCACCTATCACATAATTCCCAAATATAGTCTTATATCAGAATTACCTTGATTCAATCAAAGAAAGTCATAGTCGCAAGACAACACATTATTAACATCATCAAAAAACAAAAAGGAGAAGCATTAGAATTAGAGATTAAAAAGGAACAAAGAGAAGTAATAAGAGTCAGGTTAGCATATTATATGCAAATGTCAGACCATTGATACACAGTCCGAAAGAAAGCCAGAGAATAACCACGTGCTGCGTCAAGTGAAATAGAAAGCTGGTTGAAATCAAAGATCGTTGACATTGCTCACCAATTTCGCATCGTGCCGACCAATCTAAAGTCACATATCATCAAAGAACACTGGAGATATTTACACTAGCTGCAAAACGACAATAATCTTGCTATTTTACAACCTGATCAAGGATAAATTGTAGTAATCATGAATGAGATAGATTATATCGGGAAAATGCATCGAATTCTCTCTGATAAATCTAAATTCAAAGTGGACAATCATGCAAAAGATCAAACATTATCGACATAAAGAAAAATTGTGCATCATCTAAGGCAACTCTTCAAAAAGAAATATATTGGTGAAGATAACTATAGGAATATCAGACCAACTGGGTCACAAATCCAAAAATTATACGGACGTGTTAAAATACACAAATTAGGAGAGTCTTTAAGACCTATACTCTAAATGATAAATTCACCATACCACAAATTAGCACAGTAGCCATGTGGATTATTGCAGCTCATGAGAAAAGATTTCAGTGTATCTGATAAGCATCTAGTCTCTTTTGATGTTATCGCCCTCTTCATAAAAGTGCCAGTCGTTGAGACTATTGACTTTTTATGTAGAGAAGCTAATGTCAAACAACTTAACCCTAAGTTCCTATTATCGCCAAAGACGCTCGAACCGACGACTACTATGAACGATATTGATCTTAGTTCCAAAACACAAGGACCGAGAAGAAGTTGTATTGTTCGGCAGTTAAAGTCAATACTCTGTACAAAGTCCATAAACAAATGTTTTACAAGGAATATGCCATACCTTTATTCGTATTCCTTCGTCTTCTTCCAACTTTTACACGACTGAATCATTCGCGCCTTCGAGTTGCCCGCCAATGGTGACCAAGGCCAATGTACAAACGTTCAATTTTCACAATCATCAACAGCTGAAGATCCAGTATAATGATGCTGACTTTTGGTAGCTCAAATTTTAAGCAGAACATGACACGGAAAAATCGTTTGAAAAGTCCCTCTTAAACGATCTAATCATAATGTTTATTTTAACTTCATAGTTGTATTGTAAGGATTAGATTTCAGGATTTCATCATGAGCTGACAATAATCAGAGAACCATTGGAAATCCTGGGAGTACTGGACATCTATTTCGTCCTAGTTTGGGACTCTTTAGCAGTACGCACCCACTCCAAGGGATTCGAACCCACGACCTTGTGGTTAGAAGGCGAGCTCGTATACCAATAAGCCACTGGGACTCGATCCAATGGTCCTTGAATTCTAACTTCTGCCAATTCACGACATAGCGCGACCACTAACCAATGTCTTCGGCTAGTATTTGTCCTCACACCCGACCCACTGCACCCTACTGGTCACGACTTTTTTTTTACGAGTTGATCATGGATTATTATCAGTTAGAGAACCATTATCCACTACTCACTGGCTTTCTGTGGTTCTCTAACTGATATCAATCCCCATGATCAACTCGTAAAAACATAATGTTAGTTTCAGATCATTCTGTAGTTATTCAAAACAAACAACAAAGATTAATCAAGCAGGATTTAATGATGGATTCATCAAATTTCGGTAGAACGTGTCAGTTGAATACTCTAAATACGGGGATATATATATATATATGTACTATTGAAACTACAGTGGGATATATATAAGACTGATAAGCACAAACAAACTACATTTAATTAATCATGCAGCAAGACAGGTGCGAATGTTTTCCAGGTCATGTTCAAATAGATAAGGGGATAGAGAGTATGATAGATTGGAATTAAGACAAAATGCACTACACTTCAATTACGTTAATTAGATAAACAATTCGTTATTAGAGAATACATCGAGAATTGCAAGCAGAGTAATATCAATAGTGATAGTTATAATAATAACAACAATAATATTAATGCTGAAGTGAGTTAAGATAATGCTACTGATAAAGGATAGTTTTGAAGTGAATCAAGATAATTAATAATAGTAGTAATAGGTAGAATGAGAAGTAAAACTTATTACCATGGTAGATTGAGAGTGATGACCATCTGCTTTTGTACACAGAGACCTGGCTTATGAATGCGAACTGCCCAAGCCTCTGTAATTGCAACCAGCTGTTTTTTAACCACTTTGCCAAATGCTCTATCATGCGAGTAGACAATCGCTTTTCTGTACGACGTATGTATTTACCTCCACAAACACACTAAAATTGATATACGCAGTTTAAAGTGTCGAGGATTGGCGACTGGTCTTTCCCAGATTGTTGAAGCATTCGCTTGATGGTGTTAAGGAAAACAAGTTTTGCAGCATAATAAGTTCTCTTGATAGATTTATCGAGTCTTCCTTTGACTACTTCCTGTTACTTATCTCCTTTGAATGCCAAACTGATATAGACAGGTTTCTTTGGAACTGTTTGAATTGTTTTGCAGGGGGTAGTTTCTTTAGAGTATTTATTAATGAACTTCTCACGATATCCATTCTTAGATAAAATATTCTTCAGAGCTTTTATTTCATTCTCAATTGTACTGAAATAAAAGCTCTGAAGAATATTTTATCTAAGAATGGATATCGTGAGAAGTTCATTAATAAATACTCTAAAGAAACTACCCCCTGCAAAACAATTCAAACAGTTCCAAAGAAACCTGTCTATATCAGTTTGGCGTTCAAAGGAGATAAGTTACAGGAAGCAGTCAAACGAAGACTCGATAAATCTATCAAGAGAACTTATTATGCAGCAAAACTTGTTTTCCTTAACACCACCAAGCGAATGCTTCAACAATCTGGGAAATACCAGTTGCCAATCCTCGACACTTTAAACTGCGTATATCAATTTTAGTGTGTTTGTGGAGGTAAATACATAGGTCGTACAGAAAAGCGATTGTCTAATCGCATGATAGAGCATTTGGCAAAATGGTTGAAAACAACTGGATGCAAAGTACCAAGTGGTTGCAATTACAGAGGCTTGGGCAGTTCGCATTCATAAGCCAGGTCTCTGTGTACAAAAGCAGATGGTCATCACTCTGAATCTACCATGGTAATAAGTTTTACTTCTCATTCTACCTATTACTACTATTATAAATTATCTTGATTCACTTCAAAACTATCCTTTATCAGTAGCATTATCTTAACTCACTTCAGCAATAATATTATTGTTATTATTATTATAACTATCACTATTGATATTACTCTGTTTGCAATTCTCAATGTATTCTCTAATAACGAATTGTTTATCTAATTAACGTAATTGAAGTGTAGTGCATTTTGTCTTAATTCCAATCTATCATACTCTCTCTCTCCTTATCTATTTGAACATGACCTGGAAAACATTCGCACCTGTCTTGCTGCATGATTAATTAAATGTAGTTTGTTTGTGCTTATCAGTCTTATATATCTCCCACTGTAGTTTCAATAGTACATATATATATATATATCCCCGTATTTAGAGTATTCAGCTGACACGTTCTACCGAAATTTGATGAATCCATCATTAAATCCTGCTTGATTAATCTTTGTTGTTTGTTTTGAATAACTACAGAATGATCTGAAACTAACATTATGTTTTTACGAGTTGATCATGGGGATTGATATCAGTTAGAGAACCACAGAAAGCCAGTGAGTAGTGGATAAAGGTTCTCTAACTGATAATAATCCATGATCAACTCGTAGAAACAAAGTCGTGACCAGTAGGGTGCAGTGGGTCGGGTGTGAGGACAAATACTAGCCGAAGACATTGGTTAGTGGTCGCGCTAAGTCGTGAATTGGCAGAAGTTAGAATTCAAGGACCATTGGATCGAGTCCCAGTGGCTTATTGGTATACGAGCTCGCCTTGTAACCAGAAGGTCGTGGGTTCGAATCCCTTGGAGTGGGTGCGTACTGCTAAAGAGTCCCAAACTAGGACGAAATAGATGTCCAGTACTCCCAGGATTTCCAATGGTTCTCTGATTATTGTCAGCTCATGATGAAATCCTGAAATCTAATCCTTACAATACAACTATGAAGTTAAAATAAACATTATGATTAGATCGTTTAAGAGGGACTTTTCAAACGATTTTTCCGTGTCATGTTCTGCTTAAAATTTGAGCTACCAAAAGTCAGCATCATTATACTGGATCTTCAGCTGTTGATGATTGTGAAAATTGAACTTTTGTACATTGGCCTTGGTCACCATTGGCGGGCAACTCAAAGGCGCGAATGATTCAGTCGTGTAAAAGTTGGAAGAAGACGAAGGAATACGAGTAAAAGTATAGCATATTCCTTGTAAAACATTTGTTTATGGACTTTGTACAGAGTATTGACTTTAACTGCCGAACAATACAACTTCTTCTCGGTCCTTGTGTTTTGGAACTAAGATCAATATCGTTCATAGTAGTCGTCGGTTCGAGCGTCTTCGGCGATAATAGGAACTTAGGGTTAAGTTGTTTGACATCAGCTTCTCTACATAAAAAGTCAATAGTCTCAACGACTGGCACTTTTATGAAGAGGGCGATAACATCAAAAGAGACTAGATGCTTATCAGATACACTGAAATCTTTTCTCATGAGCTGCAATAATCCACATGGCTACTGTGCTAATTTGTGGTTTGGTGAATTTATCATTGAGAGTATAGGTCTTAAAGACTCTCCTAATTTGTGTATTTTAACACGTCCGTATAATTTTTGGATTTGTGACCCAGTCGGTCTGATATTCCTATAGTTATCTTCACCAATATATTTCTTTTTGAAGAGTTGCCTTAGATGATGCACAATTTTTCTTTATGTCGATAATGTTTGATCTTTTGCGTGATTGTCCACTTTGAATTTAGATTTATCAGAGAGAATTCGATGCATTTTCCCGATATATAATCTATCTCATTCATGATTACTACAATTTATCCTTTATCAGATTGTAAAATAACAAGATTATTGTCGTTTTGCAGCTAGTGTAAATATCTACAGTGTTCTTTGATGATATGTGACTTTAGATTGGTCGGCACGATGCGAAATTGGTGAGCAATGTCAACGATCTTTGATTTCAACCAGCTTTCTATTTCACTTGACGCAGCACGTGGTTATTCTCTGGCTTTCTTTCGGACTGTGTATCAATGGTCTGACATTTGCATATAATATGCTAACCTGACTCTTATTACTTCTCTTTTTTCCTTTTTAATCTCTAATTCTAATGCTTCTCCTTTTTGTTTCTTGATGGTGTTAATAATGTGTTGTCTTGCGACTATGACTTTCTTTGATTGAATCAAGGTAATTCTGATATAAGACTAAATATGGGAATTAACTGATAGGTGATTCTTGCTGACGGAGTTTTGATTCCAGTTTGTTGGGAATATTCTTCTCGATTCTCAGATGCTTCTAACAGATGATTTTGGTCAACCAGTTTTGATCTCCAGTACTTGTTTTGTACTTATAAGTCTGTCTAGACTCTATAACTCCTTGGCGACATCGTCGAGGCTATTTTGAGTTTTTTTATCAGTAAAACACAAAATAATTGATCAAAGAATATCCTATTCGATAAATTCCTCCTCTTCCGGCTCTACAGTTATATATATGCATGTTTATATACACAAAATATTCAAGATTGGTAGTTAACAACAATATTAGTGTTTTTTTAAATAATATCGATTTGTAAAGTATGATCAATGCAATTACAGTTCTCTTAAAATGTACAATGAATGTCCACTTTTTATTTAATAAGGAACTATATGGACAAATTGACGGTGTGGCAATGGGTTCACCACTAGGACGCATTCTGGCCGACATTTTCCCTGTGTAACTAGAAAATGGGCTTCTGAAGGATGTTATTAGTGAACTCGAAGTTTATTGTTGGTACTTGGATGATTCTTTTTTGATCATGAAAAACGAAAAGGAAGGAAAGAGCATCCTGGATAAATTTAATGAGGTACATCCTGCAATAAATTTTACCATCGAGACAGAAAAATAATCTAGTATTCCACTTTTAGACGTTTCTATGAGCAGAAAAGAGGATGGCACAATAAGAAGAAGTGTTTATAGAAAACCTACATCAACGGGCCAGTACACACATTTTTTCAGTTTTGCGCCCTTGAAATACAATCGCAATTTGATAAAGTGCCTGGTTCACGGAGCAAGAGCGATTTGCTCGGACGAATAATATCAAACAGTTGATAAGTGAGAATGGTTATCCTGAAAAGTTTATTGATAAGAATATGAATTTGAAACCGAAGCAGCCGAAGTTACCAACAGTTCTTAAAAAGGCCTTATTCTTTCAGATGCAGTTCCTTGAGGACAACACTAGCGAGATACTGACGCAGAGGATTAGAAATGCAGTAAAACGAGCATTCCCTGCTGCTGAATTACGTTGTATCTTCAGGGCCACTCCTCTTCTGCGTTCGGAAGTAAAAGACAAACTGTCTAATTTCGCCTCATCCATATGTTTCTACGAATTTAACTGCTCCTGTGGAGCCAGTTATTTTTTTTTATTTCTTTTTTTTCGATTACAGCTTGATTCCACACCGTTACATAGGCCGCACAATTAGGCGTGTTTCTCGTCGAATTTCCGAATATCATCCTGCGTGGTTAAGCAAAGGCCAAACAACATCTATTCGTAGCGATATTCTGGCTCATCAAACATAGGATTGATGTTAACCAGGCTTTTAGAGTTATTTGCCGGATATCAACAAATCTCACCTCCGCCTTTAGAGTTCGATTACTAAATATTGCTGAGGCTGGCTGTTGGGATGCACATTAAAAAGCCTAATTTGTGCGTCCAAAAGAAGTTAGTTCAGACACTGTCCTTACCTTGGCCATCTAGGTTTGAATGATTGTCAATTTTTGTGGAAATTTCCTAATTGTAGTTGATATTCTATTCGCTATTATATCTTTATTACTATTATAATTTAAGTATTTTTAGTAAACTGTAATTGCATTGATCATACTTTACAAATCGATATTATTTAAAAAACACTAATATTGTTATTAACTACCAATCTTGAATATTTTGTGTATATAAACATGCATATATAAAATTGTAGAGCCGGAAGAGGAGGAATTTATCGAAAAAGATATTCTTTGCTCGATTATTTTTTATCTTATTAGATCCAACCAAGAATTACTCTCCTTCTGCTGTCTTTGGAGCGTTTTGTGACTCTACATGCCTGAAGGAAGCTCTGGTCAGCAAGATATAGGACTCAAAGAAGTTCGGTCTCTCGTGTTTACGCCACAAGGAGTCCATTTTTTTCGTGGCAGCCGGCTGGGCGCACCATATGATCACTCAATTACAATAACAAGAATTCTAATTCTCTTTTTGTGAATAAAATAGATCATATTAATTTTGCTTTTATTCCAGAAACAGTACTTGTGGTACATTGTGGAATTTTCAGCACATATCTACAATATCGCGTCTAATTTCATCGTACATTTAAAAGGAGTATTACATAAAAATAAATATCAAAAACAACCACAAAAACCAAAAAAGAAACAGAAAAATAACAAAAAAATGCACATAAAAAATACCAAGTAGAAAGGAAGATAAACACCAATAATGAATAGTATTTGAGTATTTGGTAGTGGGAGCTATGATATGTGCATACGTCGTGAAAAGTAACAGCTATAATCATACAAGAAGTTATGAAATGTTCTTAAGAATGTTAATAGCTGAGATGATCAGTTAATTTGATTGAACATCACTAAACAATCGTAAAATAAACATTTCAGGTTGTGTTTTTCTATTGTCAGCACTAATGCAGTGTTTGTTGTGGTAGTGTGAGTACTCATGCATAATACAAAATTTTTTAGGATGGTGATAACGGCGTTCATAAGCAAAGATTGTTAGTTTTAATATTGCCGGACAAAACAAAACAATCACAAAACTAACATTACATGAAGGTTATTGGCAGGATAATTTTGTAATACTCACAGTGCTAATAGAGTCGGCACCAGCAGATACACAAAAGAAGGAATAGAATAAAGAATAAAAATTAAGCCAGAGTTAATAATTTTAGGTAGCTAAGTATGTTTAAGAAGGTTGTTCACTATAGAATACAAATAAGAGAGAAATAAATTAGCATAAAATTATGTTATTAACAACAAAGCAAGTCATAGGTTTCGCGCTTAACATTGTCTCTGTCACTCAAAACACGGGCTGGCCAAATATGGTATCGTTGAGTTCCTATACTTGGTTGTACGAGCATACATCATTTTGTACTGATTTCTGGTTCTACTTGATGAGATGCAAGGGGAGATTTGGGAATTGAGGGGGTGTTGGGTGTCGGAGAGTATGGTTTTAGACCATTTTTCGCATGTATTCAAATGCCTTTCTACTAATGTAGTGACGAGTTGACTGAACGTTACACCAATAAACCTACTAACTACCTTCAAAATCCTTCTCAGGATGGTATAGTCCTTTTCCAGTAACCCGGGAAAGACTAATGGGGCAGTAAAGTAGAATAGGTAGGATACGAGAGTTGACAAATTGTGAAAGCAGAGGTTGAGTGATTCCAGTTAGTCTGAGTTTCTTAATGTAGTAGGTTAGACGGAACACTTTCTTAGAAATCGTTTGGATATGAGATGACCAAGTGAGGTCGGAAGATAGAATTAATCCGAGGTATTTTGCATTAGACTTAGTTTCAGTTTTAGTCCCCTCAATGCAATCATTTGTTCTATTTATTAATTTATTCGACAGTATTCACATGAAATTCTCTTCATTCGGCTTTTACTAACCCTACCTTCATTCAACTTCCTTTTTCCTTTCTATACATACATATATACATATATATATGGATGTATATTTATTTAATTAAGAATTCCCTGTCCGAATTAATCTGTCTGGAATGTTCGGACAGACAAAATTTTGAAATTATAACTGATAATTACTTCACGTGATTTTAGACAATTTAAATTTTGAGAGGAAAAAGAAAATTAAATAAATTTTATGGGCTTTTATGAAAGAAAATTCCAATCAAAGAGTGAAATAAAAAAATTAAAAAAAATTGAACTGACTGGAACAACAGAATTATGAGTGAATGTAAGTTGAACAGTAAATCTGTTGAAGTAAGAATGGGTTCGAACTGTTGTCATTAAGATTTATTTGGATTTTCTGGTGGTTCTTAATGATATACGCAAGTAATCAGGCTCTTTGATTATGTTGGTCTCTAGTAAGCAAGCTACAATATGACCAATCAGTGTGAAATGTGGATTAACTTGAAAACAAATAATAAATGATTTCCCTCGCACTTGAAGCGGCTCTCGTGGCCCCGGTGGCCTGGTGGATAACGCCTTGGCACCCAAACTAGCAAGGTGTAGGATGTAAGTCTTAGTGACAACGTCGTCACTTACTCACTAGGAATACAGGTAAATACAGCTGATAAGTCACAAATAATACGAGGTACTCATCCTGGATTCCATTGTTAGTCACCATCAACTTGTTGATATTCAACTATTTTATCAGCGTATTTAATATTCCCATAGTAAAATTTGAAAGAACACATTTAAGCAAACAATATTGTGCTTTCAATTAGATCTCATCAAGCTTAACTCTAATATATATAAGTTTACAAATAAGAATTCAAATGAAAACCAATCATGGTGTTTTGTCTATAGGATAATACGATGGTGAATATAAATTGTGCAATTAGTCATAATAGTAGTAATGATAATATCAAACATAATGATGGTCAATAATAAGGATAAAAAAGTGAGACAATCTGTGATTACACGAATGATGAAAAACAGCATGATTAAACAAACAAATGTTCAGGTGGAAGTAGTCGATAAAGGCCAAGATAAACAAATGATCCGACTAAGTAATGCTAGATTGTAAGGGAGGTAAATGAAACGCCTTTTTCATGAAGATGTGATAAGATTAAGGGATGATAAGAGAGGGGTTGAAAGTATCAGTAAGGGGTGGTGTAGAAGTCATCAGTTGGTTTTCTCTTCATAGGCCAACGAGGGAGGGATAATGGCTGTACGAACTTCTTTTGAATGAGCATTGTTTAGGTTTAATAGTTCGAATACCTATCGCCTCAGCTGTGTACAGTAGACGAATACGAAGTCCATTAGAAAGATTTGGTGGGATACAATGAGTTACTTTGATAGCTTTTTTTCTTTCTACTACATGACCATTATCAACTAAATATGACAAAATCAAGCTACGGATTGTTTTCGTCTGTCCTTTGACAAGCCACGATGGGAGATGTTCACTAACACTTTGATTAAGCTATCTAGTAGTACGCCCAACATAAGTGTCACTGCAGGTGCAGTTGAATTGATGAATACACATAGATGTGGCGAAACTATTTAGCTTAAATGTGTTGTTCTATATTTTATCAGTATAAATTAGCTAGAAAACTGTGAAAAAATGCGATGGAATTTAGACTACACTATACATATGAAGCAGAAGATTGTAGATTAGAGGAGAGAAGGAAAAGGAGTAGATTTTTTTCACGAGGTCTGACGTTCGTATCTCTCCTGTCCCACATTCATGGTTTTCAAATAAGGGAAGTAGGTGTTTAGTGGTTCTTGATTTTGAGTAATTATTTGAATGATCGTAATTTTTACATTGCAAACTTTATTGCAATATGAACGTTACAATTTTACTGACTTCAAGTTACCACAGGAATAATTTTAAAGTTCAGATATGATTTAAGATAATTGATTGAAGATACTGAATTTAAAATTGAACAAAAGGGATGCATACTGTTATTACAGATCATAGGCAAACGGTTGAGAGTTGCAGAATATATTTAAACTTCATACAACGATATCTATCAGAGAAATCACAATCTTACGTTAACTGAGAAATGGGGCAGGTAATTTCCTTTTCAATTGTTTGGGCCAAACCACTGATAGTTGCTGGGGGACAATTATGACTAAAACGGCGATTAATTTCCTGTGGTGGAACATCATGTGGTACGAGCGGAGAATTATTTAATCTAGGGAAATATTCAGGATACTTACCAAAATCCAGAACTGTGTCTTTCTCAACGTGACGCGGAGAATATTTGTCTGGAAAGGAAATTTTTGGACTGTTTCCGACTCCAGTGAACTTGTTACCTGGAATCGAAGGCGGTGGACTCTGACTGTAATCATAATCCTAATGATATTGGTACGGTGGATCACCTCCATCATTTATATAAGCATATCTTGTACCATAGTTACAGGGTAGTGGGGATTCTTGTCCCTCACATCTCGACCCGAATGAATCTTATCTGGTGGTACATGCACTGAAAACTCCTCTGCCTTACCTCGGGCTATCATCTCCATCTGTGAACGAGATAGAGTATCGACAATAGAAGCACTCGCTTTGTTGTCAGGATGAGCTAATCGAATGAATCATGGGTGGATCAGTTGCAATATGATAAGGATGAACCAGGCAAAGTAGTTGTTATGCATAGTCTCAGTGTTTTGAGGGATAATTAGGGAAAGGGTTGGATTTCCTCTCAAACTCGATAGTTGACTGCATTTCAGTTATGCTGCTTAGTAACAAATGAACAATGGTTCCAGTAATCGTCTATCAACCAAGTAACATGGATTTTCTGGCATCCTCACTTGTGGCACATGCGATGAAGTCATCACCCTCCAAGCCTCTGGCAATGTGATTTGAAAATCCTTATATAAACTCAGGACAACAGTAATAAAACTGACGTCTGTGACCCAACCAAAAACCAACAATTTGGCCCGACAATCAGACAAAGACAGAACTTGAAGTGCACATAAAGACGACTCAGTTGATGTAAGGGACCAGCCAGTAACAACAAACACCAATCACTTTGAACGGATGAAATTTAAACAGGGTTACTTCCTTCACTTATCTAAGCGCCATCGTTTCAAATACAAGCGAAAAAAGAGTTTGAGAATGTTAAAATCATCGTGAGTTGGAAAGGAAGGCCAGACATTCATCACTCTGAAATCACTTGGAAAATCTTCTGATTTGGGTTTTTAACGCTAATGTCAAGTGGATTCTTGTAGATGGATCATTTTCTTGGCCAGTGAATCACCAAAGGCATTTCAACCAGGCTTCAGAAGTTTATCGATAGCTGTGTTCGCCGGCTCTATACTGGAGATGAAATAGCCAGCAAAAAAGGATTAGCGGCAAGAAATTCTGGAGATGAACTAGCCGTGAACCTATCGCCCAACAAATATGCAGGGGAAATGGAGATTGGTTAAGTACCGCTCAGGAAACTATTGGGTGACTCCCAGTTGTGACCCGAATGTGATGCAACAGGTTTGGCGTGGTTACGACGGTGATAGGGAGGATTTAGTTTGAGGAGAGGATGAGAGGCCATGGGTTGTCGTAGAGTCGGCTGAATGTAACTTCAGGAGACATGATATGTTGGAGATATTCTTTTTGAAGCCTCATGTTCTACTTGGAACATAAAGGAATAATAATAGGTGGCTAAATCTTTATTATTATTGTTACTATATGAAGCCTTCCTATACCTCAGACGAGTGAAATAAATTTAATCACACCTAATCTTCTTACATTGACAAGCATGTATGAAAATATCCTTCAAAGAACAAATTTTATCTACATAAGTTAAAAGGGATTTTAAACGTGTTTGAGTAGTTTTATGTTTTCTGCTTTGGATAATGTATTTTGCTAAGCCATCCTTGTCTTTCTGGACAACATCTTCAGGGGTAAACATTGTCTGAGTTGCTAATCTTCTTCACTGTTTCAAAGTAAAGAACTAAATAATGAATACAGAACTACATTTTTCGAACAATTCGTCATCAGATTCTGCATCTATATAACCATAATAATTAAAGAATTATTTCTTATAACAACATTACTGCTATTTTAAATTGGATTAAATCAATAGTATTGACAGACTTATTTTCGAAGCATCATTAAGAGATGATGTACTTTAATGTAACACTAAACTGTATATCAGGAAAGATAAATGATGCATAATTTATGGATTTTAGGTAGAGTAGCATTAGTATCTGACTGGACCTGTTTCTTTTGCACTCAGCGATTCGACTGATCTAAACGAAATGAAGTGACCTCTACTATTTGTAGTGTTATCTGGTATCTAGATGCAATTATTGATTGATTTGATATTCAATAGACGATACAGAAAGACTCTTCTGTGCTTTGAACCTCTTTTAGCGCCTGTTTTGGTGAGGTGACCTAGTGTAGAATTTTCAAGTATTGGTTTTGTAGGAATTTTGTTTGATTGCATGGAGGATTTCATCATGGGCTGACATCAGTTAGAGAACCACCGGAAAACCTAGGAGTACTGAACAGATGTTTCTTCCTAGCTTAAGACTCTTCATCAGTACGCACCCACCAATCAGTGTTCGAACCCAGGACATTCTGGTTACAAGGCTAGTGACCTCGTAGACCATTGAGCCACTGGGACACTATCCAATGGTCCTTGAATTCTAACTTCTGCCAGTGGTTCTCTAATTGATGTCAGCTCAGGATGAAGTCCTCCATGCAATCAAACAAAAATCCCTACAAAACCAATACTTGAAAATTATTCTGATGCTCACTAGTGACTAGCCCTATTCAGGCAGTTAACCTGGGGTTCTAGTGGGAAGCCGTGACCAGTAGAGTACAGCAGGTTGAAGATGAGGCAGTAAATCATCGAAGAAGATATTGCGAAGTGGTCGCGCTATGTCATGAATCGGCAGAAGTTAGAATTCAAGGACCGTTGGATGGAGTCCCAGTGGCTCGATGGTCTACGAGCTCGCCTTGCAATCAAAAGGTCCTGGGCTCGAACCCTGGAGGTGGATGCGTACTGCTGAAGAGTCCCAATCTATGACGAAACAACTGTCCAGTACTCCAAGGTTTTCCAATGGCCATCTGAGTGATGTCAGGTCAAGATGAAATCCTCGATGCAATCTAGAAGTGTTGATTGTTTTCACTAAATCTTTGTTAAGCCACACTAACGGGTGTTTCCAAACACAAAAATGATTAAGTTCCTAGAGCAGTTGAATTGATGTAAAAACAACCAGATATGTGCAAAGTGTAAGCTGCAGCTTCCCAGGATTAAATCTTCTTTGAGTTGATTCTCCTAACTTGTTGGTTATTATATCACTTGGTTTCAAAGTATAAATGAGAACATAGATGGTACTTTCAACATTAATCTAATGATAACAAACTAAAATCATGAGATCACATTTGAGAGGATAATATAAATTTGAACAAATATATTACAGAGAATGGAAAGGAAATATTTAACATCTTATCTGAGTGGAGTATTTTTTGTTATAAATTGAATACAAGCTGAGTAAACAATCAGAGTACAGAAGCATGAACAATTGTACTCGTTTTCTCATATATTAGAGAGACAGATGTTTACAGCTGCACTGAAAAAAATATACATGTTGTAAGTCCCTACAATATAGTCTAAGTTATGCCGAGATAAGAAAAAACTATTCTTTACAACCAATAGCTGAAATATTAATCTTAAAAAGGATAAGAAGAAAAAGGATAGATAAATAAATATAGATTATGAAGTCGGCGAATCACTGGTGGAAGCAATGCTAACCAAACGCTTGCAAGTGGTCTGCGTTCGATTCCTAGCCGGTGCGCTGTTTAACCGCTCTTAAACTGTGCGTCGGTGGCACAGTGGTTTGGACTCTCGCCAACCATACACATGGTCCGAGGTTCGATCCCCTACTTATGCATACCTGATATCAATGGTTGGCCTGCGGAATTTGGGCTACCGATATCACATGTTGAGAATTCCTTACTTGTATCAAAAAAACGGTGTGGAATCCAAGAAAAATTTCAAAGAGTACTTACGGAAAAGAGAGAGTGTTGTGTGTAAAACTAGCTACTCCACTTAGTAAAAATAACACTGTAACGGAATAATCGTTTGAAAATTCTCGCCTGAACAACTTAATAACAATATTTATACGTATTTGAATGCTTCCCCCTTTTCTTCTAGATTGTATGTCAGTTGTCTGATATTTGCATATTATCTTTTGATTTAGTCCTCATTACTTGTCCTTGTTTCTTTACAATCTCTGCTTTTGATGCTTCTCTTTTTGGTTGTGTGATGATGTTTGATGATGTGTTGTTTTACAATGCGATTTCGTCTGAACTGTTTTTGAGAATTGTGGCTATATTTGATTCCTCCTGACAAAGTTTGATCCCACTTTGTTTGTGACAAAATGCACTCTTCTGAACACATTGAGCAACAACCTTCAAATGTTTGGTATACAATTCGCTCCTGACATATGTAGGATTAATTCCATATTAGTTTGATTATTAAATGTATCACACAGTGAAACAGTATTGTATACTGGATGACGTTTCGAACACAATTTATTGTTCATAATCATATCAATTTTTGTCACACGACTTCGAGATTTGATTTTTATAGTTTTCTCTGTCTTCTCCTATTTGTTGTATGGGCAGTAGAATTTTCCATATATCTGGGACAGGTGTTGAATCATTCCTATTACATGTATTTGCAGTTGATTCGATAAACAAAGCTTCTGTTATCAATCTCTCCCTATACCCTGTGACATTAGATTTTAAAACTGTCATCCTCTCCCATCCATCCTATTGTATGGTTGTGTGTAACTGCATGTAGTGCTATAGCTGAACTACTCTCTAGATTTCTTATCTTATTCGGGTCAACCAATCTAGATTTAGCTAGGTTTTTATGTTCGGCTAGTCTGACTGCCTCTGTTCTACTAGTTTGACCTATGTATTTGACCTCACAATCATTGCAGGGTATTAGATAAACTAAATTGTTTTGTTTTAATGGCTCTACAGGATCCTTTAACCGACAAAGCTTGTTTCTAATTGAGTTTGTGGGTTTAATGCCACTTTTATTCCTGCCTTGTTAAGAATTCTGCGTAAGGCTTCCGAGGTTCCTTCCTTGTATGGAATTATTGTTGATGATTTACATTCCTTATTGTTGGTGTCGTTATTAATATTATTATTATTATCACTATTATTATTACCATTATTATTATTATTGTTATCATTATTATTATTATCACTATCTCTGTTATCATTATTTATTTTATTTTTACATTTACTTACATATTTCTTGACTAATTTATCCGGGTAATTATTAAGTTTCAAGGCTTCTTTAATGTGTGTCACTTCCTGTCTTAGATTTTCCTTGGTACTACTTAGTTTTTGTGCTCTGTCATTTAAACATTTCACTAATCCTATTTTTACTGACATAGGATGGGATGATCGGAAATCCAAATATCTGTTTGAATGTGTGGGTTTTCTGTAAACACTAGTGTTTAGCTTCCCATCTTCTTTCCTTTTTACGTTGCAATCTAACATTGGAAGTTCCCCTTCCTGACTTTCCAATTCATAAGTGAATTGAATTGCCTCTACCTTCGAGTTGATGTGCTCGAAAAATCTATCTATATCTTGTGTTCTAAGTACAGTGAATGTGTCATCTACATACCTCCACCATACTTTTGGGGTGGGGGTGAACGTTTCAATCGCTATCTTTTCCCACCTATCCATGAATATATCTGCTACCACCGGGGATATTGGTGATCCCATGGCAACTCCCTCAGTTTGTTTGTATATTTTCCCTTGGAATTTAAATACTGTAGAAGTCAGGCAAAGCTTCACTCCCAGCATTATGTCCTCAATTGGCACTTTTGTCCTAATTTCGAGTTCTTGGTCAGAAATGAGTTCGTTTCTGACCGCCTCTATAGCCATATTTATTGGTATACGTGTATATAAACTGACAATGTCAAAACTAACCATTTTTTCTTCATTATCTAATTTTAAATTATCTAATCTGAGCAAATACATGTAATAGGAATGATTCAACACCTGTCCCAGATATATGGAAAATTCTACTGCCCATACAACAAATAGGAGAAGACAGAGAAAACTATAAAAATCAAATCTCGAAGTCGTGTGACAAAAATTGATATGATTATGAACAATAAATTGTGTTCGAAACGTCATCCAGTATACAATACTGTTTCACTGTGTGATACATTTAATAATCAAACTAATATGGAATTACTTAATACCACAGTGCCCAAGTTTTACACATATATTATTATGTAGGATTATGCTATAGGACTGGACTACATTGACTCCTAGATCAAAGAGAGACAGAGCGATGTGATCTCTAAGTGTGTTGACCATTTTGATCAGCCAGTGTCAGTGGGTTGATCGCTGACAAAATCTCAGCATGGATAAAGGAGGCTCATTTGACATATGCTAAATTATGCCACATTTAGTGTAGTTGTTACATCCAACTGGCTGTCAACCAAAGGGCGTATGTACTGCTTGGCAGTTTGCTCCGTTCTCCTTTATGGCTGTGGGATATGAAAAGATATGAAATGGCTAGCTATCTTTGATCACAGGTGTTTGTGTTCTATCTCCCATGTTGGTTGGTATGTGTAGTAGGATGAGCAATACTGAGGGCAGGTGTAGATCAAGTGTTAGGTAAGGTGAGGAAATCAATCAACGGGGTTGTGAAGTTGCACCGGTCGAGATAATTAGGAAATGTGTTACTCATGCAAGCCTAGCCATCGCCTTCCTCGACGGGAAATGTTGGCTTATATAGGATAGATCAGGTTGGTAAAGAGAAGGCTACTGGTGGTGCAACTAAAACCAACATGACTTAATCAGTCAATGAAATCCACATCAGTTAGTTTAAGCCAGTCACGTAGGAAGGTGTAGACTTCTTGGCTGGTTGAGGTCCTCGGGACGGTGAACAATGGCTGAAGACAATTGGTGGTATGACTCCGAATCGTTCTCCGTGATGGTGCAGTCTCATCCACTCTCTGATTCATAATATCCAATGAAATTCTATTGTTATTCCACATTACTATTCTTTTTGCCTCGTATTTCTGCTTATTATTTCTCTCAACTTATGAACAATCGTGGAGTTAGCTAAAGAGGACTGCAGAGAAGAGGGTAAAATAGAGCTGTTTTGTTGAAGTCCTATTTTCCGTCTGGAGCTTAAACTAATAGTAATATCAAAATAAATTAAAAATTTTGCTCATGCAGTGTAGTTGAAGTCAAGTAAATTTCCTTTTACATGTACTTGGCTAAAGTAAATAAGCTTCTTGTGTGCTTTCATCATGAACTGACATCGGTTAGAAGACCATTTGGGACTCTTCACCAGTACTCACCCGTTGCCAGTGTTTGAACCCAGGACCTTATGGTTACAAGGCGAGCTCGTAAATCATAAAACCACTGAGACCCAACCCAGTAGTCTTCAAATTCCAGCTTCTACAAATTCATGGTATGATGCCGCACGCGACCCGGTGTACCGCAATGGAGTGGGATACACTTCAAGAAGACACCAACCTAAAACTGAGACATTAGAAATATTTGTGGCTGACTCTGTCATCAATCAGTTGTCAATTTTACGCTTCAAAAAATAATGGTGGCCAATGTTTAATAATTGAAAAAATACAATCATTGCATTTGTCAACTGACGTCGCAGCTAACATGCTGAAATCACAAATGTTTCTTAAGTTACTCCTCAATGCAACAATGTTGCTTAACAGGCAGGTTTAGAAAAGTAACCAACTATTATTGGATGGTTGGAGACAATCTGCGACCCAGCTTTCGTGCTTGTTGGTACTCTCTAAGTAGCAGGGTGCATCTTTAATTTTGAAGAAACTTATGTCCCATCTGAGATTCAAACGCAAATCACTTAGTACTCCACTCAGAGACGTTATTGCTGAGCAGTTTGGGCTAGGAATTGACCTCCTGTAGGACTGTACCGCTTACTTTGACTGAACATTAGGTAGTAAAGTAACCAGTGTTCATTCGTCCAGTCCCTTGTTTGGTGCAGACTGAATTCTATTGTCAGGCAAGTTTGTAATGTGGCCACCATTCTAGATGACGTTGCACTTACAAGGGATATGAGTTCCTCCAAAATTGCATATACACCTTGGTAATGAGTGCCAACCAGTAAGAAACGTATGTCCAAAGTTTCCTGATAGCTGTCTCCAACCATCCAATCACAACAGTTCAGCGAGTATCTTGATGGTGAGCCACTTAGTATGATTATTGCTGTTACTATTATTATTGACTTCAGTGTTGAGACACTTATTCTATAATCATGCCCAGAGTCTGAAATGCATCAGTGATTTTTCTTTATGCTTATCAGATCTTATGTACTTTCTTATGAACTGAATATCTGTATTTCTTGTTGCTATCGCTATTCCCCGTATTTCAGGCTGTCTCTTTCCTACTTCATAGTGTCACACTTCATAGTTGTTTCGCATACAGAAGCAACGTATTTTTAATTATAATTAAAGGGATTTGTCTGTTTTTTTAAAAAAATTATAATTTGTTTCCATGTAAATCTGTGATAATTGACGCAAGAAAAGTAAATGAGTTAGAGATAGGAATCACTAATTAATCCACTAACTAATGAATGACAGTAAGACAATTTCATGAGAATAGTTTCCGATTACGTCAGTTTCTCAGTTCGATTATTCTATTGATTGGGGTTGCATAGTCTTTTCTAATTAAGCAAGTGAAGCGCCTGGCGTTTATCCTCCAGACAGAAATTGTTTTACCTTATTCTGCCTAAGAGTTGATCTATCTCAATGGTGTTCTACCGTAGACCAGTTAAAATTACTTAACGCTGGGCAAATAAACCTTACGCTTAAACATTTTTCACAAATAAACTGGTGTAGGAGAACCAGGGTAAGTACTGCCATATCTTGTTGCGAGTACCTAAGAATTCAACAATTGGGTGCAATTATCATCTCCAAATTGCATGCGATTCTTCCCATTAATAGAGCAAAAATATTAAAAAAATGTAGTAGGAAATTATGAGCTCCTCTTTTATGATTTTGAAGATTCTTCTTAACTGGTTACTACCTAAAAAGTACAAAAATGTAAATTTCACTGATGATTTCAACATACTTTATCCACGATGACATAAGGTAACTAGTGGGAACTAAGACTACCATGATTCCAGGATAATGTAAGTTGTTAAATAGCTAGGAGTTGAAAGGACTGACTACTAATTGGATAATTCGGCGAATATGCTTGGAAATAAAAAGAGAAGGTTCAAAACACGTTTTTCGGGTAGAAATTCTTATGACATGAACTACGACCTAGTAGACCACGAGCGAGTACTAATTTAATGCGCGAGCTAATTTGTCCCAATCGCAAGTCAACAACAACAATAAAACCGCGGGCGCTCAAAGACAGAAGAAAAGACTGGACGTCGATAAGGGAGCTTTTACTGTCTCAAACAACGGTCAAAATGCTAGACAGAATCTCCTTATATATACAGGTAAAATGACACTGAAGAGACAGTAATTCAGTGATGCATTTAAAATATTAACAGCCAACAGAAACCCGGAAATTCAAAAAGAGGGAAAAATAAGGAGGTCATGGCAGTGAGCGATAACACTTTCAAATAGTTATTTCAAGGTTTTACGCAAAATTAGGCAAAACTAGGTGTATATAACATATATAAAGTTTTACTGGAAACAATATAACTGCATGATAGATTATGTAACTACAGAAAACATGTTTTTATAAAGTAGCAAAACAGGGATGGGTGGTCATCTTTAGAAGAAACTAACATTTTCTTAGCAGGGAAGAGAGTCGGCTGCTCAGAAGGTAGAATACTCGTCAGCCATCGACATGGTTTGAGGCTCGATTTCTGACTGCTGCACTCCTAGACCTCGCTCAACAAGTAGTAGGCTTGGTTAAGATAGAAGGTTGTGTGTGAAGGTAGTAATCCCACTCCGTAAAACATAACCCTACTCATCGTGAAAATCAAAATCATTCGGAACGCTAAAGGGTAAAATTTAAAGAAACAGGATAGAAGAGGACGTAGTTACATTTTATGCTTTTCTACCATCGAGAGAGTGGAAGACTCACCACTTTCGCTTTCTGCATAAGTAGGCTTGGCTTTGACCGTTTGATAGCAGTTGCCACAGCGAAACGTGGCATGCTAGGTTTCTTCTTTCTGCTGATTATTCTGAAAGCCTATGAACTGCCTATCATGTAACCAGTTTTCAACAGATGGTACCTGTGAGCTCTTTATTCTCAGGTTCTGTGGTATGTCTTCAGAAATGTGAACAGTAACCTATCTCTCTATTCTTCCGAATTCTGTGATTTGGCATTTATTTGTAAATTGACAGACGCAGTTAGAGGTAAAATGAGGTGGTGAGTTTGTCCGCTTTTCGTCGTCTTCAACAACTAGTCGCTTGATGAACACAAAAAAACTGTGCAGCCGGATATAACCACTTATATCTTCAATTTTATTTTTATTTTCTTATATTGTTCAAATTGTAGACAGTTGGGAAGAATTCTCAAATTGATAGAAGATGGACTCATATCATCCTGCTACATTTGTAGTTCTTGCTTCATCCTTAAATTTTCACTTTGAAATATAAAATGCTTACGTAATTTGACTTCATAAAAGGTTTTCTACTATCGTGCACGATTTGATGGATCCTAATTTTGAAGGAAAAATATCAAGGAACTACCAGTGTATCATATTATGTAATTCCTATGGATTTCCAGTGGAACATAAAGCTTCACGCCTGAACAGTAATCATTACTGTATAACACTGTGAGACTTTATCAAAACAAAATTTACCTATAATGGAATTACACTCTACCACAGTGCACAAGTTTTATTCTTATATCAACTTCACGCTTGAACTCTAAAGTCTCAGTAACGGTGGCATTTATTTTTACGGCTTGAGGTTGTTAACCTCACATCCTTAGGACGGGCTGAGAGAAGCAAATTCGTGCACTGGCCGGGAACCAAATCCAGGACCAGGTACACGTTTGGCAAGCATTCTATCGCTGAACCACCTGCGGATTTATTCATTCATTCTTCTTCTCCTATCGTACCTTGTTCGTAAATGACTACTTATTTTACAATTAAGAATTACGATATAATGTAGCTGTATCGTATGGACTGTACTAAGATTACGTTATAAGATGTATTGTTCCACACCAGACTACATAATATCCTAACAATGTGCTGAGTTATTGTGTTCTTGTGCTATTTAATTTCTTGTTTCTAGTGGCTTGATATTTGCTTTATACATTTGACAGTCAGCGTATGACATCATGGCCTCAAAAGTGTCTGGGAAATGGAAATAAATTTATCAGTATGCATCAGTTGCCCTTATGCTGCCGTATTCCTATAACTAGATAGTTTAATTGCAAAGCTACCATGCTTCTTTCAGACGGTCTCTTCAGTGCAAACTTCAGCATGAATAGATTTCAGATCTGTCTCTACGGATGAAATATCTCCTTTTTAAAGTGACTTTGGTTATGATCAGTTGTCTTCGGAGATATCCTCAGTTATTGTACACAAATTTTATTGATACGCATAGTTTAGTTGAATCGACATGTGATCATATGATAAGGTGACTTATTCTCAATTGATCGAGAAGTATGCATGTTGAAACAGCCCAGTCCTTTTTGTATAGCACCCTTGATACATTTTAATTATTCAATATTTTATAAAAGATTATTTAATACACGAAAACACCAAAATAGTTTAGTGATGTCAATTTCAGATTATAAAAGAGTCCACTCATCTTTTGCTGAAAAATCTAATACATAAGAATAAAAAAGCTAAATAAATTTTAAGTTTGACCGTAGATCACTGTCAGGTGGAGAACAATTGGAAAATAAGGAGTACTTGACAGGAGTTTCGTCCTACGTTGGAACTCTCGGCAGTATTCAACCACAAGACTAGATGTTGGAATCTAAGAGCTGTTGAATCGGATCCCAGTGGCTGAATGATATACAAGCTTTTTTCGTAAGGTAGGAAGGTACTGGGTTCGAGCCCCTTTGGAACATATTCCTAAAAAGTCCCAAACTAGGAAGAAACAGCTGTGTAGTACTCTTTGTTTTTCAGTTGTTCTCTAACTGACATCAGCCGTGATCAAACTGGAAGCAAATCAAACCCTTAAAAAGTAAACTTTTAATGAAAATAATACAATAATTTTTTTCTCTATTAGTTGACATTTTATCTCATCCGTAATAAGTGAAATTCGTACGAAGCCTCTAAGTTCATAACTTATCATAAAACCATTGTGTTCACTTACTGGTCGACAACGAAACAAAGAACTGCTGCTGAGTGTGATCTTTATTTACAATTCACTTTGATTGACACTATCTACAGACAAAAGTATTGTATGGAAGTGGAATCTCCTTTGGGTCCATTACTAACAAACTGTTTCATGACAAGCCTCGAGAAGGGTTCCCTAAAGTCAATTACTGACGACTTAAAACTGTAAACAAGATACGTAGATGACATTTTCACTATCTGCTAAAATATGTGTGACTTTAGTCAAATGATGCAGATATTTTAAACATTTACCATCTGGCAATAAAAGTCACTCTTGATATAGAAAAAAGATCTCAAATTCCCTTTCTTGATGTAGAACTAAGAAGATGACCCAAAGGAACATTAAAACGATCAGAACTGTTAACTAACGAGTTGCTACAGTTGGATGCATATTGAACGAAAACAAAATTTAATGAGATCCCTTACCACTCACATCCGATGGATCTGTAGCCCTATAAGTAGAACTAGATGATTCGAAAGAATTCTCCAGTCAAAATGGATACCCAACAAGGTTTATTGACAAAAATATCAAACCAAAAGTTCAGAGCAACAGAACACCAGTTGTTCCACATGAACTTCTATTTCAAGGAAGAATTAACCGCGACATCCTTAAGAGAAGAACATATTTGGTAGCAACGGCAAGAATATTGTTCTTCAGCCATGCATTAGTCTATGGCAGCCTTATGGACAAGATCTCTTTTATCTGACCAGTTATGTGTACATATATGATTTCACCTGTTCAGGTATAGCCAGCTACACTGGTCGTCCAATGAGTATCTTGTCTAAGAGGAGTCAATAATACTATCCCTGACGGTTATCGAATGTCATTAATGGCTCCATGAATAGTCCAATATTCGGAAACCCTGTCGACTCTGATCACCTCGTTTAAACAAACGTCTCCTTCAAAGTAATCTACAAAGTGAAGAACAGTCTGTCAAAGGTAATACACTTTCGTTTCCTTTGCACTGCTTAAGCTTAAGTCATTCGGATTAGAAATCGGAGCTATGCATACGTGAGAAAACTATTCAACTAATTCTGCTATTAAAAGTCAATCTGTGAACGAGGAGGAATATTCTTTTCAATAATTTCTCCTCTTCAGGTTCTTACAATTATAAAATATAATATTTGTGGTCGTTACAATAAAGGCCAGTTATGCGGCGGATACATTTTTAACGTAGAATAACAGATTAGTAGTTATGGGGTGTCAAAATAAATAGTCATATGTGTGTGACAAACGTGCTAGTTGGTTGAAATCGATTAGAAATATTGTAAAACGGGAGACAATGATGGTGATTAATCATAATAGAAATGTAGAGTGTGGGGTAGGAAAATTGACAAATCAGTTCAAGGTTCAAAAGCAACACGTCCAGGCGCTGTTCCTACCGTGGCCAAACTTGGATTGAAGATTTTTCTTCTCACCAAGAGTGCTCCTTCCCCTAATCCTCTTGGTTTTTTTCATTTTACTTTGTTTATTATTACAAATATTATTATTACAGTTATTATTATTCGTCATAATTTATGCCCTTCGTGCAAACATTTCCTCAATACTATCGAATTTTCATTTATACAGTCTTGTTATTAGTGATATTATCTGTTTTCTCAATATGTGCCTCCACCTGTTTCATTTAACATATTCGTTATCTCATTATGAACCTCTCATTGCAGTCTTACTATCTCCTTTTTAACACAGACCACTTTGTACTAGCCAGTCACCCACCTGACACCTTCTATAACCTTGAACTGACTTGTCAATTTTCCTACCCCACACTCTACAATTCCATTATGATTAATCGCCACCATTGTCTCCTGTTTTACAATATTTTCTGTTCGATTTCAGCCAACTAGCACGTTTGTCACACACATATGACTATTTATTTTGACTTCCCATAACTAATCTGTTATTCTACGTTAAAAATGTATCCGCCGCATAACTGGCCTTTATTGTAACGACCGCAAATATTATATTTTATAATTGTAAGAACCTGAAGAGGAGAAATTATTGAAAAAATATTCTTCGTTCAGATTGACTTTTAATTTATAATATGGGAATATTTCACACTATCAAATCTTATAATTCTGCTATCATGGTAACAACCTTGTTAATTCTTACTGACTTGTGTTCGTTGTCTATTGTTCGAACTCCTTATAACTCTTGTATTTCTTTAGAACTCTTACATAATTCTCAATACACTTATTCAACTTCTCATACACACACTGACCACTATTAACAGTTTTATTTCAACTCATCACTATTATTACTACACGCATTCTAGGAAAAATTGTGTATAAATGCCTATAGCTGCGTGTTCTGTTTTCATTGAGAAAAGTGTCGACATTAATTGGCCATCATAAAAAGTCAGTCTCACCAATAATGAATATCCTATTGCCTGTCTTGGCCAAACCTTCTGTACGTTTGTTATATTCACCTTTTAAATCCCTGTTTTTTTGTATGTCTGGATCTCTAAACCACTTCGTTAATACCCGTAATTATATGAACTGACTAGTTTTATAGTAATTATAATCCTATTTTTTTTCTACCCGATCTTCTGATTATTATACATTGGAATTTTTAATTTCACCTTTGTCTGAAATTATTCTAGAATAGTACCAATACTATCTTCTGTTTATAACACTTAGTAATTTTATTAAGCTGACCTCTGACCGGAAGCAATTCTCGAACTTTCTCACACATGTAATACAAATACACAAATGTACAGCCTGGTTGGGAACTTCATCGAAAAGAAAATTTTCCTCGCTACAACCGTCTTTTTAATGATTGTCTTTCTCTTTTTCATTAATGCGTCACATTTATGTCATAAGAATAGAAAAATATGTGTAGAATGAATGTTTCAAAATTACTGTACACGCATTCTCATATAAATAGTTAAAACTCTGTCAAAAGGTTTACAAATCAACTAGGCTGAAAATATCACACATAACTTGACAAAATTAAAGTAAGTATTGTCCCCTCTAATATAACATCAATCTGTCTCTTCGCTAATTTGATACTTGAGACTAAATGTAAATATATGATAAACACATGAGATTACGTAACGCAGTAGATATTACCTAGTAGTCCAGTCAGTATGGCAAATACATCAACTACACAAGAACTAGTTAAGAGTGTTAATTTCATTTTTGGTTAGTTACATCTTAAACAATGGATTGAAGATTACAAATTGTTATGAATATGTAAAACATTCGTGAGTTAACAGTGATTATAAAACTCAGGCATCAGCAAGGTTTTGAACGTCAAAACCGTAGCCGGAAAGGTGAAGCAGGCATTCGACATACTGAAATCACTTAGGAAATCTTCTGTATGAGAACAAAGGCGGAATTCGGATTTTCAGCAATAATACTAAGTAAGCGGATGCCTCACTAAAATCATTTCTAATAGTCTACTGTAGAATTTTATTGGCAACTAACTTCCATAGTGAAGATCGAGTGACCAGCGAAAATTCTGGAAACTAATCAATCAAGAATGTGACATCAATGAAATACATTAGGGGAATGGAGATGGATCAAACGCAGACATAAGAGGCAGCCGGGTGACATCGTACGATGGACAATGGCTACAGTATTACGGGACTGAGGAACGACAACCTGAGTGTATATCTAAGGGTGACATGGAGAAGGTAGTGTGAGGAGGAGATGAGAGCACATGGGAAATTGTAGAGCCAGTTAAAGAGGACAAAATGGAGTCGTTCTGTTGAAAACCATATTTTCCACTGTGTACTCAAATTTATCATTATTTATTATTACATTCTTTAGTTCCTAGAGGAACATAGGGCTTTAGCTGCGCACCTCCATTGCCTTCTGTTTTCTGCCAGCTTTTTCACCCCGCTCCAAGTCTGCCCACATGCTTTCATCTCCTCTTCACATCGCCTCCTCCAAGTCGCCCTCACACTGACGACCAACTCGCCGCTTCCCTTTCGGGTTCCACTCGAGCAATCGCTTGTCTAGTGATGTCATTCACTTGATGGTTTCCTCAGAGTATGGACAGCCAATCCATCTCCATTTCTTCCCACCTATTTGTTTCACAATCGGTTCCTGCTGCGTTTTTTCGCTCATTGCTAGAGATCCCTGTTGCTGATCTTTTCTGACCGGCCATCTGGTCTTGAGTAGTATTGAGCGAAGACAACTGTTAATGAAGGGCTGAAGTTTGTTTGAGATGCTCTTTATGACGCGCTGGCCAAGTCTCTGATCCGTATAGTGAGTAGCACTGACTGAATTCACATTGGAGTTGAAAATCCGGATTTTATTTTTGATGGTGAGTGCTGTTGACCGCCACACAGACTTGAGATTAATGAAAGCTTGTCTTGCTTTTCCGATTCTGGCTTTGATATCCTCGTCAGTTCCTTTGGCCTGTAGTTGAAACGATGCTTCCCAGGTAGGTAGGCAGGTAGGTAGGTAGGTGAAGGAGGTTGTTTCTTCCAGGTGCCTCCCATTTATGCTGGCTGATTGTTGTCTGTTGTTGTCGTTCCTGTTGGTGTTGGCCAAGAATCTTCATCACCTGTGTTTTATCTTTATTCACCTGAAGTGAAGTCGTATCTTCGATGCTTCTTCCAACTTGTTGCTTTTCCCTTGCATATCTTCCAGTTTGCGGGAAATCAGACACATATCATCGGCGAAGTCCAGATCCTCAAACTCCTTTTTTGTGTGAGTCCATTGTTTGCCTGTTTCCTCATTGCCCAACTCGCTGTCTGTCGCATTATTCAATCTACTACGATCAGGAGGATCATTGGCGGTAGTAGACAGCCCTGCCTCACTCCCGTCCTCAATTCGAAGGCTTCCGTAAGTTTCCCGTTGTGGATTACTTGGCATGCTGCATTGTCGTATAACTGTTGGATGAGATGTATAATTGTTGATGGCACCCCGTAGTAGCGACGTAGTTTCCAAATGACCCCTCGGTCGACGCTGTCGAAAGCCTTTTCAAAGTCAATGAAGTTGAGTGAAGTGGAGAAATGACTTCCATCTCAAGCTTTGTTCAATGATGATCCTTAGTGTGGCGATTCCATCAATACATGACTTGTTTCTCCTGAATCCACCTTGTTCCGGTCGAAGTTTTCATCCGGGTTGGCGTGTTTGATTCCCTCCAGGATGATGCGGCTTAGTATTTTGCTTGGAATGGACAGGAGCATAATTCCGCGCCAGTTTTTGTATTGACTTAAGTCTCCTTTCTTTGGTAGTTTGAATAAGTATCCTTTCTTCCAATCCTTCTTTCCTCCTTACATGAATGTAACCACCAGATGGAGGCTTCATGGATTAATGCCATGTTTTGATTTGATCACCCATAACTGCTTACATAAGTTCACTCCTATAACAGCCAACGCTGGCTTGATATGACATTCGAAACGGCGCAATTTCATACGCTCACTGAGTGACATTCCCTCCTTACGTAACACTCCACCCTCAACCTGTTATTACCGAACATACTACGCCTTCTGGCACGAGAGGTTAAACGCAGATACCAGTGATCAACGATGACAAAGAATCCACTTTGTATCATCCATTTTCAATGGTCAATTCTGGAAGCCATATAGGATGACAGGACAGATTCATAAGCACACACGCATCTTTCCACGATTAGCTAAGCTGTTTCAATTTCTATTGCATAATGTCTTCATTCACCATTAAAGATGTCGAAATTCTTGCAGAGGGACTATGAATCTAATAATTAAGAAGATCACTAAAATACTTTGGTAAAGAGCGCATAGAGAAATCATGAAAGATACTCATCGCCGAGAACTATGAAGATTTTCCTGCTAAACAGCTTGAATACCATAGATTAACAGCACTTATTGAACATGTTGCATTCTTTCTTGTATTTATTCATAGCGAAACCCAATTTTAATACATAATTCGTCAATGGCATAATCTAATATTCATTTAATGTGATCACATCTAAGTGTATGACGGAGAGTGCAAATACGAATAATAATATTTATAATAATAGTGGCTTTATTCTGTAACATGCGTTTATGCACAGCAGAGTGCTCAGATATTTTGCTTCTAATGCCGACTATTTACGCCTTGTGCTGAATCTTCCTGTGGAATGATAACCATTGATATCTCACTTAGAGGGATATTGTTTTCACTAGAGAACTCTCCAGCTGGTGCTCCGTGAAAGTATTTCCTCCACTGCCTTTAAAATAGGCATAGCAGTAGTTTGAAACCTCTTTAAAATAGGGATGCAATTCAAGTACATAGTTGAAAGAAGAAAACTGTTCAGATAATGGGATATGTGGGGATTTTATATTGCTTTCCATTGTTAGATTGTCGTCACAAACCGATATCAGTTAGAGAGATCACTGGAATCCATGGTGTACTGGAAAGCTGCTTAATCCTAGTGCTTGGGATTCTTAAGAAGTACGCATCCATAACTCCACAAGGGATAAAACCAAAGACCTACAGGCTATGAGACCAGTCTATCTAGCTTATGTTGGTTCATAACGAAAATCTAGCAATTGAAATTAATCCAAAATCCTAATATCAATTGCCAGCTCACTAATGGCTACTGAATAGACTTACTGAGGCTGTAGTAGGAAGCCATGCCTAGTGACAGCCACCATGTCATTGTTTAAGTGGATTCTTATCAAAAGCATCGATGAAAGCAGTGCTATAACATGGCATTTAGGGGTTATTGGATTGCAGCCTAAGTGGCTGAATGGTCAACGAGTTCGACGTCATTACTTGAAGGTTCCGGTTGTGATCCATGGTGGCGTTGTGGGCGAGCATTGCTGAGAGTTTCCGAAATAGGATGAAACAAATGTCCAGTGCTCCTCGGTTTTCAGTGGTATCTGTAGCTGATGTTGGATTGTGACGAAAATCTAACAATTGTGAGTAAAACTTTATCAATTAAATATGATGTGATCATAATGAGTGGAAAATAAATTAGCCTGATGATTTGATCAGGCCGACATAATAAGTCTGAGTTATCATATGAACAATCAACTCAGACAGTTGGCTTTCCGTTTCTCCAAGTAGAAAGTAAACGAACAAAAAGTAAAGATACATATAAGAACTACAGTTTTAGCAGAATAAAATGGTACCATCAGTGTTTATTTCGTTGCCTTCTCGTCAGCTGCTTACATGGCAAAGACATTATTAAATATATCTACAACAAAAATTTTAACATACTTGCACAGAGTTCAGTTTAAACAAAAATCAATCGATCAATATACGCATACACTAAAAATATATACATATATAAATATGCAATATTAACCACTATTCCGAACAATAATAATCAAACACAATGGAAACTTTTAGCATTTCACATTCGGAGGAAAGAGAGGTGAAATTATCCAGTTACCAGGGCAAAGAAAGGCTGATAACCGCTTCTTTCTTGACGCATAAATCAGGTTTCATGCGCTTGATGGAAATGGCTTCAGCAAACTTAAGGAGAATTGAGCTATTTTGCTTATTGATAATTTTGAACGACTTTTCAACGTCCTGGTAACTGGATAATTTCACCTCTCTTTCCTCCGAATGTGAAATGCTAAAAGTTTCCATTGTGTTTGATTTTTATTGTTCGGAATAGTGGTTAATATTGCATATTTATATATGTATATATTTTTAGTGTATGAGTATATTGATCGATTGATTTTGTTTAAACTTAACTCTGTGCAAGTATGTTAAAATTTTTGTTGTAGATATATTTAATAATGTCTTTGCCATGTAAGCAGCTGACGAGAAGGCAACGAAATAAACACTGATGGTACCACTTTATTCTGCTAAAACTGTAGTTCTTGCATTGTTCAAATTCATTAAGGGGAATAAATGTATGAAATACATATAAGAGTTAACCTAACGAAATAATTTCACTCTTTTAATTCTCCAAGTCATATCTTTGTGTTTGGAGTGTAATACTGAGACTTCAGGTTCACAGCCTGTATATTTCAACAGCGCCGATGTTGTTTATATGCGTTAGGGTTGTTAAACTCACACCTGACTTTTCTGCTCTTTAGGACTTATTATAGGCTAGTAAACTGGGTGAGGAATAGGAATGCGTCGTTGGAGAGTCGGAGCATGGATCACGTGTTTGGGTGGAAAGTATTCTTCCATCTTTGACACCAAACCTAAGAAGGCAATAAAAGCTTCTACTAGCACAGTTCAGAGGAAGCGTGGTTTGAAAATACGTCCATATAATATATCATAAATACATGCCAAGTTGAATTTTATAGTCGATATCTTTGTTTTAATGTTTTAACCATTTTGTCCGACTAAAAAAAAAATACACACGTCTTTCTCCTTGCTTCCTCTTCTCATCCTTCACAACTGTTCATTCGCTATACTAATGTTTGGTTCCATACTCTCCGTCATTCATATTCAAAGAGTATTCAACAACCCTTGGCAACATCCACAGTGCAGAAAACACTATGGAAGGATACAAAGTAAATCATACCTCTGGATAAAAGTTCAAATTTTGGAAGGGGCTTTAATCTCAATTTCAAGTAACTTTACTTTTCTGTAACTCATTTATAGTATACTGTTGAAATATCTTTACTAGTTTGGACTTTTATTTTTGATATTTTATGTGATTCCTGTTCGTCAGTGTCATAGCGGCAGGATGTTAGCCAATCACTCAGGTGGTTTGAAGTTGTATCCCCGGCCACGAACGCACTCTTTTACCTCGCTGGGTAGGTAATAGGACTGGTAAGAAGGAAAGGTTGGACATGAGGCTAACAGCCTTATCCCGTAAAAATGAACACCACTGCTACGTAAACTTAAAGCCTCTAGCTTGAAGCCGTATGTTCCACTGAGAAAGTAAAAGAAAAAAAAGAAAAAATATGATTCCTGAATTTAGTGTTTATTTGCCTTATCAACTTACGACAATAATGAAAACTGAACGCTTTTTTTCACCAACCCTGAAAACACTAGTTAAGATTGACATTTATTCATAAAAGTGCATCAGAGCATATTATCAATATTACTTCTTAGGTTAAAAGCAGCTATCGTTATTATCCAGGCATGGATTGGAGGTCAATGGTTAGTAGTTAAGATCTCTTATTTGTTCATGATAAATTTCACCAGTAAAACTGATAAATGAGAAATAGCCTTAAATGAAGCGATGAGTGATAAATAGAAAGTCATTTTTTCATACCTCAAATAATTATCATCCTTTGTATTGACACGGATTGTAGCCAGGCTGATAAATAAACGATTCAGACGATATCCAGTTACTTTCAGGATGTCTCAGAATATAGATAAAGTACACAGTGAAGGTTTGAGAATCATCGGCAGTATCCACCCACTGGGATTCGAACCCAGGACCTTCCGGTTACAAGGCAAGCTCCTATGCCATTCAGCCACTGGGACTGGTGTGCGTTGGTGGCATAGTAGTTCGGACGCTCGCCAACCATGCACATGGTCGGGGGTTCGATCCCGTCCAACGCACTCCTTTACCTCGCTAAGCCAGAAATAATGGTGGTTATGAGGAAAAGTTGGGCATGAGGCTAGCAACCCCATCCTGTAAAATAAACATTGCTACAGAAACTTCAAGCCACTGTCTTGAATTCCTATATTTCACTGGGGAACGTGAAGGAAAAGAAAATGCATCGAAAGTATATAAAATGGTAGACAGTGTCTATAACAAAATAATTGTCGGGGAAATTCATCCTGAACTGTATTATTAAAATATTTATACTTTTTCGATGTTTCGACCAACTGTGTAATTATTATCCGTTTTTCACCTAGACTGTATACCACTGTTCTGTTATTTGCCCATCATTCGTTGACTTTATCCTAAACCTCTAATTTTAATGCATCTCTGTTTTTAGTTGTATAATGACAATGAAAATGTGTTGTTTTACGACTGCGATTTTGTTCAGGTGAGTCAAGGTCATTGTGACCTTGGATTAAGACTCTTGATGACAGAGTTTTGATCTGACCTTGTTAGGAGTATTCTACTTTCATTTGATTTTTGGTCAGCTAATTTTGTTCTGTTGCACTTGTTTTGTACTAGAAACTCATCTAATCTGTAAAGTTGTCTAACGGCATTGTTGACGGAATTCTGACTATTTGATATATATTATTATGGTTCAACAGTATCTTAGATTTTATCTCAAATAATTGTCATTTTGCCATTTTCAGGTCGTTTTGTCGGTGAGAGTAACTCAAGGTAGTTTAAGTCAGCTATGTACTAGTATCCAAAGATCAATTTCCCACTTTCAAACCTTTGGTTGTTACACCCACTGCTTATTAACAACTTTATCGCTTAATCCTGCCTGTTACTGACTTCTGTCTAAAGTTCGGGAAATAAAAAAGATAAGTTACTAAGTAATCAGCCTATTACAGGGTAAACAAAATGGCTAGCAATGGATGTATCATCATATAAATATATATATATATATAGACAATATTGAATCAGTTGTAATGAGTATCACGTTATTTTTCTTGATTTCTTGATTATCAATCATGCTATCAATCAAATGACTTATGCTTTAAAGATATTTTGCTTACAAACGGAAATTTTCCGACTTCCTACCTAAATATTTCTAGGTAGCAGATGAGGAATTTGATTTTGTGTATATCTAGTTTGCCAGAATAGTTAACTAGGACTCAGGTGATTTGAAATGACTCAGCTATCTTAGCTTAGGCAAATCAGGATACAGCACTAATGCGTTCGGATCCAAACGCGCAAAACAGGCGTCAAGTGCTTAGGTCTCTTCAATCTGACAATCGATCACTGCTCGTTGGTGAGAGTCGTATCAATCTACTCATAGCAATGAATCAATAGTATAAAGTATTACACAATAGTAAAGATTGTTAACGGTAAATTTGCACAGCCATTTAAGGGAGAAGACAGTAATACTCATATACAAAAGTAATTGATATAACTTTCTTGGAAAATCGAGCGATAGTGATGAAACGGTGATGGAACTTTTAAAAGGATTCAGTTCCCTGAATCACAAAATAACATGTACTACAAAGATTTGCATATTCCCATCAGTGTTGCCAAGATAGGCCTTGCATCATATGACGCAGTCACTATAGGAAATGTTAGATCTTTCTAGAATGGTGAATATGAAATATTCTTGAAAAAATAACAGTTTTGAATTTGTGAACCCTTTAAATAAGCTTAATTTACCGTATATGTTTATGGATCATTTGAGGTCGGCTTTCTGTTCATGAATGATACACTGATAAGACAATTTTTCTACATTCAGTTTGTTTTTCCAAACAACATCAGTTTTCCTATTCGTATTTATCATGTTTGGAAGTTAATATCAAGACCCGCTTCTTATTTATTGTCAAAGTATTTTGACAGAAACGTCTTCATTTTGTCTACTAATTGGCAAGTTTACTTGTATCATTCATGGAATTGAGTCGACTGTCGAACACTTTCTGGTTTATAAGCATTACATGAAGTTACAGTGAATAGAGAGCAGCAATCTTTCTGTAACACTGTAGACCCATATCAATCACTATAAAAGCACACGTTGTATTTTCCATCTGATTGTAATTGATCAATAACACTCATACTAATAATTCTGAATGTACATTATCTCATATTGATTTTATTCCAATAACTAATCGATTCCACACGTGTATATAAATGAAGGAAAAAAAGTTGTGTGAGTATTTTCATATAATTATGATCAATAGTTTGTGCTCGAAACGTGGTCATCAGTTAATATTACTGTACAAACTGTGTGATTTATCAAATAAAATCTTATCCATAATGGAGTTTCACTCTACCACAGTGGCCAAGTTTTATATTTATATGAATGCCAGTCACATTTATTCCTGTCTGTTTAAGAATTCCAAGGTTCCTTCTTTGAATGGAAGTAATACTGGTGATTTATATTCCTTAGTGTCGGTGTTATCATTATCCTGTGCATGTTTGACATTCACGTCGTCATTAATATTACTACTATTATTATTATTGTCACCACTATCACTACTATCATTATGCATTTTATTTTTACATTTCCCTGCATAATTACTGACTAATTTATTAGGTTAATTATTAAGTTTCAAAGCTTCTCTTATAAGCGTCATTTCTTGTCTTAGATTTTCCTTGGTACTACTTGGTTTTTGTGCTCTATTACTTAAGCATTTCACCAATCCTATTTTCATTGACATGATTGACTGGGATGATCGGAAATCGAAAAATCTGTTTGAATGTGTGGGTTTTGTGTAAACACTAGTATGTGTTTAACTTCCCATCTTCTTTCCTTTTTAAGTTACAATCTAACATTGAAAGCATCCCCACTTCCAGACTTTCCAATCTATTAGTGAATTGAATTGCCTCCACCTTTGAGTTAATGTGTTCGAAAAATCTACCTAAATCCTGTGTTCTAATTACAGTGTTAAATTGTCATCTGAAAAGGCACAAACAGCGAAGAAAATTTTTTTTTCGACGATTCATTTTCATGAGCTGTACAATCGTAATTATAATTAAACACATAAGTTTTTGACCAATCAGATACTGGTAAACGTTGTCCTTGAAAATTCTACTACATAGTGTGAGGTGTAAGAAGGGATGACTAATTGTAAGTTAGAAAGGAGACAGAAGTTGGCATGACCTAATAAGTGTGAGATAATGACTAATCAATAAGCTAGTGTAGAGTGGACAGGAACTAGTGGAAAGGTTATACAGTAGTTTTGTATAAGATCTGTGTGAAAAAGCAATGTTATTAATAAACAGTCATAGAGTAGTAATAAAATATAGATGGTGGGAATAGTAATAATAATAAAAGTATTAAGAACAGTAATAATAATAATAATAACAGTGAACTTACGTATTAAAAGAGAGGAGAAAAATTATAGTTAGAAATTTACTCTGGCCATGGTAGGGCTAGAGAATGTATGTATCGTTTTTGTATGCATAGGTCCGGTTTTATGTCACGAATAGCTAGTGCCTCGGCTATGTACAGATGTCGTATCCGGAGTCCTTTTGTACGGTATTGAGGGACTCTGTGTACCACTGTGAAGCTTTCGTGTGGGGGTGCTCGATGTCCGGAGATAACAAGGTGTTCGAGGATTGAGCTGTTGGTATTCTTCTTTTCTCCTCTGGCTAACCAAGCTGGGCAGTGTTCCAGGATACGTTTGTGGACTTGACGTTGCGTACGGCCGATATACTTTGCTCCACACGAGCAAGTGAATTGATAAATACACATTGAAGTGGCCAAAGGCGGTATCTTGTCCTTAACGTTAGACTGGATTAACTGTCTGCAGGAGAATGTTATATGTAGAGTGGCTGTTGGGAATGTCTTCTTCAGACTTTTTGAAAGGCGGTTTCTGAGAATTTCCGCTGCGATGTCACCTTTGAATTCTAGGTTCATGAAGAGAGTCTTCTTAGGAACCGTTGTGATATTTGGCACCGGGAGCTTCTCCTTCATGTTTTTGTCGATGAATCTTGGCGGATACCCATTCTCTAGTAGGGTTTCACGCAATAAATTTAATTCTTTCTCCACCGTGTCTTCCGAGCAGATTTTTCTAATCCTTGAGCACAATGTACGTACCAAGTTTCTCTTTCGGGTCAGTGGGACAAAGCTCATCTACATACCTCCATCATACTTTTGGGATGAGGCTGATCACTTCAATCACTAAGTTTTTCCACCTATCCATGAGCATACCTGCCAAAACCAGTGAAGTTTTGGTGACACTATGGTAACTCCCTTAGTTTGTTTTTATATTTTCCTCTGAAATTTAAATACTATGGAAGTCAGGCATAGCTGCACTCTCAGCATTATATCCTGATGTGTATACTTTTTACATAAATATTTATTTTCTATAGTTTGGTTTGTAAGGATTAGTTATGTTTTACGAGTTGATCACGGATTGATATCAGTTAGAGAACCATTGAAAACCAGGGAGTACTGGACAGCTGCTGTTTCATCCTAGTTTGGGAATCATCGGCAGTACGCACCCACTGGATTTCGAACCCAGGACCTTCCGGTTACAAGGCAAGCTCGTATACCATTCAGCCACTGGGACCCGATTCAATGGCTCGTGAATTCTAACTTCTACCAATTCGTGATTTAGCGCGACCCCAACCATATCAATCCGTGATCAACTCGTAAAACATAACTAATCCTTACAAACCAAACTATAGAAAGTTAATCTGATGCTCGCTAGTGACTTGCTACAGGTTGGAGTTTCCTGAGTTCTAGTGAGAAGTCGTGACCAGTGAGGTCCAATTAGATGTCACGTGTGTGGATGGATGTCCCACCAACGACAATGGTTGGGGTCGCGCTAAATCACGAATTGGTAGAAGTTAGAATTCACGAGCCATTGAATCGGGTCCCAGTGGCTGAATGGTATACGAGCTTGCCTTGTAACCGGAAGGTCCTGGGTTCGAAATCCAGTGGGTGCGTACTGCCGATGATTCCCAAACTAGGATGAAACAGCAGCTGTCCAGTACTCCCTGGTTTTCAATGGTTCTCTAACTGATATCAATCCGTGATCAACTCGTAAAACATAAATATTTATGTCATATGGTTACATAACAATATAGTGGAAGTTGCAGCTAAGAAGTGAACTCAGTACATCCATTCAAAAAGAAATGTAAAAGAATTCGATTATATATATCCAAACCAAGTTCACTTTTAACGGTTTGAAAAAATTTGGGCATTGTGTATGTGATATTTATTGTAATGAAGGTTTTTGTATTTCCCAATGAATGAAAAAACAAAACGAGATTGTTTTTACTGACGTTTCGCTATTTAATGCTAATAGCTTTCTCAAAGTATTATTAAACCGGAATTTACAAAATCTCAGCATATATATAACAAAGAATTAGGGGGTGAGAAAAATATAGACTTAGTTCAACTTAAAAGGACATATTGAAAGTTACCTTTACCTATTCTCGAACTTGACAACCAAAAATGACCCCAGAGTAACGAACGATGATCAAGTTAGTAAACTTTGTTTTGATATAATAACAGGATCTTCATTGTTATTTTGACTTTCAATATGTCCTTTTCAGTTGAACAAAGTCTATATTTTTCTCACCCCGTAACTCTTTGTTATATATATGCTGAGATTTTGTAAATTCCGGTTTAATAATACTTTGAGAAAGCTATTAGCATTAAATAGCGAAACGTCAGTAAAAACAATCTCGTTTTGTTTTTTCATTCATTGGGAAATACAAAAACCTCTATTATAATGAGTAAAAGAATTCGCATGACTGCACTCTATGTAGCCTTGAAATACTGAAGAAGTTATTCAGCTTAGGTGGATGTTCATTTCTCTTTAGAAAGAAAATGCAGTGCAGTTCATCATTCATCACAGAGAACATAAGAAGACAAAAACAAAGATATATTCTAGACTTTTATGAGTTTGCACAAACTGTAATCATATTAGTGATAATGATCTCTAGAAATCTGTTCGCCTAATCCTCTTTCTATATAAAAAAAGCGTTATTTATCTCATTCTATTCAACTGGTGAACAAACAGTTCGTTAACTTCAATGTTCCAATTGAATAACTTTGCAGAAATTTCTGTTAATTTTTGAATTTTGTTGTTCGAGGTTTATTTTTCTTTTACTTCTCAGATAAGAAATTAGTTGTCCATCTTCTTTTTTTTATTGTTTTTTGTAGACAGAAGAAGACAGAGAGAAAACTGGACGCAACAGGTGTGAAGACATTAAAATGTAAATTAATAAGGCTAAATATTAGATTAATGGAAATTTTGACTATTGTCTGCTCACAAAGTTTGAGAATTTAATTTTAGAAATGAATAGGTAACAGTCAACGTTTTTCAAACCACCACCTGCATTTCGCCTAGAAATACCACCATCATCAACAGCACGCACGCAACTGCGTACCAGTGAACACCAGTCGTCCTACAAAAGCATGAATCCTGAATGTCATCAGGCTACTGAAACCCACAGAAGGAAGGCAGAAGGTTCAGACAAAATTTTCCGCTGAAGTACTGCAACAAATGTTCTCACGCCACTGTTACAAAAGGTCTGATAGGATGGAAAAGTACCCATCGATTGGAAGAAAGGCTACCTCGTCAAGCTACGAGAAAAATGCCACGCCAAGTGAAATACTAATTAACATGAAGAGAATGAAAGATGCATTGGATGCAGAACTCCACCAGCGCTTAACAAGGCTGGATTCAGGAGAATCAAATCGTGTGTCGACCAAACTGCAACTCTATGCATCATCATTACAGAACAAAGTGTAGAATAGCAGTCGGAGTTCTACTTTAAATCCATTGTCTTCGAAAAGGCTTTCGACAGACAGCGTTGACCAAGAAGTAGTTTGAAAACTGCTTCAACACTAAGGCGCGTGGGACCGAAGTCTTTATCGACTTTATTCAACGGGTTTGCGACAATTTCACGTATCAGATGATCCACAACGGAGAGTCAGCGAGGTGTTCAAAGTGATTATGAAAGTAAGACCAGCTAGATACCTGCCTATTATCCCTTACGATGATATTTTTTAATTGTGGTGGAGTGGATTATGGGTCAGACTGTGTACAGGGAATGAGGAGACAGGAATACACTGGACCACCTATGAGAAGATGCAGAAGATGTGGATTCCGCATGTGGATGATATATGTGTAATGTCACGCAAACTCTAAAAATGACCGACAAAACCAACAAAGTGGCTGAAGGGGAAGCGAAAACAGGACTGTAGGTGAACAAAGAGCAGACAGAGTTAATGAAGATGACCAAGGAACAAAGATTTAACAGAGGTTACCTCCTTCACTTATCTAGGAAGCATGGCTTCAACCACTGGCAGTCAGAACGGATGAAGATGTCAAAGCCAGTCAGCCAGAAATGGAAAGGCGAGGTACACCTTCATCAACATGAAACCAGTTTGGAAATCCTCTGCACAGCACTAAGCAAAAAGAACAACATTCGGAAATTTCAACGCCAATGTCAAGTCAGTCACTTCTTCTGTATGAGTCAGAAACTTGTCTAGTGTGTCACGAAAAGGATTTTCAACAGGACTCAGACCTTTATCAACTGCTGCCACCTTTATTGGCTGGCTCCATACTGAATATCAAATGGTCAGTCGGCCGGTCAAAAAGAATTGGCAACCAAAAGAATCTAAATGAGAATAAACAACTAATAGTCAGTCAATCGGCGAATACGTAGGGGAAAATGGAGATGAACTGAGAATGTGTTGAGGAGGCCGTCGAATGACGCTGCTTACCATACCATCACTTGAGTGAATGTAAGTGCGAATTGACGGGTGAATCGTCGGTGCAAGGGTGACGTAAACGAGATAGTTTGATGAAGAGACGGGAGAGTTTGGGCAATCGTGGTCCGAGCTGAAGAAGACAATTGAAGGTCGTAGGAAGTAGAGATATGTCGCTGAATCCCTATGTTCCACTCGGAGCTCAAGGGAATCAAAATATAATAATATTGCCTTTTAAACAACCGGTTCATCTTAGCGGTTTGAACAAAGAAAGAGGGAATATATTTACAGATAACACGAGGTCGTTCTACTTCATGGATTCTCTTCAACAGCGTACATGCTAAACAATATCAACTTCTAACTTATCAAATAGAGTCTGGGCATAATTTTATCATCGTGACTTTGAGTTATAGATGTAAAAAACACAAAATAATGTAAGTACACGAATTATTCAAAGACTAATTATTTAAATTATGATTAAACAGGAAGGGAAAATAATTTAGATTTGCCTTGGAGGCAAGGACTGACTAGGCACAGAATATAAATCGAGGAATAGAGTGAATGCATACATATTATAATGGGAAGTTTGAGAAAATGGACTTGACTATTAAAATTATGACGTAAACAAGTAATTAAGTAGATTTGGTAAATTAATTGTTAGTTCAACTCAGTAAGGGAAAATCCAAATTACCTGGAATGCTCAGATAATTTAGTAGGTTAGTAATAGATTTTCTTAGCACATCCCTAGAGGTTTCCATATGAAAGGCAGCAAAAAAGGTTCTCAACCGCAACTGCCAGACACATAAATGATACACGACATTCAGTGAAAATTAGTGAGGCTTTTAAAATAATTAAAGAAAACCCTGGTTATTCATTATAATGAAGGTTTTTGTATTTCCCAACAAATGAAAAACAAAACGATATTGTTTTTACTGACGTTTCGCTATTTAGTGCTAATAGCTTTATCAAATCCTGATTACTTCGTTTCGTAGAAGCTTACACTACCTAAAGACTTCCTTCCAACCTCTGTATACATAAAAAGATAGCGTGACCAGTATCTCACTGCCCTGGTAGGCCTAATTGTTTTATTCATGTGATCTTATGTTTTGTTCTTTTTGCGTAGCATTCCACTTAACTGTGATTTGATTTTGATTGATTGAGTTGGTCTCACAATTAGGTTTCTAAATTGACTTAGTTGTTTGTCTGTGTAATAATTTTACTTCACGGAATTCACTCCTGCCCTCTTGAACTCTCCATCAAAGTATGTACAAATTTACTATTTTGTTTGACATTGTATTTTGTCTGTAACCAATCCCTGTTTACAAGACAAATCTAAATTCCATACAGCCGAAGAAATAAATCCAATCAGTTAACTGGGGTGAAATGATGTGTCATACCCCAGTTACTAATTCTTTGTCATCCTATTCACACTAAATTACTCATCGCATTTGTTGGTCACAGTGTGGCAAGTTAAGTTGATAGAGTATGAAACTTAATCCGATGGTTTGTGTATGTGAATAGGTAGATGGTGCGTTAGTTTGATGTTAAGTAAGCACGCTGGAGGTTGGAGCACTGCATAACCTACCCTAGCCGATGGTAAATCCAAAAAAGAGGGGAGTTAAGTCACGAATCAAGTAATCTTGCTCCGTTAAAGTAAGACCGCAACTACTGACATTTCAGAGTTTTGAGTGGTTTGTTACACTTGAAACTAAAACAATGAAGGGGGTATGGTACTTGCTACTTAACAGTACACAAAAGCGTGTTGAGAGCTGTCTGCTAGCAAAAATTGGTAGATAGCAGTTTACGTCAATGTTTATGTCCCAAATCTTAGTCATGAGAAAAAAAAACACAAGAACAAAGACTAACTTTGGGGAACTCAACAGCCAATCACAGCAGACTTAGTGTGAGCGGATATGATTCGCAGATATATCATCAGACTGTCTAAGAAACGGCAACACAGAGATGACAGAATAACCTTCACCACGAAAACAACTAATCAGAAGACATTGCTTCTCTGCTAACAATAACGAATAATAATATACACAAAAATTTGTGAATATTTGTTGATTTTCTCAATAAACGAACTGTTGCCTGGTCCTTGTCTTCTGTCGTTACAAAAGTAGTTAGTAGAACAGCATCTTTCAAAAAACTATAAAAGTTGATGTATCAGTGGAAAGTCAGTCAAGAAGAAACGCCTGAAGAAAGTGGTAACACTGAGAGGAATCCGGAAAGAAACAAATGAGAAATATGTTGTCAATATTACTTGTGAATTGTGCGGTCAATAAAAAATTACGCTTATTTAGATGTACATTGTCGCAGCAATAAATACTACTTGTAAGATCAATTCTATTCCCATCCTTGAATCAAGTCAACCTGTCCCGGATCAGCCTAGAGTTGTTGCAACCCAATTATCCATGCCTAACGTGTCTATCCCTGCTTGTTTAATGAACTGTGTGTATGTGTTTTTACCTCGATCCGTTTAGTCAGACAGTTGAACTCATGGCCCAATCAGAGTATTTTGTGAACTGTTATTTTTGCTGACCCATGTCTTATTTTGTACTATTCTGTCGAGTTTAGCTTATTTATTGATTTTCATCTGTATTTTCCTACCTGGTTAAGAGCCAATTAAATTCTATCTTTGTGCCTATGCTCGGTCTATCTCTTAAATGCTCTCTGTTTTATGCCATACCTTACTTGGGTTCATTCTTCTACTGACTGCTTACCTGAACGGTCGTGTCAGGTTCCGGCTAGTTCGCAATTTTGGTTTTAACGTTATTCCGCTCTGATAGCGGTACCTTGCTTTCTGTTAAGCGTTGTGCTTTGTACTCTTGAAACCGTTAAGGTTTGTTGTATATATAATTATTGATTTGTTTATTAATAGTACCGTAGAAACAGTGACCGGCTTCTTGTTTGTTCTGGACCGGGATAGCCTTTATCTACGCGTGACTTAATTTCAAGCGATATTGCGCTTACACTACTTCTGGCTCTTCCAGTCTTGTTTACATCATCAGTTGTGTTTACTTAAAACAGAATGAACGACCCTAAGGTTAAAGACTCTAGAGAACCACTGGAAAACCAGCTGAGAGTACTGGACTGCTGTTTCGTCCTAGTTTGGGACTCCTCAGCATTGCAAGGCGAGCTCGCAGACCATTGAGCCACTGGGACCCGATCCAATGGCTCTTGAATTCTCACTTCTGCCTATACACGACATAGCGCGACCACTTTTTAGTTTTTTTATTTCTTCCTATTCGTCGCAGAGATAGTGGAATTCTCCAGATGTTCTAGTAGCCAGATGTTGAATCATTTCTGTTGGTTGGATAAATAAAGCTTCCATTATCAGCCCCTCCCTCCATCTTGTTATATTAGATTTTAGAACTTTCTTCTTGTTCCATCCTACTGTATGACTGTATGCAATTGTATGTAGTGCTATACCTTGGCAGTTTTCTAGATTTCTTGTTTTATTATAATCAACTGGTCTACATTTTGCTAGGCTTTCGTGCTGCGTTAGTCTGATTGACCCAGTTTTACCACTTTGGCTTATGTGTTTGGCCTGACATTCATTAGAAAGTAATGGATTAAACTGTTCTGTTTAACTGGCTCCAAAGGATCCTTCAACCGTCATAATTTGTTTTGAGTGAGTTTATGGGAGGAGGGGGGGTTGACTGTCACTTTTATCAAAAGCGTTGTTAAAACTTATACGTAAGGTTTCTGAGGTTCCCTCTTTGTATGGAAGTACTAGTGATGATTTAAATCCCTTATTGAATTTTATTGAATCTTATTTATTATAGCTAGATTTCGCACAGTATTTCGGTTCAAGTATGGAATTTTCAGCATGTGATATCGGTAGCATCAATTTCGGAGGCCGATTATTAATATCATTGGTGCGTCGGGATTGAACCCCTGACCACGTGTATGGTTAGCAAGCGTCCTAATCTCTGTGCCACCGAAATCTGTGTTGTCATCATTCTGTGCACATTTGTCATGCATATCATTATTATTATTATTATCAGTAGTACTATCACTGTTGTTTTTAATTTTAATTTTACATTTTTATACATAATTCCTCTGGTTAATTATTAATTTTTAAGACCCTTCTTTTATGCTTCACTTCCTATCTTAGATTTTCTGTTATACAATTTAATGTTCCTGCCCTATTGCTTATAGCATTTCACCAATTCTATTTTTACTGACATGGGGTAGGATGAAGCAAGAGTCAAATATCGGTTTGAATGTGTGTGAATTACCTCTACCTTCGAGTTGATGTTTTCGTAAAATCTGTTTATGTCAGGTTGTCTAAGTACAGTGAATGCGTTATCTGTATACTTTCATCATACTTTAGAGGTGAAGGTGAACGTTTTGGTCGCCATGTTTTCTCACCTAATCATGAATATATCTCTGCCATTCACCGGGAATATTGGGGACTCCGTCAATTTGTTTGTATACTTACCTTTGGAATTGAAAATCTTTAGAAGTCATTCATATATGCATTTCTACCATTATGTCTTCTAATGGTGCTTCGGATTTAAGTTCAAGTACTTGATCAGAAATTATTTTGTTTCTGAACGCATCTAAGGCCATATTTATTGGTATACATGTATACAGACTGAAGATATCAAAACTTACCATTTTTTCGTGCTATCTAATGTTAAATTATCTAATCAATGCTTTAGTTCCTAAGAGATCGTCAGTCTAGATTTTTAGTTGCTTCTAAGTGGATTTAATACCATAGCTAAATATTTACAGACTTCATCAGTAGAAGAATTTTTTGTAAAATCAACAATAGGTCTAATACGATATCCTTACCTATGAATTTTAACAACACCATATAATATAAGTTTCCAGATCTTAGGTTTAACGAACTTTCTGGAATAATTTGAGCGCTGAGTCAGATTGATTCATTGTAAATTATTTAAATTAATCCCAGTGTGTTTAAGAAAATCAAAACAAGATTTTTTCTGAGCCTGTCGCTGTTTAAATCACAGCTTCTTCAGCCAATTTATTCAGATATTAATTAATCATCAAATTATATATATATATATTTATTCCTTCATGTTCCTCATGGGAACATAGGGCTTCAAGCTAGTGGCTTGGTGGCTGGGGATCGAACCCTGCAATATGTGCAAGGTCGGTGAGCATCCTAACCGTGGTTAGGACTCTCGCCGACTTCAAGTGAACATAGATAAAACAGAGGTGATGAAGATTCCTGGACAACACCAACAGGAACAACAACAACAGACAACAATCAGCCAGCATAAATGGGACGAACCTGAAAGAAACAACCTCCTTTACCTACCTACCTACCTACCTACCTGGGAAGCATCGTTTCAACTACAGGCCGACTGAACTGACGAGGATATCAAAGCCAGAATCGGAAAAGCAAGACAAGCTTTCATTACTCTCACCAAGTCTGTGTGTAGGTCAACAGCACTCAGCATGAAAATGAGAATAAGATCTGGATTTTCAACTCCAATGTGAAGTCAGTCAGTGCTACTCACTATACGGATCAGAGACTTGCACTGCGCGTCATAAAGAGCATCTCTAACAAACTTCAGCCCTTCATTAACAGTTGTCTTCGCTCAATACTACTCAAGACCAGATGGCCGGTCAGAAAAGATCAGCAACAGGGATCTCTAGCAATGAGCGAAAAGACGCAGCAGGAACCGATTGTGAAACAAATAGGCAGTAAGAAATGGAGATGGATTGGCTGGCCATACTCTGAGGAAACCAGCCATCAAGTGACATCACTAGACAAGCCATTGCTTGAGTGGAACGCGAAAGGGAGGCGGCGAGTTGGTCGTCAGTGTGAGGGTGACTTGGAGGAGGCGATGCGAAGAGGAGATGAAAGCATGTGGGCAGACTTGGAGCGGGGTGAAAAGTTGGCAGAAAACAGAAGGGAATGGAGGTGCGCAGCTAAAGCCCTATGTTCCTCTAGGAATTAAAGGATATAATAATAATAAAAAATAATAATGTCAAATCGTTATTGTCTTTTTTTCTATAGTTGGTTTGTAAAGATTAGTTTTGTATGAGTGTGCGTGAGTGTATGTTATTTGTCATATTGAAAAGACGTCAATTCACATGTGATAAACATGATAATACATTTTTTAAAAGTCATAGAGGCTCATAGAGTTTTTGTTGTTTTTTCATCTGTCTTGCTTCATAAGAGTTTGCCATATAGGTGATAAGTTTATCCCTTCTCTCCTATTCACTGCATTCGATGTGGTTAAAATGTGCAAGGCTTTAGAGGTCAATCTTTCTTTATGTGTTGAATGAAATCCTTTTCCAAGAATTTCAACATTGTCAAAATCAATCTTATGTCCGCTGTCCATAGATAGCATGCACTGCTATAGCCGATCATTTTTCCAGACTTTTTAATTTTACTTCATTGCTAAAGGGACGTTTCGTGCATAGTCTGTGTTCACTCATTCTGACCTTCACTTGTCTACTGCTCTCCCCTGTAAAGCATGCTTCACATTCTGAACACCTTATCCTATAGACACAAATACTTTGTGACATTTTGGGAACCCTATCCTTGATATTCACCAAAGCCTTCTCTAGAGAATTAGACGGCTTGATATAGACTTGAGTATTATATGAAACAAATAGTCTTTGAAGTTGTTCAGCTGTGTCTTTTCGATATGGAATGGCTATCGTCGATAGCCAGGATTTTTCAATTTTTTATTTTCCCCTATGCTCCTTTCTATTGATAATATTATCTAGTAGCTTTTCAGGATAACCATTTCCAATCAAAATCTGTTTTATATTGGATATCTCGTTCTCCATATCGTCATTATCTCTTGTAATGTCTGTAGCTCTGTTAACGAGATTTAAAGCTACTGAAACATTCATTCAACTTATGTAAAATATTTTGACTATATATTTTGATGATTAGTAAAATCCGAATAAATCTGCTACAGAAGCTGTGGCTTATACAAAGAAACGTTCAGGAAAATCTTGTTTTGGTTTTTTTTAAACACGCTGGGATTAATTTAAATAATTTATAACACCATATAATAGCTTTCGACATCAATGTAGATCATATAGACTCACATAGAAACGACTTCATTAGGCGCATTATATCGACTGTGGTTTTCCTAACTTTATCTATAACGGTGTATACTGATTTCTTAATTGCCACATATGGTTCTGTTTCCATGTGGACATTATTCTTCTCTAAATAGTCTGATTTGTCTAATACTACTGTTGAATTGTCTTTGTATGATTTGGTGATTATTATATTTTAAGGCTTTTAAGGACTGGCTGAAAGTTAGACGGATATTCGGTTTGCGGGAGAGTGTAGACAGATGACGTTCGAAGCCGGCACTCTACCAGCTGAGCTGAGTAACTCAACCGCTAACACTATAGTAAACCTTCAACTGTCATATGAATGGACGGTAAACACTAGCAGTACCCAATTACTCCTATCTACATTGAACCAGAAGGAGAGAAGTAGGCTGTTTAATAATTTATAATGATTCTATCTGACTCAGTGCACAAATTATTCGAGGAATTTCGTAAGCTCTATGATCTGGAAACTTTTCGGTTGTTAACTGATAGCGAGACTAACTGAGAAGTCCTCAGGTTACTGTTACTGAAGTAACCAGTGATGTTTCAAAGGGGATTGCAATAACTAAATGAACAGATGCTTCTCTGTCTCTGCCCAATATTCTCTTACTTTCCACTAAAAACTTTCCTTTATCAGCTGACATCAGATGATGGAACCTGCATACACATACACACAAACAACACGGAAAGAAACCTGTTATAATAACGATAAAGCTGGCTGATTCGATATTGCATCTCACACGGCAGACGGGCTAAACTTCAACAGACATTTATAAAATAGGCGATATGAAGATAAAGTACATTCAGAAACCTGAATGCAGTATAATAGGAAGTGTGTTGTCAGTATAAAAAATAAATGAAATGTTAGAACATGGCAACGTTAACTGAAATGAAACATAACAAGGATGAGACATTATTTCTTAACCTTTAGTTTCAATGGTAGTAATATTTTCTCTCAAGTTTGATCACAGATTAGTATCATTTACAGAACCATCGGAAACTAGGGAGTACCGGATAGTCTGGGATCCTTAAGTAATACCCACCCACAGAGGTTTAAACTCAGAAGCTCTGCATTACAATGTTAGCTCATAGACCACTCAGCCATTCAGCGCCGTTTCAGTGCCACACGAATTCCAACTTGTACCAATTCGTAATTTTAGCGTGGCCACCACCCATTGTGGTGAGATTATTTGTCTTCACGCCCAACCTGATGGACCCCACTGGTCACGACCCTCACCAGATCTTCAGTCAACTTCATTAAGCAGCCATTCACTAATCAGCAGTTGTCCAGTACGCCTCGGGTTTTAATGTTTTTCTAACTGATATCATTCCGCGACCAGACTTGAAAAAAAAAGTCAAATTCTTACAAACTAACTCTTGAAAAGTAATATTTTCAGTATCTTTGGTATTAGTGCTGAGTCTTTCCGATTGTGTGTGTTAAATGTAGATTCGGCGAGTAAAGATTCAGGAATCAATCTCAAACTGTTGTGTGATTGTGTGTTAATTCATGCACTGGAGCTGCTCAAATGTTTTCCAAATTATCCATTTCCGTAGGATCAATTATTCTACATTTATGGAATTTGAGATTATCCTGTCGATTGATTGGACCGAAGTGCTCGGTCTCAGGTTGACATGTTGGCTTCTTGTGCAGATACTTCGCCGATATCTGAGCATTTATTTAGTATTTAATTGGGCGATGGTGATTAGCAGTGGAATTCGGGATTCGCATTTCGTGCTATTTGGGACTCGTCGGCTGGATGTACCTGCACCGGTCGACGAGAAAATCTCAAATTCAATAAAATTACTATGACCCGTTGCCAAAGAAGTGGCTCTCGTGGCCCAAGTGGTCTAGTGGATACCGCTTTGGCGTTTGAAACTATGGGTACTGAGTTCGAGCCTCTGTGGGAACATCATCACTCACTGTGAAATGCAGGTACATGCAGTTAGCTGACGAGTCCCATATAGGACGAAATGCTCGTTGTTCCGGATTCCACTGCTAGTTACCATCCACCAATTAAATACATTCTACATTTAGCTGAATTCTCACATTCTAGTAATCTGAGTATTCCAATTTACTGGTTTTACCTCACAGTCACAGCAAGGTTTATTGTAAATTACATTATTTTGTCTAATTGGCTTAAGAGGTTAATTTAGTCTACAGAAATTTTCCCTGAGTGAGTTTATGGGTTTAAATGCCACACAAATTCCCTCTTTACTGAGAATCCTACATGGGGTTTCAAAATGCCCTTCTTGATATAGAAGAAATTTGCATGCTTTTAATTCCTATCTAAGCTAACAATACTAATTTCAATATTATTATTTTTCTTGTAAGTTTTTGTGATCTTATTTTATTTCGTGATCGCCATTTATGGTATCAAGCAGATCGAATATTCTAATCTGAATAATTTGGTTTCTAAAAAAACTGTAGTGAATATTCCAGCCCTCCAACTTTGTATATTACAAACTTCCAACTAATTTGGAAACTATGTATTTGATTTGTAAAAATTATATTTGTAAGATCTCAGCAAAACTGAAATGAGTATTTCCAGTGTTTCCTGCATTTAGCAAATTGGTCAGAACTTCTTCGAGGAAATTAATCAAAATTAACATAACAGAGGTTTATATATATAAAAAAGAATATTTCCTGTTTTTAAAAGCTGTGTCCAAACATAATGAGTCATGAAACAGGCATCAACATGTATAATAAACACAACTGGATGAACTGTGATCAAAATTTGACCTCAGACTTTCAACATTAGTCTACTTTTGTTAAACAATTTAAACAGAGTGTATTTTTGAATTGAATTTTTGATTTTCCCGTCGATTGGGAACACAATCACTCACTGAGAAATGCAGGTACATCCAACTGACGAGTCCCAAATAGGACGGAATGCGCATCCTGGATTCCACTGCTAGCCACCATCCACAAATTGTATACTAAGAGTGTATTTTTCATCAGATTAGGTTAAACTGAAAGTTCATGGTCGTAGATTTGCCATGCTTCAGCTAACATCAAACCTTCACGTTTGTTCAGACTGTCAAAATCCACCCATATATGCAGCGCTTCTGCAGTCAGTCTATCTTTATACGAACCAGAACCTTTCTGTAGAACCTCAGTCTTATCAAAGTCGATTTTGTGTCCCGTTTCTATCGAATGTAGTGCAATCGCTGATTGGTTTTCTAGCTTCTTCAAGTCTACAGAGGTCTTCGGAACCACTAGACATCATTTATGCTCTTTCACTCTTATATTTACCTGTCTGGAAGTTTCTCCCACATATACGGTGTTACAATCTCCACAATTGATCTGGTATACGCAATTCTGCTGGTTTTCTTGTTCTATTTTATCCTTAACCTTCACCAGTAATGAGCGTAAGGTGTTAGTTGCACAAAAATACACTCTTATGCTACGATCGTTAAGGATTCGTTTTATTTCATCGGATGTTTCTTTGCAGTAAGGAATCACCGCTGTACTGACCAAATTCTTAGCACCAGGTTTTGATTCATCCTTATCATCACATTTTAAATATCTTTTAATGAAGGCTTTATGATAATTATTTGATTCAAGAATGGATTGAATCAATTTCAGTTCTTTGCTAATATCTTCCTCCTCAGCAACTAGATGTTCGCCTGTGTTAATCAGATTTATGGCCACAGTTACTTTGGTAGTAAAGGCGTGTACTGAATAGTAGTCTAGGTATCTGTCTGTATTTGTCGGCTTTCTGAAAATGTTTATTTTAAATTTTTCATCTAGTTTTCTTTTTACTAAACAGTCCAGTAACTCCAACTCATTCTCATCGGATTCAACCTCTTTGGAAAACTTGATAGTTTCTGACATATTGTTTATTAAGTGAAAGAGTTCATTCAACATGCTGCGTCTGATTATAACGAAGGTATCATCCACTTACCTTAACCATACTTCTTGAGGCCTAGAGTATCCCATAATTATTTTCTAATGAGTGCATAAACAGACTGATGACTAGCTGAGACACTGGTGATGTCACAGCAATGTCTTCTGGTTGAAAGTAAAGAACCCCTCTAAATATAAATAACGTGGAACGAAGACACGATTCTAATGCTTTCATAATTTCTTCTAGATTCAAAGGACAACGACTACTCAGTTTGTTGTCAGGACAAAGTAAATTATAAATCATACTTAAAGTATCATCAACGGGAACATTCGTGAATAGTGAATAAACATCGAAACTTGCCATTATTTCATCTTCTTCGATATGAGTCAAGTTGGTTTTTCTCTTAAATTCATACGAATTCTTCACTTCATGCTCCACTTTCATTTCATATGGGCTTAGTATTCGATAAATGCATTTAGAGTGTTTGTAGGTTAGGGGGTTAGTAAAATCCACAACTGCACGTTATGGGGCTAGAATTAGTCGGTCAAATCATGATCACAGTTCATATGAAGTATGAACTTGATTTATGCTATCAGAAATCGAGTGGTTTGAAGTGATTCCGTCCTCTGAGCTGAGTTACACTGAGTACACCGCTGATGAGCTCGGCCTTATACTAGTCAGAAGATCATTCAGTATTTAGATCACTTCGATCTGGCCAGCATGCTATATCGGTTGATATGATCGGTATGCAATTACTCATCTCAATGAAGGAATGGTATACAGTTTCATGCAAGTTGTCACTCATCATTTAGTGTGAAACTCTCATAGATTTTGACGTCGTTTTTCAAAACAGTTAATTACAGTCTGTTTCCCGGGTCATTTCAGCTTAAATATTCACACTGGTGATATATCTACTGCAATGAACTTAATTCCTTTGAATTTGTCAATTTAATTAAAACAAAAATTAACAGCATTTTATTTCTCCTATGTATGTCAGTAAAATAACTGTTAGTGGATTCTTTATCATATTTGTTTTCTCATTTTATCCACTTTATAATCTTAAATTTAATCTCTGACCTTTAAATTGAATAATTTTCTCTTCTGAGTAATTACTGTCATTATGATTGTCAATCACGTTTTTTCATTACACTCTCATAAACAGAAATTACAAGTAAATTGTACATATTTGAAATTTGGACAGATTTGAAAATAACCACTGAACTTCTACACAAAGGTTAGAATTATTATTTCGGTTATTCTCCATGGTTCTTGTGTAAGGATTTGACTTGTTCGTATATGATTACCTGTCTGTCTCTCTGGATTCAACATAGAACTTGGCACCGAAGTGCGGCAGTTCGAGTTCCCAAGTTCCAAATAGCACACAAAGGTAGACAAGAAGATGAGTGAAGAGAATCAGTAGAGTTTGACAAGTATAAGAGTGAAACAGAATGGGTAACGGTAGAAAGGAATATGAAAGATTATAGAGACTGAATACATCTGCGCTGGCCACTGACAAGGATTTTGAGCCATGTCACCTATTGTTTACAGCCATTGATTTCTAGAGTCCCGAGGTACCCAACCCGGAAGTCTGCATCTCCCTACCTGACTCAGTTTAACTGTCAAGGATTTCATGGATTGATGAGGCCATGTTTTTGTTTGGCCACCACTTACTCTTTTCCAACCTGCACCTATATCAGCTAGTAATGGCTGTCGGGGGAGGCGATGGTTAGGCATGCGTAGCACGTGAACTAGCCATCTGAATCTATGTAAATTTATAGCCTCGTCGATTAATTTTCCTCTTTGTCCAACACTCTACACCTAACTTCAACATTACTTACCTTATTATACCACCTAACGTGAGAAAGAGATTGTAGACATCTATGATCGAAAACAGTCAACCTTTTCATGTCTTCAACGCGTATTGGCCATGTTTCAGAGCCATAGACAAGGACGGAGCGAACTGCTGAGCAGTACACACGTCCCTCGGTTGATAGCCAGCCGGATGTCACGCCTACGCCAGAGATGGTGTAAGTTAGCGAGCTTTTTAGATCCGTGCTGAGATTTCGTCGCCAATCAGTCCGTTGGTGCTGATACAACTTCCCAAATAGGTGAGGTGGTCAACATGTTCTATCACTTCACTCGCTATCACTAAGCTATGGGAGTTGACGTAGTCCAGTCCTGTAGCAGCATCTTACATTTTGTAGGGGCGAATCGCATGCCAAACATACGAAGATTGCTGCTCAAGGTGTTCAGAAGACTCTGCATTTTGTCAGCATCCTCCCCTAACAGGACTATGTCATCTGCATATTCTAAGTCCATAAGACTATTCCCTGGTAGCAAGTCGATTCCTAAGTCGTTACGTTCAGTTAAGGATACTTCCATCAGGATATCTATGATGAAGTTAAACAGAAATGGGGAAAGTGGACATTCCTGTCGGACACCACTGGTTGTTATCAATTCAGATGACAATTCCCCATAAGCCCTTACACGACTACGTGAGTTTGAATAGAGTGCCTTGATTAGTGCAATGTACTTCCTTGGCACTCCATTCACAGTCAAACATTGACATGTTACTTTTCGATCCACGGAGTCGAAGGCCACCTTTAAGTCAAGAAATATGGCAATTGTTGGATGCCGAAAAGTGTGTCTATGTTCTAGGATCTGTCGGAGAGTAAAGTTATGATCTATGCACCCTCTACCTGGTCTAAAGCCTGCTTGGTTTTCCCTTGTCTGTTCCTCCCGAGTTCTGCTTAGTCTGTGCATGATTACTGAGCCTAGGATTTTAGAAACTATGTTTGTTAGACTGATCCCCCTATGATTATCACACGAGGACTTGTTTCCCTTCTTGAATATCGGTATAATAAGTGACTTTCCCCAGTCTGATGGAACCGTCGCTGATTCCCAGACGTTGCCTAGTGCCTTAGTTAATCTACGTACTAATATGATTGCCAGCTTATATTAGTTAGAGAACCCATGAAAACCAGGGAGTATTGGACAGCTGTTCCGTCCTATTTTGGGACTCTTCATCAGTATCCAACCCACTGGGATTCAAACCAGGGACTTTCCAGTGATAAGGAAAGCTCTTTGAACTTTTCAGTCACTGGGACCTGGAACAGTGACCCATAAATTCTAACTTGTATCAATTCGTGATTTTGGTGTGACCACTAGACAATTTCAGTGATGGGTACATATCCTTCCTTCTGACCTAGTGAACCTCACTGGTCACAAATCCTCATTAGAATTCCAGTCAACTTAATCCTGTAGCCAGTCATTAGCGATCATCAGACTAACTTTCTAGGTTTAGTCTGTAGCAATTTGAGTGGTTTCCTATTTAACCGTGGATTGATATCATTTAGAGAACTATTGGTTGATGATTGTGCCAAAAATCATGAATTGGGAGAAGCTGGAAATCATGGATCATTGAGTTGTGTCACTTGAATTCGCCTTGTAACCGGAAGATCGTAGGCTCGAAACCCAGTGGGTTTGTTCTGCGAATAAGTCACAAACTAGGGAAAGGCAGTTGTCACGTCCTCCCGAGTTTTCAGTAATCGTCTAACTGATATCAGTTCGTGGTCGAACTTGAAATAAATTTGCAATAAAGTCTAATATAACCATCCGCTAGTAGAATATTTATTGAAATAACTTTCTAGGTAATAGAAGAATCACGAGTTTGGAAAATAGCAAATTAATTCTAGAGATTTCGCGTTCTATGAGCTGAATGGTTTAATTGAGTTTCTTCATTTGTCATTCTAGACAGCATAATCAGTGCTGACTCCAGTGTAAATCGACCTTTCAAGATGTATTATGTCAATAAAAAGGATTGATATTTCAACTTTTTGAGTTATAAATGGTAAATTCACACTAGATTTATCTCCGAAGATACTGTTTAAACATTGACAGTCACTGCTTCGCGTCTAAATCATTTAGGTCAGGAAAGATAGCATCATCAAAATCATCCACTTGAGCAACAGACTTCCCGCACCATTTCATATTAGCATAACCAGCTACGTTTGCCTTATAAAGAAGATCAGATAACCAATCAGAAAGAATTAGCAACAAGAAAATCGGGGTAAGAACCATAGGACAACTTGTTATTTACCAAATATGTTCAAGGGAATAGAGATGTGTGTGACATACGCTGAGGAGAATATAAAGGCGACATCGCATGCTAGCCGGGTTATTGCTCGAGTGAAGACCGAATGGGATACGTAGAAGTGGTCTGATGAAGATATAGAGGCAGTCGTGTGAATAGGAGATGACAGCTTGTGGGCAATCACGGGACTAACTGAAGAGGACTGCAGAGAGCAGGATGCAATGGAGATGTTCTGTTCTGTGTGTTCCACTAGGAACTCATAGGGATAATAATAATAATATTTAAGTGAATTAATATTGATTGTTTATGTCTAAAAAATGGGTCAAATGAAACCAGATATTTGGATGAAAAAATGTTCACACTGTAACAAACAGTACATTGAAAAAAAGTTATATATTCTCCTCAAAACATGGTATTAAAATAATAAAAGATATATTGATGATTAGTGATCACGAAAGCTAAAAATATAACCTGCATTTGATGAACTAGATGAGAAGGATATGACAAATCTATTCTTGAATGAAGCAGTTACCAAGGCAAAGAAAAACTGATAACTGCTTCTTTCTGAACGCATAAACCAGGTTTCAGGTGGTTGATGGAGATGGCTTCAACAAACTTGAGGAGAATTGAGCTCTTTTGCCTATTGATAATTTTGAACGGTCTTGAGACATCCAGCTCATGACCCGTGTCAAGGAGATGCCTGACGATGACCGTGTTGAAGGCAATTTTTCCTTTCAGATATAAGCTTTTTGGTACATAATCAGAAAACTGTAGATATGCCCTTCTATCCTGTCCTTCCAGTGTAACTGCTCACGCAGATACATGTAAGTTGGAGTTAACATAAGAAGGATATCTACCGATATTTGATTGCACCAAAGAGCAGACTGTTCGGCAAACGGGAACAAGCTTAGCTGCCAGATAAGCTCTGCTACCCTATCAACCCCGAAGATGTTTGTGAGATAATCTATCTAATTCATGCTAACCTGTTACGATTTCTTTGTTCCTAACTTTTAAAGACAATGGAGACCTTGTTTAATTCAATTTCGATTTTTCGTACACTGATCGAAGTGAAGTGCTCTGTGTCCGGTTGACATTTCGGCTACTTGTGCAGACACTTCAACGATATCTAGTCAAGTGACTTGAAGTCTACTAGTTGATGGTGACTAGCAGTGGAATCCAGGATGTTCATTTCGTTCTATGTGGGATTCATCATCCGGATCTACCTGCATTTTACTGGCATTGGCGTTTAAGACTATGGGTATCGAGTTCAAACCTTGATGCGAAGAGCATCACTCGCCGAGGAAGGCAGGTACATCCAGTGGATGAGTCCTGAATAGGACGGGACTCGCATCCTTTATTCCACTGCTAGTCATTATCCGCCAAACTGACTTCAAGTGGAGATTTTAGTTATTGATAAATTTAAGAGAGACTTGGATGAACGAAATATATATGTGTGCAGACAAAGCATTCATTTGTTTTTTCATTCGTTTTGTTTATCTCATCTATGTATCTTTCCCCAATTATTATGTTTTTTGTTAATATCCTTGTTTTTTACTTTCAACCTTCTCCGATATTATTTCATTTGTCGCATATATATACATGTTATGACGTAAAGACATATCTTATCAAACCTCTCACCATGCTTCGTAATGTTTATTTATATGCTCCTAATAATCCGAGTATTTTTTACATATCTTTCCGAGATCTATACATTCTATGAAGTATTTTTTGCATGACGTAACTTGTTTTATAGCTTCATAGTCAATTATACTTATGGTCACAAATATAGTATTGTATTTCACATTGGTATTATTATTATTAAAAGTAATAATACTTTTTGTCAGAATTCCCTCATTTGCTATGGTCTAGTTAAAATCATCTGCATATGCTTATGACTTTCTGGAATAACCCAAAGTTTACTCCTACAATTCGTTAACTCTTGCATCCTGCCTATTATTCTGTATTGTTACCCCTTAGTTTTTCCAGCTCTGGCTACTGAAGAAAGACTATACCTTATTACGTAGGATATTGAAGGTTGTCAGCAGGGTAAGCTACGTGCCACTTAACCAGCTTGTTAATATTCTGGTTGACAGGCACATGGACTCATGTGAAAAATGGGCTAAATCCATTTTATCTAACTCACACCACCCTCTTCATTCACAACTCTCCCCTTGTATCTCATCAGTCAAAACCAAAAGCCTATATAGAAAACTATATGCCAGCACTAGTAAGTACAAAATCTCAACCATACCCTACTTAGCTCGTTCGTGTTCTGTGCGATAAAGAAAGCATTAGGCGTGAAACCTTTAACTTATTAAATAGTCAGTAGAACAACTGGATCTCGTCTTTCCAATTCATATCATTTATAGGTACAACGTTTTCTTTCTTTTCCTTTTATCTCTTTCTTTCTCTATTATGTGTAGCTTTGTTTCTTTCTTCCGCTTACACCAGTAAATATGCTAGCATCTACTTTTCTAACACCTTCAAACACTCTATTCAATTTTGGCTTTGCCACCGACATACCAATATGTTGTTGTCATAATGAACTGAGATTTCCTTGATCTATGTAAAATTTTATTTATTGATAATGTACTAACTGGATGCAATACTGTAGTAAAATGCTGAGAATTCCATTCTGTATCACAACTACTGTTTTGGAATAAAGTAAATTATTATATATATATATATATATATATATATATATATACATGTACACACGTTTGTAGAACTTCATCATAAATTGATCGAGAACAGCGGTCTGCTCTAAATCTGTGCTGCTGAAAATCTACATGAATGTATAGCATATAATTTCTCTTGTTCGCTTTGTACCTGTCTATTAAAATATGACCGCTAATGGTACTAGTTACTCTCGAGAGTGCTTCAAATATTTTTTATTCAGTTACGTTCCCAGTGAAACACAGCACTTCAAGATAGAACTCTGAAGTTTCAGTAGCAGCGGAATTTAGTTTTTATGGTGTGGAGTTGCTAGCCTCATGCCCAACCTTCTATCTTTACCAGTCATATTACTGGATTGGTGAGGAAAAGGATTGCGTCTGTGGCCGTGCATTGTGCACCGGTGCACACAAGGCGTGGCTGGTGAGCATTTTACTACTGTGTCGCTGACTCACGTTTAAAAAATTTACAGCCTGCTAATTCACAAGTTCCCATCAGACCTGAGAAAATGTATAGTGTGTGGTAACATATCCCAATACATGAGGTAACTGTTTCTGAGCTATGCTCAAGGGTCTCAAAATGTAATCCTAAACTCTTTGTAACTGACTTTCATTGAAATATCGAGAATTTATTGAAGGTAGCAAAGAAGAAATATCATAAAAGGTTGATTTGCTCCCCTATTCAGACAGCATTATGTCACACGATTGGTTGTCAGTTATTATTTTATTTGAAAATCCCGGACAAAGGGAAACTATCACGCAATAAACTACGCTGAAATTTTTTTTTACATTATAAAAACACTGTACGAAATAAAGCTTTCATTATTGTTAATTAAGAGTGTTTTCGCTGCATATAATGTTTTTAAATAAGAAGAGTCCGTCCTAACCTATTCGTAGAATTTATTGGTAAAAGTAGAATTATGCTGACATTGGATCCTTAATATTCACATAGTGAAAAGATTTGCATTGGGAGATGTCTTGTGTATACACTGGATAAAATGATCTTAACTTCAAAATACCTTCCTGTGACTGTAATACAAACTCCGAAATGTTTCATTAGACTGAGTTCAGTTAGTTTATGAGGACATGGGAATTTACAGAATGTGTAAAATTATTTTTAGCTTTTAGTTCAGGGTGCAACATATAGGGGCGTCGATGTCATAGTGGTTAGGACGTTCACCGACCATGCACATGGTCCGGGGTTCGATTCCCGGCCACCAACGCACTCCTTTACCTCGCTGAGCCAGAAATAATGCTGGTAAAGAGGAAAGGTTGGGCATGAGGCTGGCTAGCAACCCCATCCTGTAAAATAAACACCACTGCTACAGAAACTTCAAGCCACTAGAATGAAGCCTTATGTTCCACTGGGGAACGTGAAAGGAAGAAAAAAAATCAACGCATAGACTCAAATTTTGAGCTCTAATGTTTCATTTCTCGTGGTGGGGTTATTTTACAGAGTGGAGATGCTAGTAAAATCCACACAAGTGAGTCAGTGAAGAGACTCTTTTCAACAACGAATTTATCATCAAGCTCTACAATCATATATATATGGTTTCTAAGTCATTATATCCGACGAGGGAATTGAATTACAGGTGTGAATGCATGAAATAATAATAGTAGTATGAAATGCAATTAGTATATTTGTGACTATACTCATAGTTCAGTGTGAAGTGGCAAAACAATTAACGTTATATAAAGAATAATTCACAGGATGTATAGAACTTGGAAGTGGTGTGCCCTTATAGGATTAGTAGACAAATCCAATAAAATAAAAACGTTACGTAACATTGTGTGAAATTTGTCAACATAGAATTTAACGTAGCAAAAGAGAATTGATTTAAAATGACAAGTGGAATGAGTGAAATACTACAGTGGACACTTCAAAGTGAGAATAGAAATATTAACAATTAACGTAATAAAAGAAAACTATACAAATGGTATAGACAAAACAAAAAAAATTGGCACAGCCAAAATACGATTAGAGATTAACATACTTTAGCATAGATGGATTAAGACCATGAAAGTTGGAGGGGTTGAACTAACTTTTTCTGTATACAGGGATCTGGCCTTTCTGTTTCAATGGCCAAAGCTTTAGCAATACATATGAGTCGGATATATAGTGTTTTAAGCAAATTGTTTTTTGCCTTGTAGATGACTTCAAAGGTGGAGGCTTTTGAGATGGGGTGATCATTATCGACTATGTGTTCAATGATCACTTATTTTATTACCCCAATTCCACCTCTCCATAACCATGCACCATAGTGTTCTTGCACCTTCTCGGACAAAACTCAAGTCGAACGACCAATGTACCTAATTCCACACGAGTAGGTGAATTGATAAACGCACAAAGTTAATCAACTGTGAGATGCTGTATTTTAAGTTATTGAACAGTGATGGTCGACCGGTAAAGGATATTGTCAAAGATGCAGCAGGTAATGTTCTTTCCAGCGACTGTGATATCCTTCTTTTCATGATGTAGGAAGTTAAATCACCTTTGAAATCCGAGATCATGTACAGTATTTCCTTGGTTACGGATGATAAGTCACATTTCATAGGATTCGAATGTATATTCTTGAGTTGTTACTCACGAGCCTAATGTTCCCTCTTTTCCGGGCTAAATATCTGAAGGCTTGTATTTTTAAATAGCTTGAGGAGTGCATACGCTTGACAGGGTATATACATACATACAATTGTACAGGTTGATAAGAAATTTGTTAAAATGAGTCCCTTCGCTCACTCACTTCTTTTGATTTTCTATTATTTCTTTTACGGTTTTATATTCAACAATGATTATAAATTTTTACGAGTTGATCACGGATTGATATCAGTTAGAGAACCATTGAAAACCAGGGAGCATTGTACAGCTGCTGTTTCATCCTAGTTTGGAAATCATCGTCAGTGCGCACCCACTGAGATTCGAACCCAGGACCTTCCGTTTACAAGGCAAACTGGCTCGTATACCATTCAGCCACTGGGACCCGATGCAATGGCTCATGAATTCTAACTTCTACCAATACGTGATTTAGCGCGACCCCAACCATTGTCGTTGGTGGGACATCCATCCACACATGTGACATCTAACTGGACCTCACTGGTCACGACTTCTCACTAGAATTCAAGAAACTCCAACGTGTAGCAAGTCACTAGCGAGCATCAGATTAATTTTCTATATTTTGGTTTGTAGGGGTTCGAATCCCAGTGGGTGCGTACTGCCGATAATTCCCAAATCAGGATGATACATCAGCTTTCCATTGCTCCCTGGTTTTCAATTGTTCTCTAACTGATATCAATCCGTGATCAACTCATAAAAACATAACAAACCCTTACAAACCGAACTATAAAAAATGATTATAATCACATACATTTCAATTATATTTTACACCATTATTATTTTATGTGTTCACAACCTTGTTTCAATTTCCTCATCACAGGATATACTTTTTTCAAAGCCATAAATATATATGAGCATATATACATATATACGACTGTACAACTTGATAATAAATTCGTTGAGGGGAGTTTCTTCGTTTAATACTGTTTTCTTAAATGTTACATTGTGAATTATTAAATTTTATGTCGTTTTAGTTGCTCATTTTGTTTTATTTTTTATTACAAGTTTTCATGTATTCTGAAATTATACAGATTTTGTTCCAAAGTATTCCAAAGAACACTGCACATTTTCATATGTCTTTTGAAGTAATAAAGAAGGGTTTTGAAAAAAAGGAAGCACAACCAACAACAATATAATAAAGTTAGTTTTTGTTTCAGAGGACTGGTTTTTATTCTTTGAAGTCATAAAATTTGAGGTTTTGCGTTTAATGGGAATAATATTTTTTTTTGAGTTGTTTAATAATTACCAAAATCACAGTTTGCTAACTCAAGTGAACCTACTGCTAGTACTGTAGTGATAAATTTTGCAAATCAGAATATTTTAAAGTTTTATTCAAGTTGTTCTTGATACTGCCTACAATGAATTCACTTTGTGTTATTCAGATTTCATATTTATTGACTGAATTGAATTTTTGATTTTCCCGTCTAGTGGTCTAGTGGATAACGCTTTGGTGTTTGAAACTATGGGCACTGGGTTTTCGAGCCTCGGTGGGAACATCATCACTCACTGAGAAATGCAGGTACATCCAGCTGACTAGTCCCAAATAGGACGAAATGCGCATCCTGGATTCCACTGCTAGCCAACATCCATCAATTGTATACAAATTCATATTTATTCATTGAGGATAAAAAGCTCGGAGACTAAGTGAATCGTTTTCTTGTATATTTCTATGCTTATTTAAACCCTTCTTGAATGAGTACTCAGAGGACGCTGATACCTCTTTCTCCTAGGAGTTGATTGTAGGATTTTATAACACCCGTGTTAGAACCAATACTCCATAGCAACATAGTGCCTTCTTGACCATTGTATCATCCTGCAATGTCCTATAAGGGGTGTTTTTCCAATCTGATGGGATAGAAAATAGAAGATAGATCAGGTTAGTAGTCATCTCATGAAATTTTAAACATTTCAGAGAGATCTCCTATTTAGTCTTTCAAAGAATGATAAATTCGTCATATCAAGAATCATATGTGTCACCTTCCTTTGATCCTTTTCTGGTAAGTAATGACCTCCCTTAAGACAAAAGCTGGCTATCTGGATTCAGTTTTCCAGTTATGACCTCACTGGAGATTTAAATAAAGAAGTTAGCTTATCTTTGGTGATTCAAATGAGTGCTTTGAGTATTGCCCGTAAAGAAATTAACGTTTTTAGCAAAGAAATAAGGTAGTATCCACATGGAATATATGTAAGCAATCTATATTGAAGATTCTGTATATTAACAAAAGTAACGTTAAATGAAATCCGTCATAATTTCTAACTATTTCAGAGGTATTTTAGTTACAGCTTAATACAGCCTTTACAAGAAATAAGGATAGTAGGAAAAAAGAGAACATTTCCCTTCATATTTGTGGACTTGATGTGGTGGAAAATTATAATTTGAGAGAGAAAGAGGTAAATACATATTTAGTTCACAATGTTATTTAATACTGTAGAGAAAACTAAACAGTCACTCTTGGTGGAGCATTCTAGCGAACGACAGTGTGTTCTTTAATCATGTTGTGATTCACTCTAGTTTGCATATAAAAAAGACGTTCAGGGTAGAGTTACTGTTTTCAGGGATATCATTCTGAAAACAGAAAGACTGAGCTAAGAAATATTTACTTTTTGATTAGATCCTCATTTCTGGCTCTACTCTAATATATATAGCATTTTTATTACAATACACAACAGTTTACCAATCAAATGGCAATATTCAAGTGATGGTTTGTAGGGATTTGATTGGTTTCAGGATTTCATCATGAGCTGACATTAGTTAGAGAACCATTGGAAAACCTGGGAGTACTGGACAGCTGTTTCGTCCTAGTCTGGGACTCTTCACCAGTGCGCACCCACCGGGATTCCAACCCAGGCTTAATGGTATACGAGCTCTCCTTGTAACCGGAAGGTCCTGGGTTCGAATCCCGGTGGGTGCGTACTGCTGAAGAGTCCCAAACTAGGACGAAACAGCTGTCCAATGTTCCAATGGTTCTCTAACTAATGTCAGCTCCTGATGAAATCCTGAAATGGCAATATGTTTGTTTACAATAATTAATCAGTCTCAACATGTCAATGGGGTGATAATTAACGAAGAAAATTAATACGCACAATTAAAAAGTAGAAATGGTTATATTGCGTGGATTGTATAATGCCTGATTTTGGAAAAAATGACGAGTAATTGAGGAATATTCAAGTACTGGTCTTGCAGGGATTTTGGTTTGGCAGAAGTTAGAATTCAAAGACCATTGGATCAGGTCTCAGTGGCTCAACGGTCTACGAGCTCGCCTTGTAATCCAAAAGTCCTTGGTTCGAACCATGGTGTGTGTGCATATTGATGAAGAGTTCCAAACTAGGATGAAACAGCTGTCCAGTAATCCAAGGTTTTTCTAGTGGTCCTTTAACTGATTTCAGCTCATGATGAAATCCTCCATGTAATTAAGGAATACGCGTGTGCACAGACTGATTACATAATAGATTATTAAAGAAAATAAAACGCTTTGGATAATGATAATTTGTAACTAAGGATGAAGTGGTTATAAGAATAAAATAATTTTACAAGGATAACACGAAATTAAGAATGAAGTAGTCAGAAAAATAAATTAGTTTGGATAATTATAATTTTTATAATTTTCAAAGGTTTAGAGGAAGGGAGGCGAAGTAGTCCGGTTTATACATTTATGTAACGATGGCCAGGGTAAGGAAGGTGGCTGTACAAATTTCTTCTGAACATACAGTTTTGGCTTCTTCAAATGGATTCCTATTGCTTCAGCGGTATGTGGGGGGCGAACTCGTGAAGCGAAATTAAGTTTAGTAGGAATGCGATAAATAATTTTAAATGCAGTATTAACGTCAACCTTATGCTCACTATCTACAAGGTGTGCTAAAATAGAGTTACGAATACATCTGGTTTGTATCTTGGTTATCCCTGTTGAATGATGTTGGAAAATACGATGATGAACCTGCCTTATTGTACTACCAATGTAGCTGGCTCCGCAGCTGCAGTCAAACTGGTAGATACACATAGAGGAGGCAAATTTAGGTAGTTTATCCTTATTTATCAAACGTAGAGTAAGGGTGGTTGTGAGGAGACAACGTACCTCTGCTGCATAATAAGCTCTTTGAACTGAATTCTTCAGGTGCTGTGTTATTATTTCATTGATGTTGTCACCGAGGAACTGCAATTTTATGAACATTGGCTTTTTTGCAAGTGTAGCCATACTGACTCTCTTTGGTGCTGAATTCATATTTTTCTCAGTGAATTTATCTGGATAAATAGTTTTTCTAAGTAATTCTCTAATGATCTTAAGCTCCTCATTGAGACAGTCGTCTGAAAAGATTAACCTGGCTTTACGAACCAGACACTTTACGTTTATATTTCAAAGGTACAAAACTCAAAAAGTGAGTGTACTGATCTGTTGTTGTATGTTTCTTATACACTCTACTTCTTAGTGAGCCATCTTCTTTCCTTGCTAGGAATGAGATACTGTTATTACTTTCTTTTTCTGTGATAAAGTTTATTGCTGAATGGGCATGATTCTGAAGCTGTAAAATCGTATATATGTTGTAAATTTCCTTAGCAACAAAAGGAATATTCCTAAATATGTATCATTAGAATCGTAAGTCTTAGATAACAAATTACATAGTATAAAAATGCGATAATCGGGTAGAAACTAAAGTAAATGTAAACAAATAAATTGAGTGGCGTAAATAAATTTATGGAATTGAATAGAATTCAGCGAGGACTAAGTGAGAGTTATGTTAGCGGCAGTGAGAATAAGGATTAGAAATTAATCAGGATGGGGGGAAATAACACAATCAAAAAACAAAGCAAAAATAAAATTACCAACCTAGTGCTAAGACAGACCAAGTCCCTTGTAATTACAGTAACTGAACAAACTTCTTCTGTGTGCTAAGTACCAGATTTAACATATGAATTACCATCGCTCCTGTGGTTCAAACGGGTTTGATTTGTATCCCTTTAGGAAGATTCCCGCATGGTCTGTAGATGATTTTGAAGTTGGTTTGTGCCCACACTCGAACAAATGTTTCAGAATAAAGCTTCGACAGGGGTTTTTCCCCTTTTATAAAGCTTGAAGTCTGAGTACGATCAAAATGCCTGGCTCTACACAAGCAGGTGAACTGATACATACATATGGATGAGGCCAGCAGTGGTGGCTTACCCTTCATGTTCATGTAAGTCATTGGTTTTGTGGTGAAATTTAGCTGAGATTCAGCCTATGGTACACTCCATGAATGAGGAACGTTATGAGTGAGGCTAGCAACCACACAGAAGTAGCATCACCTTTACTGAAACTTCACAAATCAAGCTTGAGACCGTATATTTCACTTGGAACGCAAACGGATGAAAACAACATTTACAAGCATATTGACTGGTGATGTGAGGTAATTTAGAATGCATTGAACCTATAACTGTTCGCTTAGTTTATAACTGCAAATTTCATCCAGTAAAGAGTTACCCACGTAACTTAAGATCAGGGTAAATTGGAACATATTTTATACTAAGACTTACTCTACAAAAGTGACGCAAATGGAGAATTAATAGGATAGATAACAACTTAAATTTATGAATGATATGTAAGATTTGTAGCTCGAGTGAATGGATGATGTTGGTATATTTGTGTTCTCTGCTGAGGATGGTTTATTCAACTCTTTATTATCATATTCTATACTATATTCACAGGGGATGCAGTGATTTTTAAGAATTCTTCATGCATTTATGAAACAACTCACCTGGTGATTGGCTATTCCAATCTTCTATCAACTTCCATTGGTTCTGAATGATTGAAAAACCTGATAATCCTCGTTTTGTTTTGTTTTTCAATGCGGCGCTTTTCGACTACTGCGCTACATTTCCCTACTTTCATAAAAGCTCTCGTTTCTGTAGAATTTCATGCCAAGAGTTTGTGGAAATTATTACAATTATTTACCTTCCGAACACTAAAACTGTGGATATAATCTTATTGACAGATAATACCAATAACTAACTGTTTGTATTTGTGAAATTTTTAACATAAACTCATATCTTAAGTTGTATATATTGTTGGATCTATACGTTCAAGTTGTTCCAAGGCCGTGAGTCTGTGGTTTTGGTATCATTTTAGTTAACTGTGCTGAACTATATTGCATGTTGTTGTATTGTATCGTTGTTGTCGCTTTTTGCCCTTTTTGCTGGGAATTGTTTTCCTTTTACTGGTGTTGCTCTGATTGTTTTATCTCTTGTTATCCGATTTTAAAGGGAGCAATCCAAAGGTCGCTTCTCTCTAAACTTCATCTTAATGTAACCATTGCTTTCTCAGGCGTGAGGCTAGCAACCCCACCGTGTAAACAAAATTGCTACAGAAACTTCAGCACAATCTATGTCAGTGTGTCTGTTGATTACAGATTCATCCGCATACCAGGCTTCTAGGTATTCTCTGGCATTCTTTGTGTTTCCTTTGTCAGTCGAACTGGCCTGTGCAGTTGTCTGGATGCATTGATATCATGTCTTTTAAACATTCAATTTATATTCAGGGATATTAAGCTGTTCCGGTTTATTTTGTGATTACTGTTGGTTTTGTCTCTCTCACGTTTTTCGGTCAGTATATTTTGGACTGATGTGAGCAACATCTATTCCCGAGTGTTTCAATAATCTTGCAGTTCAGTTAAATGGAAAATGTAGTGAATAATAATACATAGCTTTACTGTGGACAGTGCTTGTAGAACGTACAGAATTTTCAGCGAATTATATTGCATGATATGCTTTCTTCGTCCACAATCTTCAAGTAAAATATTAAATGACAGAAAATCGCGTGACACAGTGCCATCTAACTTAAAGCATAAATCAATTCCTTTTTCTTTGTCTGCTTGGAGAAATGTACGAAATTTGGTTTAAATCCAGTTATAAAAACGTGTGGGACTATATTTCGAGACTCAAGGACACAACTAAAGAACAGTTACCTCATAAGTTGACAGGACACTAGTTAACCAAGGGGCTGTAAACACTTTAAATACTTGCAAGATTAAATAATATCATTAGAGGTCATATTTTAATGGATTAAAACAAAGTAAACAAGAGAAACTATATGCAGTATAATGAAGGAGGTATTCAGTAGCCCAGCTTTTAAGCAAGCTGTCGGAATGATCTCCGTTAGCCAAAGAATGAACTGCTGAGTATCTGCTAAACGTCTTAAATATAGTGCCATTTTTCTGTGAATTCATTTGATTAATCATGTATATTTGTGAACTGCCCAACCTATAGATACGAAGTCTAAGTATTGAAGTCTGCGCTGAAGATATTGTCTAGGAAATCTCCGCAACTAGATTATCCGTGCTGATACAAATAAACACCAAAAATTTTATTTCTTCCATGGTATAGTACTCGGAATAGCTTCTTGTATTTAGTTGCTTTGTTGGTTTATTTGATTTCTTTGACTGGTAGTGAAGTCCAGAATGCACATCTCGCCCTATCTGAAAGTCGTCAGTGATGGTGTTTCCGCTAAGAGTGGAACCAGGCACCCATTGTTACACATACCAAAGTGCTATCCACTAGATCACTTGGGCCCTGATAACCATCTCTTCTACAACGCGCGTTAGTTATTATTCGTTTTTAATTCAATTTCGATTTTCCTTTTGGTTGATTGGATCGAAATATTCGGCGACTTCTGATATTGTCGACTCCTAGTGCGGACTCTTCGACGGTGTCCGAGGGACAGCTTTAAGGGATTCGGTGAATGCTGACCGGCAATGGAATCTATGACTCACGTTGCGTCCTGTTTAGGACTTGTCATTTGTATGTACCTTCATATCCTGGTTGAAGATACGGTTAAACCAACCGTCATCTGCAACTGTCAATAGGCGTTCTGAAGCACTACAATTATATAAATAAGAACTGCTCTGGGAATTATCATCCATTCTGCTGAGAGAAAATTATTATAAATCCAGGAATAAATCATCTCAACCTGACTTGTTTTGAATCAAAACATTTTAAGTGAATTGAAACTGTCGATAATTAGCACAGTCAACCAAAAACAAAGTTGATTCTAAGGATCTGTGTTCCGTATGTCGCATGCATGTTAATTAGTGGATGGAGACTAGCAGTGGAATCCAGGATGCGCGTTTCGTCCTATTTAGGACTCATCACTGGATCTACCTGCTTTCTGAGGTGAGTGGTCATGTTCCCACCATAGTTTTAAACGGCAAATCGTTATCCACTAGACCACTTGGGCCACTAAAAAATTATTCTTATCACTAGCAATTAAGTGTGTGAAATAGAGAAATGGTTATTAAAGGGTGTCACCGGCTTTTAAGAGGTATAAAGAAGGTCAAGCTGCGTAGAAGTTAACGGTAGAATGCAAATGACAGTCTGAATGAGAGAGAAACCAACCTGAAACATAAAATTATAACATATTTTTTTCATATTATTTTTCATTAAATTTGGAAAATTTACGTATAACGTTTAATCATTTTAACAAAAGGTCAGTGCTCAGGAAAATCTACCAGTGTGTCTAGGTAAAGGTGTAGTCAAAACCATCAATTTTTCGATACTAAACCACCTAGACCAAAACCCACCACAAAGCCAGCATTGACGAATGCTTCTCTGATATCCAGCGGATACCAAATAAATCGCCGAAAACATCCATGTATCCCATACTCCAGATAGCACATGCTGAAACAACTGGTGCTCTGTGTACAGAAGACGTAAGATCAACCAGTACCACTGGCCTGGCTGGCCTGCAGTAGAGACTATAAATTCATGAATTTGTATTATTATCTTCCTTAATTTTCTTGATATTCAGTCTACTGTTATGCTGATGCTGTCGAACTGTAATCCGTTGATATTATTATGGATTAGATGTTATTTTAAACTCCATTAATGTTGTTTATAACACTAGTTCATTCACTAATAGAACCTGATCAGTAAGTTACCACAAAGAATACTCTTTTTTCAGTAACCATTGTTTTGAACATTTTTAATGAGCGTTTTTAATCAGTTGTAAGTTACTGCGAACGTCTCATAGTCTTTTCAGACAACACATTCAGTATTAATTTCTGTGTAAAGTAGGCAAGATTTCTGAATTCATTGTAAATGAAATGTTTGCTTTTCCTGAAGGCTTTAAATGTGATTGGTTATATACAATTGTACTCTGAAACTGTCGCTGAATTTGTCGTATAGGAAGATGTTGAAAGGTTCTCATTCAAGCCAGCTAGGTCAACGAACAAACCAATACTAAATACATACATGAGAGATAATATTCTTCTCTATTAATTCAAGGATAATAAATGGGAATTGTTATGGTCGTCCTAATGACTGGTCATATTCACCAACAGGAGCCATTAGGTTCAAAACAATTGAACAACAAATATATCTCACTGCCTGGCGTTGTCTGCTATCAGAGAATTATAAAGCGGCAGATGATTTATACCTGATTAAAGGAAAAACACCAGTAATTATCGAATATAAGTCGCATGAGTAACTTTCATATACTCGTATTAAACGATATTTGTGTAGAGGGTGATACAAGTAGTACAGGGCATATACGTTTAAAATTTAAGATTAAGTTCTCCGACTGGACACTAGGTAATAACTAGTGTCATGCGTCTTGTTCTTCATTTGGTACAGAGTAGGTTCTGTCAGATTTGTAATGAGGCCTTGAAACTAGGTGGCTTGCCATCACCGCGTAGTCTCAGCAATTTTATGAGATAGTTGTGAGCGATTGCCAGGAAGCCTTAGACCTAGGTTTCGTGTTTGCTGTCACTTGTCATCAAGGCGTGTCTGAAATCTTGGAGGAAATTAACCGGTAGAATTCAGTCAGCACCAAACAAAGAACTAGATGCTTGAAATCATTTACTGTCTAGTGTCAGATTAAAGAATCGCATAAAGTCCTAAAAGAGGTGGTAACGCTTCTGACTGAAGCTATGGTTAACACGGGTTTGAATCTCAAAGAAGACATGAGTTCCGTCAAGACTCCACAGATGCCTTGATGAGAAGTGCCAATAAACGTGAAACCTAGGTTCAAGGCTTCCTGGAGATTGCCCTAAACGATCTAATAAGACTAAGTTCACTTTTGCATACGTCGTGTAACTTGACATACGGTAAACGTATGTGTCTTTGGTGTTCACACTCAGAAATATTATCAGTGCAAACATCTCCCTGTTAACAGTGCTATGAAGGAAATTTATGATAAAATAGTTGAAGGAACTGCCTTACGTTCACACACATATTGTATCAAGATGAAATTATATCATTTTAAATCAAATTCGTGGTTTGCAGATTAATTAGCAGTTTGCAATTTTTAAATTCCCAAGAGATGACATTATGATATCAGTTTATTTTATGCTATTAACCTGTTAAATATTAAGTATCTAAACAGCCGAGTTCATAACATATCAGTTCCTGTGGAGCTGAGGACATCAACTGTACTCATGACACCACTGTAAAATGGATTCCATCAACATCACACAGCTGGATAGTAGTAGAAAATACGAGCATGTCTTTAGTTCAATAAGACAGCATTTTGCGAACTTAGGACGTGGTTGAATTTTAGAAATCTTTCGAAGTTTTGTACGACACCCGATCAAACTTCATAGATAAAGTATGAGATCATGATATTCAGGCGTAGTCGAAGCCTTACCCATCCGAAAATTCAAACCAACGGTGTGTGTGTGTGTCCTAAACGTACGATCAACCTTTATCTTTGTTATGGTCATCATAAGTGCTCTCTTTCCTCAAGGAAATTTTCAGCATGCAGTTATGTCTTATGTAAAGTGTGTGTATAATTTTTGATTGTGTTACACAAGTTCATCGCGTTATTCACTGTATTTAACCTATAACCGACCTGCTTGGATTACCGTCCTACAGGAGTTACTATTCACTGAAATGCTTAAACTCATGCAATTATGTCAAATGATCACTAGATGAACACTCACGCAGGTGTAATTATCTTTCAGCTAATCGCTGTGTGATTCTTGAAGGAAATGAAGAATATATATATAGGTATAGATATGATGGAGAATATTTGTAACTCAGGTGGATGATTTTGATGTGGTTTTGTTCTTTGAGCCGGATGGTCGATTTGCGAAGCTTTCATCACCCTACTAGGTGACATCTTCAGCGTCTACTTCAGTTTGAATTGCGCTTTCAGATTTCTCCACGAGTTTATTAATCATCTCTCCTGGTGACCTTGGATGCGAATGGTTGTTTTTGTGTGTTTTCACACCTTCTAGGTTACTTGTATTGGAACTGATTGTTTCTTTGACTTCGACTTGGACCCTTTGTGAGTGAAGTTTCTTTCTTATTGGTTGATAAATTTTGTCTATCTCGATGTGTCTATTGATTGATGATTCATTGGAATCCAAAGAGGCTTCTAAAAATTCTCTAGCATTCTTGGTGTTTTCTCTCAGTAATATTTAAACACTGGTTGTCTCAGTCGAATTGATGTCCGTGGTTGTCTGTGTGTAGTGATATGAGGGAGTGGATATCATGTCTTTTGACGGCTAGCTTATGTTCGTGGATACGAAGACGATAGGGTCGTCCACCTTGGCCAATGTAGTTGTTGTGTTGAGAAAACAACAAGAATGCTGGAGAATTTTTAGAAACCCTCTTGGCATTCCAATGAATCATCAATCAATAGACACATCGAGATAGACAAACTTTATCAACCGATAAGAAAGAAACTTCACTCACAAAGGGTCCAAGTCGAAGTCAAAGAAACAATCAGTTCCAATACAAGTAACCTAGAAGGTGTGAAAACACACAAAAACAACCATTCGCATCCAAGGTCACCAGGAGAGATGATTAATAAACTCGTGGAGAAATCTGAAAGCGCAATTCAAACTGAAGTAGACGCTGAAGATGTCACCTAGTAGGGTGATGAAAGCTTCGCAAATCGACCATCCGGCTCAAAGAACACAACCACATCAAATATATATATATATATATATATATATATATATATATATATATTTCAAAAGGTGTGTGGAGATACCACTTTCCGTGAGACTTAGGCTTTAGTTACATTGTCTGGAAATCTAAAAGACGCCCTTTTTAATGTTCCTTAACGTAAACAAAACGCAAGTACGTGTGGATTTGCAACTACCATCAGGGCTGACATGGGAAAGCACTTGTTGATATTTGATTGTGCCAAAGAACATGTTATTAGATGCAGAGTGATCAACTTGATTGCAGGATATATCCTGGTTGCCGAAGTCTTCAATCATCTTCGATTGTTTGGAGGGTTCCATCATGAGCTGATATCAGTTAGAGAACCACTGGTAAACCTGGAAGTACTGGACAGCTGTTTCGTTCACTCCAAAACAGAATTCTCTCATAATCAATACTTGAAAATCTTCAATCCTCTATTGAAAATTTTTTTAAGAACTAAGTTATGTGAGAGCAGGTTTTTTATTCTGTATGATTTTCTTTGATTTGTGGTCCTTCAGCCTTGTCTACTAATCGGTGAATTTTTGTGGATACCTGATATTTTTGGGATCTTCTTGAAAATTGGTATCTCTTCAGTCAGTTTCTCAATAGAAAATATTCCTCTCAGAGAAAAAGAAACTTCATTAGTGCAGGTTTATACCTCGTTTGGTAATCACCACCACAATTTCAGAATCAGACGTAAGTTGTAGGAAGTATTTTCCACAGAAAATTCAGACCATGTGTCGAATATTCCTAACGGAATCTGTGAATGTAATTTCATCTGATAGATTTTCGTCACTAACCAACATCACTAAAGGTGATCATTGAAAACAAGGCAGCACTGGACACCTGTTTTGTTCTAGTCTACGACATTTCTGTAGGGCGTATCCACAACCCCACCAGAGGTCAAATCCGGGACCTTCAGGTTAAGAAACCGAGCTCACTGAAAGTTTAGTCACTCAGGCTGGGGATATATTGCCGCACTCACCAGTGCTTGGATGGATTTCACTGGCCACTATTATAATTACAGTTTCAGGCCATTCAGTAACTATTACGGAGCTGGTGGTTAATATTCAGGTCATAGAATGTGTGGGAATTTGAAATCAGTTTTAACTATCAGATTTTCTTCATGCGCCGAGGATAACGTGGAGGAGATCATATGAGGTGGAAACGAAAGCTAATGAGAACCAGTTGACTACAGTGATAGGAGGAATTGGAGATGTTTGGTCGAAGCCGTATGTGTTCTATCCGGAACCTAAGGGAGTAATAATAATAATAATAAAGTAGGACAACCACAAAAATCTTATTCAGCTGAACATCCATGATTTATAAAAAAAATAATTTTCACTTCCTGACTAGTAAACGCATGTCATGTTAACCGGTAATCACTTTTTCAAATCGATTCTGTAAATTATTTTTACGTTTTCCACAGGAAATGAAATTCGGTCATGGTGAATGTTTGTTTTTTTTGGACAAGAAAGCTGTCCACGAACTAAGTAAATCTGTTTGTAGTGTAAAAGCAAGAAAAAAACATCATCTAAAATTCATCATACATAAGAAAGTGGGCTAAAACAATAAAAAGCCACAAATACGACATGATAATCTATCAATCCAGGTGAATTGATCGCATTAGATTTCCGTCTTGAATCAAATACCGGAATTAACGTCTTAATTTCCTAAGAACCATAAGAACTGACCTACTTCAGTGTATTTCATGAGAAGGAAATATGTTAATGTAATAATAAGTAATAAAGAAGTCAAAAGTGGAAAAATAATGAGTTAGAAAGAAGAGAACACGAAGTTCAGAAAAGATGGTGATCTTTTCGGCGATTTCATTCTCAAAATCAGCTGTACAATCGCATTTATATAGATTATTTTACATGGATACAATTATTATTTGTTTAATTCCACAGGGTAACGAAGGTAATAAAATTTTTTTACTTGATATGAAAGTTTGAAGGTCCGAATATAGATTACAAGAGGCATAGAGGCATGTGTTCTCTTCTTTTTAATATCCATATGGAAGTTTTCCACGATCTGAAATAATGAGTTGTCATTAAAGTGGCTGTCCGTGGCAAAAAGAATATCAGTGAAACGAATAATTAGAATTTCTGAGGCATTCATTTCCTTTCGAGTAGCTGAATGTTCCACGAGGAAAGGACATAACCCCTGAAGTACTGAGTTCTTTTTCCTGTGGGTTAATGGGTGCACCTACTGTTGAATAGAGTCAAACTAGAACTTAAGAGTTGTTCGGTACTCTTTGGTATCCACTGGTTCTCCAAATCATTTCACATCTTCATTCACTTGTTCCACTTTATCAATTTGATGAAAAAACGATACAGACTGCACAAACTGTTGTTCTTGATGTCAATTCGTAGTCTAAGCTAAAATCAATCAACATTTGGAAATTAAATTAAATATCCTTCTTTTGAAACTAATGGAGCAATTACTGTTACTAAAACTTGTTCCCTCCATAAGCTCAGTCAGACTGTTTCACATTAAATAGCTTCCTGTCGGACATCAGTGAGTGGTCTAAACTAAATGCCCTCATGCTGAATACCTCAAAATGGCAGACTATTGACTTCTGCTTTAGGCATAAACGAGATCCGCAAACCCTAGTAAGCACTCAAGAAGCCTGTAGCATTCAGGGGACTAAAATTGAAACTAAGTCTAATGCAAAATACCTCGTCAAGTTCTATCTTCCGACCTTACTTGGACATCTCATATCCGAACGATTTCTAAGAAAGTGTTCCTTCTAACCTACTACATTAAGAAAGGTAGACTATCTGGGATCACCCAACCTCTACTTTCACAATTATTCGGCTCTTGTATCTTCCCTGTTTTTCTTTACTGCTCCCTGTTAGTCTTTCCTGGGCTACTGAAAATGGACAATACCATCCTGAGAAGGATGTTGAAGGTAGTTAGTAGGATTAGCGGTGTAAAACTCAGTCAGCTCGTTACTACATTAGTCGAAAGGCATTTGAATACATGCTAAAAATGGTCTAAAACCATACTCTCTGACCCCCAACACCCCCTCTATTCCCAACTCCCTCCTTGTATCTCATCAGGCAGAACCAGAAATCAGTATAAAATAATATATGCTCGTACAACCAAGTATAGGAACTCAACGATACCATATTTGGCCAGCCCGTGTTTTAAGTGACAGAGACAATGTTAAGCGCGAAACCTATGACTTGCTTTGTTGTTAATAACATAATTTTAGGCTCTTTTATTTCTCTCTAATTCGTATTCTATAGTGAAACCACCTTCTTAAACATACTTAGCTACCTAAATTATTAATATTGACTTATTTTTTTGTACTTTACTCTATTCCTTCTTTTGTGTATCTACTGATCCCGACTATATTAGCACTATGAGTGTTACAAAATTGTCGTATCATTAACCATCATGTAATATTAGTTTTGTGGTTGTTTTTGTTCGGTAATATTAACTAACAATCTTGGTTGTGAATGCCATTATTATCATCTTAAAATTTTGTATAATGCAGAATTACTCACACTACCGCTATAAACACCGCAATAATAAACCCTGAAATGTTATTTTATGGTTGTTTAGTGTTGTTCAATCAAATTAACTGATCATCTTGGCTATGAACATTCTTAATTTACATTTCATAACTTCTTGTATGATTATAGCTGTTACTGTTCACCACGCATAAACATATCATAGCTTCCACTACGCAATACTGAGATGTTATTTTATTTTGTTTATTTTCCTTTCTACTTTTTTTATTGCATTTTTTATTTTTGTGTTCTATTGTTGTTGTTTTTATATTTATTTTTTGAAATACTCCTTTTAAATATTTGATAAAATTAGATGCAATATTGTAGATATGTGCTGAAATTTCCACACTGTACCACTAGTACTGTTTCTGGAATAAATCAAAAATATTATTATTAAATAGTAATTTCATTTCTTTGGATTTGAAAATTATTTCACTTTCGACTTTATCTTAAATTTAAATTATGCAGCAACAGGAATTAATGTGACAGATCTACTACACGATCTTTGAAGAAGATGGAAAATGTGGGTAGAATAGTACAGGGTCAAAGGTATTGATTGGTTCAGGCCAACGTATTAATAATATTTTTGTTGGCAGAGAGTTTCAGTGATGTTTAATTATGAACTGACTATATCAATTCATTTCATAATACATGCTAAAGGCTTGTTATACTACTAATATTACTTTTCCCTTAGGTTCTCTGTGTGACATCAGCTTTAGTAGTACATCTCCATTTTATCCCGTTCTCCACAGTTCACCAGTTTCATAAACATTCATTTCTTCCTCACACGATCTCCTCCATAACACCCTTGGACATCCAATTAGTTGTTTCCACCTAGGGTTCCATTCGAAGACCGACTCTGTGCAGCATGTTACCCAACAGTTTCCTCTGAGTATTTGCAATCCATCTCGATATCCTTTGGCGTATATTTGTTGGGCGATAGGCTCTTAGTTGGTTAGCTGAAAGAGTTTCCGGTTACCGTTCTTTTTTACATGGCTACCTGATCTTCACTATGTAGCGAAGCCAGCTACTGATAAAAGTCTGCAGACGGTTGGAAACACTCCTGATGACACGCCAATTTTCTAAACCATAGATAAGTCCTGATTTGACATTAGTTTGAAAAATCAGAACTTGTTCCCCACAAATGCATTAGATATCTACGCTAAATTCCGAGTAATAAAATTCTATCTCGCTTTTTCAGTCTTGCCCTCCACATACTCATACCTGCCACCTGTAGTTGAAACGATATTTAGAGGACTAGTGTTGAGTGGCATTGCTCTGGCTGTTGGTGGTGTTTCTGGAAGAGGTGCATGTGCTGGTCCATTCAAAATTCTTTTGAGGGGATGAGTAAATGGTTTACTTTGTCTCACAGCCTTACTAATTTGGATTCCTTCACTAGATTTCACTGGCTTCATCTGCGCCGACCCAATTTACGGACAGCAATCCAGTGAACTGAGGTTTATCTTGCTTGGGACCAGTTCTGCATCATTTAATGGTGTCGCAAAATTGTTCGTTGTCTTTCTTCTCGAATTTCACTTATTTATTCGGTGTGCTATATACTGAACTCAGCTTCTGCAATAGATCCCCACCTTTTCCCTCGTTCATCATCTGCCTCATCATTCCTTTCTCCTTTATTAATTTCTGTATGTATATAGATAACCATGCCCTATCTAGCCTATTTTCCTTTCTTAGGACAGCTGTACAGGTTTCCTTCAGCACCGCCTTCAGGGAGTTCCTTTGTATCTCCACCGTGATTTCCTCTCTGATGCTACCTAGTGTCTCTGCCTTTGCACTGATAGCTGCACCGAAGGCGTCCTTTATAGCTTCATCCTTTAGTCCATCTTCAGCTCTTCCGAAAATTCTTGACTCAGTCTTGTACATTTCTTTTGCTAGAAAGTCGTCTTAGGCCGCGCCCACCTCACTTCTCGATCTTATGTACAGAAGGCTGAATCTCCATTCTCTTCTGATTGAGGTCGTCTGTCTGATTTTAGTATAAGCATTTGATGGTGTCCATGTCGTTTCATCAGTCCCCTTGTACTTGTACAAGCCTTTTCTAATCACCAAACCATTAAACACACAGACGATTCAAAGAAATCACCATTCCCATTCATTTCACGGGTTACATTAGGCTGCAAAAATATTCTTGCTTCTATTTTTGAAGATTTGTTGACTCAGCTTTCGCTTCTTCTGCTCCTGCAGATTTTTAGCACTTCTATGCCATGTCTTCCAACTTCTTTTGCAATCTGAAAAGCCTTCTCACTTTCAAACATCACATAAACATTCTATACCCCTCTGGTTATTTTTGATTTCATCGGAAGTAGACACAGGTCGACAAGCTACTACAAGTCTTTCATCATCTGCATCGTTCCGTTTCTCAGATTCTAGAGGGAGAGAGACAGTAAGTTTCATTTTTATAGTTTTTGTTTAAACTGAAGTTTTGACAGTGATTAAATTGATTTTTGGGATAGGATCACTAACTCCACTCACAACCTTCCTTGTATTTCCAGGGTTACTGACTGGCTGGTTAACTATTAAACAAAGCGAAGTTACTAATAGCCTAGAAGATGATGTATTGCTGTGATGAAATAAAATTCATTGAAGCCGAATGTCATGAAATGATTAATGATTTAACAGTGAAGTTAATAGCTGTCTTGAAATAGCCTTTTTATAGCCATTTGCTAATAAGTATAAAATTAATTAGTGGTGGAGGCAGTCAGTCAGTGATTGTCTGTCTAGCTTTTCACATATACTGACTTATAATGAATTATTAGGTACTTAATAACTTCCTAATCTATTCTGACTACTGCGAAAACAGACTGTATCATTCCAAAATGTAGATGAATATAATTTACGAAGTTTTCGACTAATCTACCTGCCTTAAATGCATAAAAATAGATCAATACTAGTCTCCTGATTTTCATTTTTGTTTGATATTGGTTAATCCTTCTGAAAGGATGTCATGGTTCACTCAAAATGGATCGGTAAAGTGAATGTATTTAGATCATAGGATTTGTGAGGATTTTTCGATCGAGTGCAGTTGTTCGATTTTTTATCATGAACCAACATTAGTTAAGGAGATCGCTGACAAACAGAAAGCACTGGAAAATTCTTAGTTGTATGAACCTACGATCTCACTAGGGATTGAGTACAGCACCTTCAGGTTACACGACTAATCTTTTCGGCCATTCAGCCACTTGTATTGGAGTTCATTGGCACCTGAATTGAATGCTTATCGAAAGAATTTTTGTTAACAGTGCTATAGGGTGAGTTGACAAAGTTGGAATTCAGGGGTCACTGAATTCTACCTGAAGCGTCTCGGTGGTCAATGACCTTGGTGTTGATTTGTGACAAAAACCAAAAACAGAGAATTTGTAAAATATATTTCATATCCAACTGAGCGCTAGCGATGTTATTTAAAAGAACAAATAAAGGTTTTTTTATTATTATTGTTCTGATAGGCTGCGAGTGAGGCGTAAGGATTCAATAGAATACCTGAATTTTATTCGGTTCTTCGTATTCCTCTCTAGCTGGCCCAACCACTACCTGTAGGCCTTTATTTCCTTCTCTCCTGATCTCCTCCATATAACCCTCGGACCAACACCTAATTCGTCTTTCCAGTTTAAGTTCTACTCGAAGTCCTGTCTGAGGTGTCAAACCATCCAGCACTCTTCTCAGTGTTTGTTCCATCCATATACATTTACACTCACAAAACTTGTTGAACGAAAAGTTCATCATCGGTTCCTTCAGAGAGTTTCTTGTTGCCAATTATTTCTGGTCAGACATCTGATCTTCACTAACGAGCAAGCGAAGACAGCTGTTGATAAATGTATGCGCTAGTCTGCTTGAAATGCTCTTCGTGACGCGTGAACCAAGTTTATGGGTCATACTGAAGAGCTGACTGACTCAACATTGGTGCCATGAATCAAACCAATACTCTTTAAGCTTAGCTAACTAAATTTTAAAACTGATTTTAAGTTTACACTTTCGATTCTGGTTGGTTTCGACATCCTCACTGGGGTCGCCGCCAACAGTTGAAATGAAGGCGCCTAGATAATTAAAGAAAGTGACCCGTTTCAAATTTCCTTGTTGATAGTGATCAGTATTTGCAGCTGCTTTTGTTGCTGGTTGACCAGTTATTTTCACAACTTCCGTCTTCTCTCAGTTCATTCGAATTCCTATCTTCGATACCCATCTCTTCTGCAAACTTGTTGGTTTTCGTCAGTAAATCTTGGAGTCTATGTGACGTTAGGTATTCTAGAGCCTTATTATTGGTTGAACGTATTCCTATCTTGTAACATAATCCAGTCCACCACAATTAGGAATGTCATTGGTTGGTGATAGTAGAAAGCCTAGTATTACTTCTGTATTCACTTCAAAAGCATCGCTGAGAAAAGTTTCCCATTGTGATTCCCTTTGCATGAGGCATTGTCACTATTGCTTCTGTATAAGATTTATTAAAGCCTGCAGCATTACACTTCGATAGTGGTGAAGTAGTCTCGAAATGACTTCACGGTCAATGTTTTCGAAAGTAAGGTTAGGAATAATACTGTCCAACACTGTCGGGGAATACTGCAGAATTAAAAGTATACATTCTCAGTCTGAAAATCTTCCCAGTTATTTTGAATAGCATTTGTTCACTCCGCAAAAAATAAAACTTCTGTTGTTTGTTTTCAACATTACCATTCTGTGAAAACTGTTCGTTGTCATGGGAACTGAAGAAGTCACATTAAGAAAACAGTTACCACATATCAGATAAATAGCTGTGACAGTCTGATCAAAATAACTAAATAAAGGTGGATACATAAATTGCTTGTTCATTTCATTTCTATTTATATCGTCAGGCAATGAAACTTTTTAACTAATAACTGATTTAATAGAATACTGAAATACTGAAATATTACTCATCAGGTTCTTACAATTATAAAATATAATATTTATTGTTGTCGTTACAATAATGATAGCCAGTTATACGGTGGATACATTTTTTTTAAACGTAGAATAACAGATTAGTTATGGGGAGTCAAAATAAATAGTCATATTTGTGTGACAAACGTGCTAGTTGGCTGAAATCGATTACCAAAGTATTGTAAAACGGGAGACAATGGTGGTGATTAATCATAATAGATTTGTAGAGTGTGGGGTAAGAAAATTGACAAATCAGTTCAAGGTTATAGAAGGTGTCAGATGGGTGAGTGGCTAGTACAAAGTGGTCTGAGTTAAACAGGAGATAGTAAGACTGCAATGAGAGGTTCATAATGAGATAACGAATGTGTTAAATGGAACATGTGGAGGCATATATTGAGAAAAGAGATAACATCACTAATAATAAGTCCGTATAAATGAAAAATTCGATAGTATTGAGGGAATGTTTGCATAAAGGGCATAAATTATGACGAATAATAATAAATGTAATAATAATATTTATAATAATAAGCAAAGTAGAAAAAATCAAGAGGGTTAAGGGAAGGAGCACTCTTGGTGAGAAGAAGAATCATCAATCCAAGTTTGGCCATGGTAGGAACAGCGTCTGGACGTGTTTTTTTAATTCATAATATGGGAAAATTTCCCACTATCAAATCATATATTACTCAGACAAAAATGGTTTGTATTCCGACAGAGAATAGACAATTATTACCATACCAGGATAAAAATGTCCAGAAAGAGTAGTCAAAGTCACTCGTTTAAAAACAAAAAAAACTGTTTCACTTTAGCGCAAATGCTCTTTATGTGGTGGCCTGCTTAAAATGTGGGCTACCAAAATTTCCCTTCTCTCTGTTGCATGTATTTTCTCCCTTTTGGTTAGTTTTAATCGACTAAGATTGTGAGTGTTCCAACGTGCTCCAATATATGAGATAACTGTTCTTCAGCTAGGTTTTTAGGTCTCAAAATATACTTCTGAACATCTGAAAAAGAGTAGACGTTCAGCGAAGAGACTTTTTTCTACGGCGAATTCATTCACATAGCTGTACAATCCCATTTATATATAATTATTTGTGTGTGTGCACATGAGGTTTGTCAAGTTTAGATAATTGATCAAGTAATACAAGAATGATCTAATATAGAAACAAGGTTAACTAGACAGCAACTAAAGTAAGATTGAGTTAGTAAGTTAGATGACGTAATATAATTGATTAGAATGTTTCAACTTAGGTCAGGGTAGCAACAGAGGTAATTACAGGTAGAGACTAAATAGAAGTAGGGTAGATAATAATGCCATTTAAATTAGGACTTAAATTGAGCAAATAAGTTCGATGACGTAACACAAATGACTAGAAATTGAGCGTTGGTCAAGTCAGTAACAGTGGTAGTGAGGTGTAGAAATTAAATCGGGTGGGGGTAAAGAACAAGAAAGTTGAAAATGTAAAGTATTACAATTGAGAAGACAAAATAATACTTATGAAAACTCAGACAAAAAAAGATTAGGTAGAATTTACTTGTCGGGTAATAAGATAGATTACGTTCATTGCAAGTGTAGTGATTGAACAAATTTCTTCTGTATGCAGAGTTCAGGACTGAGCAAGTGAATCGACATTGTCTTTGCAGTTTGAAGAAGTCTGATTCGTACATCTTTAGGAAGACTACTTCGTATTTTGTAGAGACTTTGAAGTTTGTTTGGGGTGTAGTTTGGTGTCCGGATTCTTTTAGATGTTCTAATATCGAGCTGTGAGGGCATTGTTTTTCACCTTTGTGAAACCATGTTGGTAAGTGTTCGGTGATACGTACTGCCGACATACCTGTTTCCCCACAAGCAGGTGAATTGATAAATACACAATGATGAGGCCAGCAGTGGTAGCTTATCCTTCACGTTCACATGAATCATAGCTTTTGTGGAGAAGGTTAGTCGTAGTTAGGCTGCGAGCAACGTCTTCTTAAGCGAGCGTGACAGCCGATTTTTTAGTGTATTCGCAGATAAATCTACATTGAATTGAAGGTTCATGTAGAGTAGTTTTTTCGGGAGGCTAAGCATGGACTGCCTTTGCAGTCTAGGATTCATAGAATTTGCAATAAATCTTTCTGGATAACAATTCTCAACGAGGATTCTCTTAAGATTGTTCAGTTCATCTTCTATGGTGTCCTGAGTACAAATTCTGCGAATTGTGTAGCTGAGTGAACGGATCAGGTTTCTTTTGGTGTATAGGGGTACCCAACTGTGGAAGTTAGTAAGCTGTCTGTTCTACGTTGACTTTCTGTAGATACAACTTCTCAGTGTTCCATTCTGTTCTCGTCTTGTTAGGTGGACGTCAAGAAAGAATATATTGGAGTTGGACTCTTTCTGCAGCGCACCTATTTATATTTTCGAACGTCTTACAATTAGTTTCCAACTAGATATCGTGGATTTCTTGAAGCAGAGACAAAGCAGATATATATCATTATGGAATGGTTTGCTTTTCAACTCAGTGACCATTGTGTCACAGAATATACTGTCGATTATTTTTATATTTTACTAGAAGATATTGTACGATGGGAAAATACCATGCAATAAATTCCTCTGAAAATTCTGTACATTTTAGAAATACTGTCCAGAATAAAGATATTATTATTTAAAAGCAGACAAATTGTGAGGATGTGGTGATTTAATTTTTAAGCAGATTGATATGTAATGACTACTATTTCGAGTTAAGAATTCTCGCTAGAAATATATCATATATTGTTTAATAAACTTTACCTCTGTCATCTTGAATGAAAGCAACAATGTAAAGTTTCAAAATGTATTATTATTATTGCTCCCTTGGGTTCCTAGTGGAATATAGGGCTTCAACTGCACGTCTCCACTTGCTTCTGTCTTCCTTCTGCTGTACTTATCACCTGCATCCATGTTAGTCCATACTATTTCAACTCCTCTTCACACGATCTCCTCCATGTCACCCTTGCACTGACGTCCCACTCGCCGCTTCCCTTTCGGGTTCCACTCGAGCAATGGCTTGACGCGCGATGTCACCCAGCGGTCTCCTCAGCGAGTGTCCATTCCATCTCCATCAACTTTCTCCTGCATATTTGTTGGGCGATTGGTTCTTGTTTTGTTTGTTCCCAGTCATAGTTTCTTGTTGGTGATTCTTTCCGGCCCGACTAACGGATTTTTAGTATAGAGCGAAGACAGTTGTTGATGAAGGTCTGCAACAGGCTTTTGGAAATATTCTTTGTGACCTGCACGCCAAGTGTCTGATCCGTATAGAAAAACTGACTTGACGTTTGTGTTGAAAATCTGACCGAATTTTGTTGTGATGCTGGCTGAGTGACGAAGATTTCCAGATTGGTTTCAGGTTGATGAATGTGTTTCTCGCCTTCCCGATTCCTCGATTTGACATCCTCGTCCGTTCCTTCTGTAGTTGAGACAATGCTCCCTAGCTAGATAAGTGAATGAAGTAACCTCTTTCAAATCCCTCCCGTTGATGGTGATTGGCGCTGGATGTTGCTGCTGTTGTTGTTGGTTGGTTGGTTATTTTCATAACCTCCGTCTTGTCTATGTTTACCTGGAGTCCTGTCTTCACTGCTGCTTCTTCGACCAGTTTGTCGGTTTTCGCTTGTAAGTCTTCGATTGTGTGTGACATCAAACATAAATCATCCACGCGGGAAATCCAGGTCTTCTAGGTTCTTCACGTCGGTCCAGGATATTCCTGTCTTCTCGTTTCCCACTGTCTGACGCATAATCCAGTCCACCACAATTAGGAATATCATTGTTGATAATAAGCACCCTTGTCTGACTCCTGTGTTTACTCCAAACGCCTCGCTGAGTTTTCCGTTGTGGATCACTTGACATGTGCCGTTGTCGTACAGCTGTTGAATAAGGTTGATGAATATTTGGGGTACGCCATAGTACTCGAGTAGTTTCCAAATTACTTCGCGGTCAACGCTGTCGGAGGCCTTCTCAAAGTCTATAAAGTTGAGGTAGAGGTTTGATTGCCATTCCATGCTTTGTTCTGTGATGATGATGCGTAGAGTTGCAATTTGGTCAGTACATGATTTGCCTTTCCTGAATCCAGCTTGTTCTGGTCGGAGTTCTGTATCCAGTGCGTCCTTTAATCTCTCCAGGATGATGCGACTCAGGATTTTGCTTGGCGTCGACAGGAGCATGTTTCCTCGCCAGTTCTTGCAGAGTGAGGCCTAAGTCTCCCTTCTTTGGTAGTTTCAAGAGGTAACCTTTCCTCCAGTCAGTAGGCACCTTTCCCTCCTTCCAGACCTTTTGCAATAATGGAGTCAGCATGTCTGCTGTCGTCTCTTGGTCCGCTTTCAGTGCTTCAGTGTGTATTCCATCTGGTCCAGCTGCTTTTCCAGCTTTCAGAAGCTCGATTGCATTCAAGACTTCAGCTCTCGTTGGAGGATTGGTGTCAACTTGCAGTTGTGTGCCCGCAGTTGTTGGTATTTCTGGACGGGTTGCAGGTGATGGTCATTTCAAGAGTCCTTTGAAGTGATCCGCCCATTGTTTAATCTGTTTTTCTTCCTTGGTGATTGGGTTCCCTCGACTCTCTTTTACAGCCTGCTGCCTTCTCAGCTTTAGTGGCGAGGTTGTCGTAGAATCGCGTTTTGTCCTTCCTAGCACTCTTCTTCACTTCTTTGTCCAGTGCTGTGTGAGTTGAGCTCAGCGTGTCTTTCTCTTGTCCGTCTTTGCATTGAATTATTTTCTCTTTCACCATTCTCCTCTCATCTATTAATTTCCCCTTAGGGTTTTGAGTGTTGAACTTGCATTGTGGCCTATCCCCAGCTATCCTCGAGGCTTTTAGCTTCATCTTGAAAGTCCATTGTACTAGATAGTGGTCTGAACCCACATCTGCTCCTCTCCTCGACCTTGTGTCCAGTAGGCTCCGTCTCCACTTTCTTGAAATTAAAATGAAGTCTTTTTGGTTTTTGGTGTTTCCATCTGGTGAAATGCATGTCGCCTTGCGTATGTCCTTGTGTTTGAACACAATACCACCAATCACCAAATCATTGAAGGCGCAGAAGTCTGAGAAGAGTTCACCATTGTCGTTCATTTCTCCGAGGACCTCACGACCCATGGCGAGTTCCCTTCCTGTGTTGTCTCCTCCCAGTTTCGCATTCATGTCGCCCATCAGGATTTTGATATCACCATTTGGGACGTTGTCCATTATTGCCTGTAGTTGTCTGTAGAACGCCTCCTTCTCTTGTTCTGAGACGTTTGTAGACGCATAACATTGAATGACTGTAACTTTCCTTCCTTTTGAGTTGAACCTGGCTGTCATTATCCTGGAGGAGATTGGTTCCCACTGCATGAGAGCTTTGGCTGGTGTTGGTGATATCATGATGGCCACTCCCTCGGTGTGCTCATGGTTGTCCTCTGGGTGGACGGAATAGATTATTGTCTCTCTAGTTGGTAGTTGGCACCTTCCAGTGCCGTTCCATCTGCTCTCGAAGATTTTCAACACTTCTATTCTGTACCTTCTCATTTCAGCGGCTATCTGGGCAGCCTTTCAAGTTTCGTACATTGAACGAACATTCCAGGTGCCTATCCTTACTTTTCCTTTCATCGAAAGAAGGCACATCGGCTGACTGGCTTCCCGAAGGCTTTCACCAGCCTGCGTCATTTCACTTCCCCGGTTCCAGCGAAAAATAAGGCTATTGTTTGTGTTTTTAGAATTTTTAATATATTTCTTCGTTGAAGTTTCTGTAGCGATTTGGTTGTTTTACAGGGGTGGAGATGCTGGCACCACGCCCCAACCCTCCCTCTTTACCCGGGCTTGGGACTGGCAAGAAAACTAGCGAGCTAGTAATCTAGGCGAGGTTTTCAAGATGTATAGAAGATTTAATTTCTACTTCACGTTATGGAAGAATGTTTCCTAAATTCTCATAGGATATTCTAAATTATAGCCAAATAAAATTCAGCACTTATATACGTTGAGATGACGGTGAAAGAATTAATATTTCGATCTATTTATGTCTGAAATACCTTAAATTGTACCACTGAGTGCCACTGGAATGATCAACGGAGTAGGGTAATTGGTTGTACAGTGAATATAATACAGGCAAAAATTATTATTCCCTTGGTTTCCTAGTAAAATATAGGGATTCGACAGAACAGCCTCATTCCACCCTGTTTCCCAAAGCGGTCTTTAGCTGACTCCATGATCGCCCATAGGCTCTCATCTCCTCTTCACACGTTCTCTTCGACGTGAACATCGAAAACACGCCGATCTTATGTATGTGCCTAGTGCATGTTGTCAGTCATTTGTCTTCTTATCATGTTTCCAATTCATCTCCATTTTCTTCAGAGTACTTGTTAGGAATTAGATTCCTGATTGGTTTTTCAAACAGTTTCTTGCTGCTAATTTTTTCAAGCCGGCAATCTCATCTTCGTTTGCTGCTAATAATCGGTGCTTGTTTTTGGTTTTGGTTGCTTATCTTAATTACCTCCATCGCTATATTCGATTAAAGTCTTGTTTTCGCCACCTTTCCTGTTAGTTTATTGGTTTTCCCCTGTAAGTTTTCAAATTTCTGTGACATTAGACAAGAATCATCCACGAAGTCAATATCTTCGAGAGTCTTCTTATCTGTCCTACGTAAACCTGCGCTTGTAAGCTCCTCATGTATCGTTTGTCGCATGATTCAGTCCACAATAATCAGTAATATGACCAATGTTAGTAGGAAGAACTCAAGAACGATAAACGGTTATAACCAGTTCAGTCTTCCGGATGAGTTGCGAAATCAGGCAAAATCATTCTTTTTGTACAACTGAAATAAGTATAGATACCTGCTGTGATGTATTCCTTTCCAAAAAGATGCTTCTCGAAGAGCAGTCCACCAAATGTCACATCTGCTTCTCACAAAGCAAAATCAGAACTAAACTGTAAACCCCATAGATGTGTGCAGTATTTGTGAATTATTTGTCTGTTTACTTCAAGGTGAATTAAGAGCTTCTTCATGGTGGCTAATCATCTTTAAGTTCGCGTAAAGAAAGGAGAAATATTTTCTGCCTTATTTTTTCAAATGTTGCTTCGTTTCATCAACTGTAATCTTGTCGATGTTAAAGTTGATGAATCAATAAACCTTTTAATGAAAATAGAAATTAAATCTGAAAAAGTATTGAGGACACAGTTTCTTATACATGGAGTAACATTATCAGTAGTTTGCGTAGAAACCTTGGCTGCCTAATTGAACATTTTTGAGCTACCATATTCCATGTACATTTTGCATCTATTTACTCATATTTAATTAGTGTTTACATATCACATTATGCATTGTTATCGTATTATTCACTCCCAGGATTTTATAAAACGTTTTAAACTCAAAAACTTTCATATTTGCAATAAACTCAAGAAAAAGCACCATGGAGGTTGGCAGCGTGCCTTAAAATCTACACCCATACATCACACCACTGTTCCAGTTATCATTAGTACCAACTGCCGGTCCCTGCCTAACAAAATTCTGGATTTTCAGTCCTGTTGTCGTCCTTTACCACAATACTGGTATTGTCACTCTACAAGAAACCTGGCTCCATGACTCATACGATGACAATATTGTGTCTCTAAACAATTTCAATGTTTTTCAACAAGACCGTGTTTGTTCCAAGAAAAAATGTGGTGGAGGTGTTGCAACTTTTATTCACTCAAAATGGTCCATTTCTAACAAAGTTTGTTTCAAATTCTCGAATGACTTCATTGATTGCATCACTGTGAGATGTCGCCCGAAACACCTGTCAAAATACAAATTCATTTATATTTCTAATGTTTATGTCTCTCCTGGCTGTACCATATTGGATTTATCTATGTTCGCCGATGAATTCACCGCTTTTGCTGCAGCTTGCTTCGAGAACTCTTTATCAATAGTAACTGGCGACTTCAATGGAAGCGATTGCTCCTTCCTTATATCACTTGGTCATGACAATATTGTTAACTTTGCCACCCGTCTTGGTAAAAAACTGGATCTAGTATTCATCAATGATGTTGGTATATATGAAGCTCGCAAACGTGCTCCTTTACTTAATTCTGACCACTGCATCATACGTGTACTGCCTAAAATATATTCCAAATCACACAAAGGTGTCCTCTCTCACCTCTACAGTAAAGTTCAACGGAGATGCTACTCAAAAGACAACCTAGACAAGCTCAGATGCATGTTGAAAGACACTAACTGGGACTTATTTACAGAACAAACATTAGATGAAACAATCACAAACACTACCGATTATCTTAAATTCTGTTTCGAAATATGTTGTCCTAAAGAAACATTATTCATTCGATTTGATCGCTTATCTTCGCCATATCTCAAAAAGCTACGTAGAAATAAAGAACTGTTGTTCAAAACTAATGATAAGCCTGGTGTAAAAAAGTTAAACATTCTGATAAAACTGGAAATAAAAAGACTAAATGTTTTATATAATCAAAGATTTTTGTCATGTAAAACCCCTTCTAATTTATGGAAACTTTTCAAAGAAATTACTAACGGTAAGCGATGTATTTCTGTTCCATCTCTTAATGTTGACACTCTTAATAAATCTTTCATACGCTCTTCTGTTGATACCCTTCCAAATGATACAAATCATATTGACAATAACTTTAGTGGTTTTAATACCCTTGATGTGCTTAAATGTCTCCGGTCTCTTAAGCCTTCTCAAAGCCTTGGTCCTGACGGCATACCTGCCATTGTCCTCAGGAATTGTGCTGATATTTTGTGTTATCCTCTTACTAACATTTTTAATGCTCTTTTTCCGGTAACGTTCTACCTTTTGCATGGAAAAACATTAAAATTATCCCTATACCAAAACCATCTTCTGGTTCTGATATTAAATTTCGGCCTATTGCAATTACTTCCCCCTTTTTAAAATTGATGGAAAAATTACTTTTACTTCGTCTTGAACCCGCTTTGAAACCTTTTAATGATCCTAAACAATTTGCATACAAACATGGTAGAAGTACCTTGGATGCTGCGGTTGTCTTATATCACAATGTTGTCTCTTGTTTAGACAAAGGTGCTAAATATGTTCGTAGTGCTTTCTTAGACTACACATCTGCTTTTGACTCTGTACCTAGGGGCCTTTTATTAAATAAGCTATCGTTGACACAAACAGGATCCTGGGCTAAGAGTTGGTTGCATTCCTATTTTTCTGATAGAATGCAGTATACTGTATATAACGGCAAATCTTCTTCTACCTCGCTTACAAAATCCGGTGTTCCACAAGGTGCTGTCCTCTCTCCTTTTCTTTTTTCTTTCTTCCTACATGACCTGCCTCATTCAAACGAAACTAACTTTGTCAAATATGCAGATGATCTGACTGTATCACTGCCTATCACTTCCGAGTCTGACAGCTCCAAACTTAATAGCTTTCTGTTGGACATCAACAACTGGTCCAAGTCAAATGGTCTTATATTAAATCCTTCCAAATGTCAGGTGCTTGACTTTACTTTCAAGCATCGACGTGACTTACTTGAACTAGTTAACTCTCATGATCCCTGTAGCATAGATGGCACGGAAATTGAAACCAAATCAAGTATTAAATACCTTGGACTAGTTTTTTCCTCTGACCTTTCATGGTCATCCCATATCTTATCTATCTCTAAGAAAATGTTTCGTCTTACCTTCTACATTAAAAAGTTAAGACAATCAGGTATCAACCAACCTTTAGTTTTGCAATTTTTAAACTCCTGTATTTTACCTATTGTACTCTACTGCTCTCCATTAATCTTTCCTGGGCTGCTCAAAAAAGATTATATCATATTACGAAGAGTATTAAATGCTGTGAGTAGAGCTTGTGGTCTGCCACTGCATGAGCTCGCTAATACTATAGTCGAGAGGCATATAAATTCCTGTACGAAATGGGCAAAGGCTATAATGTCAGACCCTCTGCACCCCCTTTATTCACACCTGTCCCCTTGTATCTCATCAGGTAGGACGAGAAGTCAATATAAAAAGATATATGCTCGTACTACTAAGTATAGAAATTCTACAATACCCTATTTAGCGCGTACTTTATGTGACGAAGACTCTGTTAGACGTGAAACTTACAAGTTACTATGTAATTAGCACAGTGAATCGACCCTTTTATCGTTCATCTTTCTGTATTTTATGGTGTCACACTTTCTATCGTTTAAATCGTTACTCTGCTATTTTATTTTAGTTGGTATTACTATTATTACTACAATTTTGTACTTTATACATATTTTTCTCCGTATGGCACACAGTATTTTGCTACGTAGCTGCTACAACAATCGTTTTATTACTATTATGTATTGTGTATTTTTAATTTTTTTTTGTCGTTTTTGGGTAAATTAGATGCAATATTGTACTGAATGCTGAAAATTCCTTGCTGTATCATGAGTACTGTTTTTGGAATAAAGCAAAATTATCACTATCATTAAAAACACGATAATTTAGAAAGATAATAATACGTATTTATTTCTAGTTTGATGACTGATTGATGTCAGTTAGAGAAACCATTGAAAAACGCAGAGTACTAGAAAGCTGTTTTGTCACACAGCTTGAGGCTCTTGGTTAGCCCAGATCAGTGGTGCCAACAGAGGTCAAAACTAAGATTTTACGGTTAAAAATCAAGCTCATAGACCATTCAATCAGTGAGGCATGATTCAAACAATAGCTAACCCATAAATTCCAACCTTTACTGATTTATGAGTTTAGCGAGATCACCAGCCAGTGTTATAGGAGATTATTTGTCCTCACAGGCAACATAGTGGCGACTTCGTTTTGTCTCCAGTTACCAGCGACCATCAGATTAGTTCTCGAGGGTTAGTTCATAGCGATTTAATTTGTATTAATTTTGATCATGGGTTATAATCAAAAGGCCTTGTGTGAGAAACCCAGTAGATGAACACTGATGAAGAGTCCCAAACTAGGCTGAAACAGCTATGCAGTACTTCTTGGTTTTCATTGGTTCTCTAACTGACGTCAACCTGTGATAGAACTTAGGAGAAATCGAATGCCTATAGAATCTACTCTGTCTGTTACTAAGTGGTTTAATTTAATTTTGAATAAAATTATCACTGATGTATTGTTGCTGAAATTAGCTTTTGCAATCCCAGATACTTGACCAGGGTACAAAACGCTGCATCATATGTTATTGGCTGGCACTGTGAAGAAATGCCTTCAACTTGTAAAATTAAGTTAAATCGTAGGGAAATGCTGATTGCATAGGGATGTTGTTTCATTGGTGAATTCGAGCAAAGCAAGAAAGAATAGGTTGTTGTTGTTGTTGTTGTTAAGATATCTAACACAAAATAGGATATCGGTTAAGTCGATCTCCTTACTGTATGTGATTGGTTAACTAATGTTTTTGTGAGCCAAGAAATGTGTGCTTTCATCTTATTATACCTAAGTATTATTTAAGCCTGCCTCGACAGGTTTACCAGTTAGCAATATTACCAGTCGGTACTTAATCCAGAAAAGGGTATAATCCGAGCGTGAGGTCAGCCACCTCAACTCCTAAAGTGCTATATAGCCACTGAAACTACAGATGAGAGAATAAATAAGCTGATTCTTCCCTAGATTCAAAACAGACAATTACTACAGAGGATGAAAGCATTCCGGATACCAGTCGATCAATATTTCGATGCTCTATTAAAGCAAAATTAAACGAAAAGATATGGGAGGTCTGTAAAAAGTTTGAGGATGCCATGAAGGAGCTAATTATAGGAGATATGAAATAGTGTTGTATAATAGGGGTAGAAATGTATAAGAGAAAGTGGAATGAAAGTGGACCGTCAAAACTGTTATGTGGAGAGTTGATCATCTACTCCAGTCACCCAAAAGAAAACTACAAACACACTCACAATGTGATTATCATGATGTCACCAACAGTATCAAAAATTCTTACAAAAGGAGAGCAAAACTCCTGTCTATCAAGGTGTTAACATTAAGATTCAAATGAAAGGGGAGACGAATTATGATTATGCAGTGCTATGCACCCACAGGCAACTCAGACAGACGGAAAAAGAAGGAGAAGAATGTTTACAGACAACTGCAAGCACCAAGCAACAGACAAGAGCCATGGCAGATGGTGACATTAAACTTCCAATAGGTGGTATGATTACAATTCAAAAATAGGAACAGGTAACACAAAATAAGAATTCATCACCAATCGAGGGGTGATCACTCGGTGAAATCAATTATAATGAAGATCTCTTTGAAAACTTCTGCTTGTTTCATAATTTGATAAATGGATGAATAGTTTACACGTACAAGAGAACACGTACAGTGATATGGTGCCCAGTACAAAGACCATTTGAGATAATGTTGAAAGTCTTCTATCTCCAAGTCTTGAAGATAGCCCATAATTCAAGTTTGCAATGGTAAAATGAACAACGATGCTAATGAGGGTGCCTTCAAGGCATTCATCATGGCAGGTCTGAGGCATTAGGCAACATAGCTGGGAACATCTGAGTAGAATAAAGCCGGGACTCTGTGAAAGTGACTTGTAGGAAAAGCTGTGTAGACATTTTATACTGGTGACAACTAAAAGGAACATCCTACTAAAGACAACCGGAAGCTGATATGGGACAGTCAAATGGTGACACAGAAGATGATCCAGAGTAGAGGTGAACAACAAAAGAAGCTGAGTATAATTCGCAGCGTACTTAACAACAGGATTTTATCATAAGCTGACATCCGTTGGAGAACCACTGGAGTTGAGAAAATGCTAGGGAATACTAAGGATACTTTTACCACACATTGGCAAGTGAAACAGAACAGGTAGCGGGTAACAGAGACTTCAGAATATCGTATCTCGTAATCAGGTCATTGTCCGAGTAGAAAGCGACTCAGATGAAGGCAGTGGAAGATAACGCTTCTATGTAGTACAGACGTCTGGCACTAACGTTACCGAAAGTATTCCTAAAATACTCCTACAAATTTTCAGCAGTAGCTGCCTGTTTTCAAATATCAGGAATTCAGCACCTATGATGAGTTTGAACAATTTAATAAAATGAATGTTAGTAGTATAAGATGAATACATATGGTTTCATGGGGCTTAATTTTAACTACTCTGTTTCGATGAACAGGGTTAAGAGATGCTTTAGTTCGGTCATTAGTAATTAGATATCTCCTTTTATTAATATATAATATGCAAGGAGAAGAATGGTAGTAAATACAGACTTCGTCGTAGGTTATTATGAATCTATTAGATAAAATCAAGTTTTATATATATATATATGAGTGAAATCAAAGGCGTCTTCGGAGTTTTGATGACTTTCACCAAACCGATCTTAAGTTTTCCTCAACCACCGAGAAAGCCTGTAGGAGACAAGTTAAACTTTAGTCACCAGTAATTACAAACTGAATGCGTCCGCACCAATTACTTTTTATTTTTTTATTTCTTTTTTGATTCACAGCATGATTCCACACTGTATTTTTGGTACAAGTATGGAATTTTCAGCATGGTTGTCGGTAGCCCAAATTTTGCAGGCCGACCATAGATATCAGGTGTGCGTCGGCGCGGGCTCGAACCCCAGACCATGTGCATGGTCGGCGAGAGTCCTAACCACTGTGCCACCGACGTACAGTGAATTGAAGCTTCTATTGCGCTTGATTCAAGTGAAATGCCTGCTCCCACTCAGTTACGTCTAAAATTAGGTATAGACAAAATTTCCCAGTATTGCTTAGATATGACGTTGATTAGAAAGAAAAGATTCGTCCATGGGGAGGTATAATGACTATAATGAAAAGCCTCAGTAGATCGGTTGATCGGCATATTCATAGTTGTTTAGTTTGCTTGAGCCAAGTCAGTATGAGAGAAGGTAAGTTGTTGATTATGCCACTTTGCAGGAACATTTGCTGATAGATGCCATCTGTCACTAACTCAGATTTAGTGGGTTTTAAAACGTCTGTATTACCTGTGGCTGCTGAATCAGAGAGTAGTCTAGTTTTAACAGTTCGGTGGCGCCAGCATCGCATTTTGGAAATTGGAGAGACTTACTTTATTTATTGGGAGGTGTTATTGTACACATAGATGAAACAGTCTTAATAAAGAGGAAATATAACCGTGGTTGTGAAGGACAGATAATATTTGGTTGATTGGATTATACGATACCTCTTTACAGAAACGATGTGTCAAGAGAATAACAGGTAGAAAGTCAACCATTTTAATACCCGTTATCACTCGACTGGTGAAACGAGGGTCTAACAATACACATATGCGTGGAAAGGATATAACTCTTTGCATTCATGTATAGGGAACCACACCAGTGATTTTGTGGGTCCTGTTACAAGAACCAATACCGATTTCAACAAAGGATTTTAGTTAAGTTTGAAAAGCCGGATTCAAGCCATTAATGGATCGCTAAAAGATGTTATTTATAGTCATTTGGATAAATAAATGTGTAGGATATGGTGTAACTTTACTATTGATACGACTATGGAAAACTAGGGCTCATTTCTACCATATGTGATAGAAATGTATCCTCTCTAACATCGTATACAATTTATATTTATATACAAAAGTAGCCCTTTTCCAAAATCAACTGTGGCAAAGAGGTCAACTTTGGAGCTCTGTACATTGTTGATTAGCTTGCAAACTATGAATTTAACTTGTGATACCTAAGTAGCTAGTCAGAAATTGGGTGATTTGAACTAGTTCTACTGTCTCGACCGAGTCATACTGGGCACACGTCTGATCAACACGACCCCATACGTGTTTAGATCATTTCGATCTGACCGATTGCTAAGCACTACTAGTTGATATGTGAGGTACACAACTACTCACCCCATCAATTAGTAGTATATAGATCTACGAACGGTTGATACAGCTCGCGTATATTTAGCTAAGGTTCTAAAAATATTCACATTAGGTTGAATTTTTTTTAACATAGTGATTTGTATTGCAATTAACTCTCTTCTGATATAATGCTTTACATAAAATCGATGGATTTTTCTTGATAAATTATGTTTAATTCATTCACATACCTTGTCAATGGTGAATGCATTTGCCTAGTAGACTTCCTGTTTAAATGTTATATGACATTTGGTTTTGCTGAAAATCGATAGTTATTTATGTGCACTTAGTGACTGAAAAAATTGATGTAGAATATATATAAACTTTTAGAACATTTTTTTTATTTATGATACGAATAGTGAATTGCGAACTTGCAAGTTTTATTATTTTTATAAATTTCGGGGCTAAAATTAGAAATGTTAAACAAGTTTGATATCATTTAGAAAAGTATTAAAAACCAGAGAGCAGTGATCAGCTGTTCCGTTCTAGTTTAGGACTTTTCTCTTATACCAACTCACTGGTATTCGAACTGACGACCTTCAGGTTATAAGTGAAGCTCACAGAACATTCATTTAGCCCACTGTGACTAGATGAAATAGCCAGTGAATGAATTTCAATCTCTTACACTTCGTAATTTTAGCGTGATCGACAACCAATGTTATAAAAGACTATATATCCTCACTCAATGGTGGAAGATATTCGGTTCGAAAGACCCTGGCTACGTACTGATGAAGTGTCTCAAACCACGACTAAACAGCTGTGTAGTACTCTGTACTGATTTTAAAGGCTTTCCTAAGTGTAATCAATCATTGGTTAAACTTGAAACAAATCAAATCCCTACAAACTAATGCTAGAAATGTATTAAGCCTGGTATCTTTGAGGCTGATATGAGTTAAAATGCAGTCACTCAGTCACAACCTGTCTTTCTAACCGCTTTCTTTTACTGCCTGAAATAAACAATTTTTCAGTGACTGTTTGAACATTTTGTTGCCATTGTGTGTAATAACTTTTAAAGCATCCAGTTTGAAGGGAAATAATCAGACTACTGTTCAGTTTAATTGTTTGTTGTGGATAGCAGTGAACTCTAAGATGCGTTTTTTCTCTTATCTAGTACTAGTAACATTTGATCATGTGAAATATTCTCATATTATGATGAATTAAAAGTCAATCTGAACGAAGAATATTCTTTTTAATAATTTTTCCTCTTCAGATATAATATTTGTGGTCGTTACAATAAAGGCCAGTTATTTGGCGGACTTGGGGGAGGGATTAAGTGCACAAAAAGCTCGATCCTGTCACTCATAGTGGATACTGGACATCGCATCGATGTCAACACAGCTTTCAGGGTTATATACTGAATTCCGAAGCCGTTATCACGTACAGTTCGCTTACGTCTCCTATACACAAAGCTGAAGCTGCTGTAATAAGATAGAATAAACCTGAACTTTGTATCCAAAAAGAACACGTCCAGACGCTCTTCCTACCTTGGCTAAACTTGGATTGATGATTCTTCTTCTCACCAAGAGTACTCCTTGCCCTGAACCCTCTTGGTTTTTTCTACTTTGCTTATTGTTATAAATATTATTATTACATTTATTATTATAATTCGTCATAATTTATGCCCTTCATGCAAACATTCCCACAATACTATCGAATTTTCATTTATACTACCAGGACTTATTATTTGTGATATCATCTCTTTTTTCAATATATGCCTCCACATGTTTCATTTAACATATTCGTTATCTCATTATGAACCTCTCATTCCAGTCTTACTATCTCTTGTTTAACTCAGACCACTTTGTACTAGCCACTCACCCACCTGACACCTTCTATTACCTTGAACTGATTTGTCAATTTTCCTACCCCACACTCTACAAATCTATTATGATTAATCACCAACATTGTCTCCCGTTTTACAATATTTCTAATCGATTTTAGCCAACTAGCACGTTTGTCACACACATATGACTATTTATTTTGACACCCCATAACTACTAATCTGTTATTCTACGTTTAAAAAAATGTATCCACCGCATAACTGGCTATCATTATTGTAACGACAACAATAAATATTATATTTTATAATTGTAAGAACCTGAGGAGAAATTATTGAAAAGAATATTCTTCGTTCAGATTGACTATTAGTACTAGTAACCTGGATGTGCGTGCTTCACGATAAGTGACTTTCTCCTCTCTCAGTCAGTGGAAATAACAGGTAATGGATATGAGTTTCTGTGGTAACACCATCACATTTGAGAGCAAGTACATCCACCTGATGAGTGCTGAATAGTACGAGACATGTGGCCTGCAGTTCATTGCTAGCCATCACGAAACACATAAATCCAAGGTTTTAGTTCTGGTGGTATTGAGGCTTCCATTCAAGAATCCTGTAGAATAAAATGAGGTTGATCCATTCAGATAGATATATCACAAATACGAAATAAACAACGATCCTTGTTGAAGAAAATAAAAGGTAATTCAACGAAGAGAAGCTTCTGTATTGAAGAAATTATCTTCAGCAGCTGTAAAATCGCATTTATATTTATCAAATACTTACAATAATCTATTTTTGATTATTATAGGGTGGGAAGAATTGACATAATTGATAAAAATGCTCAGAAGTGGTTCCTAAAATAAATTGAAAATTACATAGGATTCAACGCCACAGTAGGAGAATGGATGTGAAGTATGATAAAGGTAAAGTTGTTATCGAATGAGAAGTAAGGTAGTTGAGGGTCCACTTTATAAGTGTGAAGAGGGTGAGAAAATCTACAAAAAGGATATTTAAGAGTGATAGTAGTGAACCAGTTACCATAGATTAGAGCGAATAATATGGAAAGTGATTAAGAACATAGTAGAATGATAGACTTAATAAACCTTTTCTTTACACAGAGTCTCGGGTTATATTGGTATATTACCAGCACTTATGCCATAGGTAAATGCCGAAACCTGACACCCCTAATACCATTGAGTCTTCGGTTAAGATAATTATGTATCCCTCCCTATAACTCAACAACAGATTAGTATACGCCTCCGGTAAATACAAATAGTATTGTACAACCCGTTATGATTTCGTGTATAGAGGCACTTTTCTTGGATGCACTGTTTTTCCAAGTTCAATCACAAATTTATATCAGTCGGAGGACCACTGTTAATCACGGAGTACCGTACAGCTATTTCGCCTCAACATGGGACTCTTAGGCAGTACACAATCACCGAGGTGACTGACTACAGGAAGGAGTTGTCTGAAGTTCTGGTGAGAATTCTTCACCAATGGAGTCCACCCGGTAGGGAGTGAAGACAGACACTCACCGATGACACTGGCTAGTGATCGCGCTAACATCGTGAATTAGTGAAAGTTGGAATTCATGGACTCATCACTGGATCGGATACCATTGGCTGAATGAACAATCTACGAGGTTGACTTGTAACAGGAAGGTCGTTGGCTGGAACTCCAGTGGATGCATACTGGTGAATAAGGGCAAACTAGCACGTCGCAGCTGTCCAAGACTCCATGGTTTTTCAATGGTTCCCTAGCTGATATCAATTCAGCGTCAAAATAGAAATATCTTCTATTTTCTTTATGAACGAATGGGTATTTTTGGTTTTTTAGAAACCATCAGCTTATTTGTATTGGGAAAATATCAAGTTAATTTGGAGTTTGATGAATTCTATCAGTTACACATAATATTGTCTCGCATAAATTAAGTTTTGTGCACGATTGAAAAAATAGAGTGGGGTTGGACAACTGAATCACAAAATCAAATGAACTAAATCAAATTTTTTTTAAACTAAAGACGTTTCGATGAATGGATTTTAGAACTGGCAGTTAATGATGATTCTTGCAAATTAATTATAGTATGGAGGATTTAATCATGAGTGACATCATTTAGAGAACCACTGGAAAACTTGGGAGTACTGGGCAGCTGTTTCGTCCTGGTTTGGGACTCTTCAGCAGTACGCACCCACCGGGATTCGAACCCAGGACCTTCTGGTTACAAGGCTAGTGAGCTCGTAGACCATTTAGCCACTGGGACCCGTTCCAATGGTCTCGCCTTGTAACCAGAAGGTCCTGGGTTCGAACCCCGGTGAATGCGTACTGATAAGGAGTCTCAAGCTAAGACAAAACAGCTGTCCAGTACTCCCAGCTGGTTTTCCAGTGGTTCTCTAACTGATGTCAGCTCATGATGAAATCTTCCATGCAATAAAACAAAATCCCTACGAAACCAATACTTGAAAATTAATTATAGTTATTACTTTTCAAGAGTAAAATTACTTTAAGTAGTTTTCAAGTTAGAAGTTAATGCAAGAGATCTCCTTGATGTCTTATGTGTTCGTGTTCAGATCATAGCATTTGTAGGGATTCTGAATCCATTTCAATAGTTAGATTTTCATCATGAACCAAAATCAGTTAGAAGGATCACTGTTAACAAGAGAGAAATAGACATCTGTTTCGTCTTATTTTAGAACTCTTCAGATAAAGCACTCAGCACTCTGACAGAGATCAAACCCAATAAGTCCAGCAAGCGAGAACATTCTTTCTCAAAGTCCACTTAATTCTAACGTGGTCAGTGAGTTCGAACTTGTAACCCGAACGTACTCAGCTCGATCTCAGTAAGAGCCGTGGCTGCTTACTGACGGAAAGTCTGCAAATAAGGTGAAACCAATATCCAGTTCTACATCGTTTACAGTGATCTGTCAAACTGATGTTAATGGGTGATTAAAATCTGAAAAATAAAATTACATATTCTTAATTACGTCACATTACAGTGAATGAACGTCGACATTTTGAAGAAGTATGGGTTTAAATTAAATAAGCTGAGTCTCGTTGATTGCGAATCAGCATTTCAGTTGCTTATAGGTGATACTAAATATGAAGGTTGAATATATCGTCGGAAAAGGTGAACGAAACAGTCAGTCCGACGGTATTTATCTTTCGAGGTTAAAATATTCACGGTATAAGATATTCAATTTCATATTTACTTAGTTTTCTTTATGATATCTTTTCTAAACCTGTGGAAATTATTGAACATAAGGAAAAGATTAAGACTCATGTAGGTATAGATCATATATTTACAGATGAAACTGCAAGTCGTTAAAGTACTGTTCTACAAAATGGTTATCCTATCAACTTTGTAAAGAAGTATATTTCTAAAGAACTGATAAAATTAAACAGGATGCGGTTAGTGAGAAGACGATTTATTGAACAGTTCAGTTCGAAGGCGATATATTCTGCGGTATACTAGGCCGCATATTGATCGGATCAATTGTAAGAACTTTTAAGGTGAAAAACTACATACCAGACCTTTAGTGACATAGTGTAGTAAAGATAAATTACAAAATATGTTCATAGTACTCAAAGAAATTTATCTCTACGCACTCGTAAATATGTTCCAGTCTACCTTAGAAAAGGAGTAATCAAACCGGTAAACATTTCGACTTTATCTCATCTAGTGAACAGTGAACACTAAATCAGAACAGATGCGTCAGTTATGATTGTGTACCGAGTACTAAGCAATCAGTCTAAAGGCATACGAATACGTCTAGTAGCCAGAGCTGGAGCTAAAGACAGAGACAGACAGAAAAGGAAGAAATCTGCCTCATGAGTGCAAAAAAGAACACTAATCCTCTTTTATTGTACCTGGTCATTAGGGACATAATTATCTCACATTTGCATACTCTTCTCACTTCTTTTCAATGAGTTTACTTCAAATCAGCATTCCCTTTATCATTTATCAACCATTGCAATTTATACCTAGTTAATCCTGTCTCGAGTAATTGATTACACTTCATAATAGGACCTCTTTATCTTATCACTACATTTGTTATCTATCAGCCCGTAAACTTATATTCAGCGTCCATCATTTATTCGTTGGAATTTTGCGATACTCGTATATCTCTCACATCATTGGATATAACTCACTACTCCCAATAAAACTTATATTCTGTTGACTATAAATACATTAGTGTGTCATTTAATTGTCTATTCACAATTTTAATTCATGGAAAATTCCGACTGTAACATAAAGAAAATCAAAACAAGTGATCCAGCGAAGAGACTGTTTTTGATGAATTTATTACAAAGTTGTAGAATCGTATATATATATATGGTTTCTAGGAAATTATAGCCTTTACCAGTCGACCATTACTGTTCAATAACCTGAAACACAAGATCCCACAGTTGACTAACTCTATGTGTGTTTATCAATTCACTTACTCGTGTGGAATTAGGTACATCGGTCGATCGACTTGAGTTCTGTTCAAGAGGGTTCAAGAACACTATCCTTCATGGTTATGAAGAGGTGGAGGTGGGACAATGAAATAACTGTTCATTGAATATGTAGTCGATAATGATCACCCACCTCAAAAGCCTCCACCTTTAAAGTCATCTACAAGGCAAAAAGCAATTTAAAGAAATCACTACATATCCAAATCATTTGTGTTGCTGAAGCTTTGGACATCAAAACGGAAAAGCCAGATCTCTCTATATGGAAAATGTCCGTTTAACCCCTCCAACTTTCATGGTCTTAATCCATTTATGCTAAAGTGTGTTAATCTCTAATCGTATTTTGGTTCTACCGATTTTCTCGTTTTGTCTATTCAATTTGTATACTCTTCCTGAAAATTCCATACATGTACCAAAAATATGGTGTGGAATCAAGCTGTAATCAAAAAATAAAAAAATAAAAAATAAATAAAAATTTATTGCCCCATTTGTTGCTATTACTATTCTCAGTGTGAACCGTCTCCGGTATTATTTCACTCGTTCTACTTGTCATTTTAAATCATTTCTGTTTTGCCCCGTTAAATTCTATGTAGATAAATTTCACCTAATGTTACGTAACGTTTTTTATTTAATTCGACTTGCCTACTAATCCTATAAGGGCACACCCCTTCCAAGTTCTATACATCCTGTGAATTATTCTTTATATAACGTTAATTGTTTTGGCACTTCACAGTGAACTATGATTATAGTCACAAATATTTTAATTGCATTCCATACCACTATTATAATTTTATGCATTCACACCAATGATTCCATTGCCTCACCAGATATAATTTCTTAAAAATCATAATATATACACGATTCTACAGCGTGATAATAAATTCGTTCTCGTAAAGAGTCTGTTCTCTGAGTCGCTTGTTTTGATTTCCTACATATTCACATTTTATATTCTCTTCTGACTGACTGCGCTTTTTATATACATTAAGTTGAAAACATTATCTAACGGCATATTATCCCATATTATACATGTACCGCAATATAGTTCCTGATATAATTTTCATTTGTCTTTTCTGACTATTTGTATTCTAATATTTATTCATATAACTATAGAGGCTGGGAAAAGGAAGCTATCGAAAACAATTTTTCGCTCTAAAATCATTTTGTCCTGGTTATATTATGGCGATAATAAAATAAATATTATATTACTTGAAGATCTCGTACAAGGTTTAAATAATTTGCAATAAGCTTATCTAAAAATTCCGTAAACTCTTGGAAAAGAACTTTGCGGAATAAACCTGTTAACAAGCTTGGATTAATTCAAATAATTTATAATGAATCAATCTGACTCGGTGGTTAAATTATTCCAAGAAGTTCGTAACACCTACAGTCTGGAAACTTATAAACCTATTATCATTATTATTAAATCGCCTAAAATGCGAATATGAACGAAGCAGTAGAAACACGTAGGGCAGAATTAGGTGGATACATTTTATTTTTGTCCGTGTATCGCTTTTCGAATGCTAACAACCTGCTTGATATAAGTGAATGGTTTAATTACATTTTCAACACATTTTAGTTTATTAGAGAAACAAACGGGCATAACAGTGGTTTATTTGAAATTTAGGCTACCAGAGAATATCTTCATTATATTGTATCTTATTTCTTGTGTTCAAACTGTATTAATCTATAGAAAATGATCTACGATTTTCTGAACATGTACCAAAAAGCTTACGTCGTTAGGGAATAAATGCTTTAAACAGTGCCATCACCAGGCATCTCTCGACACGGGTCATGAGGTGGACGTCGAATAGTCGTTCGAAATTATCAATAAGCGAAATAGCTCAATTCTCCTTAAGTTTGCTGAAGCCATTTCCATCAAGCACTTGAAACCTGATTTATGCGTCAGAAAGAAGCGGTTATCAGTCTTTCTTTGCCCTGGTAACTGGATAATTTCACCTCTCTTTCCTCCGAATGTGAAATGCTAAAAGTTTGATTATTATTGTTCGGAATAGTGGTTAATATTGCATATTTATATATGTATATATTTTTAGTGTATGAGTATATCGATCGATTGATTTTGTTTAAACTTAACTCTGTGCAAGTATGTTAAAATTGTTGTTGTAGATATATTTAATAATGTCTTTGCCATGTAAGCAGCTGACGAGAGGGCAACGAAATAAGCCATGATGGTACCATTTTATTCTACTAAAACTGTAGTTCTTGCTTTGTTCAGAAAATGACCTATAATTGTATTTAATCCAATTTAGATTGTTCCTGTCGATTGATTGGACCAAAGTGCTTGCATCCAGTTGATGAGTCCCGAATAGGACGAATTACGCATCTTGGATTTCACCGCTAGTCACCATCAATCAGTTGAACATGTTGCTGTTGTTTATTTAAAAGAGTGTTCACAATGTCCAGAATCGAAGTATTATGTCAATGAAACGTGAAAATATTTCTGTCCTTGATTATGGAATGAAATAGAAATTTTTTCTGAAGCAAAGGAGCAATGGCACTGACAAGGTTTTTAAGGTACATAAATTATACGACGACATAATTCATAAGAAAATAAAATCAATCCATTTTATTCCGCTTCTTCTGTTATTATCGTTTCGTTCCAATTCATTAATCGGAATTCGTCTGTGCACAATGAGGTTAAATTAGCTTCAGGTTCGATTGCAAGACGATATCAGTTAGATAACCATTGGAAACCTGTAAGTACTACAATGCTGCTTCGTCCTAGTCCGGAGCTCTTCACAGTACTCATTCATAGGAGTTCTAACCCAGGGCCTCCCGGTTACAAGGAAGGCTCCTAGACAATTCAGCGAAGAGGACCTAATCTGGATAAAGCAAGGCAGCATTGCCTTGTGCAGAATAATATGGTACCATCATTTGTTTCGTTGGTATCTCATCATCTGCTTACAGCCTAAATAAATTATGAGGTTTAAGTACAGAAACGTTTTAACATACTTGCAAAAAATTTTACACATTGTCCGTTGACAGAAATTTCCACAAGTAGTAAACAGTGCTCAGAAAATTGCGCTTATATAGTTTTCGCACAGGCAGTTCAAGTTTAAACAAAATAAATGTATGCATATAATGGTAAGGGAGTTACATAATAAAGATGCGATGTGCGTTAGATGCATAGTGACAAGTAAGTTAGGTAACAATTTACTGAGTTGAACTCAAATCACAGAAACAAGAGACAAACAAAATTACAGATTATAAAAGGAAGGTGAGGTTAAAGACAAAGACTACGTAATCAGATGAGAGAAAAAAAGAGACACGCAGTTACCAAGACAAGGAAAGACTAATAGCTGCTATGTGTTATGTGCTAATAATAACACATAAATCTGGTTTCAAGCGTTTGACAGAAATTGCTTCGACAAACTTGAGGAGAATGCAGCTCCTTTGTCCATGCATGAAGGACCTAATCTAATGGCCCACGAGTTCCAACTTATACCAACAGGTGATTTTAGTGTGGTCACAACCGAATGCCATTGGTGAGTATTTGTCCTCAAAACCAACCTGGTGCACCCCACTGGTCATGACGTCTCACTAAAATTAAAGGCACCTTCAGTTTGTTGGCAGTCACTACTGAGCATCAATCAGATCATGCTAAAATTATGAACTGGTAGAATTTGGAATTCATGTGGTCGCCACTGAATCAAATTACAATGGTTAAATAGTGTATACAGCCTTCCTTGTAACTAGAAGGTTATAGGTTCGAACCCCGGGAGATAATAAGTGCTGCTAGGGAGTTTCAAACTGTGACGAAGCAAATGTACAGTACACTCTGGTTTCTTAATGGTTCTTTAACTGATATCAGCTTATTGAACAAAGCTGATACTAATCAAATCCCTACAAACCAAACTTTTCGAAATAAATTAGCTGTCATATACAGTGACATTTAATTAATTAATTTTTCTATAGTCAGTAGCTTTGAAAAGCATCGATTTTGATGTCAAAATAATTGAAAAATAAAGTGATATTTAAATTAGATAGAAACAGACAGAAACACGCAACAGTTGAACATATTTCTGTCTGGTTAGCGAGTCATTTTGATAATGAAATGCTCAGGCTTCTTTTTTAAACTCTGAATATCAACATCGACATTATATAATACTGGTCAAGTGGTTTTTATTTTGAAATGACCATTTATAGGTATTCGTAGAAGAGTAAGAAGAAGAGGAAATCAATTGTTCGTTTATTTCACGTGATGCTTTTCGAGGATAAATGAATAATGGTTAGACAAGGAGAGAAGAAATATCAAATCAAAATAAGTAATAATAAACCAGACGCATATACATCTGATTATTGTAGAAAGAAAAGCAGCTGAAAACTGTATTTCACATATTGGTTGATTGGAAAATGAATCTAAAAATAGAGAGTCAAAGATGAATGAATTATTTTGACTTGTGAACACTCATTATTGTCAGTCCAATCCCAAATACCAACAATGTATTATACTCATGGTTAAATGTTTGGAGTTAAGAGCCTTGGCGCGTTATGAGGAACATTTCCAGCAGTCTGGTACAGGCCTTTATCAACATCTGCTACATTTGCTCGACACTGAAGATCAGACAGCTAGCCAGAAAAGAATATGTGACAATCGGTTGTGGTAGAGAACCATCCAACGACCTATGGCTGACCCAACATATATGCAGAAGGAAAGGGAAATGGTCTGGATATAGGCTGAGGAGATCTCTAAGCAGCACTACACCCTAGGCAGTCTTGCGAGTAGGACATGACTAGGTATCGACGGGTTAGGCAGATGAGGGTAACATGAAATAGATCACCCGAAGAAGAAGTGAGAGCTTATTAACTACTGCGGAGCCAGTTAAAATGTAATGGAAGAGACTGGAATAGAATGCAGTCATGCTGGTGAAGCTCTGTGTTGCAGTTGAAACTCGAAGAATGAATTGTAATGTTAAATTAGTCTTCTTTACATCTTGTTCACCTCGTGTTTCCAGTTACACATTTAACCAGGGGAGTTTATTACTTCCTGAGACGTTTTTTGCAAAGACGGATTTCAGTTTCGAAACTGCCATAGATTAGGTGTAAGGTGTTGATTTTAATAATTTCACTTTAAAAAAATATGATACTGATATAGTAACAAGATGACAATGTGTTTGTAAAGTACGCCGTCATAATAAGGTCCATTCCCACATGCATATACTGTTTAAAGTCAAATTTTTCATTTCCCAGTTGCTGTCATAAAATCTCACCTCAAACGAAGTGACTTTAAAATGTTGAGTGTGCCACTGCAGAGCTCATCTACCAGCGATTAGTTTTACCGTCCGTTGTCCCGATCCCTTCAGTCTGTCTGGCAAGCATTACTGCATGAACTTAGCGGTATCCAAGCACTCATATCAGCCAATAGTACATACCATTAGGAATTTAGTGACGTTTGATACTGAAAGTTTGTTCACATACTTCCAGTTTTGATAATAACTAAAGTTTTGGATTGTGAAGTAATTCACATGATTTTCCTAGTATCCCGATTTAACAGTGACTTAAAATAAATGTCATGCATTCCCTTTCAAAACTTCGTAGTTTGTTCTTGAGTACTTTGGAGCTAGGACATGTACAGGTCTGTAATCAGGGTTCTCCAGTTTCCTTAGATAGACCTGAATATCCATCAATCCGGTTGTAAGCATCCTTTCTATTCTGTGAAGAGCACCCTAACCATATGAAAAGTGAATAGGAATTACCTGACAGAGGGTAAGAACACTTGACCACATGAGAGCCTTTCGAGGGAAGATTGAAGTCTACCCAGCATTGGCCGTACCAGGTCTTCTGGAGGCATTATTTAATAATCATTTTCAGACAACGAGTTATTTATTTGGTTTAATACAATAGGTTTTTATAACTGTCTTCAATACTGTTTGTTCCCAAATCAACGATGGAAGGCACAATTATTCCTCAAACTTTTAAAACAAGTGTGCTTGAAGACACTATCTTTTTCTTTTCGTTTCTCCCATATATTATTCGCTCGGACTGATCTTTTTTTGATGCAATGTGCGTCGGTGGCACAGTGATTAGGACTCTCGCCGACCATGCACATGGTCCGAGGTTCGATCCTCTGCCGACGCACACCTGATATCTATGGTCGACCTGCGAAATTCGGGCTACCGATATCCATGCTGAAAATTCCATACTTGTACCAAAAATACAGTGTGGAACCAAGCTGTAATCAAAAATAAAAAAATAAAAATAAAATAAATAAATTTTCTTGGCATCCATCTGACAGTAGTCCCTGTCTGCTACCTTGTTCTCCGGTGAATAATCCTCCAAGAAGACTTGATCAGCGCTTTTTGATTCATTAGGCAGTATATTCAGAATCTACTCATCATTGGAACAAACTTCAGCTTAGTTTATCTTGAATATACACTTCTTGGATGCAATACAGATAATTTATAATTTCTATTTCAATCAATCTTTCGTGATGGACTAAAGTAAAGTTTGCCAGTAGTTAATTTGTAGGGAATGGGTTTGTTCCAAGTTTGGTAATCATCTGATGTTATTTTAAGACACCTTGGAAAACTTTGGAGTACTGGACAGCTGTTTAGTTCTAGTTAAGGGCTCTTCAGTAGTACATATCCATGATCTTTCAGTTCCAAAACAAGCTCACAGACCATTCCTCCACTGGGACCCGATTAAGTGGCCAGCCTATGAATTTCAACTCCTACTAATTCATGATTTTAGCCTTACCGCCATTTACTGTCATCGGCAGGTATCTGCCGTCAGGTCTGACCTGACGGGCCTCACTAGTCACAACGTTTCATCAGCTAATTCGTCCTTGTTTTGAGACTTTTCATCAATGCGTTCCCGTAATCCCGCTAGGTGCCAAACCCAAAACCTTTATTTTACGAAGCTAGATCCTTTAAAATTCAGACATTTGGGGGAAACTCAAGGACCTGTGATTGATAAATTCTGTCATTTCATGATATAGCGCTATCTGAAATCAGTGGCGTATATGGGTAACCCCTACCTTCTAACTTGGTGGACCCCGAATGATAGTGGTTCGAGATTTAACCTAAACTGAATTCATTCAAAATCGCCAACAAACCCGTCATCTGATTAATATTTATTCTCAAAGTAGATTACACAGAGGGCAGAAGTTTACAGGCATCAACAATAATAAACTGTTAGGTAGGCAGTGGTAATTAATATAGGCAGAGTTTTGATATGGTTTTTAGGTGTACACGCTTAATAATTGTACGGATACACAAACCATTATAGAAGTGTTAGTCAGTTGGTTTGCCAAATGTATCTGTATTAACGTTAAATAAGTGTGACATTCAAAAAGTACGTTATAAACAGTTAACTGCACGGCAAAACTCAGTCTTTACTTCCCCAGTTTGTGAATCCTAGTATTCTACACAGTTTTCTTTATTTTCTTCTCCCTCCCACACCTAAATCTTCCCCGCACTACTTAAGAAAGACTTTGTTACACTTTGAAAGGTACCGAAATTGTCACTAGGCCAAGTGGGATGTCACTGAATCAATTTGTTATTACAGTTGTAGATAGACACATAGACTTCTGAAAGAAGCTAGCAAATCTAATCTTGTCAAACTCTCTGAGCATCCTGTGTATACATGACTCTTTACTTGCATTTATCTCATCGGGTAGGACTAGAAACACCTATTGAAAACTCTGTGCTCAGACGATTAAGTACGAGAACTCCACGTCATCATATGATGCGAAGGGTGTAAGACATGAAACGACTAACATACTCCAATATACTAACGAGACGGCCATTTTTATTCTTTCTTTCATTATTATATTTGTTGTCGGCAATACTTCCACTTAAATTTTAGCTTTTTATTCATATTCTTGTCGAATAATGTTATCAATGTAAGTGCCTTTTTTAATCCTTTCCCTGTTACTACGTAATGTTGTATTATATGCTGGAAATTTCATATTTGTATCAAAAGAACTGTTTAGAATAGAAGCCAATAATACTATTACTGACATGGTAGGTTATTTTCAAAATATAAAACACTTGCAACAGTCCGGCCATTAACATCAGTAATATCACTGTCCATAGTACTGATGACTACAAATGACTCATTTGAATAATCAGCATGCGGGCAAAAAATATAAATCAGTAATAATTTTGAAGTAGTTTCTATAAGCAGCTATTTCTGTTTTATAAGAAAGTTAGATCCACAAAATTAGAGGATTCCAACAAAGCAATATGAAGACATAGTTTATCTGAATCGTATGCAGTATTTGCAGAACACATTTGGGACAATCTGACCACACAAGAACCTGTCGTACGAATATATATATATATATATATATATATATATATATATGAAAACAGTAAAGCGTGAAGGTGTGATGGAATGGATACTGGTTAATTAAAGAGTCCCAGTGGCTCAATGGTCTACGAGTTCGCCTTGTAACCAGAAGGTCCCGGGTTCGATGCCCTGGTAGGTGCGTACTGACGAAGAGTTTCAAACGAGGAAGAAACAGCTGTCCAGTACTCCCAGTTTTAGAAAGTGCGTCGGTGGCACAGCAGTTAGGACGCTCGCCAACCATGCACATGGTCAGGGGTTCCATCCCTGGCCACCAACGCACTCCTTTACCTCGCTAAGTCAAAAATAATGCTGGTAAAGAGGAAAGGTTAGGGATGAGGCTAGCAACCTCATCCTGTAAAATAAACACCGCTACAGAAACCTGAAGCCAGTAGCTTGAAGCCCTATGTTCCACTGGGAACGTGAAGGAAAATTATAATTATATATCAACACAGTGAGATGCAATAACACCGTATTAACCGAATCGTTTCTGACGAATATACTATGTACTTCAAAAGGTAGCTATTTGTTTTGCTGATTCAGTTTCCACAAGGAAATAAGATAGTATTCTCAAGGTGTCTATGTGGGGTATGCTATATAGATGCAGTTTAACAGCCAGCGGTCCAAAATTGAAATCAGAATTTTAAATGAATAGAGATAGAATTGAATTTTTTGATTTTCCCGTCGATTGATTGGACCGAAGTGCTCGGTCTCAGGTTGACATGTCGGCTTCTTGTGCAGATGCTTCGACGATGTCTGGGCATTTAGTTAGGATACAATTGGTGGATGGTGACTAGCAGTGGAATCCAGGATGCGCATTTCGTCCTATTTGGGACTCGTCAGCTGGATGTACCTGCATTTCTCAGTGAGTGATGATGTTCCCCCCGAGGCTCGAACCCAGTGCCCATAGTTTCAAACGCCAAAGCGTTATCCACTAGAATAGAGATAGATGTCTTTATTTCTCATATCTAGATTTAGTTTGTGCTGCAGCTATGAATAACCTCAGTAGACAACTGTTCATCCCAGTGTTTAACCTTGAGGCAGTCACCAAAAAAGCAGAACGGTTCATTATCCTCTGATCTAGCTGACTTTTAATGTAGTAAAAGTATATGAATACGATGAGTTTATTTCTCAATAAAAATAAGTCTATTCCCAATTCTCTTATCTTCTGACGTTATATCTCTATTGAGATCACTTTTCAGGTTGATTCCTAGGAGTACAAATATTTCAGGTAAGCAGTTCCAGTGAAAAGTCGTGACCAGTGGGGCACGGTAGGCCGGGTATGAGGACAGATAATCGCTGATGGCATTCGTTAATGTGGTTGCACTCTATCGTGATTTGGCAGAAGTAAGACTCGGCACACGGCGGCTTAATGGTGTACGAGCTCGTCTTCTAACTGGAATGACATGCGTTCGAACCCCGATGGGTGGTTACTACTAAAAAGTCTTAAGGCAGGATGAAACATCAAGGTTTCCCAGTGGTTTTATAATCGATGTCAGCTCATGATGAAATCCTAGAACCAATCAAACCAAATCCCTGCAAACCAACATTTTAATTTGTTTTTCACTGTTAACTTATTATTCTAACTTAATTTTATAAGTTTTTTAGAACTTGTAATTGCAAAGACTTTACGAAGTATGAATACGAATGCACTTTTTTTGTCTTCACAGAAAACTCGGTTCATTCATTTAGCAGTGCGAATGCGTAGACATTTGAGCTCCAGTTATGACTGTAAAAACAGAAATTCTACCTTACAATGAAAAATGGAATCATTTCGATAGTTATTAGATGTAGTTGAGGAACCCAGATTGGATAACATGGCGAATCTCACTTAGACTAAAAAGCGAACATCACCAAAATAAACGTTTTTATTTTTACCTAACTCTAAAGTTGACTCATTCTCTTTTGCTTAAGAACTGCAGTGAACAGCATACACACTTATAAACATACTTCTGTATAAGTAATTTAGCCTGAAGAACTATCATCATTTCCTGTCTAGTGTGTAGGTTAAAAGAGTTAAAACTACTACACTGAAATCAGGATATCGATTGTGAAGTAGTTTAACTACTGTATAATATTAAAAACTAGGATCTCCTACACATCCGTTTATAACTAAAACATACGAAACACACAATGAAAAGTCAGACAATATATTCTATAGTGCGAAGATTTCATCGTTATGGTGACATGAAAGTATCCTGAAATCATCTTTAACTACTTAGAGTTAATCAGTAATTTTATCTGCCTAAATTGTCAATATATACTGATTTTAAAATCGACGACGGTTCTCTGATAGACAGTCTTTCAGTTATTCTACAATCAAAAATACTAACTGATCGTATGCACGTGCCAAGTAATCCACAACGGGAAACTTACGGAAGCCTTCGAAGTGAGGACGGGAGTGAGGCAAGGCTGTCTACTATCACCAATGATCTTCCTGATTGCAATTGATTGGATAATGCGACAGACAACGGCAACCAACGAGGGAACAGGCATAAAATGGACTCACACAAAAGACTTGGAGGATCTGGATTTCGCCGATGATATATGTCTGATTTCCCATAAACTGGAAGATATGCAAATGAAAAGTAACAAGTTGGCAGAAGAAGCATCAAAGATAGGACTTCACGTGAACATAGATAAAACAGAGATGATGAAGATTCCTTGCCAACATCAACAGCAACAACAGACCACAATAAGCATAAATGGGAAGAACCTGAAAGAAACAACCTCCTTTACCTACTACCTACCTACCTGGGAAGCATCGTTTCAACTACAGGCCGACGGAACTGACGAGGACATCAAAGCCAGAATCGGAAAAGCAAGACAAGCTTTCATTACTCTCAAATCTGTGTGGAGGTCAACAGCAATCAGCATCAAAAATAAGATCCGGATTTTCAACTCCAATGTGAAGTCAGTGCTACTATACGGATCAGAGACTTGGCGAGTCATAAAGAGCATCTCAAACAAACTTCAAACCTTCATTAACAACTGTCTCCGCTCAATACTCAAGATCAGATGGCCAGAAAAGATCAGCAACAGGGATCTCTAGCAATGAGCGAAAACAAGCAGCAGGAACCGATTGTGAAACAAATAGGCAGGAAGAAATGGAGATGGATTGGCTGGCCATACTCTGAGGAAACCATCAAGTGACATCACTAGACAAGCCCTCGAGTGGAACCCGAAAGGGAGGCGGCGAGTTGGTCGTCCAAGGGTGACTTGGAGGAGGTCATGTGAAGAGGAGATGAAAGCATGTGGACAGACCTGGAGCAGGGTGAAAAAGTTGTCAGAAAACCGAAGTCAATGGAGGTGCGCAGCTGAAGCCCTATGTTCCTCTAGGAACTAAAGGATACAATAATAATAATAATAAATCGTATGCACGAGTGGTCAGTATATTTTTTAACAACAGAACTGGCAAATCATGCTGCCTGGTTGACAGTGACTAGTAGTGGAATCTGAGATGCTCATTTTATTATATCAAGACCTCGTCAGCAGCATGTATCTGCATTCCAGTGAGTGAATGATGGCGTTCCCACTGAGAATTAGTCACACTATCACGGAAACTGAAAACAATTATTTATTTGGTATTTTTAAATATTGATTTTGTAGGGATTTCGTTTTATTGGTTGGGGGATTCATCATGAGGTGACATCATTTACGGAACCATTGGAAAACCACCTGGGAGTACTGGACAACTGTTTCCTTCATTCTGTTTTCGGACTCTTCAGTAGTAGAAACCCACCACCAGGGTTTAGATACTAGGACCTTCTGGCTGCAAAGTGAGCTCGTAGACCATTAAGCTACTGAGATCCGACCCAGTAGTTGGTCAATGAATCCTAACGTCTACCAATTCATGACATAGCGCAACCGCTTCTCAATGTCTTCTTTGATGAGTTAATGCCCCAGCTTCAACCTGTTGCACCCTACTGGTCACGGTTTCTTAAGGAGTAGTCACTTGATAAATAACTCTTCAGTGTTAAAATTATTCATTAAATATTCACACAGTAAACTTAAGACTAAACAAAATTAAGCAATCAATACTGTTTTCAATTAGATCTGCTCTAGTTTAACTTTATCATACATAACTTTAGAAATTATTATTAAAATATAAAGCAGTCATGGTGATTAGTCAATAGGATGATAAGGTTGTGCATGTAAAATATGTAATTCATTATAACAATGTTGATTCTATCAACGTTTTTTCCTTTACGTTCCTCAGTGGAACATAGGGCTTCAAGCTACTGGCTTCAAGTTTCTGTAGCAGTGTTTATTTTACAGGATGAGGTTGCTAGCCTCATCCCCAACCTTTCCTCTTTATCAGCATTATTTTTGACTTAGCGAGGTAAAGGAGTGCGTTGGTGGCCGGGGATGGAACCCCTGACCATGTGCATGGTTGGCGAGCGTCCCAACTGCTATGCCACCGAGATTCTATGAATAACAAAAAGAAAAAAAAGTAAGAACGATCTGTGAAAACAAGAACAATTAAAAACAGCACGATTGAACAAAAAACATGTTCGGGTAGAGGTACTAGACGATAAAGCACTGTCTGACCAAATAATGCTTAATTGTAAAGAAAGTAAATATAAATGCTTTATCAATTGTGAGAGTAGTCAGAAAACACAATATTTGAGTTTATTCAAAATATCAGACACACTAATAAGCAACCTTGTCTATGTAAAAGACCAAATTTCACATGATTCACACTTTAATTGTGTTAATAAAATATTTGGATTGTAATGCAATATACGTTGATTGAACATAACGAGAAATCAAAATCAGAAGATATGAACATCGTAGAGAAATCCAGCTGAACTAGAAAAGCTGGAAAAATCATCAGCAATAAGTTTCCATGCTGTAAAATGAAGTGACAAAATTGATTCTGATAATGCTGAAATAAATCTGAACGATTTCAGAAATCACAAAGAAAGTCCACTATCAAGCAATCCAAATTTTCCGAAAAGCAATGATGTACTAAAACAGAATTTGACGTCGTTACAACACCTACGTCCCCCATGAAATGACAAAACCAACACAAATGTGATAAGCAATTTCATTATGCAAAAACACGCTGTTTTCACAATTTTACACACTTATCAAATCCAACAATCTACACTTGGTTTTGTTATCTTTACCAATTGGCCAATTTGACAACGAGAAATGACCATATACTGAGGAAAGATGATTCAGTTGTTATATAGAAACTGAGATTTTGTAAATTCTGGTTTAATATCACCAATGTGATAAAGCTATTAGCAGCTTTGAATGTCAAAATGTCAGTAAAAACAATATCGTTTTGTTTTTCATTCATTGGGAAATACAAAAAACCTTCAATTAGAAACAAGCTTTGTCGGTTAAAGGATCCGGTAGAACCATTAAAACAAAACAATTTAGTTTATCTAATACCCTGCAATGATTGTGAGGTTAAATACATAGGTCAAACTAGTAGAACAGGGGCAGTCAGACTAGCCGAACATAAAAACCTAGCTAAATCTAGATTGGTTGACCCGAATAAGATAAGAAATCTAGAGAGTAGTTCAGCTATAGCACTACATGCAGTTACACACAGCCATACAATAGGATGGGATAGGATGACAGTTTTAAAATCTAATGTCACAGGGTATAGGGAGAGATTGATAACAGAAGCTTTGTTTATCGAATCAACTGCAAATACATGTCATAGGAATGATTCAACACCTGTCCCAGATATATGGAAAGTTCTACTGCCCATACAACAAATAGAAGACAGAAAAAACTATAAAAATCAAATCTCGAAGTCGTGTGACAAAAATTGATATGATTATGAACAATAAATTGTGTTCGAAACGTCATCCAGTAAACAATACTGTTTCACTGTGTGATACATTTAATAAACAAACTGATATGGAATTACAAAAATCCTTTATTATAATGAATAATAAATACCCAATCCTCAAACTATTTCATACCGTTAGAATACGGATTTAATTGGAAATATTCGGTAAGCTGCGATGAATCACCTTGACTGGTCTCGTTTTCTCCGCTACATGACCACTATCAACTAAATGTGACAAAATGGAGCCACTGACTGTTTTCGTCTGTCCCTTCACAAAAACACGATGCGAGACGTTCAGTAACACGTTGGCTAAACTTTCTAGTAGCACGCCCAAAATAACTGTCACAGTAGGTGCAGTTGAATTCATAAATGGACACAGATGTGGCAAAACTATCCAGCTTATCCTTCGTTTGCATCCCAATCATTCATCGGCTAGAGAATGACAAACATGGGTTTTCTGCGCAGAATATTCTTCCTTTACTTCTGGGAAATCCCTGGGACGCAATCTTATTTAACAAGTTTTCATTAAATTTCAAGCTAATAAATGGAGTAATTTCCTTGCTGTCATATTCTCGGATTTTCTATCCAGACATTTTGATGAAACTACTCGGATAGCCCATCTCTGTGAGGAAATCATCAATATATTTAAATTCCTTTTGTAAGTGGTCATCTGCACATATATTTTCTTCTCTGATCGTAAGATACTTAACAACATTTCTTTCATATCTAAGCACACTGTTTATGAATTTATAAGTCCATTAGCAAAATATACCTAATCGAAACGTTTTCAGATATTCGAATTAACCCCTTCACATGCACCAACTGATGACACAGTTGTAGAAGTAATATTTTTTGAAACTGAGCTAATGATTTCGGTTGATCAAATTGATCTGCCCTGCTGCATATATGGTCACAGTTATAAACGTTTTGGTCGCAAAACACCCCAAAATACATAAGATCTTTCACAATTTACTCATAAGTTCTATTCTTTCTGCACGGCATAAGTCATTCAGATAAATCGCAAAGTAGTAACCACGTACTCCAGAGTAATCGTGTGGTGAGAGCTGGCTGTTAGTCAAAATTGATGGAAAGTAATTTACATGAGTGTTTATGTCCCCAATATCGGTCGTGAGAAAAATGAGAACAAAGGCTTTGCGTAGGCGGATACAGGTAACATATAGATGATCTGACACTCAAAAGACAGCCACAAAGAGATGCAAGGTTAACTTTCTGTGAGAAACAACCAATCAGAAGACTGTGTTTTTCTGCGAACAATAATCTATAATAATGTACATGAAAATCTATAAATATGTGTTGATTTCCTTATTAAACGGTCTGTTGCCTGGCCCTTGTCTTCTGTTGTTACAATCGTACTTACTATCTGTTGGGATTCGACTAATTTATTTGAGAAACTGTAGCCATTTTTATTAATATTATTATTATTCACTTGAATTCTAAATGGAACGCATCCTTCATCATAACACCTACGTTTAGCGTTGTTGTCTGCAGTTCCGTTTAGCTTACTCCAAGGTTTTTCACAGGCTCACACCTTCTCCTTATATGTCACACACGCATCCACATCCAACTCGTCGCTTCTTTTTTTAGTTCCACTAAAGTGATAGCCTGTCTCGCGGGATCCCCAGCAGTCTCCTTAATGTGTGCCTGACTCATCTCGATTTTCTCCAGAATATTTGTTACATTAGTGACAGATTCTTGATCAGATTGTTGACCGACTTAACTGTGAATACTAAATAATATGTTTCTGTGGATTTTCTTGCCAAGAAACTGTGAAATATATTGTTATTATTTGCCTTTCGAACACTGTATCTGTGGATGTAATCTTGTTGACCGTTAATATCTATAACAATCTGCATGCCATTTTGTGACTGTCTAGCACTAGCTAATATCTATAATTGTATATATTGATGGATTTACATGTCTAAGTTGGCTGAAGTCACTGAGTCTATGATTTTGGTATCATTTTTAATAACTGTATCTGACTGTGATACTACTACTAATGTTTTTGTTTCATCGTTGTTTTCGCTTGTATCCCTTCATGTTGTGAATTATTTTCCTTTGTCTGGTGTTGTTCTGATTGCTTTATTCCTTGTTTTCCTGATTTCCAGTAGAGCGATCTTGTGAGTCACCCCTCTGTAAACTGTATTTTAATGTAACAACACCCCTTCTCAGGCGTGAGGTTAGCAACCACACCCTGTAAACAAAGGTACCACAGAAACTTCAGCATGATGAATCTCCTTGCACCAAAAGAAAAAAATCTTTGTGAGGAAATGGAACGTCCATACCATGTGCGAAATTGGCAAAGCTGCCCAGATCGCAAACGAGACGAAAAAATAGGGAATTCAAGTACTGGTAATATGTGAAAGCAGATGGAATGGGTATTGGCTTACCAAATCGACAACGGGAAAGTCAGTGGTCTAATCCGGTCACCCAGAAGATAACCAAATGCACACCGAGGGCATAGCTATCATGATGTCACTAACGGCAGTGAAGGCCCTGATGCAATGGGAGGCGATCTCATTGCATGCCAAGCAATCCTCAACTGGAAACTTACGGAAACCTCCGAAGTGAAGACGGGAGAAAGGCAAGGCTGCCTACTACAACCAGTGATTTTCCTGATCGCAGTAGATTGGATAATGCGACAGACAACGGCAACCAACGAGGGAACAGTCATCAAATGGACAAACACAAAAAACTTAGAGGATCTGGACTTCGTCGATGATGTATGTCGGATTTCCCACAAACTGGAAGATATGCAAGTGAAAAGCAACAAGTTGGAAGAAGAAGCATCAAAGATAGGACTTCAGGTGAACATAGAGAAAACAGAATGATGAAGATTCCTGGCCAACAGCAACAGAAATAACAGACCACAATCAGCATATGTGGGATGAACCTGAAGGAAACAATCTCCTTTACCTACCTACCTACCTGGGAAGCATCGTTTCAACTACAGGCCGACGGAACTGACGAGGATATCAAAGCCAGAATCGGAAAAGCAAGGCAAGCTTTCATTACTCTTAAGTCTGTGTGAAGATCAACAGCACTCACCATAAAATATAAGACCCGGATTTTCAAATCCAATGTGTAGTCAGTTCTATTATATGGATCACAGACTTGGCGCGTCATAAAGAGCGTCTCAAACAAACTTCAGACCTTCATCAACAGTTGTCTTCGCTCAATACCACTCAAGATCAGATGGCCAGAAAAGATCAGCAACAAAGATCTCTGGGAGCGAACCAACCCAGCAGGAACCGAATGTGAAACAAATAGGTAGGAAGAAATGGAGATGGATTGGCTGGCCATACGCTGAGGAAAACATCAAGTGAGTGACATCACTAGACAAGCCATTGCTCGAATGGAACCCGAGAGGGAAGCGGCAAGTTGGTCGTCCAAGGTTGAGGGAGGGAGGAAGGAAGTAATGTGAAGAGGTGATGGAAGCATGTGAGCAGACTTGGAGCGGGGTGAAAACGTTGTCAGAGAATCGAACGCAGTGGAGACGCTCAGCTGAAGCCCTATGTTCCTCTAGGATTTAAAGGAAATAATAATAGATAATATGAGCAAAAGAGATATAAGGTACAATACATTTCTTTATTCAAATTTTCTCAGTACATTAGTGACTGGAATCTTATTGTTCATTTTCCTTCTTTAAGAGGTCCTCTTTCTTTTCTCTGTTTTCCTCTCTGTCTTCCGTAAAGAAGAAAGAAACAATACAGTCTTATCACACCGCTATATTTTATGCGCCTAGGTAAACAAAAAAAGCAGAATAGGAATAAGAATTACACAGAGAAACCAGGCATATGCTGTCAGGAAATTTATTCCTGACATCGGTAGTCACAGAAATCAACAGCAACAAAAGCAGTGAATTTGCTAAAGAAACTGTGATCATGAAAACACAGTAGTCAGTAAGTTCAATTACATGAAAAAGGTTTTATCCTCAAGACAAAGTTTCTTACAATAACCAAGATATAGAACGCTTTGTTTTTTCATCTCCTCATTTCATTCCATATTGAAACGCAATTACAGCAATATTCTCATGAAGACCTAATTAAATACCCCTCATTATTGTCTTCGGTAGTTATAAAAGCATCAACATTGGAAACGATTAAGTCAGAAAGCGTGAACTGGGTACATAAGCTACCTATCTATTACAATTAACGCCACAGAGTAGTGATATTTAGTCTATCAAATTTTATATTTCTCAAACAGTTTCCTGATTTCAGATAAATACATATAAATGCATATCATAACATAGTTTAAGTCGTTAATATAAATTTACTAGTCACCTTGGAGATGGATAGCAACGGACGCATGAAAACCTTAGGTGGTTTTATCACATAAACAAATCTGACTCCAACTGATTTTACTCATGACTTAATGTTGTCATACATAATACCCTAAATAACTGAGAAAATTTACTTAAAGCCTAGAGAAAAGAGTGTTAATATAAATAATATTGCCCAACCATCAGAAAGTTCTGTCCTATACACCATTTTCATTTATTTAGAAACATATTCTGAAGACAAGTTCGATTTTTTTCTGAGGGAGTGTTGGCAGCTTAATGAAGTATTCCTGGAAGCATTTAACCGTATCACAGTTGTGTTGCCTCTTTTTTACTTCACGCATTCATACTACTTAGCTTCTTCTGCAAAAAGACTAAACACATTAAAAATAACTGAAGTTTACAGTAATTAAAAATTAATTGTTTTCACTTCAGCATTATAAACCATAAACCTAGATTCATGCCAATGGCTTATCAGCTTTACTTTAGTTTTCTGTGAATTCTACCACTGTATTATCTGCTGTCGACTTGACACTCATATCGTCAATAAGAATTTTGATGCCACCATCTGGGATGTTGTCCATTACTATTTGTGGTTATGCATACAGATGTTCCTTCTTCTCTTCTTCCGCGTTGTTTGTAATATTGCGCGTAGCATTGGGTAATTTTAATCCTACTTCCTTTTGAGGTGAATCTCTGTCATAACCCTGGATGAAATTGGTTCCCACTACATTATGGTTTTGAGTGCTGTTAGTGACATCATGATAGCCACTCACTTCCTCAGTGTGCTTGTGGTTCTCATATGAGTGATCAGAGTATGTTACTGACTCTCCAGCCGACAGTCTGGATAGTTCACAACTTTTTCATTCTCTCTGTCGGATTCATTGCACTTCTATGCCGTATCTTTTCATCTCTTTGTCAACCTAGAAAGCGTTCTTAGCTAGCTTTGTAACTTGTGCAAACATACCAATGTTTATTTTCTCTTATACAGAAGCAAGACGGCTGACAGGTTTTTCGTAAGCATTTACCAGCATGCGTCATTGCGTCCCTTCGGTTTCGGCGAAGAATAAGTCTGTTTTTTTATATTTTCCTTGTGTTTTGAGGTTTCTCTAGCGACTGGATTGATTCTCCAGAGTGGAGTCGCTAGCCATACTAGCAACCTTCCCTCTTTTCTCAGGCTTAGTAACCGTCATAAAACTAGCGAATTAGGTACCATCGTTCCAACTACAGGGAAGTATCCGGACTTCAAAACTAGAATTTGAAAGGCAAAACAAACCTTAATCATTCTGAAATCAGTTTGGAAATGTGCTGCATCCAGCGTAAAAAAACAAAATAATATGGAACAAAATAAGGATTTTCAACATCATTGTTAAGTCAGTCAGTGGTTTTATATGGTTCAAAACTTGACAAACGCGTCATCAAAAGCATTTTCGGCGCATCACTGAGAAGACCATTGGATGACATTGGGCAGAATGCCATTGCTCGAGTGAAACCCTAATGACGCAATGAGTTTTGTGTGGGTTCTTGGATGATATTTGAGAGATTGTGTGGTGATTAGGTGAAAGCTTATGAGTGATCGTAGCGCCAGCTAAATAGGACTCTACAGAACAGGATGGAATGGAGACGTGCTGATGAAGACTTATCTTTGACACATAACCGAGGAGAATAATACGTTTTCCATGAAAACAGGGTTTTCATTCAAATATTTCTAACAATATAAAAAGCTACACATGTTCTGCCAGCTGATAAAAAAGCATTTTGCTAGGCCCAAAGATTCAACACCGCTGAATATATATCATTAAAACAACTAGCCGCGCTGAAATAGTGCTAGTGAAAATCGTAATAAATTCTTCTCGGTCTTATAAGGTGTAAAAATGCTCCTGGAGGTGCATTCACTGAAAAAATCACTAGATCAGGGCCCAAACCTGTTGAGAAGACCGAGTAAATACAGCGATATTTCTCTCACAGATTGCATCACTTTATGAGTTCTTAGTGTAATAATTCTGGCGACTGACTTAAGAAGAGCGTTTCCCAAATTCCACTTAGGAGTTTCGACTAGCGCGGTTCACAAAGTTAGATGTGAGGACAGAAAATCATCGATGACATTAGAATTCGTCAGTGCCATAAACCAAGAATCTACGGAGACTGTTCTAGTGGCTGGGTAGTTGATGAATTCGTCTCGCGGTGTGAATTTCTGGGTTTGACCCTCAATAGGGTCAAGGGTGAGTACTGCTGAAAGGTCCCAGACAATGACAAAGTGGCTGTCCAGTACTCTTTAGTTTTTAGTGATCTTTTAGAAGTTGTCGGTTCTAAATCTAAGCCGACCATGCATATGGTCCAGGGTTCGATCCCCTGCCGATGCACACCTGATATCAATGGTCGGCCTGCAAAATTTGGGCTTCCGATATCGCATGCTAAAAATTCCATACTTGTACCAAAAATACGGTGTGGAATCAAGCTGTAATCAAAAAAAGATGTACTGGATAGTGCTTCCAGCACAATGTATTTCTTATAGCTTCGAAACTTAAGTTTTATAATTTTCTTTATTCACCACTATTTGTCGTAGGGACAGAAAGTGTTTCCAGATGTCCATGTGGACACATGTTGACTCATTTCCATTGCACATATTTTCAACTGATTCAATAAACAGAGCTTCCGTTTTCAATCTGTCCCGTCACCCTGTTATATTAGATTTTGAGACTGTCCACTTATTTTATGAAAACAAAACTAGCAGTAAAGGATTTAAATCATCAGTAGTACTAAGAAGGAACCTCTGAAACCTTGCGGAAAATTCTTAACAATGTAGGAATAAAAGTGACAATTAAACCCACAAACTCAAGTAGAAACAACGTCTGTCAGTTAAGAGATCTTGTGGATCCAATTAAACGAATTGCATTAGTTTTTCTGATACCCTGCTAGCGATGATTGTCAGGACAAATCATTAAGACAGGGTAAATCAGACTAGTCAAACATAAATATCTAGCGAAATCTAAATTGGTTAACCCTAGTAAAACAAGAAATTTGGAGAATAGCCGGACTATAGCACTACATTCAACTACACACAACCAAACATTAGCTTGTGATAAGATCACAGTTTTAAAATCAAATATGTCAGGTTGAAGGGACGGATGGATAACAGAAACTTTATTTATCAAAGCAACTGACAACGCATACAACAGAAGTGATTTAACCCTTGTCCAATCAGACATCTGAAGAAGTCTATTATTCCTACAACAAATGGAAAGGAATAAACAAAAATAAAACGGAAGTTTAGAAGTTGGTGTGGTTAAGACTGATTTAATTATGGAAAGTAAATTGTGCACGAAACATCATCTAGTAAATAATACTGTTTCACTGTATGACGCATTTAATAAACGTATTTTAATATAGGATTAACCATCAGATATAATAAATACAGTTATAATTTCAACAACCATTCAAAATACGCGCTATATTTTTCGACTTTAAATAAACAAGATCTTATAGAAAAACAAAACAAAAATAAGTATTATAAAAAAATGATATTTTTATTTACAATAAAACAAAAATATGCGTATATATCATAAAAATTAGCAAAAAAATATTGTATATATATAATTAGCTTAATATTTGGTGTTGTACATTTAATCTCATCTAATCTTATCTTTATTTAGTCTTTCCCATATTTGAATTAAGAACACATTCAATAAATGACATTAAACAATGACATCTTGATCTCCTGTCCATACACGACATTTATCAAATACATAAATTAAGCATAAACAAATTGTTGAAGCTGAAAATAATATAATTGGCCAAAATACTGCATGAAAAACTGCATTAAAGGTATAAAATTTATACAATAAAGCTTCATCTTCATGTGTTGCATGAACATAACACTTAAAGTGTCGTTGAAGTCGTATTCGGCGTTGAAATTGTTCTACCCATTCAGTATTATCCATATCACGATGATGACATGCACTTGTAGCACACTGAAATAGATATATAAAACAAAAAGAAAAAGAAATCAGTTATAGTAAAACTGACTATCAGTATTCTTTAGTTTAATGACGCTGTTCCTACCGTGGCCAAACTTGGATTGATGATTCTTCTTCTCACCAAGAGTGCTCCTCCCTTTAACCCTCTTGGTTTTTTCTCCTTTGCTTATAATTACAATTGTTATTATTAGCCATAATTTATGCCCTTCATGCAAAAATTCTCTCGATACTATCGAATTTTTCATTTATACGGACTCATTATTAGTGATGTTATCTGTTTTCTCAATATATGCCTCCACATGTTCCATTTAACATATTCGTTATTTCATTATGAACCTCTCATTGCAGTCTTACTATCTCTTGTTTAACTCAGACGACTTTGTACTAGCCACTCACCCACCTGACTCCTTTTATAAACTTGAACTGATTTGTCAATTTTCCTACCCCACACTCTACAAATCTATTATGATTAATCGCCACCACTGTCTCCAGTTTTTCAACACTTTGGCAATCGATTTCAGCCCACGAGCACGTTTGTCACACGAATAAGACTATTTATTTTGACAACCCATATACTGATCTGTTATTCTACGTAAAAAATGTATCCGCCACATAACTGCCCTTTATTGTAACGACAGCAATAAATATTATATTTTATCATTGTAAGAACCCAAAGAGGTGAAATTAATGAAAAGAATATTCTTCGTTCATATTGACTTTCAATATATTGAAGCCAATAAAAACAATCATATAACATAAAACTGACTTAACAGTGTCATCCCCAGTAACTGAAACAGTAGAGAAGATTTGTAACTCAGGTGGATGTTTTGCAATTAGTTGTGTTATCTCAGCTGGTTGGGTCAATTGCGGAGTTTTCGTCGTCCTTCTGGATAACATCTCCCCTCAACAGAAGTTTTAGCATAAAATGAACTGATTTAAATTCTCCATGAATGACAGAATCTTTGTGACTGGTAGTCGATTTACATCTATATGATCATGTTTTATGGACTTGGGTTTGAAACTTTCTCGTCACATGACTTACATTTTATAAGTTGGTAGATTTGGTTTATACTAACATGTTTGTCAATCACATATTATCTTAAGCACCAGGCTTACGTCAGTGGCACAGCGGTTAGGACGCTCGCCGACCATGCACAGAGTCCGGGGTTGAATAACCAGTCGACACACCCTTTTACGTAGCTAAGTCAGAAATAAGCTGGTAAAGAGGGAAGGTTGGGCATGAGGCTAACAACCTCATCCTGTAAAAAATAATAAACACTGCTACAGAAATTTATGGTGTTTCCTCTATTTAAAATTTCCACATTATTCAATTAAAATGATGTCCATGATTATTTACATGCACTGATCTGAAAGGATATATATCATGTCTTTTCACAGCTGATTTGTATTCCTGGATTTTTATTCGAAGGGGACGCCCACTTTGTCCGAAGTTATGTCTTTTACAGTTCATACAAATTATTATCTAAATGGTATTAATTTTATAAAAAATCAGAACAAGTGATTCAGCGAAGAGACTCTTTTCAACGAATTTATCATCAAGCTGTACAGTCGTAGATATATGGTTTTTTTTAAAGAAAGTTGGTTCTATAAAAAACTTTGTTCTACATGTTACAATAGGAATTTTCCATGGGTATTAATTTTATCCTCTTTTTCTGTTGGATCTTTCGTTTCACACAATAGTGAATGAAGTGATTGGACTGAGTTGTGTGCTATATCTATTTCAAAAGGTTTCGGTATTTGAGCTGTTATTTCTGAGAAATTTTTTTTATACATGGTAGGATGAATTTTCTTGCAGTCTTTGATGATAGTTTCATACCAATGCAGGCAGATGATTATGGATATCAATTTGATTGGGATAAAGACGAAATTTTAGACAGATGAAACACCAAAATATTGTAAGGGTATTCCTAAGAGCCTGGTACGCAAGAGAATGTGCAATTCACAAACATGTTAGTATAAACCAAATCTACCAACTTATAAAATGTAAGTCATGTGACGAGAAAGTTTCAAACCCAAGTCCATAAAACATGATCATATAGATGTAAATCGACTACCAGTCACGAAGATTCTATCATTCATGGAGAATTTAAATCAGTTCATTTTATGCTGAAACTTCTGTTGAGGGAGATGTTATCCAGATGGACGACGCAAGCTCAGCAATTAAACTAACCAGCTCAGAGAACAGCACTAATTTCAAATTCCCACTAATTGTTTGTATTCACTCTCACTTCAGAATATGTACATTACATCATAGAGAATATTCAAAAGACGATTGCATTATGGATAGTAGATGGAAGAGAAAATTCTAGAATTATTTCTAGTCAAGGATCAAATTATTAGGATTTCGAATAGGAATAAAATGTAATATTAACAAAGTAAACAGAAAGATCTGATGAAAGGCAGTAGGATCATAATCATTGAGAAAATTGACTTTTGGTGCATTTAGGGAAAGAAAGACTTAAAAATAACAGACATAAACAGGAATTTTGAATAAGAAAGTTGATAGGATAATCACTACTGAGGGAATCGACATTTTATTGATGGTCATGATGGAAGCAAAGTTTGGACGTATTTCTTTGGATCACAGATGACTTGATGTCACTTCCTTTGAAAGGTTTGATAGGGTCTTGTGTATGACTTTGAAGAAATTAGCAAATAGAGCTGCATGACCTGAGTTCACCAGATATTCCGTTCCCCAAATGTATACACACCTACGTAATCCTTTGGTAGATAAGATGGATAAAGTTGCTAAGCATCCGTCCGGGCATTTTCGCATAGCTGAAGCACTAGCTATTCAAACGTTTAGGCCAGCACTAGATATCCAAAAGAGATACATTCAACCATTGTTTCTACTATGGCCATTATAAACAGTCGATTCTCTCAATAGTGATACTTCGATTACCTTTCTTATTCGAACTTCCTGTCTTTTTTTCTGTCTTTATGTATTTAACCCTTATTTTGCACAAAATTGTCAATTTTCTCAATAATTATGATCCTACTACGTGTTTTCTGATCTTTCTGTTTATTTTCTTACTATTGCGTTTTAATTTCTATTTGAGATCTTGTTAATTTGACCCTTAACCGTAAATGGCTGTGATCCAGAAGAACCAATAATAAACGATTTACAAAGTAATGAGTGACATAGTCTATTGATTTCAACAAAACAGTTACACACGTTTTGTTTTTGATATGGTTTTGTCCCCTGAGCTGGATGAATTATTTGCAAAACTTTCATCGTGCCTCTAGACAACATCTTCAATGTTCCATGAGTGGCATAAATATCTCTCCTGATTACGTTGGCTATGAATGCTTTCCATCTTCAGGTTTTGTTTCCTTGTTTCTTTTCATTAACCTGCATTTCTAGCTTTTCGCCATTTGTGTCACGCGAACTGTTCTTTGCTTGTTGGTAAATTTGATCTATACCAATGCATCTATTGAATTAAGATTGATTTGAGTACCAATCAGATTTCTAAGAATTTTTCGACATTTCTAGTATTTCATGTTTCAGATTTTTACATTTTCCCAGTCAAATTGGTGATTACAGCTGTCTAGGTGTATTAATAAGAAGGGATAAACGTCGTGCATTCTGATAGCTAGTTCCTTGAGGTGATGCATGCTAGTGTTTTCACGATTGATCGAATTTATTTTGTAGATGGTTGTGTTGTTTCTGTTTTTATTTCCTGTAATTGCATTGGTTTGTGTGCAGTGTGTATTCCGAAATGTTTCAGTATTCTAGCCATGACTTTAGTAGTATTCTGCAGGTGTAGTTGGAAGAATTTTCCTAGAATTTCAGAGGATGGTTTCATACTGGTAGTTTGACTCAAGTTTAGACAGTTTTTGATGAAGCTGTGAGGGCATCCATTTTCCTCTGTAAACAGTCAGTAAACATTTCTCTATTCGTTTCTACAAGACTGGATTGTTGCAATATGTCTCAGCTTTTTGGAAGGGTGTTTGCATACGGTTTCTTTTGTTTGCTGTTTGATAACTTTTATTACCCTTGAGTTTTGATCCGTGTGGGTTGATTTCTTGTATACATGTTGTTGTTCTCCTTGTTACGACATGTAAGAAGGGAATTTCACTGGTTGATTCTTCTTTGCTTTTGAACTTGAAGTTTTCTAACACGTCTCTGATTCATACATGGAGCGCTTTATAAATTATTCTTTCTGATCAAATGAATGCGTCGTCTAAATAATGTGTCCATATTTTTGGTTTGGTTATTAGTCAAACTAAGATTTTGTAACAGAGCAGTTGATTGTAAAATCCCTCTTGAATGATCTACTTACGATAATACTACTTATTTAGACACTGAGACTAACTTAGTAATTATTGTCCTTTATTTTCCAAGACTGTATATCACTGTTCTGGTATTTGCATATCATCTATTGACTCAGTCTTTATTATTTGTCTTCATTCCACTTTAATCTGTAAATTTAATGATTCTCTTTGTGGTTGTACGACGGTATTGATAGTGAGCTGTTTTACGACTGCAACTTTTGTTTGAGTAATTAAAGGTTATTCTAACCTTGAACTGTCTTCAGGAATTCCTTGGTGTGTGATTCTCGCTGACAGAGTTTTGATCACAGTGACTTATAGTTAAATTTGGGTCAACAAATTTTGTTGTGCAGTACACTAGTTTTGCACTTCAGAAATCCTTGACTTGTACAGCTGACTAACTAACTGGGTAATTTTGCTTTTTGATAAATTATGATTGTTAAGAACTACCACAGTTTTTATTGCAAATAACTGTCTTCTTACTGTCGTTAGCATATTTTGTGACTGTGAATAACTGATAGAAGATTTGTGCAGCTATAAAACAGAAACCAAACATTTTTTTAATATTTATTAATAATAATAGCATTACTTTTGATACAAATACGGAATTTTTAGCATGTACTAGTGTATTGTATCTAACTTTCTCATTACAGTGGTTATAATTAAATAAGAGGGAATTTGCAGTGATAATATATTTCAACAAGAATATGAATTCCGACAAAGCAATAAGAAGACGTGAATTGTCTGAACCGTATAATGTATTCGTGCAACACATTTCGAATAATCTAATCGCACACGGAATTGTCATAGGAATATATATGAAATTAATAAAGACTTAAGAGGTGAGAAAATATACTACTTAGGTCAAGTTTAAAGGACATTTTGAAGGTCAAAATAACAATGAAGATCGATAACCAAATAATAACGCTGACTGGTATCAAAACAAAGTTTACCAATGAAGGTTTAGTGTGATGACGAATTGTTTTTGAACGCATAAAGGTGGTTTAAACTTTCTAATTGCTAAGGCTTCCATAAACCTTAGGATACATCCAAAACACTTTTTATAGATAGGTTCTAAAAGATGTGTGGACGTCAATTGTATGCCCTGTCTCTTTGATATGTTTCGCAATAGAGGAGCCAGGTCTCCTGTTATCACCATTAGAGGGTTCTGAAGATTCTATTTGCTTCCAAAGCCATTTAGGAATATGCTGTGGTATTAGATGATTGGAGGCAATCGGCAGGAAGCCTTGGAGCCACCTAGCATGGTGGCCAATATGTACGGAATCAAAAATATGTTGTGATGCCAGCCGTTATTTGCAGAGATCAATGAGTCCTGTCTATGTATGTGTGTACACAGGTACATTTAAATTGGTAAATACAGTGGAATGTGACATCATTTTTCTCATTTCAAACTGGCTTCACATTCTCAGTTGTTATGATAGTGGCTGCATAAAAATTCTTTTTAGCAGCATCGCTCAATCTTTTTCTACTTGTCAAGCTGTTATGATCCCCACATAGGGTAGCTTGATGTACACGTTTTTATTAGGGCGTCATAGCAGCCTGACAACTAGACGAAGATTGAACGATGCTGTTGAAAGGACATTTTATGCAGCCAATGTCATAATCATTGTGGATGTGAAACCGATATATCCATACATTTAAGCCGCAAGAGCATGCGAAAAATAGTGTTACATCCCACTGTATTTACAAATTTAAATGTACGTGTTGACACACATACATAAGGGTGACTCATCGATCTGTGAATGTAAGGGCTGGCTTCGGAAGTAAATAGCGTGTTCAGAACCCAATAATGGTGAGAACAGGAGACCTGGCTCCTCTATTACGAAACAGGAATAAAATTGATGTCTACATTGAACGTGTTTGGGGCGTATCCTAAAGTTGTAGTAGGTCTAGCTAGCAGTTAGGAAGCTCAAACCACTTTTATGCGTTCAAAAACAATTTGTCATCACAATAAACCTTCCTTAGCAAACTTTGTTTTGATACCAATCAGGGCAGATATACTATTACCTCTCAGTTATTTGGTTTAGTGTTCTTCATTGTTATTTGTACCTTCAATAAGTCCTTTTAACTTGACGTAAGTCTATTTTCTCACCTCTTAAGTCTTTATTAGTTACATATATATTCCTATGACAAGTCCGTGTGTGGTCAGATTGTTCAAAGTGCGTAGCGTAAATTCATTACACAATTCAGACAATTCACGTCTTCTTATTGCTTTGTCGAATTTCATAAAGGAACTAACTGTTTAGCAACGGACAACAGTATTTACAATGAATTAAATTGAGTCTGTTTACTTGCAGTTCCACAGTTAGCTGGTAATGTTCTGCCTAACACTTTTCTCATCACATAAAATGTGTGCTAAGTAAGGTATTGTAGACTTTCTGTACTCAGTCGTCCAAGTATACAGTCTTCAATAGTTGCTTCTGGTTCTACCTGATGAGAAAGGTGCAAGGAGACAGTTGTGTGTAGAGAGAATTTTTAGAGTCTGATAGGATAATATTTGCTAACTTCTTACAGGAATCCAAGTGTCTATCTACAATAGTATTAACGAGTTGGTTTAGCAACACCGCTCTCGCCTAACTAAAAGCCTTTAGTGCCCTTCACAGTATAATATAGGTAAATATAGTATATATAATAATATATATATATATATTACAATATAGATAGCCCAGGAAAGACTTAGATCAGGGAGTTGTAAAGAAGCATAGGTGGAGACGGAATGACACCAGATCGTTTTAACTTCTCTACGTAGGAGGCCAAACGAAGTATCTTTCTGGAAATCAATATAGTGTGGGCAGACTAGAGAAGGTTAGAAGAAACTTATAGTCCAAGTTATTTAACATTCGATTTAGTTCCAATTTCTGCGGCATCTATGATACTGGGAACATGTGAACTAACCACTGCACGTAAGTCGCACTTGCGTCTGAAAGTGAAATTAACCACCTGATATTTAGAGTGATTCAGCTTGCGACAATTTGACGAGGTTTTCTATGTTAAGACTACAAGAAGACCGTTTTCATCATTATAAGCTTCTAGTCTTTAAAAAGCGCACATTTGAACCACTGACAATTAAGTGGAATTAAGTCACCGGAAAAACCTACATCTTCATTTCAGTTGGTTTGAAAATATCCTTCTAAACCTACTATTTGTAGATGGGAATAAGCACAGGAGGAAACTTTATTAGCTAGAATAACTGTTATTACTTATGTTTATAAAAAACTCTTTTGCCTACAAAGCATTTAAAATTCTTTGTAGCAGTTTTGACTGCTGAGATTTGGAGTATATATTTTTTATTTGTTATAAATATTTAAACGTCATAATGTTCTATGGGATTTTTATATTATTCATTCTGACTAAATTGCTATTATCTTGAAGGTTATTGAATAAATTAAATAACTTTTTGTATACCAATACGCTTTTCTAATGATTTAAGGCTATGTTTTTTGCAATGCGATAAAGCGGAAACTAACTGACAGTACAGTATCGATTGTGAAAGGTGATTTGGCGTTCACTAAAACAATTATTAATCTGGGTATATTTGTTAGACAAAGATCCGCTTATTAAAGGATATTCTATTACAGTGATCAGACAACACAGAAAGAGAACTCATCATGGGTCGAGAGGCGCTTGTCCGACAAAATGAATGAGAACACCCAACTCTCTGCAGACTTCCGTGTGTTTAATTGTTTGGTGACTAGAGGTAGCGTGTACAACTACAAAACAACGTGATTCTCATCGAATGGTCACACTGAATTTCAGATAAACTTCATCTCAATCCGAAGAGTGCACTGGAGACAAGATCAAGAAGGGGGCAGATGTAGCTAAAACCACTATCTGTTGAAAAAGAGTAAGTTCAAAGACGCATAAAACAGATCACAATTCAACTTCAGTACCCAAAAACTGAAGGATGGAAGGATACTTTTGCTTGGAATATCAAGAAATATTCGAAAATATTAAGCAAAATCAACAACGAGACATACGCGGTTAACACTGGAACTTTTTATATATTCTCTCATTCATATCTTCCGTTTTTAAGATCACAAAATCTATTTATGCATGACAACATGTATGAATGAAATTCGAAGTAGATTTCACATAGGGTGGTGTTACACAGTAATATCTTATGTGAGTATTTAGATCCTACCCACACTGAACACTGGCGCGTGCTAGACAGAACAGTCGGCCTCAAGAAGTCTGTTTAATACATTTTGGCTGAGCTCCCTAAAGATATGCCACGTACAACACTGTACAGAAAAGGCTTAAGGAGGGAAACAGACGTCTGATGTTTAGATCAATTCGATCTGTTTGAAAATCACTGATTTTCGGAACAATCGGCTCCCATTATTTCAGATGAAAAGCAAAAAAACAAACCATCACGTTATTTTGCTTGCTTTCTTGTTTGGTAGTTGTGATACCATGTCGATTATATATTAGGATCTGAATATTTTCCGTTCAATAATCTCATGATCCTCATGATTTGTTTGGAAGAAGAATAACTAGAGCGAACAATAATCTAAAAGAAATTCTTCTTTAGGCTCTATAGTTGAAATCCATTAATTCTAGTATACATCAAGCAGACTTTTATTTCAAACTGTTTACGAATTTGTGACCTTCGTTATTATGTCTACTGCCTTTGGTTTAGGTACAGCTTTCGTCAGATTTGATGTTATTTTTACACAGTCCTTTTCTTTCGATTTCATTAGATTCCCGACTAATAGTACTTTTGTGTTTACATCACGCCATTGTTATTAGTTTAACATTAAGGTTGTTATTTGTCGCCCAGGAAATTTCATCTAACACTCGGTTGTTTGTCTGTAGTATTCAAATTATCTCTAAAATCACTCATCACATTCACCTTAGACATCTGTATATTTTTTGAGTATATATACTCCAGTAAAATATTCCGCCTAACATTTTACATTAAAAAGTTAAGGCACTAAGGTATAACTCAACCCCTCCTCTTACAGTTCATGAACTCTGACATCCTACCCATTCTTCTTTATTGTTCACCCCTGCTTATTCTTTCCTGGTTTGCTTAAAAAGGACTATGTCACAATTCGTAGAATACTGAAGACTGTCAGTAGGATGAGTGGTGTCCCAGTGGACCACATAGTTAACGTCGATGTCGATAGGCACTTGACTTCGTGCAATAAATTTGCTAGAGGGATTTTGTCTGATTTGGAGCATCCACTTGACCCTCAGTTTTCACCTTGCATCTCCTCAGGTAGAACAAGAGGTAACTTCAGAAAACTGTATACTCGCACGTCTAAGTATAAGAATTCTATGATACCATACTTGGTACGTATTTTATGTGGTGAAAATAGTGTCAGGCAAGAATTAACTAACCTTTTTTCATCTAGTAAATAAACAATTTCCTCCATCCATCCTTATATACCTTCAAGTTATACTTTTATTATTTCTATTATATTTATGGTCCTGTTACTTCTCTGTTTTTACTCTCAGAATTGCAAACACCAACTTATCTGCATGACTGCTGTAATCTTTGTTTTTCCCCTCACCATATCATGTAAAGAGAACATTATATTAAATATTTTAAGCATGCTAGGATTTCTATACCGCCTCGACGATACTGTGTGAAACATGCTCACGGGAATTTCACTTGTATTATTATCATTACCTTAGCTGTTATAATTATTATTATTTCCATTTTATATGGTGCATGTTTTGACATTACCCCTGTTGTAAATGTGGAAAATTTTCTGTGTGATGAATTTTATTTGTAGTTTGAGAAAATTAGATGCAATATTGTGATTAATGCTGAGAATTCCATTCTGTATCACAAGTACTGTTTTTGGATAAATTAAATCATTACTATTATTATTAAAAAACAGAGACGCACATACCTGTGAATCATTTCAATTCATTTTATCTCATTTCTCTACTGACCATACATGTTCTAAATGATAAACAGAACTAACTGACTATCATTCAATCTTGTACTTGTACTACCATACGCTTCCTGGCACAATTCTAATTCGCCTTTACTAGTCACTCTATTCTAAAACTAAGGAAGTTTGTAGTTGTAGAGTCTAAAGCAGATTTCTTTTGAGCACATTTGCTTGCTTTAATTGTTCATAAATATGAATAAATATGGTTATCCGATGTCACAAGAGGGTGGGAGGAAAATACTCTTATTTGGGGACGAAGGTCATAGGAGCGAGAGTTATTGGCCAGACTTCATCTGAATACGTAGATTACGCTGAAATTTCTTATGTAACCTACCTTAGCTACACTTAGCAATCAAAGATAAACAAATCTAGATATGTGAATAGGCATTTTGAATGGCATTGTAGAGACTAAATTTCTATCAATCGTGTGCTACGTATTCATTAATTGCAACAAAATAGAATTCTCGATTCCTTTTCCTAACTACGTTGGGCAATACTTAACAGGGAGACAGTAAGCCCAAAAAGTTGGCTCCACAAGAGTAGTCGAATGCATAAATGAACTAACACTTCGAACTGTGTAATTTGCAAGCGACATATTTATTTCTAAGACTTTGAATTGGAGGATTCAATCATGATGTGTTTTATAATCCTGCGCGAGCGTTTAAATGCTAAGAAGAATCCATTCAGAAAATCTTGAATTACACAAGACTTCGAAATCTGGAATTACTTTGAAACTGTTGACAAGGTTGTTAAGAGGTTTTATCCAAAGTTAAATATCATCAAAACGCCGGTTGAAAGAGGTCACTTGCTTCACTTGTGTAGGAAACTTCCTGTCAACTATAGGTGACAACAAGAATAAGGATGATAAAGCCAGTATGGATTGTAAAGGCAAGCTACATATTCATCACTCTGAAATCACTTTGGAAATCTGCTAAATAGGCTATAGAGGAACAAGATTTGAATTTTCAGCATCATTGGCAGGTCAAGTAATCTAGGTTTTTCACAAAATTGGTGTGTCAATAAAAGCGTTTTGAACAGACCATTGCAGACTTTTATCAAAGACTGCCTTTTCTAGGTCCATACTGAATATCAGACGGCCGGTCAGAAAGAGTTAGCAAAAAGAAACTCTGGGGACGAACCAATCAAGGACCTAATTTATTGTTTATATGATTCCTTTGGGCTCCCAGTGGAACATAGGGCTTCAAGCTATGGCACTGAAGTTTCGGTAGCAGTGGTGATTATTTTTACGAGATGGGTTTACTAGCCTCATGCCAATTCTTCCCTCTTCATCAGCCTTGTTATTGGCTTAGTGAGGTAAAGAAGTGCGTCTGTGGCCAGGAATAAAACCCCGGACCACATGAGGCGTGGTTGGCGAGCGTTCTACCTCTGTGCCACCAATGTCCCAAGAACCTATTGTCCAATAATACTCTGAAAAGAATAAAGACAGATCGGAATCACTCCGAATAGACTGCTGGGAGATACTGCAAGCCGGAAATACTGTCTAGGGGAACGCGAACATGAAACGACAAGCTGTGTGTTTGTGTCCTAGGTTGACATAGAGGTTTGGCATGGTTACAGAAACTAACCAGGTGGTTACATAATGCAAAACTTAAAGAGTGATTCGGAAATAAATTAGTGTCTTAAGTGATTACATAATAAATAATTAAAGATAAAGTGACGGTGAATGTTGAGGCAATCAGTCATTTTAATTTTTTCTGTCATATTATGTTCATCAATTAGCCTTCTACATAAAGCTGAAGTCATCTAAATCAGTCTGAAGAAGGCAACCGTTTGTGCTCAGAAGAAATTCGTTTAACCACATTCCTTACCCTTAGCCATCATTGAGTGAATGCAAAAACCTGACAATTGCCTCCTCAACCTAAGCCATTTACAAGTTATTATTGTTCTTACCCTTCCAGTTAACAGGACATCAAAAATGTTGGAGTATTGTCTCTCTCTGTGTTTCATATGTGGACTCGATTTGTAGGTGAGTCATATTGAACGTCGGTATTACTTCACCCACAAACTTAGTTTACATATGAAATAGAGGAAAAAGATATTGTGAAAAAGAAAGCCAGGTTGCAGTATTAAGAGGGATATTTTTCGAATTGATTTTGCCAATACATCCGTTTCAGGCTGTTTTTGCCTCTTCCATAGAAAAGGAATTCTCACCAGTATTCTGGTTTTCCGTTCCAGAAAAATCTGTACAGCTGACACTCTGGGCGATAACATAGAGAAAACAGGAAACATATTATGTGAGAAAAGATATCTATCTAAGGCAGTTGCCATAATCAATTCGCAACCCGATTTCTGTTCTCAAACAAGGTTTTTTTTCAGTTCCTCTCTCTCCCATGGCCTTAAACCTGAACGTGGAGAATTTATCGCTCTCGGTGACACCGGATGACTGGAAATGTTATTTTACTTATACTGTCAACTTTGTTATCAACTTCATCCTGTGCTAAAAAAAACACTTTTGCATTTCCCAATGAATTAATAGTAAGATGATATTGTTTATATTAAGGTTTTACTTTTAAGTGCTAATAGCTTTATCAGTTTATCATTGTGTTGCACCATGGTTGCATATTTTGAGGTCAGTTTCACAATTTATCATTATTATATTATCTAATGGCTATGAGACAACAAATATTCTCCCCTCTACCTAGATTAGTATACACATTCTGATTATACATTTACAGTGACTGACAAGCAAGATTATATAAACACCTGAACAAATTTATCCTTGGTATTACTTTTATTGTGGTAACCTCGATTGTTATCCACTAACGCTACTAACTTTAATTCTACTAAACAAATTTTAAATAGTCAGTTTACAAATTTTTGTCATCTTCCGATTTTTAATTCGAAATCAGAATTGAATTAGAAAAAAAAAAGATAACTGAAGTCCATTGCCCAAAGGGTGACTGTCATAGCCCAAGTGGGTAAGTGGATAACGCTTTGGAGTGTGAAACAATGGATACCGGGTTTGAGTCTCACCACACCTACCATCAGTGCAGATACATCCAACTGACTGGTCCCAATAGGGTAACATGTACATCGTCGACTCCGCTGCTAGTCATCACCCATCATCAAATTACTTCAAGCTGATTCTAATGAAATTGTGAAAGTATCCATGTTAGCAGTCAGCATGTCAACGGAGGTCGAACATTTCGACCAATTCAATTCGTGATAAAACCAAAATTGAATTAAAAACATTTAATTCACTCGCTGTCTATAATTTTGTTTCACATATTCGCTGAAATGTGTTATTCCGTTATGATGAGTTTTCGTGAGGGGTTGGAGTAGTAAATTCTTACAAAAAACTCATGTAATCTTGTTTAAATTTAGTAAACGGAGTCGTTTGTCATTAACTGTAAACTTTGAAATAGTTTGACAATAATAATACTATCTTTATCCTAGAGGGTATAGAATGTACAGACTTTTCAGAGGAGCTTATTGCATGATGATTCCCCTTCGTACAATATCCTCAAGTAAAATATTAATTAACTGTCAGTATGTCATGTGACACAATAGGTTCTCAGCTGAAGCACAAACCATTCCATTATGAAACATCTTCTATGCCTCCTTCAAGCAATCCATGATATCTGGTTGAAAGCCGATTGTTAGATGTTCAGCAGTATATTTTGAGACTCAAAGGCATAACTGAAGAACAGTTATCTCATGTATTAGAACACATTACCGTCCACAATTACGCCATTCCCCAAGTTTAGTAGCAACTTGCGAAACAGCAGCTTGTAAACACATTTGAAATATATACACCAGAGTAGATAACACCAATAGAGATCATATCTTAATCGATTAAAACAAACCGGACGCGATAAAATGCATGCAATAGGGAGATTTTGGTAGCTCAAGCTTCAAGCAAGTCGCCAATAACCATAACGAACAAATAATATGACGTTTACAGTATAAACAAAAAGGATATTCATGCGTCAAGATGTTCTTCGCCTAGTAAGGCATTCAGAAATAAAATGTTATTAAGAATTAGAAATAAGTAACTCTGGCAGTGAGCTAGCCAAACAACCAATACCTCAAAAATATACACAAGGGCATGGAATCGATTGGCTGACAGAGTTTCCAAAGTAAAGTTGGAAAGTACTTCTTATTTCAGTGTAATACTATCAGATGTTTGCTCACATATATACACACCCGTCTGATTTTTCAGCTATCGATCAGTTTATATATATATATACATAAGCAGACTTCTGAATTAAAAGCCATTGAAAATATTGTTACTTTGTGTATTTTCAGCCACTTCAACATACTTCATTTCAGGAAATGTATCCTCCATTTGTCAGACAGTAGAGATTTGCTTATATCAGTAATTAAGTTCAGATGCGCTTAATGTTAACGTGTATTACCTTATTTGTGTATATTAGCCAATACAGACGCATAGATTCCATCCGAAATGGATTGTCTTTATAAGAGAGAAAAAAAGTAACGCATTAGTTAAACAGTGGCCTGGTTTTAAACTTGGTACTTGCTTTTAAGCATTAACTACAAAAAAGTCATTTGTTTCCTGAATCCCCAAATCAATATGTTAGTTTGCATTTTCACGTTTATTTTTTTAGAGATAGAAATTTCGAAATTCATAATTGAAACGAATTTAATTAAATCATTAACTTAACGAATTTACTTAGATCATTATTGTTTTATTATTAATTATCAGCCCTTTGAGTTGCGAATGGGACATTTTGCCCTGTCCTCTGGCAGCCAGGTGATTGCCAATATGTTGTCATCTTTTCCTTATAGGATCTCTGGTATATCACCCCATGATATACGCATAGCTCATTGTATCCCATCGAGATTCTACTCGATGATATGTCTAGCGCGCGATGTTACTCAACTGCCTCCTTCGTGTGTGTGTCCGATCAATCTCCATTTCCGTAGGAATATTTGTAGAACAATTGTTTCTTCATTGATTCTTTCCTAGAGTTTCTCGCTTCAAATTATTTCTGTGTGATGACTATCTGACCCTTATCTATAGAATCAGTGAAGTTAGACGTTGACAAAAGTCCTTAGACTGCTCTTCGTTACGCACCAAACTTCTGACCTACATAATTATTTATTATTATTTCCTTTAATTCTTAGAGGAACATACGGCTTCAGCCACGCGTCTCCGTTGCGTGCGGTTCTATGCTAGAGTTTTCATCTGGCTCCAAGTTTGCCCACATGCTTCCATCTCCTCTTCACATTACCTCCTTCCTCCCCCCTCATCCTTGGACGACCAACTCGCCGCTTCACTCTAGGGTTCCACTCGAGCAATGGCTTGCCTAGTGATGTCACTTGATGGTTTCCTCGGCGTATGGCCAGCCAATCTATCTCCATTTCTTCCTGCTTATTTGTTTCACAATCGGTTCCTGCTAGGTTGGTTCGCTCATTTCCAGAGATACCTGTTTCTGATCTTTTCTGGCTGGCCATCTGATCTTGAGTAATGAGGGAAGACAACTGTTGATGAAGGTCTGAAGTTTGTTTGAGACGCTCTTTATGACGCGCTGGTCAAGTCTCTGATCCGTAAAGTAGCACTGACTGAATTCACATTGGATTTGAAAATCCGGATCTTATTTTTGATGGTGAGTGCTGTTGATCTCCACACAGACTTAAGAGTAATGAAAGCTTGTCTTGCTTTTCCGATTCTGGCTTTGATTTCCTCGTCAATTCCATCCGCCTGTAGTTGAAAAGATGCTTCCCAGGTATGTAGGTAGGTAAAGGAGATTGTTTCTTTCAGGTTCATCCCACATATGCTGGCTGATTGTTGTCTGTTGTTGCTGCTGTTGGTAGTGTTGGCCAGGAATCTTCATCACCTCTGTTTTATCTATGTTCACCTGAAGTCCTATCTTTGATGCTTCTTCTGCCAACTTGTCGCTTTTTACTTGCATATCTTCCAGTTTGCGGGAATCAGACATAAATATTATATCGGTGAAGTTCCGATCCTCCAAAATTTGTGTGGGTCTATTTTATGCCTGGTTCCTCGCTGCTTGCTGTCTGTCGCGTTATGCAATCTACTGCAATCAGGAAAATCATTACCAAAGTAGGCCAATAGTTGGTGACCGTCCATCATAAACCATAGTTAGATCACACAAAAGACTTTTGAAATTTTTTTTCCTTCACGTTCACCAATGGAAAATAGGGCTTCAAGTTAGTGGCTTGAAGTTTCTGTGATAGTATTTATTTTGCAGGATGGGGTTGATAGCCCCATGCCCAAACTTTTCTCTTTACTAGCATTATTTCTGGCTTAGCGAGGTAGAAGAATGCACCGGCCGGTGATCGAACCCCGGACCATGCGCATGGTTTGCAAGCACGCTAACCGCTGTACCATCGACGCACAAAATCGTCCATCTATATGTATATATATATATGTACTGCATTGAAAATTCAGTATCACTGAGGAAACAGTAGCATTCAGTGACTTCTGTTATCACCGCTATCTAACAATATAACTGACCAACTGACTAACTACTTGCCGACTTGAAATTTGCTTTCCTAATTTTTAGTTTTCTTGTGATTCTAGTACTCTTTAAAATTTTTTAAGTAATTACTCCCTTTTTATAAATTTTGATTTGTATTTGCGCAAATAAATCTCAGAAAATCTCCGTCTTCTGAAAGAACTACACAAATTCTCTAAAATTCCTACTTTAAACAGACAGCGGGCAGGAAATGTATGATATGTCCAAATTCTTGAAGCCTAAACAGACTTCAGTAGATGCAAAGTACCAATGAGTTTCCGGGTAGTGTTTCTGTTAGTTAATATCAAATATAAATGTATTATTAATTGTATAATTATGCACTAATGGTGAACAAGACGACTAATAATATAATCCCCTCTAAGTTATAGTTAATGCTGATACTTCTTGCAATTATTTAATCTTAATACTATAAACTATACTGAAAATTGACAGACTATGAATTTACTGAGTCACAGTTGTACTAGAATACTTCAAGCTGTGGCTCTGCTGTTTCCTGAACAGAGGCTCGATTGCAGGGTGACGTTGATAATCTCACACCCAACCATCTCTCATTATCAGGCTTACTTCCGGCTGACCGAGGTTCACCAATGTGTCAACCACTGACTGAACGCCGGACCACGTGAGCCGTAGCCGGCAAGTATTCTAACGATGGGTTACCGATTAGAAGGTTGGCTTTTATCAACGTAAATTTGAATCAGACAAATTTATTGAAGTCATATGTATGAGCAGCAGATGACTGTATGATTACATCACCCAATCACACTAAAGGAACAATGGAGAATGTCCTTTCATGCGGTCAAAGTATTCTTAGAATTTCCCAATGACACATTAGAATGTGCATGAAAAGTGCCATCTATGTAACATGGGAAATATGTAATATTATATAATACTATTACGTGTGTGGATCAAAACTGATTACCTTTGACACGTATGACTTACATTTAGTACACAATGAAACAGGGTTGATAGTTAAAAAGAATTTTAAATCCAGTTTTGATCCAAAGCTAAATTAGTTAGAAAAACTGTAGGGAAACCAAGAGTTACGGGACAGCCATTTCACCCGGGTTTGAAACCCTTCATCAGGGCCCACCCATCAGGGTTTGAACAAAGAAACTTGCAGTTATAAGTCAAGCTCGTAAACTATTTCAGCTTCCACAAAATTTGAGTGTTTATGCAACGAAGTTACCTCGGGTGCATCAGATCGAGAGTGAGGATAAATACTGACAGATGTCGCTGACTGTTGGTCGCACTAAAACCACTAATTGGTAGAACTTAGAATTCACGGGGTAGCGACTGGATTGGATCACAGTGATTGAATGGTCTAAGAAATTCCCTTGTAACCTGGAGTTTTTCGGTTTGGACCCCAGTAAGTGGATACTACCGACGATTCCCGAACCAGGACAAGACAACTGTCCAGTATTCCATGGTTTTCAGCGGTTTTCTAGCTGAAGCGAGTTTGCGACCAAACTCCAAAAGATTCGAATCCCTACAAACTGGAGCCTGGAAGTTAAATTTCTCAAGTATGGGAGTATACGCATATACCTAACTAACTCGTCTTATCAAGTGACTCATAAAAATCCCCATCCAGTGTGGAATATCACTTTCTGAACAACGTTGATTTGATTAGTGGTGCACTACTTATCTGAACACTAGTATGTCAAAGAGATATTCAGGTGACCTAGTAAGTGGATGACTGTTTCGCTTACTTGATGTCAAACTCTCAGGATAACAAATTTCAAATAATTGAGCCAGTTTAAATCACTTTCAATCCCATTGGGCTCTGAGGTGGTCATTTCCATCACTCAATTAGGCACTATTGTGTCGGCTACAGCCAACATGGAAAAGGGTATCAAAACCACAGTCGGAAAGGTAAGACACACATTCATCACTGTGAAATCAGTTTGGAAATATTTTGCACTCACAATAAAGAACAAGATTTTAGTTTGTAACACCAGGGTTCAGTGAGTTCCACGCCACCTCACTCATTTCCAACAGCCAGTTACAAACTTCAATAAACATTTGCTTTCGCTGCCGGTCAATAGGAACCAACAACAATAAACTCTGGGAATGAACCAGTGAAGAATAAAATGCAGGTGGACCAGGCATATACGCTGAAGAGACCACTGGATGAGGTCGCTTTCAATGCAGGCCATCGCTAGAGTGGAGTCGGAGTGGGAAGAAACGTGTTGGGTATATGTCTTAGGGTGACATGGAAGGGACTGTACAAGGATGAGATGAGAGTCTATAGGTAATCCTGAAGCCAGCTGAAGAGGACTGTAAAGATCAGGACGAAATGGAGGTATTGTGTTGAAGCCAAACCTTCCACTTGGAACCCAGTGGAATATATAATAATAATAATAAAGGTACATCGAATTGAATTTTCACTTAAATAAGCGCTATTCGTCATAACAAAAACACTATCGTCTGATTTCTGTCTCTTCTGTGACGCTTTCATTCCATGAGTCAGACTTAAATTTAGTGTGTCTTCTTGTAGTTGTTATTTTCAAGAAGCATTACATGTTGCGAACTTCATTCAACCCAAGTGTATTCATTTTTTTGTCGACCACTTAGTTTCACTGTATATAAGTAGTCAAGAAATAATACAATCAAGAGAAATCATCCATAGGCTGTTGCGTGATCATGAGTTAAGATTTGATTACATCTCGCCGATTCACGAATGCTAGGTCTAACAAAGACTATTTGTTTTCTTCAATGTTACTGTGAGGGATAAATATAGCCAACCACAATACACCAGTCTTTAAGTTATTATTTGTTAAGTGAAATGTTATCCTCACATAATACCCACTGTGAAAAATGTATATTTGTAATGTTCATGGGCAATCTGAGCACTACTTATAAGCTGTCGTCACACCAAGTGGAGCATAAGGCTTCAAGCATTAATTTAAATTTTTATAGGGTGAGGTTGCTGGCCTCAGACACAACTCCCCCTCTTTGCCGAGTTTACTATCAGCTCAGCGAGGTTTAGCGGTGCGTCAACCAGGGATCGGTACCCGGATCACATGAATGGCTGGTGGGTATTCAACTGCTGAACCACAAACTTACTTTCGAAAACAGGATTACACTAATTTCTCCTAATTTAGGATTTATAATTGTGTAACTAATCCTCATAAATTAAGATGTTACTAATATGCTGTCACTTTCATAGGTTTCAGTGGAATTGTACAAGAAAAGACATTTAAAATGTAAGTTAAGATGAGGTCTTATTGACAATGCCGAACTTCGATACTGTGGTAGAATCCTATTCCATATTAGATACTTTTATTTGATATAAAGCACAAGGGTGCAGTATTAATAACCGGATAGTAGAGCATCAAGTCGGATTCCATTATGGGTAAATTTGTTTTGATAAAGTCTCACAGTGTTATACAGTAATGTTTACTGATGACGTTTCGAGCACAATTTATTGCTCATAATCATATCAAGGTAATCACCACTTCCTAAATTCATTATATAGTTCCATTGTTTTTCTCTTGACTTTCACTTGATTTGATTGGTAGTAGTATTTTCCATATTTCAGGTATGAGTGACCTTGATATGATTATGAGCAATAAATTGTGCTCGAAACGTCATCAGTAAACATTACTGTATAACACTGTGAGACTTTATCAAAACAAAATTTACCCATAATGGAATTACACTCTACCACAGTGCACAAGTTTTATTCTTATATTAATCATCAAGTCGGAACTTTGAAGCTAAATTTGTAGAGGTGTTGTTGTAATGGGATGGCTTTGCTGGCCTTACTCCTTACCTTCCCTCTTTACTGAGCTTATTACCAACTAACAAGGCTTATGAATTAGTCAGTCGGGAATCGAACCTCGGCCACATGAGGAGTGATACACGAGGATCCTGCCACTGCGCTACCTACATACACATTTAGTTAATAATACTGCATCATTGTGTTTCATCTAATAAACTTATCTAACTAACTACTCATAACAATCAGTCAGTAGTAGTATGCAGTCCATGAGCATTTATTTAATTTCTGACCAGTATTTAGATCAAGATATACATTGTTAACTGTGTATGCGTATTTGTATACGTATTTATTCGTGTGTACATAACATACAAAGCAAAATATTTTAAAGAAGGATGTATCTTAACAATTCAGATTATAATTGTTGTTATTACCAGTTATTATAATTCAAGAGTGAGGGAATTCAGTGTTTTTTATGAAATGTCGTTTCTGTCCATTAACTGTGAGGGAAAAAATAGGAGAGCAGTTTAACTGCTTATTTAAGAAACTTTAATTAAAATGAGTAGAATGGACGGAATTGATATCCTTATTGGACAGGAAGATGTACTTATAATAACAATAATAATAATAATTATTATTGTTATTATATTTTACTTTTGTTTATTTTTAGAGAATTAATTGCAAATTGTTCATATAATTAGGATCATTGACGTGTAATGATGTTTTAAAGTTAAAAGACAAACATCACTGAATTAAAAACCCTAGTTAACATTTTAAAAGCTGAAAAAAGGGGGTTGGATGTAATCCAATTTAAACCACTGATGGATTGCATTAAATTGTTCCCATGGGTACTGAATGCAACATACAGATTCAACAAGACACCTTCATCTATCCTGTCCTGTGCAATCGTTTTAATCTAACTCCATGATTGTCCATAGGCACTCACCTCCTTTTCACACAATCACCACCATGTCATGCTCAGACCCTTGCTTAACTAGTCAGTATCACCTGACGGTCTCCTGCGTGTGTGTGTGTTCAATTCATTTCCAATTTCTTCGGAAAATTCTTTGCGTCAGAAACAGATTCTTCATTGTTTCGCCTACTAGAATTCCATGATGCCGGATCTTTTTAACCTGTTGTCTGATATTCCTCATGGAGCCGGAACTTCTGAGGCTGGTAGAGCGTTCTCCATATTTCAAACTCATGTGGGAGAAACGACTCAACTGAGTCATGCATTAGGTTTTTACTTTATCAGCAGTTATCGCTTGTGGTTCTAGTTACTAGTAACTTAAATTATTTCAAGGAAAATGGAGATAGTAGGTAGCTTAGGTGTATGATATCAGTATGTCTGTCTTCAGTGCGCTGGATGGCTGAAAATTGAATAGCTTTTTATGTCTTTTCTAGACGATATATACTCAAATTTCTTTCTGAAATTCTCCATGGATAAAATATCCATCTTTGATGGTAACCTAGAATATATAATAAAAGCTTTGCAGTATAAAAATGTAGCTTAGAGAAAACAGAAATATACAAAATTTATTATTTAGCAATTGTTTTATTTCTCTGCGTTCTGAGAGCAACAAAGAACTTCAAGCTTGGGCTTTGAAGTCTAGGTAATAATGATTGCTAGCCTCATAGTCGACCTTCTTTCTTCATCACCAGATAAGCAAGGTTATAGAGGGGATCAGCTAGGTACTGAAACTCAGACCAATTGCATGGTTGGCGAGTATTATAGCAGCAAACGCTACTGTTACTGGACTTTCAAAGGCCAAGCTTGAACACGTTGCGGTTTTCAAACATACATTCACATTCATTTATTCTACTGTTAAGGAAAATGAGGAAAAGAAGATTTATTCAACAGTGAATTATAGGTTCCCTGGGGATTATTTCCAAGCTTAGGTGATTCACTGGTAGAAAATTCAGCAAACACTCAAGTGGTTTTGGGTTCAGTTCCCAGCCGATGCTTTCCCAAACCTCACCTAGCTGATAGTTATTTCAGTCCCTAGAAAACAGAGATTACGGTTCACCTTATTTTGTGATCATATTTCAAAGTGGACTGATGGAATTCTGTCACCAGCCACACTATTCACTAGACATCAGTTAGTTGGTATTGGTCGGGTATAGACAGATAATACAATCGCTGTTTATTTAACCTTTTTCAAATACTTGCTTAAGTCTAGCAAAAGAGAAACTTTTTAAATAATTGTTACACAATAGTGTCTATAAATTAGTGACTCTATCTTCTACTTCTTTCTAATTGTAGTGGACTGGATTATTTGACAAACTGTTAGCAGCAATAAGACAGGAAATGTAGAACTGATATCAAAACTCCAGAATATCTGGGCTTCTTGAATGTTTTATGTCTGATCTCAGGTTAACTCAAAGGCTTACAGACGAAGAAGAAGGATCTAAAATGAACATAAAGCAGACTGAAGTGATGAAGATAACCAACCGCCAACAACAAGTACCAGCAACTACCTACAGGAGAAATTTGTAATAGTTCACTTCCTCCAGTTATCTAGGAAGCATAAATTCAAATACAGTTAGTGACACAGCTGAGGATGTCACGGCAAGCCAAGATTGCAAAGGCAAAACATACCTTCATTATGATAGAGAAGATTTGTTGCTCAGATGGATGATTTTGATGTGATGGAGGAATAATAAACGCGTGGAGAAATCTAAAAGCTCATTTGAAATTGAAGTATGCGTACTGAAGATGTCGCCTAGTAGGGCGATGAAAGCTTCGAAAATTAACTATCCAGCTCAGAGAATACAACCACATCAAAATACCTTCATTACCCTGAAATCAGCGTGGAAATATGCTCAACTCATCATACAGCTATTATCCCTCCCGTGGCCTAATAAGACATTACCAACTAAAGACTTCTCCACCACCCCTTATTTATATTTCCAACCCCTTTCTTATCATCCCTTAATCTTCTCACATATTCATTATAAACGTGCTTCATTTCCTTCCCATACAATCTAACATTACGTAATCGGTTCATTTGTTTTACTAGCCTTTATCGACTACTTCCACCTGAACAATTGTTTGTTTAATCATACTGTTTTTCATTATTACGCAGAATTCTTAACAAGGCAGGAATAAAAGTGGCATTCAAACCAACCACAAACTCAATTAGAAACAAGCTTTGTCGGTTAAAGGATCCTGTAGAGCCATTAAAACAAAAATTTTACATGAAGAAAGGGCAAAAACAATGTCCAAAAATTACTAGGGGTTTAAAGGGGTAATTTTAACAAAGATACCCGAAATCCAAAGAAAAAAAAAAAAAAATTAAAATTAACATTTTAAAAAGATTACCCATTTTTTTCATTATTCGTGTTATCACAGATTGTCTCATTTTTTCATCCTTATTATTGATAAGACCATTATTATTGTTATTACTATTATTAATATTATCATTACCACTATTATGACTAATTGCACAATTTATATTCACCATCGTATCATCCTATAGACAAAACACGATGATTGGTTTATATTTGAATTTTTATTTGTAAACTTATATATATTAGAGTTAAGCCTGATGAGATCTAATTGAAAACAGTATTGTCCGCTGAAATGTGTTGTTCATCATAAAAAAACGAAATTCAGCTTTTTGGCACCAATCACAAGTCAGTCAGTGCTTCTATATGAGTCAGAAACTTTCTGTTAGCATAATGAAAAGCAATTCTAACAGCCTGTTGCTGAGATTTAACTACAGATTCCACCTCATCAAACTCTATACTGAAGTTAAGATAGCCAGGATATATCAACAACAAGGGAAATAATAATGGTAATAAAATTCTCTATTTATGAATCAGGAGTTCTTAGGACTGTTATTCATACGTTTGGTTCCCTTGGTAAGTTTCGATAAAGAAAGGAAGACGCAATTTGCAGTATAATGTGATGTAATTCTATTCCACAGGTTCTCATCAGCTGCAGACAATCTGAATTTACAATGATTATGTAGATAATAATAACATAATTTGGTGTTTAACTGGTAGTAGAGAAGAACTACCATAAAAATGAAGCATGCAAAATGTAACCATTTCAATTTTTAGCATAAGTTTTCGACATCGGTTTAAACGCTCTCAAAGTAGAGAAGAGGGGCGAGGGGTAGAACGGAAAACAGAAAAAAATTAACAGAACAGTGTTAGCTCATAGGTTCACATAGCAACTCAAAAAAACAAAAGCGCTTACAGATCATAAGATTAAGATTTGTTCACTGAATTAGATGACTAATTAATGTGATCAGAATCAAAATTCAGTCACGAAGAGAGTTAGAGGTTAATGACACTATCTTTCTGTATGCATGAGTCTGGTTTAAATCGTTTGACTGCAATCGCTTCGAATAATCGTTGTAAATTTGCTGTCCTTTGTCTGTTTAATATTTTGAAGGACTTAGAAATTTCTACGAGATGTCCGATATCAACATTGTGTCTGATAATTGCACCCTGAGAATATTTGTTTCTTTTCAGGCACAGATTTCTTGGATTATGTTCAGAAAACCGGGGAAAAGCCCTGCTTTCCGTCCTTCAAATCTACTTGCTCTCAAAAGTGCATGTAAATTCATAAACACAGTTGGCGGTGAAATCAGCAGGGCATTTATCCAGTTTTGTGTAGCTTAAAGAAGAAGTGGTGCTGTATAATGTTATGAGTTTTGCTGCTGAGAAGCTTCTTTTTATTGCACCTTTAAGTCTTTTGTCAATCTTTTGTGCCACTGCATCTTCATTGAATGAGAGACAAATAAACACTTTAGTATACAATTGGTGGATGGTGGCTAGCAGTGGAATCCAGGGTGCGCATTTCGTCCTATTTGGGACTCGTCAGCTGGATGTACCTGCATTTCTCAGTGAGTGATGATGTTCCCACCGAGGCTCGAACCCAGTACCCATAGTTTCAAACGCCAAAGCGTTATCCACTAGACCACTTGGGCCACGAGAGCCACCTCTTGTGCGACGGGTCATATTAATCATTGAATTGAATTTTTTTTTGATTTTCCCGTCGATTGATTGGACCGAAGTGCTCGGTCTCAGGTTGACATGTCGGCTTCTTGTGCAGATGCTTCGACGATGTCTGGGTATTTAATTAGTATACAATCCACCAATTGTATACTAATTAAATACCCAGACATCGTCGAAGCATCTGCACAAGAAGCCGACATGTCAATCGACGGGAAAATCAAAAAATTCAATTCAAAAATAAACACTTTATTCTTATCTACAGTTGGGTGTTTTTCTTTCTTGTATTTTTCTCTACTATACTTTTGTATAAATGCCTTAGGGTATCCATTTTCTCTTAAGCATTTCTCGAAGAAATTTAATTCTTCTTCAAACTTGTTTGATGAACATAGTTTCTTGGCTCTGTCATACAAAGTCCTCACTAATCCACGTTTATAGCTTATGGGACAAAATTTGTTATAGTGAAGTTATTGCTCAGTCCAGTTTTCTTTTCTATAGATGTACGTTTCCATTGTACCTTCGTTTGTTCTTTCTTCATTTAGATCTAGGAAACTGAACTCATCATTTTGTCCATAATCCATGGTGGATTCGATGTTTTATTTCTTCCATGCTGCAGACAACTTTTGTGCCTGTTAGAAATGCGATCCTACTTTTCACAGCTTTGAATTTGTGCATCGGTGGCACAGCGGTTAGGACGCTCACCGACCATGCACGTGGTCCGGGGTTCGATCCCCGTCCGACGCACTTCTTTACCTCTCTTAGCCAGAAATAATGGTGGTAAAGAGGAAAGTTTGGGCATGAGGCTAGCCCTTAGCTTGAAGCCCTATGTTCCACTGGGGAACGTGGAGGAAAAAATAATTTTATATATTTTTAGTTTCACTCCCGATAATTAATGAGTAATTGTTAGGTCGTGAAAGATCTAATGCATTTATTAGTTTTGTAAATTGGTCCTAATGACTCGGAATCACAAACTGCTCTTTATTGAATAGTTTCACAACAGTTACAGTACATGACAAATGATCAGAACAGCACTTTCAATTCAGCCTTCTTCGGTGTTACTAATAATTCTATCAGTTTGGACATAAAGTTAGAATCAAGCAATACATCCTGAAGTTTGGAGATATAATGGTCATATTTTGGCATACTTAGTAGTGGAGAATGGGCAGAAATGAAACTATGAAATGTTCGCTGGGATAATAATACTCCAAATATTCACACTTATATGAACTGTTTTCCGGAGAATTCTCATATTAAAAAAAAACGCTTTGACTTAACTTGAATTAATGCCTACATTAAAGTTTAAATTTCTGCAAAATGTAAAGTGAATCGATAAATTTAAACAAAGCATATTTTTACATCTATAGTACTACTATTATAGCGAATAAAAAACTCCTGCAAAGTGAAAGTTTTCAAATAAAACAGTAAGCGAAAACTGTGTATTCGTGAATTAAGACACAAAATTCTTTTTCGCTAAGCTAGAAATCTGTAAAGGTTTCGTTTCGTACAGTAGGCGTTCATTACTTATGCCAGCAAAACTTCACTGCATATTTCTAATGTTAAACTTAAAAGATGAAATTGAAATGAAGTTAAAATTTGAAATATTTCGCTAAAATAAATGCACAAAGTCCTGAGTTAATTGCTTCTTACTAGTGAAACAAAAGACTCAATATCTAACAAAATAAAATCTCACACCATATTTTAACATTTAAACTTTAGACTTTAGGATGATTCAGTTATCTAAATTCAGAGCATGAGCCAAAATCGTGCATTTCTTCTTAATTATGGTAAACCAATTAATCCTTCCCTTCATCTGGTATATGGATGTCTTCAGTCTCTCTTTTATTTGAATAGAAAACCTTTAGCATTAACATTTCTTCTCTTCGATTGAGTGTAGCTTTGTTTTGCCTTTATTACACAACTCCTTTGCTATTGTATAAAAACCTTTTTTTTCTGTTTAAACTTGAACTTTCTGGATGTAAATTAGATGTGCGATTCCTGAACACATTTGTTCTATACATAAACACATTCATTTTTATCGGCTGTAGCCAACTGATGACAAGCCATCTTATTCTGCACAAACTACTGTTATCCTTGCTATATTCTAATTCATAAGAGGAGATAATAACAATAACAATTTCGGTTTATTCCAGAAACAGTACTTGTGGTACAGTGTGGAATTTTCAGCACATATCTACAATATTGCATCTAATTTCATCGTACGTTTAAAAAGAGTATTATAAAAAAATAAATATAAAAAAAACCAAAAAAAAAAACAAAACAAAAAGAAACGCAAAAATAACAAAAAATGCAAATAAAAATACCAAGTAAAAAGGAAGATAAACACAAATAGTGAAAAAAAATATTTCAGCATTGGTTAGTGGAAGCTACGATATGTGTATGCGTGGTGGACAGTAACAGCTATAATCATACAAGAAATTTTGAGATGTTCCTAAGAGTGTTTATAGCCAAGATGATCAGTTCATTTGATTGAACAACACTAAACAATCATAAGATGAACATTTCAGGTTGTGTTTTTTTATTGTCAGCACTAATGCGGTGTTTGTAGTGGTAGTGTGAGGAATCATGCATAATACAAATCTTTTTTTTCAAGATGGTGATAGCGGCAATAACAAACAAGATTGTCAGTTAAATAGTGCCGAACAAAGAACAACCACAAAACTAATGTTACATGCTGGTTAATGACGGGACAATTTTTAATAATCATAGTGATAATATAGTCGGACCCAGTAGATGTATAAAGAAGGAATAGAATAAGGAATAAAATATGTAAGCCAATGATAATAATTTTAAGCAGCTAAGTATGTTTAAGAAGGTTGTTCACTATAGAGTACAAATAAGAGAGTATAAGGGGAAATAACAAGGGCCAAAATTATGTTATTAACAACAAAGCAAGTCATAAGTTTCACGCTTAACATTGTCCCTGTCACTTAGAACACGGGTCACATATCGTATCGTTAAGTTTCTATACTTGGTTGTACGAGCATATATTATTTTGTACTGATTTCTGGTTCTACCTGATGAGATGCAAGGAGAGAGTTGGGAATAGAGTGGGTGTTGGGGTTCACAGAGTATGGTTTTAGACCATTAAAAGTATATGAAGTATCTAAACACGATAAGATAATAAGATGGTTAGAGGCAATCGACAGAAAGTCATGGACCTATGCTTCGTGCTAGTTGGCATTCACCAGTCACCAGGGCGTATCTGCAACCTTGAAGCAACTTATGCCCATTTTGAGATATGAACTAGTGTGGCCCAGTGAGTGCCACAGTCAGAGACGTTACCACTGATCTATTCAGGCTGGCTCACAATTGACCTACTGTAACATTGATGTATGAATAAAACTTGTGCACTATGGTAGACTGTTATTCCATTATGGGTAAATTTTGTTTTGATAGAGTCTCAGAGTGTTATACAATAGTGTTTACTGATGACGTTTTGAGCACAGTTTATTGCTCATAATCATTTCAAGGTGTTCACACGACTTCCTAACTTCATTTATATAGTTCCATTATTTTTCACTTGATTTTCACTTGATTTGATTGGCAGTAGTATTTTCCATATTTCAGGTATGAGTGATGACTCATTCCAATTGCATGTGTTTGGTGTAGACTCGATGAACAAGGATTCAGTTTACAAAATACCCTGTAATGACTGTGAGGTCAACTACATAGGTCAGATTGTCAGAACATAAGAATTTAGCTAAGGTAAGAATGATTCATTATAAATTATTTAAATTAATCCCAGCGTGTTAAAATAAAAACAAGATTTTTTTGAACGTTTCACCGTGTAAGCCACAGCTTCTTCAGCATATTTATTCGGATTTTATTAATTATCAAAATGTATCTCTAGAATAATTTGAGCGCCGAGTCTGATTGATTCTGGAAACCTATAAGGTAAGAATGGTTGACTCGGCAATAGCACTTGACGCATTAACACACAACCACACAATACGGTGGGAGAGGGTTAAAATTCTAAAAAGTAATCTAGCTAGGTGGAGAGAGAGGTTGATTACTTAATCCTTGTTCATCGCGTCCACACCCAACACATGCAACAGAAATGATTCATCACTCATACCTGAAATATGGAAAATACTACTGCCAATCAAATCAAGTGAAAATCAAGTGAAAAATAATGGAACTATATAAATGAATTTAGGAGGTCGTATGATTACCTTGATATGATTATGAGCAAGGAATTGTGCTCAAAACGTCATCAGTAAACACTATTGTATAACACTGTGAGACTTTATCTAAACAAAATTTACCCCTAATAGAAAGACCTCCTGTAAGAATGAATTGGATACTTTTTTGATTAGACACAAGTTAGCGACTAGTTGAATATATCTAGTCGTTTGTTTGGTGAAAGGTCCACTGTGATACTGAACCACCTAGAATACTGGTCACATTTAAAACTTAACTGATAGAATTCTGTTTGCACCAAACAATTCACTAAATCCATCACACTAGTGACTAACTAGTGTTCAGTCCAACGATAAGATAATCCCATTTATTATTACCTACACTGTATACTCTTCGATAAACCTTATCTCCCTCGTTTTTTTCCGATTTCCTTTTGAATGCTTACTTTATCATCGGTGACAAAGTTCTACTTCTATATGTATAGCATAAGAAATCAAAGATAACCGTCAATGGTTGCTCGTTGTGTTTTTGCGTGTGTGTGTGTGCGTGGCATTTTTGAAAACCTCGTAAAATGTTGAAAGAAGATATCGGTACAGTAGATTTCCGACTTGCAATTTCGTGTATATGTATACATTTATATACTTGTGACAAGAATATCAGTACATTTCGTTTTTACCGTTTTTTCTGACTTTCGCTGTCTTCTTCTTCTTCGTCTTTTCTCTATTGACAAAGCAGCAGTATCTACTGATTTACAAACTGTATCACAGATTATAACGAAGTTTTTTTCCCAATCTTCCTATTTTTTCTTCGTGTTTCTTTTTCTTTTCTCTTTTGTGAACTTGTACGCTTGTTTCAGTTTTATAAAGTTTACAAGTTGCTGTTGTTCCCTTTTTTTTAAAATATTTAACCGAAGGAATTTAATGATTAGACGTTTATGTTAGCAAGCGTATGACAATAAACGATACTAGCCAAACTCTGATTTTTTAAGTGTATTTTTGGCATTACCAACGAAACAGACTACTGACAAGTGCTTAGATGTTCACGCAAGTTGTACAATACATTGGAATTGTGTAAGACAAAAGAAGAGAGCAATAGAAGAATTGGCGATATGACTATCGGCTCTTCCTTACTCTCTATCTATCTATCTAACTATCTATCTTCCTACCGGTGTCCAACAATCATTATATTTTTTGTGCTAAAGGCGGCACTCGATTCTGTCGACCGAGAGGTTCTCTGGCGATGCTTGGCTGTAGAGGGAATGCCAAGAAAATACATTGCACTGATTAAGGCACTCACTCTAGTCGAACTCATGCAGTCAGTCAGGTGAGGGCTTACGGCGAGTTGTCGAGTAGTTGTGTTCATCAGGGATGCCCATTATCCCCATTTCTATTTAATTTCATCATAGATACCGTACTAATGGATTTAATCCTAACTCACTTCAGAGACACAGGGATTGACTTGCTACCAGTGAATAATCCCGTTATAGACGATATAGTCCTTCTAGTTGAGGACGCCGACAAAATAGAGCAGAGTCTTCTGAACACCTTGAGCTGCAATCTGCGAATGTTTGGCATGCTACTCGCTCTAACCAAATGCAAGATGATGTTAAAGGACTGGAATACACCGACTCCTGGATCGAAAATAGGAATTGAAGAGGTAGAGCACGCTGATCGCTTCACTTACTTGGGAAGTACCATCACCCCCAACGAGTTGACCTCTGACGAAATCTCAGCACGGATGCAGAGGGTTAGTTTCGCATATGCCAGTTTACACCGTCTGTGGCATAGACGTGATATTTCGACTGACTGTCGATCAAAGAGTGGGTCTACTACTAATCAATCCGCTCCGTCCCACTTTATAGCTGTGAGCGGGACATGGCCATTGACATTGGAAGACATGAAAAGATTAGCTGTCTTCAATCATAGGTGCCTGCGTTCTATCTCCCGTGTGAAGTGGTATAATAAGCGCAGCGAAATCGCGGTTAGGCTTCGATCGAGTGCTAGGTAAGGAGGGGAAATCAATCGATGAGGCTGTGAAGTTACATCGACTGAGATGGTTAGTACGTGTGTTACGTATGCCTGGTCATCGCCTTCATCAAGGGGTAATGTTAGGTGATATAGGGTCAGGCTAGAAAAGAGCTAGGTAGTAGTGGTCAAACCAAAACATATCACCAGTCAATGAAATCTACAAACGTTAGTTTAAGCCAGTCACGTAGGAAGGTGTAGACTTCCTGACTGGCTGGTTGGGGTCCTCGGGAGAGTAAAATTAATGGTTGGAAACAATTGGTGACATGGCTCAAAATCGTTCTCAATGGCTAAAGCAGATGCATCCACTCTTTGTGACTTACGATTTCCAATGAAACTGTTTTGTTATTCGTTATTACTATTCCTTTGTCTCACATATCTTTTTACTGTCTCTAATATCCATTTCTTCTAATTTCGTCTGTTGCTTTGTGTGCTACATGAAGTGTGGCGACTCGAATTGCCGCATATCGGTGAAAAGTTCTATGTCGAAAACAGACAGACAGACTATCGGCTCATATCAAGACGTATTGATCTAATCTATCAATAAATTTGGCGGGTTAGTTTGTAAGGATTTGATTTGTTTCAAGTTTGAGCATGCCTTGATATCAGGTAGAGAACCATTTGCAAACGAGGGAGTAATGAACAGCTGTTTCATGCTAGTTTTAGAACCTTCAGCAGTACCAATCCACTGAGTATCAAATCCAAGACCTTCCGATTACAAGGCAAGCTCGTAGTCCATTCCAACACTGGAATCCAGTTCAATAGTCAGTCTATCATTTTTGTCCTCTAGTAATTCATAATTTTAGCCTGTCTGCTAGTGAATGTGGTCAGCAAGTATTTGACCTCTAACCTAATGGAGTAGGTCATACAAGCAGCCTTGTGGTCACTCCGTAACTAGAATGAAATAAGTGTTAAGTCCTCTCTGTTTTCCAAGTTGTTCTGCAAATGATATTAGTCAGTCGCCAAACTTGAAGTAAATTTTGAATAAGGATATATAAGAAAGGAAGGACAAGTGTTGTTCTCCTAGTAAGTATTATAAGTGTTAGCCTGCCTTTGACTTATTCTTTGGATGTAAGTGCAGGATGCAAAGAAGAAGAGAAGAAACAAACTTTGACCGATATAATACTGTTCACATCAGCTGAAATGTATCTGGTACATGATCATCCTTTTCTGTAATGACCGAAATTGAAGTTTCGTAGTCTGAATGCAGTAGACTAATCTTTAAATTCCACTGTATAGCTAACTTAACTTCCTTGAGTAACTTTCAGTTACAAATTGTCCCGACGACAAAAAGAGACGGTTATTTACGATCAAATGTCTAGTGCTACTCAACAATAATGACATATGTTGGAAGCAAATTAGCCAGCTATATAGATCAAATTCATTCTGAGTTATGAACTGGTTACTATATAAGAAAGTTATGTAACTAAATCAACTGTAAGAAGCACCTGAAGATCAAGGAGAATATTTCCCATAAAGTAGGATGAAAGCTCTGTCATCAAGGTTAATAAACCAAATAAACACTTCTAGTAGACATTCTTGGGTCAAAATCCCTAAGCGGTAACCTTGAATTCATTTAAACAAAATTACAATCGCAAAACAAGGCATTATCAACACCATCACACAGCTATAAAGATGAGCATAAAAATTAGAGACTAAACAAAAAAAAAGACAAATAATAAGGAGTTAGTCATTAGGTGATGTGCGAACGTTATAACAATGATATGCAACTTTTTAGGTGAAAGTGGATGGTATTTAGGAAGCTATCTGAAACATCCAAAAAAGTGTCAACAATGGAAGTAGAGCATTCAGGAGCGATTTTTCAAACCGTTATTCCGATACAGTTTTGCCATTTTTGTTGCTGCTACTTTTGATCGCCAGACAAAACTCATTAGTTAGTGAATCTCAAATCAGCTGGGTGAGGGATAAATGTCCCAATCGCGTGACCTAAAGGTTCTGTGTCGAATTCCTTGTGACGTTACATATGCCTGCTACCGAAGAATCCCAAACAGCTGCCCAGGGGTCTTTGGCTTAAAAATATTAACTGATCATCATTAGTCACTAAATCTACCTTTGTGTTTTATTTCTAATCTCTTAATTAATTTTCTATACATCGTCTCAGATCATTCATCTCCTGGCTCGTATAGAAATGTAGACATCAGGTATGCTGGTGAGTAAAGACTAAGTTTAAACTGAATTTAAAAAGCACAATCTCATAATTTGTTTTTAAATCTAGAAGCTTACTGGATACGCGTCAGTTAATTTTCAGGCGCGAATTCAGAGAATCCCAGAAGAGCATCAACTAATGAAAACCTTTCTACAATTCTTCCCATTAATAAATTTAAATAAAGCAAAAATGAAAAATGTACCAGGATAATCTGAGCTCATATTTTTTTATCTTTATTATTTCTTGGATTCTTCTTAACTGGTTACAACATGAACCATAACAAAATTATAAATTAAATTAGAGATGTGAACATACTTTTTTTACAATGTTGGTGAGTAATTGATGCATTTATCATTCTTACTTTATTCAAATAATGAGAACCTATTTGTGCATTGACAGTTTACCTTGTTATGTTGTCATACATTGAAATAATCATAGTCCCTATCCAATTGTCAATATAAAATGGAGATTCTCTTCGGAGTAGAATTCATACATAAACCTAGTGAATTACCAATTTTGGTTTAATACACACTAAGTATGCATAATGAACTTTTAGAATTTAGAATTTATGGATCACGGGGTAGGTGTCTGAATAGTCTGCGAGCTAGACTCGTAACCAGAATGTACTGGCTTCCAACCCTGGGACGAGGCGAGTATTGGTGAAGAGTCTCGATCTAGGATGAAACAGAAGTCCAGTATTCCTAGGCGTTCCAGTGGTTCCATTACTGATGTCAGCTCCTGAACAGTCCTGCCACCAATCGATATCCTGCACATCAACACTTGACACTCAAAAATATTGGAGTAATTCCGTGTTTTGTTTTTTTCAGAACAAAATATTTAGAGCGAACAATTGTTTTCAATAAATTCTTCTTCAGGTTCTACAATTATAAATCCATTAATGTAAGCATACAATAGCCAGTAAAGGCGAATTAGAATCATATCACAAAGTGTATTGTGGAACAAGTTCAGTTTATGTTCAATAATGGTTTTTATAGACAAGTTGATGGGGTAGCCATGGGATCACCTTTGGGCCCTTTGCTAGCGGATATTTTCCTGGCAAAGCTTGAAAATGGTCCACTCAAAGACACGATTAAAGGGCTTGACTATTATTGTCGATACGTAGATGATACGTTCATCGTTTGTAATAGAAATCTTAATAAACAAGAGCTTCTGAATACCGTTAATAGTGTTCACCCAACTATTCAGTTTACATGTGAAGAAGAAGACAATAACAGTTTACCTTTCCTAGACGTCCTACTTACCATGAAGACAGATGGATATCTACAAAGGAAATTATTTAGAAAGTAAACTTGGACGATTCAGTACACCCATTTCCATAGTTTCACACCAATTCAGCATAAAAGAAACTTAGTTAAGTGTCTTAGCTACAGAATAAAACGAATATGCTCAGAGGAATGCATTCAGAAAGAAATGCATAAACTAAAACTCACACTGCAAGAAAATGGATATCCACAGAGCTTCCTAAAAAAGTATATTTCAATACCTATAGACAGGGTAAAGGTGGATACTGTAGACAAGAAACCTTTGTATCTTAACTTAAGTTACAAAGGGGAAATTGCAGCTGACATTCTAAAGTGTCGACTCAATAGAGCAATAGATAGAACATTTCCCGCAGCTAAATTGGTACTAAACTTCTCAACTAAACCAGTACTCACACAGCAAGTAAAGGATAAATTACCAAAGATGGCCTCATCAATGTGCATCTACGAATTCAACTGCTCATGTGGAGCTAGTTATATTGGCCGTACTCAGAGGGCTTTATCCATGCGCGCACGTGAACATGTACCTGTATGGTTGAGTAAAGGAGTAACCAAAGGCATAAATAGTGCAGTCTTAGCCCACTTGGTAGATACTGGACACCCGATAAAACTTGACCAAGCGTTCTCAGTTATTTACCGCGTTCCTAGTAATTTATCTAGAGGAGCTCGACTACGTCTTCTATCAGTAGCTGAAGCAGTTGCAATTAATACCAGAAGACCATCCCTCTGCATACAGAAGAAGTATGTTCAACCTCTATGTTTACCTTGGCCTACAATAAAGCCAACAAATCCTCCATTAACACTATAAATTCCTTTCACAATTTTCTTTTCTTTTCCTTCTTCTATTCCTCTGTTTCATTGACAAACGTTCATTTTCGACTTTTATGATTTCATGACCTTTCTTATGATTTTATTACCTTAGGTTTAAATAGTGCTTTTCTAACTTACTATCGTATTTACAAAATCCTGTTCATTCCACTTCATTATATTCATTATTATTATTTGACAATCATTCACCAATAGTACATTTAATTTTAATTTTACACCATATCATCGTTATTATTTTACAATCATTCTTATTGTTGTTATTTTCAACCTTGAACTTAAGTCTAGACCGCCCCATTCGTTGGTTTATTTTCATATTGCCTCACACACCCTGATTACACTCACTCTTGAAACCTGTATTTTCTGTTAACTATATATATATATATATATAGACATTTGTAAAAAATGTTATTTGTAAAATCTCAGCGATATTGAAATGAGTAATTCCAACGTTTCGTTCGGCAATCTGGTCCGAACTTCTTCAGGGAAATTAATCGAAATTAACATAACAGGTTTATATATAAAAGGAACATCTCTTATTTTTAAAAACTTTGTCCAATCATGAGTCATAAAACAGGCATCAACATGTACAATAAACAAAACTACATGAGTTGTGATCAAAATTTGACCTCAGACTTACAAATATTGATCTATCTTTGTTAAACACTTTAAACACAGTGTGTATGTGTGAGGATAAACAGTTGTAAAACAATGTCTTAACGTCTCCATAAGTAGATATAGACAGTCAGGAACTTTGATCAAGTATTATTAGTTAGTGATACATATCCATTCTTATTTATTAATCAGGATTTCCTATGCGTCAGCTAACATCACACCTTCATGTCTGTTCAAACTGTTAGTATCTAGAATCTTATGATTAGACGTATTTTCAAAATTATGGTGTTTAGGATTAGAGTTTAGTTGAAGCACCCTGTCAAACTCATGACCTTGTTTTCTTTCTGAAAATCGAGCTGATTTGTTCGACCTACTGGAGTTGTCAGTTGACTGGACAGCTATGTTAATTTCGATTAATTTCCCTGAAGAAGTTCGGACCAGATTGCCGAACGAAACGTTGGAATTACTCATTTCAATATCGCTGAGATTTTACAAATATAATTGTTTACAAATGTCTACTTCTCACTCGGCGCCCAAATATTTTAGAACTATTCTGTCAAATCTTGACTACAGTTCATTTGACTTATATTTACATATATACACACATCATTAAATTATTTCATCTCATTCTGTCCCATGTTGTTATTGACCATGCATATTAAAAAACTATATGACTATTGTTTCATCCTATCTTATACTTGTTTCCACAATACACTTTCTGATATGATTCTAATTCGCCTTTACTGGCTATTTTATGCTTACATTAATGGATTTATAATTGCAGAGCCTGAAGAAGAATTTATTGAAAACAATTGTTCGCTCTAAATATTTTGTTCTGAATAAATTATGGGAATATTTAATTTTGTTTATTCATTCACACTGTTTATTGTTAACCAAACACACATACACAGGGACCATCTGATAGGCGGAGAATCGGAATTGATACAGACAAAAAACGTGATTATTTACTTATTATTTTTATAAGTGATAAATCTACCGCATGTGACTGCTAATATTTTCTTTTGTGTACGTCAACGCTAGATAAAGACAGCTGTTTGGTTAAGCTTATAAGTATTGAGAAATATCCCGTTTATTGACTTTGGAAATGAACCAGACTTGTATTCGGTGGTAAAATGGTTTTTACTGAAAACAGCAGAATACGATAAAAGGAAGAGGAGCGAATATTTTTAATAGTATTCTTGAAAATTGTCCATTATTCAGAACAGACAATGAATTTGAAAAATTTATTATAGACTTTAACGTGAAGTTTAACTCTGAAAATAAAGTGAGTGTAAATTAAGCATTTGCAAAGTAAATCTATTGATCAGTGACTGGCTACAGAATGAAGTTTCTGAATTTCCAGTGAGAAGTCATAGCCAGTGGAGTCCAGTAGGTCGAGCGTGAGGACAAATACTCCTCGATAACACCGGTAGGCGGTTGTGCTAAAATAACAAGTTGGTAAAAGTTAGAACTTATGGGCAATCAATCCAGGCGCAAGTGGCTGAATGGTCTACGAGCTTGATTTTTAGTCAGAAGGTCCTGGGCTCGAGACCCAGCGTGTTCGTAGTGCTAAACAGTCACAAACTGGGGAAAAAAGCTTTCCCCCTCCCTCTGGCAACGCGTCATCAAACTTGAAACAGATGCGGTCTCTACAAACTGACTCTTGGAAATAAATCTGTTGAGGTTACGTCTTCTTACAGAAACCAAATGAGAGAACCAACCAAGAACCTAATGGAAAACAAATATGCAAAGGTAGATATAAATGGATAAGACGTTCAAACGACATCACTTGCTTGCTAGGTCATTTAGTGCAACCTGAACATGAAGCAACAAGTTGGCCATGGGTCTTAGGGTGGCAAGTAAGAGATCATATGGGAAGAAATAAAATCTTATGAGTAACAGTGGAGTCAGCAGAGAGTCAAATGGAATAGATCTGTGCCACTGTAGTTCTAAGATCAACTTAGCACTCAAATAATCAACAGTGATGATCAAAACGTTACATGAGTTAAGACAGCACCTGCAATTCCATTAAGGGTGAACTCCCTTAATCATCGGTATCAGTCAGAGAATCACTAAATAGTAATTGTAATAACAATAATAGCCTTATTGTGGAAAATATGTTTTATCATAATACAGAATTTTCAGCGAGTTTCATAGCAAGATATTTACTCTATTTTAATTGAGTTTGAGATTTTCCCGTCGATTGATTGGACCGAAGTGCTCGGTCTCAGGTTGACATATCGGCTTCTTGTGCAGATGCTTCGGCGATGTCCAGGCATTTAGTTAGTATACAATTGGTGGATGATGGCTAGCAGTGGAATCCAGGATGCGCATTTCGTCCTATTTGGAACTCGTCAGCTGGATGTACCTGCATTTTTCGGTGAGTGATGATGTTCCCACCGAGGCTCGAACCCAGTGCCCTTAGTTTCAAACGCCAAAGCGTTATCCACTAGACCACTTGGGCCACGAGAGCCACCTCTTGTGCAACGGGTCATATTATTTTAATTGAATTTGAGGGCACTGGGTTCGAGCCTCAGTGGGAACATGATCACTCACTGAAAAATTCGGGTGCATCCAGTTGACGAGTCCAAATAGGACGAAATGTGCGTCCTGGATTTCACTTCTAGTCACCATCCACAGATTAAATATTTACTCTACGTTCAGAATCTCCAAATAGTGTAATAATCGTTGATATATCATCTAATAATATCATCACCCGAAGCCTACTCCAGTACTACTCCATGGTATTCTCCTTCGATTTCCTCCGGAAAATTCTCAGCGGTAGGTAAAATGTTGTTTGAAATTGTGCGCAAGCCTCATTGTGGCACTTAGGTAACTAAAGAAATGTAGAACGGAGTAAACGCGACGCATTGTGGAAATCTAGGTACCCTAGTGATTGAAGCAAGCCACCGTTTTTTTTACATAAAGCCATCAGAAAGTAGAAATTGATAACAGATACTTATCCATGCCATTGTATACCTATGGTGCTATATTGCAGATGGACAGTGTGTCAATTTCGTAAAACTTTAGTCTCATTTGCAGCCGGAAGACTCTAATCTGATACTTAATGAGGCCACAGACGCATACTACTAAGACATTTGAAAAAAACAATAGAACTCTTATATGTCCCTCAACTTTTAGTAATGATTATGCAAGAGTTCGTTAACGTTTACCCTAAAACCTGTATTACGCATGAAATTCGGATTTTAGACGACTTCCAGTACAAATTTTCGAAGTTACAAAATGATTAATACTCAGTAATGGCTTCTTCTGAAATCACATGATAATGTCAGGTATAAACTAGTGTTCATTTGAGTCCTTGCTAGAAATTCATAATGAAAAGTTGTTATGATTTCAACTACTCCTCATCTTAAGTCTCTCCTTTATGAATAATACGAATTCATACGTTATCTGATACAATTACCTACAGAACAGATCTCAGTTGGTGAAGAATAAGTTGATTTATCCCGTATAAGGGAAATGACATGTAGTCATTGTGGAATTTAAGCTGTTAAATCCCTATAAATAAATACTTGTACCACTAGAAGGAATCGAAGTGTGAATGCATTTAAACACTCAATCAAGGTTAAAAATGAACAAAATTTGACTAACTTTATTCACATTGTCAAATAAAATTTAGAATGAAGCGCCTTTGAAGCATGAATAAATAAGATTTTAGCCTGCACTGCATACTAACATTCCTACAGAATGAATCGAAATTTATTTGGTGTTGGATGTTATGATATGAAATTATTGATTTCTTCATATATCGACAAATGGGGTCGCCACTTAGACGAGAATTACTCCATGACCATAGTTTAGCGTAATCTTCGAAACATGACGCTACATGCTACTGAATGATTAATATTAGTAGTTGAAAGCACTCACACTTGTTAGTCAAATTGAAGTACTCTAAACACCAGACGATCACTTCTTTCCTGTGGATCTAAGCTTGTCAGTAGTGTGCCTAGTTTAACTCAGTTAACACAGCAAAATAAGTTTAAACCAGGCAAATTCACTAGTAGTGGGGATCGCTCAAAGTTCCTTCTTTTTCAGGACTACTGCCGGGATAGACGGGAATTAGTAGTGTGCTGGACGGGAATCTCAACTAAGCCATCAATGTGGTTGGAGAACCTTCTACAACTGGACAACTGACAGACGAAAATCTTTTAATACAACACATGAATTGAGTAGTATATTTCATGATAAATTATCTCTCTTTTTAGTATTATATTCTGTTTAGGCCAAAGCTGTAACTCCTGCGATTAGATCAAAAAAGATACGCACATGTATCTATAGAATTAATTAGTTCTTAGACGGAGAAACTACGCTTTGAAATAATTAAAAAGATCTGCAGCTTAAGTGGAAGACTTCGCAGGTGTTGTTGTATCCTTAATAACTGGATGATTTCACTATGAAGTTTTAATCTTCAGCTTTCAACTGAGGTTTTGCTAAAGGGAAATCAATGCTCTTCAATTCAGCCATCCAGCTAAGTGAATACAGCAGCTCCAAAAATTGAAATTTCCAGAAGAATGCTGAGACAGAGAGTTTATAAGTTAAGACAACAACAATGTGAACAGTCCACTTTGCTTATTCTGAAACGACCAACAACGACAAAAAATATCACAGACGAAACTTTAGTTCATCGACATGAATATCTTTATTTGTCTGAAGAGGAAAATGTGCGGTTACTTTTTTATACCCTAGTTTTTTTTCAAGTATTGGTTTTGTAGGGATTTGGTTTGATTGTATGGAGGATTTAATCATGAGCTGACATCAGTTAGAGAACCATTGGAAAACCTGGGAGTATCGGACAGCTGTTTTGTCCTAGTTTGGGACTCCTCAGCAGTACGCACCCACCGGGGTTCGAACCCAGGACCTTCTGGTTACAAGGAGAGCTCGTAGACCAGAAGGTCCTGGGTTCGAACCGCGGTGAGTGCGTACTGTTGAGGAGTCCCAAACTAGGACGAAACAGCTGTCTAGTACTTCTAGGTTTTCCTAGTTTTTTTATTATTTCTTCACAATAAGTTGGCAAAAAACGTGACATTCTGAAAGTAAAGATCAATATAGCAGTACCTCTTTGGTTTCATTTCTCCCTGTCACGCAAATTGTCATCCAGTATAATATTTATTCTACTTCAAGAAGTTATAATAATAATATTAATGATGGTGATGAAAATAATTGATAATTTTGAACCAGAAAAAAAGTGATCAGGCTTAATTTTGAAAGTAGAAGGATATACAGAAACAGTTAGATTATTTTATTCAAATGTTATCACTTCTGGTACAGTCGGAACGCCATTTTTTTATTCCCTCTTATAATCCTCATATATTGTATAGGATGAAACGCTGATTAACTGTTAGAAATCAGTTTATATGTATATATACATATATTCAACAAGCTTAAATGAAAAGGTTTACAAAAGCAATACTTTAATCGAACAGTAACTAGTCTTATGAGTCTATTCCTTTGTTTGGCGCAGACTGAATTCTATCGTTAGTCAAGTTTGCAGTATGGTGACAATTCTAGGCGGCTATCCATCACGGTACAATTAGCGTTGTTGTTATTAGATGGTTGTAGTTCCTGTCTCTGAACAGAGTCCGGAGTAACACTGGTTCTAATTTCAGAAATGATATGATTCTAAACCGAACGACAACATGTATTCATGCGAAGCAAAGTTATTAATTTTGTTCGACCAGATAGTCTTGTTATACACAAAGCTAGCCTACCACTCGGCCCTATACTTAATAGGTTCAGATTCATCTACCATCCAATAGCTAGGTGGTTAGCTGAAATTCTCGAACCCATCAGAATACAGTTATTTGTTCATTCCCCTCTCAACATCAACCAATTTTTCGGATGTATATAGCATACAAATGCTTTGTATACACATATGTTGTCGTTTGGTGGAGAATCCCTATTTACGAACGTTTCACTGACAGAAATCACATGTTTTATATGCAAATATGTGGAAGACAACAATATAGGGATACCTTTTACAGATTTGAGAGAGCTTCTTTTGAGATATACATTGAGTGTACGGTTTACTCCCGATGAAATAATATGCAGACAGAGTGATGTATTGCATTGGCTTCTCCCTTGGATCCTCTTCTTGCATACTGTTTTATGGTCAGTCTAGAAAATGGTACGTTTAAGCAAACAATTCAGAGGTATGGAGATGACATCATTACTGATTGTATTAGTGCCCATAATTTGAATAATTTATTGAATTCCATTAATGGTTGCCATCCAGCAATAAAATTCACACTCGAAATGGAGAATGAGTCTAGTATTTATTTCCTCAATCTGAGCTTATCGAGGAGGACCAATTGAAGTCTGAAGAGATTGAATAATGGAAGGCTGGCATGAAATGGTCAACTGATAAGTTTCCACAGCTGGGTACCCAGTGGTCACAAAGGAAACCCGATCTGGTTGCTTACTAATTGCATTCGGCAAATATTTATTTCTGATACTATGAAGGGTAAGGTAAACCTTTAGAGAAAACTCCTCGTAGAAAATAGATCTCCATCACGTTTTAAAGACAAGAATATACAATCAAAACCTATGAAATATGACTTATCATCCGTATCCAAGAAATTACTAAACATGAGCTTGGAATACAAAGTTGACTTAGCTTCCAATAAAAGAATGATCTCACAGTCTTTGATTAGGACGTTCCCGACTGCAGCTTTTGAACAGTGTTTTCCAGCCAACCATTACTGTCAAATAACCTGAAGGACAAGATGCATCAGTTGACTAACTCTGTGTGCTTTTATAAATAAACTTGTTCGTTTGAAGCTAGGTATATCCGTCTTTCGACTCGAGTTTTGTTCAAGATGGTGTAAGAGCACTATCCTGTGTGGTTACGAAGTGGTGGAAGTGGAGCTATAAGAAACGTTATCATTCAACATATGGTCGATAATGACCACCCTATATCTACAGCCTCCACCTTAAACGGCATCTACGAGAAGAAAGGTAACTTGACCAAATCACTTCGTATCGAACTCATGTGTATTGCTTGAAGCTTTGAACATCGAAACAGAAAATCTGTACGGAAAATGTTCATTCAACATCCTCAATTTTAACGATCTTAATCCATCTTTGCTAAAGTATGGTAATACTTAATCATAATTTGGTTCTACCAGTAACTCACTGAAAAAGACACTGGAGTGATCGCGCCATATTATGAGTTTGTAGAAGTTAGAACTCATAAGCTTCCCATTGGACCGGGTACCAGTGGGTCAATGGTCTGTGATCTCGTCTTTTAGCCAGAAGATCCTTGCTTCCAACCATGGCGGTGGGTGCGTACTGTGAAGAGTCCCAAACCAATACGAAACAGCTGTCCAATACTCACAGGTTTTCATTGGTTCTCTAACTGATGTCAGCTCATTATGAAACCCTTCAAGTAATAGGCAATAACTGCGAACCATTGCACAAGAGATTGTTGTCATGGTGCGACTGATCTAGGAGATATGGCTTTGGTGTTTAAAGCGATGGGCACTGAGTGCAAGTCTCAGAGTGAACACCTTCACTCACTAGGACTGAAGGTATGCTCGTAATATCAATCCAGATGTCCAGTTCCAAACAGGATGAAATGTACTTCGCGGAATCCATTGCTGGTCACCATCCACCAATAAACTGCCTCAACGATTCACATGGAAATTATTATTTGGTTATTGACACTGTATCCCTGCGTTTTTTTTACCAAATAAACTTCTCAAGTACTGAAAACCCCAAGTTACTGTTCTAAGTGTCATGTGGCGGCGGAGAGCTTTTCAGCTGAACATACTTGTACAACTGCAGACTGAGTGAATCCAGTAAACTGGGTGTCACACTCATGACCAGTTGAATTAATTCATGTAGTTTTAAACCAGACAGTAAATTCATGAATGCATTAATTTCCATTTTAAAACATTTGTTCATCTTCTAACAATTTTTAAGAGTTCTGTTTTTGATGGGTGAATAGGACTATATATATATGCGGACATATTTTTAAGGGATGATAATGTATCCATCATAAAACTAATTTATTTCATTACTATTACGTATTTTTTAAAAATCAAATAATTACAAAAAGTATGTTTTATGATATTTCATTTCACCTGTAAAAATGAAACAGAATACAATTTATTTTCCTCCCATGAGACTATTCTATCGAAGAGGGCTTGTCTGATCTGCTGAAGGTTTGGTCACGAGTTGACATTAGTTAGAGGACCATTGGAAAGCCTGTCAGTACTGGACAACTGAGTGAACCTTAAAGTGACATCGCATCTCAGAGAGTCGGGGAGAATCTGAATGTGAGGCTACAAATTGAGTGTGGTCTCGTGGATAGCATGTATGAGATTATGTGGGATAAAAAATGAAAGCTGGCAGGTAGACGTTGATTAAGGTAAAAGGGATAGCAGAGGACTGATTATATTGGCTATCACAGGAGGAATGGACAAATCATCTAGACTCTCAGCAATAGACAAGATACAAGACAAGAAATGCACCATAAATTCTGTTTAGTAAATTAAAATGTATTACGCTTACATTGATAAATCACTGGTGAGTAATTAGTGTCATATGTTGAGTCCGTAGTAATACTTCCTAAACTCTGTCAGTCAACTTCACAATGCGGTCATCTACCTAGAAGGCTCACCATAACAGTGTGCTTTGAATTATGACCTGCTAGAAGAAATCGTCTGGGAAGTTTTGGACCTACGCGTTTCTTATGAGCATCAACAAGCTCAAAACATTGCTAGTCTGAGATCTTCTTGCCAACTGCCTTAAACCAACTAATAATGCATTCAAAATATTCAAGTGTTGGTTTTTAGGGATTTGACTGGTTACAGGATTTCATCGTGAGCTGACATTAGTAAGAGAACCATTGGAAAACCTGGGAGTACTGGACAGCTGTTTCGTCCTAGTTCGGGACTCTTCACCAGTACGCATTCGCCGCCAGGGTTCGAACCCAGGACCTTCTGGTTACAAGAAGAGCTCGTATACCATTAAGCCACTGGGACATTCAAAATACTTTGAGATTAGAAACTAAATGTTTCAAAAGTCACTGCATCAACTTCAAATATGTTTGCACTGACACAATATAGGTATTATTTAAAATGACACATGGACGCACTGATATTCTCACAACTAGATAATAATGATGACCAGTCTGACTGGAAATACCTCAGAAACAAGTTTAAAACAACCAGAGTAATTTTTAGAAACGTGATAATCAGATGAAATGACAACTGACAGATATCTAGATCACTACAGCATAAAATGAAAAAGCCTCTATTTAGTCAGTTACAATTTAATGGTGACTTATCAACTGAGACTTTGTTCCAGAGACTTTCCAGGAGTATACGGAGAACGTTTTACGCAGCATAGCTATGTTTGTCATTCTCTAGCCGACGAATAATTTGGACTCAAGCGAAAGATAAGCTAGATAGTTTTGCCACATCTATGTGCATTTATCAATTCAACTGCATCTACCGTGACAGTGATGTTGGGCGTACTACTAGACAGCTTAGCCAACCAGTGTGTTAGTGAACATCTCTCATCGTGGTACGCAAAGGACAGACAAGAACAATCCGTAGCTCATTTCTGTCACATTTAATTGATAGTGGTCATGTAGTGAAGAAAACGAGAGTCTTCAAAGTAATTCATCGTATCCCACCGAATCTTTCAAGTAGACTTCGTATTCGTCTACTGCACGCAGTTGAGGGGATAGACATTCGGACTAATAAACCTAAACTATGCATTCAAAAGAAGTTCGTATAGCCATTATCCCTCCCTTGTTGGCCTGTTAAGACATAACCAACTGATGACTTCTACACCACCCCTTATTTATATTTTCAACCCCTTTCTTTTCATCCCTTAATCTTATCACATCTTCATTAGAAACGTGTTTTTTTTCCTTCCCTTACAATCTAACATTAGTTCTAAATAAATCTGACTATATCAAGAAAGTCAGTGAACATATTGAAACGGGTCCATATGAGGAAATTAAGAAGCCTGTAGATACAACAATGAATAAGGTAAAGAAATCTACAGCGGAATTATTACGGAGAATGAAGCCGTCACTGGGTGAGTCTAAATGGTTTACTTTAATGCCTAAAACTAATAATACTAGTAGAATATATGGTACTATTAAAATACATAAACCAGGTTACCCCATAAGACCAATAGTAGATTTTAGAAATACCCCCACTTATGAATTATCAAAACACTTAGCTCTAATACTTTGTCCCATTAGAAATCGCTCAAACTCTAGACTAACTAATTCATATGAGATGAAAAGTAAGCTAAATGACATTCAACTAGAAAATGATGAAAAAATGGTTAGTTTTGATATAACTAGTCTTTATACTAATATACCAGTTAATATGGCCTTAGAAGCAGTTAAAAAAGAATTAACTGCGGATCCGGAACTCAGTCATAGGACAAAGCTGTCCATTGAAGAAATTATTTTAGGGATTCAGTTATGCCTCACATCTACTATCTTTAAGTTCCAAGGCAAAATATATAGACAAACAGAAGGTGTAGCAATGGGATCACCAATATCCCCTATCGTAGCAGACATATTTATGGACAGCTGGGAAAATAGTGCCCTCAATACATTTAACCCTACTCCGAAAATATGGTGGAGATATGTGGATGACACTTTCACAGTGTTAAAAACAGAACACATCTCTAGCTTCTTGACACATATAAACTCACAAGTTGAGGGAATAAAATTCACATTTGAATCAGAAAATGAACAAGGAGAATTAGCTATGTTAGATTGTAAGATAAAAAGAATAGAAGAAGGCAAACTACACACTAGTGTTTATAGAAAACCAACGCATTCTAATAGATATTTAGACTTTAATTCGTCTCATCCTTTAACTGTTAAGGCAGGCTTAGTTAAATGTTTAACAAACCGAGCAGTGGCACTAAGTAGCACAAAAAAAGATCTAAATGATGAATTAAAACAGATAGAAGAAGCGTTGGTGTTGAATAACTATCCTATAAAATTCATTAGGAAGATCATTAAAGGCCAAAAACAAAATAAAAATAATTGTGAAACTAGTAATAATAACATAAATAAGAAAGAATATAAGTCATCCACAGTTATACCATATAAAGAGGGGACATCTGAGACACTACGTAGGATTCTGAATAAAATAGGAATTAGGGTGGCATTTAAACCTACAAACTCACTCAGGGACAAGCTCTGTAGGTTAAAGGACCCAGTTGACCCAATTAGACAAAATAATATTATTTACAAAATACCATGCAATGACTGTGAGGTCAACTACATAGGTCAAACTAGTAGGTCAGGGGTAGTCAGATTGTCAGAGCATAAAAATTTAGCTAAGGTAAGAATGGTTGACCCCGAGAAGATAAATAATTTAGAAAAAAGCTCAGCAATCGCAATGCATGCGCTAACACACAACCACACAATAGGGTGGGAGAGGGTTAAAATTCTAAAAAGTAATCTAGGTAGGTGGAGAGAGAGGTTGATTACTGAATCCTTGTTCATCGAGTCTACACCCAACACATGCAATAGGAATGACTCGTCACTCATACCTGAAATATGGAAAATACTATTACCAATCAAATCAAGTGAAAATCAAGAGAAAAACAATGGAACTATATAAATGAATTTAGGAAGTCGTGTGATTACCTTGATATGATTATGAGCAATAAATTGTGCTCGAAACGTCATCAGTAAACATTACTGTAAACACTGTGCGATTTATCAAAATAAAATCTTATCTATAATGGAATTATACTCTACCACAGTGCCCAAGTTTTATACTTATATCAATTACGTAATCAGTTCATTTGTTTTACTAGCCTTTATCGACTACTTCCTCCTGAACATTTGTTTGTTTAATCATACTGTTTTTCATTATTCGTGTTATCACATATTGTCTCACTTTTTTATCCTTATTATTGATAAGGTCATTATTATCATTATTATTATCATTACTACCATTTTGACTAATTGCACAATTTATATTCACCATCTTATTCTCCTATAGACAAAACACGATGATTGGTACATATTTGAATTTTAACTCTAAACTTATATATATGAATGAATTGAATTTTTGATTTTCCCGTCGATTGATTGTACCGAAGTGCTCGGTCTCAGGTTGACATGTTGGCTTCTTGTGCAGATGCTTCGACGATGTCTGGGCATTTAGTTAGTATTTAATTGGTGAATGGTGACTAGCAGTAAAATCCAGGATGCGCATTTCGCCCTATTTGGGACTCGTCAGCTGGATGTACCTGCATTTTTCAGTGAGTGATGATGTTACCACCGGTGGATCTCGTGGCCCAAGTGGTCTAGTGGATAACGCATTGGCGTTTGGAACTATGGGCACTGGGTTCGAGCCTCGGTGGGAACATCATCACTCACTGAGAAAGGCAGGTACATCCAGATGACGAGTCCCAAATAGGACGAACTGCGCATCCTGGATTCCACTGCTAGTCACCACCCACCAATTATATATATTAGAGTTAAGCCTGATGACATCTAATTGAAAACACAATATTGTTCGCTTAAATGTGTTCTTCTAAATTTTACAATGGGAATATTTAATATATCAAAGAGAAAAAGCTACAAAAACTACAGCTATAGTGGGAAAAAGAATTCTTTAGTCGATAAAATTGGCAGTGTGTACTAATGTATTTCTATGACTCAGAAATAGTAAAACTCCTGAAACCCTAAAGTCAAAATGGAAAGAAGGTTGATCAAACAGACACTTCCAGATTTTTCTAAGCCAGATTGCAATAATTATTTAGATGTTCACTGAGTAAGCCCTTCAGCCGACCTCAGAAAACGAATCGCAAGAAACAGTTAGAAAGCTGTTGACAACTATGCTTTTAAGCAAACGTACTTGGAAAACTTGTGCAACTCAGTAACAACATCCTCAGGTACATCACTACCACAAGTATTTGCCTGAATTGAAATATAATCTCTCACTTTTTATAAAGATAATTACTTTTGGTAAACTTCACAAATAAATAATTAAACATGCCTAAAATTCTGACATATTTTCGATGAGTATAACAAAGTTCACTTGTTCCGTATTACTCTTTCGCATCAGCAAAGATGTAGTGTTATGCATGACCAATAAGCGACTTGTTGTATGGTGACTAGCAGTGGAGTTCAGAATGCGCATTTCTCCCTATTTGGGACTCGTCAGCAAGAATTAGCTTTATTTCCAGTGAGTGACAGTGTTTACAATGAGACCCGAACACAATACCCATCGTCTCAAAAGCCAAAGCGTTGTTCAATAGACGACTTGGAACATAAGAATCATCTCTTGTACAACGGGTATCAGTAGTTGTTTGTTTTTATTTGCATTTTGATTTTGGCGTTGATTTGATGGATCAAAATACTCGGCCTCTACTAACATATCGTCTCTTAGCACGGACGCTTCGTCGACATTTGAGGATTAACGTGAAGTAGTTACTTAAAATAGTCATGATAAAAAAAATTTCTTAACATTAAAACATTCACTCAGATCATATGTGAGGAGAGGATTTGCTATCAGCTTACACTTTTAAACAAACCGTACTGAATAGATGACCTATGTAAATGAACCATTTAGAGATCAGTTTTGTCCAATAAAATACAAATAAACTTTGGTTAAAATGCATACTAGAGAGGATGCACATGATTGGTAGTAACAGTAAAATGCTGAGTCATACTCTTGTTGATATACTTCGCATATTTTTTCACACTAGTATGGCATCAGTTGAATTCAAAGCCTATAGTGTACGGTGTTCGTGAGAAAAAGATTACCTAAACAGGGGGGAAATAACCAATGTGATGTTAAGATATGTAGTACATTCTGTCGTTCGTAAAATAATCTATTCATCATTTATCAAAACAGCCAAAATCAGCTCAGCATAGCACAACTGAATAAGGTACACGCCGTATGGGATACCGCTTTGCATTCCAATGTGGATGTGTATATATGCATGCTTTATGTACTATCTACAAAGACGCACTAGATGCAGAATTCCAACCGAAAAAGCTGGATTTAAGGAAAGTAAAACGCGTGTTGAACAGATTGCAATGCTACACATCATTATCAAATAGAGTATAAAATGAAAATTAAATTTCGACCTCAGTTAAATTGACTTTAAGATGGCCTTCGACATCGTTGACAGCTAAGTAATTTCGAAACTGCTGAAATACTACAGAATACTTCAGATCTTTTCTAACAGCATTCACGGCTATACGATAATGCCACATGCCCAGCGATCCACAACGAGAAATTTAGCAAAGCGTTTGAAGTAAAGACAAGAGTTTCTAATATCAAGGATTTTATTCCTAACCGGGGTGAACTTAATTTTGCGGAATACTGTAGGTGGGAGCCGGAATATAGCAGGACATCAGGTCAATAAGAAGACTCTGGAAGATGCGGACTTCCCGGATAACTTATGTCTAATATCACTTAACAGGAATGACTTAAGAGAGAAAACCAACAAGTTGGTAGAAAACGCAGGTATACTTCAAGTGAACACAGCGAAGTCGGAGGTGGTGAAGATAACCAACAAACAACAAGAAGCACCAATCGCTATTCACAGAGTAGATTTGAAAGGGCATCGTTTCAACTATAGGCGACATCATAGATGAGCGTTGCAAGAACAGAACTGAAAAGGAAAGGAAATCATCTTGGAAGTCTCCTGAACTCAGAATAAAGAACAGAATCCTGAGTTTCAAGACAAATGTTAAGTCAGCCAGTTACTTTTTATGCATCACAAAGTTAGTGCGCGAGTCACTGAAGGCATTTCCAAGAAACCACTTCAGATTCCTATCAGCCAGAAAGAATTAGTACCACGAAACTCTGTGAACGTACCAATCAAGAACCTATTAGTGACGTAACAAATAATTCCGAAGAAAATGGAGATTAATCGGACATAAGCTTAGGAGATTTTTGAGTGACATAGCTTGCCAGGCATATCCTCTGCTGCCATCCAAGCGGGAAATGATGAACAGAGCGTCCTAAGTTTACATGGAGGGATTTGCGTTAGGAGGAGATGAGAGCTTATGAGCGATCGTGCAACCAGCCGAAGGGGACTGTACAGAACAAGGTTAAATGAAGACGTTCTTCTGAAGCCATATGTTCCACTTGGAACCCTAGGGAATTATATATGTATATATGGGGAAAGAAAGAGAAGTGGTAGCACCTTGCATCTGAGTGTAAGGGAACATTCACCTTCATGTTTGTAAGAGCGATTCACCTCTTAAAACTCCTTAAAAGCAAGTTGTAGATTATTAACCTCGCTTGTGAAAAAATATATAAGATTAGTGTCAAATTATATCTCAACATAATATACAAAACAGACACAGACACAGCGGTAGAGTGCTCGCGAACCAAGGAGGTGGTCCGGGGTTTGATCCCCTGCCACAGACGCACTCCTTCACCTCACTAAGCCAATAATAAGACTGTTAAGAAGACAAGGTTGACCATGAAGCTGTTAAAAATAATCACCACTTCTACAGAAACTTCAAGCCTTTAGCTTGAAACCCTAAGTTCCACTGGTAATGTAGAGGAATAAAAATATTAAAAAAAAATACAAAACAAACGGGATTGGACAGATGTCAACTTTTATTTCTTTCAAAAAATTAGACCCAGACAATTAAATCAATAAATCAATAATTGACTTACTTTAAGCACTTTATAATGATTATAAGTTGCTATATTATCATATAAAGTAACAGTATGATTTTTTCTACCACTCCTATATTGTACTGTTACTTGTAAACATGGAAATTTTGATCGATCTTTTGAACATTTATTTTCACATTTTACATCATTTTTTGTAATATGTGCATGTACAAAACTACAATTTGTATGTGTAAAAGCTGATTCATGTAAATATGGTTGTACAACTAAATGGATTAATATACATTCAACTATAAATGTTGTCGTGATAACTGTTGCACAAGTTAAGTAGATTATTTTTAAACTATTTATCTGATACGATTCTGGTAGTGAAAGGCATATTTGCCTACTAGTCATATTATGATATAACTTTAATTGTATACAATCGTTTTAAGAAAGCAATTAATATCTTGTAGTTACATTTTTTTACGCTGAACATGTTATGCTTAAATGTAATTTTTGAAAGTCACAATGATAATTAACCTTATATATATATATATATATATATATATATATATATATATATATATATATATATATATATATAAGTAAGGAGTAGGTTATATTCTACCAATCAGAAAACTTACTCATAATGTCAGATTGTGATTGGCTGCTTTGTGAAGTTTAGATTACCTCATATTTTGTTAGATTTTCGTCGCAAAGCAACATAAGCTAAAGAGATCACTGAAAATCAGGGAGTACTGGACAGCTGCTGCTTTTCTATTCTGAAAATCTTCAGCAGTGATGACCTACGACCCTTGCTCCATAAAAGCAAGTGAAGGGATAGATGTATATAAAGCCGACCGGACGAAGGAGTTTATCTTTTACGGAAACGGGGAACAACTTATGACTGGTGAAGGTCATTTGGAGTTTAGTTGTTAACAACGTCTTACTGGGTGATTTAGAAAGACGATATTTGAGAGTATCTGAAGCTAGATAACCCTTGAATTCGAAATTCATGATGGTAGTTTTCTTTGTAACTGAGTCAGTGATCAGTTTAGATTTCTTATCTTTCTTGTTTCTGTCAATAAGTCGGTTCAGGTAACTGTTTTCTGTGAAAGTGGCTAATAGGAAGACAAGTTATTAGTCAACGCAGTCAGAATTACAAATGTTTCTTATCCTAAGGCAGAGTTAATGAACTAAGTTCTTTACCCGGAGATAGGCATTCACCTATTAAAGGTTGGTTGGCTGTCGATTCCATATGCTATGCCACTGGATGAACCTTTTGATTTGTCATCATCTACAGAAACACCATTTGGAACGCTCAACAGATTTCTACAGTTGGATACCTATTGAGCGAAAACGAACTGTGATTAAATCCCTTACCCATCAGATCCGACGCATCTGCAGTCCTGATACCTTGGAGGTAGAACTGGATTTTCTGAAAGTAAACTTCGTCCAAAATGGATATCTCTCAGGACGCATCGATAGAAATATCAAACCAAAGGTCGAGAAGGAGATGAAACATCACTCGTTTCCCAAAAGGAACTATACATGAATCTGGATTTCTAGGGAGACTCATACTGAGATATCCTCAAGAATAGAATTTCAACACCTTTGGAAAGAAATTTCTTTCCAGAAACGCTAAGAGATGCCTTCTCCAGTCGACCATTGATCTGCGGAAGCCTTAAGGACAAGACCTCGCATCTGACCACTTCTATGTGCATATATCAGCTCACCTATTCTGTGATGCCAGTTACATTGGTCGTTTGATGCGTATCCTGTCCAAAAGCATTCAAGAACACGATCCTGCATGGCTGTATAAGGAGTGTAAAAAATGAACATCTCTTCAACACTGATCAATATATCTTAACAAAAGCCTCCATCAGAGTAATCTACAAAATGAGGGAAAACCGACGCTTTCGTCTCCTTTGTGTTTCTGAGACCTTAAACATTCATCCAAACAACTGTAATACCATGATAACAACCATGTTAACTTCTACTGATTTGACACTTGTCTGTTCGTTTGCTTTTTTTTCCTTCCTAATTTTTAAAACCCCCACACTTATTAGTATAAACTACCTGCTCGGGCGTGAGATTAGCGACCCCTCTGTAAACAAAATTGCTACAAAAACTTCGGTATGATGAGTGTCCTTGCAACGGAAGAAATGTCTGTGTGGGAACATGGAACGTTCGCACCATGTACGAGGTTGGCAAAGCTGTCCAAATTGCGAACGGGATGAAAAGATATAGAATTCAAGTACTGGGAATATGTGAAAGCAGGTGGGATGGGAATGGACTCACAAAATTGTCAAGTGGAGAGTCAGTGATTTACTCCGCTCACCCAGAAGATAACCGCATGCACACTGAGGGCGTGGCTATCATGATGTCACCAACGGCAACGAAGGCCCTGATGCAATGGGAGGCGATCTCGCCCAGGATAATGACACACCGCCAGATTCAACTCCAAAGAAAGGACAGTGTCAGTTATTCAATGCTGTGCACCCACAAACAAGGCAGACCTCGAAAAGAAGGAAGAATTCCACAGATAACTATAGACAACAACGGATACTACTCCAGTGTCCAGGCAAAGGAGACGTCGCAAAACCCTATAAAACAACCAGGTCCCTATCGAAGAAAAGTTCAATACATGTTAGGTCAGTGAAGGATGACAAGGGGAAGTCAATCACTGAAGAGGTGGAGAGAAAGATACACTGAGTTAAACACTTCAAAAGACTTCTAAATCGACCGCTACAACGTGCCAAACAATACTAGAATGGAAGCAGAACTACTTGTGGACATCAACCCTTCAACGAGAACAGAAGTCCTGAAGGTAAACAAGATGCTAAAAGCTAGAAAAGCAGCAGGACCAGACGGAATACCAGCAGAAGCATAAGCGAACTTGATGGCACCATTACTGCAAAAGGTGTGGAAAGAGCGCAGGGTACCTGCGGATTGGAAGGAACTACCAGAGAAACGGGACCTAAGTCAATGCAAGAACTGGCGCGGAATTATGCACCTGTCCATCTCAAGCAAAATACTAGGCCTCATCATCCATGTCGACCAGAACAGGCTGGATTCGGGAGAAACAAATCATGCATCGATCAAATAGCAACACTACGGATCATCATTTCTCTATCTTCATTGACTTCGTAAAGGTCTTAGACAGCGTCGATCGAGAACTGATTTGGAAAATACTTCGCTACTATGGGATGCCGCCAACAATTATACACCTCATCCAACATTTGTACGACAATTCTGCATAACCAGTAATGCACAACGGGAAACTCACGGAATCCTTCGAAGTGAAGACTGGAGTAAGACAAGCTGGCTAGTTGCCCACTATCTCCAATGATTTTCTGATTGCGGTAGATTGGATAATATGACAGAGAGCGGTAGGCAGTGAGGAGACAGGCATAAAATGGACGCACACAAAACTTTGAGGATCTTGACATCATCGATGATATATATTTTGAAAAAGACATGCAAGTGAGAAGCAACAAGTGGGCAGTAGAAACATCAAAGATGAGATTTCCTTCAGGTGAACAGAGAGTAAACATAGGTGATGAAGATTCTTAGCCAACAGCAACAACAAAAACTAACGTAAATGGGAGGAGCGTAAAACAAGCAACCTCCTTCACCACTTAACTGAGAAGCATCGTTTCAACTACAGGCGGACGGGACTGATGAGAATATCAAAGCGAGAATCTGAAAAGCAAGGCAAGCTTTTATTACTCTGAAGTCTGCGTGGAGGTCAACAGCACTCAGTAGGAAAAATAAGATCGTGATTTTCAACTCCAATGTGAAGTCAGAGCCACAAACTATACGGATCAGAGACTTGGCGCGTCAAGAAGGCCACTTCAAACAAACTACAGACCTTCGTCGACAGCTGTCTTCGCTCAGTACTTCACTTAGGATCAGATGGTCAGAAAAGATCAGCAATAGGGAGGTGTCTCTGAGAGCGAACCGACCCAGGAGCATGCATTTGGGCAACAGATATGCAGAAAGAGGGGGGGTTGATAGGCGTTACTCTGAGAAAACAAACCATCAAGTGATATCACACACCAGGCCATCTCTCGAGTGGAACCCGAACGGGAAGCATCGAGTTGGTCGTCAGTGCGAGACTGAAGAGGAGATGAAAGCATAAAGGCAGACGTGGAGCTAGGTGGTGGAAACGTTGGGGTAGAACCGAATGCAATGGAGATGTGCGGCTGAAGCCCTAAAGGAGACAATAATAATACGTAATTCCGTAATTTCCTTTTTCTCTATGTATATCCTAATCACATCTGACTCACAAAACTGCTCATTTTATGCCGTAACTGTAATTCGCCCATTCAACTTGTTTGTATTAATAACTAAGTTTTATGACAACACATCACCACTTCCCTTTTATGAATTCTACCCCTCTCCCACCCCGTAGTCAGAATTTGATTATTCATCACAATTTTGAATTGTCATGACAAAAATAACCCCAAATTATTTTTATTCTCACCAGACAAACCCAGTGTGTACACATCTATACAAAAAGGTATATATAATTGCGACTGTACAGCTAAATGAATGAATTCGCCAAAAACAGACTCTTCGCTGAACTACGCTTTCTGTTTTCATTCATGTCTCAATGGGATTATTTATGAATGTGAACAGTTATTCGCTCCTCAATTTCAGTCAGTACCTATGAATATAAGATAACTGACAGAATTTTAGTCATTTAAATATAAATAAAACGACTGATGTTCTTTGGATAAGCCAATGAAGTTATTCAACTAGAATAAGGCTTTAAATGTAAGCGATTTGCGAAATGCGACCCTAACTACTCATAAAGGACAGAAAGTTCCCAATATGAAGTTACAACATAACGGCTTTCTTTCCGGCAAATAATTTTCAAAAGCTATACAGTAGGATGTAAATTCAACAAAGCATTCATAATCCTAGTTGGGCATATTGTGGGGAACAATCCTGAGAAGAATGTCAAAAAGGAGTATATAAATAATATAGGTTTGTATAACTCGATTGGTGAAAATTGACCTCATCAAAGTGAATATACAAATTGAACAGAAGAGAATAGATATACGGTAAAATCTTTCAGTATAACTTGTATAAGTAATGCAGTGTTATTCGTATACAATGACAACGATAGTGAAATATTGATCAAGAGTTACTAGATAGCTGTTTTGTCCTAGTTTGGGTCTCTTCAACAGTACCCTTCGCTAGAGTTTGAATCCAAGACATCTCAGCTACAAGGGAATTCCATGCACCATTGAACTGCTTGGATGTGGTGTTAGTTGTGTACACACACTTCCCTCTTTGCCAGGATTGTTAACAGACAGTTGGGTTAAGGATCGTATCAGCCAGAAATCGAACTGGTGCCTTAGATGTGATTTTATCTGATCTTAAGCTTAACATAATCATGATAACCATATTATCATTACCATTACTATTAGTATACAATTGGTGGATGGTGGCTAGCAGTGGAATCCAGGATGCGCATTTCGTCCTATTTGGGACTCGTCAGCTGGATGTACCTGCATTTCTCAGTGAGTGATGATGTTCCCACTGAGGCTCGAACCCAGTACCCATAGTTTCAAACGCCAAAGCGTTATCCATTACTATTATTCATAATTTGCAAATTAATCAACAATCTGCAATGTACACAATTCAAAGGGTAAAAAATTTCACTATAGTGTACTTTGGAGACGAAATTATTGAGATCACTGTATGTGATCTCTTTGATGCCAAAGACGATAACCAAGAAAGCAAGTACATATCCATTCCGATCTCGTTAATATGAGTGACATACCGCTACTCATCTCAATTAATCAGTAGTATGTATAGTTTTATGAAAATGTAGCTATTTTATTGTTTATTAATAACAGTGCTGCTCTCATGCAAATTATACTGAAAGACTAGTCTATTTCCACTATGATTGCCAGTAAAAACTTTGAGCATGGTGGAAAAGATCAAATAAAGTATAATTATATATTTCAATGATTTACACGCACAATGGTAAGTTTTTGCTATTGATAATATTTCGAGCAAAATTGCTTACTGCCCGTGATTACACTAACTGTTGGAATTGTTTTGTTTTTTAATTCACACATTTATTATTTTTACTCATATATACGGTTGATTTTTTTATTCATTCATTTTTGTGTATTCAGAATTATATTCGAGGTTGCTGACAGTTGTGCTGCTAAGTCACTCTTGTTGCGTGTATCCGGTGTGACCTTAACGAATATAGATTCTGTTATAAGTCTCTCTTTCCATTTGTTCATATGAGTTTTCAGAATACAAACAATAATAATAATAATTTGCTTTATTCCAAAACAGTACTTGTGATTCAGAATGGAATTCTGAGCATTTTACATTTTCAATAACAATAGCTAGAAACAGTGAGTTGTTTAACTAGGCTGAAGAATAGAAACACTCTAACTTACTTATTTAGGATATAGTAATACTCCATGTCAGGAAATATAGGATACATTCTTACTATAAATGACACAGTGTATGATGAAATCTTTTGTAAAGATAGAGAGCTGACCGCCATTCCAAGCTCTGTTCATTGATGATCCATAGTGTTGTGGGCCTGTTCCGGTCGAAGAAATTCGGTTAGTATAGCATTTTGGTGAGACGATTTGTTTTTGATTCAACACCATATTTTTGGTAGAAATATGGAATTTTCAACATTAGATATCAGGTGTGCGTTGGCAGGGGATCGAACTTCGGACAGTGTGCATGGTTGGCCAGAATCGTAACTACTGCACCAGCGACGCAAAGTAGAATAGAATAGTTTTATTCTGAAAAAATGAGTTAATATTTAATATAGAATTCTCAGTGATTGGTTACAGGATTTCATCATGAGCTGATATTAGTAAGAGAACCATTGGAAAACCTGGGAGTATTGGACAGCTGTTTCGTCCAAGTTGTGGACTCTTCAGCGATACGCACCCACCGGGATTCGAATCCAGGGCCTTCTGGTTACAAGGTGAGCTCGTATACCATTAAGTCACTGGGACCCGATCCAATGGCTAACCCATGAATTCTAACTTCTGCCAATTTACGATATAGTGCAACCGCTAGCCAATGTCTTCGGCGAGTATTTGTCCACATATCCGATCGGCTGCACCCTACCGGTCACAACTACCCACTGGAACCCCGTGTAACTATTTCTCTGAATAGGGCCAGTAGCCATTGAGCATCTCATTGGTATTCAAGTAATGGTTTGTAGAGATGTAGGGCTGTAGCAGGTCGGGTGTGAGGACAAATACTCGCCGAAGACATTGGCTAGCGGTTGCACTATATCGTGAATTGGCAGAAGTTAGAATTCATGGGTTGGCCATTGGATCGGGTCCTATTGATATAATGGTATACGAGCTCGCCTTGTAACCAGAAGGCCCTGGATTTGAACCCCTATGGTGCGTACTGCTGAAGAGTCCACGACTTGGACGAAACAGCTCTCCAGTACTCCCAGGTTTTCCAATGGTTCTCTTACTAATGTCAGCTCATGATGAAATCCTGTAACTAATCAACCAAATCCCTACAAACCAATACTTGAATTCTCAGTGAATTTCATTGCAAGGTATCTACCACATGTGTCAAGTCTTCTAATAATAATGAATGAACACACTTGCAAGATAATACGAGCTGATTTTATTTCGTCAACTCTCCCCAACTGCGAGCATTCTAAATAAATCAGTTGTAATATATTACAAAATCTCTAGACATACTTTTTACAATGACTTTGATTTATGAATAGGAAGTAATTAGCAGCATAATTTCAAAGATTATATAAGTAGATAGTTATTAAGTGTTAAAAGAGTAGCCATTTATACAGTAATTAGACAAGTGGATTGAGTTCAGATTCCCCCTGAAAATATGGAATGAATAGAGAAAAACTGCAAGATAGAACAACACAGTTAATTTGCATATATTATGGTGTAAGGTTCAAAATGGTAGGGATGAATAGTAAAGTGACATTATTAAATAGGTAAAATAATTCAGTTTAGTAGATTTAGCAGAATGTTATGCAACAGAACAAAAGAATTATGGTCCCAATGTAGTGAGAACTACAAATTGAAATCATTCTAAGACGTTTTTCCAGATATTTTGTGACGTACACAGCTGAACAGAATTCAGGTAATAAAACCAGCCCTTATTATAGCGCAAATATTTTCATTCTTTCTTTATTCAGACTAATAAAGGCAACCGTCTGTATGAAATGTGATAATCAATAACACATTACCTGAATCAGTATTCTTCCAGCCGAAGTATACTTACTTCCATGCTTCTCCACAACGTTCTTCCCTTATTTATTTCGAATAATTTCTTGTGGTAGGTAAAAGGTTGTTCGAAATTGTGCGCGAGTATAGACTGCAACCCACTGTGGTAAATAGAAGAATGTAACGATTAGAAATGAACTAAAATCCATGCAGTTTGATAGATGAAAAATTTGGACACCCCAGGGATTTAAGCAAACTGCCATATATATAGTGTAGTCTTTGAAAAAATGTCTGTGAAGATCTCACTGATTTCACCGTGATTTTGAACAGTATGACACCTTTTCAGCTAAGTCTGTTACGTGATGTTCTCGGTGGAACATATGTCTTCAACAGAACACCTTGACTTCACTCTGTTCTCCGCGGCTGTTCCTATTTGGCTCCATGATTGTCCATAAGCTCCCATCTCCTCTATATACAATCTCCTACAAGTCCAATTCCGAAATACGCCCAACTCATCGTTTTCCATACAGGTTCAACTGGAGAGATAATCTGGAGCAAAGTGTCATCCAACGGTCGCCTCAGAGTATGTCTGTTCCATCTACATTTTCTTCTACAAAGTTGTTGAGTGAAAGGTTCGTATTTTTGTTCTTTCGAAGAGTTTCTAGTTGATTATCCTTTCAGGCTAGCTATCTGATCTTCACTGTGGAGCTAAGAAAGGCGGCTATTTATAAATGTTTTCAGTAGCCTTTTAGGGATGTTACTGATGACGTGTTAGCCAAGTTTCTGACTCGTATGGAAGACTCAACACCAGTGGTGAAAATCCGAATTCTGTTCTTTCTTTTAATCACTAAGGCATTCGAAGTGATTTCACAGTGATAATCTGTATTACACTTCTGATCTTGATGTTAACATCCTCAATCGTTCTGTCTGCTAGTAGTTGAGACAATGTTGCGTCGATAAAGGTAGAAAGTAACTTCTTTCGAATTTATCACATTGATACACTCTTCATGTTGCTGATTGGTTATCTTCATCACCTCTGTTTTCTCAGTATTCACTTTATGACTTCAACATAAAATATTCGACCGCCACCTACAACGCGCCCAACAATACAAACAACGGAAGCAGATCTACCAGTGAACATCGACCCTCCGACGAAATCAGAGGTCCTGAATGCAATCAAGATGCTAAAAGCTGGAAAAGCAGCAGGGCCAGATAGAATTCCAGCAGAAGCTTTGAAAATAGACCCAGAGACAACAGCGGACTTGATGACACCACTACTGGAGAAGGTGTGGAAAGAGGGCAAAGTACCCGAGGATTGGAAGAACGGATACTTATTCAAACTACCAAAGAAAGGAGACTTAAGTCAATGCAAGAACTGGCGCGGAATTATGCTCCTGTCCATTCCAAGCAAATTACTAAGCCGCATCATCCTGGAGACAATCAAACAAGCCAACCTGGATGAAAAACTTCGACCGGAACAGGCCGGATTCAGGAGAAACGAATCATGTATTGATCAAATCGCCACTCTACGGATCATCATTGAACAAAGCTTGGAATGCCAGTCACCTCTCCACCTCACTCAACTTCATCGACTTTGAAAAGGCCTTCACCAGACAGCGTCGATCAATAGGTGATTTGGCAACTACTTCGCTACTACGGGGTCCCATCGACAATTATGCATCTCATCCAAGAGTTATACGACAATGCTGCATGCATCGGAATCCTTCGAAGTGAGGACGGGAGTGATGCGAGTTGGCTGTCTACTATCGCCGATGATTTTCCTGATTGCAGTAGATTGGATAATGCGACAGACAACAGCGGGAAATGAAGAAACAGGCATAAACTGGACACACACAAAAAAGAGTTGGAGGATCTGGACTTCGTCGATGATATGTGTCTGATTTCCCACAAACTGGAAGATATGCACGTGAAAAGCAACAAGTTGGCAGAAGAAGCATTCAGTGAAGATAGGACTACAGGTGAACATAGAGAAAACAGTGGTGATGAAGATTCCTGGCCAACACCACCAACAGCAGCAACAACAACATACAACAATCAGCCAGCATAAATGGGAGGAACCTGAAAGAAACAACCTCCTTAACCTACCTATCTACCTGGGAAGCATCGTTTTAACTACAGGTGGACCTGACGAGGATATCAAAGCCAGAATCGGAAAAGCAAGACAAGCCTTCATTACTCTCAAGTCTGTGTGCGGAGGTCAACAGCGCTCAGCATCAAAAATAAGATCCGGATTTTCAACTCCAATGTAAAGTCAGTGCTACTTACCATACGGATCAGAGACTTGCACTGCGAGTCATAAAGAGCATCTCAAACAAACTTTACACATTCATCAACAGTTATCTTCGCTCAATACTTTGCTCAAGATCAGATGGCCGGTCAGAAAAGATCAGCAACAGGGAAGTATCTCTGGGAGCGAACCAACTCATCAGGAAACGTTTGTGGAACATATAGGCAGGAGGAAATGGAGATGGATCGGCTGGCCATACTCTGAGCAAACCATCAAGTGGCATCACTAGAAAAGCCATCGCTCGAGCAGGACCCGAAAGGGAGGCGGCGAGTTGGTCGTCAGTGCAAAGGTGACTTGGAGGAGGTGAAAGCATGTGGGCAGATTTGGAGCGAGGTGAAAATGGTGGCAGAAAACAGAAGGCAACGCAGGTGCGCAGTCGGAGCCCTATGTTCCTCCAAGAATTAAAGGATATAATAAATAATAATAATAAATATGGAAAAATAAAATCTTAGTTAACAAATTTCTCCCTTTAATAATCAGTCCTAAGGTCGAACCCTGGTGGGCGCGTACTGCTGGCGAGTCCCAAACTAGGACGAAACAGCTTTCCATTACTTCCAGGTTTTCCAGACCTTCTCTAACTGATATCAGCTAATGATGAAATCCTCCATCCAATTAAAACATAAGCATATAATCTAGTTGACTAGCTAAATTTTACCAGTTACCCAGACAGGATTCCTTGAGCTTCACCTACACAGCTTACCTCGTTTTTGTCACTGACTTCCTATTGAAAAGAAACTAATTTTTCCGTTTCCACGTAAAGTAATGTAGTGTGTTGCTAGATAAAAACCATCTGTTGATAATTTCTTCTTGGTAAATAAATAATTTCTGTCTTTTCTTCTGGCAGAAACGCAATTAAATTTAGTGAAACGCCCCCTCGCCTGAAAATTAAGCAGAATTTGTTTACACACTTAACACGACTAAAAGAAAAAAAAATAGTCACACCACCAGTCTCACTTCATCTTACGTCATATTTTGGAGAAATTTTTGTCTGATGTCACTTTTGTTGATGTCAAAAACAACAATAGTAATATAATAGGTGAGTTTTGCGTAAAACACAGGAAATCTTAAACAAACCAAAATAAACCAGTAAACAAAACGGATAGGTAAATTTTAATTACCGGTGACAAGACTAAGTCGGTGGCACAGTGGTTAGAACTCTCACCGACCATGCACATGGTTCAAGGTTTAATCCCCTGCCGACGCACATTTGATATCTAAGGTCGGCCTGCAAAATTTGGGCTACCGATATCCATGCTGAAAATTCTATACTTGTACCAAAAATACAGTGTGGAATCAAGCTGTAAATAAAAAATAAATTAGACATTTTTTCATCAAAGATAATAATTTGTCCCATTCAGTTGAATGAAAATTCACATCTAATTTGTTAAATGCATTTGCAAATGTTTATGTGTGCCTACAGAAATCCACAAGTTTATATTTAAAAGCAAGACATGCGCTTGCATCAATCCAACAACACAGTCTAAAAATCTACTGCACTAAAGTCAAGTTAGTCAGTGTTTCTATACAGTACAGAAACTCATTCACATGAAAAAATCGAAGCTGTGCATACAAAAGAAGACTACAATTTGTCAACTTTCGTATCTTACCTATTCTACTTTACTGCTCCCTATTAGTCTTTCCTGGGTTACTGAAAAAGGACTATACCATCCTGAGAAGGATGTTGAAGACAGTTATTAGGACTGGTGGTTCAAACCTCAGTCAGCTCGTCGCTACATTAGTAGATAAGCATCTGAATACATGCGAAAAATGGTCTAAAACCATACTCTGTGACCCCCAACACCCCCTCTATTCCCAACTCTCTTCTTCCATCTCATCAGGTAGAACCAGAAACCAGTGCAAAATGATGTATGCTCGTACAACCAAGTATAGGAACTCAACGATACCATATTTGGCCCGTGTTCTATGTGACAGAGACAATGTTAAGCGCGAAAACTGTGACTTGCTTTGTTGTTAATAACATAATTTTGGCCTTTGTTATTTCCTCCTTATACTCTCTTATTTGTAGTCTATAGTGAACAACCTTCTTAAACATACTTAGCTACTTAATGTTATTGTCATAGGCTTACTTATTTTGTACTTTATTCCTTCTTTTGTCTATCTACTGGCTCCGACTATAATATCACTGCGAGTATTAAAAAATTGTCCCGTCATTAACCACCATGTAATATTAGATTTGTGGTTGCTTTTTGTTCGGCAATATTAAAACTGACAATCTTGGTTGTGAACGCCGTTATCACCATCCTAGAAAATTTTGTATTATGCAGGATTACTCACACTACCACAACAAACACTGCATTAAAGCTGATAATAAAAAACCCTGAAATGTTTATTTTATGATTTTTTAGTGTAGTTCAATCAAATTAACTGATCATCTTAGCTATTAACATTCTTAAGAACATTTCATAAGTTTCTTGTGTGATTATAGCTGTTACTGTTCACCACGCATACACATATCATAGCTCCCACTACCAAATACTGAAATATTTTTCATTATTGGTGTTTATCATCCTTTCTACTTGGTATTTTTATTTGCATTTTTTGTTATTTTTGTGTTTCTTTTTGGTTTTTGTTGTTGTTTTTTTATATTTATTTTTTTGTAATACTCCTTTTCAATGTGCGATGAAATTAGATGCAATATTGTAGATACGTGTTGAAAATTCCACACTGTACCACAAGTACTGTTTCTGGAATAAAATCGAAATTATTATTATTATTTTACTCAACCACTTCTACTGTCATGGTAACAACTTTTTTGTTTTGATTTGATTTTAGTTTTTTATTTTGACGACTTAATTTTGTTTCTTTGCCTGTTGTTTGATGCAAACAACCAAAATCTTCAGAGTCATATGTCTTTACATCTGGTTCTACAACGCCGTGTATGTACGGCTTACCCAAGGTGCACAAACAAGACGTCCCACTCCGCCCAATACTAGATATGATAGATTCCCCATATCACACAATCGCGAAATGGCTGGTGGAGATTCTCGGGCTGGTGAAAGAGAAGCTGTCAAGACATAACCTCCGCGACACATTCGACTTAGTTGATTCAATTAAGAATGTCAATGTGGCAGAAAAGAAAATGGTCTCCATGGATGTCGTGTCTCTCTTCACCAAAGTTCCACTGACAGAAACCGTATGTTTCCTTTGTGACTACATTGAATCCAATACGTCGATGTCGTATACCAATCCATTACCTGAAAGAACTGTTACTTCGATGCACCTTCAACGTATACTTTAGTTTCAACAAAGAAATATACAGGCAAGTAGATGGAGTAGCAATGGGTTCTCCTTAGGACCCCTTCTAGCCTACTGCTTTATGGCTAGCTTAGAAAACAACGCCTTATCACGAACTATCAACGACCTCCATCTCTACAAGAGATATATATCAATGATACTTTCATTATTTGTGATGAGAACTGTGATTTAAAAAACCTACTTCAAATCTTCAATAATGCCCACCCAAACATCGACTTCACACTTGAGACTGAATCCGACGGAATGTTCCACTTCCTCGACGTCCATCTGACAAGAAACGCCGACAACTCGCTGAAAAGGTCCATATACAAAAAGCCTACATGGAATGGACAATTCATCAACTTTCAAAGCTTCGTGCCCCTGAGCAGAAAGAGGAACCTGATATGCACTCTCTCCTCGAGGATTCGAAAGATATGCAGCGAGGAAATGGTTGAAGAAGAACTGCGTAATCTTCGAAAAACCGTGATTGAAAACGGTTTCCCGCCCAGATTCATAGACAAGAATCTCAAACCTAAGAAGACTTCCAAACAAGTCCAATCCGTTCCAAAGAAAATACTTCTGCTTAATCTGGAATTCAAAGGTGATATTGAAGCAGAAATCCTTCGCAAATACCTCTCCAAATCTCTAAGGAAGACATACTTCGCTGCGAGCCTACGACTGACGTTTTCCTGTGAGAAACTGTTCAGCGAGAACGCGAAAGATAAGCTGTCGCATTGGGCCACCTCAATGTGCATATATCAGTTTATTTGCTCTTGTGGAGCTGAGTATATCGGCCGTACCATGCACCGACTGGAAAAACGCGCTCGTGAACACTATCCAGCCTGGTTAGTAAAAGGAGACCAAAAGCGTGTATATAGTTCAGTGACAAACATCTGGTCAATTCAGGACATTCAGCGCCATTCGAAAAATCCTTCAAAGTAATATACAAGATTCAATCAAACCTGTCAAAGGGAGTGAATTCGAGACATCTCAGCATAGCCGAGGCACTAGCTATCTAGAAGCTCAACCCACGCTTTGTGTCCAAAAGAAATACGTCCAACCCCGGTCCCTGCCATGGCCATCATAGACAGGTAATTTTTTAGTAATGACCATCCCATCGCCTTTCTTATCTAAACTTCCTGTTTATTCATGTTATTTTAAGTTTTTCTTAATCCCTGTTTACACTACCATATTTTCATACCCGAACTTAGTGTTTATTTTGTCATTTTACTATTTCTACATATTTAATCCCTGATTGCATAAACAATTATTCATCACATTATTTTTTTATCTAAACATCCTGTCCATTTCGTTATTTCTACATTTCTAGCCCCCAATTGCACAATGTCAATCTTATTAGTTATTATGATGCTACCTTGTTTGTTTTATCCATCCCCCTGTTTATTATGGCATTCTAATTCCTAATTTTAATTTTTATTAATTTGACCCTTAACCGGAAATTATTCTGGAACTTTCCCATCCATTTGATATAAATTCACGAATGTACAGCCTAGCTGATGATGACTTCGTCGAAAAGAAAATTTTCTTCGCTGCAAATGTGTTCTTTAATTGCTTGGAATTTTTGTATTCATTCGGAACTCTTACATAATTTCGTATTATCTACTTTATTTCTATGTGCATCCTGAGTAAAACTCACTCATCAAACTATTCATATTATTACATAACTTCTTTTAACAACTGTTTGTGACAACTCATAACCTTTGTTACTACCCTAATTTCTATAGTTTGGTTTGTAAGGATTAGTTATGTTTTATGAGTTGATCACGGATTGATATCAGTTAGAGAAGCATTGAAAACCAGGGAGTACTGGACAGCTGCTGTTTCATCCTAGTTTGGGAATCATCGGCAGTACACCGAATCCCAGTGGGTGCGTACTGCCGATGATTCCCACACTAGGATGAAACAGCAGCTGTCCAGTACTCCCTGGTTTTAAATGCTTCTCTAACTGATATTAATCCGTGATCAACTCGTAATACCCTAATTTCATGAACACCTTATTTTCTTGACTTGTATTACCAATCTTCACCTATTTAGGTAAAATTTGTTTTATTTCCTTCACGTTCCCCAGTGGAACATAGGGCTTCAAGCTAGTGGCTTGAAGTCTCTGTAGCAGTGTTTAATTTTACAGGATGGGGTTGCTAGCCTGCCTTATGCCCAACCTTTCCTCTTTACCAGTATTATTTCTGGCTTAGCGAGGTAAAGGAGTGCGTTGACGGCCGCGGATAGAACCCCGGACCATGTGCATGGTCGGCGAGCGTCTTAATCGCTGTGCCACCGACGCACTGTTTAGGTAAAATAACCAATTGTAATTTTGTTCGACAAACTTAATGTACACATACATACAAAATAACACATTGTACGATTGTACAGCTAAGAATATGAATTCACCGAAAAGAGTTTCTTCGCTGATCTAATTGTTTTGTTTTCATTAACTTAGTATGTCGTCGGAAGAAATCGGAACACACTTGAAACTTTCCGGAACACTTGCCTACTCTGGCTCCATATTGAAGTTTGGATGGCCAGAAAGGAAATTAGCTACAGAGAAATTTGAGAGGGAACGAAGAAGCCAAGAATCGATTGCCCAACAAATATTCTGAATTTTTAGCAATTAGATCCCTTGATGAATTCTGACAACAAAATAAGAAGACTTAGTTCATCTGAAACGTGGGTAATGTTTTCGAATAACAAAGTTTGGAAATCGTGATCACACATGTATATTTCATACACAGTAATATAGAAAGCAAGAAGGCATGAATCACTACAATACAGGTCAGATTGTGTACAGGTCAGTGTCATGAATAATGGGTAGGAAGATGACGCAAAGATGTGGTTAAAAAAGGAAGAAAAGAAACAAAACAAAGAAGAAAATGAAAATATTATAGAGTCAATTGAACCATAGTTCTAAATTGGATTACTAAGGCAGGTGAAAAGTAATAACGAATAACTTCTGGATAACCTCGCCAGATACTAGCTTGCTAGGCTACTAGCTTACTAGTTTTCTAGCCGGTCCCAAGCCCGGGTAAAGAGGGAGGGTTGGGGCGTGGTGCTAGCAACTCCACCCCTGTAAAACAACCAAATCGCTACAGAAACTTCAACGAATAAATATATTAAAAATTCTAAAAACATAAGCAATAGCCTTACTTTTCGCTGGAATCGGGGAAATGAAATGACGCAGGCTGGTGAAAGCCAGCCAGCAAAATTAAGGATGGGTACCTGGAATGTTCGTACAATGTACGAAACTGGAAAGGCTGCCCAGATAGCCGCTGAAATGAGAAGGTACAGAATAGAAGTGTTGGGAATCTGAGAAAGCAGATGGAACGGAACTGGAAGGTGCCAACTAACAACTAAAGAGACAATAATCTATTCCGGCCACCTAGAGGACAACCATGAGCACACCGAGGGAGTGGCCATCATGATGTCACCAACAGCAGCCAAAGCTCTCATGCAGTGGGAACCAATCTCCTCCAGGATAATGACAGCCAGGTTCAACTCAAAAGGAAGGAAAGTTACAGTCATTCAATGCTATGCGCCTACAAACGTCTCAGAACAAGAGAAGAAGGAGGCGTTCTACAGACAACTACAAGCAATAATGGACAACGTCCCAAATGGCGATATCAAAATCCTGATGGGCGACATGAATGCGAAGCTGGGAGGAGACAACACAGGAAGAGAACTCACCATGGGTCGTGAGGCCCTCGGTGAAATGAACGACACTGGTGAACTCTTCTCAGACTTCTGCGCCTTCAATGATTTGGTGATTGGTGGTAGTGTGTTCAAACACAAGGATATACACAAGACGACATGGATTTCACCAGATGGAAACACCAAGAACCAAATAGACTTCATTTCAATTTCAAGAAAGTGGAGACGGAGCCTACTGGACACAAGGTCAAGGAGAGGAGCAGATGTGGGTTCAGACCACTATCTAGTACAAGGGACTTTCAAGGTGAAACTAAAAGCCTCGAGGATAGCTGGGGATAGGCCACAATGCAAGTTCAACACTCAATTACTGAAGGACACAACCACAAAAGACACTTTCACTGCAACTGTCAGAGCAAAGCAGGAAACACTACGTGACATCACTGAAGAATCATGCGTGGAAGAACATTGGAAGTCTCTGAAGGCGATTCTCAACGAAACGTGTTCAACGGTTCTAGGAAGAAAGAAGAGACAAGACAAGGAATGGCTCTCAACGGACACTTGGAAATTAATAGAAGAGAGGAGAATGGTGAAAGAGAAAATGATTCAATGCAAGGACGGACAGGAGAAGGAGACGCTGAGCTCAACTTACACAGCACTGGACAAAGAAGTGAAGAAGAGTGCTAGGAAGGACAAAAGACGATTCTACGACAACCTGGCCACTGAAGCTGAGAAGGCAGCAGGCAAAAGGGACCTGAGGACACTATATCAGATAACCAAATCTCTATCCGGGAAGAGACCAACACAAGCGAAACCTATAAAAGACAGCCAAGGGAACCCAATTACCAAGGAAGAAAAACAGATTAAACAATGGGCGGATCACTTCAAAGGACTCTTGAACCGACCATCACCTGCAACCCGTCCAGAAATACCAACAACAGCGCGCACACAACTGCAAGTTGACACCAATCCTCCAACGAGAGCTGAAGTCTTGAACGCAATCAAGCTTCTGAAAGCTGGAAAAGCAGCCGGACCAGATGGAATACCCCCTGAAGCACTGAAAGCGGACCCAGAGACTACAGCAGACATGCTGACTCCATTATTGCAAAAGGTCTGGAAGGAGGGAAAGGTGCCTACTGACTGGAGGAAAGGTTACCTCGTGAAACTACCAAAGAAGGGAGACTTAGATCTCACTCTGCAAGAACTGGCGAGGAATCATGCTCCTGTCGACGCCAAGTAAAATCCTGAGTCGCATCATCCTGGAGAGATTAAAGGACGCACTGGAGACAGAACTCCGACCAGAACAAGCTGGATTCAGGAAAGGCAAATCATGTACTGACCAAATTGCAACTCTACGCATCATCATCACAGAACAAAGCATGAAATGGCAATCAAACCTCTACCTCAACTTTATAGACTTTGAGAAGGCCTTCGACAGCGTTGACCGTGAAGTAATTTGGAAACTACTCAAGTACTACTGCGTAGCCCAAATATTCATCAACCTTATTCAACAGCTGTACGACAACGGAACATGTCAAGTGATCCACAACGGAAAACTCAGCGAGGCGTTTGGAGTAAACACAGGAGTCAGACAAGGGTGCTTATTATCTATCACCAATGATATTCCTAATTGTGGTGGACTGGATTATGCGTCAGACAGTGGGAAACGAGAAGACAGGAATATCCTGGACCGACGTGAAGAACCTAGAAGACCTGGATTTCGCGCGTGGATGATTTATGTTTGATGTCACACAAAATCGAAGACTTACAAGCGAAAACCAACAAACTGGTCGAAGAAGCAGCCGGCGAAGACAGGACTCCAAATAAACATAGACAAGATGGAGGTGATGAAAATAACCAACCAACAACAACAGCAACAGCATCCAACGTCAATCACCATCAACGGGAGGGATTTGAAAGAGGTCACTTCATTCACTTATCTAGGGAGCATTGTCTCAACTAGAGGAAGTCGGAACGGACGAGGATGTCAAATCGAGCGAGAATCGGGAAGGCGAGAAACACACTCATTAACCTGAAATAAATCTGGATATCTTCGTAACTCAGCCACCATCAACAACAAGATTCGAATTTTCAATACAAACGTAAAGTCAGTTTTTCTATACGGATCAGAAACTTGGCGGGTCACAAAGAATATTTCCAAAAGGCTGCAGACCTTTATTAACAACTGTCTTCGCTCTATACTGAAGATCAGATGGCCGGAAAGAATCACCAACAAGGAATTATAGGAACATACAACGCAAGAACCAATCGCCCAACAAATATGCAGGAGAAAGTGGAGATGGATCGGACACTCGCTCGCTGAGGAGGCCGCTGGGTGACATCGCGCGTCAAGCCCTCGAGTGGAACCCGAAAGGGAAGCGGCGTGTGGGACGTCAGTGCGAGGATGATATGGAGAAGATCGCGTGAAGAGGAGTTGAAAGAATATGGACTAACATGGATGCAGGCGAAAAGTACAGCAGAAGACAGAAGCGAATGGAGACGTGCAGTTGAAGCCCTATGTTCCACTTGGAACCCTAGGGAGCAATAATAATAAATAATAATTTGGATACATATGACATGCTCAAGTTTTTTTATGGCCAAGGCTGCAACGAATTTAAGTATGTGACCCAACCTTGTTTAAATACGGGTTTATAGACAATCTTGAAAACAACCTCTATAATGTGGTCCGCTTTAGATGATGTTGGACATCTATTCCTGGGATCAGATGTATCCGGCGATTTTATTTGTTGTCACAGCCACTGTGGGTTATATGCTCTAGACCTAACTTGCAGATACCAATGGGCACTTTCTTTGTACATATGTCCACACGTCCATGTAAATTTACCCACACCTTCACGTTATCTTCCTATCTGTGACATTGACCTGTACACAATCCGTCCTGTATTGTAGTGGTTGATGCCTTCTTGCTTTCTATATAACTGTGTATGACAAGTACTGGTGTGTGTGATCAGAGTGTCCGAAATGTGTTGTACGAATACATTTCCCACGTTTCACATGATCTAAGTCTTCTTATTTTGTTATCAAAATATTCAGAAGAAAGTTGACATGGATCGAACTGTCTGAGGATACCACTGAGTGAAGGCATACACCAAGCATATCTTCTACTGGAGTCCGAATAGGAAATGACGAGTTGAACATGGGTCCCAAAATAAGGTAGAAAGACCGTTTGACAGGGAAATGAAAGCTTTTGAACAGTCGTGTAGACAATCATAGACGGCTACAAAAAATAGAAATAAAGAGAGTTCTCAGTTGAAGCCCTTTATTTCACTTGAAACCTAAGGGAGCAATAATAACAATAATAATAATAATACTTGAAAATCCACATTAAGCTATATAAAATGAAAAGCTCTCATCAGAGATTTACTCCAATAGGCGATATCATTCTCAATTTTCTTAGCAATGCAAAGGGGATTTCCGAAGATGTATCATTAGAATGGTAAATTTTAGGTGACAAATCCAGTAATATAAAGGTGTCACTTGGAAAGAAACTAGAATGAAGTTAAATAAGTTGAGTGATGCAATAAATCTGACGGAGTTGAGTAGGACTCAACTACAATTCAACGTGAGTCATGTTAACAGCAGAGATAATAACGGGTAGAAATTTAATAGAAAGAGGGAGGGGGGAATGATACCATCAGGAAGCAAAAAACAAAAACTATGTATTTGGTGTTAGGACAGATCAGGTCCACTGTAGAGTTAATGACTGAGCAAACTTCTTTTGTATGCAGAGTTCACGATTTAACATGTGAATAGGCATTGCTTCTGCGGTTTGAAGAAGTTCGACTCGTAATCTTTTAACAAGATTCTAACCTATTTTTTAGATGACTTTGAATTTGTTTTGCAGGTTATCTTGGTGTTTAGATTCGATCAGATGTTTCATGATAGAGCCGCCAGGGTATACTTTTGCGTCTGATTGACTTTCCATACAACTTTTGATATTCACTTTGACCTAAACATTCTCATAAAAAACTGTATATCTCTCGTCGCTAATACAAGCTTGACGGAGTAATGCAGGAAGCTGACCAGATCCCTCACTGCCACCCATTCTAATGACACAACTTCTAAAATTTTTACTCCGTTGCTTGAGAATGATATCACTGTAAAGGGTAATTCTTAGCTGAGCACCTTTTATTATAATAATATTGTATATTAGCCTTCTTTATGTTATGTTCCTTAAATAGTCTACCTTCATTTATGGGGTGGAATAGAAGCCTGTGGACGTCTATGATAAATGTTGGTGAGTAATTCAGTATACTAGAAATAATACGTTTTTTAGGCTCCCTGGAGCGTCGACAGTAGTTCGCATGTTTCCAGTAAAGAATTTCATCAGATTTTATTAGAAATAACTATTTTTAATTATCATTTTAATCCTTTATTTTCCTAGTGAGACATAGAGCTTCAAGCTTCAGCTTCGAGGTTTCAGTAGCAGTGGGCTAATTTTTACGGGGTGGGGTTGCTAGCCTCATACCCAACCTTCTATTTTTTTACCAGTCTTATTATCGACTTAGGTAGGTAAGGGTGTGCGTCAGCTGGGCGTCGAAACCTGAGCCACCTGTTTGGTTGGTGAACATTCTAACACTATGCCACCAACGCAAGAAAATGACTGTAATCTTGTTAAAATTCCCAACTGCATAAGTTACACTAATTTACACAGTTCTATAAAAGGCCAGTTTTTTATAACTGAAAACATTTATTCAATGAATTCATCAAATTTCGGTAGAACTCGTCAGCTGAATACTCTACATACACGGATATATATATATATACTTTTGAAATTGCATTGAGAGATATAAGACTAATAAGCAAGTAAACTAAATTTAATTAATCATGCAGAAAGACAGGTGTGAATATTTTCCAGGTCATATTTAAATAGATAAGGGGAGAGGGAATATGATAGATTGAAATTAAGATAAAATGCACTACACTTCGGTTATGTTGATTAGATAAACGATCATTCATTAGAGAATACATCGAGAATTGCAAACAGACTAATATCAATAGTAATAGTTATAATAACAATAATAGTAACAATGATGAAGTGAGTTAAGGTAATCCTACTGATAAAGGATAGTTTTAAATGAATCAAGCATAATGATAATGAGAGGTAGAATAATAATAATAACAAGTAAAGAATAATAAGTAAAACGTACTACCATGATAGATTCAGAGTCAGGACCATCTCCTTTTGTACACAGAGACCTGGTTTATTAACTCGGATTGCACAACCTCTGCAATTGCAAGCATTTTTCTGTTTCTTTGTCTACTAACAATAGTAAATGACTTGACAGCGTCTATGTCATGTCCATAGTCCACAAGATAATTTGTTATTGAGGTTTTCGCCACTTTGCATTCAGCTTTTTTCAGGCATTTTGGTAAATACTTCACCATGCGAGTAGACAATCGCTTTTCTGTAATACCTATGTATTTGCATCCACAAACACGCACTCAAATTGATATACACAGTTTGAAGTGTCTAGGATTGGCGACTGGTCTTTCCCAGATTGTTGAACCACTCGCTTGGTGGTGTTAAGGAAAATAAGTTTTGCAGCATAATGAGTTCTCGTGATAGCTTTATCAAGTCTTTGTCTGACTACGTCCTGTACTTCATCTCCTTTGACTGGCAAACTGATGCAAACAGATTTCTTCGGAAGTGTTTGAATAGTTTTGCAGAGGCTAATTTCTCTAGAGTATTTATGGATGAATTTCACAGAATATCCGTTCTAAGAAAAAATATCCTTCAGAGCTTTTATTTAACTCTCATTTGTACTGTCAGAAAAAATTTTCCATGCTCTATTGAACAGTATTCCGACTAAGTTCTTTTTATACTGAATTAGAACAAAGCTCTTGAAATGTATGTAGTGCACTGTGCACGAAGACTTTCTAAATTGAGATCTCTCTATCGTATCATCAGTCCTTTTCACTGGAAAAATGTCTAGGAATTTAATAGTATCGTTTTCCTTGTATTCTATTGTGAAATTGAGATTCGGGTGGCACGAGCTGAATTTTATCAACATGTCTTCAGCTTTTGATCTGCTTCGACAGACAATAAAAATGTCATCAAAATATTAAAGACATACATCCGTTTGTTGTACGTGTTGATGGAAAGTACCAGATCTAGGCCTGACAAAAATAAACCTGCAAAAGGTGGTCCCAAAGGACTTACCATCAACGTCATGGAATAGACGCACGTTGAATTGAAATTGGACATTCGTATTACATAAAAGTAATGATTTCCTCAACTTTGATGTTGGAATGGGTATGTCGTCAGTTTTTCTATATATGAAGTCAATAGTCGCGACGACTAGCACATTTCTGAAGAGGGAGGTAACATTGAAAGAGACCAAATGCTTATCAGATAAACTGAAATCTTTAACTTTATTGACAAATTGAAATGAATCAGAAACTCTATACGTTCCGAAACATTTTCTCAAAGGCTGCGACAATTCACATAGCCACTGTGCTAATTTGTGATATGGTGAGTTTATCATAGAGAGTATGGGTCTTAACGGCGCTCCTGGTTTGTGTATTTTAATGCATTCGTATAATTTCGAGAATTGTGACCCAGTCAGTTTGATAATTGCAAAATATTCAACTGTACAGTTGAATCGTGGTGAATAAATTTCTTTCCACAAGTGGTAAACCGTGAACAAGCAACAATCTGTGATGCATAAGTGCTGAGTGCTGGTCTAGTAATGTCATTAATAAATGAATAGTAGGCACCACAGCACATATTAACAGGTAAACTGCAGTTATTTTGCTGGAATTGATACAATTTTAAAAATCTAGATTTGATGATACTACTGAAATACAAAGAAACTTTGTAAAAAACACAGAAAACAAATTCAACCTATGTAAATCATAAGGACTAAATAAAATGATTTTAACATGTCTGATCATAAATCAAGATAGTTTGAACATTGCTCATCGAAATTAATACCTATTTATAACTTTCAGCTTTCACATATCCGAAGAAAACTAGCACTATGTTAGATAAAATAATGATAATAATAACATTGGAAACGATATTGTGACAAGAGGGGGTAGGGGAAGGATTATTATAAAGATAAAATAAATATGAATGTAGACTTAAGCTAACTACTTACCCTCTAGTAGGTATTGATAAAGCTTCTTTTATCAATATCTATAAGGCTTTCACTCAGCGTCACTGTCTGATCACAGTCCAATAACTGTCGTATGATTCACCTCCCAGGGATGACACCATGATTAACAGAAAGCCAACAGTGTTCGGCAACGCTAGCTGAAAGACACTTTTCTGCAAACCCAGTGTATTTGACTTCACAAACACATATTAACTGATATACACGTTTTGATGCGGTGAAGATCGATGCTTACACTCTCCTCTTTGTGTTGTTTATGACCAACATATCACCTGCATAATTGACTCGCTTAATAGTTTTCTCCAAGCGCTATTTCACCGACTGAGTAACACTATCCCCCTTGAAATATAACTTTAGATAAACCCTCTTCCTAGAAATAGTCAGTGATGTTGTTTTTCCTTTTATTATTCTCTTAAATACTTATTTGTAAACCTTTCCGAATAACCATTTCTCACTGGCGTCTTTCTTAAGAATTTCTCCTCGCTGTCTAGTCTGCTACTTGAATATATTCTTCTTGCCCTATCGAGCAATGTTCTTATCATACTCCTTTTTTATTGAACTAGAACGAAGCTACAAATTTTCCCATCCAAGTTGGCTTTCAAAAAGTCGATCTCTGTACAGTTCCATCATCCTGTTTAAACTGATTTATACCCAAGAAATGTTTAGTGTCAATATTTTCACTGTCCGCCACAAATTTTATTCTGGCAGAGCACGAATTGAATTCTTCTAACACTCTATCGACCCTGACCACATCTTTGCATACTATGAATACACCACCCATATACTTACTGCAGGGATATGTCAGCTTTTCCTATACTGCCTTTTTCACGCTTGTCGTTTGTTTCTAATCATGGTGGCCATCGTTAATTATTAGTGAAGCGTATGTTTCTACAACTTCGAAGGAATTAACTTCCTCCCACTTCCTCGTAGCCTCTGAGATTTAAATCCGTATTGTTTCTCTCGCTACCTGGTCACAGATCGTTGCAACTGGATGATTTAATGATTGTCGGTCAAATGAAAGTAATCTAGTCATATTTATTTTCATATGCGGTTCACTTATTGTTGTGGAAAAGTGATTATTTATTATTATTATTCAATTGGTATTGCCTTAGGCGCACTTTAAAAATCTCCGTATGGCTTTTGCTTTATTTCTAAAAATATATTTTTTATTTCTTATTACTATTGTTATTGAAATTTAAAGCACAAATTTATCGCAAGATATCTCGCATGATTGATTTTCTGGCTAAATCAAATTTAAAAATGTTGCCTGATTAACCGTGAAAATAGTTTGTCTCCTTTCTATCTAAGGTAGTAATAACACAAAAAATTAATTTCAGCTGTTTGGCTTGTTGCTAAGTTAGTGTTAAATGTGTTGTTTGCGTACCTAGGGTCTATTGTATAGTATCAGTATTATTATTATGGTGTGAAGTGTTATTTTTTAAGCAGATCAATGATTCCTTGGATGAATTCTCATAACATCAGTGACGGTAACTTCAAAGTGATTATGAAATAAGCTTACAAAATAGCTGTTTAATGAGCTCAAATTCTGTAAACAGCATATATATATATTCAAACGAATTATTATTTTATGTGGCTGAGATTAACATTTAGACGTCACACAAGAATGGAACAGTCTACATTATACTGATAAAAAAATCAGTAGGCTTTAGGTGGTTCTACGCAGTTAAATGAAGAAAGCAAAAAACATGATTATAACTATTTAAACTCTTTCTACAATGTTTTGTTTGTTAAGAGGTAAAACATCCGCCTAATTAGTAGACTAATTGAACATTTTCCAGCATCTAATATACTTTCTGCATCATATTACTTTTGAATAAAGCAAGAACTACAGTTTTAGCATAAATAAAATGGTACCATCATTGCTTATTTCGTTGTCTTCTCGTCAGCTGCTTACAGGGCAAAACAGATTATTAAATATATCTACAAAAACATTTTTACTATACTTTCACAGAGTTTATTTTAAACAAAAATCAACCGATCAATATACGCATACACAATATATATATATGCAATATTGAACACTATTCCGAACAATAATAATCATACACAATGGAAACGTTTAGCATCTCGCATTCGGAAGAAAGAGAGATGAAAAATATCCAGTTACCAGTCAGGGCAAAGAAAGGCTGATAACTGCTTCTTTCTTGACGCATAAATCAAGTTTCAGGCGCTTGATGAAAATGGCTTCAGCAAACTTAATGAGAACTGAGCTCTATTTCCTATTGATACTTTCGAATGACTTATCGACATCCACCTCATTACCCCTGTCGAGGAGATACCTGGCGATGGCACTGTTTAAAGCATTTGTTCCCTTTAGACGTAAGCTTTTCGGTACATGTTCAGAAAATCGTAGATATGCCCTTCATTCTGTCCTTCCAATGGCTTTTTTCCCACTGTGATTTGTTTTACATTTGTGACTTCAGGTCTTCCATACTTGTTGATGAACATTTGAGGGTACCCATTTCTCTTCAATATCTTTTCAAGGAACTCAAACTCCTCCTCTAGTTTCTATGTAGAGCATATTCTCCTCGCTCTATAGTACAGAGTTTTGACTAGACCACGTTTAAAGCTATTTGTACAAATGCTATTAAAATGCAAGTATTGTCCTTTCCATATAGGCTCTCGATAAATCGACTTTTGGAGACTACCGTCTTCTAGGTGTTCTATGGCGATGTCGAGGAAGTGAAACTTTTTGTCATTTTCATGTTCCATAGTGAAGTCAATATTGGCGTGTGCATCATTGAATAATCTTAGTAATTGTGAAGTATGACTTTCATTTTTGCACACTATGAGTGTGTCATCAACATATCGAAAGTAGGAAGTTGTTTCGTCGATTGCATGCTTCAACTTTGTTTTTTCAAGGTTTGACATGAATATATCTGCTAGAACAGGGCTAAGTGGACTTCCCATAGCTACACCATCTATTTGGCGGTAAAAAGTGTTGTCAAATTGAAATTTCATATCCATGGTACACATAAGCAGTAGGCGTTTGAATTCTGACTTTGGGAGTGGGAGAAGATCGGACTGTTGACCAATGATCTCAATAGTTTTGTTGATTGGAATCATTGTGAATAGAGAGGTTACACTAAATGATACCATTAAGTTATCTAAAACGTTCATGTGGTTCACATATTACTTTTGGAACATGTTCTTTTCGACAACATTGGAACATTCTGTTGGTTCTACCTATATAGGTGTTATCGCAGCTGCAGTTGAACTTGTAGATACAGTTTGAAGTAGAGTCCACAGAGCTTCGTCCTTTATTCGTAGGAACAGGGATCGAAAATGTTCGGCATGTGAGTACCAGATATGCCGACCATTTTCGATACCTGTTTCTACGAATAAAGGACGAAACTCTGTGGACTCTACTTCAAACTGTATCTACAAGTTCAACTGCAGCTTCGGTGACACCTATATAGGTAGAACCAACAGAATGTTCCAATGTTGTCGAAAAGAACATGTTCCAAAACGGCTAGTAAATCATATCGAAAATTCTAACGCGATTAATCTTAATAGAAATCCAGCATCATCCATTGCAAAACACTCATTAATGTCAGGTCACAAAATCAATGAATATTAATGACTGTTTCACAATTATTTCACATAACTCTAATTCAAGGTCAGTTATTGAAGGTGATGGAAGCACTTTGGATTGATCACATACAGCCTAAACTGTGTGTGCAAAAATCAATAGACTTCAATCTTCGCCTACCCTGGACTGCATGACTTATCTAAATATGATTGTTCATTAGTATGTACTTTTGTTTTTATTTAACTGAGTAATTTTCATTAACTTTATTTTATCATTGTTGATCATGTTAGTTGTAAAGTGGTTGTAAAGAAACTACGAAATGATGCCATCATCTCGCGAAATTTGTCTTCTTAATGCCTTGTTCAAATTTATCAAAGGGACTAATTGTTTTAATGATAGAATTCAGTTCGCGCCTAAGACAGAACTATACACATTGCACTAGTTTCAGTACAGAATGAAAGTCTAGTCAAACTTTGTTTAGTGTAGATATAATCAACCCATGGTTAGCTGTGTTTTTTTACATTGGAATTGCTCAAAGTCCCCACAAAATATAAAATTTGAAAACTAATCTCCAGGTCATTGGTAGCTGTTACATAAATATCTTGCAGATACAATGAGAAGATGTGGCTATGGTGGTTCACTATTTCAAGACGAAGTCAATGCTCACTGGCAGTCTTGAACGTAGCGCCATAACATAAATCAACAGAGTCACTGAAATCCAGTCCGAATGGCCAGTCGTCTGATTGAATTTTAGATTTTCCCGTCGATTGATTGGACTGAAGTGCTCGATCTCAGGTTGACATGTCGGCTTCTTGCACAGATGCTTCGACAATGTGTGAGCATTTAATTAGAATTTAACTGATGAATGTTGACCAGCAGTGGAATCCAGGATGCGCACTTCGTACTATTCGGGACTCGTCATCTGGATGTACCTGCATTCCTTAGTGAGTGAAGATGTTCCCACCGAGGCTCGAACCCCAGGCTCAAAGTTTCAAAAATTCAATTGAATAATTGATATGACTCGTTTCACAAGAAGTGGCTCTTGTGGCCCAAGTGGTCTAGTGGATAACGCTTTGAGGTTTGAAACTATTGACACTGGGTTCGAGCCTCGGTGGTAACATCATCACTCATTGCGGAATGCACGTACATTCAGATGACGAGTTCCAAATGGGACGAAATGCGCATCTTGAATTCCACTGCTAGTCTTCATCCACTAAATAAGGTTAGTCAGTTATCCTGGTAATATGAGGGTTCTTGGTTCGATTCCTAGCAAGGTGATGTGTGCTCAATATCTTAGAGTATAAAAGTAGGATAAAATTATTGTCCGGTGCCCACTTTTTCTCAGTGATTCTCTAAATATTATAGGTTCACCACAAAGTCTACATTGAAATAAACCATACTCCTGTGAAACTCATAGTTGTGATAAAAAAAACTCCGTCTTGAGTGAATAGCAAGCATTCAGGAAAACTTGATGACGTGACTCATAGTCTATGTTAGTGTCAAATGTTTGGTTTACAGATCACACAAGAAACACCAGCTCATGAAATGTTTTCTTCATATATCCAGACAGCTTTGTCTGACAATAATGCCATTTAGTGTTGGTAAATCTAAAATAAATGAACATTGGAGAAGAATTTTCCTACATTGCTTTTCAGGTTGTCAAAACTGAGAATCATAATATCTGAGTAAAATTATCAAATTATCTGATCACACATCTATTCTTCAATTTAATTTATATCATACATGTTAGGCTAAATTAAATGAAATTTAAGGGAAATTAGCTTGACAATTAAAACCAGTCATTGGGGTGATAGTCCGGTAAGTATTAACCAAGGTAGACGAAGCCTTATTGACAAATTCTGTAAGCTTTTATTAGCCGAGGGGCTTTATTTTATGAATGGTTATGGTTTTAATTCGTAAGTAATCCCCATTCAAGCATTAGTGAAAACAAGACACGAAGTTTAATAAAGAGTCTCTTTTCGGCGAATTCATTTTCCTGGCTGTACAACCGCAAAAGTATATATGCGTTATTTTGTAGGTATGTGTACATTTAGTTTGTCAAACGAAAATACAATTGGTTATGGTTATTTCAACTAAACGTATGAAGATTAGTAAGTTTTGCGTGGAGTTACGTGGAAAAAAACGCTCAAAAAATTGGTGTTAATGAAATTAGTGTAGTAGTAAAGCTGATGAGTTGTCGCACACATCTGTTAAAAAGGAGTTACTTACTGATATGAATAGTTAGATGATTGAGCTATACTTAGGATTAACATAGAAACAAAGTATAGATTACAAAATTACGTAAGAGTCCTAAGTGAATACAGGAATTATAAGCAATGAAAAGAAACAGGCAAATAAAAAAAACTAAATCATCAAAAATCAACAAAGTAGTTGCTATGATACTAGAAGTGGTTGATTAATTCTCTTTTGTATATATAGGTCCTGTTTTTCTGCGTGAATAGCCAGAGCTTCAGTGATACAAAAAAGAAGAAACCTTATAAAATACCTTTTAAAATGACGAGTAAAATGAAATGAAGCCGTTACACAGGATAACTTTCTCTGAAGTGTGACAAAAATGCCTCCAATAGAGCCAATAGAGCAGCTGAATCACGCCATATACATGTATTCATTCAGACATTCTTACCCTTACCTTCACCCTAAACTTTCCTTAACCTAACCATACCTCTAAGCCACCCTTGAACTAACCCTAACATCTCCATTATTAGATTAGCCTAACCCTAACCTGTCTTTAGCCTAAGATCAATTTAGTCTTTCCCAGATTTAACCTTTACCTTCCTAGATAGCCTGTTTAATATCGCAACACTCCAGTTAGTATATTTTATTCATTGTAGTGTTATTCGCTTAGTTTTCCTAATGTGCTGTCTCAACGTTCCACGGTCTTTGGTGCTAAGAACGAAACTTGTGCATTGTGGTAGACTGTTATTCCATTATGGGTAAATTTTTGTCTTGATGAAGTCTCACAGTGTTATACAGTAATGTTTACTGATGACGTTTCGAGCACAATTCCTTGTTCATAATCATTTCAAGGTAACCACATGACTTCCTAACTTCATTTATATAGTTCCATTATTTTTCACTTGATTTGATTGGCAGTAGTATTTTCCATATTTCCGGTATGAGTGATGAATCATTTCTATTGCATGTGTTTGGTGTAGACTCGATGAACAAGGATTCAGTAATCAACCTCTCTCTCCACCTAGCTAGATTACTATTTAGAATTTTGACCCCCTCCCACCTTATTGTGTGGCTGTGTGCTAATGTATGCCTTTCTAAATTACTTATCTTCTCTCCTCTTATCTTATCCTTGTTCATCGAGTCTACACCAAACACATGCAATAGAAATGATTCATCACTCATACCGGAAATATGGAAAATACTACTACCAATCAAATCAAGTGAAAAACAATGGAACTATATAAATGAAGTTAGGAAGTCGTGTGAGTACCTTGATATGATTATGAGCAATAAATTGTACTCGAAACGTCATCAGTAAACACTATTGTATAACACTGTGAGAATTTTTCAAAACAAAATTTACTCATAATGCTTAGAGTTTAACTTAGCCCAAATTTGCAATATAACTACATCTTGTGGTATTTCAAACTGTAGGAAGTTGACAAGATATTAACTAAATAAAATGGATTCATTATATTCGGTTGCAATTGCGATTCATGCTGTTTTCAAGGATCATAGCCAATTAGTTTTTAGAGTAAAATAACGAAAAAGACGGGGAATTCCTCATCATTGCTCTGAGTGCTTAAATTAATTAGTTTGCTGAATGTACAAAATGGTACCGCCACATACTGTATTTCACGTGGGTATCATTCAAAATGTATAGACATGATCGTTTTTTAACTTTGGTACTAAACAAATATCTAACATCTCGGAAACATTTTTACATTCAAGAATTTCAACACCTACTCTGAGCTGAATGATTTTACTGGTGAAATTTCTTTGACTTTCTAGAACAAGTGAAAATATGCAGCACTTGACAACTGTTATGTTCTTGTTTGAAGCTTTTCAGCAGTGTACGATCATGACTTCAGTCGAACCCTCAAGCTTCAGATCACAAGGTCAGTCTCCTGATCATATAACCGCTAGGATCAAATTTAGGTACTCGTGAAATTCAACTTCTATTGGCCAATACCGCAAAATGATAAAAAGGAAGACTTAAGATTCGCTGGATTCCGGAGCTGCAACTGAATGATCAGCAGAGAGACTTCGTAAGTTGAGTCTCTTGTGTCAGATCTTTGACCACATGATGGTAGTGGACTGCTAAGGAAATGCAAACAAGAGTGGAAAAGCTATCTAATGTCGACTATTTTCTGGTGATCCTCTAACTAACTGAACCTACTCTGAGACTGACAATTTGTCACTTTTTCAACTTCGCCGAACTAAAAACATTATGGAAAAATTATAATAAGTTGGTAATTTGAAGAATTTTTAATGGTTATCTGTAGATTTATGTCCCTCTAGGACTTGTAAACGTAAGCACATAATCTGCGTTTCTTTTTCGATGAATTGTGGAGTACCCGTAAGCGCTGAATTTTGGTTACCAGCAGTAACAACATAAGTCGGCTTATATCAATATCCGAATTGTTTTAAGTTTGATCACAAGCTGTCATGAAGTGGAGAACCTCTGTAAAACTACGGATTACAGGACAGTAGTTTCGCTTTAACTCGCAATTCTTTAGCAGTGCGCACCCACCAGAGTCCGACATTCTGGTTATAAAGCTAGGTCGTAGGCTATTAAACCACCACGACCTAACTCGATCGACCCAAATTCTACCGACTCATGATTTTAACGCAATTATCAATCGGTAATCAAAATCCAGACAAATCGATTTCCTATGAAATAACTCTTCACATAGACATCATCAACAACATCATCAACTCAGATTTAAAATCAGGAAACTTTAGGAATTTAAAAACGTGTTTTTATTTCAAGTTTGATTACAGATTCATATGAGATAAAGAAAGTATCGGTAAAACTCAGGAAGTGCTGAATAGTTGTTTTGTCCTAGTTTGTGACTCTTTGGCAGAGTCCAACCACAAGTATTTGCACCGAAGGTCTCACGGTTAACAGAAAAAAAACTCGTAGACCATTCGGCCACTGGAACCTGATCAAATAATCAATTAAAGAATCCTAACTCCTACTTATTCATGATTTCGTCTCAACAACCATTCAATGTCATCTGCGGTCATTTGTTCCCTCCTAACTTGATGGATCCCACTGGGCACTACTTCTCAATAGAACTCCTATTCTCTTGCGAGCAAGTGCTTCTGAAGAGTCGAAAACGAGGAAAAAACGGCTGTCCAGTACTCCAATGGTTAACTTACTGATGTCATTCTGTGATCAAATTAGAAACAAATCAAATTCATATAAGGTGACTCTGAAAAACATTAAATTTGTTTGAAGTACTGCGTCGGTGGCACAGTGGTTAGGACTCTCGCCGACCATCCACATGGTCGGGGGTTCGAGCCCACGCCGACGCACACCTGATATCTATGGTCGGCCTGCGAAATTCGGGCTACGGATATCCATGCTGAAAATTCCATACTTGTACCAAAAATACGGTGTGGAATCAAGCGGTAATCAAAAATCAAAAATTAAAAAAAAAAAATTAAAAAAAATTAAAAATCTAAAAAATATATGGTATTCCCTATTTTGCCCTTTTATGATGACAAGCATTCAGTCTCAGTCAATGTCCTAAATGATGAACGATAAATGAATAGTTATCCGGCTTCGATGAAATAAGAAAGAAGGTTTTCTGAGAGAGAGAGGTCCTTTCGAAAAAGATGACATTATTAGTATTTTATTCCTTTATATTCTGAGTGGAACAAAGGGCTTCAAGGTACTGGAGCTTTGTAGTTTCGGTAGCGATGTTTTTTTCTACCTTTACGAGGTGGGGTTGGTAGCCTCTCGCCCAACCATCCCTTTTTACTAAGCTTCCTAGCTGCTTAGTGAGGTATAGAAGTGCGTCAGCTGGGAATCAAACGCCAGGTCACGTACGTGGTTGGTAAGCATTCTACTGCTGCCCCATGGAGATGTTATTATTATTATAATTCGACTTTCATGTTTTATAGTGAACGACAAATGTCCAATAATACTTACAGTATGCTCACAATATGATATAATTTCTAATCTATTTAGAATTAGAAATCCATTGGTAATTTTAGTTGTTGTATTACATAATAAAGCATAAATATACTCACTTATTGTTGCTGTTGCTTTGAGTCATTGCAAATAGGTACATATTTTCTGTAACACTTAAATTATCCGTTATCACTAATTGCCTAGATTCATACTATGCAGTTGACACTGGATTTGAGACAGACATTCATGCTGCACATAAAATTCAACCAAAGACACCAGCATGGATGAGGTTATCAAAACCATAATCAGAAAGGCAAGACAGACTCGCATCATCGTAACATCAGTCCAAAAACATACTGTACTACGAATAAAGAACAAAATTTGGATTTTCAACACCAGTGTTAAATCAGTCACTTCTTGGTGAGTCAAGAACTTGGCACGTGCGTCACAAAATGCATTCCCAATAAGCTGGAAGCTTTCTTCAAAACCTGCCTCCGCAGACTTCATACTGAAGACCAGATTGTCAGAAAGAATCTGGAAACGAAGCGGCCAAGAGCCGATTGCTGACGTAGAATATTTTTTTAAAGGAAATTCAGGTGGATTTGAAACATGGTGAGGAGACGGTTAGGTGATAATTCGTAGCAGATCATCACTCCAGTGGAATCTAAGTGTAAAACGATAAAAGGAAGTGTATATCTATGAGTGACATTGAGGAGATAAGATCTTATGGGAAATCTAGGAGCCAGCAAAAGAAGACTTCATAGAGCAGAGTTAAATGGAGATGTTCTGCTGCAGTCCCATGTTCTACATAGAACCAACATAGAGACCAACAATATTAATGACAATAAAGAGATGAACAGAAAGCTCACCCTCGAAGCTCACACTCTTTGTTTGTGCAATTAAAACCGAAAGGGTTTGTTATCTAAATGAGGCAAGAACGTAAAAGCAATCAAGATTACTCCCAACAATATTAAGACGAATAAGAGACAACTAAAAACCTAGAATAGTAATGACACGGCAAAAAGCACGAAGAGAAAATACTGGTCAGCCTTGGTGAAAACAGTCTTTGTACTAAAATATCCATTCAAATGGCCACAAATACATTTAAAACAAGACGAAAAGAAGATAATGGCCTAGAAAAGACAGGAAACAGTTATCGGGAGAAGAAACAGAGCATTTGTTCGGCGAAGAAATTTCTTGTCAACGACTTCATTTTCAAGCTGTACAGTCGTATTACTATTACAGAAAAAGGTTATTAAGTGGCACTAAATAATTGCTCAGTCAATGTACGTATATATGTGATAAAAGTTATAAGGGGTAGAGTTGAAGTGGATAAATTACAAAAATATTAAAGATTGTTTTATAACAAAAATGTCAAGTGTTGTCTAAAAATTTTGAAAATTAGGAGTACGATTACGGTAAGAATGAAGATGTGAAGTGAAGTGGGAAGAATTCAAGTTGTAAAATAAAATAAAAACTAGAAAGAACATTATTATGACCAAGGTAAAGAAAGGGGTTTGACAAAACGCTTTTGAACACATAATTTAGGTTTCTGTTCATGTATAGCTAAGGCTTCGGCTATGCATAAGTGAAAAAAACGTTAACTTTTGGATCGATTCGATTTTGCCATGTAGATAACCTCGAAAGATGAATCACGTGGGGCTAAATGACCAGACGCTAACAGGTGATCACAAATAGACGACTTTGCAGTTCTACGTTCGCCTTTCATTAACCAAACCGGATAGTGTTCAGCTACATGTTTTCGGAGATTACGCTTACAACGTCCAATATAATCAGCTCCACAAGGGCAGGTAAATGAGTAAATGCACATAGATGTGGACAAAAGCGGTAATCTATCCTTGACGCATTGTCTAATCATATTTCGGCTGGTAAAAACTAGTTGCAGGTCAGCTGCAGGAAAAGTACGTTTAACACATTTAGATAAACGATTCTTAATCAATTCCGAAATGGTGTCACCTTTGAATGCCAGACTCATAAACAGTTTTTTCTTTGGTACTGTGACTTGTCTAGGGGCGGATTCTTTCTTGATGTTACGTTCAATGAACCTTGTGGGATAACCATTGTTAAGGAGATTTGATCGAAGGTTATCTAGTTCCCTATCGATTGTCTCTTGAGAGCAGATTTTACGAATTCTGGAGCATAAGGAATGGATGAGATTTCTCTTCCTCCCTAAAGGTACCCAACTGTTGAAGTTAGTGTAATGCCCAGTGAATGTTGGCTTTCGGTAAATCGACCTTAACAGCGTTCCATTCTCTCTTCTATCTAGCTTAATATCAAGGAAGTGAAACAAAGAATCCGACTCTTCTTCGATCGTGAAAAGCAAAGATGGGTGAGAACCATTAAATATTCTAAGAAGTTCGGCAGTTGAATAGTTTTCATCACATACAATGAAGGTATCTTCAACATATCTTTTATACATAGACAGACTATCTATGGTTTTCTTTAGTGGGCCGTTCTCTAAGCTTGCCATGAAAACGTCCGCTAAGAGCGGTCCTAAAGGAGACCCCATGGGGACTCCATCCCTTTGATTGTAGATGACATCATTAAATCTAAATCGCACATTCAGTGTGCATCTCAATAATAGTTGTTTAAGATAATCAGCTGGTAAGCCAATGTTCATGCTGTTTGAATCAATATACTCGCATAGATAGCAGATAGTGTCTACCAATGGTACATTTGTGAACAATGAACAAACATCTAACGAAATCATATGCTTACCAGTCACATTAATTTCACCAACACAACTGACGAAGTCAAAAGTGTCAGAAAGACTATGTTTACATAGATTTAATCTAACTGGTTCCAGAATTTCCGCAAGCCATTCATAAAATCACCAAATCAAAAGGACAAGAGAGATAATATTGAGATGGAATTATCTAAATCTTTAACGAAATTGAAGCAAGAATGCATCATTACTCCATATATGTATGAACAGCTTAAACCATCTGGTTCAACTATCCCTCGTTTATATGGTCTTTCAAAGGTGCGCAAAGTTGATGTCCCTCTGCGACCTGTATTGGACATGCTGAATTCACCGTATCACTCTACCGATAAATGGCTTGCGGAAATTCTGGAATCGGTTAGATTAAATCTATGAAAATATAGTTTTTCCAACACTTTTGACTTCGCCGGTTGTGTTGATGAAATTAATGTGACTAGTAAGCATATGATTTCGTTAGATGTTTGTTCATTGTTCACAAATGTACCACTAGTGGACACTTTCTGCTATCTATGCGAGTTTATTGATTCAAATAGCATGAACATTGGCTTACCAGCTGATTATCTTAAACAACTATTATTGAGATGCACACTGAATGTGTGCGTCGGTGGCACAGTGGTTAGAACTCTCGCCGATCGTGCACATGGTCTGGGGTTCGAGTCCACGCCGACGCACACCTGATATCTATGGTCGGCCTGCGAATTTTGGGCTACCGATATCCATGCTGAAAATTCCAAACTTGTACCAAAAATACCTGGTGGAATCAAGCTGTAATCAAAAAATAAAAATAATAGATTTAATGATGTCATCTACAATCAAAGGGATGGAGTCCCCATGGGGTCTCCTTTAGGACCGCTCCTGGCGGACGTTTTCATGGCAAGCTTAGAGAACGGCCCACTAAAGAAAACCATAGATAGTCTGTCTATGTATAAAAGACATGTTGAAGATACCTTCATTGTATGTGATGAAAACTATTCAACTGCCGAACTTCTTAGAATATTTAGTGGTTCTCACCCATCTTTGCTTTTCACGATCGAAGAAGAGTCGGATTCTTTGTTTCACTTCCTTGATATTAAGCTAGATAGAAGAGAGAATGGCACGCTGTTAAGGTCGATTTACCGAAAGTCAACATTCACTGGGCATTACACTTACTTCAACAGTCGGGTACCTTTAGGGAGGAAGAGAAATCTCATCCATTCCTTATGCTCCAGAATTCGTAAAATCTGCTCTCAAGAGACAATCGATAGGGAACCAGATAACCTTCGATCAAATCTCCTTAACAATGGTTATCCCACAAGGTTCATTGAACGTAACATCAAGAAAGAATCCGCCCCTAGACAAGTCACAGTACCAAAGAAAAAACTGTTTATGAGTCTGGCATTCAAAGGTGACACCATTTCGGAATTGATTAAGAATCGTTTATCTAAATGTGTTAAACGTACTTTTCCTGCAGCTGACCTGCAACTAGTTTTTACCAGCCGAAATATGATTAGACAATGCGTCAAGGATAGATTACCGCTTTTGTCCACATCTATGTGCATTTACTCATTTACCTGCCCTTGTGCAGCTGATTATATTGGATGTTGTAAGCGTAATCTCCGAAAACATGTAGCTGAACACTATCCGGTTTGGTTAATGAAAGGCGAACGTAGAACTGCAAAGTCGTCTATTTGTGATCACCTGTTAGCGTCTGGTCATTTAGCCCCACGTGATTCATCTTTCGAGGTTATCTACATGGCAAAATCGAATCGATCCAAAAGTTAACGTTTTTTTCACTTATGCATAGCCGAAGCCTTAGCTATACATGAACAGAAACCTAAATTATGTGTTCAAAAGCGTTTTGTCAAACCCCTTTCTTTACCTTGGTCATAATAATGTTCTTTCTAGTTTTTATTTTATTTTACAACTTGAATTCTTCCCACTTCACTTCACATCTTCATTCTTACCGTAATCGTACTCCTAATTTTCAAAATTTTTAGACAACACTTGACATTTTTGTTATAAAACAATCTTTAATATTTTTGTAATTTATCCACTTCAACTCTACCCCTTATAACTTTTATCACATATATACGTACATTGACTGAGCAATTATTTAGTGCCACTTAATAACCTTTTTCTGTAATAGTAATACGACTGTACAGCTTGAAAATGAAGTCGTTGACAAGAAATTTCTTCGCTGAGTTAAAAGACCTGTGTTTTCACTTATGAATAAATGGGTATTTTTCGAGATGTCTTGAAGAGATGATGAAAAGTGATGAATTCTGTCTGACAACAACATATTTCACTTTCAGATGTAACATATGCAAACAAAATGAATAAGTATCCATGTGATCGCCCATATCTCCAATAATATCTGACATTTTGATGGATATTTGATAAACAGAATGCACTTAAACCATTTAGGTTATCAATTATGTGTTGATGGCGATATGCTGACGACAAGTTCGTATTGATGAAAAAGAAACTATAGTGAGAATTTCTCACACATAAATAGTCATGTTGACTAAATAAAATTCACTATTGTAGTAGAGAATGAAATCGCGGAACTGCCTACGTTAGACTGCAAAATACAGGGTAACAGACGGCAGCATAAAAGCAACGACGACGCTGTATAGAAAAACTACACATTCTGCAAGCTTCCTTGATTATAACTCAGCTCATTGACTCACGGTAAAACGAGGATTAATACAAGGTCTTGTAGATGGAATACGTAGACTTACAACAACACCAGATGACCGATGGAAAGAAATTAACGTCCTATTCAAAATGTTATTTGACAACAACTACCCAGACAAATTCTTCAGAGATACTGTGAAAAAGAGAAAAAATAGAGTAAAACCGGAGAATGACAAGAAGGAGAAAGGCAAAACAACAGTCATAATAGCATACAAAACTGGTACACCAGAGGCAATTTGGAGAAACCTCGACAATATTGGTATTCGTACTATGTCCAAATCAACGAATCTAATTAAAATACGATAAATCAACTGAAAGATCCAATAAAATGATGGATAAAAGTAATTTGATTTACAAAATATCCTCTTCTGAATGTCCGACTAAAGATGTGAGTCGCTCGTATAGATCACTCAAAATACGAGTGAATGAACGTAAACTCCTAACTGAAGCTCGACCAACAGGAACATAAGCTTATCAGAATTTTGAAATAAACCGTCTATAGCTGCACATGCATCGGACAAAAATCACTATATTGATTGGATCAATGTTTGTATTCTGAAAACGAATATGCACAAATGGAAAGAGAGACTAGTAATAGCAGAATCTATATTTAAAATAATTAGTTCCCTTTGTGAATTTAGACAAATAACGTCTTCTAATTGCTTTGTTCAGAATCTATATTCATTGAGGTCACGCCGGATATATGTAACAAAGGTGACCCAGTACAACTGTCAACAACCTGGAATACAATTGTGAACACACAAAAATGAATGAACAAAAAATGATAAAATGTTATTGATTTTGGAAAAGTCTGACTGGCGAGTAACTGGCATAGAAACAGTCAAGTCATCCGGAAACTTGACAGATTGGCTTCTTCAGAATAAGGCAAGCCTCGTAAGAAGCAAGAAAACAGAAAAAGAGAAAGAGCAGCACCCTGAGTAACACCCACTAGTGTAAATGAAGCCATTGTAAACACTGAATGATGTTCTATCAGTAAAATAGTAATGGAACCATTTATTAGCCAAACACTCTACTTGTATGTTTTTACGAGCGACATTGAGTTCTTGCGTTTATCAAGATTTTTTTGACTTCAGACTGTTTCGATGACACCTTATATATGTCCAAACCGAGTTCACTTTTAACGGTTTGAAAAAATTTGGGCATTGGGTATATGATATTCATTGTAATAAAGGTTTTGTAATTCCCAATGAATGAAAAAACGAAACGATATAGTAAAAACAATATTGATGACATCTAATTGGTGGATGGTGACTAGCAGTGGAATCCAGGATGCACATTTCGTCCTATTTACGACTCTTCCACTGGATGTACCTGCATTTCTCAGTGAGTGGTGATGTTCCCACCGAGGCTCGAACTTTTCACCCATAGTTTCAAACGCCAAAGCGTTATCCACTAGACCACTTGGGCCACGAGAGTCACCTCTTGTGCAACGGGTCATATTAATTTTATTGAATTTGATTTTCCTGTCGATTGATTGGACTGAAGTGCTCGGTCTCAGGTTGACACCTTGTTGAGAGTATTCCACTCGATTCTTAGTACCTGTTTTGTACTAAAATTTCATCTGATCTGCACAGCTGACTAACGGCATTGTTGAAGTAATTTTTAGATTTTCAACATTTTATCATTGTCAAATAGTACCAGTATATATTATTCCAAATAACCGCCATTTTGTTGCCTTAGATGCATTTTGTGGCTGTGAGTAACTAAGAGAAGTTTTGATTAGCTATACAGTAAAAGCGGAGATTAGCCTCCTGCTTTCCGACCACAACACGTGGATTACGGTCACTGCAACACAAACACACACACACACCTGAGGAAGAAATACTCACCTTAATTACAATTGTTCCGTTGAGAGAAATGAAGATTCTACGTCTGTATCTATCTAAGGTGATACCATGGCAATACAACAACAGACAGAGTGAACGCAAAAGATTCTCCAAGTTTTTCTTTCTACATTGTCGTATTGACCTCATTCCGCATTTATTACTATTATTATTGCTATTAGTGTTACAAAAAATCACAATTAACATAATAACTATCCTCATTAATATAATTACATTCTTTTCATCTTCACGTGATTGTTTTACCTAAAATTCTTCTTTTTCACGTTTAAATGTCTACTTTCCTTCTGTATAGCTTATTATAACTCTTTTTTCTCCTATTAATACTAGAATTCACTATAAAGTTCCTTTTCATGTTCCTCTATCTGTTTTTTCCCTTCTACTTTTTCATTATAACTTCATTTACAAATATAAAATAAAAAGATTAGTTTAAAGGGGGGGGTTGAAAGAAGTTGCTCACCTTGATCAAGGTTTATTATTTAAATAAAAGTGTCTTTTAGACAATACACTTGCATTCTTCTACTTTCTATTCATGCTTCAGTGTGCCTTCCTTTTTTCTCCTATGACATGCGAATGATATTTTTGTGTATGAAGGTAGAAAAAGGAACTAGATTTCCGTCTCATTGAAATTTTAGGCTGAACAGCCTTTTTCTGTTTCAGCCTACACACTGTAAGTGAAAAGTGAAATGACCATAGTCACAATCTGATATACATAAACTGTAGAGAATAATCATTTGTATGAGCGTAGACTCTTCAATTCAGCGATGCAACAACAGTGTTTTATCAAGTTGACTCACGGATGGATATCAGTTAGAAAACCGTTTGGGTCCCAATCCATTGTCGTCTAGAATTAAGGCCTTCCAATTACAAGCCAAGACTGCAGGCTATTCAGACACCGGAACTCTATTCGATGGCCAGGGTTTTAATTCCAACTTCTGCCAGTGTCATTGGCCGGCATTTGTCCATACGCTCAACCTGATGAGTGAGGACTGCTGAAATGCCTCAAATACTAGAATGAAACAGCTTTCCAGTAGTCCACAGTTTTTCAATGGTTCGCCAATTGATATCAATCTATGATCATACATGAAACGCATCAACTTCCCACAAAATCAATGAGTAAAATTAATCCCTAGTGACTGGCTAGAGGACGGAGTTGCTTGGAGCTCTTTTTGGAGAGAAGTCGTGATCAGTGATTGCCAGTGATATTAACTGGCTTAGTGGTCTTGAGAAATTAATGAATTGGTAGAAGATGACATTCACTGGTTGACCATTTTCCTAGTAACTGAATGGTCTAGCAGCTTGATCCGTAACAGAAAACTCTTGGTTCCGATCATGGAACGCACATCTGATATGTATGGTCTGCCTGAAAAATTTGTGCTGCCAATACCACATGCTGAAGATTCCACACGTGTTCCAAAATATACGGTTTGGAATCAAGCTGTAATCAAGAATAAAAAAATAAAAAGTGGATAGGTGTTTTTGATGTGGTTGTGTTCTCTCAGCTGGACTGTTTATTTGTGAAGCTTTCATTGCCCTACTAGGCAACATTTTCAGAGCATACTTCAATTTGAAGTGAGCTTTTAGATTCCTCCCCGAGTTTATTAGTCGTCTTTCCAGGTGACCTTGAATGTGTTTGACTGTTTTTGTGAACTCTGGTTAAGGAGAAGTATTTACGTAAAGGGAACTTTTGAACAAGAAGTGGAAACTTCAATGGGTTTATTGTGACACATTCAGTATTTTGAGTAGGAAATTCACAGTTCGGTCCGAACGAACAATGGTAGAAATATAACCCATTCTCCCTACTGATGAAATGCATTTATAATTTAATCAGCGAAGAATCGCTTTTTGGTGGCGATTTCATTCAAATAGCTATACAGTCGTTTTTATAGATAATTATTGTGTGCGTACATTAGGATTGTCGAACGAAAATTGAAATTAGTTAGGATTACTGATTACGTCACCAAGATATGTCAAAAATGTGACAAACAAACTGTAACAAAAAAGATTGAAGATTGGCAAGCATTTTCAAGTATTGGCTTTGTGGGGAATTTCGTTTGATTGGTTAGAAGATTTCATCATGAGCTGACATCAGTTAGAGCCATTGAAATCTTGAGAGTATGAAACCGCTGTCCAGTACTCCTAGATTATCCAATGATGTAATCCCCCAACCAATTGCCAAGGTTTGCCTAATATGAAATAGGATGTTAATAAAAACACGGAACCACTTGTTCAAAGCAAATGATTTAACAGGTAGAAAGAGTAAATAAAAGCTTGTTGAGAAAAAGACGTTACTAAGATGTCATACAAAAAGTAAAGGGAAACAACATTATTAACAAATTGGGAGGATTAGGAATTATACCAAAGGTAGCGGTGGAAACGTTTCTATTGTCTTCATAAACCATGGTTTTCTCTTCGAATCACTAAGGCCGCGGTAATTCAAAGTATATGGAGGCTTATCGTTTCTGAAAGGCTTCTTTAGACTTTGTAGATAGCGTTGAATTAATTCCTTCTGCATGAGGATTGACCAGTGTTGGCTATAAGTTCACTTACAGCACTCTTTATTGATCCATTGTTACTTTTTCCTAGCCAAGCGAGATAATGTTCTTTGATGCGTTTAAATAAAAAAACACGCATTCCAAATGAATAAGTCAACTGGTAGATACACACAGAGAAATGGTCAAATACGATACTTAATCTTTGAAATTGTTGCAGAACAGTGGGTGGCTTGAAAATACTAATCGTAATTTTGCAGCAAGGAATGTTCTTTTCATACAGTTAGATATTCTTCTCCTTAGGATGTTGGCCAGAATGTCGCCTCTGAACTCCAAATTTATGTAAAGCATCTTCTCCGACACAGAGGTGGACCGTTCTCTGTGATTTCCAGCTTTATGTGTTTATTTATGGAGGCTGGTAGATAGCCATTCTCAAGTAATTTCTTCCTCAAAGGAGCGATCTCCTCCTCAACTGATTCGGCGCTGCATATTTGCTTCTGAAAAATTAATACGAGACAATAAAACTAAGCCTTTGTAAATTACAAAGGTAGAATCCAAGTGAGAGAACTATAGTTTAGATATGTGATCAACAATCATTCTTCAGCCGAGTTAGGGATTTACATCAGAACGATTTACCCTTTTAATCTTGAAACAAAAAGTATCACCAGACATTGGCTAGCGGTTGCGCTATATCGTGAATTGGCAGAAGTTAGAATTAATGAGCTGGCGATTGGATCAGTTCACAGTGGCCTGATGGTCTACAAGCTCACTAGCCTTGTAACCAGAAGGTCCTGAGTTCGAATCCGTGTGGGTGCGTACTGATGAAGAGTCCCAAACTAGGATGAAACAGCTGTCCAGTACTCCCAGGTTTTTCAATGGCTCTCTAACCAATGTCAGCTCATGATGAAACCCTGTAACCTATCGCCTTGTTTGTTTTATGTTTCTAACTCGTTTATTTACTTCATTAAAACAAGTGTTAAGCTACAAAAGTACTTTTATACCTATTTCAGTTGCAAATGACCGTTTTTACATTTATATTTGAAGAAAACAAAACGCTTCTTTATCGAATCATCTCAGCGTCGTGATCTTGGAATTGTGATGATGTTGATTTCTATTGGCGTTTTCTACTTGGCTATGAACAGCCTATCGAAATATAAATGGAACATAATTTAGCTTCTCGACACACATTTGTCTCAGATGTGAACAAATGTTCTTCAGGTGGTTTCACTTTCATTTTAAACAGAAACTACTAACGAGTGTATGTCAGATCTTAACTTTTTAGAGGTAACTATTTCCTTCTAAAGAATTTTGCAATTTATTTAAATCCTACTTTTGACAGTAACTAATACAATATGAAAATTATGTGGCTTGACTTCTACCAGGAATCTTTTATGTGATAGTACAACGAACGTTTCTAATATCTTTTCATAGTTATCAAATGACTTCATCAAGTTGGATGTACAGTTCTCTGTCATAAGAATTAGAATCAATCTCTCAAATAGGGATATTCACTAGCTGACTATTGAAATATGTTTTATTTAAAATCTGAAAGTTTACAAATAAAAAACGCAATGAAAAACACAGGAGACAACACTGTACATACAAGTGGATGCAAGAATACTTTCCTTCGTGTTTAAGAAAACGAAGTGGATGTGGAACTACAAGAAGCTCAATAATTGAAATAAGATGTATGAATAAAACTTGTGCACTGTGGTAGACTGTTATTCCATTATGGGTAAATTTTTGTCTTGATGAAGTCTCACAGTGTTATACAGTAATGTTTACTGATGATGTTTCGAGCACAATTTACTGCCACTCATAATCATATCAAGGTAATCACACGACTTCCTAACTTCATTTATATAGTTCCATTGTTTTTCACTTGATTTGAGTGGTAGTAGTATTTTCCATATTTCCGGTGTGAGTGATGAGTCATCCATGTTGCGTGTGTTGGATGTAGACTCAATGAACAAGGATTCAGTTACCAACCTCCCTCTACCCCTACCTATATTTTCTTTTAGAATTTTAACCCTCTCTCACCCTATTGCTTGGTTGTATATTAATGCATGCAGTACAGTCGCTGAGGTTTTTTCTAAGTTATTCATCTTCACGGAGTCAACTATTCTTACCTCAGCTAAACCCTTATGTTCTGACAGCCTGACTACCCCAGTCTACTGGTTGACATATTGTTGACTTCACTCACAGTCGTTGCAAGGTATTTTGTAAATTATATTACTTTGTTTAAACATTTAGCCGACGTTGGTCACATCTCTAAAGCCTCTTCATTTAAAGTTCCTTCAAGGCAAACAATAATCTACCCGAATCACTACGTATCTGAGTCGTCTGTATTGCTGAAGCTTTGACGATCCGAATGGAATAGCCTGATCTTTGTATACAGAAAACGTTTGCTCGACTACTCTAGCTCTTGGCGTCTCATTCCACCTATGAAAAAGTATGATAATTCCCATTCATTATTATTATTATTATTATTGTATCCTTTAGTTCCTAGAGGAACATAGGGCTTCAGCTGCGCACCTCCATTGACTTCGGTTTTTTGACAACTTTTTCACCCTGCTCCAGGTCTGCCCACATGCTTTCATCTCCTCTTCACATGACCTCCTCCAAGTCACCCTTGGACGACCAACTCGCCGCCTCCCTTTCGGGTTCCACTCGAGGGCTTGTCTAGTGATGTCACTTGTTGGTTTCCTCAGCGTATGGCCAATCCATCTCCATTTCTTTCTGCCTATTTGTTTAACAATCGGTTCCTGATTGGTTCGCTCCCAGAGATCCCTGTTGCTGATCTTTTCTGGCCATCTGATCTTGAGTATTGAGCGGAGACTGAACAATTAATAGAGCCAGAGTATGAAGTATGAATTCCCATTCATACTCTGGCTCTATTAATTTTTTTCTTTTAATTGTTTACATTTCTAATAATTCAGGGAACGCCAAAGATTTACCTAGAACTTTCTTTAAAAAAAAAAGTGATATTCTTAACGTTTATAAAACAGCCACTTTGTTTCGATAAACAATTTCAACCATTGAGACAAATTGAATTGAATACCCTTGATTCAAGAGGGGTTGGAGATCACAATTTCTTACGTTCGAGTGTGAATTTCAGCCTTCAACTGATAATATCACCTATCAAGCGAATAAACAATAAAGATTAGCTTACAGTTGACTTCAATGAAGAATTAAATTCTACAAAGGTAAAGTGATAAACAGTCTTCAGACAATAGCTCAAACACTTGCAGACCAGTAGTGCATCATTTAGCAACTAAATCAACCATAAATTGTCGTAAATTTAAAATCTTGTCTATTTATTTTTGTAATAAATCAGAATAAGTGATCGAGTGAAGAGTCTGTTTTCAGTGAATTTACCACCAAGCTGTACAGTGGTGCATTCATGATATTTTAATCTGAAAGGGGCGTGAAGATGATGAGACTCGTAAGAAATTTGAACACTACGCAACAAGGTGACAGTTATGATAAGACAACAATGCACAAATTTTATTGGACTAAGTAAACAAAGCTGACAAGTGAGCTAATACTGGAAATTGTTCAGAAGGAAGTTAATAATAACAACTGATATTTGATTTTTTTTGATTTTTGATTTACAGCTTGATTCCACACTGTATTTTTTTTGGTACAAGTATGGAATTTTCAGCATGGATATCGATAGCCCAAATTTTGCAGGCCGACCATAGATATCAGGTGTGCGCCGGCGTGGGCTCGAACCCCGGACCATGTGGATGGTCGGCGAGAGTCCTAACCACTGTGCCACCGACGCACACAGTGGGAGGATATACAAACTGAACAAATAAAACTTAAAATAAATAGGGCCGAAGTATAAAATAGCATAGACAGATTAACACCAAGATATTTGAAAGATGTCCACCGGGACCCCTCTCGACACAATGTTGTATGGCTAGCCTCAAAAACAACTTCTTGTCATCGACTATCACTTACCCTTAACTTAATAAGAAGTACATTGATGATACTCTCATCATTTGTGATGAGAAACTTGAAACCTTGAAAACTTGCTTCAAACCTTCAACAGTGCCCACCAAAAAAATCTACTTTTACTCTTGAAGCTGAGTCCGAAGAATGTTCCACTTCCTTGACGTCCATCTGACAAGAAACTCCGACGACTCTCTGAAAAGGTCCATATACAAATAGCCTATATGGAATGGACAGTTCATCAAAATTCAAAGCTTCATGCACTTCGTGTTCAGCCTGAACCCGAAAGACAAGCACAGGGCCACTTTAACGTGCTCGTGTGAAGCTGAGTATATCGGTCGTACCATGCGTCAACTTGAAAAACGCGCCTGTGAACACTATCCAGCCCGCCTAGTAATAGGAGAATGAAAACGTGTATATAGTTCAGTGACAGGACATCTGATCACTCCTTCAAAATAATATACAAGATTCGATCAAACCTACCAAAAGGAGTAAAGTTAAGACATTTTTTGTATAGATGAGTCACTAGCCATCCAAAAAGACAAACCTACGCTATGTATCCGAAAGAAACACGTTCAACCCTTGTCCCTGCCATGACCATTATATTCTTTTAGTAATGACCATCCCATTGTCCTTCTTACCCAAATTCCCTGTTTATTCATGTTATTTTTATGTTTTTCTTAATCCATATTTACAATACCATATTTTCATATCCACACTTCATTTTGTTATTTCTACATATTGAATCCCTGATTGCATAGACAATTATTCGTCACATTAGTTATGATTCCACTAGATTTTTTATTCAAACATCTAGTCTGTTTTTGTTATTTCTATATTTCTAACCCTTAATCGCACAATATGTCATTCTCCTCAGTACTCATGATGCTATTTTGTTTGAGTTTTATCCGTTCCCCTGTTTATTATGGCATTTTAACTCGTAATCGTAATTTTATTAATTTGGCCCTTGACCAGAAATTATTCTAGAACTTTCCCATCCATTTGTCATAAATACACGAATGTACAACCTAGCTGATGAATTCATCCAAAAAGAAATTTTCTCTCTACAACTGTCTTTTTATTATTCCCTATGATCTGGTTTTTCTATTTCAATGGCCAAAGCTTCAGAAATACAAATGACTCGGATATGCAGCGATTTAGGCATGTTATTTTTCACCTTGTAAATAACTTTAAATGAAGAGAGTTTCGATATATAGTGAACAGTATCTACCAGATGTTCAACCACTGAGCTTCTTTTTAGTCTCACTTCCAATTATTCGTAATTACGCAGAATAGTATTCTTGCACCCTCTTGCAAATGGCCCGAATTAAACGACCGATATGCTTAGCTCCACAAGAGCAGATGAATAATTAAGAGCGCACATAACCAGCCAACTTCAGAATCTTATGTTTCAGTAATGGTCGACTACAAAACGCTATTCTCAATGATTCTAACTGACTAAGTGCTCAAGAATATTGCTTTTCGATAATCGTGTGTGTGTTTTCAATCAGAAATCACCAGCTCTTTTCTTGAGACTACCATGTTTTTAGCGATTCCCGTGATTTCGGTGTTCAACACTTTTGGATTCAGCTACTCTCGGTTTTCTTCGGATGAAAATTATGTTTTTTTATATTGACAATTCAGTAAAATGAGAGGATAGCTATTCAGGTTGGACAAACAGATCAACAGTCAGGAAACCACTAATATAGCGACTGTAAGTCCATTATCGAACTCCAAATTAACTAAGTAACTCCCTAGCATAACCCTATTCTTTCCGTCACTTAAACTGACCATATATTTCGTTTATTATTCATACACTTTTTCACCATTTTTTATGAATATAGTTTTTGATTTGACACTAGTAACTAGTGTGATGCGTCTAGTCCTCTGATTGGTGTAGACTGAATTCTATTAGTCAGGTTGTAATGTGACTACCATTCTAGCTAGCTCGGCATCACGGTGCACATTGATTTAATGGTATTAGATGGTTGGAGGCAATCGGTCACAGGAAGCCTTGGACCTAGGTTTCGTGCTAGGTGACACTCTACAGTCAGCAAGGCGTATCTACAACCTTGAAGGAACTCATGTCTCTTCTGAGATTCGAACCCGCGTCAACCAGTGCTGCAGTCAGAGACGTTACCACTGAGCTGATAGAATTCAGTCTACATCAATCAGAGGACTAGACGCATCACACTAGTTACTAGTGTCAAATCAAAATATAGTTCTATGTGCCTAGTTTGACTAACTTCTTGTACTTGTGCGTTGCAAAGTCATCCGTAGGTTCATTCTCCTGTTTCAGTATTCATTAACCTGACTGACTTCTTCAAATACACATTTTCCGAAAGAAAAAAAATCCCCACAATCCATGATCAAATTAATTTTACTCAGGTTTCATTCGAGTTGATTCAACTGTAAAATTTAATAACTATCTTTAATTTGTAAAGTAAAAGAAAAACCATTTTTATTGCCTAGTTTCTGGATAAAAGAATCCATTTTCTTCTAGTAAAAAAGCATTCTGCTTCAGATGTTTTTTTTACATATTATTTTTATTATTTTATATATTAGATTCAGCTGGCTCCGGTAGTTAGTATTTGGGCGTGAAAAATTTCAGTTCTGATTAAGGTGATTTTGTAGACTATAAGAAACAAGATACTGAAAATGATGATCGCATGATCAGAATGTTACCTAAACTCTCAATTATCCTTAGATTCCAGTCATGCATAATTTAATGGTTTATCAGCGGAATAGATGTAACCATCAAAGCCGATGTGTTGTGGGCTGAACTCTGGTAATCAATACTTGCGTTCTACTGTATTACTATTGTATTCCTTGATTCCTAGAGGAACATAGGGCTTCAGCTGAGCGTCTCCAATGCGTTCGGTTTTCTGCTTTCATCTTCTCTTCACATAATCTCCTCCAAGTCACCCTTGCACTGACAACCAACCCGCCGTTTCCCTTTCCGGTTCCACTCAAGGGCGTGTCTAGTGATGACATTTGATGGTTTCCTCAGAGTATGGCTAGCCAATCCATCTCCATTTCTTCTGCCTATTTGTTTCACAATCGGTTCTACTGCATAGCTGGCCGAAACTTCCTTGAGTTGCTTAGAACCAAAAATACCCCAACGACAGAGAAAACACAGTTATTTGCAGTAAAATCTCTGGTTTTGTTGAGCAAACATAATATGGTGAAACGTTAGAATACCTCAACAATGTTGTTAGGCAGCTATTCAGATAAAATGCTTTGTCGAGTATGAAACAAGTGTAGTTTATAACAAAGTTATTTGACCTAATCCACCGTAAAAAAAGCCTCAAGAATCAAGAAAAATATTCCCAGTAAGGTGTAATCACAACTCCGCCTACAAGAATCACACACCAACTATTCCTGAACACAGCCCAGAGTCAGAGTTAACTTGATTCACTCAAAGAGTCACAGTAAAACAAATCAGTTTCGATGTCATCATACAATTATTTGATTTTGATTTTTTTTTATTATTTTTGATTACAGCTTGATTCCACACTGCATTTTTTTTGGTACAAGTATGGAATTTTCAGCGTGGATATCGGTAGCCCAAATTTCGCAGGCCGACCATAGATACCAGGTGTGCGCCAGCGTGGGGTCGAACCCCGGACCATGTGGATGGTCGGCGAGAGTCCTAAACACTGTGCCACCGACGCACACAAAGATAAGAAAGGCAAATGGTAAAGATAAAGTTAACACTCGACGACATATAGAGCCTAGGAGAAGAGAAAAAATAAGTTTAAAGTTGGTTGAAACATCCCAGTAAGTATCAATATTGTGATGAAATCCATTTGGAGGGATTTTTCAAAGAATGATTTCGTTATAAATGATTCCATAATACATTTTCGGCTTCAAAAGTCTTAAACTAAAATATAGTGCATCACTAGACCAGTTTTTAAAGTCAGTGCCCAATAATATTTTCTTTTTGTCTTCCAACAATGGACAGCGGTACATCAAAAGGTGATTAAAAAGTTGCGTGAGTAGATTTTACTATTCAAGGTTCTAAATGAGTGTTTAAAATAGCGAGAAATGGGGAAAATTTCACGCAATAAGATAAATGGAATACTGGGGTTTTTCTTAAGTGAGTAAGTCAAGCAGGTCTCCTGTTTTTCCCTAATATACACTTATAATAAATCCATAAAATTTACTTTTAAATGCCTTTTAATAAAAACTAGCAATCTGCTTAAAACTTTTGTATAACAAAAATATTCATTCAGACATCTATAAGGCATCCTTAAATACTTGAGCAAAGAATGTCCCTTTCGATAATTTTCTCTCCTAGCTCTACAATTATATTTATATCTATAGGTTTATATACATAGAATATTCTAGAATAGTAGTTAGTAACAATATCAGTGTTTTTTAAATTATATCGATTTGTAAAGTAGGTAAGAAGGACCCATTCTAGCCGACATTTTCCTTGCGGAGCTAGGAAATGGATCTTTAAAAGATGTTATTGACGTACTTGAATTCTATTGTCGGTACATGGATGATAGATACTTTTTGATTATGGAAAAATTAGGAGGAATGAAAGAACATCCTGGATAACAAGGTTCATCCTACAATAAATTTTACTACTAAGAAAGGAAAAACACTACTGCTTTATTTTTAGACGTCCTTATGACCAGAAAAGAGGATGGCGCAATAAGAAGAAATGTATGCAGAAAATCTACATCAACGGGTCAGTATACTCGTTTTATCAGCTTCGTGCCCTTAAAATACAAACGCAATCTGATTAAGTGCTTGGTTCACACAGCTGGAACATTCTACTCAGAGGAATGTCTTGATGAGGAACTTAATAATATTAAACGATTGTTGACTAAAAGTAGTTATCTAGAAATGTTTATTGATAAGAATATGAATCTAAAATCAAGGCAGCTCAAGGTAACAAGAGTTCCTACAATGCAGTTCCTCGGGGACAACATCAGCCAAATCCTAACATAATGCCTTATAAATGCGGTAAAAAAAAGCATCCCCTGCTGCTGAGATAAGCTGTGCCTTCAAAATCACTCATCTTTTACATTCAGGAGCAAAGGATAAACTGCCTAATTTCGCCTCTTCTGTGGAGCCAGTTACATAGACCGTGCAATTTGGCATGTTTCTCTTGGGATTTCCGAACATCACAATCCATAGTGGTTAACTAAAGGACAAACAAAATCTATTCGTAGCGCCATTCTATCTCATCTTGTGGACACAGAACACAAGATTGATGTTAAACAGGCTTTCAGAATCATTTAGCGCATAACAACAAATCTTAATTTCGTATTAAGAGTCCAATTACTTAATATTGTTGAACCTGTTGGGATCTATATTAAGAAGCCTAATTTGCGCATTCAAAAGAAGTTAGTTCAGATATTCTTCCCACCTTGGCCATCTAGGTCTGAATGATCTTCAATGTTTGTGGAATCTTCCTAATTTTTGTTGATGTTATGTTATTATTATTACATGCAATACAAGCATCTTTAATGAACTGTTATTCCATAGATCTTACTTTACAAATTGATATTATTTAAAAAACACTATAACCTGCCAGATACTAGCTTGCTAGGCTACTAGTGTTATAACGGTAGGGTATTGAATGAAGACGTTTTCACCTTATTCTGTCTGCGCCTGAACTAATCTGTCTATCTGCTCGTCGTACCTTCCGACTTAGTAAAGCACGCAAATATCAAAAGACAAAGGCTGGACTGTGACTGTGTATTGAAGTGCAACAACGATAAAGAAAGCCATGGTATTTATACATTTTACAACAATATGGACAGCTAACAGCATTTGAAATAATTGACCTTAATAGCCAATAACAAAGTGTGTGAGAAATGATAATATGCCATATGTGCGACATTGACAGTCAGTAACAAAATGTGTGGGAATGATAATATACCATATATACAAAATTAGCAGTCACTACCAAAATGCGTGAGAATGATAATATACAAAATTAGCAGTCAATACCAAAATGTGTGAGAATGATAACATACCATATATGCAAGTTTAAACAGTCAATACCAAAATATGTGGGATCCTATCACCTCCCCCCGTAAAGAGTGTAGGACTTGCTTTTTGGATCTATTTGAAAAGGTTTCGGAGCTCTTCTTTGTCGAGTTGACCTTTGCGTGGTACTGGATAGAGCGTGATCTGTGTGTCTGACACATAACTGTCCTTTTTCATTCGTACGATAATGCAGCAAGAATTTATCCAAAATTTTTCTGTTGTTCCCTCCCCCTTCGCTTTTGCATAAGCACGCTTAAAGGTGTCGACGAAACGTTCAGTCTGTCCATTCGATTGGGGATGATACGGGGGGCTACGAATATGCTGGATGCCAAACAGTTTGCAGCAACCAAGTTTGTCCTGGAAGACAGAAGCGTGCTTTTGACGACGGCGTTGCAAGAGAGATTGATCAGATACATCTCCGGGAACAACGTTGTGTGGTGAAGACGAAACATTAGAGCATACTGAATTTAATGGTACATTAAAGATATGGAGCTTGTCTAACCAGTCAAGACCAAGCAAATCCAAATCATGGTAGTTTGTAACGTAACATACACCATTGAAGTGATGCTCACCAAACTGAACCTGGCAATTTATCTCACCCACGAGTTTCAGTATATCTCCAGAGACATTCTTGGCGACATGCTCGGTCGGCAGAATCTGTGGGCAACCAAGTTTGCGCCACGTAGTTCGGGAAATTACGGTGATATCTGATGCCGTATCCAACTGAAGACGAATACGTTTGCCGTTAATATCTAGTGTTATGTACTTACGTTTGCTGGCGAACTCGACTTTGGAAGTTGTGAAAACGGTCTGTACTCGAGGAGATTGTTTCGGCTTGAAACGACTACTTCTGTTCCTCACCGAAGAATTTTTCTGCGGTGTACAGTAACCCTCCTTATGTCCAAAACGGTGACAATTACGGCATTTATGCTTCTTGAAAGGACAGAACTTGACAAAATGCCACGAACCACAGTGCCAGCACACTGAAGGAGGTTTAGCTGAATTCTGAGACTGACGTTCTGTGTGCTTAACGGTGATCGGAGGACTTTTCACTGTGTTAATCGAACCAAATTCAGACGACTGTCGTTTGCACTCCACCATAGCAGTATCGTGCTTCAAGTTGATTAAACGTAGGCATTCTGCTGTCACCATTTGTAAAGTCATTTTCGGGTCTTGTTCCACAAGTGACAGAAGTCGAGTTCGTATGTCAGTATCTTCTGGGTTCTTCAACCCACAAATAAAAATCAAACACTTGAACTGATCTGATGTCATTTCGTGTGGTTTGAACCTTTCACATTCCTTGTTCACTTTGCCAGCGTAAGTCACATAATCATCGGAAGGCATTTTTGTCAACTGAAAACATTGATACCGAATATTAAACATGGATGACTGTTCACCAAAGATTTGTGATAAAACGGTGACTGTCTCATCGAATGATAACTCACGTGGGTTCTTAGGCAGAATGAAGTTAACATATCTGTTGTGCTCAACAGTACCAAGTTTTCTTAGTAACAATCGGACTTTGGCAGCATCATCAAACATGTAGCATTCAATACGGAAAACATCTTCGTAACGATTGAACCATGCATCAAATACGAGACCAGATATTGGGTCGTAGTTGAACTCACTGATAGAATTTGAGATGCTTTCATATTTGTCAGAATGAGATGTCGATGGAACTTGAATGGACAGCTTCTGAGTGAGAGCTTCGATTAATTTTAGTTGAGCTGCTTCATTCTGAACTTGCTGCTGCTGCAAGATAGATTTGAGATCGTCCAGAGAGATAGACATTGTAATTGGGTTGTAATTAACACAGTCAAAAATGTTATATAGTTGCGCTGAACAGAATAAAAACTGTCGTCGTTTGCTTGCTATAACTGCGATGAATTAAGTAAAACCCCGTCGCCAATTTGTTATAACTGTAGGGAATTGAATGAAGACGTTTTCACCTTATTCTGTCTGCGCCTGAACTAATCTGTCTATCTGCTCGTCGTACCTTCCGACTTAGTAAAGCACGCAAATATCAAAAGACAAAGGCTGGACTGTGACTGTGTATTGAAGTGCAACAACGATAAAGAAAGCCATGGTATTTATACATTTTACAACAATATGGACAGCTAACAGCATTTGAAATAATTGACCTTAATAGCCAATAACAAAGTGTGTGAGAAATGATAATATGCCATATGTGCGACATTGACAGTCAGTAACAAAATGTGTGGGAATGATATACCATATATACAAAATTAGCAGTCACTACCAAAATGCGTGAGAATGATAATATACAAAATTAGCAGTCAATACCAAAATGTGTGAGAATGATAACATACCATATATGCAAGTTTAAACAGTCAATACCAAAATATGTGGGATCCTATCAACTAGCTTACTAGTTTTCCAGCCGGTCCTAAGCCCGGGTAAAGAGGGAGGGTTGGGGTGTGGTGCTAGCAACTCCATCCCTGTTAAACAACCAAATCGCTACAGAAACTTCAACGAATAAATATATTAAAAATTCTAAAAACATAAGCAATAGCCTTACTTTTCGCTGGAATCGGGGAAATGAAATGACGCAGGCTGGTGAAAGCCTTGGCGAAGCCAGTCAGCCGATGTGCCTTCTTTCGATGGAAGCAAAATTAAGGATGGGTACCTGGAATGTTCGTACAATGTACGAAACTGGAAAGGCTGCCCAGATAGCCGCTGAAATGAGAAGGTACAGAATAGAAGTGTTGGGAATCTGAGAAAGCAGATGGAACGGAACTGGAAGGTGCCAACTAACAACTAAAGAGACAATAATCTATTCCGGCCACCCAGAGGACAAACACGAGCACACCGAGGGAGTGGCCATCATGATGTCACCAACAGCAACCAAAGCTCTCATGCAGTGGGAACCAATCTCCTCCAGGATAATGACAGCCAGGTTCAACTCAAAAGGAAGGAAAGTTACAGTCATTCAATGCTATGCGCCTACAAACGTCTCAGAACAAGAGAAGAAGGAGGCGTTCTACAGACAACTACAAGCAATAATGGACAACGTCCCAAATGGCGATATCAAAATCCTGATGGGCGACATGAATGCGAAGCTGGGAGGAGACAACACAGGAAGAGAACTCACCATGGGTCGAGAGGCCCTCGGCGAAATGAACGACAATGGTGAACTCTTCTCAGACTTCTGCGCCTTCAATGATTTGGTGATTGGCGGTAGTGTGTTCAAACACAAGGATATACACAAGACGACATGGATTTCACCAGATGGAAACACCAAGAATCAAATAGACTTCATCTCAATTTCAAGAAAGTGGAGACGGAGCCTACTGGACACAAGGTCAAGGAGAGGAGCAGATGTGGGTTCAGACCACTATCTAGTACAAGGGACTTTCAAGGTGAAACTAAAAGCCTCGAGGATAGCTGGGGATAGGCCACAATGCAAGTTCAACACTCAATTACTGAAGGACACAACCACAAAAGACACTTTCACTGCAACTGTCAGAGCAAAGCAGGAAACACTACGCGACATCACTGAAGAATCATGCGTGGAAGAACATTGGAAGTCTCTGAAGGCGATTCTCAACGAAACGTGTTCAACGGTTCTAGGAAGAAAGAAGAGACAAGACAAGGAATGGCTCTCAACGGACACTTGGAAATTAATAGAAGAGAGGAGAATGGTGAAAGAGAAAATGATTCAATGCAAGGACGGACAGGAGAAGGAGACGCTGAGCTCAACTTACACAGCACTGGACAAAGAAGTGAAGAAGAGTGCTAGGAAGGACAAAAGACGATTCTACGACAACCTGGCCACTGAAGCTGAGAAGGCAGCAGGCAAAAGGGACCTGAGGACACTATATCAGATAACCAAATCTCTATCCGGGAAGAGACCAACACAAGCGAAACCTATAAAAGACAGCCAAGGGAACCCAATTACCAAGGAAGAAAAACAGATTAAACAATGGGCGGATCACTTCAAAGGACTCTTGAACCGACCATCACCTGCAACCCGTCCAGAAATACCAACAACAGCGCGCACACAACTGCAAGTTGACACCAATCCCCCAACGAGAGCTGAAGTCTTGAACACAATCAAGCTTCTGAAAGCTGGAAAAGCAGCCGGACCAGATGGAATACCCCCTGAAGCACTGAAAGCAGACCCAGAGACGACAGCAGACATGCTGACTCCATTATTGCAAAAGGTCTGGAAGGAGGGAAAGGTGCCTACTGACTGGAGGAAAGGTTACCTCGTGAAACTACCAAAGAAGGGCGACTTAGCTCACTCTGCAAGAACTGGCGAGGAATCATGCTCCTGTCGACGCCAAGTAAAATCCTGAGTCGCATCCTACTGGAGAGATTAAAGGACGCACTGGAGACAGAACTCCGACCAGAACAAGCTGGATTCAGGAAAGGCAAATCATGTACTGACCAAATTGCAACTCTACGCATCATCATTGAACAAAGCATGGAATGGCGATCAAACCTCTACCTCAACTTTATAGACTTTGAGAAGGCCTTCGACAGCGTTGACCGCGAAGTAATTTGGAAATTACTCGAGTACTATGGCGTACTCCAAATATTCATCAACCTTATTCAACAGCTGCACATGTCAAGTGATCCACAACGGAAAACTCAGCGAGGCGTTTGGAGTAAACACAGGAGTCAGACAAGGGTGCTTATCTATCACATGATATTCCTAATTGTGGTGGACTGGATTATGCGTCAGACAGTGTGGGAAACGAGAAGACAGGGATATCCTGGACCGACGTGAAGAACCTAGAAGACCTGGATTTCTCGCGTGGATGATTTATGTTTGATGTCACACAAAATCGAAGACTTACAAGCGAAAACCGACAAACTGGTCGAAGAAGCAGCCGGCGAAGACAGGACTCCAAGTGAACATAGACAAGACGGAGGTTATGAAAATAACCAACCAACAACAACAGCAGCAACATCCAGCACCAATCACCATCAACGGGAGGGATTTGAAAGAGGTTACTTCATTCACTTATCTAGCTAGGGAGCATTGTCTCAACTACAGGAGGAACGGACGAGGATGTCAAATCGAGCGAGAATCGGGAAGGCAGGCGAGAAACACATTCATCAACCTGAAATCAATCTGGAAATCTTCGTCACTCAGCATCATCAACAAAATTCGGATTTTCAATACAAACGTAAAGTCAGTTCTTCTATACGGATCAGAAACCTGGCGGGTCACAAAGAATATTTCCAAAAGCCTGTTTCAGACCTTTATCAACAACTGTCTTCGCTGGCTCTGTACTGAAGATCAGATGGCCGGAAAGAATCACCAACAAGGAATTATGGGAACAAACAAAGCAAGAACCAATCGCCAACCAACAAATATGCAGGAGAAAGTGGAGATGGATCGGACACTCGCTGAGGAGACCGCTGGGTGACATCGCGCGTCAATCTCTCGAGTGGAACCCGAAAGGGAAGCGGCGTGTGGGACGTCAGTCAAGGGTGACATGGAGGAGATCGTGTGAAGAGGAGTTGAAAGAATATGGACTAACATGGATGCAGGCGAAAAGTACAGCAGAAGACAGAAGCAAATGGAGACGTGCAGTTGAAGCCCTATGTTCCACTAGGAACCCAAGGGAGCAATAATAAATAAAAACACTAATATTGACTACTATTCTAGAATATTATATGCATCTAAACATATATATATATATATATATAAATATTCCCATAGTAAAATTTAGAACAACACATTTAAGCGAACAATATTGTTTTCAATTAGATCTCATCAGGCTTAGCTCTAATATATATAAGTTTACAAATAAAAATTCAAATATAAACCAATCATGGTGTTTTGTCTATAGGATAATATAGTCATAATATTGGTAATGATAATATTAATAATAGTAATAACAATAATAATGGTCTTATCAATAATAAGGATGAAAAAGTGAGGCGATCTGTGATAACACGAATAATGAAAAACAGTATGATTAAACAAACAACAGGTGGAAGTAGTCGATAAAAGCTAGTAAAAACAAATGAACCGATTACGTAATGTTAGATTGTAGGGGAAGGAAATGAAACACGTTTATAATGAATATAAGATAAGATTAAGGGATGATAAGAAAGGGGTTGGGAATATAAATAAGGGGTGGTGTAGAAGTCTTTCGTTTTTTATGTCCTATTAGACCACGGGAGGGATAATGGCTGTAAGAACTTCTTTTGAATGCATAGTTTAGGTGTAATAGTTCGAATGCCTATCGCTTCAGCTGTGTGCAGTAGACGAATACGGAGTCTGTTAGAAAGATTCGGTGGGACACCATGAATTACTTTGAAGGCTTTCGTTTTATCGTCTACATGACCACTATCAATTAGATGTGATAGAATTGAGCTACGGATTGTTTTCGTCTGTCCTTTGCCAAACCGCAATGGGAGGTGTTCACTAACACGTTGGCTAAGCTGTCTAGTAGTATGCCCAATATAACTGTCACCGCAGGTGCAGTTGAATTGATAAATACACATAGATGTGGCAAAACTGTCAAGCTTATCCTTCGTTTGCGTCCCAATCATTCGTCGGCTAGAGAATGACAAACATCAGTGTGCTGAGTAAAATGTTCTACGTATACTCCTTGAAAGTCTTTGGAGCAGAATCTCACTTGATAAGTCACCATTAAATTGTAACTTAATAAATAGAGGTGTCTTATGTGCAGTCAGAGTCACAGGTTTTTTCTCTGATGGTTTCATATATTTCTTTATGAAACTACTCGGATAACCCATCTCCGTCAAGGAATCGTGAATGTATTCAAATTCCTTTTGTAAGAGGTCCTCCGTACATATCTTCCTTGCTCTGCTCGCGAGACATTTTACAAGATTCCTTTTATATTTAATGGGCACGTAACTAAGGAAGTGTGTGTATTGCCCTGTGAATGTGTTTTTTCTATACACGCTTCTCCCAAGTGACCCATCTTCTCTCCTACTTAGCAAGACATCCAGGAAATGTAGTTTATTCTCCTGCTCCTCTTCACAAGTAAAGGTAAGCGAAGGGTGGATGTTGTTGAATTTAAGTAACAATTCGTCTGTGTTAACCTTCTCATCAGCTAAGATAAATGTATCATCGACATATCGGTAATACATATCCAACTCCTTGATGGTATCCTTTGATTTCACGTTTTCAAGTTTTGAGAGAAAGAAGTCAGCTAATATTGGGCCAATAGCTATTCCTAAGTCTAATTGACTATCGGCGATTTCCGAACAAATACTATCAATTGTTTCCATAAGCGGTACGTTAGTGAATAGTGATGATATATCCATGGATAACATGCGTTTCTACCTCACATTAGTCTCGGATATTTTAGAAATAAAGTCAAAGACATCACTAATTCGATGTTGCACAAATTCTCTGTGCAAAGGACCCAGAATCTTAACTAACCACTTCGCTGTTCCGTGAAATGGAGAGCTATACATATCTAAAACAGGGCGAAGAGGAAGACCCGGTTTGTGCACTTTGGTAGACCGTAAAGACGTGGAGTATTGGTACCCGTAGGTTTCATGGACTCATACGTGGTTGATAATAATACTCCTATTTGGTTCAGTTTTTTGAGGGAGTCAGTCATTTGTTTCTCAGCTCTTACATTGAGGTCTTTGGAAACACCAAGCGATTGGAATTTAGTCTGATCACTCAAAATACCTTCCATTGTCTCAACATAATCGCTTTTGTCCAGTAAAACTATACAATCACCTTTATCCGGCTTGCTAATGATTAAACTTTCGTTGCTTCTAAGTTCTCTTAGAGCTTCTCTGTGTTGTTTAGATAAATGACTATTTACTGAATGTTTATTATTCTTGTATTGCTGGCAGCTGTCCACTAGCGTCGTTTTGAACCTAGTTAGTTCATTGTCCGACGATGGGGTAAGATCTGACGTTTGAGAATACAAATTTTCAAACTGTATATCAGTGTCTAATTGGTCAACTTTAGGAGCATAATCACTAAATTTGGGACCTATGGATAACATCCCCAATTGAAACTTATTAAGCACGAAACTGGAAAAATTGTGAACATACCGGCCCGGATCTGACGGAAATTTCCTTTCAAGCTTTTGGCTTTCGAGAGATTTGACAAGACTAATCCTTTTATTATTACTTCTGTTTACTGTTACGTTATTAACATATTCAATGAACATCAATTGTAATTCCTGAGGTAAATCATCAACTGAAAATTGTCTTTGTGATATATTCCTTTCTAGATCATTAATAAGAGTTTTAACAGAATCAATCTGATTAAGAGCATGTCTTTTTAAATTCTTACAATTAGGATAAATGCTCAAGTATTTTGTGTTTTCTAAAACTTCTGTTACCAAAAGTCTTGACCACTACGCTGCTTATAATTTCACTTTGTTTTAATCTTTTAAAATATAACCTCTAATGGTATTATTTACTCTCAAGAGTATTTAAAATGTTTATAGACTGCTGAATCACTAGTTTCTACTAGATTTGAGATAAAGCATAATTATGGTTGGCAGCGTATCCTAATACAAGAGATAATTGTTCCTGAGTTATATCCTAAGGTCTTAAACTGTACTCGTGCACTTTTTATAATTGGTTTTCAACCAGATGGCGGGCATTTCTCGAGGGAGAGAAAAAAGAGATATCATAATAAGGGATCGGTTTTGGCTTCAGGTCAGACAGCTCTGTGTTATGTGATCTACTGACAATCAATTCTCTACATTATATAGGCACTGTCCAGAACAGTATTATTAAAAATCTAACTAACTCAGAACGGAATAAAATAGATATGCACTGAGGTTCCATACAGAACCACATGAACAATGCTAATAATCAGGACATCTTTTTAGTTACTTTTGATAAGTCTAGTTATATAAGAGAATGAGTAGTTTTTAAGCACAAAAATATTTTATTACTTTACAGATGTTTATTAACACTGGATGAATATCAATGAAAAGGAACAAAGAAAGTTGAGAAATTAGAAGTGACCTCAAACGACCCAGTAACCAGAATATCTGGAGAAAAGATTGAGTTACCACAAGGAACATTGTATGAAGGAAAAACCAATGTAAGAGATCTAGTCGAAAATTGACGTCAACTACAGATTAATGAAGCATGGTTTCAACCACAGGTGATAAAACAGATGGAAATGTTAAAGATAGCCAGAATCGAAAAGTCAAGATACGCATTCATCAACCTGAACCCATGTAGGAAATATTCTGCACTACACTCAACCAGCGAGAATAACGAAGAAGAAGAAGAAGATTCGGATATTCTTAACAGAAATGTAATGACAGTCAGTACTGCTGAACGGGTCAGAAACTTTATCAGCGTGTCACAGAAAGGAATTCCAGTAGGTTACAGACTTCAATAACAGCCGCATGCTACTCTGGTTCCATCTGAACATCGAATGGCAGACCGGTCTGACTAGGAACAAACCAACGAAGTGTCGACGACTCAACAGATTTGTAGGGGGTGAATGTAGATGAATTTATTTGGCATACGTTTTTGAAACCACCGAATGACGTCGCGCGAGGTCAACGCTTGAGTGGAACTTGAATGGGAAGCAGTTAGTGGGTCGTCAGTGCGAGGGTAACATGGAGGAAATCGAATGATTTGGAGGAAAAGATAATAGATTATGGGTTATCGTGTGACTAGCCAACTGAAGAGGAGAGAAGAGAATAGAAGAGAGTGGAGATGTGTTGTTGAAGCTCTACATTTCTTCCTACAAATGTGTTGAGTTGTCGACACTTCGTTGGTTTGTTCCTAGTCAGACCGGTCTGCCATTCGATGTTCAGATGGAACCAGAGTAGCATGCGGCTGTTATTGAAGTCTGTAACCTACTGGAATTCCTTTCTGTGACACGCTGATAAAGTTTCTGACCCGTTCAGCAGTACTGACTGTCATTACATTTCTGTTAAGAATATCCGAATCTTCTTCTTCTTCTTCGTTATTCTCGCTGGTTGAGTGTAGTGCAGAATATTTCCTACATGAGTTCAAGTTGATGAATGCGTATCTTGACTTTTCGATTCTGGCCATCTTTGACATCTCCATCCGTTTTATCACCTATGTCTAAAACCGTCTTTCCTAGTCAGATAAGTAAAAGAGATAACCTCTCTCAAATCTCTCTCAGTGTTGCTGATTGGTGCCGGTTGCTGTCCGTTTGTTGCTGTTGTTGGTGGTTGATTATCTTAATCAGCTCCATCCTCTCTATGTTCACTTGAAGTCCTGTCTTCGCTGGTGGCGTGTTTGTTTGTTTTCGCCTGCATATTTCTGAGAATGTGTAAAACAACATAAATCATAGACGCGCAGAACCCAGATCTTCTGTAGTCTTCCTGTCAGTGGTCCAGCGTATTCTTATCCTCTCACTTCCAAGCACAGCATGACGCATAATCTAGCCCATCACAATTAAGAATATCGTCGGTAGGAATCCTTGTATTACCTCTGTATTCACTTCCAAAAACCTTTATTTCATTTTCCGTTGTGGACCACCTGACACGTGGCACTGTAATATAGCCAGCTGTTGAATGATATTGATGAAGACTTGGGCACTGCTCTGCACAGTGCTGAAGTAGTTTGCGGATTACTTCCTCGTCAACGCTGTCTGTCGAAGTGCTTTTCGAAGTCAGGGAAATTGTAGTAAAGATTTGGCTTCCACTTTATGTTTTGTTCTATGATAATGCGTAGAAATGGATTGTGACCCACATACGACTAGCTTTTCCTGAATCCAACTAGTAACAGTGGGCAGAGTTCTGTATCCAGTGAAGTTTTTATTCTCTCCAGGATGATATGACTTAGTATTGTCCTTGGTGTAAACGAGAGCATTATTACACGCCAGTTCTTGAATAGACCTAATTCTTCCATCTTTGGTAGCTTGACAAGGTAACCTTTCTTTCAATCGGCATACACATTTTCTTTTATCCAATTTCCAGAGTGCAAAATGAAAGTCAAAGGACAATTCAGCTGGATAATAATAGGCTTCATTCAATAAGCACTACCGTGACAAGAATAAATAGTTATCTTGTTAAAATGTTTTCTAACGATAATTATGTCTTCATACTCGCCATTTTTAATTTTCTTTCTGCATACAACTGATAACAGGTAAGAGTTTATAATGATGTACTCAGTTAATTATAATGCATATACATTCACTGAATATTGTATGTGATGAGTTTTATGGGACAATGAATCTTCGCTAGTGTCCATTCTCTATAATATTGTACGACATTTTATTATAAGTTTAACCACAAGCTGATATCATCTAGAGAACCATTAGGAAACCGGGGAGTACTGAAAGTCTGTTTTACCCTATTTCGCGACTCCTCATCAGCATACATACGTCCTGGCACTACCGGTTACAAACTTGTAGATCATTCAGATACGACTATGTCCTGACCAGCAAGATCCACCAAGTCAGTTAAGAAATCATTTACTCACCTATTACATTGACTGATGGTTGCGCTATATATATAACGAATTTACAGAAGCTGGAATTCATAGGCTGACGATTGGATCGGGTTACAGTAGCTCAGTGGTCTACAAGCTCGCCTTGTAATCGGAAGGTTTTGTGTTTTAATCACAGTGTGTGTCTACTGATGAAGATTCACGAACTAGGATTAAATCGCTATTCAGTACTCCCTCGTATTCCACTGGCTGTCCACCTAATGTCATTTCGTGATTAAAAGTGTAACCAATCAAATACCTGTAAACTAACACTTGATATGATGTTATTATTCAGGCGTTGAAGTCACGTATTTATATTATTATTCTCTAAGGTTCCCAGTGGAATATGTAGCTTCAAAAATACATTTCAATCTCATCCTCGCCGAGTTTATTCATTCACTAGTTTGCCAGCTGGTTCCCGAGAAAAAAAGGGAGATTGGAAATGCAGTTATCCACCTTACTGTGGAAAATCAACTGGTTTGCTGCAGAAACATAAGTGCAATGTAACAGGAAGCAACTGAATTTTGCTTAACAATGAAAATCATACTTAACAGTTAATTGAATCTTAACTAGAGGCAAAAGTCTCACTCAGTAAATCCATCCAAAACTCTATAAGGCTACATTTTTAGAACACTTTTAAATACATTTTATAAACACTCTTGTTGTAAGTGTTGTCGATAATCTGAAAATCCCTGGGAAAACATTTATCGTAGCATCAATGAGAACAATTTCTCCCAGCTCTGCATTGCTTTCTAAAATTTTTAAGGACGAGATTCTGCACTTTACCAACACCGTGTGCATATGTTAGTTCATCTGCTTTTGTGCAGTTAGGTGCGTTGGTTGTTCAACCCTGATCTTTTTCAAAAGAATACAGAAAATTGCCAAGCTTGGTTACAAGGAAGTGAAATTGGTTCGATAGGAAGCACAATAAATGAACACTTTGTTAACATTGCTCATTTTTTTTGATGTGGTTGTGTTCTCTGAGCTGGATGGTTGATGTGCGAAGCTTTCATCACCTACTAAGTGACATCATAGCGCACACACACGAAAAAAAGCCAATCACGTCCAAGGTGGAGAAATCTAAAAGCTCACTTCAAATTGAAGTATGCAGTGAAGATGTCACCTAGTAGGTTGATGAAAGCTTCGCAAATCAACTATCCAGCTCAGAGAACACAATTGCATCAAAATCATCCACCTGTGCTACAAATCTTCTCTATCATATCTACTGCTCATTTTTTCTCACAGACGTATTTCCTCAAAGGTATCCGTTAGGTGAAACACTGACGTGCTACCAATCAATGTATACTTTCCCCTTCATATTTATTTGGTAAGAGTTTATCAACCATTTCACCAGTGGTTTTCCTTTTTTTTCTTATTTTTTCCAACTGATCAGTCGATCTACAAAACGAAGCGAGCACAACTCTCTATCAGGGTGTGCAGCAGTCTTTTTGAAAATCTTTCCGGTGATCAGTGTGCTAAGTCATAGATTCATTTAGAAGTACTGACGTTGACATTAGTGTTGAACACTTTTAATCTTGTTCCTTGTACTGATTCTTGTAGATCTCCACATCCATGTTAGAACAGTGAATGCCTATCTTGTTTTCCAGATTCTGTCTCACTTTGATATCCTAATTCGTGATGCCTGTGATTAAAATAATGCTACTCAGGTCAAGTAGTTAAAGGCAGTGACTTCTCTTTTTGATAGTGACAAGCATTTTTCGATAATTCTGGTTGAGTGGCTTCGTCAACTGCCTCCTTTATATTTATCTAAAATCTTGTTTTCGTTCGTTAATATTGGAGTTTGCGTGGCATTAGGTATTCGTGATCTGCGGAAATCATATCTTCTAGGGTGCCTTTTATCTGTCAATAATATTTCCATCTTCTCATTTCCAATGGTCAACTACATGAGTCTATCCATCAAGGTCACCGACAGGCAGTCTTGTCTTACCTCTACCCTCAGTTTGAACGCTTTACTGAGCTTTTGGTCGTGAATCACCACAGAAAAGAGACTTCTTATTTTATGAAGTTGTTCATGTCTATTTGAATGAGAAAGTAATAAAAGGAGGAATAATGGGTAATAGGTAGGAAAAGGAAGATAGTTTTCGATAATATGATGAAAAATTATGATGACCTATTTCTCTCTAATTGATTATTCCTTTTGTACTCAGAATAGTGTCTTTAATGTATTTTTTTTTCTGGGTTAAAATTTCTAGGCTTATTAAAAGAAGAGATTAGTTTTAGGAATTTTTGTTGGCAAAATATGCCACAATTGGTTGGTAAATGATCAAACGTTAACAGATGATGGAAAGCATCTACAACGTAAGGCAATTCCCATTTGTGGTGTGCCATAAGGAAATAAAGCATTGCAGTCATTGTCACATGTATTTCATGATTTAGGTTTAATTATAGTGTATAATGCAGTATTCTGTAAGAAAACTCAAAAGGAGAAACTGATCTCCTTTCATTCGCGTAGTTCCACGAATTAATATGAAATCATTGGCACTTCATGACTGAATGCAATTAAGTTTTGACGATATTTGGGAATAATTTCAACAGAAATCCTTTGTAGTACTAAAGTCGATCCTTCATTATGGAGTTAGTAAGTGAAATTTGAAAATGGACTTTTAAATGTAACCAAACTTTTAAACGAATCGTGTTCTCAATAAGTTTTGAATATACTCACTCCTCATTATGAATTTAAATAAATCGAAAGTATATGCGTGTGTAATCAGATGAGGCCATCATTCATCATATTGGTTTCTCTGCAACTGTATAAAACTTGAGATTTAATTATGTATATGCATAGCGAAGTCTTCATCACTCATCATCAATAACCAAAATTCCGATTTTCAATGCAAACGTCAAGTCAGTTCTTCTATACAGATCAGGAACTTGGCGGGTGGGTCACAAAGAATATTTCCAACAACCTGTTGCAGACCTTAATTAACAACTGTCTTCGCTGGATCGATACTGAAGATCAGATGGCCAAGCCGGAAAGAATCACCAACAAGAATCACTATGGGAACAAACAAACAAAACAAAAAGCAATCGCCAACCAACAAATACGTAGAAGAAAGTGGAGATAGATTGGACACTTGCTCGTTGAGGAGGCCGCCACTGGGTGACATCGCGCGCACGTTAGGCCATTGCTCGAGTGGAACCCGAAAGGGAAGCGGCGAGTGGGACGTCAGTGCGAGGGTGACATGGAGAAGATCGCGTGAAGAGGAGTTGAAGGAGTATGGACTAACATGGATGCAGGTGAAAAGTACAGCAGACGGAAGACAGAAGTGGCAAGTGGAGACGTGCAGTTGAAGCCCTATGTTCCACTAGGAACCCAAGGGAACAATAATAATAAATAGCGAAATTTTATAAAACTTGCAAGAATTGCATGAGTTTCGATTAAAAGAGACAGAATTAATCAACACTGCTCAGAACTTACATTTCAATAACTTATGCTAACAGGTGAAAGTTTATACAGAATACAAACATAAGAAAGTAATGGTTGGATATATTGAGAATTGAGTTGCACGATCAAGATCGAAGGTGAGAAGTTGAGGACAGATAACCAGTCAGTTGCGTGATAGTAAATTGAGTTCAACTCAAATCACAGAAACCAGAAAGCAAAAAACTATATTACGTTCATGCAGAGGACTACTCAATCAAATAGGAGGAAGAGATTTGACATTGAATTACCAGGACAAGTTTAAAATGATGACTGAATCTTTCTCGGAACACAAATCAGGTTTCAAACGTTTGGTAGTGACTTTTTGGAAAATATGAGCAGAGATGAGTTGTATTTTGTATTAATAATTCTGAAGTATTTCATGTTGTTCACGTATAAACTCGTATCAACAAGATATCCAGTGCGTCGGTGGCAAAGTGGTTAGGACTCTCGCCGACCATGCACATGGTCCGAGGTTCGATCCCCTGCCGACGCACACCTGATATCTATGGTCGGCCTGCAAAATTTGGGCTACCGATATCACATGCTATAAATTCTATACTTGAACCAAAAATACAGTGTGGAATCAAGCTGTAAATCAAAAATAAAAAATAAAAAAAATCACACTATTCAGATCAGTTTGTTCCCTTGAAAATGTAAGCTTTTTGGTACATGCTACGAGAATCTAAGGTATGCCCATCTTTCTTTGCTCCCAGGAGAACTGTTATTGCAGATAAGAGTAAATTTGATTTCACCAGGAACCAACCTGACTGCGGGACAGGTTCTGGCTATAGAAGTATTCAGTCTTGTGTTCATTATTCCCGTAATATTATATTCGAGCCCACGCCGACGCACACCTGATATCTATGGTCGGCCTGCGGAATTTGGGCTAACCGATATCCACGCTGAAAATTCCATACTTGTACCAAAAAAAAAAAACGGTGTGGAATCAAGCTGTAATAAAAAAAAAAATTAATATCTAGTTGAATTCAAATAGGTTTATTATTTACTTTGGTTTATTTTGCATTAATACTTTCAGATCTTCCCTACTTCATCATGAATTTTGAAGGCTTACCATCGTTTTTCAAAATTTTGTTATGGTTTAGAATTTCTTCTTCCATTTTTTTCAGTGGAGCATTTTCTTTGAGCTCTGAAAAACAGAGTTATGATAACTGTTTGTTTATTACTAATCAAGAAAACGCTACTTTCCATCAATTTCATATGCCATACTGAAGTCAATATTTTCATGCGCCTCAGTAGATAAGATGCCTCAGTTTCGTATACACACAATATGAAAGTGTCATCAGCTTTATGGAAACCAAGAAGTAGCCTCGTTATCTCCATAGATTCCAGTTCATGGGACTGTCGCTACCGTCTGGCAACATTCCAAACTACCGGGAGACTCATGAAGAAATTTAAACCATTTCACTTTATCCTAAATACTGCGCTGAAGATGTCGTCCAGAAAGACGATGAAAGCTCCGCAATTAAACCAAGGAGCTCAGAGAACACTATCAATTGCAAATTCCAAACTACTCCCTTTGTCAGCGCCAAAATTTAAGCATTTATTATTAAAGTGTACCGTGAATGTACAACTTCATTCTGGTAATACACTCTGACGCCAAATAGATGACATAGCTGTGCCCATTACCAACAGAAATCTTCATATTTGATCACAAGCTAACAGAGCTAAAAGGTGAAATCGAAGTAATAACTTCCTAATGTGTTAAGAAATACAGGCAATAACGTATACAAACACATACCAAGGACCCCAAGACTGTTCGGTATCTATTGGACAGTGATCATATTGTGGACAATCTAAAGGCTTTCAAAATAGTCAACAGACAAAATAAATCCAACTTGCTACATTATCCTGAAGCAATCACCATCAAACGATGAAAACGAAGTCTTTGTGCGTAGAAAGAGACAATGGTAAATCTCACACTGCCTTTATATTTAAGCTTAAATAATAAAGTATACGATTTCATTATGTTATGTAGTGCCCAACGTATTCCATCCTGTGTAGACGACCTGGTTTAATTATGTTACAAATAGTCGATCCTCTTAACTTTTAATTATTTAACAGCTTATACCACTACACAACTATCTTACTCTTGGTTCTATCCAGTTATTTTTTGTCATAGGAAAAAAGTATCTTGAAATGTTCAGTGGTTTTATGCTTTCATGTTGCTCAGATTGTAGCCAGCTGAGAAGGATCCTCGAAAGAACAGAAGATGATCTCATCTTCTCCTGGTACACTTGCCATTCCTTCTTCGTTCAAGTTTTTGAGAAACATTCTTCCTAAGTTTAAACGATAGTCCAGATTGTAAACTATCAAGATAGTACAAATTAATTTTTGTCATCCAGATGCTATTTATTGCGTCCTTTAATTTTTTAGAGGAACACAGGGATTCAACCGCACATCTCTATTGCGTTTTCACGTGGCTCCACATCTGCCCAAATGCCTTCATCTCTTCCTTGCATCGCCTCCCCCATGTCACCCCCACACCCTCACTAGATAGACAGCCTACCGTGTGACGTCACCTGATGGTTCTCCCGGAGTATGGCTACAATCCAATCAACCTTCATTTATTCCTGCATATTTGTTGCACAGTCGGTTCCTGCTGGGTTGCTTCACCCATTGCCAATGATCCCTCCCTGCTGCTGATCTTTTCTGGCCATCTTATCTTAAGTAGTACTGAGCGAAGACAACTGTTGATGAAGATCTGTAGTTTGTTGAATGTGCCTTTTGTGACACAGCGCCAAGTCTCTGATCCGTATAGTGAGTAGAATTGACTTCACATTGAAGTTGAAAATCCGGATCCTTTTTTCCATGCTGAGTGCTGCTGATCTCCACAAAGACTTGAACGAGAGTATAGTTTGGCTTGCTTTCTCGATGCTCCTCGCTTTGATATCCTTATCAGTTCCATCTGCCCGTTGTTGAAACGATGCTTCTCAGGTAAGTAGGTAAAGGAGGTTACTTGTTTCACACTCCTCCCATTTATGCTGATTGTTGTCTGTCGTTTGCTGCCGTGGCTGTTGCTGTTGCCGAGGAATCTTCAACATCCGCCTTTTCTCTGAGTTCACATGAGGGAATTCCTATCTTTGATGCTTCGTCTGCCAACTTGCTGCTTTTCCCTTGCATATCTTCCAATTCGTGAGAAATCAGACATATATCCTTGGCGAAATCTACATCCTCCAGGTGTTTTGTATGGGTCCATTCTATACCTGTCTCCTCGGTGTCTGCTCCCTGTCACACCATCCAGTCTACTTTGTATTAAAAGTAACTACTACGACCAAGAAAGTCAAAAGAAGATCAGTGACTGTCAGTATTCGCGTGTATAGTATATTTAACACACCAAATAATCTATTTATCTACTAATTCTCAGATTTCGGCACTTCAGTATCATTCTCCGAAACTAATCGACAATAACAACTTTTCGTTTAATTTCTTTGAGTTCCCAGTAGGATCTAGGGCGTCAAGTTTGAGCTACAGAATTTCACTGACAGAAATGTTTATTTTTGGCGGGACTAGGCTACCAGCCTCATTTTTCTTTATCAGACTTACTGCCGGCTAAGTCAGTTTCACGGGTATACCGACTAGGAGTCGAACCTCGGACCACATATATGGTTAGCCAATATTCTAACATTAAACCACCGACGAATTTAAAAACAATAAAGTAAATACTAAGTCAAACAGAAAAATTGGGTTATGCTTACTGGGCATTTACAGAGAAATACTTCGCTGAACAGCGCATTGTAATGGAGGTTTTATAACTATCCCTAAAAGTTAAAATAACTCAGACTAATTTGGCAAAAGATACTTCTGTAACCCTTCAGATCATAAACAAAGTGAGTAAGCACTATTTCAATATTATGAATAAAAGAATTATTATCTTGTTGTACATCCACTATCAAATATTATAAGGGTTTATGGGTTTAGTACACTCTGTAATTCATTTAGAAAATAACGCTGATGATCAGATGTCCAGCAAAAAAAGATTAGAAAGAAGAGACTGTGGCAGTGAACTAGCCAAAAAAATATTCAAATGGAAGTCAAGATGAAATGAATATGCTTTCAAATGGCATTTAAATCCAGACAGGCTTTCACGTAGAAGTTGGATAGGAAGAGACAGTTTGTGGTTGGGTCTTTGACTGAGATTCAGAAAATCATTTGAGGAGGAAATAAAATCAGATGGCTAGTCGCTGAGTTGGCTGAAGGCTATGGCAAAAAATCGAATTTAATGCATATGTATTGCTGAGTCCCTGGGTCCGACAATGAATACAAGTAATGAATAATAACGGAAATAATAACTCATTTAAAAATAAATTAGGGGATGAAAATATTTTCCCTAGAGTACAAACTGTCAGCGAATAAAAGTTTTTTTTTATTTTTTATTTTTTGATTACAGCTTGATTCCACACTGCATTTTTGGTACATGTGTGGAATTTTCAGCGTGGATATCGGTAGCCCAAATTTTGCAGGCCGACCATAGATATCAGGTGTGCGCCGGTGTGGGCTCGAACCCCGGACCATGTGCATGGTTGGCGAGAGTCCTAACCACTGTGCCACCGACGCACACAGTTTTAAAAAAGTTTTAAAAAATTCTTAAAAGTTGACTACAGTTCCAATGTAATAATAAATAATTCTGAGATATAGAAGAATCTGACTATAACTTCCTATTCCGTAATTTCGCTGGTATGATTATGAAACGAATCCCTCAGTTTTTACATTTAAATAAAGTGAAATATGATTCGTATTATCACTGATTATTTTCAATCATTCTGGTATGGTTTATCAATGTCTAGAATCACTGTATTAGTTCCATATCTATAGAGACCAGAGTAAATTTGTGTCAAAAAAGACACGTCCATGAAAGTAAAACAGGATTTTGTTGGTCCCTATCCTTTTGATTATATACCGAAATATTGAACAGTCACAAGGAAAGTACCGTCGAATGATACTCATGAGTAATTGTAAAACTGTGCCAAAGTAGATTTCTTTCACTAAAGTTTGTGGTTTAAATTCCTGCTTTTTTATCAACTTCAAGTTTCTCGCCTTCTGAGGACTTGATTGCAGTAACTGTAATGAAATAATTTTATGGAAAATCCGTACTCAAGGATCTCATTACAATACTGATAATTATTTGGATATTTTAACTAACTGTGTAATCACTCTTCCTGTTTTTCCTAGGTTATAAATCATTGTTTTGACATTCGCATATCATCTGCTGACTTAATCCTCATAATTTGTCTTTCTTTACGTTTAATTCCTAACTTCAGTACTTTCCTCTACGGTTGTTTGTTGGTGTTGATAATATGTTATTTTTAGGACTGCGATTTTGTTTGAATTAGTCAATGTAACAGTGACCTTTGACTGCCCGCGAGAATTGATTGGTGTGTGATTCTTGCTGACGGAGATTTTATCCTACCTTGTTGAGAATATTGAGCCTAATTCTCAGGTAATTCTATGGAGGTTAAATTTATTTTGATAAAGTCTCACAGGGTTATGCAGTCATTTCCAGGACAATTTATGTGGTTCTATTATTTCTTATCTTTTGATTGGATTGCTAGTAATATTTTCCGTATGAGTTCTAATAGAACATATTCTAATAGATATTTAAACTTTAATTCATCAGGTCCGTTATCTGTAGAGGAAGACTTCACTAAATGTCTAACAAACAGCGCAGTAGCACTAAGTAGTACAACAAAAAACTAAATGATGAAATGAAACATACAGAAGCATAGCTGGTTTGCGTTTAATATCTATCATCTAAATTTCATTTGTAAGATGAGAGGAGGTGAAAAGCAAATAAAAATAATCGTGAAACTAATAATAAATATTATCATTATATCCTTTAGTTCCTAGAGGAGCATAGAGCTTCAGCTGCGCATCTCAATCGCCATCGGTTTTCTCCCAACTTTTTAAACCCGCTCCAAGTTTGCCCCCCCAAAATGCTTTCATCTCCTCCTCACATGACCTCCTCAAAGTCACCCTTGCAGTGATGAACAACTCACCGCCTCCCTTTCGCGTTCCATTCAAGCGATGGCAAGTGTTGTCTAGTGATGTCACTTGATGGTTTCCTCAGAGTATGGCCAGCCAATCCATCTCCATTTCTTCCTGCTTATTTGTTTCACAATCGGTTCCTGATGAGATGGTTCGCTCCAAGAGATACTTCCCTGTTGCTGATCTTTTCCGGCCATCTGATCTTGAGCAAAGTAATGAGCGAAGACAACTGTTGATGAAGGTCTGATGTTTGTTTGAGATGGTCTTTATGACGCGCAGTGCAAGTCTCTGATCCGTATGGTAAGTAGCACTGACTGACTTCACATTGGAGTTGAAAATCCGGATAATATTTTTGATGCTGAGCGCTGTTGACCTCCTGCACACAGATTTGAGAGTAATGAAAGCTTGTCTTGCTTTTCCGATTCTGGTTTTGATATCCTCGTCAGTTTCGTCTGTAGTTGTCCTTTATGTTTGCAATGAAGATGTCCTTTGTAGCCTGGTCCTTAAGCTTTTGAGTGTTGAACCTGACTTGTGGTCTATCTGCAGCTTCTGTTTCCATGAAAGCCTTTAGTTTGTTTTAGATTGTCCCTTGGACGAGATATTGGTCTGCGCCAACGTCCGCTCCTCTTCTTACTTTTGTGTCCAGTAGGCTACTCTCCACTCCACTTCCTTGAGATTGAGATGAAGTCGATTTGGTTTTTGGTTTGCCCATGTAGCCTTCTGGATATCTTTGTGTTTGTATACACTGCCACCAATCACTAGTTCGTTGAAGGCGCAGAAGTCGGCGAAGAGTTCTCCATTTTCATTCATTTCTCCGAGAGCTTCTCTACCCATGATGAGTTCCCTTCCTGTGTTGTCTGGTCCCAGTTTGGCGTTCATGTCTCCCATTGGTATTTTAATGTCACAAGCTGGCGTATTGTCCATCGTTGCCTGTAGTTGCCTGTGGAATTCTTCTTTCTTTTCGAGGTCTGCGTTGTTTGTGGGTGCATAACATTGTATAATTGACACTTTTTTTTCCTTTGTAGTTGAATCTGGCGGTTATTATCCTGGACGAGATCGCCTCCCATTGTATCAGGGCTTTCGTTTCCGTTGGTGACATCATGATAGCCACGCCTTCGATGTGCATGTGGTTATCTTCTGGGTGACCGGAGTAGATCACTGACTCACCGTTGACAATTTGATGAGTCCATTTCCGTTCCATCTACTTTCACATATTCCCAGTACTTGAATTCCGTATCTTTTCATTTCGTTGGCGATCTGGGGAGCTTTGTCAATCTCGTACATGGTGAGGACGTTCCAAGTCCCTACACAGACTTTTTCTTTTGGTGCAAAGAGGTTCATTGTGCTGAAGTTTCTGTGGTACCTTTGTTTACAGGGTGGGGTTGCTAGCCTCACGCCTGAGAAAGGAATGGTTACATTAAGATAAAGTTTAGAGAGAAGCGACCTTTTGCGTTGCTCCCCTTAAAATCAGATAACAAGGGATAAAACAATCAGAACAACACCAGCAAATGGAAAACAATTCACAGCAAAAAGGGCAAAAAGCGACAACAACGGTACAATAAAACAACATGCAATATAGTTCAGCACAGTTAAATAAAATGATACTAAAACCTTGGACTCACTGACTTGGGCTAACTTGAACATATAAATCCAATAATATATACAATTATACATATGACTTATTGTTAAAAGACACAAATGTCCAAAAACTTTGTTATAGGTATTAGTAGTCAATGATAGTATATCCAGAGTTTAAGCGTTCGAAAGTCAACGGAATGCAATAATTTCCAGAACTTCATGGTGAGCAATAACAAAGAAAAGAGATTTTTATATATTACAGCAAAAAGTAACGCAATGATCGAAAAGCGCGCCAAAACCAATAAAGATAACATAAATAAGAAGGAATATAAGGCATCTACAGTCTGACAATATAAAGACAGCGCATATGAGATTCTCCCTACGTAGGATTCTTAATGAAGCAGAAATTAGGCTGGCATTAAAACCAACGAACTCCCTGAGGAATGACAAGCGCTGTAGGTCAAAAGATTCTTAAGGTTGACCCAATTAGACAAAATAATATAATTTACCGAATACCTTGCAATGAGTGTGAGGTCAACTACATAGGCCAAACTAGTAGATTGGGCTAGTTAGATTGTCAAAACATAAGAATTAAGCTAAGGTTAGAATGATTCAGTTCATGAAGATAAGTAATTTAGAAAACAGCTCAGCAATCGCACTGTACGCTTTAAAATTTAACCACACAATAGAGTGGGGTTTAAGGCTCTATAATGTAATATAGGTAGGTGGTGAGAGAGGGTGATTACTGAATCTTTAACCAACATATGCAACAGAAATGACTGATTGCCACTATAAAAGATATGGAAAATATTACTACAAATAAAATTAAGAGATGAGAAATAGTGAAACCATATAGAAGAAATTGTGCGTCGGTGACATAGCGTTAGAATTCTGGCCCATTCAAGCTTGTGGTCCCCGGCAACAGACGGACTCCTTTACCTCGCTAGCCCGGTAATAAGAATCGTAAAGAGTGAAAGTTGGGCATGAGGCTAGCAACCCCATCCAGTAAAAATGAACACCACTGCTACTGAAACTTGACGCCATCGACATGAAGCCTGATGTTACACTGAGGACGTGAAGGAATAAATAAATAAATAAATAAACGAAGTTGGTAAGTTGAGGGAATTACTCGATATGATTATCAGCAATAAATTGTGCTCGAAATGTCGTCAGTAAATATTACTCCATAACTGTGAGACTATTGAAATAAATTTTATCCACAGTCATACTCTTCTACAGTGCAGAAGTTTTAATCTTATATGAATTCTCAGGTACTTCTTACAGCTGATGTTTGGTCAACTAATTCTGTTCATGTAGTACTTGTTTTGTTCTCGAGAAGATTTTGAATCCCTACAGATGCGTAAGAGACATTATTGAAGCAATTTCACTTTTAAATAATTTATCACTGTTAAATAGTAGCATAGATTTTACCAGAGATAACTGTATTTGACTATCATCTGGAAAATATGGGACTATAAATCACTTAAGGAAGCTAGGTCAACTATAAGAATGAATACGGAGATCGGTTTCCTGCGTTCAGAGTACAATATATAAGTTATTGTCGTTACAGTAGTTATAACTTAAGATTGGTCAGGGATTGATTTCGTCTGCAGAACCATTGGAAACCAAGGAGTAATGGACAGTTGATTTTTGTCCTGGATTGGTACTCATCAGCAGGAACTTGAAGGTTCCGGTTTCGAACTTCATTGGGTGTATACCGAGGACGAGTCCCAAACTAGAACGAAACAGCTGTCCAGTACTCCCTGGTTTTCAATGTTTCTCTAACTGATATCAATCTGCGGTCAAGACTGAAAGACATCAAATCCATACAAAATAACTCATGAAGATTATTATTTAACTAGGTATATTTTAAGTTCTTGTTGATAACCCTTCGACTGAGAGTTCACAAGTACCAGTGTTTAAATTTCAGCCTACATAATCCAATATTTATGTAAACCATTGGAAACTTTCAGTTGTTTTTTTTCCATAAGGGTTTCATGTCAACACATACAGTGTTGGACTTCGATGAAACGTGTGCTCTGGATTCTACTGCAAGCCACTACTGAACGACTGACTACATTTGAGTCAATAATCCTGGTAACATCGAGGCATTCTTTCATATGCAGCTCATAAACACAAATGAGGCTTATCATTTCGTTTTAAAGAGTTCATCTGGAAACCACAAACACAGATAAATAATTGCGTTATTCGTTTTGAAATATAGTTCCATATGGATATGTGGCTAGTTATAAAATAGAATCCAGACACCCTTCAATACACAGTCAATGTCACATTTAACTTACTCAGTTCATTTACCAAACTTCTATTCACAGTAAAATATAACGATTGCGCAGTTTTTTGATAATAAATAGGAACTTTAAACAGGCATATAATATGCACAGATGAATCTCAGGCTGACAATATACAACAAGTCACAAAGTGAAAACACATCTGTGTCGTTCTTATTTCAGTCAAAAAATTAAATTAAATTAACTAGAACTCATTAATTACTAGTTAATTACATCTCAATAAGGAACTTGAGTGAATTTTATTGATAAAGTTTCGTTAAAGACAAACGGAAACAGTTAATGATCTTCTGAATAATGGTTCCAGACTAAATCTGACAATCTAGTTCCCTGACATTGTAAAATATCCCACGTTTTTGAACTTATAAGACTCTATACCAGTTCATCAGATGGGAGAATTGAAAATTTAGGCACCGAAGATGAGTGACGCTCCAACAACCTTGAACGCATCAATCAAGCAATGGACTATCTTTCCGTTTAATATATATATATATATATATATATATATATATGAAAATAATGGAAAGAAGGCATGAAACTGTAACAAAGGAAATTTTCTACTCATATGTGACAAAAATGCCACATAGTTCTGCAATGGAGTAACAAGAGAGCAATTAAACCACATTCTGTACATCTATTCATTTTGTCTTCTAATCCTAACCCAAACTCTAAACTAGGTTTAATGTGAAACTGACGAGAAACCATTCCTTTAACTAGCTCAAACATAACTCGAATCAACCGTGATATCTACCTTATTAGGTTAATCCAAAGCAAACCTGTCATCAGCCTATACTTTAACTTACCCATTCCCAAACCTAACCTAAAACTTACCAGATATCCCGTTTAATATCACAATTACTCTCTCAGGCGGGAGGCTAGCAAACCCACCCTGTTAACAAAGTTGCTACAGAAAGAAGGGAGACTAAAGTCAATGCAAAAACTGGCGTGGAATTATGCTTCTGTCCATTCCAAGCAAAACACTAAGCCGCATCATCCTGACGAGAGAGAATCAAACAAGCCAACCTGGATGAAGAACTTCGAGCGGAATAGACTAGATTCAGGAGAAACAAGTCGTGTATTGATCACATCGCCACACTACGGATCATCATTGAACAAAGCTTGGAATGGCAGTCACATCTCTCTTTATCTAAACTTCATCGAATTTGAAAAGGTCTTCAGAAGACAGCGTCGATCGAGAGGTGATTTGGCAACTACTTCTCTACTACGGGGTCCCATCGACAATTATGCATCTCATCCAAGAGTTATACGACAATGCTGCATGCATCGGAATCCATCGAAGTGAGGACGGGAGTGAGGCGAGCTGGCTGTCTACTATCGCCGATGATTTTCCTGATTGCAGCAGATTGGATAATGCGACAGACAGACAGCGGGAAATGAGGAAACAGGCATAAACTGGACTCACACAAAAAAGGAGTTTGAGGATCTGGACTTCGTCGATGATATATGTCTGATTTCCCACAAACTGGAAGATATGCAAGTGAAAAGCAACAAGTTGGCAGAAGAAGCATTCAGTGAAGATAGGACTACAGGTGAACATAGAGAAAACAGATGTGGTGATGAAGATTTCTGGCCAACACCACCAACAGCAGCAACAACAACATACAACAATCAACCAGCATAAATTAGAGGAACCTGAAAGAAACAACCTCCTTTACCTACCTATCTACCTGGGAAGCATCGTTTTAACTACAGGCGGAACTGACGAGGATATCAAAACCAGAATCGGAAAAGCAAGACAAGCTTTCATTACTCTCAAATCTGTGTGCAGGAGGTCAACAGCGCTCAGCATCAAAAATATTATCCGGATTTTCAACTCCAATGTGAAGTCAGTCAGTGCTACTTACCATACGGATCAGAGACTTGCACTGCGCGTCATAAAGACCATCTCAAACAAACATCAGACCTTCATCAACAGTTGTCTTCGCTCAATACTTTGCTCAAGATCAGATGGCCGGAAAAGATCAGCAACAGGGAAGTATCTCTTGGAGCGAACCATCTCATCAGGAACCGTTTGTGAAACAAATAGGCAGGAAGAAATGGAGATGGATCAGCTGGCCATACTCTGAGGAACCATCAAGTGACATCACTAGACATCACTAGCCATCGCTCGAGTGGAACCGGAAAGGGAGGTGGCGAGTTGGTCGTCAGTGCAAGGGTGACTTTGAGGAGGTCATGCGAGGAGGAGATGAAAGCATTTTCGGGACGCAGACTTGGAGTGAGGTGGAAAAGTTGGCAGAAAACCGAAGGCGATTGAGATGCGCAGCTGAAGCTTTATGTTCCTCTAGGAACTAAAGGATATAATAATAATAATAATCAGTCAGCATATTATATTCCTGAATATGGTGTTATTTACCTAGTTCCATTAAAATTCTGACTCAGTGTTCCAGGGTCACTGGTGCAGTCGCCCTCTTTTTGTGCTTGAAGCTTAACGTGGCTAGTTTACTTATGATAAGAATAAGGAAGTGTGACGTTTTGAGGAAGCTACTTTTGACATTTTGTGTGCAAAAGAAAAATAAGACCAAACACTACTACAGCCCTGGCCGGCCTTCCATTGGAGACAATAAAATCATGAATTTGTGTTATTATCTTCCCTAATTTTTCTGATGCCAAGTGTATTGTTATGTAAATGCTATTGAACTTTAGTCATTTTAAATTATCGATGTTGTTTAAACATTAATGCTGTTCATAACACTAATGCATTCACTGTTATAAAAAAACCGTCAAAGTTTGAACAAAATACAAACATACAAAACTAAAGTTTGGATAGACTGAAAATTAAGTTCAACAGTCAAGACATGAAGTGAGAAGTTAATGATTGTGTAGTCAAGTGAAATAAAGAGATTAGACACCTAGGTACCAGGAAAAGTTAAGATTGATACGAGAATATCTCTCAACGTATATAAATCGGTTTTTAAACGTTTTTAAAAGCTCCTATTTCAGCAAATTTGAGAAGAGTTTAGTTGTACAGTCTGTAATCAATCTGGTATAATTTCATGGTGTCCACCAATTGACCCGTATCAAAAATACTTCTAGTATTAGCATTATTCAGACTAATTTCTTGCCTTCAGATATAAACGTTTTGATATGTGTTCAGAGAATCTAAGATATACTCCTTCTTTCTGTTCTTCATCTGTATTCTAACAATTAAAAGATTTGAAAAAGCCTTCAAAAATTGCAGCTGCTCAAAAACCACCTAAAACTAATATCAGTCAATTCGCTAGTTAGAACTGCCTATTAAAGTTATAGAGGTTGGAGTAACTTCCAGTTAAATTTCATGGTTAACGGAAGCTAAATTAAAAATCTTCTATAAATTTTCAAGTATTGGTTTATAGGGATTTGACTGATTGGTAACAGGATTTCCTTATGAGCTGACATAGTTTACAGATACACTTGGAAACCTGCTGGGAATGCTGGACAGCCGTCTATTCCTGGTTTGAGTCTCTTGAGCAGCGCGTACACACCAGGATTCGAACGCGGTAATGAAATCCTGCGGGCAGTCAATCGAATCCCTGAAACCCGATATTTAAGTATCAATGAGATTCTCACTAGCGACTGACCATATTCAGGTAACCTGGGTTCTAGTGGGAATTCGTGATCAGTAGGTGGAGCAGGTCAGGAGTGAGGACAAATACTCACCGAAGACATTGAGTAACGGTCGTTCTATGTCGTGAATTGGCAGAATTTGGGATTCACAGGGTAGCCATTGGATCGGGTCTTAGTGGCTCAATGGTCTACGATCGTGTCTTGTAACCAGAAGGTTCTGGTTTCGAATCCTTGTGATGGGTGCGTCATGAGGATGAGTAACAAACTAGGACGAAAATGCTGTCGAGTACTCCTTGCAGTTTTTCCAGTGGTTCTGTAACCAGTATCAGCTCATGATGAAATCCTGTGACCGATTACATTAATTATTTTATAATTCTGTATAAAACTACATAGTTAAACAGTTAATATGGTAACAGACATAACATAACTAGAATTGAAATCGTTGTCTCAAGTACGTCTTTATTCAGCGTGACTGATTTCAGTAAACGGATTTGAAAAAGTGAAGGGGATACTTACACAATGACATAAATCGTTGATACTAAAAATATGAGAACATAATTTAATTGCAGAGATATTTTCGAACTTGTGAGCTACCAGTGTTGAAATTATGATCAATTATTCAACATTTAGTACTGACCCTTCATGACTTCTTTGTAGCTATGCTGGATAATATTATTCACTTTTCAAGTATTGGTTTATTAAGGATTTCGTTTGACTGCATGGAGGATTTCATCATGAGCTGAAATCAGTAAGAGAAGCACTTGAAAACCTGGAAGTACTGGACAGCTTTTTCGTCATAGTTTGTGATCTACTGATGAAGATTTCCAAACTAGGACGAAACAGCTGTGCAGTACTCTCAGGTTTTCCAGTGCTTCTCTAACTGTTGTCAGCTCATGATGAAATCCTCCATGCAGTATTATTTAACTCTTTCTAAACGACACATTTATCTTGTTTTATAGGAGTAGACAGAGGTAGAACTGGTCAAAGATGACACTTCACCATTGAAAGTATTATTGAAGCATTGGACGGGAATTCTTCTTTTCATTGATGCGAAAATGTTCTTGTAGGGGAGTTTCGTATTCTCTTCTTTAAAAACTAACGTCAGGAAGATGGTGTTTGTAGGATATGTTCAAAAAAATGGCATCTTGTTCGGCACAGAGATATAGCAGTTCCTTAGTTGTGTTTGTGTTTTAAATGTTTCTCAGTTTACGGCTCATATTTTCAGTTAGCGCATTCCTCGGTTTGTATCTGCCTGGTTGACGCACTTATTTTCTTTGCTTAGCAGGAAGTAAGCTAGGTAAACTGAGAAATTTGGATGTGGAGCTAGCAATCCATTTTGTAAAAGGACACCACTGCTAGTGAAACGTCAAAGCCCAAACATGAAGGCCTTTGTTCCATTGGGAAAGAAAAAGAATAAAATGAACAAATAAAATAAATGAACAATAACGGGTTTCATCTAGACGGACCAATGAGTCTTATCTCACATAGTTACAAAAAAACCCATAGTGATCTGGCATTAAGTTATATGAATGAGCAGGTCTTCAAGACTAGTCGGTAAATGCTAGAGAGAGAATTCATTGATGATTTTAACTGATTAAAAATACTCATTAACATTTTTCAAGAGGATGGTTATTAAACAAAGAATAATCTTCTCAATAACTTCATCATCAGGTTCTACACTTATATATATATTACTCTTGAAAAATGTTAATGAGTATTTTTAATCAGTTAAAATCATCAATGAATTCTCTCTCTAGCATTTACCGACTAGTCTTGAAGACCTGCTCATTCATATAACTTAATGCCAGATCACTATGGGTTTTTTTGTAACTATGTGAGATAAGACTCATTGGTCCGTCTAGATGAAACCCGTTATTGTTCATTTATTTTATTTGTTCATTTTATTCTTTTTCCTTCCCAATGGAACAAAGGCCTTCATGTTTGGGCTTTGACGTTTCACTAGCAGTGGTGTCCTTTTACAAAATGGATTGCTAGCTCCACATCCAAATTTCTCAGTTTACCTAGCTTACTTCCTGCTAAGCAAAGAAAATAAGTGCGTCAACCAGGCAGATACAAACCGAGGAATGCGCTAACTGAAAATATGAGCCGTAAACTGAGAAACATTTAAAACACAAACACAACTAAGGAACTGCTATATCTCTGTGCCGAACAAGATGCCATTTTTTTGAACATATCCTACAAACACCATCTTCCTGACGTTAGTTTTTAAAGAAGAGAATACGAAACTCCCCTACAAGAACATTTTCGCATCAATGAAAAGAAGAATTCCCGTCCAATGCTTCAATAATACTTTCAATGGTGAAGTGTCATCTTTGACCAGTTCTACCTCTGTCTACTCCTATAAAACAAGATAAATGTGTCGTTTAGAAAGAGTTAAATAATACTGCATGGAGGATTTCATCATGAGCTGACAACAGTTAGAGAAGCACTGGAAAACCTGAGAGTACTGCACAGCTGTTTCGTCCTAGTTTGGAAATCTTCATCAGTAGATCACAAACTATGACGAAAAAGCTGTCCAGTACTTCCAGGTTTTCAAGTGCTTCTCTTACTGATTTCAGCTCATGATGAAATCCTCCATGCAGTCAAACGAAATCCTTAATAAACCAATACTTGAAAAGTGAATAATATTATCCAGCATAGCTACAAAGAAGTCATGAAGGGTCAGTACTAAATGTTGAATAATTGATCATAATTTCAACACTGGTAGCTCACAAGTTCGAAAATATCTCTGCAATTAAATTATGTTCTCATATTTTTAGTATCAACGATTTATGTCATTGTGTAAGTATCCCCTTCACTTTTTCAAATCCGTTTACTGAAATCAGTCACGCTGAATAAAGACGTACTTGAGACAACGATTTCAATTCTAGTTATGTTATGTCTGTTACCATATTAACTGTTTAACTATGTAGTTTTATACAGAATTATAAAATAATTAATGTAATCGGTCACAGGATTTCATCATGAGCTGATACTGGTTACAGAACCACTGGAAAAACTGCAAGGAGTACTCGACAGCATTTTCGTCCTAGTTTGTTACTCATCCTCATGACGCACCCATCACAAGGATTCGAAACCAGAACCTTCTGGTTACAAGACACGATCGTAGACCATTGAGCCACTAAGACCCGATCCAATGGCTACCCTGTGAATCCCAAATTCTGCCAATTCACGACATAGAACGACCGTTACTCAATGTCTTCGGTGAGTATTTGTCCTCACTCCTGACCTGCTCCACCTACTGATCACGAATTCCCACTAGAACCCAGGTTACCTGAATATGGTCAGTCGCTAGTGAGAATCTCATTGATACTTAAATATTGTGTTTCAGACTCTATTCAAACTCACGTATTCGTGTATGGGCTTATGGGGAATTGTCATCTAAATTGGTAACAACCAGTGGTTTCCGACAAGGATGTGCACTTTCCCCATTTCTTGTTATTTTCATCATAGATGTGCTGATGGAAGTATCTTTAACTGAACGTAATGACTTAGGAATCGACTTGTTAACAGGGAATAATCTTATGGACTTAGAATATGCAGATGACATAGTCCTTTTAGGGGAGGATGCTGACAAAATGCAGAGTCTTCTGAACACTTTGAGTAGCAATCTCCATATGTTTGGCATGCGATTCGCCCCTACAAAATGTAAGATGCTGCTACAGGACTGGACCACGTCAACTCCTAACTTAATGATTGGGAGTGAAGTGATAGAGGATGTTGACCACTTCACCTTTTTGGGAAGTTGTATTAGCACCAACGGACTGATTGGCGACGAAATCTCAGCACGGATCCGAAAAGCTCGAGCTGCTTTCACTGACTTACACCATCTCTGGCGTAGGCGTGACATCCGGTTATCAACCAAGGGACGTGTGTACTGTTCAGCAGTTCGCTCCGTCTTTGTCTATGGCTCTGAAACATGGCCAATACGCGTTGAAGACATGAAAAGGTTGACTGCTTTCGATCATAGATGTCTGAGATCTCTGTCTCACGTTAGGTGGTTTCACAAGATAAGTAATGTTGACGTTAGGCGTAGAGTGTTGGGCAAAGAGGGAAAATCAATCGACGAGGTTATAAAGTTACACAGACTAAAATGGCTAGGTCACGTGGTGCGCATGCCTAACCATCGCCTCCCCCGACGGGGATTACTAGCTGATATAGGTGCAGGTTGGAAAAGGGTAAGTGGTGGTCAAACAAAAACATGGCATCAATCCATGAAATCCTTGACAGTTAAACTGAGTCAGGTAGGGAGATGCAGACTTCCGGGTTGGGGGCCACGGGACTCTAGGAATCAATGGCTGGAGACAATAGGTGACATGGCTCAAAATCGTTGTCAATGGCCAGCGCAGATGTATTCAGTCTCTGTAATCTTTCATATTCCTTTCTACAATTACCCATTCTGTTTCACTCTTATACTTGTCAAACTCTATTGATTCTCTTCACTCATCTTCTTGTCTACCTCTGTGTGCTATTTGGAAGGTGGCAACTCGAACTGCTGCACTTCGGTGCCAAGTTCTATGTTGAATCCAGACAGACAGAGACAGATTGGGTTTAAGGGATTCAATTTACTGGTTACAGGATTTCATTACCGCGCTCGAATCCTGGTGTGTACGCGCTGCTCAAGAGACTCAAACCAGGAATAGACGGCTGTCCAGCATTCCCAGCAGGTTTCCAAGTGTATCTGTAAACTATGTCAGCTCATAAGGAAATCCTGTAACCAATCAGTCAAATCCCTATAAACCAATACTTGAAAATTTATAGAAGATTTTTAATTTAGCTTCCGTTAACCATGAAATTTAACTGGAAGTTACTCCAACCTCTATAACTTTAATAGGCAGTTCTAACTAGCGAATTGACTGATATTAGTTTTAGGTGGTTTTTGAGCAGCTGTAATTTTTGAAGGCTTTTTCAAATCTTTTAATTGTTAGAATACAGATGAAGAACAGAAAGAAGGAGTATATCTTAGATTCTCTGAACACATATCAAAACGTTTATATCTGAAGGCAAGAAATTAGTCTGAATAATGCTAATACTAGAAGTATTTTTGATACGGGTCAATTGGTGGACACCATGAAATTATACCAGATTGATTACAGACTGTACAACTAAACTCTTCTCAAACTTGCTAAAATAGGAGCTATCAAAAACGTTTAAAAACCGATTTATATACGTTGAGAGATATTCTCGTATCAATCTTAACTTGTCCTGGTACCTAGGTGTCTAATCTCTTCATTTCACTTGACTACACAATCATTAACTTCTCACTTCATGTCTTGACTGTTGAACTTAATTTTCAATCTATCCGAACTTTAGTTTTGTATGTTTGTATTTTGTTCAAACTTTGACGTTTTTTGCGTAAGTTATATAAATGGAAGATCTGAGCACTGTCGATTAATTTTTCATCTGTGTTAACTAACGAAATGAATGATGGCGTCATCTTATACTGCTAAACTTTTTGGTTTATTTAAAAATACGGATGACTGGTTTCCAATGCTTTCATTGAGAGTTTACATCTACATACTGCAAAAAATTACTATTTAGGGTTTCATCTTCTACAAAATAACACGTTCATTTGACTAAAGGCTGTTTAAACAGAGAGGAATGGTTATTCATCGTGGAAGCAACTGATTTTAGTTTCTGACAATATCCCGTCCATTTAATTCCTATAACGAAAGAACTGCTTGCGAAATTCCCCGCACCCACCCTGAACGTTGTATTTACGATAATCCTAGTTATTTGGATACTTCAACTAACTGTGTAGTTAATATAATCTTTTCCCCTAGCTTGTACATCATCGTTATATCGTTTACATACCACTTGTAGACTTAATAATAAAATAATAATTTTTCCTTCACGTTCCCAGTGGAACATAGGGCTCCAAGCTAGTGGCTTGAAGTTTCTGTAGCAGTTTTTAATTTTACAGGATGAGGTTGCTAGCTTCATGCCCAACCTTTCCTCTTTACCAGCATTATTTCTGGCTCAGTGAGGTAAAGGAGTGTGCGGCCGGGGATCAAACCCCGGACCATATGCATGGTCGGCGAGCGTGCTAACCGCTATACCACTGACGCACCTTGTAGACTTAATCCTTATTATTTATCTTTGATCTTTTTTAATCCCTAATTTTAATGCTTCTTCCTGTCGTTGTGCTATGGTGTTGATAGCGTATTGTGTTATGATGTGATTTTGGGTGAGTGAAGTCAAGGTGATTCTGACATTGGACTCTCCTCGGGAATTGTTTGATGCGCGATTGCTGATGATAGAGTTTCAAATCCACCTTATTGGGAATGTTCTACTTGATTCTCAGACGAGTAATACAGTTGATTTTGGTAAAATAATTCTATTGTACAATACTTGTTTTGTACTCGATAAACTATTAGATCTGTATAGCTGCCTAACAGCATTATTCACTTGCCTTGCGTTTTTACATATTAGGATTGCTGTCGTTAGAAAAAGGTGAATATAATTGCATCTCTCGTACAGTTTCCTTTTTCATTAATTGACTGATTCTCCAATTCGTCTTGACTTTATAATTTTGAACAATACATTAAGCGAACAATATTGTTTTCAATTACATCTCATCAGGCTTAACTCTGATATATATAAATTTACAAATAAAAATTCAAATATAAACCAATCAACCCCCACTGGGTGAGATATAAATCTGCCTTACTATAAGAATACGAATCCATCATCAAAGGAACTAGTGGCAAATCTTTCTTAAATTCAAATTTTCAACACTGACCTCAAGTATATTCTTCTAAATGGGTCGGAAACTTAGTGCCTCGTGAAAAGCATTTCCAACAGGCTGTTGCAAACTTTTATTAACAGCCTCATATGCAGCCTGGATATTGAGAAGCAAATGGATGACCGGAAAAGATCATCAACAAAAAAACTTTGGAAGGAGACGAACCAACCAAGAACCTGTTGCTCAACAAAGAATCTGACGAAAATAGAGACTGATCGGATACACTCTGAGGAAGCCGTTGGGTGATATCAGGCGTCAGACATATACTCTAGTAGAACCTGAGTGGACACAGATCTGAAACTGATATGAAGGGAATCGTGTGAACAGGAGACTGGAAATTATGGTTGATTGTGCCACCAGATGAAGAGGAGCATAGTGAATAGGATGAAATGGAGATATTCCATTGAATCTTTATGTTCCGGTTAGGACCAATAGAATTTTAATATAATAATAATAACGATGCACATGGTCCGGGGTTCGATCTCCGGCCGCCAACGCACTCCTTTACCTCACTAGGCCAAAAATAATGCTGGTAAACAGGAAAGGTTGGGTATGAGGCTAGCAACCCCATCCTGTAAAAATTAAAAACTGCTACAGAAACTTCAAGCCACTAGCTCGAGGCCCTATGTTCTACTGGGAACGTAAAGGAAAAAAAATAACAACGATAAAATAAATCTTCCCTTTCTACCTGCTTATCTTTTCTACCACTGAATTTATAAAACTACACTATTTGATTTTTACGCAAATGTCTGTTATTATTATATTTATTTTTATTAAAACTTCTACCACCAAATGTCACACCCATTTCCAGCCTACTTTACCATTTTATACGTATGAAGGAATTACTTTGTTTAATTATTTCGAAACAGTCAGTCAGTCCGTCAGTTGAGCCTTACGTTAAGTGAAACAATTAACGTGTTCATTCCAACAATAACAGAGTTCATTCTAAAAAACATTCACTATATTCCTTTCAATGAATCTTATTCTTTTCTTCTTCTGTTCCATGCAATCCATGAAAAGTTATAAATTTTCATTTAAATCAAGTAATGAAGGTAGCGATTAGATCTGAAATGGGTGTTACTCAATTTACCTTGTTTATTCCTAAATTCTATTACGGTTTCTTTTGGAAATTAATTCTATTATAATACCCTATATAGTGGTATGTGGGAATAGTTATTAAACTTTTACATCATGAATTATAAACAAGTTCAAGTTCCTTTGGATATCAAAAGACCATTTCACTGTTTTCTGAAACCAAACTAAGCGCTGATCTGTAAATTTTGCAGACAATATGAATCAGATATATTCGTTTAACCTTGTTAAGTGACATGTGTAGAGGATTCATAATTCCCGAGATATAATATTTTGTGCACTGTATCAATCCGTACTACAGGACTGATCATAAGTGCAACCTGATACACAAGTAACTGTGTATGGTTTAATCTGTCCCTCTGACTATGATAACTATCAATGAAAATGAACTTCGCTTTTCGAATATATTATACAACTATATGCTATTGGATAATTGGAGGCAATTGGCCACAGGAAGCCTTGCTTCACCCAGGTTTCGTGCTAGTTGGCATTCATCAGCAAGGCATATCTGCTACCTTGAAGGAACTCATGTCCTTTCTGAGATTCAAATCCGCGTCACCCACTGTTGCAGTTGGAGACGTTACCACTGAGTACCAACTAGCACGAAGCCTAGGTCCATGGCTTTCTGTGGCCGATTGCCTCCAACCATCTTACATCATCAAATCAATGTGCACCGTGATGGCGAGCTACCTAGAATGGTAGTCACATTACAAACCTGACCGACAGAATTGAGTATGCACAAAGAACCATCAGGGTTTCTATATTTTAAGGTGAATGTGAGTAAATCGTTAATATTTTACATATCAAAACATGTGTTATCATCAGCTGAAAAAAATATCACTAAACTGAAGGTCAGATATTAAATCAAATGGTTGTGAATAGTTTTCAACGCTTATGACCAATATTCAGATTTGATTTTACTCCACATTTTTAAGAAAAGTTTTGTTAGAATTCAATATTCTTCTATTTTGATCAAGGATTGATATCAGTTAGGGAACCATTGAAAACCAGAAAGTATTGGACAGGTGTCTCGTACAAGTCCAGGGCTCTTCAACGACATGCACACAGAGTTCGAAAGCACAACTTCCGAGTTACAAGTTAAGCTCGTAAACGAACCATTCAGCCACTGGAACCCGATTCAATGACTAGTTCATTAATTTCCAGCTCTGCCAATTCATGTTTACAGCGGGACCACTAATGCATAATCAAACTTGGGATAAATCAATCCTTAGAAGCCAGTACTTGAAAATTAATGTAAAGCTTGCTAGTTACTGCCTACAGGACGAAGTTGACTGGAGCTGTTTCTGGCGAGAAGTCATGACCAATGGAGTCCAAAAGGTTGGGTGTTAGGACAGATACTCACTGATGACACTGGCTGATAGTCACGCTAAAATCCCGAATTGATCACTGAATCGCGTTCTGGTAGCCGAATGGTCTACAAGTTATCTTGACTTGTAACTAGAAGGTCCTGGGTTTGAATCTCGATGTGTAGGTGCTCTAAAAAGTCCCCTACTTTAATGACGCGGTTATCCGGCACTTTATGGCTTATTCTCACTCGTTAGTTTGCAGCTATTTGATTGAAAACATCAAAAACAGGGATAAAAAGGAACAGTTAGTTATGTTTGCGTTAAAACTCATTAACATATGGTTAATCATCGAAATGAATAAAATTCAGTGTGCATATACACGACATGCACTCATCAGTATATTCATTGTTACTCTTGAACCTTTATATCAATCAATCCATCTTAAATCAGATTTGTCATTTGCACATTTTGACGCAAAATTTCACCCCAAATATTTTCGGTGTTTAAATGGCTTCAATCTGGCGCACAAATGCTACCAGTTGGTGTTTGGTATGCAGTCAATTGGTAGTACATGGCCCTATGAGTACCTGAAGATCTGTTCACTGTTATGTTTTTGTAATTTATCGTATACATATATAACGGGCGATGTTTGAATGTGGAAGGAAAAGGTGGGTCAGTGCAGGTTTTGAATCAATGACCTCCGAATTACTATTTCGGCATTCCACTAGCTGAGTAACGCCATCGAATGTGCCTACTCGGTATTCATTTTATTGTAATCACTACGGTTAATATCCAGCTGTTGTATCAGTCAATGGTACACTACTGCGCGTTTTTTAACAGTCATAATCACATTGAATGGAAAAGAGACGGAGAGAGAGGAGAACATTTTTGATTGATAGCATGACTCTATCCTTCAAGCTCTCACAAAACTGGTTCCTGTATCCTTACAGATGGGTATAGTTCAACATTTCTCATACTATCTTGGAAGTTAACTTGTACTTTATTTATATGATGTAATAAGTGCTTGATCTAATTCATGGTAACTGAAGTCAAACTTATAAGTTGATGGTGTTGTAGAGTATACGAAAAACTTTAAACAAGACAATAACTACAGTTTTAGCATAAATAAAATGGTACCATCTTTTATTTCGTTGCCTTCTCGTCACCTGCTCACAGGGCAAAGATATTAATAAATATATCTACAAAAAACAATTTTGATATACTTCCACAGAGATGATTTTAAACAAAAATCAATCGATCAATATACACATACACTACATATATATGCAATATTAAACACTATTCCGAACAACAATAATAATCATACACAATAGAAACTTTTAGCATTTCGCATTCGGAAGAAAGAGAGATGAAAAATATCCAGTTACCAGTCAGGGCAAAGAAAGACTGATAACCGCTTCTTCCTGGACGCATAAATCAGGTTTCAGGCGCTTGATGGAAATGGCTTCAGCAAACTTGAGGAGAATTCAACTCTTTTGCCTATTGATAATTTTGAACGACTTTTCGACGTCCACCTCATGACCCGTGTCGAAGAGATGCCCTAGCAATGGATGGCACTGTTTAAATCACTTAAAAAAGACGCATCCAGAGTAACACATAAGACTTCATTGTTTTGGCACTTTGCAATAAGGCTTACCGATTGATTTCACCACTGAAATTGCAACAAATATGTAGCCAGTTTCGGATTTCCTATCTATTTGTAAACAGTTAAGTATGCAGACAAATGCGTGGTGAAAACACTGGTGCACATAGTAGTAAATGAATAGAAAAGTCCAACACTGAGGTTAACTGTTTCCCCTACTTTTTATTTGTTTTAAACACATGTGTTACGAATACAAGAGCTCATCTTGTAACCAGTAGGTCGTGGGTTCGAACCTCAGTGAGTGTGCACTATAAAGAGACCTAAGTTGGGACGAAACGGCTGCCCAGTACTTTTAGGTTTCCCAATGGTCCTCTAACCGATGTCAAGTCATGATGAAATCCTCCAGCCAATCAAACAAAGCCCCTACAAACCAATACTAGCTATGTTGTGTGAATTTCAAGGTCAAATAATCATTATTTCAAACAGGCTTGTCAGGAAACTCATGTTCACAGGTACATCTAGTTTATTAAAACTGTGCTCGTTTTCAGTTATAATATCAATAATTGTGAAGAAAAGGTTCAAAGTTCAGACAATCGCTAGGAAACATAAGTTGCATAGTTACTTCATTTCGAAGTATCCGTGTGGAGGGAATTATGTGGCTTCGAGAGCAAGTAAATGTCCATCCTGCTTTTGCGATCCTCATCTGCACAGCCTTTATCTGAAGCAGTTTTTTTTCCTTCATGTTCCCCAGTGGAAAACAGGGCTTCAAGCTAGTGGCTTGAAGTTTCTGTAGCAGTGTTTTTAATTTTACAGGATGGGGTTGCTAGCCTCATGCCCAACCTTTCCTCTTTACCAGCTTATTTCTGGTTCAGCGAGGTAAAGGAGTGCGTTGGCGGCCGGAGATCGAACCCCGGACCATGTGCATGGTCAGCGAGCGTCCTAACCCCTAACCCACCGACACAGTGCACTCCAATGGCTTCTTTTTTTACGAAGATTCTGATTTGTGGTTAATTTATTGATTGTTGGGCATCTTTGTCACCTCTGTCTTCTGCATATTCACTTGAATTAAATGTTACTATGTCGAAACTGATTTTTACAAAGCTAATTTTCCTCTGCTCATGTTATAATTCCTCTTTATGTTTACCGCAGGTTAGCAGAATTAAATTCTATTTCGTCTTCACATTACGTATAATATTACGTATAACATAATATGGAATTACGTATAACCTATGCCTCTTATATTTTGCTTAGTTTTTCTCCTGAAATCAGCCTACAAGCTCCATATATATAATTGCTTTTTCAAAAGTTTGGAGTGTAGTTTGAGATGATGAAATCTGTCTTGTCAGTGGTCCATCTTCGCGTCTTGTTTATGCATCCGCGTGGTAGTGTTTTTATTGTTGTAGTTGGCGATGTGATTAGCAATCAGAGTAGTTTTCATTAGTACATTAACTCCGTGCTGCTCTCAGTCTACTAGGCCGCAGTATTAGACATAGCAATACGGTTATTATTTTACAATTGGATTAACGTAATTGCTTCATTGATGTTCGATGATTTTTTAAACCAGCTATTAAAAATGCTGTAGCAATTTATGGAGTATTTAGATATAACTACGGCTTTGACAAGTCAATTCTTTTAGTCAACGTTCATAAAATTACTACGCCTAAATTGTTACAATAATCGAGATTTTATTTATTATTTATTTATTTTCGATTACAGCTTGATTCCACACAGTATGTTTGGTACAAGTATGGAATTTTCAGCGTGGATATCGGTAGCCCAAAATTCGCAGGTCGACCATAGATATCAAGTGTGCGTCGGCGTGGGCTCGAACCCCGGACCGTGTGCATGGTCGGCGAGAGTCCTAACCACTGTGCCACCGACGCACAGATATGTTAGGGAGTGTCGGTTTAGAAACCGAAACCACTCTTCAACCACATAACCTTAAGAATTATTCAGATATAAGCAACTACTGATTTTTGTAAGGCTTTCTGGAATGCTATCGTGTGATTTTGAATAATAAATTGTTTTCGAAACTTCATCCAGTAAATAATACTGTTTCACTGTGTGATATTTCTAATAAAAAATATAATATATAATTTCCGAAATGCTCATTGATAAATGGAAGTTCCACTCCTTAAAAACAGAGCGAACCATCCTAAGACATTCAGAAGAAAACAAAATGAGCTCATTCTCGTGTTTATCAAATTCATGAACACTATTCCAAGTGACGGATTATATCATTATTATCCCCTTTGGTGGGTTGAAGTTTCTGTAGCGATTTGGTTAAGTTTTGGGGGTGGAGTTGCTAGCACCACGCCCCAACCCTCCCACTTAATCCGCGCTTGGGAACGGCTAGAAAACTAGCGAGCTAGTTATCTAGGCAAGTCAGACAAGGGTGCCTGCCTGTTATCACCAAAGATATTCCTAATTGTGGTGGAATGGATTATGCGTCAGACAGTAGGAAACGAGAAAACAGAGATATCCTGAACCAACGCGAAGAATCTAGAAAATCTGGATTTCGAGTGTGGATGATTTATGTTTGATGTCACACAAAATCAAAGACTTACGAGCGAAAACTGACAAACTGGTCAAAGAAACAGCCGGCGAGCACAGGATTCCGGGTGAACACAGACTAGATGGAGGTTATGAAAATAACCAACCGACAACAACAACAATAACAACAGCAACATCCAGTGCCAATCACCATCAACGGAGGATTTTGAAAGAAGTCACTTCATTCACTTATCTAGGAAGCATTGTCTCAACTACAAGACAAAACGGACGAGGATGTCAAATCGAGAATCAGGAAGGCGGGAAACACATTTATCAATCTCAAAACAATCCGGAAAACGTCGTCACTCAGCATCAACAACAAAATTCGAATTTCCAATACACACGTCAAGTCAGTTCTCTAATATGAATCAGAATCTTGGCGGGCGGGTCACAAAGAGTATTTCCAACAGGCTATTGCAGACCTTTATCAACAATTGTCTTCGCTGGCTCTATACTGAAGATCAGTTGGCCGGGCCGGAAAGAATCACCAACAAGGAACTATGAGAAGAAACAAAACAAGAACCAGTCGCCAACCAACGAATATGCAGGAGAAAGTAGAGATGGATTGGACAATCGCTGGGTGACATTGCGCGCGGGTCAGGCCATTGCTCGAGTGGAACCCGAAAGGAAGCGGCGAGTGGGACGTCGGTGCGAGGGTGACATGGAGAAGATCGCGTGAAGAGGAGTTGAAGGAGTATGGACTAACATGGATGCAGTTAAAAGTACAGCAGAAGACAGAAGCAAGTGGAGACGTGCAGCTGAAGCACTATGTTCCAGTAGGAACTCAAGGGAACAATAATAACAATAATAACCCTATTTGGTTCCTAGTTGAATACAATGCTTTAATGGAACACTTCTATCTCGCCATGTTCTCTGCAGTCTTATTTAGCTGACCCAACAATCGTCCATAAGCTTTCATCTCCTCATCAGACGATCTCCTGCATGTCACCCTTCCCTCCAGCCTAATTAATCACTTCTTATTCAGGTTTCAGTTGAACTGTTGTTCGGAACGCCCTTTTCACCCGGCGGTCTCCTAAGCATGTATCCTATACATTTCCATTTTCACGTACATAATTTTTGATAAAAGTTCCCTGATTGGTTTGTTTCTTAAGTCTCTTGCTGCCATTTCTTTCTGGCTAGCTACATGATCTTCAGCATGGAATCGGCGAGAGCATTGGTCATAAATTATCATAAGCACTTCAGAGAATCCTAAAATAAGCTATGGGAGAAAATAAAAATTAATATAGACAGCTAAAATAACTATACACAAGAACATGTACCAATCACTTACAACGGGAAGAGTATGAATAAGGTCACCTCCTACACTTGTCTAGGTCACGTTTTTTCAGGTACAGACGACACCACTGAAGAAAATCTCACTACCAGGCAGAATTGGAAAGACAAGCCACAGCCTCATCATTCTAAATTCATATTAGAAATCTATTAAACTCACCACAGAGAGCGAGATTCCGATTTTCAACACTAAGGTTACTTTAGTCAGTTCTTCTACATGAATTGGAAACTCCACTGACGCGTCATGAAAAGCATTACCAACAAGCAGTTGCATTCTATGGCTCTATACTGAAGATCAGATGACCAGAAATTATAAGCCGCTAACAAGGAACTCGGGAACGAAGTAATCGAGAACCTATTGCTCAATAAAATATTGACTGTGAGGAGACCATCGGGTAACGTATCGTTGCAGACCATAACCTGATTGAAATACGAATCGCAAACAAACAGTTGAGCATGTGTCAGAGGGTGGCATACAGAAGGTCATGGAAGAAGGGGAAGAAGGCTTATGAGCAGTCGCTGAGTCAGTCGAAGAGGAGTGCAAAGAACAAGACAAAATGTAGATGTGCTGCTAAAGCCGTATGTTTCAATCATAACCCAACAGAATTATAATATATTTTGATCATATTATATGTGTAAAACTTGGGCACTGTGGTATTAAGTAATTCCACCGGTGGTAGCAGATATATTCATGGATAGGTGGGAAAAGATAGCGATTGAAACGTTCACCCCCACCCCAAAAGTATGGTGGAGGTATGTAGATGACACATTCACTGTACTTAGAACACAAGATATAGATAGATTTTTCGAGCACATCAACTCGAAGGTAGAGGCAATTCAATTCACTTATGAATTGGAAAGTCAGGAAGGGGAACTTCCAATGTTAGATTGCAACGTAAAAAGGAAAGAAGATGGGAAGCTAAACACTAGTGTTTACAGAAAACCCACACATTCAAACAGATATTTGGATTTCCGATCATCCCATCCTATGTCAGTAAAAATAGGATTAGTGAAATGTTTAAATGACAGAGCACAAAACTAAGTAGTACCAAGGAAAATCTAAGACAGGAAGTGACACACATAAAAGAAGCCTTGAAACTTAATAATTACCCGGATAAATTAGTCAAGAAATATGTAAGTAAATGTAAAAATAAAATAAAGAAGGATAACAGAGATAGTGATAATAATAATAATGATAACAATAATAATAATAACAATAATAATAATAATGGTAATAATAATAGTGATAATAATAATAATATTAATAACGACACCAACAATAAGGAATGTAAATCATCAACAATAATTCCATACAAAGAAGGAACCTCGGAAGCCTTACGCAGAATTCTTAACAAGGCAGGAATAAAAGTGGCATTCAAACCCACAAACTCAATTAGAAACAAGCTTTGTCGGTTAAAGGATCCTGTAGAGCCATTAAAACAAAACAATTTAGTTTATCTAATACCCTGCAATGATTGTGAGGTCAAATACATAGGTCAAACTAGTAGAACAGGGGCAGTCAGACTAGCCGAACATAAAAACCTAGCTAAATCTAGATTGGTTGACCCGAATAAGATAAGAAATCTAGAGAGTAGTTCAGCTATAGCACTACATGCAGTTACACACAACCATACAATAGGATGGGATAGGATGACAGTTTTAAAATCTAATGTCACAGGGTATAGGGAGAAATTGATAACAGAAGCTTTGTTTATCGAATCAACCGCAAATACATGTAATAGGAATGATTCAACACCTGTCCCAGATATATGGAAAATTCTACTGCCCATACAACAAATAGGAGAAGACAGAGAAAACTATAAAAATCAAATCTCGAAGTCGTGTGACAAAAATTGATATGATTATGAACAATAAATTGTGTTCGAAACGTCATCCAGTATACAATACTGTTTCACTGTGTGATACATTTAATAATCAAACTAATATGGAATTGATCATATTATCTCTCCTGATCTTGTTATAAAAATCAAGAAAGAAATAAATTATGAAAATTTTCAGGCATACTGTCACGCTTGATTTAACTCAGATAGACAACATTTCTACGTCAGATAGAAAGCAGTAAACAGACAGTTTTACAATCGCCAATGATTTATAATTCAGTAAGTAAAATTAAAAGAGAAGCAAAATAAAGATCAATTTTAAGAAAGCTGTCAAATTCAATTATCAATGATGCGGAATACAGAGTATAAAAATAGTGTCAACAAATATAGTTAGGATAAGCTTTAAATTAACAACAACAACAAAAACAACTCAGTCATGCTTTTTATGATATAATGGTTAACAAAATTCAAAAACAAAAATTTCTTTTTACTTTCTTATGTAAAAATGTTATTCACTGGGGATGATGTACACTTTGGGTTTTTTCTGAGTAAACAAGTTTTTCAATATCTGTGTTATCTATCAATAAAGTTGATGGTTATTAGGTGATTAGAGGAAATCGGCAGGTAACCATGGACCTAAGTTTGAGGCTTTTTCCCACCCACTAGCCAGCAAGGCATGTCTCCTTAGTATCCATTCTACGATTTGAACCTGCGTCATCCTCTGCTGCAGTCGGAGACATTACCAATGATCTATTAGGGCTAGGGATTGACCCAGTGTAAGACTGCTGTATTGTATTTTGATGTTGTTCTGTTCTCTGAGCCGGATGGTTTATTTGTGAAGCTTTCATTGCCCTACTAGGCAACATCTCCAACGCATATTTCATTTTGTTGAAGTGAGCTTTTAGATTTCTCCACGAGTTTATTAGTCATCTCTCCTGGTCACCTTCAATGTGATTGTTTGTTTTGTGTGTTTTCACAACCACTTGGCTACTTGTATCAGTATTGGAAGTGATTGTTTCCTTGACTTGAACTTCGCCTTTTAGTGTGTGAGATTTTCCTCTTATCGATTGGTAAATTTTACCTATCTCGATGTGTCTATTGATGAATGATTCATTGGATTAACAGGCAGTCTTCGAAAAATTCTCTAGCATTCTTGGTGTTTCCCCTGTCTAATATTCGAATATTATCCCAGTTAAAATGATGTCCGTGGTTGTCTTTATGGAATGATATGCGGGAGTGGATTTCATGTCTTCTGACGGCTAGTTTATGTTCATAGAGACATTCACTTTCATTGCAGACTGTGTTAGGCGTCTCGCAAACTTGACTAGCAGAATACAGTCTGTACCAAACGACAGACTAGATTCAAAACACTAGTTTCTACATAGTGTCCACTCAAAGTAAGTTAGTAGGTTTATATGACTAATCACTCTTTCTCCTCCACTACTTCCCTTTCTTTCACACACATAATCTTTCAAACTTAAACTACATATGACGAAAACACATATTTCATATGATGTATACAGACCAGCATAGATAAATTTCGTTATTTATCTTCTACTACTCATAAGTAACATTGGTGTGAGCAGTTCATAACAGTAATGTTTTCAGAATAACTTCATTTCTCATTCCTTCAGAAACATTCAGACAGAAAATCGTAGGTAGATAAAATCTCTGACTGTATTATCTCTAAATCTATGCTGCATATATAACGAGAATGGTATTCACTCACACGTGTGAACGATTACTCTATCAGTAAGTAAGTAAGTAAGAGTAAGTAAGTAAGTATAAGTAAGTAAGTAAGTAAGTAAGTATATAGTAGTAAGTAAGTAAGTAAGTAAGTATATAAGTAAGTAAGTAAGTAAGTAAGTAGTAAGTCAGTCAGTAAGTAAATTTGGTTTCTTTAATAGCAATAAAGCAGTCTGAATTGTCAAATTTTCTCACCTAAATACAAAATAGATTAAAAGTAAGTGAATTAGTCTACCACAGGATAAAAATATACTGAATAAGATTTCATATTAACTTGGTATTATCTTTTTGCTTCTTTGTGGGCGCGAATTATCACATCTCACTCTTCCTTTTGATTTGATTACGATGTAATAATAATAATGCGCATCTACCAACCGATGACAAAGTTTATATTTAGTTCAGTGAACAAAGGTGATTAAGTGAAATATCAATTTTTCTTTTATTTGATTATCAACATCAAAAAGTACCGTCACTTCCTTTAAAAAATGGAGCAAAAATTGCAAAACTTGCGTCGGTGGAGGCTAAAGTTTCAGTGAAACATTTTTACAAATTACTTCCTTGATATTTGGATTATGTAACTGAATTTTGACGCTAATGTTGGTTAGGAAAACCAAAATTCTGAGACTTATTCTTTGACAACATTCTACAATCTGAAGACGTAAACAGCGGAAAGTTGTATCTTATTACTTAGCTGAATTTCCGCATCAACAGTGATGCTGGATAACACCCAATAAGAAAAGAACTTGACAACTCTGCTGGTTGTATTAGGCTAACTGATGAGATTGAGTTTCACCCTCTTAAGAAGGTTTAAGTGACAATATCCAAGTAACTAATGATTAGGGTGTAATACTTCCTACTACATTTCCGTGTCCGATAGTGTTGTAGAGGAGGTCTTGTGAAGAAGAAATGAAAGATTGCGAACAGTCGTCGTCGTCGAGTCAACTAGAAAAGACAGTAGAGACTAACACCCAAATTCGATTGTTTCAAACACCAAAGTATTATCCACTAAGTAAGTGAGATACAAAAGGAGGTCTCTTCTGCGATTTAAAATCATGGGTGTTGGGTTCGAGTCAATGAGTTCTAACTAGAACAATCCTACTGACAGCCACCGACCACTAAACAACAGCAGTTTAATCCCAAATTATCACGCTGAAACGTTTTTACTACCAACTACTATGTCGATATTGACTGAGTATTTCGTTACAACAGAGAAAGTGGACAGAATATTCAGAATAATTTCAGTTAATAAATTTTTATGGCTGGTGGTGCCGTATTTTTCATGCTTAAACTAACCGTAAATTGATCAATATCCGAATCGCCTACTTCTCTCTTTTTGTTATTCATCATCCAAGCGTAGGGAAAGAGAGAGAGAGAGAGGGACAGTGATTACTTACCGGAAATAAACTAAAAGTAGGCGAACAGAAAACAGGTGGCAATTCAGTCAACTTCCATTTGTTTTTAATAGACCACTGGTAAATTATTATTTCACTCAGATGAATTTATCACTTTTTTATTGATTCTCCTCTAACAGTATTATTCACATTAAAAAAATTTGTTCTTGTATACACAAAGGGTAAACAATCACGTGTTCATATCTGTTTATGCTTTAGGTTTGTTGTTTCGTCAATAGTCTGAAATGTAACAAAACAAGCTGGTCGAGCAGTATCAACAACAACAACAACAACTGAAATGTGGTCATCCTGTTTGTGTATGTGTATGCGTGAGTGGAAGTGCACGTTTTAGGCGAAAGTGATTACTGTTCACTCGTTTCTTATTCTTTTTAACAAGTGCGTCGGTGGAACACCGGTTATGACTCTATCCGACCATGCACATGGTCCGGTGTTCGAGCTCCCGCCGACGCACATCTGATATCTATGGTTGGCCTGCAAAATTTGGGCTACCAATATCACATGCTGAAAATTCAGTACTTGTACCAAACATACGGTGTGGAATCAAGCTATAATCAAAAAAGTTTCACACAGTCTAGTCGGTTAGAGTGGAGTCGAAACTGGAAACATGGTTATGGTTGGCAGGTATTAGAACTCTGAGTCATCGTCTAGGTAGTCACTAAACACCAAATGATATGCCTTGAGATCTGCTCTTGTTTAAATATCGAAAATGATGCAGTTGACAGCTCAAAGACTTCGGTCAGCCATCAAACGCTTATTCTGCGCCGCCTCATCTCTTTTTCTCACACACCGAACATTTTCGATCCCTGTACCTACCTAGGATTAAAGGACGAAATTCTGTGGACTCTGCTTCAAACTGTATCTACAAGTTCACCTGCAGCTGCGGTGACACCTATATAGGTAGAACTAACAGAATGTTCCAATGTCGTCGAAAAGAACATATTCCAAAATGGCTAGTAAATCATATCGAAAATCCTAACGCGATTAATCTGAATAGAAATCCAGTATCATGGTCCATTGCAGAACACTTATTAATGTCTGGTCACAAAATCAATGAATATTAATGACTGTTTCACAATTATTTCACATAACTCTAAATCAAGGTTATTGAAGGTGATGGAAGCACTTTGGATTAATCACATACAGCCTAAACTGTGTGTACAAAAACAACACAATAGACTTCAATCTTCGCCTACCCTGGACTGCGTGACCTATCTAATATGATTGGTCATTAGTATGTACTTTTGTTTTTTATTTAACTGAGTAATTGTCGTGAACATTATTTGATTATTGTTAACCATGTTAGTTGTAAAGCGGTTGTAAAGAAACTACGACATGATGCCATCATCTCGCGAAATTTGTCTTCTTAATGCCTTATTCAAATGATAAATATGACACAGGTGTGTGTATGATTGACCTAAAAGTGACATGGAAAACTTCTGAATTATTTTTACAAATACGTATGATGAAAAATAGAGGCAGTGAATAAGAACTATAGGAACTGAATATTTGAGAAATGATTCCTATCATTTGGATGGTGTGTATGTATATATTACAAATAATAAGAATGATAATGATAACAACAATACTCATAATCGGAAAGGATTTTCCTATAACAAATCCTTTTATTTATGTATTTTAGCTTCGGGAGAATGAAAACAACTTTCTATCTAAGTGACCTATTATTCCTTTAAAAATACTTTTTGTTAGAATATTCCTCATCTTTCATCTGCAATATTACCCTATGAAGTAAAACAAATGAATTTTAGTATTTCATCATGAGCTAGCATTAGTTAGAGAGCCATTGGAAAACTTGAGAGTACTGGACAGCTGCTTCATCCTAGTTTGGGACTCTTCATCAGTACGCACCCACCGGGATTCAAACCCAAACCTTCTGGTTACAAGGCGAGCTCGTATACCTTTAAGCCACTGGGACCTGATCCGCTTTTAATCGTAATTGCTCGAATCAAAGCTTTAATGTGAAGCAAAACGAGCATAGGGTCAGAGAATGCCAGCCGCCAACCACGTAAGTGATCAGAGGTTTAATACCCGGTTGACGTACTCTTAGACCTCACCTAAGTGGTAGTAGGACCACCATAAGGCTAGCAATTCAACCGCTTAAAGGCGTCAAAAATAACTTCAAAACGTCAAAAGCCTGAAGTCGTATGTCCCATTGAAAACTCAAGGAGTGAAAGAAAATAAAAAAAATAGGTACAGAATTGAGTTTAAGTAGGCATAAAGGATACATCATCAAAGTCTTCAAAAGAAGGAAAACTTTGTAACCTGTCATTAAACGAACTGTATTCTTTGATTACATTTGTCACTAATGCTACTATAGAATGCTTCAAGCGTATAACTGCTTTCCGACATATTGTCATTCTTACAAAACAACAGCATATCGAAATACCAATCACAATAACTACGTTAAACCATAATACCACGCCGTCTGTGTAGAAATGAAGGGTGAATTTAATCATCGACCGAACAGAAGTATTTTACATCCTAGCGAGTTCTGCTTTCTTGTATTCAGTAAGAAGATAGATCTGAAACTTTAGGGCGACTAAATTTCCTCTGAAAAATTTTGACTTGTGCCGCTTCATACAGAAGTCACTGGCCAGCTAATCAGGTCACAAATAATGTCTGTCAGATTAGATTTTGTTAAAAGCACATTAATTAGGGGATCAAGTGTGTTTTCCGTGAGGCGACAATTCTTTTCAGCAACATTTTCAAGATGTGCAGTCGACTTTATATTATTCAGAAAGGTATCAAGTAACACGGAATACTGTCCAGTCAATATACATATGATAAGTTTACAGATAACATAATATTTAAAGGGGTGAATCTGGATTGTACACTGTAAGCGAGTTCTCCGCAAACGCATAGCTGAACAATATTTGATATGGTTGATGGAAAAAGAGCATGGAGTGGTGAAGTCTTCCACATATTTAGTAAGAGCTTCCTGAGTCAAGCTATTCAGCGTCATGATACTCATCCTATGAAGTTATCTTTATGGCTAAATTTAGTCACTCTAAAAGGGTTGGCATTCTCCACTTATGTATAGTGCAGACTTTAGCCATACTGAGAAAAGAACCTGAACTATGTATTCATAAACGTTTTGTTTAACCCCATTCCTTACTTTTATCATAGTAAATTTCTTTCTTTTTTATATTCCCCTTTACTATAGAAAACCGACACACTAATAAATACTTAGACTTTAATCCATCCTATTCAGAATCAGTAAAGAAAGGTTCACTTAAATGTCTGTATAATCGAACTAAGAGCCTAACTAGTAAACCAGAAAATTTAAATAATGAAATCAAACAAATAAAAAAAAGAATTAGTACATTAAAAGTATTATGGTGAATAACTATCCATCAGAATTTATTGAAAAATATAAGAGGAACAATAGAAAAACTAAGATAAGCAATAAAAATATCGAAATTAATATAAAACTGAAAGCCTCTGCAGCACTGCTGTAGAATTCTCAATGAGACTAGAATTAGGGCGGCATTCAAACCAACCAACCAACTCCCTCAGAGATAAACTATGCCAGGACTCCATAGATTCAATCTCTGTGAGGTGATTATATAGGTCAAACTAGTAGACTGAGGTCAACTAGATTATTGGAAAATAAACACTTAGCCAGACCTAGAATAACTGACCTGCTAAGTTAAATAACCTAGGAAAAAGCTTAGCCATTGCACTGCATTCACTTGCATGCAGTCACAAAATAGGGTGGGTGGGAGAGTTTAAGAGTATCAAAAATTAATGATCAGTAGGGTGCAGCTGGTCAGGTGTGTGGACAAATACTCACCAAAAACATTGGCTAAGGGTCGCACTATGTCGTCAATTGGCAGAAGTTAGAATTCATGGCCGATTGGATCGGGTCCCAGTGGCCTAATGGTCTACGAGCTCGTCTTGTAACCAGAAGGTCCTGAGTCCAAACTCTGGCCAGTGGGTTTGTACGGCTAAAGAGTCCAAAACGAGAACAAAACAGCTATCCATTACTCCCAAGTTTTCCAATGGTTCTCTAACTAATGTCAGCTCATGATGAAATCCTGTAACCAGTCAAATCCCTACAAACCAACACTTGAATAAAAAATAATATAGTTAGATGGAGAAAGAGGAAGAGAAGTTAATCCTGAAGCTTTGCTTTTCAATACAGTACTACCCACGTGCAATCGGAATGACGCACTGCTTTTAAAGAAGATATGAAAAATGGCAGTAAACAACAAAGGGGAGTTCGAGGAGACAGAAAGAGAGAAATATATATAATTTTCAAGTATTGATTTTGTAAGGACTGTGTTTGATAGGTTGGAAGGTTTTCTTATGAGCTGACATGAATTATATAGAACCATTGGGAAACTTGGGAGTACTGGACAGGATGAACCAGATGCCCAGTACTCCCAGGTTGCCTAATGATTCTATAATTTAGGTCAGCGCATGATAAAACGTTCCATCAAATATATATGTGCATCGGTGGAACAGTGGTTAGGAGTCTCGACAACCATGCACATGGTCCGAGCTTCCATCCTCTGCCGACGCACACCTGATATCTATGCTCGGCCTCGAAAATTTGGGCTACCGATATCCATGCTGAAATTTCCATACTTGTACCAAAAATACAGTGAGAAAACAAGCTGTAATCAAAAATATATATATATATATTTATATATATATATATCTATATATATATATATATAAAGGACGCACTGAATACAGAATTCCGACCAGAACAAGCTGGATTCAGGAAAGGCGAATCATGTTCTGACCAAATTGCAACTCGATGCATCATCATCACAGAACAAAGCATGGAATGGCAATCAAACCTCTACCTCAACTTTATAGACTTTGAGAAGGCCTTCGACAGCGTTGACCGCGAAGTAATTTGGAAACTACTCGAGTACTACGGCGTACCCCAAATATTCATCAATCTTATTCAACAGCTGTACGACGACGGGATATATCAAGTGATCCACAACGGAAAACTCAGCGAGGCGTTTGGAGTAAACACAGGGGTCAGACAAGGGTGCTTATTATCTATCACCAATGATATTCCTAAATGTGGTGGACTGGATTATGCGTCAGACAGTGAGTGGGAAACGAGAAACGGGACAGGGATATCTTGGACCGACTTGACGAACCTAGAAGACCTGGATTTCGCACATGGATTATTTAAGTTTGATATCACACAAAATCGAAGACCTAAAAGCGAAAACCGACAAACTGGTCTAAGAGGCAGCCGGCGAAGACAGGACTCCAGGTGAACATAGACAAGATGGAGGTTATGAAAATAACCTACCAACTAGCAACAACAACAACAGCAGCAACATCCAGCGCCAATCACCATCAACGGGAGGGATTTGAAAGAGGTTACTTCATTAACTGTGCGACGGTGGCACAGTGGTTGGGACTCTCGCTGACCATGCACATGGTCCGGGGTTCGATCCCCTGCTGATGCACACCTGCTATCAATGGTCAGCCTGCAAAATTCGGGTTACCGATATCCATGCGGAAAATTCCACACCTGTGCCGAAAATACGGTGTGGAATCAAGCTGTTATCAAAAAAATAACAAAAATAAATTTTCCCGTCGACTGACTGTTCGTCATTTAGCTCAGTGATTGTTAAAGGAAACAAGGATGCTTCTAACCAGAAATGAAGATGGAGTGGGTGCGATGATTTTCACCTTTCAATCACCTTAATAATTAAACTGAAGGAAGAATCCACGGCTAGAATAAGCCTAATCCTGCTACTGATACTCCATTGGAATTACTGTATAAAATGGCGTTTATTTGCAGTTCTAGAGGATTTGAAAGAGTCAATTTGATAGAGCTGACGGAGTTTCATCCTAATGAGAGTCAAAAACTCTAAGCATAGAGGTTCCTTAAGACTCCTTCAGCCAATTAACTATTTTAGTTAACATTAAGAAGTGACTCCCATCGTTGACTTCACTTTTCGCAAAAAGGATAAAGGTCAAACTAACCTACATCCATCCTATTTCATTATGCTGGAATTTAGAATGATGGTATAAATTTGTCTAGAATATAACTGCAGGATTTGACTTACTTCAACGAAAAACATAGAACTACTGAACGACATTGGTCATCTTATTGATGAAATCTCAGCTGACTGCTCCATGGCATGTCTTGCAAACCATATCGTCCATCCTTCTATTAGTTAACTGCAATTATACAGGAGATACGCAGATGATACGTTCATAATCTGTGATGAAACAGTTTATTTAGAGTATCTCTCCAAAACCTTCGATGCAGAACACCCATCAATAAAGTTCACCGTAGAATGTCAATCGAACAACGCTTTCCAGCTCCTCGATATACTACTTATCAGAAGGCAATACTGCACGGTCTGATGATCACTATGTTGCATGCCAACATGAACGGGACAGTTTATCAACCTCCAGAGCTTCGTCTCACTGATCCGAAAGCAAAACCTGGTACTTAAATGAGTTCAAGGATTAGAAACACCTGTTTGAAAAACATGATTGAGAAGGAGTTGAATTTAGTACGTGAAACCCTACTAGACAACTGACATCCCCCAAAATTCATAGACAAAAGCATGAAAAAGATGCCTCCATAGCCAAAATTCAAAACTGTTCGTGATAAAGCTCTCTTCATCGACCTGAAATTCAAAGGTGACATCGCAGAGGATACTCTTAGAAACCGCCTCTCCAAATGTCTGAAGAAGGCAATTCAAGCACCCACCGAAAGTATCCTATTCTCAAGCAGACAGTTAATCCAGTCTAACTTTAGGGACAACATACCGCTTTTGGCCAATTCAGTGTGTATTTATCAATTTACTTTCTCGTGTATTGCAACGTATATCGATCGTACGCAACGTCATGTCCACAAAAGTATTCTGGAACACTGTTCAGCTTTGTTAGCCAGGGTAGAAAAGTATAACAGCAGCAGCTCTCTCCCGAACACTTTTTCATCTCCAGACATCGAGCATCAATTTTTCTATGCTTCACAGTGCTTTAAGGAGTCCCTCAATATCTGACAACTGGACTTTGCATACGAGATCTGTACATAGCTGAAACATTAACTATTCGAGATCTGAAATCTAACCTCTGCATTCAAAAGCGGTATACACATTCTCTCGCCCTACCGGAACCAGAGTAAAGTTCTTACTATAATTTTACTTCTTTTTATGTAAGTTTACTGTTGTTGTTATATTATTATTCTTATCATCCATATTTTATAGTCACTCTATTAGTGTTTATTAATAACATTGCGATTTCATACAGATTCTATATCAAAACATTTTATCGTCTTTCCACTAGTTCCTGTCCACTCTACACAATCATATTGATTAATCATTTTTGTCACACTTACTACGTCATTTTAAAGTCTGTCTCTTTTCTAACTTCCAATTAGTCACATCTTCTAGGTTATATTATACCTTAAATTAAGTAACACGTTTTTCGAGGACAAATTTTACCAGTATCTGATTGGTCTTTTGATTCCTTTGTCAAATACAATTACGATTGTACAGCAGCTTATGAAAATGAGTCGTCGAAAAGAAAATTTCCCCCGGTGTTTACGTATTTTTTCAATCTTAATACTGATATGTTTTTGCCTTTGCCACTAAACTAAATCGATTAGATAATGATTGAGGATTAGCAAGCTCTGAAAAGCTGCACTCTGTCAATACTATCGGTAAGCAATGTGCCGCTTAACCAGTTTGTTAATATTCTGGTCGACAGGCAATTGAACTCATGTGAAAAGTGGGCTAAATCCATTGTATCTATCTAACTCACACCACCCTCTTCATTCACAACTCTCCCCTTGTATCTCATCAGGAAAAACCAGAAGCCTATATAGAAAACTATATGCTCGCACTAGCAAGTACAAAAACTCAACCATACCCTACTTAGCTCGTTCGTGTTCTGTGCGATAAAGAAAGCAATAGGCGTGAAACTTTTAGCTTGCTAAATAGTCAGTAGAACAACTGGATCTCGTCTTTCCAACTCACAACATTTATAGGTACAACATTTCCTTTCTTTCTTTTCCTTTTCTCTCTCTCTTTTTTCTGTTATGTGCTCCTTTGTCTGTTTTCTTCTGCTTACGCCAGCAAATATGCTATCATCTACTTTTCTAACACTTCAAACACTCTGTTCAATTTCGGCTTTGCTACCGACATGCCAATATGTTGTTGTCATAATGAACTGAGATTACCTTAATCTATTTAGAATTTTATTTATTGAATATGTACTAACTGTATGCAATACTGCAGTAAAATGCTGAGAATTTCATTCTGTATCACAAGTACTGTTTTGGAACAAAACAAATTATTATTATCGGATTCATGGACTTTACTGTCTAGCTTGGAGATCAAAATTATGTCAAACTCGAACGAAACATCTGTTCATAACTTTCTGATCTTCAGTATTTCTCTGTTTATGATCTACCTTGAAATAAATAACTCTGTTTAACTGCCCTACTGACTAAAAGCTGAAGTGGATTCATTGTGATAATTCTTAGTCAGAGTCGCCTGCCTGACTTAAAAAGGGATTCTGTTGTTTTGAAGAAATTTAAACCATAAAGGAATAGTCATTTGTAAAACCTTTCCTGGATAATCTACTTATCACAATAATGATACTAAATTGGACATTTCAACTAATTTTGTAATTCAAATGAACTATCGTCAAGATTTGACAGAATAGTCTAAAATATTTGGGCGCCGAGTAAGAAAGAGACATTTGTAAAAGATTTTACGAATATAATCTTTTGAAAATAACTTTGTAATTATTTTCTTTCTTTTCCTAGACTCTGTATCATTGTTCCGACGTTTGCATATTATCTGTTGACTTCATTCCAGTTGAATCTCCAATTTGAATGCTTCTTCTTGTGGTCGTGTATTAGAGTTGATAGTGTATTGTTCTATGACTGAAACTTTGTTTAAGTTGTTGAAGGTCATTCTGTCGTCGGACTGTCTGCAAGGAATGTTTAATTTTTCCCACCTTGCTGAAAATATTCTACCTAAATCTCAGGAACTTCTCACGGTTGAATTCTGTTAAATAATTTTGTTGCATAGTACATGTTTTGCACTCGAGAAACTATTGCTTCTGTATAACTGGCTAACAGCATCGATAAGATAATTGTGCGTTTTTGAAATCGTATTACTGCTAAATGGTACCGTAGATTTTACTGTACATCACTGTCTTTTTTAAAGTCTTTTGGTCGTTATTTGACTGTTAGTAAATCAAGGAGGTTTCGTTCAGTAATACAGCAGGATGAAAAGATCGGTTTTCAGCATTCAGACCAAAACACTTTGGTTTCGGTCGTTACAAACTAAACGATCAGAATATGGCTGAATGATTTAAAATACTTCACTTCATTCCGACCCAACCTGAGAAACTTCAAATGAATTCATGATTATTTCAAGGAATAAACCATTGCTGCCATTCAGACAGATGAATCCCAGTCACTCGACTCAAAACTCCTCCCTTCAACATCAACTGTAGAGTGACTGAAACTCAAGGAACAAGGCATTTGTCTATTCTATTCAGTTCAATAAAATCAAAATTAAGACAGATGATGATTGTCCAGGTTTTCTTAGATTATCATCAATTCAGAATAACTCAGCCACTGCAAATCAAACAAAAAAACACCTAACATGTAATTCGATCTGAGTACTTATTCACCCAGTTGTTTATTCACTGATATTCTGGTGAGGACAATAGGGGACAAGATTGCATATGAAAATTATTTTCTCTCTTCTAAGGTCTTCTGATGCATATTCCAGTTGTGAATGAATCCTTTCTGATCCATAGTTAATGTTCTCCTGAATAACCAACCATTGTTTTCAATTTCGATCATAACATCTAAAATATTTATGCTTGACCGAATAAATTGGTGATAAGAACCTTTATGAGCTGGTCGTCCCTTAATGATAATTAAAAACCATATTCAGTAATCTATGAGGCCATCAACTCCAGAGGTCACTGATCTCTGAATTTAAAAACCAACCACAAAATTCTGATATTGTCAATTCTATAAGAATCTAGGAAAAATACCACCCGTTGGAACTGCGTTATATCTGTGCATTTAAGAGAACAAAATTGAGTCATTTTTTTCTTACTGCTTGATTCCACACCGTCTTTTTTGGTACAAGTATCGAATTTTCAGTATATGATATCAGTAGCCCGGATTTTGCAGGCCGACCACTGACATTAGGTGTGTGTCGGCAGTAGATCGTACCCCGGACCATATGCATTGTTAGCGAGAATCCTAACCACTATACCACAGGCGCTACTGAAAAAAACAAACCAACTGTGAGTTAATCCCTACATGTTAAATCAATGGGTCCCTGGATGACAGTCCTAATTTTCATGGGATGCTGGTTGAAAATTCAATAAAAGTCTTCCAGTACATCTAGCCATATTTCTTTTCAAGACAATCCCTTTGAAAAAGCCATCTGAAGCAATTCGAAGATTTTAGAACTTTTAACTCATACTGCTTACCAGAAATAAGCCTAAACGTTTTTCGAACGATCAAAAACGATATATGAAGGTCTGAAAGATGCAAACCAATTTTTGCCTTCTACTATAAAGCTTGTTAGGACTTCTTTGGGTTTCTCACAATCACAAAATGCAATAACGACATCTTATACACACCTATTTGCAGTAAAAATATGTGGTCCTATTCAAAAATCATAGTATGTAAGATAATAAAAATTACCTCAAAAACGCCAACAGTTAGCCATACAGTTCCAACGGTTTCTCGAGCACAAAACACTTACTGTGGAACAAAGTTAGTCAATCAAAATTCAGTCGTCAGAAGTACCTGAGAATCAAACACATCACTCCCAACGAGGTGGGATCAAAACTCTCCCCACAAGAATTAATGACACCATACAATTCTTCCACACAGTCCAATGTCACGATAACCCTCACTTCACTCAAACAGAATCCCAGTCGTAAAATTACACATTATCGATACTCTAACGCAACCACAAGGAGAAGCATTCATATTAGAGAAAAAACTGCAACGAAGACAAATAATGAGGATTCAGTTAGCATGTGAAATGCAAATATCAGAATAATTACATACAGTCTAAGTAAAAAGAGGGGAATAGTTACAAAGTTAGTTGAGAATCCCAAATGACTAAATAGATATGTCAGGAGAGGTTTTCCAATCAGTTATTCCGTTAAATTTTTTTTACTGATTAAATCGCTGTATTACAAAAAGATACTTTCGACTCTAATTAAATTTGCACACATACACATTTCTTATTTCGAAATACTGAAACAAAAGAAAGTACTTTGTATAATGTGGACTAACTGTAACAATAGTCGCTTTGAAAATCATTTCAAACGATGTCGCTACTTGAACTATTACTGAGCTCACTGAGATATCTGGTAACTTGCTGAATATTGCTCCTTTCAGGTGGAGAATGTGGTTTGAGTGTAGAAAGTTTGTAAGCTGACTGTTTTCAAAGCACAAGATGGTTGTTAGAATGAGTTCTGCTTTTCATCCTTCCAAATGTTCAATGGCTTCGTAATAAACCTTGGTTAGGGACAAAACGAACGCTGAAATTGTTGAAATCCTCATTGGACGAATGTCTAAGTATGAACCTACAACGCATCATTGATTGTATTTGGCGTTAGATTCCTTTATTCTCTAATGAGAAGTCGTGATCAGTTGGTCTAGCAAGTAGGACATAAGGACAAATAATAACTGACGTCATTCTACCGCAGCTAAATGACAAGTTATAGACGACTACAGTCATATTCGGTAACTGATTGTTGATTTGCTACTTAAAGATGAGGATTTACATTGCGAAAGTATCCGAAAGTCGAACAAAAAGGCTTTCTAGTGTTTTGTTGTTCTCTGAAAGGTTATTTTTCTGATATGGTCAGTCTGGAAATAAACCATAGATGGTTATACATCCTTTTATGTTTATCTTCAATTCTATATACCCCAGTGGTCACAGATACATCTTTTTGTGGTTATTGTCACTCACGTATGAGCCTTTGTTTCAAGGTTTCCTTCTGTAAGTAAACTGATACTTTCCGTCTCATATTTTGCATACTGTCGGTAAAGTAGCAGGCTGACAAGTTTTTTACCTGTTGTGTACGTTGTTGACATAGATAAGCGATACTTGTGGTTATTGCGTCCATCAACAGCTTGGTGTCTCTATTTCAACTCAACGTTTTACAAAATATATTAGTTTCATGAAGAAATAGCGAAACATGATTCATTTCATAGCAACGGAAAAGTCATCTTTTTAATCTTTCAAAATGTCATTGGTTTCGAAGGATAAAAGGCTTTGATATTACTGAGATAAGTTTTTCTCAGGAATCCCAGTTAATTTCAAAACTCTATTATTAATTCTACTAAATTTGTTTCATTTATACTTCTCAGGTGAAATAGACGTCTTCGGTCAACTTGTCGTTGACACATGGCTCAGTGAACCCACATTTATGTGGTGTTTTCATCATTAAATTTCAAAACCACAGACAGGTTACAGACAGCGATAGACTAATTTTCCAACCCTTGATTAGCATATTTTTGTATGTTGTACCGCTTTATTCAACAAAAAGCTTGAGTTCCAGTATGTGTAGAGCTAGACGGAATATGAAACCGCTCAAAAAAAACATTGAACAATAAAGTTATATCAGTGGTACTACCACACAAAAGCTAGTCAAATATTCAACATTATTACATTAATTAGAAAAAGCAATTAGCAGTTACTTCCGTGAAATAAATGTATGCATAGTTGGAAAATATTATCTGTCATATAAATAATTATCCATTTCCTATTCATATACGTTTTTATCCGGTAATTATCCAAAATGTTCATTATTCCCCTCTAATAGTCGTACCGTACTGATTAGATTATACTCAGCTAAAAATGCAGTTATAATAAATGATCCATTCTCCGTGTATGTGGTTAAAAAAACAATGCACGTGATTACAGGAAGCCCTATCACAATGGATCGGTTACTGTAACTGCGGCAATAAAACAGAAGACAAAAACTCAATCGTTCTCAAAGTCAGTTGTGATTTTGAAAGAGACAGCAGTTGGATAAATGGCTTTGGGAGACTGACGTTGAATGAAAATCTAGTGCTTATGATATTCTCATTACTTTAAATTGTTAAATTTTCAGTACAAACCAATATCCAGTTAGGGAAGAGAGAAGACTGGACAGCTGATTCACCTGTTTTGTGGTGTTCAGCACAACTCCGTCAATGGCTGAACCTGGTTTCTTCAGGTTATGAGTCCAAGCTTGTTGACCACTAAACCACTTGGTTTAGAATTCACTAACCGCTGAATCCCACCTATATCGACATAGCGATGTAATACTGCCCTACCCAATGCATCCGTTTCACTTCAACATGGTGGACTGCACTGATAACAACTTCCCTCTGCAGCCTCAAGAAGTCCGTAGAACAGTCATCAGTGAGCTGACTGCCAATATTCAGATTATTGGATATGTGAAGATTTCGCAAAAATTTCGTTTGTTTTAGAATTTCGGGGTCACAGAATTCCAATCCAAGTGGCTGAATGGTTAATGAGCTTGGTCTGAAGACCCAGGTTTGATCTCCATTGGGATCGTGGGTCCACACTGATGAAGAGTCATAAAAAGTAACGAATCAGCTGTAAAGCGCATCCTGGTTTTTCGATGGTACCTATAAATGACGTCGGCTTGTGACGCAAATCTAACAAGTGAAATTAAGTCAAAATCCAGAAGAATCCTATAATAGTAATCTTTTTATTAGTGTTAAATTTCAATCAACTACGAAGAGAGGCTCGTACGAATAATATTGCAAACAAGGATAGCTTCCCACTAGTCACATTTTCTTTATTGATAGCAGATAAATAATCAAGTTTGTAGGCATATGAAGGTCACGTTATCCATAATGGAATAATTGCTTGGAAAACCACAGTATTCATAATAATGTGGAGGTTTCAACTAATTATTATTATATTCTTTAATTCCTGGAGGAACATAGGGCTTCAGCTGCGCACCTCCATTGCCTTCTGTTTTCTGCCAACTATTTCACCCTGCTCCAGGTCTGTCCACATGCTTTCATCGCCTCCTCGCATGACCTCCTCCAAGTCACCCTTGCACTGACGACCAACTCGCCGGTTCCCTTCCGGGTTCTACTCGAGCGATGGCTTGTCTAGTGATGTCACTTGTTGGTTTCCTCAGAGTATGGCCAATCCATCTCCATTTCTTCCTGCCTATTTGTTTCACAATCGGTTCCTGATGGGTTGGTTCGCTCCAAGAGATTCCTCCCTGTTGCTGATCTTTTCTGGCCATCTGATCTTGAGTATTGAGCGAAGACAACTGTTGATGAAGGTCTGAAGTTTGTTTGAGATGCTCTTTATGACTCGCAGTGCAAGTCTCTGATCCGCATGGTAAGTAGCACTGACTTCACATTGGAGTTGGAAATCCGGAACTTACATTTCATGCTTAGTGCTGTTAACCTCCACACAGATTTGAGAGTAATGAAAGCTTGTCTTGCTTTTCCGATCCTCGCTGCTTTCATATCCTCGTCAGTTCCACTTGTAGTTGGAACGATGCTTCCCATGTAGATAGGTGAAGGATGTTGTTTCCTTCAGGTTCCTCCCATTTATGCTAGCTGATTGTTGCCTGTTGTTGTTGCTGCTGTTGGTGGTGTTGGCCAGGAACCTTCATCACCACATCTGTTTTCTCTATGTTCACCTGTAGTCCTATCTTCACTGAATGCTTCTTCTGCCAACTTGTTGCTTTTCACTTGCATATCTTCCAGTTTGTGGGAAATCAGACATATATCATCGACGAAGTCCAGATCCTCCAAGTCTCCTTTTGTGTGTGTCCATTTGATGGCTGTTCCGTCGTTGGTTGCCGTTGTCTGTCGCATTATCCAATCTACTGCAATCAGGAAGATCATTGGTGATAGTAGACAGCCAGCTCGCCTCACTCCCGTCCTTACTTCGAAGGCTTCCGTAAGTTTCCCGTTGTGGATTACTTGGCATGCAGCATTGTCGTATAACTGTTGGATGAGATGTATAATTGTCGATGGGACCCCGTAGTAGCGAAGTAGTTTCCAAATCACTTCTCGATCGACGCCGTCTGTGAAGGTCTTTTCAAAGTCGATGCAGTTGAGTGAGGTGGAGAGGTGACTTCCATTCCAAGCTTTGTTCAATGATGATCCGTAGAGTGGCGATTTGATCAATACATGATTTGTTTCTCCTGAATCCGGCCTGTTCCGGTCGAAGTTTTTCATCCAGGTTGGCTTGTTTGATTCTCTCTCATCAGGATGATGCGGCTTAGTAATTTGCTTGGAATGGACAGAAGCATAATTTCACGCCAGTTCTTGCATTGACTTAAGTCTCCTTTCTTTGGTAGTTTGAATAAGTATCCTTTCTTCCAATCCTCGGGTACTTTGCCCTCTTTCCACACCTTCTCCAGCAATGGCGTCATCAAGTCCGCTGTTGTCTCTGGGTCCATTTTCAAAGCTTCTGCTGGGATTCCATCTGGTCCTGCTGCTTTTCCAGCTTTTAGCATCTTGATTGCATTCAGGACTTCTGATTTCGTCGGGGGATCAGTGTTCACTGGTAGTTCTGCTTCCGTTGTTGGTATTTTTGGGCGTGTTGTAGGTGGCGGACGATTTAGAAGTCTTTTGAAGTGTTCAGCCCAGTGTTTTCTTTGTTCCACCTCTTTGGTGATTGACTTTCCATTGTCGTCCTTTATTGGCTTAATCTGTGTCGAACGTTTGCCCGATAGGTGCCTAGTTGTTTGGTAGAGTGTGGCGAGGTCTCCTTTGCCTGTGCTGCAGCGTGTTCTGCTTCACTTGACATGGCTTCATAATATTTTCTTTTGTCTTCCCTGGCACTCCTCTTCACTCTTTTGTTCAGTGAATTGTAGCTTGCATTCAGCTCCTGTTTTTGTTGCTCGTCGGTGCACTGGATAATCTTTTGTTTCACAATCATTTTCTCTTCTATTAGTTTCCAAGTGTCCATAGTGAGCCACTGTTTGTCCTGTCTCTTCTTTCTGCCTAGAACTTCCATGCAGGTTTGGCTCCACACCGTTTTCAAGTTGTCCGAGTGCTTTTCGACGCCGACCTCTTTGCTGGTGTTGATTTGTGTCTCGGCTTTGTCCCGTATGCTTGCAATGAAGATGTCCTTTGTAGCTTGGTCCTTCAGCTTTTGAGTGTTGAACTTGGCTTGTGGTCTATCTGCAGCTCCTTTTTCCCTGAAAGCTTTTAATTTGATTTGGATTGTCCCTTGTACGAGATAGTGGTCTGAGCCAACGTCTGCTCCTCTTCTTACTTTTGTGTCCAGTAGGCTGCGCCTCCACTTCCTTGAGCAATTGAGATGATTTTAATTTGGTTTTTGGTTTGCCCGTCTGGTGACACCCATGTAGCCTTGTGGATATCTTTGTGCTTGTATACACTGCCACCAATCACTAGTTCGTTGAAGGCGCAGAAGTCGGCGAAGAGTTCTCCATTTTCATTGATTTCTCCGAGAGCTTTTCTAGCCATGATGAGTTCCCTTCCTGTGTTGTCTGGTCCCAGTTTGGCGTTCATGTCTCCCACTAGTATTTTCATGTCGCCAGCTGGAGTATTGTCCATTGTTGCCTGTAGAATTCTTCTTTCTTCTCGAGGTCTGCGTTGTTTGTGGGTGCATAACATTGTATGATTGACACTTTCCTTCCTTTGGAGTTTAATCTGGCGGTTATTATCCTGGACGAGATCTCCTCGCATTGTTTTTTAATTATTCCCTTCTTTTAGCCCAGACTGTATATAATTCTTCTGATATTTGCATTTCATGTACCAAATTTATCTTCATTATTTGTCTTTGCTACAATTTTATCTCTAATTTGAACGCTTCTCTTTGTGGTTGTGTGAGGGTATTGATAATATGTTATTTTACGACTGGGATTCTGTTTTAGTAAAGTCAAAGTTATTCTGACATTGACCTGTGTGAGAGAATTGTTTTGTTTCATTGATTCTTGTGGGGAGAATTTTGATCCCACGTCGTTGGGAGTAATGTTCTTGATTCTCAGGTACTTCTGACGACTGAATTTTGGTTGACTAACTTTGTTCCACAGTAGGTGTTTTGTACTCGAGAAACCATTGGATCTGTATAGCTGAGTGTTGGCGTTTTTGATGTAATTTTTACCATCTTACATATCATGATTATTGAACAGAACCACAGATTTCCTCGTCACATAATTATGTTCTTACTATCGTCGGGAAATTTTTGTACTGCGCGTAACTCAAGGAAGTTTTGGTCAGCTTTACAGTAGAACGTTATTTTCAGTGTTCTATGTTTAGACCATAATACCTCGTTTTCCGGACGTCACTTTTTATATGAATGCCAGTAAATAATCTGCACCAGGTGGATATCAGTTGTAAGTCTATAAGAATAGAGTTTTCTTCTTGAAAACAAACACTTACACATCGCAAAGATCATATTGTGTCAGTTGCGTTTTTGTTGTATGAAACAATGATAAATTTCTACTGTCCCTCAATCAACTATTGCATTAAAAGAGACTTCTTTTAAACATCTTTCCACGCTGAATTACCTCTTTTATTTTTCTGCTCTATCGTTTAAATAAATCTAAATTAACTCCTTTGGTAAACAGAATTTCTTTTTAAAGTTACAAGAACTGTTTGGATAATTAGTATATGTTTTAATCTTATCATATCTAATGCATCTGTCAAGAAATTCATAAATAATCAGAACTTCTAACATCACAATAATAAAATGTTTCTTCAATATTTAAGCCAGTGACTTAGGATCTGAGAAATTTCAATGAATGATAATTAGTAGCGTCAGTAATACTCTTACGGTTAAAATTTGTTTCATGAAGAAAGATGACTATCAAGATAGAGAGAAAACGCATTGCTAGTCAGTGTCTATATTCAAGCTGTGGACGTAGCATTCCGCCTTAATCTAGATAAAAATCCGTGTCATGGACTCTCTGTTGCTATACTGCTAATAAGGCAAGAAAAACGTTAAAAATTAAACATATGAGTTACCGGTCAGACAAAATAACTACACTACTATTATTACTGTTCCCAACTGAACATATGCATTCCACCCTATATTTTGCAATTGTTTTTAGATGGCCTCACAACTGTCACTAACTTCCGTCTCCTTCCCACAAGATCTTCTCTACATCACCCACACATCCACCCCCTATTCATCATTTCCCGTTCGCCTCCCAATAGAGGATATATCTGGCGCGTAATGTCGTACAACGGCCTTCAACTGTTCGATGCATCTTCATTTCCTTTGGAATATTTGTCGGGCAATAGGTTCCTGAATGGTTCATCGACTCCCAGAGATCCATGTTGTTAATTCTTTCTGGCTAGCCATTTGATTTTCAGTGTAAGAGCCAAGAAAAAAAATGCTGAAAAAAGTTTGCAATGACCTGCTCAAGGTGCTTTCCGTGACGTGTTAAGATTCTGACCTGTAGAGTACAACCAACTGACTTGTTGATGGTGAGAAAGCCGATTCTGTTGTTTTTACTGAGCGCAGAAGATTATCAAACAGATTTTAGGGTAACGAAGATCTGCTTTTCCTCTCCGATCCTTGCTGGCTTTGAAGTTGTCATCCGTTCCATCTGTCTTTAGTTGAAAGGACAGTGCATGATAAGTGAAGCAAGTGACCTCTTTGAATATTCCCCTGTAGATTGTGGTTGGTGCTTGTCCTTTCCTTGAGAGAAAAAATATTTTGTCTTCTGTCTGTCTGCTATCTCTTTATCGGGAAAACAGTATCTGAATGGTCAGTGATATATATTCGTGTGCTGGAGCACTGTACGTGAGTAACATTGGTCCTCTCAGTTCACAACCAATCAGTTAAAAGGCGTATGAATGAAATATTTTTTTAGTTAATTCACTGATTCAGCCGAAAATCGATTTCATTCACTGTTCAAAGATTACTCAGGTTCTTTAGAAATAGTATTTTTCTTCGATTTTACTTTTAATGTAATTTTTAACAGAAATAAATAACACATTCATAAAATTTAAAATTTCTTGATGAATATTTCATTGAGTTCGTTGATTTCAGGTAGCTGAATGCAGTCACTCAGATTTCCTGCTTCTAGGCATTCATCTCCTGCTGGAGATTCTAATCCACGTTACGCATTGTTTCAGAAAAAAAACATTATCCCTGAGCTGTTTGAACTCATGATTTACTTCCTATGAGACTGTAATATCAGGGGATAAAATGGTTACAATCAAACATTAAATCCTGTGAAACGCTAACACTATATGACAAGCATCCTCATGTGGAGCTAAAAAAATATTCTCTTTTATTTCACGGAGGAGAATCCTTTATTTGGTTTAACCGGAAGGACAAGTATCTTCCTTATTTATATGTTTCTTATTGGCTAGTTCAGTATCCTCATGCTCCGAAAAGATGTACTGGATAATTCGAACTGCTTAGGCTTCATGAGGTGAGTTAAACTGGGTACATGGATGATGTTCTCAGCCCTCACACAAGCGGGACGGTCATCCGATGTTTATATCATCTTGATCTGGCTGGCTAATGGGCCCTTCAGGTTAATATGAGTGGTGTACAACTAGTCATCTCAACCAATCAATAGTATATAGTCTAACCTAAATCCACCTTTGATGGCTTATGACAAAATGAAGAGGAATTAGTCCTTTTTTTCTCGAAACCTCCTGCTTGTCAAATAGGGATATAAAAAGGTAGGCATCCTATAAGTGTAGCATAATAATTCCTCCATTATATACTAACATTCGTTCTGGTTAAATGTCGACAGAATTTGTTGAGTTAATTTACACATTCATCGCGTGTCAGTACATTTGTATCTGTGGGACGATAAATATTTATGACATTCAATAAAAATTTCAGTACACAAAGCTACTCATTTATATAATTGAAATAGGAATAAAGGCTTAAGAGCTTTTAAAAAAAACTTGAAACTAAATACCTAGCCTCGGTAAACAGAAGAAAGAAGCGTTTGGATTTCATTACAAATTGAAGTTATTAACTATTGATTACACAAACAAATGATCATCACACGATGACAGGTTAATTATAATAATGGACTATAATGGTATTATCATTAAAAGAGATAAGTGATGAATTTACTTACTAACAAAACAAGTATATATATATATATATACATATACATATATGTTTATGATCAAATATCAAATTCCAGAGAACGCCAACTCCACATGGATAACATAATCAGGACGTGCCGCAAGTTTTTATCAGCCTAATTCAATAGCTGGATATATGGTACTCCCACGTGTCAGGTGATCCACAGCGAAAAACTCACCGAGGTGTTCATTGTGAATACAGAAGTCAGATCAACTGGACGCTAGCCTATTATCACCAAGGATGATATTCTTAATTGTTGTGGGCTGGAATATACCTTAGACTGTGCTTGGGAGCGAGGAGACAGGAGTACGTTGAACTGACCGATAAAAAAACTCTAAAAGACTTGGATTTTGCAAGTGGATGATTTATTGATATAAGTATATGACATGGACAATGTAGCAGAGTATAACCCTATTATAGATAAGATTTTATTTTATATCATTGTATAACAATGTGTGATTTATCGAAATGAAATCTTATCTATAATGGATGACTTATGTTTAATGTCACACAAAATGGAAGACTTACAGTTGAAAAGTAACAAACTGTCAGGAGAGACTGGCAGGAAGGACAGACATTCAGGTGAATAAACAAAAGACGGAAGTGATGGAGATAACCAACGAACAGCGACAGTAACAACAACAAGCAAAACCAATCACAATCAAAGGGAGATATTTGACAAAGGTTACTGTTATCAGGGAAGAGAAGTGAAATGAAAAATAATGAATTAAATATGAATCCAACTGCTAATAATGTCAAGTCACACTCATGATGATGACTACTCACACGTGCAAGCGAAACGTGACATGCACTGATATTGATTCAGCGAAGAAGAACATAAATATCTCCATGAAATCAGTGAGAAATGGCATTTTAGTGTCATAGGAAACAGGCTGAAGTGATTGGTTATTGAATGCAGTTCTGATTCGGTTGATGGCTAATGGGATTATTCCACATGCACGACAGTATATAGTAAGCTCACGAATTATATGAAATATCGAAATGAAATATGAGAAAATATGTTTACAGTCACTTGCAGATATGATAAGTTTCGCTTTCCACAGATATGACAATGAATACCGGAGATACAATACGCGTAGCATGTTTCAACGAATTTCACTCCACTGTGGGTTCTGCCAACAAGGTTGTGGCTGTTGTTGTTATTCTTTGGATGAGGATGATAGTTTCCAGCAATGTGCAATGGATACAATCAGATGAACAGTATGACAAACGGGCAGTTACGGAGAGAGGAGAAAGCAGGCGTGATCATATACGTGTATACTTGTTTCATGCGAAACTGTTACACAGAGTTACACAGAGGTTTTGATTAAAACAGTGGGCACAGAGAATGTGTTCTTTGTTCACCTTCTAACAGGAACTCTACGGTATCATTACTCAGGACTGGTACACATCGATAGATTAAGACACAATGAATGTCTCTTTGTGGCGTTCATTTTGAAAGTTTTCTGGAATCCTGTGATCAGTTTCTAGTGTGCAGTATTCTCCGGATCATTACATATATGATTTGATAACTGCAGTTCATGTTTGGTGAAGATATCATTAAGAGAAAACATTGAAGTGTATTGAGAATGCATAGCATTAGGAGGAAAGCCAATAAATAATATACCTCATTACCGGGCGGTTTATGAATTACTGGAAAACAACTGTAGCTACAATTATTTTTAAAAAATGAATAAACCAGAAAGTGAAATAAAAGCAACGAACAGGCTGTCGTTATTTTTATTTTGGCTGCAACTATTCTACGTGATGGCGATGCAGATAACCCCGAGGAATTTTCCATAGATGAGGAAGTTTCATGCTGACTGGTGCTCAATACCACTTCTCGTCTATAAATCATTTTAATTAGGAGAGTTGAGGAAACAATTGAAATAACTGAAGGAAGCAGTATATTCAGAATAAATCTGCTGTAAGCAAGATTCATACTGGGAGAAATCCGATCGCACATTCTGTTTGATGGAATCAGAGATGGGATGCTTGTTGTCAATACAATCGCAATGACAATCGCAACTTGAACTATTGCAGAATTTTCGCTACTCAGAAATGTCGATTGGTGTGTTCTGACGAGTAAAACGGGGAAGACATCTTCGAGGCAGAGAAGAGCCAAACACCAATTAGAGATATCCAACGAAAACAAAGCCAAAAATATGTGAATTCTACAGAACCATTTACCGAAGATAACACGCATGTCGTTTCCAGTCAAAGCGAGGAGGGCTATTCTCACTCCTACAGTGAGATGCATAACATATCCAGAAATTACAATGATTGACATGTGAACTTTTGTAGATCGACGTAATGAATTGTGCGATGCCCCTAGTTCTGATTCATTTAGTGAAATTTGCGTTGATTCTGGTTGTGATTCATTTCGACTATCACTGGGATTTCTCTCCATAGATTGACTGTTCTGCCTTCTCTGTGAACAAACACACAGGTTGGCTATCCACAGTAAGCCAATATGAAAGTTGACGAGTATGGCGACTATCGCCATGATCCCGATAGTCCATCCGAATATATTGGTAGTGTAATCCATGAGGTGTGTAGTGAGACAGATGTATTCTAGTATCAACGTTAATCTGCGTTCATGTAGGCAAGTGGACAAATTATCCAACAGATTTGTGTGAATTTCGTTGGAATGGACTGAGTAAAACAGAATAATCAACTCCTTGTATAGTGATATTTATAGACTGACAACCACTTTCGTTATCTGTTCTCTAAATTATACTTTACAAGTAGAAAAAAATATCACCAAGCCTTAGCTAGTTTAATGAAACACATAATTATTCGTTTCTTGCCTTGTTATAAATGGCCAGATTTTTCGAGTGGATAGACAATCTGTTGTTATGATACTCTGTTTACATGAGTTAGACTTTCGAAAGTTAGGTGAATTCAATTTTCAGAATAGAGAGAGAGAGAGATAGGGGATTGGGCGAAGTGTTAGTAGATAGACATGATTTTCGAAATTCTGCGTCAAATCGACAGATATTTCATATGCATGTGGTGAAATATTTCGGAAACTGCTTCTGCTTAGGTTATGATATTCGATTGAAAGACTTCCAGTCGGATACACCATTTTTGAATCCTCTCTAATTTTCAGTGAATTCACTAGCACTGTCAAGGCGAAATCTACTCCTTCGTCATTCATAATTCAAATTTTGCACAAACATTGTCAGAAGATAGTAGAATATTGAAGGTTGATTGTTGTTGAGGTTAAAACTTGTCGTTTTCAATGTAATTGATGTGAGTGGTGTTCAACTAGGCATATCAGTGAGTAGACTGTCTGATCATGTTATTTGGATGAACAGTTGTTTTTCGTCAGCTGGTCAAAGATGAAATAGTTGAGGATATTTTGTGTGCAGTGTAGAGCTAATTGTCTTTGTTAATAATCAAGTTGTAGTCAGAGGATAATTATCGCTGTGGTTAATGTGTATTTAGTCCAGTCTGTTAGTTTCCACATTTGTCTGCTTGTCTTTGAATGAAACTTGACGTACACATAGAAGTGGAATACTCCGATTTGACGATATTGATGAACGGTATTTACAGTAGGCACACTGACTCCTGGCAATTAATGTGAATATAGTGCTCATCGTAATCTGGGGACACAAGTTGAATTCTCAAGGGAGACAGATGTTCATCAAACTTTGTGGATATACCTATCTGATGGTACTGACGACACAGTTGAAGAAGTATTCCATCCAGTAGAAATTATTCTCAATTATGTCTGTATGACGATGGATTATTTTTCCCTACATACAGGTACCCTGGTAAAATTTCATCGATCAAGTCTCGTGAGTAGTTATCATAATAAACACTACGTATTATTCTCAATTTTATGGTATGCGCAAGTCATGTCACTTGCGTTTGAGACACACTATTAACATTGTACATCTGACGATTTGATATATGTTTGTGTATAGTAGATAGATTGATTCGATCGCTACAATAGTACATATCGAGACTGACTGACTGACAAGCTACGTCAGAAGATATTCGACTAATTCAGTTTTGATTTAAACAGCTATGAGTCAAATCTTTGACAAGCTGTCATCCTGTTCACCTCCACCAAACAAGCAACTGGTTTCATAAGGATTATACTGCTTCAGCGATTTGAAGCACAAGCACAAACAAGTGCTTGAGACATTCGTCAACGTTAACGAGGGTGACCCATCTTTTCACAGCTTGAAACACCTTTTCAAATGCAGTTCATCATTGAAGGTAATCAACCATGACTGTAGCATCGAACCTAATCTAATCACTATTGATGAATTCTCCACTATAATGAAAGATTCGTTAAAACTCCGAAATCATGATCCTTATTTTTATCGTCAAATGTGGATTTCTATGGACACGGAGTTTGTCAAAATAATCAACAGAGGTTTCGATTACAAGCTGTCTATATGATCAAATCTGTCAAGCAATTCAACATCAGCTGAATAATCTCGTAGAATTGTAGTGACCCATCCTATGATTCATCATCGCAGCACACTGTCTCTGTGTAATTAGACTTTGATTTGTCTACCATTCTAACGTTTGAGTGTTAACAAGCGATACATTTTACTCGCTCAACTTTTGAATTTTGACTACTGCGGTAATACAAGTTCCTACTCCATTTCAATACCCTTTGATTTGCGTTGTGCATGTCCAGTAATCACAACGTCAGGACAAAATAATAAATGCGAAGAAAAACCAGGATATGCGTGTACGCTACTTTATGTATATATAGATAAATAGATTTTGATGTGGTTTTGTTCTCTGAGCTGGATGGTTAGTTTGCGAAGCTTTCATCACCTAAATGGGTGACATCTTCAGCGCATACTTCAATTTGAAGTGAGCTTTTAGATTTCTCCACGAGTTTATTAATCATCTCTCCTGGTGACCTTGGATGTGATTGGTTGTTTGTGTGTGTTTTCACACCTTCTAGGTTACTTGTATTGGAACTGATTGTTTCTTTGACTTGAATTTTGACCCTTTGTGTGTGAAGATAGATAGATAGATAGATAGATAGATAGATAGATAGATAGATAGATAGATAGATAGATAGATAGATAGATAGATAGATAGATGGATAGATAGATAGATAGATAGATAGATAGATAGATAGATAGATAGATAGATAGATAGATAGATAGATAGATAGATAGATAGATAGATAGATAGATAGATAGATAGATAGATAGATAGATAGATAGATAGATAGATAGATAGATAGATAGATAGATAGATAGATAGATAGATAGATAGATAGATAGATAGATAGATAGATAGATAGATAGATAGATAGATAGATAGATAGATAGATAGATAGATAGATAGATAGATAGATAGATAGATAGATAGATAGATAGATAGATAGATAGATAGATAGATAGATAGATAGATAGATAGATAGATGATAGATAGATAGATAGATAGATAGATAGATAGATAGATAGATAGATAGATAGATAGATAGATAGATAGATAGATAGATAGATAGATAGATAGATAGATAGATAGATAGATAGATAGATAGATAGATAGATAGATAGATAGAAAGATAGATAGATAGATAGATAGATAGATAGATAGATAGATAGATAGACAGACAGATAGATAGATAGATAGATAGATAGATAGATAGATAGATAGACAGACAGACAGATAGATAGATAGATAGATAGATAGATAGATAGATAGATAGATAGATAGATAGATAGATAGATAGATAGATAGATAGATAGATAGATAGATAGATAGATAGATAGATAGATAGACAGATAGACTATATGGAGCACATGTCTGTGCAAGTACGTTAAAATTTTTCCTACAGATATACTTAACAAAGACTTTGGCCTGTAAGCGGCTGATGAGAAGGCAACGGAATAAATGATGGTACCGTTTTACTCTGAAAAACTCGTTCCTGATTAATTCAAATTCATTAAGGGGAATAAGTGTATGAAAGGGAAATGAAGCTGTTAATTCCTACCACCGTCGCACAATTGATGACAGTGACACAGAAATCAAGTCTGACGTTAAGTCTCTTGGACTGATTCTTTCTTCTGACCTATAGTCGTCTTCCAACGTTTAAGCGATTTCTGAAAGAACATTTCGTCTCACTTTTATGTAAGGAAGTTAGGACACTCAGATATACTTCAAACAAACCCCCTCCTTACAGTTTGTCAACTCCTGCATTTCACCAATTACTCTTTACTCTTCATCCTTATTCTTTCCAGGATTGCTTAAAAATGGCTATGTCGAGTGCAGTGTAGAGCTAATTGTCTTGGTAAATTATCAAGTTGTAGTCACAGGACAAATACCGTTGTGCCTAATGTGGATTTTCGTCTCTCTCTTATTTCTTATGAATATCAGCACTTAATTGTATGAAAGTTGTTGTGTATATGATTACAAGCAGCACTCATCACAGTACGTCCTACAGCTTTCGAATTAAAATATAAGTCCTCTCCCTTTGTTCGAAATTTCCAAATGTATCCAGCAAAATCAACGAATTACAAACCAAGATCCATTTCGAGAATTTAATGTCACAGATATCTGATTTGTCACCTACCTCTGAAAAACATCTTGATCAATTCACAGTTTCAATTCTCGACAGCTGCTACAAGAACATGCGTTCACGACCAAGATATCGTTGTCTCCTTATCAAGTCACTCACACACAACAACACAATTCAAAGAACTTCAAAAAAATAAAGACATCATTCTCGTCCATCCTGATAAGCACAGTGGGACTGTGGTAATCAATACATCAGTCTACAATCAGAAATTGACAAAGAACAATAGTAGTCGTACATCTTCGAACACGTCATCGTCTCTGGAAATAGAGCGCCCTTACTTGCGTGCTTGAATGCTTCACAGTGCTACACAGAATCCCTCAATATCATACCAATGGACTTCGAATACGCCATCTGTACATAGCAGAATCATTAGCTATTCAGGATCTGAAACCGGACCTCTGCATTCAAAAGCACTATTCACATTTACTCGCCGTATCCTAGCCAGAAGAACGCTTTTGCCATAGGATTTCATCGTGAGTCGACATCCGTAAAAGAACGATTGCAGGGAGTACTCGGCAGCTCTATCATGAGCCTAGTTTGTAACCCTTAATCAGAACGAACCCACCAGGTTTACGAATATACCACCTTCTGGTTACAGGTTGAGCCATCTCGTAGACCATTAACTCACTGGGACCAGATCTAATGGCCAGCCAATGAATTCAAACTACTGTCAATTCACGAATTAGCGCGACCAATAGCCAATGTCTTAGGCGAGTATTTGTCCTCACGCTATAATCTTGAATCTTTTTTCATTATGTAAGTCTACTATTATTATTGTTATTTTACAATCAGTATTATTCCCATCGTTCCTATTTAGTTATAACTCTTTTACCATTGCGTTTTCACAGAGATTTTATATAAAAAAACTTTATCGTCTTTCCACTGATTCCTGTCCATTCTACACGAGTATATCGACTAGACATTAACCCACGATAATTACATCATTCCGAGTTCTGCCTCTATCCAAACTTCCATCTAGTCAGTATAATAACGGTTATTCAAACTGTTAAAAGCAAACATGGTTTCGACATATTTAATTCCATTTGGTCACCCCATCTAGGTTACACCTTACATTACGTAATACGTCCTTCGAGGAGAAATTCTACCAGAATCTGATTTCTCTAATCATCTGTTTCTTTGTTAAATATGATTACGATTGTACAGCAGCTTATGAAAATGAGTCGTCGGAAAGCAGATTTTTTTCGCTGTTTACTTGTTCCTCACTGACTGACGACAACCTTTATATCCGTTGCTGAACCAATCAATTTATTATAATTATTGTATCCTTTAGTTCCTACAGGAACATAGGGCTTCAGCTGCGCACCTCCATTGCCTTCTGTTTTCTGCCAACTATTTCACCCCGCTCCAGGTCTGTCCACATGCTTTCATCGCCTCCTCGCATGACCTCCTCCAAGTCACCCTTGCACTGACGACCAACTCGCCGCTTCCCTTTCGGGTTCCACTCGAGTGATGGCTTGTCTAGTGATGTCACTTGTTGGTTTCCTCAGAGTATGGCCAATCAATCTCCATCTCATCCTGCCTGTTTGCTTCACAATCGGTTCCTGATGTGTTGGTTCGCTCATTGCCAGAGATCCCTGTTGCTGATCTTTTCTAGCTGGTCATATGATCTTGAGTATTGAGCAAAGACAGCTGTTAATGAAGGTCTGAAGTTTGTTTGAGATGCTCTTTATGACTCGCAGTGCAAGTCTCTGATCCATATGGTAAGTAGCACTAACTTCACATTGGAGTTGGAAATCCGGAATTCACATTTCATGCTTAGTGCTGTTAACCTCCACACAGACTTGAGAGTAGTGAAAGCTTGTCTTGCTTTTCCAATCCTCGCTGCTTTCATATCCTCGTCAGTTCCGCCTGTAGTTGAAACGATGCTTCCCATGTAGATAGGTGAAGGATGTTCTTTCCTTCAGGTTCCTCCTATTTATGCTGGATGATTGTTGCCTGTTGTTGTTGCTGCTGTTGGTGGCGTTGGCCAGGAATCTTCATCACCACATCTGTTTTCTCTATGTTCACCTGTAGTCCTATCTTCACTGAATGCTTCTTCTGCCGCCAACTTGTTGCTTTTCACTTGCATATCTTCCAGTTTGCGGGAAATCGAACATATATCATCGACGAAGTCCAGATCCTCCAAGTCTCTTTCTGTGTGAGTCCATTTTATGCCTGTTCCCTCGTTGGTTGCCGTTGTCTGTCGCATTATCCAATTTAATGCAATGAGGAAGGTCATTGGCGATAGTAGACAGCCAGCTTGCCTCACTCCCGTCCTCACTTCAAAGGCTTCCGTAAGTTTCCCGTTGTGGATTACTTGGCATGCAGCATTGTCGCACAACTGTTGGATGAGATGTATAATTGTCGATGGGACCCCGTGGTAGCGAAGTAGTTTCCAAATCACTTCTCGATCGACACCGTCTGCTGAAGGTCTTTTCAAAGTCGATGCAGTTGAGTGAGGTGGAGATGTGACTTCCATTCCAAGCTTTGTTCAATGATGATCCGTAGAGTGGCGATTTGATCAATACATGATTCGTTTCTCCTGAATCCGGCCTGTTCCGGCCGAAGTTTTTCATCCAGGTTGGCTTGTTTGACTCTCTCTCATGAGGATGATGCGGATTAGTAATTTGCTTGGAATGGACAGGAGCATAATTCCGCGTCAGTTCTTGCATTGACTTAAGTCTCCTTTCTTTGGTAGTTTGAATAATTATTTAGTTTTATTTCTTAGGCAGTGGTGGATTGTTCTAAACATTTCAGAGACATTTGTCTGATGGATTGGGATTGATGGCTATCCACGATTTTACTTTCGTTCGAGTTCAGTGGAAATTTACGGACCTGCTGCAGAAACTTTAAGCCACTAGCTTGAAGCCCTATGTTCCACTGGGGAACGTGGAGGGAACAAAATAAAATCGAATCAATAATAATATCAAGTAATCGCCGCTGGTCGACTGCATCAACATAACAGTACACTGAATTTCCCAAATAAATATGAAGAATTATGATGCAAATTCATGAATTTATGAACTCCACTAAAAGTTGCCCACGCCAGCGGATATGCTTTTAACGTGAAATAACAGATAAGTTATGGATTGTCGTAATAAATAGTCGTTTTGATAAGACAAAAGTGCTATGCGGAAATCAATTAGAAAATATTGTGAAATGGGATACAACGGTACGGATTAGTCATAGTAATGATGTGAGGTGGGAAGAATTGACAAGCCAGTTCAAGGTTATAAAAGCTGTGAGAGAAAAGTGGCTAAACCAAATTGGTATGTATTAAACAGGAGATAATAGAACTGCAATGAGAGATTCATAATGAAATAACCAATATGTGAAATCAAACAGGTAGAGGCATATATTCAAACAAAGAGATAACATCACTGATAACAGAGCCGGATAGTATAAATGGAAAATTCGATAGTATTGGAAGAATGTTTAAATGAAGGGTATAAATTATGGCGAATAATAATAATTGTAATAACAAGCAAGTAGAAGCAAATCAAAAAAATGACAAGAGGGTTAATGGGAAGGGGCATTTCGGTGTGAAAAGAGGTGTGAGTACAAGTTGAGAGTGAGTAGTGTAAATCGATAGTTGAAAGAACATGAAATAGGGTGAATGGGATGCAATTCGATGGAAGAAAACTTGAGTGTCTCAGTGAAATAGGCAGGCAGCCAAATTCATTTGAGCTTATATTAGACATAAATACCGAATCAGCGTTAACATTTCAGATTCCAGTACGGAGACTTCGACGATGTTTCAGTTTCAAAATGATGATCCACAAAACGAAGTGGAAAGATTATTCTACACGGATTTTGAAAATAAATTATATACTGAGGAAGTTTGTTGTTTGTTAGAAAAAGCAATAATTATGTGTTTCATAAAATTATCCAGCTTTTGAGGACACTTTTCTTCTTCTAACGTATAATTTGGAAGAAAGATATCGAAACTAGCTATTAGTCTACAAATATGAATATGCGAGGAGTTGGTTATTGTTTTTTATACTGTCTTTCATACATTCCAACGAAATTCACACAAATCTGTTGGATAATTTTTCCACTTATCTACATGAACGCAGATTGACGTTCGTGTGAGAATAGATCTGTCTCACTACACATCTCATGGAGTACACTGTCAATGTATTCGGATGGACTATCGGGATCATCGGAATAGTCGCCATACTCGTCAACTTTCATATCTGTCTACTGTGGCTAGCTAATCTCTCTGGCTTTTCATCAAGAAAGCGTAACACTCAGTCTACTGAATCAAATGACAGTGATAGTCGAAATCAATTAGAACTGGAGTCATCGAACACTTCACTACGTCGATCTACAAAAGTTCACATGTCAATCATTGTAATTTCTGGATTTGTTATGCATCTCACAGTAGGAGTGAGAATAGCCCACCTCGCTTTGACTGGAACCGACATACATGTCTTCTTCTGTGAATGGTTCTGTAGAATTCAAATATTTTTGCATTTAGTCTCAGTGGATATCTCTAATTGGAGTTTCTCACTTCTCTGCTTCGAAAATCTCTTCCCGTGTTACTCTTCAGAGCATACCAATTGGCTTATCTGAATTCTCGAAATTTCCTCATAATTCAAGTCATGATAGTCATTGTACTTGCACTGACAACAAGCATCTCACCTCTGATTCCATCGAACAAACTGTGCAGTCAGGGTTATTACAGCGTGAACGTTGTATACAGCAGATTTATCCTGAGTATACTGCTTCCTTCAGTTATTTCAATTGTTTCCTCTACTCTCCTGATTAAAATGATAAATAGAAGACGCCTAGTGGTAGTGAGCACCAGTCAGCATCAAACTTCGTCACTTATTGATAATTTCTCCGGAGTATCTGTGTCACCAGGATATATAGTCGGTGCAGCGAAAATAAAAATATTCACAGTCTGTTCGTTGCTTATATTCCAGATTCTAAACTATTCATTCATACACAGAAATAGCGACTACTGTTGTTTCATAGTGATTCAAAAACCTTTGGATATTGAAGATTATTATTTATTAGCTCTACAACTGATGCACTGCATTTTAAAATCCCTGCAAAGTTATCTCCTAATGGTGTCTTTACCAAACACAACTTGCAATTACAGCATCATTATTACAATGTTTCGGAGGTTGCTACAACCCACAAACTGACGGTATGACTGATGAAACGGTTTATCGCAGATATCACAAATGAAATCCAATTAGTCTCAAACAACAAACTGGTTAACCTTGTAACCCATTAGGCGCATTAGCACTGAATACAATCAACAATCATTTCAGTCTGTTTCCTATTACACTGGGGTGCCATTTCTCACTGATTTCAAGGAAATATTCATGTTCGTCTTCGCTGAAACAACATCAGTACATGTCACGTTTCGCTTACACGTGTGAGTAGTCATCGTCATGAGTGTGACTTGACATTATTAACAGTTGGATACTTATTGAATTCAATATTTTTCATTTCACTTCTCTTCACTGATAACAGACTTTCTCTAAACTGTCTCACAACCACATTTTAAACACAACTATGTTGTGTATGAATCCTTTTTTTTCATCACAACCTTCTTATTGATAATTGGTTATCATTTAATGTTGAACAATTGCCTGAATTACATCTCATTGTCATCAATATAACTGTTACGATATCCTAATGATTTGTTTCGAGCGAAGACTGGAAAATATGCGTAAACGAAGACGGCTGTTCAGGGGAACGGAGGAGACTGTTTGCTCGTTTTCTTTCGACGTGGAATATGCACACTCTGAGTAATTCGAGAGTGGGTATTCGACAACATCCACACCAGTAGGTGTTATTTCTCAGTCAGAATGAGGAGAATGAAAGTGAGAAATGCTCGTCGTCTCGTAATGTGTTATTATCATACACGCATCCATTGCTTATTCAAGTGGTAGACAATAGGCGTGTACTGTGAATGTTTGCTGACACCATACTGTCAGTGACTCGAATGAGTGAAATCTCTGCCAATGACATGCATTAAATTCGAGTGTATGAAATCGGAATGGGAGAATGTTGGCTTTTAGCTTATTGTGATGGCGGACTAGCCATTCTAGAATAGAATCTACCAAATGAAATCGACTAATAGCAGCAACATATGTGTCGAAATGTTGCGTCGTCGACATGCTTCTCACCCTGGATCATATGAAATGCATGAAGGAAAGCCATGAAATATTTGACATTAGGTCTCATTCAGTGTACTCAAGTTATTTCATGTCAATATCCATTGTAATAATGACTTTGTTTCGAAACATGCTTTAACACATACTGCATAAATGTCCATATGTTCTTTAGCTAAGTAATATTTACTAGACGGTGTGAAGAACCTTCGAGTAAGCAGTTAGTCTGTAATATATAATCTGATGCAGTTTGCATGCATTTACAGATCCTTCTGACAATCTGCCATACATGGTACACTTCGAGACCCAAGGACGTGACTGAATAAATGAACAACGCACATAGTTTGTTTTATTTCTCAGACGGTGGTAGATTAAATTTAGCATGTCAGGAACTTTTGTCTAATGGATTGGGATACATTGACATCCACGAGTTTACTTCCGTTCAGGTTCAGTAGAAATTTACGGACCAGCAGATTGTAGACATCATAGATACTCGTCAGAATAGAACACACAATTATTGGTGATATTTTAATAGACTGGAACAGACTAAACGAAAGAATTTCTGTGCAGTAATATGATGGAATATTTTGTGAGTTCATATTCCAAGCAGGTCTACACGTCACTAGTTATTCACTATTAAGGACGATTATTTTTCAGCTGGTGATGACCAGCTGTGGAATTTACGATGTATATTTCGTCCTATTTGGGACTCGTCACTGGACGCGCATGTGCTCCTAATGAGTGGTGTTGTTCTCAGTGAGACTGTAAATCTTCAGCTAGCGTTTCAGATATCAGCAAAATCTCGCCTGGGCAACGCGGCCAAACTTATAAGTTCCGAATAGGAGGAAATGCGATTCACGGAGTATTCACCATTCAGGCGTATATATTTCCAAACCAAGTGTACGTTTGAAAGTTGGAACAAATTTGAGAATTGTCTACATGATATTCATTATTAAAGAAGCTATTCGTTTTACTGACATTCCACTATTGAATGCTCCTAAAAGCCTTATAAGTGTATTATAAAACTAGAACTTACATAGCCTCAGCTTATGCACGTTTAGTTATTCATCGTTCTTCAGAATGAGGTTATTTTTGCATTGTCAAGTTGGTCAAGTGGTAAAATAAGGAAAGCCCTGTGCAGATTGTCTGATTTGTTATGTATATAAGATTATGAACACAGCATGCGTTTACATAGTGGAATTGCTTATCAAGTTTGTAACAAACCTGACGCTTCATGGAGGAATGTGAGACAGGGTGTTGGACACAGAATAACTTCCGTTCCAATTCATCATTCCTATTCAGATTGTTTTGATTCCATCCGATATCAAGTACTTCTGATATGGGACATTCTTTGTGAGTTTTCGGCTGTTAACTGGTTAAATTCCTATTTCTCAGAAACAAAGCAGTACACCGTGTAAAAAGGGAAGTGTTCCACTTCATTCCCTACTGAGCCTGGTGTCCCTCAATTCGCTGTCCATTCTCCTTTTCTTCTTTCTTTCTTCTTACATGACTTGCCTCACTCTGATGATTTAACAGTTTCAATGACTGTTAACTCCCAGCTAGATTGTACCAAAATAAATAGCTTTCTATCGGAAGTCAGCAAATGGTCTGAGTCTAACGGTCTTAAACTGAATCCTTTTAAATGTCAAACTGTTAATTTCAGCTAAAGATGTAAAATACAGTTAAGAGAAGTCGTCGATTCGCATGTTAGTTGTAAGACTGACGACAATTATTTAGGAATCAAATCAGAAATTAGGTGTCTTGGACTTAATTTTCACCTTGGCGGCCTGCTTAGAACGTCGCCTACCAATCACCTTAAACATTACAAATCATATTGCATCTCATTTCTAATTCATTTTCAATCACTAAATCTTATTCTAATATGACCTCTAATCGGATTATTTATTCTCGTGACTATTTAATTTCCTAAAACCTTCTGATCTGCAACTCTATAACAAAGACAGAAAAACCATCATGCCGTCTGGCAAAGGGCTTTAAAAAATACCCCTATTCAATTCATGACTGTTCCCGTAATTATGAGTACCAATTGTCGCTCCCTGCCGGCTAGAATTAACTGTCTTCAATCGCTGGTGTCTTCCATTATATATCATAGTACTAGGATCATATCACTTCAAGAAACATGGCTTCATGATCTATATGATGACAGTCTAGTATATCTAAATAATTTCAAATTATTCAGACAAGATCGGTGTAGTTCCAGGAAGAAACGCGGTGGCGGTGTCGCCATCTTCATCAATTCACAATGGTGTACGTCTAATAATGTATGTTTCAAATTCTCTAGTGACAATATTGACTGTCTCACCGTTAGGTGTCGACCTAAACATTTGTCAAAATACAACTACATTTACATCTCGAACATGTATATTGCTCCTGGATGCAACTTCACAGAATTATCTTTATTTGCGGATGAATTTACTTCCCTTGCTGCCACCTCCTTCGGAAATTCCTGCCTCACCTTTAAGTGCGTCGGTGGCACAGTGGTTAGGACTCTCGCCGACCATGCACATGGTTCAGGGTTCGAGCCCTTGCCGACGAACAGCTGATATCTATGATCGGCCTGCGAATTTCGGGCTACCGATACTCACGCTGAAAGTTCCATACTTGTACCAAATATACGGTGTGCAATCAAGCTGTAATCAAAAAATAAATAAATAAAAAACATTTGTCAAAATACAACTACATTTACATCTCGAACATGTATATTGCTCCTGGATGCAACGCCACGGAATTACCTTTATTTGCGGATGAATTTACTTCCCTTGCTGCCACCTCCTTCGGAAATTCCTTGTCTATAGTTACTGGTGATTTCAATTCTAGTGATCACAGCTTCCTTATTTCACTTGGACACGATAATATTGTCAACTTCCCTACTAGAATCAATAACACTCTTGATCATGTGTTCACAAATGACGCAGGAATATTTGAAGCTCGAAAAAGAGCCCCACTGCTCAGTTCTGATCACTGTATCATAAGAATATTGCCCAAAGTATATGGAAAGCAGTACAAAAGGGTCTTCTCACACCCTGGAAAGAAAACCCAACACAGATTTTATTCCCATGGCAACATACTAAATCTAAGGTCCATGTTAAAAGACACTAACTGGGATTCATCTACTGAACAAGCTCTTGATAACACAATTATCAACATAACACATTATCTTAATTTCTGTCTTGATGTTTGTTGCCCAAAAGAGACAATCTTCTTAAAATTCGATCCCTTCTCCTCTTCTCAACTCAAAAAGCTCCACCGGGAAAAAGAAAGGTTGTTCGAAATGAAAAATAAATCTGGTGTTAAGAGAATGAACACTTTGATTCAGCTTGAATTACAAAGATTGAATGCTCTCTATAACCAGAAGTTTCTTTCATGTAAATCCACATCAAACATGTGGAAGTTATTAAAGGAAATCACAGGTGGTAAGCAAACGATGAATGATATTTCTGTAGATGTTAACATGCTTAATGAATCCTTCATATGTATCCCAGCAAATGTTATGATTCCAAACTCAAATAGTGTAAACAATGACTGCTTCCCATGCTTTAACACGAATGATGTCCTCAAGTGTCTTCAACCTCTCAGACCTACTCAGTCCCTTGGTCCTGATCGTGTTCCTGCTGTTATCCTTAAGAAGTGTGCTGACATCTTGTGTTCCCCGCTAACTGACATTTTCAACGAATCGTTTTCCAAAAGTATTATACCTGAATCATGGAAAAATATCAAGATTGTTCCAGTGCCTAAATCAACAAGTGGACCTAATGTTAAGTTAAGACCCATTGCAATTACCTCGCCTTTTTTGAAAATTATGGAAAGACTTATTTTACTTAATCTTGAACCCTCTTTAAAACCTTTCAACGACCCAAACCAGTTTGCTTATAAACACAGTAGGAGTAGGTTAGATGCCGCTGTCGTCCTCCACCATAGCATAGTCTCTAGTTTAGATAAAGGAGCTAAATACGTTCGCTGTGCCTTCCTTGATTACACATCTGCATTTGACTCTGTTCCCAGGTCTCCCTTGCTAAGTAAGCTTGCTGCAACACAGGCTGAGAGCTGGACAAATAAGTGGTTGCATTCCTATTTTTCTGATAGGAAGCAGTACACCGTCTACAATGGAAAGTCCTCCACTACCTCACTTACTTTAGCTGGTGTTCCCCAAGGTACTGTTCTTTCTCCCTTTCTGTTTTCGTTTTTCTTACATGACTTGCCTCATTCTGATGTAGCCGCTTTTGTTAAGTATGCTGATGACCTCTCTGTTTCTATGCCTGTCAACTCTCAGTCAGATTGTTTCAAATTAAATAACTTTCTGTCGGAAATTATTCAGTGGTCCTCTTCAAACGGTCTTAAGCTTAATCCGTCTAAATGTCAGGTACTCAATTTCACTTCAGACGTAAACGTGACCTACAGCAACTAGTTAGCTCACATGGTCCCACTATCATTGACGGCCTAGAGGTTGAAAATACATCTAATGTCAAGTACCTTGGGCTGAGTTTTTCCACCGATCTTTCCTGGTCTTCACACATCTTGCTAGTTACTAGAAAGATGTTTCGCTTAACGTTCTACGTTAGAAAATTTAGAGAATCTGGCATAAAGCAGTCTTTGCTTTCTCAGTTTGTCAATTCTTGTATTCTACCCATTCCCCTTTACTGTTCCCCATCAATCTTTCCTGGACTACTTAAGAAAGACTTTGCTTTGCTGAGAAACCATCAGTAGGGCAAGTGGGATATCGTTAAACCAACTGGTTAACACTATTGTGGATAGACATATAATGTCATGTAAGAAACTAGCGAATACAATATTGTCAGGCCCGAGAATCCTCTCTATACGCAGTTCTCTCCTTGCATTTCATCTGGTAGAACTAGAAGCAGCTAAAGGAGGTTATATGCTAAGACTACCAAATACAAAAACTTCACAATACCATATCTGGCACAGCTGTTATGTGATGAGAAATCCGTTAGGTATGACACGATCAACTTACTGCGGCACTCTAACAGATAGTCCCATTAGTTTTTTTTTGTTTTCCTTTCCTCGTTACCATTACACTGTTTTTCTCATCTTCTATCACACATCAACAATATATTTCATATCCTGTGGGGTATTGTTTGAAATGTAGACGCTACCCTGTTTTCTTCTATCTTTTATTCTTTTTTGGCGTTGATTTTTATTAATTTTTTGGATTTTAAAAAACTTTCTAAAATTTAACATAACACAACAATTTCGCTTTTATTCCAGAAACGGTACTAGTGGTACAGTGTGGAATTTTCAGCACATATCTACAATATTGCATCTAATTTCATCGTACATTTAAAAGGAGTATTACAAAAAAATAAATATAAAAAAACAACAACAAAAACCAAAAAAGAAACAGAAAAAATAACAAAAATGCAAATAAAAATACCAAGTAAAAGGAAGATAAACACCAATAATGAAAAAATATTTCAGTATTGGTTAGTGGAAGCTATGATATGTGTATGCGTGGTGAACAGTAACAGCTATAATCATACAAGAAATTATGAGATGTTCTTAAAATGTTTATAGCCAAGATGATCAGTTAATTTGATTGAACAACACTAAACAATCATAAAATAAACATTTCAGGTTTTTTTTTTTATTGTCAGCACTAATGCAGTGTTTGTAGTGGTAGTGTGAGGAATCATGCATAATACAAAATTTTTTAAGATGGTGATAGTGGCGTTCACAAACAAGATTGTCAGTTAAATAGTGCCGAACAAAGAACAACCACAAAACTAATATTACATGATGGTTAATGACAGGACAATTTTTAATAATCATAGTGATAATATAGTCGGACCCAGTAGATATACAAAAGAAGGAATAGTAAAGTAAAAAAAGTAAGCCAATGATAATAATTTTAAGCAGCTAAGTATGTTTAAGAAGGTTGTTCACTATAGAGTACAAATAAGAGAGTGTAAGGGGGAAATAACAAGGGCCAAAATTATGTTATTAACAACAAAGCAAGTCATAGGTTTCACGCTTAACATTGTCTCTGTCACTTAGAACACGGGCCAAATATGGTATCGTTGAGTTCCTATACTTGGTTGTACGAGCATATATTATTTTGTACTGATTTCTGGTTCTACCTGATGAGATGCAAGGAGAGAGTTGGGAATAGAGGGGGTGTTGGGGGTCAGAGAGTATGGTTTTAGACCATTTCTCACATGTATTCAGATGCTTATCCACTAATGTTGTGACGAGCTGACTGAGTTTTACACCGCTAGTCCTACTAACTACCTTCAACATCCTTCTCAGGATGGTATAATCCTTTTTCAGTAACCCAGGAAAGACTAACGGGGAACAGTAAAGTAGAATAGGTAGGATACGAGAGTTGACAAATTGTGAAAGCAGAGGTTGAGGGACTCCAGTTAGTCTGAGTTTCTTAATGTAGTAGGTTAGACGAAACACTTTCTTGGAAATCATTTGGATATGAGATGACCAAGTAAGGTCGGAAGATATAACTAATCCGAGGTATTTTGCATTAGACTTTGTTTCAATTATAGTCCCCTCAATTCTACAGACATCATGAGTGCTTACTAGTGTTTGTAGATCTCGTTTATGCCTAAAGGAGAAGTCGACAGTCTGGCATTTTGAGGGATTCAGCGTTAGGCCATTTAGTTTAGACCACTGACTGATGTCCGACAGGAAGCTATTTAATTTGAAGCAGTCTGACTGAGACTTAACGGGAAGCGAAACAGTCAGGTCATCTGCATATTTGACGAAGTTGATTTCGTCTGAGAGAGGTAAGTCATGTAAGAAGAAGGAAAAGAGAAACGGCGAGAGAACAGCACCCTGAGGAACACCAGCTTCAGTAAGCAAAGGAGAGGAAGCTACACCATTATATACCGTGTACTGCATCCTATTGGAGAAGTAAGAGTGCAGCCAGTTGATAGCCCAGGACTCAGTTTGTGTAAGGCTAAGCTTGTTTAACAAAAGGCCTCTAGGTACAGAGTCAAAAGCAGATGTGTAATCAAGGAAAGTACAACGGACATACTTGGCCCCTTTGTCTAAGGAGGATACAATGTTGTGATGAAACACAGCAGCATCCAAAGTACTTCTACCCTGTTTGTAAGCAAACTGCTTTGGATCGTTTGAGAAGCTTAGGGAGGGAATGAGTTTTTGTAACAGTAATTTCTCCATCAGTTTCAAAAAAGGAGAGGTAATGGCAATTGGTCTAAACTTAACACTATCTCCAGAACCAGACTTGGGTACAGGGATGATTTTAATATCTTTCCACAGAGAAGGTACAATTATTAGAAAAAGAAGTATTGAAAATGCTTGTAAGTGGGTTACTTAAAATATCAGCACATTTCTTTAAAACAATGGCAGGTATACCATCAGGGCCTAGACTCTGGGAAGGTTTAAGAGATTTCAAACATTTAAGAACATCAGAAGTATTGAAACGATGAAAGTCACTGGTCGTGTTATTAGTTAAATTGAAGGCAGAAAGGACATTTGGAGGGCGGATGAAAGATCTATTGAGAGTATTTACATCAATAGAAGAGGCAAAATTATTATGCTTACCACAACCAGTAATTTCTCTAAAAAGCTTCCATATGTTTTCTGAGGTTTTACAAGATAGTATTGTTTGATTATAAATGTTGTTTAGTCTCTTGATTTCAGATTTAATTTGGGTGTTTATCTTCTTAAGACCAGATTTATTCTTTGTCTTGTACAGCTTCTCTTTTTCTCTACGAAGTTTTTTGAGATGAGGGGAAGAAAAACGATCCATTCTTTTGAAAATTATCTGTTTTGGACAGCATATATCAAGACAGAATTTAAGATAGTCAGTCAAATTGGAAATAGTATCATCCAGTTTGTGTTCGTTGAAAAGTTCCCAGTTAGTGTCATTTAGCATACATCTTAGTTTGAGCATATTTTCTTGTGAGTAACACCTTTGCTGTGTTTTCTTGGACAGATTTGAGAAGATATTAAAGTGAGATCTGCTGTATATCTTAGGTAATATCCGAATAATACAATGATCTGAGTTCATGATAGGAGCACGTCGGCGTACTTCATATATTTCCTCATCATTAATGAACACCAGGTCAAGGGTTTTATCAAGTCGAGTAGGGAATTTAACAATATTGGCATGACCTAATGATACGAGGAAAGAACAATCACAGCAGTTAAAATCTCCTGTGACAACTGATAAAGAGTTTTCAAGATGTGTAACGGCGAATTCAGTGAATTCATCAGCAAAATCAGATAGATCAGATGCAGAACAGCCAGGAGTAACATAAATGTTAGAGATGAAGACGTATTTAAATTTGGATAAGTGTTTCGGGCGGCATTTGACCGTTATACAATCAATAAAGTCATTAGAGTAAGAAAAACATACATTATTTGAAGTTGACCATTGAGAATGAATGAAAGTTGCAACACCTCCACCTCTTTTCTTTCTGGAGCATAGTCGATCTTGTCTAAACAATGTAAAACCATTTAGGGAAACCAGATTGTCATCATAGAGTTCATGGAGCCATGTTTCTTGTAATGCAACAATCGCCGTATTGTGATAAGTATCAGATGATAAGAGAGACTGGAGATGCATAATTTTGTTGGGAAGTGAACGGCAGTTTGAAGTGACAATAACAGGAATGGTTGTACGATATAAAGGTGTCTGTTTAAGTGCACGCTGCCAGCCAGCGTGATGTTTTCTCTTAGATTTATTAGATGCATGAAAGTCATATGGTTTAAAACGTTTAATGAATGAATTACTGTATTTTATGCGATTTGTGATCATATTTTATTAAAATTAGGAATGAAAACATGACTTATTAGATGCAATATGTAGATGCAGGAGAAGGTAGCCCAGATGTCAAACAGGCCGCCAAGGATTATGAGGTAATTAAATGCAATATATTATAATGCACGCTGAAAGTTCTATACATGTACCACAAATACTGTTTGGAATAAAGCTGTCATTATTATTATTATTGTCATGATCTCTCCTGGACTTCTCATTTCTTAGCAATCTTCAATAAAATATTCTGCCTGACATTTTACATTAAGAAGTTAAGGTAGTCGGGTATAACTCAACCCCTCCTCTTACAGTTCATAAACTCTTGCATCCTACCTATTCTTCTTTACTATTCACTCTTATTCTTCCCTGGTTTGCTTAAAAACTGACTATGTCACAATTCGTAGAATCCTGAAGACGGTCAGTAGGGCGAGTGGAGTCCCAGTGGACTACATAGTTAATGTTGTTATCGATAGGCACTTGACTTCGTGCAATAAATTTGCTAGAGGGATTTTGTTTGACTTGGAGTATCCACTTTACTCTACTTTGAATACGCCATCTGTACATAGCTGAATCATTGACTATTCAGGATCTGAAAACGGACCACTGCATTCGAAAGCACTACTCACATCTACTCGCCCTATCGTGGTCAGAGTAACGTTTTTACTATAGGATTTCATCATGAGCCAACATCGCTTATAGAACGATTGGAAAATCTTCAGTGAGTACTCGACAGCTCTATCGTCAGCCTAGTTTCAGACTCATCATCCGTGCGAAGCCACCGAGTTTACGAATCCATCACCTTCTGGTTACAAGCCGAGCTATCTCGTAGACCATGTAGGCACTGGGACCCTATCTAATGGCCAGCTCATGAATTCCAACTTCTATCAATTCACGAATTAGCGCGGCTGCGAGTCAAATTATCCGACGAGTATTTGTCCTCACGCTATAATTTTGAATCATTTCCATTATGTAAGTATACTATTATTATTATTGTTATTTTACAATCAGTATTATTCCCATCGTACATATTTAGTTATCATTCTTTTACCATTTGTTAATAACATTGTGTTTTCACAGAGATTTTATATAAAAAAGCTTTATCGTCTTTCCACTGGTTTCTGTCCGTTCTACACGAGCACATCGACTAGTCATTACCCCACACTGGTTATATCATTCCGACTTCTGCCTCTATCCAAACAACCATCTAGTCATTATAATAACGGTTTTTCAAACTGTTAAAAAAAGTGAAAACTGTTTTTTTTCCTTCACGTTCCCAGTGGAACATAGGGCTTCAGACTAGAGCTTTTAATTTTCTGCAGCAGTGTTTATTTTACCGGATGGGGTTGCTAACCTCATGCCCAACCTTTCCTCTTTACCAGTATTATTCCTGGCTTAGCGAGTTAAAGGAGTGCGTCGGCCAGAAATCGAACCACGGACCATGTGCATGGTCGGCGAGCGTCCACCGACGAACATGGTTTGGACATATATAATTCCATTTGGTCACCCCATCTAGTTTACACCCTACATTACGTAATACGTCCTTCGAGGAGAAATTCTACCAGAATCTGATTTCTCTAATCACCTGTTTCTTTGTTAAACGTGATTACGATTGTACAGCAGCTTATGAAAATGAGTCGTCGGAAAGAAGATTTTCTTCGCTGTTTACTTGTTCCTCACTGACCGACAACAACCTTCATACCCGTTGTTGTACAAATCAATATCTGGTCATTTCGCCATTTGACCAATTTTTCGTTTGCTTCATAAATCTGATCTAATATCAACACATCTCGTCACTGTAGGTTTATGTGAATAGCTATTGTGAAAGAATTCTCTTTGATTTCCCGCGATTCTCATGTCTACGATGTACACAATTTTCTAGTTTCTTAGACGCAAATGGCTGTCTATATGCACTGAAATGAAAGGATATTTATCATGTCTTCGGTCTCCTTTTAGCTCATCGTCCATACACTTTCCCCCTCTCATCACACGATCTCCTACGTGTAACCTCAGGATTCCCAGCTCATCTTTTCTTACTCGTGTTCTACTCTACAGACTGCATTGCATGTGAAGGCACTTGAATATCTCTGATCCACCCACAGTCACTTCTGCATATCATTAGGCAGTAGGTACTCGGCTGATTCGACACACAGCCGGAGTTCCTTGTTGCCTATGCTTTCTGGCCCGCCATCTGATCTTCACCATGAAGAGAGGATGCAGCTGCTGATGGAAGTCTATAGCAACCCATTGAAATTCTTTAAGTGACATCCGCGCCAAATTTGTGAACTATACAGAACCACTTATGTAAAGTTTGCGTTAAAACTTCGAATGTTGTCTCCTTTATTGCATGGTGTAGATTTCCAAACTGACATCAGACTATAAATACGCCTGTCTTACTTTCCTTATCCGATTCTGAGTGGCTTTGAGATCTAATCTGTGCCACAGAATGTAGTTGAAACGATGCAGATGAGGTAGGTGAAAGAGATGACACTTTTTAGACTTTCCCCATTGATAGTGGTTACTAAATGTTGTCATTGGTTGTGGCTGTTCATCATCCCTGTCTTCTCTAGGTGTCTGGTGAGAGCAGGCTGCTAGCCAATTGGTAGACATTAATCGACGCCGATTGGTTGACATTATTCTAGGCTGATTTAACAACCAATCACAGCAGACTCAAACGTGGGCAAATAGGATTCGCAGATAAATGGCTCTACTTTCCGAGAAATATCGAAAACAACCAATCAGAAGACTGTGTTTGTCTGCTTAACTTCCGAGAAACAACCAATTAGAAGACTGCCTTTTTCTGCTTGCATAAGCCTTATTAATGTACATAAAATATATGTAGATACGCGTTGATTTTCTCATTAAAACGATCTGTTGCCTGGCCCTTGTCTCCTGTTGTTAAAAGTGTACATGTAATTTTTCTTCAGCTTTCGCTTTTGCCAACTTGTTGGTTTTCGCTCATTGATTCTCGAGTTAGTCATGAATCATCCACAAAGTGCAGATCCCTTCATCTATCAAACGTTGGTCAGCCATCTCGCTGCTAGTGGTTGGTTGCATGATCAGTCCACCACATTCAAAAAGTTTATCAATGATATTAGGAGGTCCTCTCTTTCTTGACTTCAAACACTTTAGTGTGCTTCCCCTTGTGAACCGCTTGTCACTATGTAGCTATTGCACGAAGTTTGTAAAATTTTGCTTCAATGCGTTCTGTGGTGCTAAAGGAGCTTCGAAATTACTTCACGCCTGATTCTACCAACTGCCTTTTCGAAGTTGACTAAGTTGTGATTTAGAGACACTTTTCGACGATGATGGTGATGATAATATGTAGTCAAGTGTTGGTTTGTAGGGATTTGATTGGTTTCAGGATTTCATCTTGAGCTGACGTTAGTTAGAGAACCATTGGAAAACCTAGGAGTACTGGACAGCTGTTTCGTCCTAGTTTGGGGCTCTTCAGCAGTACGCACCCATCGGACAGGGTTCGAACCCAGGATCTTCCGGTTACATAGCGAGCTCGTAGACCATTGAGCCACTGGGGCCGATCCAATGGTCCTTGAATTCTAACTTCTGCCAACTGACGACATAGCGCTACCCCTGGCCAATGTCTTCGGCGAGTATTTGTCCTCACACCCGACCCGCTGCACCCTACTGGTCATGACTTCCCACTGGAACCCGGGTAACTACCTACCTGAATAGGGCCAGTCGCCAGTGAGCATCTCATTGTTATTTAAGTGTTGGCTTGAAGGGATTTGACTGGTTTCAGGATTTCATCATGTCCAGTACTCCCAGGTTTTCCAATGGTTCTCTAACTAACCTCAGCTCATGATGAAATCCAGATGATATGTAGTGTTTAAATTATATCTGCACATGACTTGTTTTACTGAATCCTTGTTTTAAATAGAATTTTACATCCAGGAGAATACAGCCTAATTTCCTGCTTGACTTCGCGTCAGTTCTTGCATGGGCTTAATTCACCTTTCTTCGGCATTTTCACAAGGTATCTTATCTTCCGATCGGCGAAACCTTTACCAAACGAAACCTTCTGCGGTAGACGTTAGACGATATAAACTGTAGTCTATGGGTCCATTTGCAATGTTTCTGTGGAAATCCGTCTGTTTCTGCTTCCTTCTCGGCTTCTAGTAACTTTATTTCTTTCAGAATGCCTGGATCAGTGTTCATTGACCATTCTGTGATATGCTGGTATTACTTCAGAAAATGTTGCAGATTATGGTCGATTCAAGATTCCTTTGAAGTGATCAGATCATATTTCTGTTTTGGTCAGTATTGATTAATGAATAATCACTCAACTTTTCACAGAACCTAGGTGACATGCTTCCACTGAATTTCCTTGTGAGTACAGATGAAGGTTGTAGTCAAGCGTGAGGAGGAGACGTGTATTTGTGATTGAGTAGTCAAGCCTAAGAATAAAATTAAAAGTGGACTATTTCTAACTGTTGTCAGGTCATGATGAATCCTCCAGGAAATATTTCTAAGACAAACATCTCCATTTTTTCTGTCCCCTGCAGGCCTCATTAGCTGGCCCCATGATTCCTCATATCCTTCTCATACGGCCTCTTCCATGTCACAATAGGACCAACACACTAATCGTCGTTCCTCATTCTAGTCTCACTCAAGTGATGACGTAGAGCGTGAACTCATTCAACAGTCTTCTCAGTGTGTGCCTATTTCAGCACCACTTACTCCGATATACTTATTCCGATTCGCTCCCGCCAAATGCAAGATGATGTTACAGGACTGGACTACATCGACGCCTAGTTTAAAAATAGGGATTGAAGTGGTAGAGCACGTTGTCCGCTTCACCTATTTGGGAAGTACCATCAGCCCCAACGGGTTGATCTCTGACGAAATCTCAGCACGAATACAAGGGGCTAGTTTCGCATTTGCCAGTTTACGCCGTCTCTGGCGTAGACGAGATGTTCGACTATCGATCAAAGGGCGGGTGTACTGCTCATCAGTCCGCTCCGTCCTTAATGGTTGTGAGCGAAACTTGGCCATTGAGAGTGGAAGACATGAAAAGATTAGCTATCTTTGATCATAGGTGCCTGCGCTCTATTTCCCGTGTAAAGTGGCATAATAAGGTGAGCAACATTGAGGTTAGGCGTAGAGTTCTAGGTAAACAGGGGAAATCAATCGACGAAGTCGTGAAGCTACAAAGACTGAGATGGTTAGGACATGTGTTCCGTATGCCAAGCCATCGCCTCCCTCGACGAGCAATGTTAGCGGATATAGGGTCAGGCTGGAAAAAAGCTAGCGGTGGTCAAACAAAAACTTGGCACCAGTCAATGAAATCCACAACCGTTGGTCTAAGCCACGTAGGAAGGTGTAGACTTCCTGGTTGGGGTCCTCGGGACGGTAAAAACCAATCGTCGGAAAAAATTAGTGACATGGCTCAAAATCGTTCTCAGTGGCGCAGATGCATCCACTCCCTGTGACTTATGATCTTCAATGAAACTGTTTTGTTTATCTTTATTACTTCTTTGTCTCACACCTCTGCTCACTGTTTCTATTATGCTTTTCTTGTACTTTCTTCTCTTGCTTCGCGTGCTACACGGAATGTGGCGACTTGAACTTCCGCACATTTGTGCAAAGTTCTATGTCGAAAACAGACAGACAGACAGACTTATTCCGTCATTGGTAAGTTCCTGATTGGTTCATTTCCAGACTGCATAACTGCTAATTCTTCCTCTTCTTCATTATGAAGCCAGCGAAAACAGCTCTTGATAAAAGTCTTCAGTCTGTTCAGATGCTTTTGATGTTATGCACACAAAGTCTCTAACCCATATAGAAGAAATGACTTAACACTGCAGTTGTAAATCCTATTTTGTTATTTTTGCTGAGTGTGGAATATTTCCGAAATGATTTCTGAGCGATCAATGTCTGTCTTGACTTTCGGATTCCGTCTTTGACATTCACGTCCGTGCCTTTACATTACGTGGACAAAAGCATGACTTCGCGCCCTTCTCTAATAGTTTGACAAGGTCTCATTTTGTCCAGTCAGTAGGCACCTCTTCGTGCTAACAAAATTTTGCAGTAGTGGCGTGAGCATATCCTTCTCCCCGTCTCATTGCTTTCAACTCAAACTTAGAATGACTACTTCTGTCGGTGACACTGGACAACGGTAAATATTATTTTTATGCCTACTGCTAACTTTATTATCAATATCCAACTGCACTATACTTGCATATTTTAATCTTATTTTCACAATTTATTATCACTGTTACTATTATTACTCTACTGACATCCTCCCTGATTACATTCAATTCTACTGATCCACGTTGTTTGAGATGTCTATGAATGATAACTTAACGCGTAATTTGATGAGAATACGTATTTGATCGCTTCAGTCTTGTTCTAAAGTTATCGAATCCCTCTTCAGGAAATCCACCAACAACGTGATGAAAGATCAGGCCAGTAACCATCAACATTCAAGGTCAGCACGGAAAACTATCATCCAATGATCCAATTCACATGAAAATTCCTCATTGACATCAAAATAAAAAGAAGGCTAGACAGGTGTAATCTAAAATGAAAATTACAAATACAAACAAAAATCATTTTGTATATATTACTTAAATGAAGTTCTCATACACTTGTCATCAAGTCATTTTTGTATTGTTCCTAACATCGATATCATTTACTACAGTTGCAAAACTAGATCAAGATCAGAATAAATGAACACCATAAAGCTTCTGTTCGACCATCTTGAATTCTAGACGATCTAGAAAAGTTTGAAAACGCCATCAGCCATCAGTAGTCTACTCGTTCCAAAATCAGACCACAAAATTGATTTTCACGCATTTGAAGTCATTCAGAGAAATTTTAGACTTCACAAAGAATATTGCATATTCGAAGCACTTCATATCGGATGGGAGAAAAATTGTCTGAAAAGGAATGGTGGATTAAATCGGAATATAATCTGCTTGCAACAGCCTACCCCACTTTCCTCTATGAAGCGTTAGATCTGACAAAATGTAATAAGCAATTTCATTTTGTAAACACATGCTGTTTTCATTATCCTATATACATATCAAACCAGACATTCCATGCAAGTTTTTTCTTATTTTACCACTTGACCAACTTGACAACGTGAAAATTACCTCATGCTGAAGAACGATGAATAATGCAGCCTAAATAAGCTGAGGTTTTGTAAGTTGTAGTTTAGCAGTAGTTTGATAAAGCTATAAGCAGGGTTGAATAGTGGAATATCAGTAAAAACAAAAACTTCTTCAACAATGAATATCATTTACCCAATGCCCAAATTTACTCCAACTTTCAAACATGAACCTGGTTTGGAAATATATACGCCTGAATGGTGAATACCCCATGAATCGCATTTCCTCCTATTTGGAACTTGTTAGCTGGGCTGCGTTGCCTAGGCAGTAATGCTTTGATGTCCAAAACGACAGCCGCAGTATAAAAGTCTCACTGAGAACAACATCACCCATTAGGAATGCAGGCACGTCTAGTTGACGAGCCCTAAACAGCAAGAAATATAAATCATAAAATCCACTGCTGGTCATCACCAGCCGAAATAAAGGTGTTCTTGCTTTTCAACAAGTGATGACGTGGAGGCCAGCTTAAAACGTGGACTGCCAAGAAACCTTAATCATTATACTGCACAGAAATTCTCTTGTTTAATCTGTTCTAGTCTATAAAATTATATTACCTCTAGTTGTGTTTTCTACTCTGGCGAGGATTTCAAATGCTTACAATCTGGTGGTTTGTAAATTTCTACTGAACTCGAACGGAAGTAAATTCGTGGATGGCAACCTATCCCAATCAATTAGACAAATGTTCCTGACATGTTGAGTACAAATTACCACCGCCTGAGAAATAAAACTAAATATGTGTGTTCTTCAATTATTCAGTCAAGTCCTTGGGTCTTGCAGTGTACCATTTCGCCCTGTTTGAACTGACTTCCAACCAAATGTCGTGAACCTGTCTAAGGAGACATGGAAGAAGAGGTTGGTTTCCGTATCAGGTCAGATATCAATGTGTCACGCGATCTACTGTCAATTACTGCTTCACTTGAAGATTCTGAAGTAAAGGAAAGTACTATGCAAAGCATTCCGCTGAAAAACGTGTGCATTTATGGATTATTCAGAATACAGCTATTCTGATTGTTATTAAAATGATAGGTAGCCTTCCAAATGAGACTCGAATTGGAAACCTCATCACTTCAAAATGTCATCAGGTTCCGGCGGTCTTCATTTCATCTGAATGACAAAAGCAAGTAGGAAGTGCTTGTTTGTCAAACATCTTATGACATCGGTGTGAGCGAATCGGTTAATAGCACAAGCCTAATGTTCCAATGGAATATCAATACTATTAAGATACTTATCTACAGACCTCATCAATTGGATTATAATGTGAATGATCCTATCAACTGATGATAAATAGCACTGAATACATGAACATCAAGGCGTGATATGCTACTAACAACAATGATGAGAAGTCATGACTAGTGAGGTCCATTCTGTCTCAAAAGTGAACACAAATACCCGCCGACAAAATTGGCTGGTGGTCACGTTAAATTCGTGAGTCAGTAAAAGCTAGAATTCATTAGCTATTATTGAGTCATGTCTAAGCAACTGAAATTTCAGAGAGATTAACTCGTAATCGGAAGTTCCTGAGTTCAAAATACAGCGAGTTACTGTTCTGAAGACTCTCAAATGGGCCGAAGCAGCTATCCAGTTCCCCTTGTTTATCAATAGCCCTCCAAATGATATCAATCCGTGGTCAAACTGGAAAGACAACAAATGTCCTCAATATATAAATTATTGACAAAATAGGTGTAGAATAATCTTTCCACTTCGTTTTGTGGATCATCATTTTGACACTGAAACACCGTCAGGGTACACCTACGAGAATCTTAAATGTTAACGCAGATTCGGTATCTAGGCCTAATATAAGCTCTAATGAACTTCACAGCCTGTTCAATTTACTGAGACGCTCGAGTTTGCTTCCATCGAATCGCATCTCATTCACTCCGTTTCATGTTCATTAAACTATCGAATTATACTACTCACTCTCAATTTGTACTCACAGGTTTTCTATAATAGAATGCAGCCTACCACCCTGAACATTTCTAGAAGCATGTGAAAGATGTATGGTGGATTGTCAGTAGGATCTGTGAATGCATGCACACTGCATCAGCTGATTTATCACCGACTAACAGCTTACTTGAATATTCTACACACCGTGGAGTACATATTACTTAGCTACGGAACATATGGACAGTTACACAGTATGTGTTAAGGCATGTTTCAAAACAAAGTCATTATTACGATGGATATGGTCATCAAATAACTTGAATAAATTGAATGAGACCTACTGTCAAATATTTCGTAGGATTTCCTTCATGCACTTCATATGATCGACGATGAGGAGAATTTCGACGATATAACACTTCGACACATATCTTGGTGCTATTAGTCGATTTTTTTCGGCAGATTCTATCATACAATGGCTAGTCCGGGATCACATTATGCCAAGAGCCAACATCATCCCATTTTGATTTCATACACTGGAATTTAGTGCTTATCGATGGCGGAGATTTTACTCGCCAACAACACTTCATAGACAAGTCACTGACTGTATGATGTCAGCAAACATTTCCATTACCAGCATATTGTCCACCATTTCAGTAAACAAATGAAGAGGTTAGGACAATCACACATTCCAAGAAAATGAGCGTTTCTCACTTTTATTCTCCTCATTCTGACTGAGAAATAACACCTACTGGTGTGGATGTTGTCGAATACCCACTCTCGAATTACTCAGAGCGTGCACATTCCACGTCGAAAGAAAACGAGCAAACAGTCCCCTCCGTTCCTCTGAACAGCCGTCTTCGTTTACGCATATTTTCCAGTCTTCCCTCGAAACAAATCAGTAGGATATCTTAACAGTTATATTGATGACAATGAGATGTAATTCAGGCAATTGTTCAACAGTAAATAATAACCAATTATCAATAGGCAGGTTGTGATGAATAAAGGATTCATACACAACATAGTTGTGTTTAAAATGTGGTTGTGAGACAGTTTAGAGAAAGTCTGTTATCAGTGAAGAGAAGTGAAATGAAAAATATTGAATTCAATACGTATCCAACTGTTAATAATGTCAAGTCACACTCATGACGATGACTACTCACATATGTAAGCAAAACGTGACATGCACTGATATTGATTCAGGGAAGAAGAACATAAATATCTCCATGAAATCAGTGAGAAATGGCATCTCAGTGTAATAGGAAACCGACTGAAATGATTGTTGATTGTGTGCAGTGCTGATTCGGTTGATGGCTAATGGGATTATTCCACTTGCACGACGGTATGTAGTAAGCTCACGAATTATATGAAATATCGAAATGGGTTATGAGAGGATACAGTGACAGACACTTGCAGATGGGATTAGTTTCGCTTTCCACAAATATGACAATGAATAACACAAGTACAGTACGCGTAGCATGCGTCAACGAATTTCACTCCACTGTAGGTTCTGCCAACAAGGGTGTAGCTGTTGTTGTTGTTCTTTGGATGAGGATGACAGTTTCCAGTAATGTGCCATGGATACAATCAGATTAACAGGCAGTTATGGAGAGAGGAGAAAGCGGGCGTGTATATATGTTTCACGCGAAAATGTTACACAGAGGTTTTGATTGAAACAGTGGGCACAGACAATGTGTCATTTCTTCACCTTCTAACAGAAACTCTACAGTATCATTACTCTGGTCTAGTAAACATCGATAGCTCAGGACACACTGGATTTTTCTTTGTGACGTTCATTTTGAAAGTTTTCTGGAATCCTGTGATCAGTTTCTAGTGTGCAGTATTCTCCGAATCATCACATATATGATTTGATAGCTGCAGTTCATGTTTGGTGAAGATATCATTAAGAGAAAACTTTGAAGTGTATTGAGAATGCACAGCATTAGGGTTAAAGATAAGAAATAATATCCTTCTGTATCCAGTGGTTTATGAATTACTGGAAAACAACAGCCGTTACAATTCCTTTTAAAAAATGAATAAATCAGAAAGTGAAATAAAATCAACAAACAGGCCGTGGTTATTTTTATTTTGGCTGCGACTATTCTACGTGATTGAGATGCAGAGGAATTTCCGATAGGTGAGGAACTTTCAGGCTGACTGCTGCTCAGTAACACTTTTCGTCTATATATCGTTTTAATTAGGAGAGTTGAGGAAACAATTGAAATAACTGAAGGAAGCAGTATACTCAGGATAAATTTGCTGTATACAGCATCCACGTTGTAGTAAGGCTGACTGCATATTTTGTTCGATGGAATTAGAGGTCCAATGCTTGTTGTCAACGCAAGTGCAATCACAATGATGACTTGAACTATGACGAAATTGTCACCATTCAGAAATGTCGGATGATGTGTTCTGACGAGGAAAACGAGGGAAACATTTTCGAGGCAGAGAAGAACCAAACAATAATTAGGGGTATCCAACGAAAATAAAGTCAAAAATATGTGAATTCTACAGAACCATTCGCCGAAGATAACACGCACGTCAGTTCCAGTCAAAGCGAGGTGAGCTATTCTCACTCCTACTGTAAGATGCATGGTAAATCCAGAAATTACAATGAGTGACATGTGAACTTTTGTAGATTGACTTAATGAAGTGTTCGGTGATTCTGGCTCTGATTCATTTCGACTATCAGTGGGATTTCTCTCCATTGATTGACTGTTCTGCCTTCTCTGTAAACAAACACACAGGTTGGCTATCCACAGTAGGCCGATATGAAAGTTGACGAGTATGGCGACTATCGCCATGATCCCGATAGTCCATCCGAATATATTTGTAGTGTGATCCATAGGATGTGTAGTGAGACAGATCTATTCTCACACGAACGTCAATCTGCGTTCATGTAGGCAAGTGGACAAATTATCCAACAGATTTGTGTGAATTTCGTTGGAATGTATGAAAGGCTGAGTGAAACAGAATAATCAACTCCTTATATATTGATATTTGTGGACTAATTGCCAGTCTCGATAGCTTTCCCCCAAATTATACGTTAGAAGAAAAAAATTGTCCTCAAAACTTGAGTAGTTTTATGGAACACATAATTATTCGTTTTTCAAAATGTTTCACATGGTTAAATTTACTGAATTCAATAAAAGATCTCTCTCTATGATAATTTGTTTACATTAGTTAGACATTTGAAGGTTAGTTGGATTCATTTTCTGGATGGAGAGAGATAGAGAGAAGGAGGGATGTATTTAGAGTGACCACGTTTCCGAGGTTCCTTCCTTGTATGGAATTACTACTGATAATTTAGATTCCTTATCGTTGGTTTTTTCCTGCGCATATTTTACATGCATGTCGTTATTATTATTATTATTCATGGATAATCCCCATCCAGGCATTAATGAAAACAAAACACGTAGATCAGCGAAGAGTCTCTTTTCTGCGAATTCATTTTCTTAGCTGTACAATCGCAAATATATATGCATTGTTTTGTGCGTATGTGTACATAAAGTTTTTCAAACAAAGTTACAATTGGTTAAGGTTACTTTTAACTAAAAAAGTGAAGGTTGGTAATACAGGTCAAGAAAATTAAGTGTTAATGAAACTAGGGTAGTAACGAAGGTGATGAGTTGTCACAAACATTTGTAATAATAATAGTGAGTTTTACTCAGGATGCACATAGAAACAAAGTAGATAATACGAAATTATGTAAGAGATCTAAGTGGATACAAGAATTATAAGCAATTAAGGAACAGGCAAAGAAACAAAATTAAGTCATCAAAATAAAAATAAAACTCAAAACAAATCAAAACATTGTTACCATGAGAGTAGAAGTGGTTGAGTAATCTTCTTTTGTATGCACAGCTCCGGTTTTTCCATGTGAATGGCCAGAGCTTCAGCGATGCAAAGGAGACGAAACCGTATTGCCTTTGATATGTTATTCTTGACTCTGTAGATTATTTTGAAGGAGGCGTTCGTTGAAATGCAATGATCAGTGTTGACCAGGTGTTCAATTATCGCACTCCTTATTGCACCAGTATTGCCTTTTCGCAACCATGCTGGATAGTGTTCTTGAATTCTCTTGGACAGGATGCGCGTCGAACGACCGATGTACCTGGCTCCACAGCAGCAGGTGAACTGGTATATGCACATAGAAGTGGCCAGATGCGGGATCTTGTCCTTGAGGCTTCTGCAGATCAGTGGGCGACTGGAGAACACTATTCTTAGCGTTGCTGCAAAGAACGTTCTTCTCAGAGATGATGTGATCCTTCTCTTGAGAATATCGCTTGCTAAATCTCCCTTGAAATCCAAGTTCATGTAGATTTTCTTTTTAGGCCCAGTTAAAGTTTCGTTTTTCCGAATTATTGGTTTCATATTTTTGTCGATAAATCTTATTGGGTATCCATTTTGGATGAATATTTCTCTCAGAATATCTAATTCTGTTTCCAGAACGTCGGGACTACAGATGCGTCGGATGCGGGTAGCAAGTGATTTAATTAAATTTCGCTTTTGTTGAATGGGCACCCAGCTATAGAAGCTTGTTAGTTGACCATTCCACGTAGGTTTTCTATGGATTGATCTTCTTAGGCTCCCATCAGCTCTTCTTGTCAGTTCCACATCAAAAAACGGAATTTTTGACTCGTTTTCCATTTCAAGAGTGAATTTTATTGCTGGATGGCAATTGTTAAATGTCTTCAGCAGCAGATTGGGGTCGTTGTTGTTGTCACAAATAATGAAAATGTCATCCACGTATCTTTTATACAGTCGCAAATTGTCGATGCTTAGCTTTAGTGAACTTCTCCCGAGGCTTGCCACGAAGCAGTCTGATAGTAGTGGACCCAACGGAAATCCCATTGCAATACCATCCTTTTGTCTGTAGATGGTGTCGTTGAATGTGAACTGGACGTTCAGAGTGCATCTCAATAATAGTTCTTTCAAGTATGTTGTCGATATTCCAATATCGAGGTTGTTGTCATCTATATATCTGCATATGAAGCAGACCGTTTCTGTGAGTGGGACATTAGTGAAAAGTGACTCGATGTCGAAGGACAGCATAATTTTGTTAGATACATTCATGTCTTGCATGCCCTCGATGAACTGAAAGGTGTCACGGATTGAGTGCGTACATAATTGCTTCCTTACAGGTTCCAGAATATTTGCTAGCCATTGTGCAATAGAGTTGTATTATTATTATTATCACTATCTCTACTATCATTATTTATTTTTAGAATTCCTTACATATTTCCTGATTAATTAATTTATCAGGGTAATTATTAAGTTTCAAGACTTCCTCTCTTAAATTTTTCTTGGTACTACTTATTTTTTGTGCTCTGTCACTTAAACATTTCCCCAATCCTATTTTCATTGACTTAGGATGAGATGATCGGAAGTTCAAATGTCTATTCGAATGTGTAGGTTTTCTGTAAACACTAGTGTTTAACTTCCCATCTTCTTTCCTTTTTACGTTACAATCTAACATTGCGATCTAACACAAATATATATTAATGATCGTCCGTGCTTTCACCTTACGTGAGCAAAATCACGGTTTGGCGCCACTTCTCATCGAGGCCTCAGTCGCCATTTCTAATATTTTGACAAGGCATGCTTCTCCCAGTCAGCAGATACCTCCTCCTACACCTAGCAAACTTACCGTGAGCATATCTTTCTTTGATAGTGTGAAATATTCCCATATTATAAATTAAAAGTCAATCTGAAAGAAGAATATTCTTTTCAATAATTTCTCTTCAGGTTCTTACAATTATAAAATATAATATTTGTGGTCGTTACAATAAAGGCCAGTTATGCGGCGGATACATTTTTAACGTAGAATGACAGATTAGTTATGGGGTGTCAAAATAAATAGTCATACTTGTTTGACAAACGTGCTAGTTGGCTAAAATCGATTAGAAAATATTGTAAAACGGGAGACAATGGTGGTGATTAATCGTAATAGAATTGTTTCTTTGTCTCTGGGTCCATATTCAGCGCTTTTTGAGGAATTTTTTTCTGGTCTTGTTACCTACCTAGATATCAGTGTCTTAATTACATCTTAGGTTTCTATTTTCATTGGAGGGTCAGTGTCCACTGGCGATTCTACACTGGCTGGTGGTGGTATTTCAGGACGAGTTGTAGGTTGTCTGTTTAAGAGGCTTTTGAGATGATCAGCCAATTGTTTGCCTTGTTTGTCATCTCTGTTGATTGGATCCCCTTGACTATCTTTCATTGGTTTCCTTTCAGTCTTAACTATAATCAATTAGAAGGAGAGTAGGAGGATATTAACTGATGGTGAGTCTATTTCAGATAATTTTGAATTGTCAACCTCAGGCTACTTCAGAAAGTCTTATATTCAACTAGGACGAAACAGCTGTCCAGTACTCCCAGGTTTTCCAATGGTTCTCTAACTGATGTCAGCTCATGATTAAATCCTCCATGCAATCAAACAAAATCCCTACAAAAAAAATCAATACTTGAAAATTATATTCAAATAATCTTATTTTATATTCTTACAGTTCACTAACTGATTTTGTATACATAATATAAATGGAGTGAAGTAACTACAATCCCTGATGCCAAAAGCATTAATTTAGATTAAAATTAATCTACTCAAGAATACATAAACGATAAATAATAGTGATCATTATTCAGGCCTAAAGTTACATAATATCACTATTGGACAGATTATAGATTGAACACAACATTTGAAAGCTGTAAACAAACAATCACTTTAGCTAATCTTAATTTATTAAAATGAGCTGGAGGGAAAAAATAATCCTTTCAACTTGTTTGTTTTATTCACGCTTGAGTATTGAATATGTACAATGACGTTTTTTGTAAATATTTATTCACAAGACAAGCAGGAAAAATAGGGAAAATCTCCTTTTATCTATTAAACTCTCTTTTATTTTTTTTATGCTTTGTGAAAATTTGATTGATTGGATCGTACATCTCACCATAGAGAATTAGTGGAAATTATAGGGCACTGGATAGATATTTATTTTCAGTAGGAGACTCTTTGACTGTTTGTAAGTGATCGAGTTCAGAAAGACGTATAACTATGCATTCACTATATTGAGTTCCGATGAGATCAATAACTCCAGCTATCGGTGAGTTATTTTTTGATGTGGTTGTGTTATCTGAGCTGGATGATTAATTTGCGAAGCTTTCATCACCCTACCGGGTGACATCTTCAGCGCATACTTCATTTTGTTGAAGGGAGCTTTTAGATTTCTCCACGAGTTTATTAATCACCTCTCCTGGTGATCTTGGACGTGATTGGTTGTTTTTGTGTGTTTTCATATCTTCTAGGCTACTTGTATTGGAACTGATTGTTTCTTTGACTTGAACTTTGACCCTTTGTGTGTGAAATTTCTTTCTTATCGGTTGATAAATTTTGTCTGTCTCTATGTGTGTATTGATTGATGATTCACTGGAATACCAAGCCAAGCTTCTGAAGATTCTCTAGCATTCCTGTTTTTTGAACGATGTCCCAGTCGAATTGATGTCCGTGGTTGTCTGTATGTAGTGACATGAGGGAGTGGATGTCATGTCTTTTGACGGCTAGCTTATGATCGTGGATACGAAGACGAAGGGGACGTTCACTTTGACCAATCTACTGTTTCTCGCAGTTGTTACAATTTATTTTGTAGATGATGTTGGTTTTATCTTCGTTTGCTGTCGAGTCTTTTGGTTGACATTGAATTAAGTGAAGTGACTTTTTTGGTTTGTGTACGACGTCGATTCCTAAAGGTTTGAAGAGTCTTGTAGTGATTGCTGAGATATTTCTGAGATGTGAGCTGTAGCTTACGGGCATTAAACATTCTTTGAGTCGATTTTCTTAGCTTGTTGGTTATTATATCACTTGGTATATCACCTTTGAATCGCAGTCATATATATGGAGACTTCTTCTCAGCAGATACAGGAGTATTCTCTTCTACTTTCTTTGCGAAGTCTTTAGTGATTAACTCTCCAAGATAGCTTTATTTACTTAACGTGCTTTATACAAAGTTATATTCGTCTTTAAACGCGTCTTCTGAACATGTAGATCTTACCCCATAGCTGAGGGTCTTTACCAATTGTTTTTGTATTAGAGAGGAATAAAGCTGTGGAAAATGTGTCTATTGAGAGGTCCAGGTACTTTTCTTATGCAGGTTCCTTTTTATGCTACTGCCTGTTCTTCTTGTTAGTAGGATGTCTAAAAAGACAATTTTACTTTGTGATTCTTCTACACATGTGAATTCAATAGTTAAATGTACTTCGTTGAATATTCATGTTACAGTCTTGAGAAATCTATCATCAGATTGGTTAAATTTAAAAGTTAATATCCCATCCCTGTTTCAAGTTCCACTTGCAAATGCTAGTGTTAAGCAGTACCTAAACTAGGATGGCTTGTTTGTACATTACTCCTCAGTTTTTAACGGCTTCCTAAATGATTTCCACTAATGACGGAATCCATTTGGTAGTCCCCATACTTAAGTAATCTTTGGTATTTGTTCACTTTATGATTACGAATTACTTTCCGTTTATTTCCTTACAAATTATACAAAAACCGTCTCACAAATTATGTGACAATTAGTGATTGCTGTATTCCACTAGCCAAGCTTCTAGGATCCTTTAATCCAAGTGCATGAGTAATAAAGAGAGAACTAATATTCATACCTTGATTGGACACCAGTAACTAGCGCGATGTATCTAGTTATTTCTTTGGTGCAGTCTGAATTCTATCAGTCAGGCTTGCAATGTGGCCACCATCCTAGATAGCTCTCCATCACGGTGCAAACCTGACTGATAGAATTCAGTCTGCACCGAAGAAAGGATTAGCCACATCGCATTAGTTACTGACTAATGTCCAATCAAAGCATCTACTACAGTCCTATAGGAGGTCAATCGCCAGCCCGAATAGCTCAGTGGTAACTTCTCTGACTGTAGCGCTGAGTGACGCAGGTTCGAATCTCAGAAGAGACATGAGTTGCTTCAAGGGTGCAGATACGCCTTGCTGGTGAGTGCCAACTAACACGAAACCTAGGTCCAAGGCTTACTGACGATTGCCTCCAGCCACTTAATATCATCAAACTAATATTCGTATTACTTAGACTTACTGAAAACTGCTTGCTATCCTCCTAGCTGTTGTATTTAATCGTGGGTGTTTTGTATAATCAGACCTTGTGACACTAACTTCTTAATGAAGTATGTCAAACAGCTTTCATCCTCATTCTAAGCTACAATTCCCCTATATTATTCCTTAGGAGAATGACTCTCATAGAAAATCTAATAACCATCAGTATTAGCAACTATTCTATTTAGATTTTTATAGAACTCTACTGGACTAATGGAAGTCTACGATCGAACTTGAGAGGACAAAGCTGAAGCGAAACAGCATATTGTCGATATGTCAGTGATACATTGGTAGTGTGCAACAATGAAAGCCATGCATCCTATCTACTCGGGTTATTCAAAGGCGCATACACAAATAATGAACTCACTATAAAACGTGAAAATAATGGAAATTTTTACTCCCTTAACATCGCCACTCAACACCTGGAAGATGGTAGTCTTCAGAAATCAATTTACCGCAAACCGACATGGGATTGACAATACTCACATTTGAATCGTTTTTGTTCAAACAGGCATAAACAAACACCAGTCGAAACTTCGTTTTGTCGAGTCATGAGATGCTTTGCTGATAAATTAGACAAAGAATTTCCAATTCTGGAAGAGACGCTGAAAAACAACGGTTACCCTCAGAAATCCAATAACAAGTACAGAAGACGTGGTGGCTTGAATGACAAGCAAGTTACACTGGAAAAAAGCCTACATTCAATCAATTTGATTTTAAAGGTGACATTATTCCAGGAGTAGTCAACATTGAAAACCTCACTATCCAGAACATATCCTGCAACTAATTTGGTTCCCGTCCATCGGACAGCATTCTCTTTGCTGCAATCGATAGTCAGCAGACACAATTATCATACTAACTACAATTTTGTATGCAAATTTACAGTACCTGTGGTAGCAGTTCCATTCAGACAATAGAAATAAGGACATGTCTTCGGTTTTCTGAACATATACCAAAAGGCCTACATCTCAAGGGAAGAAATGCTTACAAAATTGTCATTGCTAGACATCTCATCAATATGAATTATAGAGTTAACATCACACAGTCTTTCGAAATCATCAATAGACTAAATAATTCAATTCTTATGAAGTTTTCCGAATCAGTGTTTGTAAAACGCCTGAAACCCTGTTATTCTTACTTTATCCAAAATTACCGCCATCGAAACTTAAAGTTTGAGGCCTTGCGGTGCACTCGAAACGCCAAGGAATGAAAGAGCTAAAAGATCTATATGCCCAAAATCATTATCTTTTTCTAACATTTCTAACATAATACTTATAACTAACTGTTTGGATTTGTGAAATTTTAACATAAACTCATATCTTAAGTTGTATATATTGTTGGATCTATATGTTCAAGTTGTTCCAAGGCCGTGAGTCTGTGGTTTTGGTATCATTTTAGTTAACTGTGCTGAACTATATTGCATGTTGTTGTATTGTATCGTTGTCGTCGCTTTTTGCCCTTTTTGCTGTGAATTGTTTTCCTTTTGCTGGTGTTGTTCTGATTGTCTTATCTCTTGTTATCCGATTTTAAGGAAAGCAACCCAAAGGTCGCTTCTCTCTAAACTTTATCTTAATGTAACCGTAGAGTCTGAATACTGCACACTAAAGAAAGTGTTGACTTCAAAAGCAGTTACAAACGACAAGCAGAACTCAACGAATTAATACGATTCGCTTTGCACTGTTTCGAAAATTTAGGAGACGAAGAAATATCTGCTTTTCAATTAGATCCTCATCTCTGACTCTACTCATATATACATGTATAAATGTATATATAGCATTTTTATTACAATATAAAACATTTTACCAATTTAGTGGTGAAAAGTCTGTTAACATCAATTAGTCAATGTCAACATATCGCAGGGGGTGATGATTAACCAAGAAAATAAATGCAAACAATTAAAGGGCAGAAATGAATGCAACAAGTGGATCGCGTAACGTGTAATTCCTTAGAATTCAAATTGAAGTATGCGCTGAAGATCTGGCCTAATAGGGCATGAAAGCTTCACAAATAAACTATCCAGTTTAGAGAACACAACCACATCAAAATCATCCAACTGTGCCACAAATCTTCTCCAATATGCTTACTGTCTACGAGGTATGCTTAAACAAAGCTACGAAAAAATCTTATCTGTCGCCTGTTTAACCACGCAAAGTGATGTTCAGGAATATGACAGTGAACCTGCTTGAGTGTAAGCCCAGTGTAAGTAGCTCCTTGGGGACAGTCAAACTGGTAGATAAGAAGGAATTCAAGAAGTCAACCTCTGGATTTTGAATGAGATTTCGTGACTATACCTATTCTGTTTTTATTAAGAATCTGTGCTTGTCTACTTCAATAGGCTTGCAAACGTGACTTCTTCTTCTTCTAGTGTGGTGATAGCAGGCTGCTAACCAATGGTAGACATTAATTTACGTCAGTCTATGTCGCTAATATTGGCCGTGAGAAAATATCAACAAGACTGATTCAACAACGAATCACAACAGACATAACGTGGGCAAATACGATTCGTAGATATATGGCTTAACTTTCTGAGAAAGCAGACACAAGCAGTAAGAATAACCTTGAGCAAGAAACAACCAATCAGAAGACTGTGTTTGTCTACTTGAATAAGCTATAATAATGTACATGAAATATGCATAAATACGTGCTGATTTCCTTAATAAACGATCTGTTGCCTGGCCCTTGTCTTTTGTTGTTACACTAGGAGTGAGTTTCAGGAGTTAATCACCGGGTGAATTCGAAGACAACTGTTCCACAGTGATATAGTTCGTCCTTAGCTTTTGTATTCTCCTGCAATGCCTTCTTCTGACGTGTTCCCGATCGGTAGAAACAAAAATGAGAAAAAATAGCTTGGTAATATTGTTTAACAAGAATATGAATTGAAAACTTTGAGTGAAAATATTAACAACAATGTAATAATGAAAGAAAAAATAAAAACGGCCGTTTACTTAGTAATTATCAATAAGGTAATAGTGTCATCATATCAAATACGAATTGCAGAGTATTTATACTTAATCATTCGAGCATTTAGTCTTCTATATTTGCTTCTAGTTCTGCATAATGAGAAAAAAGTAGAAAGTGGTGCATGGAAAGCATGCTCAGTGTCTGACAAGATAATATTTATTAATTTCTTGTATGAGTCCATTTGACAAAATTATGATGTAATACAATTGAAGCATCTAAAGTAAGGCTGTGCTGAGAGCTGGCTGTTAGTCAAAATTGGTGGACAGTGATTTACGTCAGTGTTTATGTCCCCAATATTGGTCGTGAGAAAAATGAGAACAATGGCTTTGCGTAGGCGGATACAGTTACCATACAGATGATCTGACATTCAAGAAACAGCCACAAAGAGATGCAAGGTTCACTTTCCTGAGAAACAACCAATCTGAAGACTGTGTTTTTCTGCTAACAATAATCTATAATATGTACAAGAAAATCTATAAATATGTGTTGATTTCCTTAATAAACGATCTGTTGCTTGGCCCTTGTCTTCTGTTGGTACAAACCTAGTATATTTACAAGCAAATTGTTTAGGGTCATTAAATGCCTTCAATGAGGGTTCCAGGCTAAGTGAAAGTAGTTTTTCCATTATTGATAGAATTTTTGAGGGGATAGCAATGGGTCTAAACTTAACCCTTCATCCACTTGATGATTTAGGCATAGGAATAATTTTATTGATTTCACATGAAGCAGGCACAGTTATGAATAAGATTTTATTTTGATAAACCACGGTGTTGAACAGTAATATTAACGTTATTTATTATTCTTCGATTTGACTGGTGGTAATAATATCTTCCATATCTTTGGTATTTTCATTGAGTCATTTCTGTTGCATTTGCTGGGTGCAGTAGACTCAATGAACCAGCATTCAATAATCAATTTCTCTCTCCATCTACCTATAATACTTCTAGAAGTGTAACTCTGTTCCACCCTGTTATGTGATTTTGTGTTAATGCATGTAGTGCGATAGATGAGCTTTTTTCTAAATTACTCAACTTCATGGGATCAATCATTCTAACCTTAGCTAAATTCTTATGTTCCGATAATCTCACTACTCCTGATCTACTAGTCTGACTTGGGTAGTTGACTTAACTCACATTGATTGTAAGGTATTTCGTAAGATATATTATTTTGTTTGATTAGGTCAACCGACACTGTCTTTAAATCTACAGAGCTTGTCATTGCCTGAGTGAGTTTGTAGGTTAAATGCCACCCTAATTCCTGCTTTATTCAAACTCATACACGTAGGGTCTCAGATGTCTCCTCCTCATATGGTAAAACTGTACATGCCTTGTATTCCTTCTTATTTATGTTATCGTATAAATTTCATCATTATTTTTATTTTGCTTTTGAACTTTTCTGATTTTCCTAATGAATTTTTTAGGATAGTTATTCAACACCAAAGCTTCTTCTATCGGTTTTATTTCGTCATTTAGGTCTTTTCTTGTGCTACTTAGTGCTATGGCTTGGTTTGTTAGACACTTAACTAAGCCTGGTTTAACAGTTTATGGATGACATGAATCAAAGTCTAAATATATATATTAGAATGCGTTGGTTTTCTATAAATACTTGTGTAGTTTTCCCTATTCTATTCGTTTTATCTTACAATCTAACATAGCTAATTCTCCTTGTTCATTTTCTCATTCAAATGTGAATTTTATTCCTTCTACTTGTGAATTTATATGTGTCAAGAAACCAGGGATATGTTCTGTTTTTAACACTGTGAAAATATCATCCATATATCTCCACCGCATTTTGTGAGTAGTATTTTCTTCATGTTTAGAAATGAAGTAAAAACGTTGCGTGAGTGACTTGATAGGATTATGAGCAATAATTTGTAAACAGAAAGATTGAGCGAAGAAATATTTACTTTTCAATTAGATCCGCATCTCTGACTCTACTCTAATATATATAGCATTTTAATTACAATACACAACAATTTACCAATCAAGTACCATTGATATGTTTGTCAACAATAATTAGTCAGTGTCAAAATGTCAATGGGGTGGTAATTAACGAAGAAAAATTATTATATATAATTAAAAGGTGGAAATGGTTACAACACGTGGATTGCATAATGCAGAATTTTGGAAAAATGAAGAGCAATTAAGGAATAAGCGTGTGCACAGGTTTTTAGAAGTTTTGACGGAATTATCTTACACAGCCTCTGAATTATTCTCGCGTACCGAAAACAAAACAAAAGCCAATAATTGATCGTCCAAACTTCGTGATATATTTCGGGACCAAAACAAGCCTTCAGACGAACGCTTAGCTAGCTAGTGATCGTGCACGTGACACGACGGGGTACCAAATGGCGGGGATGCTTGACCGGAAGCCTTCAGCTAAACAAGTCGACTTAAACAGTGGTGGTCAGCATCCAATGAGTGATTGCTGTGGTCAATAATTTTGGGGAATTATTTACCGCTACAGCTCACTCCCCCCTAGTGGGGTCGTGAGGACCCTAAGACAGAACCAGCCGGAAGTAAAAAAACTCGATGGTTCCCTTTCGGGTGAAAAAAATCTTCCGAGCGGCTTGGTCGTATGCCTACTGGTTTGTCTGCCTATGCTAATAGGGTGTTTGTACATAGCTTCCTTGTTGTTGTTCGTTGGATTCCGTGCTTCGTTTGTTTCCTGTCCAGTGCCCGTCGCACCTGGAAAAGAAAACAAGAACGCTAAGAACCATGTCGAGGAAAATGTACGAAATGAGCTTTTTGGTTAAAAAAAATGATGTGCATTTACTATACAGTAAAATAATGCTAAGTTCAGAACATCGAAAAAAAATACATCTAATTAATTTTTTTGTGTATGTTACATGAACTGTTGAAAAAAAATTTTGTGTTCGGTGGTACTGTATATAAAAAAATTGATACGTCAAAAAAAAGTCAGTACCACAAACGAATGAGTTGCGTGAATCACACGACTTCGTTAAGTCAAATAAGTGTGCAGATATTCTGGGAACCTTACGGTGCGTCCAGAACGGGTTTTCTTGGGAGGCTCGATAGAAGGTTCGGTAGCTGTCGCTGTGCTAGTGACTTCATCGATGTCTAAACGATCTTCTGTTACTTGTGGATTTTGGGGTACGTTGAGCTCTATGCTAATAGGATTACCCTCCAAGTAAGCCGGTTTCAGACGGTCAATGCTGACGGTGTCCTCGCGGCCGTTTTTGTCCAAGACAAAGAATTTATCAGAACGTTTAATTACCTTATAAGGTCCGTCGTATGGGGGTTCCAGGGGTCTGCGCACAGAGTCGCGACGAACAAATACATGTGAAGAAGTTTTCAAACACGGATGAACGAAAACATCAATGGACTGTGGACGAAGGGGAGCAGGTTTAACTGAACGCATTGCGTTTGTAAGCCTGCTGACGTATGAAGCGTGATCTACCACTGGTGGGAAGCTCGAGGGAGAAACAAATTCACCAGGCAGTCGCAGTGTCGTGCCATATACTAGCTCGGCGCTAGTACAACCAGCATCGGTTTTCAAGGCGTTTCGTATCCCTAGGAGAACTAACGGAAGGGATTCAGTCCAATGGGTGGTGTTTGCGGCTGACAGACCAGCTTTCAGCTGTCTGTGTAGACGTTCTACCATACCATTAGCTTGAGGATGGTAGGCTGTTGTTCGAAAACGCATGCAACCTATGATTTTAGTCAGGGCGAAGAATAAGCCACTTTCGAATTGCCGCCCGCGATCAGTTGTTATGGAAGATGGGCATCCAAAGTTAGCGATCCATCTTTCTACGAAGACGCGTGCGACTGTTTCAGCAGATACGTCCTTGATGGGTACTGCTTCCGGCCATCGTGTGAATCGATCGATGCAAGTTAAAATATAGGTATATCCATGTGATTCAGGAAGGGGTCCAACCAAATCTATATGGACGTGTTCGAAACGAGCGTCAGGGAGAAGAAAGGTGCCAAGTGGGCTTTTGGTGTGTCTTATCACCTTGCACTTTTGACAAGCTAAGCACGTGTGTGCCCATTCCCTTACTTCTTTATTAATGCCAGGCCAACAAAACCGACTAGTTACGAGCTTGACAGTAGTTCGAATACCTGGGTGAGATAAGCCATGCAACGTATTGAAGACGTTACGGCGATAACTTTTAGGCACGATGGGGCGAGGAGTACTCGTGGAAATGTCACATAGAATAGTATCTCTTCCCATACCTAAGGGTTTCTCAGCTAATTGTAGAGTTGTTTTCGACAACTCATGTTGAAGCTCGGTATCTTCTTTTTGAAGACGAGCCAGTTTTACAAGGTCTATGCCGTCGATTTGGGTGAAGAACAAACGCGCGACAAGGCATCTGCCACAGTGTTGTTTACTCCGGATACATGGCGAATATCTGATGTAAACTGTGAAACGTAATCCAGTTGTCGTGATTCCCTGGGTGAATACTTATCTGAAGGTGAGTTCAGAGAGTACGTCAGAGGTTTGTGATCCGTAAAAATTATGAATTCACGACCCTCTACCGAATGTCTAAAATGTCGTATAGCACAGTACATAGCCAGAAGTTCTCTGCCGAATGTGCTGTACTTCGTTTCAGCTAATTGAAGGCGCCTGGAGAAAAAGGCGAGTGGTTGCCACTCATTGTCAACTAGCTGTTGTAGAACTGCGCCGATTGCAGTGTTTGATGCATCAACCGAGATACTTAACGGTGCCGTTGGATCCTGATACATCAGAAGTGTGGCATTCGCAATAGCTTTTTTAATCTGGGTAAAAGCATTTCTATGGACTTGTTATTCCCTCGAAGGAGGTCTGTCAATGGCTGAATCAAAGAGGCACAGTTGGGAATAAAGCGTCGATAATAACTTACTAAGCCGTTAAAAGTGCGGAGACTTTTCACCGTCTGTGGCTCTGGAAAGTTCAGTATAGCCTCGACCTTAGTAGCCAGTGGGCGAATGCCCTTGCAGTCAATAGTGTGACCCAGAAAGTCGAGTGAGTCAACACCGATTTGACATTTTTGAATATTAATGGTAACACCATGTTGGCGTAACCTTTCAAATGCCAAGTCCAAGTGCCTAAGGTGAGTTTCCTTGTCTGGACTGGCAATGAGACAGTCGTCTAAGTATGCATATTCTTTCCTTGTCATGAAGACGTTCTTGCTAAATTAGAGAATGGACCACTTAAAGCAGTAATTAGTGACTTGGATTTCTACTGTCGATATTTGGATGGTACATTTCTAGTCATAAAAAACGAGGACTATGCAATGAACAACCTTGACAAGTTTAATGATGCCCAATCAGAAATACACTTTACCATAGAGAAAGAAAGTAACGACAGTATCTCATTCCTACACGTCTTCATGACAAGGAAAGAAGATGGCACAGTAAGAAGGAGTGTGTACAGGAAACCTACTACAACAGGTCAGTACACTCATTTTTTGAGTTTTGTACCTCTGAAATATAAAGGTAACCTGGTAAAGTGTCTGGTTCATAGAGCTAGGTTAATCTGTTCAGACGACTGCTTCATTGAGGAGCTTAAGATTATTAGAGAATTACTTAGAAAAAATGGTTATCCAGATAAGGTTATTGAGAATAAAATACGAATTCATCACCCAGGACAGTCACTATGGCAACAGTTCCGAAAAAACCGCTGTTCATAAAACTTCAGTTCCTCGGTGACAACGTCAGAGAAATAATAACACAACGACTGAAGAATACAGTTAAAAGAGCTTATTATGCAGCAGAGGTACACTGTCTCTTCACAACCACACCTATCCTACGTTCGAGTAATAAGGATAAGCTACCTAAATTCGCCACTTCTATGTGTATTTACCCGTTTGACTGCAGCTGCGGAGCCAGCTACATCGGGCGAACAATTAGGCAGGTTCATCATCGTATTTCCGAACATCATCCGGCATTGTTAAGCAAGGGACAAACGAGATTTATTCGTAGCTCTATTTTAGCCCACCTTGTAGATAGTGAGCATAAGGTTGACGTTAATACTGCATTTAAAATTATTTATCGTATTCCTACTAATCTTAATTTTGCTTTACGAGTCCGTCTTCTACATACAGCTGAAACAATAGGAATCCACCTGAAGAAGCCAAACTTGTGTGTTCAGAAGAAATTTGTACAGCCACTTTCCTTACCTTGGCCATTGTTACATGATTGCATAAACCGGACTACTTCATCCCCCTCCCCCTAAAATATTTCTTCTTTTAATTATATATCCTTTTAATTATATATAATAATTTTTCTTCGTTAATTACCATCCCATTGACATTTTGACACTGACTAATTATTGTTAACAAACATATCAATGGTAGAAAAGAAAAGGTGTTCAGCAAAGAGTTACTCTTTTCGGCGATATCATTCTCAAGCTGTACAAATCGCAAATTTATAGTAATTTGTCTTGGCAACAAAAGGAATATTTCCAAAGATGTGTTAATGCAATTGTTAGTTTTTGACAAACAAATTACGTAATTTTGAAGGCGTTAATCAGTTAGAAACTAAAATAAAGTTACAAAAGTAGGTTGGGTGACGTAATCTAATTGATAGGGTTCAATGAAAAAATGAATGAGAGTCAAGTTCATAATCTGAGTAGAATTCACTTGAAAATGAATGAGAGTTAAGTTAATAAGCTGAGTAGAATTCACTTAAAAATAAACGAAAATCGAGTTAGCAACAGTCTTCATGAACGTAGAGATTTAATAGAGGGTGGGGGTAGAAAATAATGCAATTAAGAAATAGACAAACAAAGAAGAAAGAGGTAAGACAAAATTACGTATTTGGTGTTAAGACAGATCAGGACCATTGTAGATTTAGTGACTGAACAAACTCCTTTTGTATGCAGAGTTCAGGATTCAATATGTGAATTGCCATTGCTTCTGCAGTTTGAAGAAGTTTAATTCGTACTTTTTGGCAAGATTCCCACGTATTGTGTAGGTAACTGAGAAGTTGTTTTGTGGGTTTGCTTGGTGTCCGGATTCGATCAAGTGTTCTAGGATAGAGCTGTGGCGGGGGGATCTTCTTTCTCCTTTATAAAACCATGAAGGTAAGTGTTCGCTGATTCGTTTGGATAGCAAACGCTGGGTATGGCCGACATACCTAGCTCCACATGAGCAGGTGAATTGGTAGATGCACATTGATGAGGCCCCCAGTGGAAGCTTATCCTTCACGTTCGTGCGAATCATTGGTTTTGTCGAGAAATTTAGTCTGAGTTCCGCTGCGAAGAAGGTTTTCTTCAGTGAACGGCACAGGCGGTTTCTCAGTATTTCTGCTGAAGAATCTCCGTTGAATTGTAGATTCAAATAGAGAAGTTTCTTGGGAGCAGTAAGCATGGATGGTTTTTGTGTTTTTGGCTTCATAGCTTTTGTGGTGAAACGTTCCGGGTAATCGTTTTCAAGAAGGATTCTTTTCAGGGTCTTCAGCTCTTCTTCTATATCAATGGTACTTGATTGGTAAATTGTTGTGTATTGTAATTAAAATGCTATATATATTAGAATAGAGCCAGAGATGAGGATCTAATTGAAAAGTAAATATTTCTTCGCTCAATGTTTCTCTTTTCTAAATGTCTAAATGGGGATATTTTCTATACAATATTTTGCACTCGAAACGTCATCATTCAATATTAGTGTGCAACACTGTATGATTTATCAAAATAAATTCTAATCCATAATGAAGTTATACTCCGCAACAACGCCCACGTTTTATACTTATATCAAGCAGGCACAATCTTATTGGAAAACGACTCACTGAAAATACCAGTGTGGGTGCTACGTAAAATGTTAGCACATTTTCTGAGGATAACACCAGGTGCGCAATTGTCTGGAACAAGCAACTGGGAGTGGCAACACTTGAGGACGTCATATGTAATAAAACCAATAAAACCAACCAATATCTTGATGATTTTTAAGAAAATATTCCACCCACCTTCTACATCAAGAAGTTAAGAGATTCTGGAATAACCTAACCCTTACTCCTACAATTTGTTAACTCTCGTATCCTGCCTATTATTCTCTATTGTTCCCCCTTAGTTTTTCCTGTGTTACTGAAGAAAGACTATACCTTATAATGCAGGATGTTAAAGGTTGTCAGCAGGGTAAGCAACGCGCCACTTAAACAATCAGCTTGTTAATATTCTGGTCGACAGGCACTTGGACTCATGTGAAAAATTGGGCTAAATCCATTCTATCTATCTAACTCACACCACCCTCTTCATTCACAAATCTCCCCATGTATCTCATCAGGGAAAACCAGAAGCCTATACGGGAAACTATATCCCCGCACTAGTAAGTACAAAAACTCAACCATACTCTACTTAGCTCGTTCGTGTTCTATGCGATAAAGAAAGCATTAGGCGTGAAACTTTTAGCTTACTGAATAGTCAGCAGAACAACTGGATCTCGTCTTTCCAACTCACAACATTTATAGGTACAACATTTCCTTTCTTTCTTTTCCTTTTCTCTCTCTCTTTTTTCTGTTATGTGCTGCTTTGTCTGTTTCTTCTGCTTACGCCAGCAAATATGCTATCATCTACTTTTCTAACACCTTCAAACACTCTGTTCAATTTTGGCTTTGCTACCGACATGCTAATATGTTGTTGTCAAAACTAACTTAGATTACCCTTAATCTATGTAGAATTTTATTTTATTGTTAATTTAGTAACTGGATGCAATACTGTAGTAAAATGGTGAGAATTCCATTCTGTATCGCAAGTACAGTTTTGGAATAAAGCTTATTATTATTGAAGAAAAACAGTCATATTTTACACTGGTAGCACTCAAAATCATAAAATCTGATGAACAACTTATGAAGGATTGATTGAGTTTACCGGCATCAAATAATAGAAGGATCATTACTTTTTTCTTTACTCCCCGGTGGTTTCCTTAAACAGTTTCCATATATTTGATGATTATTTGCATGACAAGAACTTTTGATTATATATCATATTTGATCTCTTTATTTCTAATTGAATTAAAATGTTCAGTCTCTTAACATCAGAATTAGCTTTCATTTTGTATAACCCTTCTTTTTCTTGACGAAGCTTCTTAACCTGAGAAGAGGAAAAAGAAGCGTTTCTTTTTAATGCACAAAACACATCCAGACAGAATTCAAGGTAATCTGTTATTTTTTTTTTTGATTGTGTCATCTAGAACTTGTTCAGTAAATAAGTACCTGTTTGTATCTTCTGTTGACATGTTAATTCTTGTGTTCTACCCATCCCTCTCTACTGCTCTCCACTAATTTTTCCTGGACTACTTAAGAAAGACTTTGCTTCATTGAGAAGGGCACCAAAAGCCGTTAGTAGGACAAGTGGGATATCGTTAAACCAACTGGTTAACACTATTGTGGATAGACATATAATGTCATTTAAGAAACTAGCGAATACAATATTGTCAGACACTGAGCATCCTCTCTATATGTAGCTGTCTGCTTGCATTTCATCTGGTAGAACTAGAAGCAGCAATAAGAGGCTATATGCTAGGACTACCAAATACAAAACTCCACAATGCCATATCTGTCACAGCTGTTATGTGATGAGAAATCCGTTAGGTATCACACGATCAACTTACTGCAGCACTCTAACGAATAGTCCCATTAGGTTTTGTTTTCCTTTCCTCGTTACTATTACACTGTTGTTCACATCTTCTATTACACACTAATTTTTTATTTCATATCCTGTAGTGCATTGTTTAAAATGTAAACGCACATTGTTCTTTTTATTTATTTTTTATTTATCTATTGTTTTTTTGTGTTGTTTTTCTTGATTTTAAAATCTAATAAAATTTATGAGGTAATTAGATGCAATATATTGTATTGCACGCTGAAAATTCCATCCCTGTACCGCAAATACTGTTTGGAGTAAAGCTCTTATTATTATTATTACTTAGATTCTCCAAATTGTCGTGAGAGCAACACTTATGTTGTGTTTTCTTGCCAAGATTCAAGAAGGCTCTTTTGTTCAGCTTTCCACATATGTTCGACAATATTCGTATGATACAATAATCAGAATTAATTAGTGGGGCACTTTGTCGAGTATCATGTATGCTGGTGTCAAGTGATTTGGGAACACATCAGATAAAGGATTTTTTCTAGTCGCATTGAAAAGTTAACAATATTTTCATGACCTAATAATATAATGCCAAGAAAGGTGGCAGCAAAGCCAGTGAGTCCATCAGCAAATAAGAATATAGTTCTGACAGACTAAATCCAAGTATGCATTGGAAGACACGAGAGATTGCAGACAGTTAATTTTTATCTGGCAGAGAGTTACAGCTTGTACTCATAATTATTGGAACAGACATTTGATCTGCTGAAATTCGACTTTTAAAGCACATTAGGTCTATAATTATTTTTCTAAAATTTTGAAAGTTGTGATTAGATCTACTTACTGTCTGCCTACGCTATTACTAAAGTGAAAAGATTTAGTATGTTTAGTTTTTCATTGTACTATAAACTGGATACATTAGAAATCAGGAAATCATACAACATGGATATAATATATTTGCTAAAACTAAAATATCAGTCTACATTTAACAGACACTGTCATTTATTAGCAATATACCCACATGATTGTTTGACAAACTAATTAGCTTCATTATAAAATAAAATAATTTAATTACTATAGCCATGTACATGAGATTTATTTAAAAACTCCACTTAATGCAATGCATAAGTCAAATGTTTCTTCAAAAAGCCAATTTCGATATTCCCGTTAATTCATTGGACCGAAATTTTTCTGTCCTTTGTTTTCATCCTCGCTCCTAGTACGGACACCTCAACACTGTCTTAGGATTTAACTTTAAATAATTTTGTGGATGGTGACTAGCAGTGGAATCTAAAATCAGCACTTCGTCCTATTCGGGACTCGTCATCTGGATTTACCTGCATTGCCCTATGAGTGATAGCGTTCCCCCTAAGTATCGAACCCAGTACACTTCATATCACACTCCAGAGAGCTGTCCACTAAACCAATTAGGATATGAGAGTCACTTCCTGTGCGATGAGCGCCAGTTATTATTTTTAATTCAATTTGGATTTACCCATATTCGGCATCCATTGACATGGTGAATCCCAAGTAGGATGAGATGTCCATCCTGAATTCCAGTGCTGGCAACCATCCCCCGAAAAATGTGTCAATGTAAGTAACTTCTTCTGGTAATGAAAAAAATGGGACTGAGTTTTTGATGTTAATTGTTTGGAGGAAGAGATACAACATCCTCGTACTAGAATTTCTGATTATAGGCACTTAGTGGTTAGCAAGGTAGGTATACCTTCAGTCTCGAAGGAACTTATTTCGCTTAGAAGACTTGAAACTGCATTGTCCAATGTAGCAGTCACAAATATTATCACTGAATTTTTCTAAATGAAAAATGACATTATGTAGGACTGCATTGGAAACTTTGATTGGATACTAGGTGGTAACCAACTAGTGGCATGCATCTAGTGCTTTATTCGATGCAGATTGGATTTCGTTAGTCAAGTGGCCACCATGCTGGATGGTCAGCAATCACGGTGCACTCTGCAATGGAATTTTAAGATGGTTGGAGGCAATCGTAAGGAAGCCTCGGGCTTAGTTTTGACGGGTGTTCACAAGCACAAAACCTAGGTCCAAGGCTTCCAGCCGATTACTTTCAACCATCTTATAATAAGAATCTTCACTTGACCAATCTTCCATCCATACTACCAGGCGTTACTGAGGTCTTCAGACGCATGACATTGGTTATCCCTATGGACTAACCAATGATTCCAATAATCATTCTATCATAGAATCATTTCAACTGATAAAAATTCACAGTGATTCAGTATTATTCACCGGATGCAATTTACTGCTCATAATCATGTAAGTGCTGTCACATAACTTTCAAAGTTTATTTATATAATTCTATTATTTCTTATCAACAGGAGAAATTTGAAGTACGTCACTTCCTTCATCTATCTTCACAGCAACATTTCAACTATAGGCAACATCAAAATCAGAATCGTAAAGGCAATGCCAAACTTCGTCACCCTAGAGTGAGTTTGGAAATCTTCACTCAGCATAAACAACAAAATTTGGATTAACAGCATCAGTGTCAAGTCAGTCAGTCCTTCTGTGTAGGTTAAACATTTTCTGAACGTGTCAAAAAAAGCATTTTTACAGGACACTGAAGACTTTCACCAACAGCTGACTTTGATGGCTGCATACTAAAGATCAGATGGCTGACGAGAAAGAATTAGTAACAAGAAACTCCAGAAATGTACCAAAGAAGGACTGACTGTTCAAACAATATTCCGAAGAAAATGGAGATGAATCGGACACATACTGATGAGACACCACGCGCCGAACCATTACTCGAATAGGCCTGGAATGGAAAACGACGAGTTGAGCATGGGTCTTAGGGTGATATGGTGGAGATCATGTAACTGGGGAGATAAGAGGCTGTGGGAAGACGTGAGGCTAACTAAACAGGACTGCAGCGAACAGGAAACGTTGGACGTGTTCCGCTGAAGCCCTGTGTTCCACATGGAACCCAAGGGATTAATGATAAAAATTATTATCATTTAATATCCATCGAGTCATGAAGAAAATAAAAGACAATGCAGTAAAGAAAATTTTCATATGTTGGTTTAGAGGAGTTTTGTTGGTTACACGAATTTATCACAATCTGACATCAGTTAGAGAACCATTGGAAAACCACCTAGGGGTTACTGGACAGTTGTTTTGCCTTCCTTCTTTGAAACTCTTCATCACATCAGTGTAATGTGTTTAGTCCTACCTTTGGTGCATACTGAATTCTTTTAATCAAGTTTACAATGTGGCCACCATGCCAGGTGGCTCACCGCCATCGCGGTGCACTGTGGATTTTTTAAATTTAATATTTTAGCTTGATTCCACACAGTATTTTGGTACAAGTATGGAATTTTCAGCAAGTGATATCGGTAGCCCAAATTTAGCAGACCGGCCATGGTCGGCGAGCATCCTAACCGCCGTGCCACCAACTGCGTTGGTGGTATTAGATGGTTGATGGTAACCGGCTGGAAATCTCAGTCCTAGGTTTCGTGCTAGTTAGCGCCCGTCAGCAAGGCATATCTGCAACCTTCCTGACGATTATTATTATATCCTTTAATTCCTAGTGGAACATAGGGCTTCAGCTGCGCATCTCCACTGCCTTCGGTTTTCTGACAACTTTTTCACCCCGCTCCAAGTCTGCCCACATGCTTTCATCTCTTCTCCACATGACCTCCTCCAAGTCACCCCACCCTCGCACTGACGACCAACTCGCCGATTCCCTTTCGGGTTCCATTCAAGGGCTTGTCTAGTGATGTCACTTGATGGTTTCCTCAGCGTATGGCCAATCCATGTCCATTTCTTCCTGCCTATTTGTTTCGCAATCGGTTCCTCCTGGGATGGTTCGTTCATTGCCAGAGATCCCTCCCTGTTGGTGATCTTCTCTGGCCGTTCATCTGATCTTGATTATTGAGCGAAGTCAGCTGTTAATGAAGGTCTGTAGTTTGTTTCAGGTGCTCTTTATGACGCGCCAAGTCTCTGATACATCCGTATAGTAACACTGACTTCACATTGGAGTAGAAAATCCGGATGTTATTTTTGATGCTGAGTGCTGCTGACCTCCACACAAAATCAAGAGTAATGAAAGTTTGTCTTGCTTTTCCGATTCTGACTTTGATATCCGCGTCAGTTCAGCCTGTAGGTGAAACGATGCTTTCCAGGTAGGTAGGCAAAGGGGGTTGTTTCTTTTAAGTCCCTTCCATTTGTGCTATCTGACTGTTGCCTTTTGTTGTTGCCGTTGCTATTGGCCAGGAATCTTCATCACCTCTGTTTTCTCTAAGCTCACCTGAAGGAAGTCCTATTTTCCGCGGATGCTTCTTTTTCCAACTTGTTGCTTTTCACTTGCATATCTTCCAGTTTGTGGGAAATCAGACATATATCATCGGCAAAGTCCAGATCCTCCAAGTCTCTTTTTGTATGTGTCCATTTTGTGCCTGTTTCCTCATTACCCGCTGTCTGTCTCATTAGCCGAACTACTGCAATCAGGAAAACCATTGGCGATAGTAGACAGCCAGCTTGCCTCACTCCCGTCCTCACTTCAAAGGCTTCCGTAAGTTTCCCGTTGTGGATTACTTGGCATGCAGCATTGTCGAACAACTGTTGGATGAGATGTACAATTGTCGATGGCAATCCGTAGTAGCGAAGTAGTTGCCAGATGGGCTCTCGATAAACGCTGTCGAAGGTCTTTTCAAAGTTGATGAAGCTGAGCGAGATAGAGAGGTGACTGCCATTCCAAGCTTTTGCTCAATAATGATCCAGAGAGTGGCGATTTAATCAATACATGACTTGTTTCTCCCGAATCCAGCTTGTTCCGGTCGAAGTTTCTCATCCAGGTTGGCTTGTTTGATTCTGTCCAGGATGATCCGGCTTAGTGTTTTGCTTGGGATGGACAGGAACATAATTCCACGCCAGTCCTTGCATTGACTTAAGTCTCCTTTCTTTGGTAGTTTGAATAAGTATCCTTTTTCACAATCCTCGGTTACTTTGCCCTCTTTCCACAGCTTCTCTAGAAATGGCGTCACCAAGCCCGCTATTGTCTCTGGGTCCATTTTCAATGCTCCTGTTGCGATTCGACTTGGTCCTGTTGCTTTTCCAGCTTTTAGCATCTTGATTGCATTCAGGACTTCTGTTCTCGTCGAAGGGTTGATGTTCACTGGTAGTTCTGATTCCGTTGTTGGTATTGTTGGGCACGTTGTAGGTGGCGGTCGATTTAGTAGTCTTTTGAAGTGTTCAGCCCAGTGTTTTCTTTGCTCCACTTCTTTGGTGATTGACTTTCCATCGTCATCCTTCACTGGCATAATCCGTGTCGAACTTTTGCCCGATAGGTTCCTAGTTGTTTGGTATAGTGTGGTGAGGTTTCCCTGCAATACAGCTTGTTCTGCTTCACTTGACATAGTTTCATAATATTTTCTTTCGTCTTCTCCGGAACTCTTCTTTACTCTTCTCTTCAGTTTATTTTAGTTTGCACTCAACTCCTGTTTTTGTTGCTCATCGGTGCACTGGATAATCTGTTGTTTCACTATCCTTCTCTCGCTGACTGTTGAGTACCACCTAGCACGAAATCAAAGTCCAAAGCTTCCTGCCGATTGCCTCCAACTATCAGATACCAACAACAGTTTAAATATCATTTAATTACTTTATTTCTACGGTAGTTTATTTTAGAATTATTTCGACACAATAAGATATTTTCTATTCCTAACACTTCCAGTGAACACGTGGGCATTTTCCAGAATGCTTAGTGTTATCACAACGCACTTCTATTAATACATAAAATCTTTGTGAATGAAAGTAGAATGACACTACATTGTGCCAGGGTATAAGTCACATTAGGTAGAAAGTATGTATTATGTATTTGCCCATATTGGAATTAGAAAGTATTTGATTAGTTTGATTAATACGAAATTAGTGGATATGTCATCCCTCTATTCGCAAATGACCATAAGATAACAAACTACTTCAGTTGGATAACAGTCAGCAACCAATGTCGTCAGTCTAGTTCTTCCTCGAATGCATATTGAATTCTATCAGTCAAGTTTGCAGTGTGGCCACATACACACACACACACACTAGGTGGCTCACTATCACGATACACTCTGAATTGTTGTTGGATGTTTCAAGGGAATAGGCAGGAAGCGTTGAACCTAGGTTTTGTACTTGCTGACAGTAGTCGGAATGGCTCAGTGGTAACGTCTCTGACTACAGCACAGATTTTGATACTTAGGAGGGGCATGAGTTCCTTCAAGACTTCAGATACACTTTGTTGAATGATTAGTGCCAAAAAGCACGAAACTTAAGTCTACAACTTCCTTCTGACTGCCTTCAAACACCCAACAGATAAAAACACATTTCCGATAGTCTTCCTTATCTATGCTTCATGGCTTTACCTATTATAGGAAAGAGATTACTTGAGCATAATACATACACCAACTATACAACGGTTACTGAATGAGAAACTGATTTCAAACAGCAATTTCACCCACATGTTTTTTTTTTATTAGTTTAATTAAAAATGTAATCACTCAGAAAACCAGAAAACAGTCAACTTCGGTTTATTTAATGAAAGAAATATACTCATATTGAGTCATAAGAAAAAAATAGACGTTAACAGTAAGGAAAATATTTCTATTCAAGTGTTGGTTTGTAGGGATTTGATTGGTTTACAGGATTTCATCATGAGCTGACATTAGTTAGAGAACCATTGGAAAACCTGTAGGGAGTACTGGACAGCTGTTTCGTCCTAGTTTGGGACTCCTCAGCAGTACGCACCCACCGGGACTCGAACCCAGGACCTTCCGGTTACAAGGAGAGCCATCTCGTAGACCATTAAGCCACTGGGACCCGATCCAATGGCCCATGAATTCTAACTTATGCCAATTCATGGGCCATTGGATCGGGTGCCAGTGGCTCAATGGTCTACGAGCTCGTCTTGTAACCGGAAGGTCCTGGGTTCGAGTCCCAGTGGGTGCGTACTGATGAAGAGTCCCAAACTAGGACGAAACAGCTGCCCAGTATTCCCTACAGGTTTTCCAATGGTTCATGATGAAATCCTGAAAATATTTTTTCAACAAACCTTTCTCAAGAGCTACACAATCGTACTCATACTGAACAAAGAATTCATAAGACCAGTCAAATTTTATTAAATTTGTTCTAGAAAATGCGTTGTGTCATGTGAGGTGTAATCTAGATAGGAATGATTAACTGGAGATTAGAAAATGCGGACAGAAGTCAAAATGACATAAAAAGCGTGACTAATCAATACAGTTGTATATACTGGATAAAAGCTAGCGAAACGCGGTAAAGTATTTATATATAATCTCTATAAAAAATGCACTATCATTAATAAACAATAATGGAGGGATTCTAAAAGAATAATGACAAACTTGCACAATAAAATGAAACAAAATTATGGTAAGAACATTACCCGGGCCATGGTAAGGGGAGTGAATGTATGTAGCACTTTTAAAAACAGTGACTCGGTTTCATACTTTGAATAGCTTGTGATTCAGCTATGTATAGATGGCATATTTGACGTTCTTTCATACGATACTGAGGAGCTCTGTGTAGCACTGTGAAGCAGTCATTCTGCGTTTCTTGATGTTCAGAGTTGACATGGTGTTCAAGGATAAAACCGCCTGTATTCTTCTCTTCTTCTCTGGCTTCAGTCTGTGTGGAGGTCAACAGCACTCAGCCTCAAAAATAACATCCAGATTTTCAACTCCAATGTGAAGTCAGTGCTACTCCCTGTACGAATCAGAGACTTGGCGAGTCATAAAGAGCACCCCAAACAAACTACAGACCTTCATCAACAGCTGCCACCTTCACTCAATACTGCTCAAGATCAGATGGCCAGAAAAGATCAGAAACGGGGATCTCTGACAATGAGCGAACCAACCCAGCACGAACCGACTGTGCAACAAATAGGCAGAAAGAAATGGAGATGGATTGACCATACGCTGAGGAAACCATCAAGTGAGTGACTTCACTAGACAAGTCATCGCTCAAGTGGAACCTGAGAGGGAAGCGGCGAGTTGGTCGTCAGTGCGAGGGTGGGGTGACTTGCAGGAGGTCATGTGAAGAGGAGATGAAAGCATGTGCGCAGACTTGTAGTGGGGTGAAAAAGTTGGCAGAAAACAGAAGGCAGTGGAGATACGCAGCTGAAGTCCTATGTTCCTCTAGGGATCGAAGGATATAATAATAATAAATAAATAAATAATCTCTGGCTATCCAGACTACACAGGGTTTCAGAATAAGTTTACCGGTATGATGTTGTTTACAGCTAATACACTTTACTCGACAGAAACCACAAAATTATTAAATTCAAACTGAGTTGGTCAAAAGCGGTACTTTAATATTGACGCTTGCTTGGCCTGCTGGAGAATGTGATTTGTAAGATTGCTATCTGAAACGTCTTCCCTAGACATTTCAGTTCATTTCTATTTTAACACACTATCCTTTACAATTCAGTGGAATAAGATTTCATCTGTCTACAGAGCTAACCGCATCAATATACCATTGGTTGAATTTTCAAAGTGTACAAAGTCGTTTGTAGAGTCTACCTTCAAGTCTAAAAATTCCATAATGCTATTGTACAGAAATATTCACTGAAAAACAACTTGCAGATCTGAAAACAAAACAACATTTTGTCACTTAATTCATGCAAATTTATACTTAGTAAAACACATAACACAGACTGAATTTTTTTCAAGATACATTAAACGAAGCATTAAATTTCTAATTTCGTCGAAACTACACCCTATAAATTCGTGCACAATATATCCGTGTCTTCATTGAAAGACAAATTCAAAAACATTTTAGGAGAAAAATAACAAAATGGTGACAATTATCATGGTGTGGATTAAAAATTAAAAATAATAACAATTAAAAAAAGCAAACAAAATTAAGTAATTTCGTTTCTTTTTAAAATGGACAAAAAAGGAAGAAAACAACGAGATTTTAACACATTTATTGAAAATTGAACATTCGAATAGGTAAAGAAATACTGACTGACTAAAATAAAAATAGATTTTCTCCATTTTGATTTGTTTTGTTGGATTTTCACTTTAAATGTCATGAGATTGACCCACCTTTATTAAATAGTCAGAAGGGCTAATTCATCCAGAATTAAGATTTTAAAACAATGAACAGTTGAACGCTCATGTCTAAAGAATTTTGTTGATCAGTTTAATCCTAGTTTGGGAATCATCGGCAGTACCCACCAACTGGGATTCGAACCCAGGACCTTTCGGTTACAAGTCAAGCAAGCCCTTATATCATTCAGCCTTTGGGACCCGATTCAATGGCTCATGAATTCTAACTCCCACCAATTCGTGATTTAGCTCGAATTTAGTCCTGGGTTCGAATCCCAGTTGGTGGGTACTGCCGATGATTCCCAAACTAGGATGAAACAGCAGCTGTCCAGTACTCCCTGGTTTTCAACTGATATCGATCCGTGATCAACTCGTAAAAACATAACAAGCCCTTACAAGCCAAACTATAGAAAATTAATCTGATGCTCTCTAGTGACCTACTACAGGTTGGAGTTTCCTGAGTTCTAGTGAGAATTCGTGACCAATGAGGTCCAATTAGATGTCACGTGTGTGGATGGATATTCCGCCAACGACAATGGTTGGGGTCGCGCAAAATCACGAATTTGTGGAAGTTAGAATTCATGAGCCATTGAATCGGGTCCCAATGGCTGAATGATATACAAGCTTGCCTTGTAACCGGAAAATCAGTTTTATTAAAAAATCTTTGAGGCAAACTCAAACAAGTGACCATCATATGGAAGATATTGTTCATTTATAAATGCTCAACCAGTCAGATGTTTACAAAAACAATCATCACTTCTATAGGCCTCAGAAATAAGACGATAAGTTCAACAAGATGTAACTGAAAAGGGGTCAAACACATAGATCTTTGTGTGATTAGAAGACAATAGTAAAGCCTCTTAAATTACCTGGAAGCTCCCCTTACACAAAACCAAAACAGTTCCAAACGTTATAATCATAAATGATATATGAAAATTAAAATATTTACTCATGATATTTGACAAGATTCAGAAAACATACAAGGCCAACTATTGTAACTGTCAGTATTAGTGAACAGGAAAATCTAGTTGTCAAGTTACCATGGATACTTTAAACCATAACCTACAGCTCAAATGGGAAGGTATGCTGTCTAAACTGCAATATAGGATACCGAGATCTCAATTCTCTCAGACGGAAACTAGAAATCAGTGTAACAGTAGGACCAGATAAGTTAACTTGATATTAACCACCACAGCGTTAATAACTGCATGACATTTTGACGACAAAGCTCTGTTCATTCAGTGAACACAGAATAAGGCAACATTTAAGTTGAATACATGAAAACTTATAGGACAGAGTAACGGTACATAAAGAAAGTCATAAAATAGTGAGAATACACTGATAAGATTGTGAACAATAAATTGTGCTCAAAATATTATCTATTTATTAACAATGCATCACTGTTTGCTATATCAAATGAAGTTATCTAATACTGAACCAAGAGGTCGTATGACACTAAGATTAAGAGACCCCAAGTTGATTTTCACAAAGGTGAAATCAAACAAAGCGTAACTGATGAACACAAATAGATATCTAATTTGAAGCAGGAAAGAGAAGGAGGAAAACAGATCATAACTGACTGAGCTAATCAAGTATGAAATGAAAATCATTTAGCAAGACAATATGTTAACAAATAGTTCGAGAGCGATAAAACGGACTTATACTGTAGCCACCCTCTGTTTGTCATTTTCCAGCCGATCAATTTTGATTGCTCAAGTGAAAGATAAGCTACCTAGTTGTGCCACTTCCATCTGTATGTGTGTAAATTTAGTTGCTCCTGTGGAGAAAGCTATATAGGCCGAACAACTAGACAGCTTAACAAACGCATTAATGAGCATCTTCCTTGATGGTTCGGAAAAGGGCAAATAAAATCCATACGAAGTTCTGTTTTGGCTCATTTGATTGATAGTGGTCACCAAGTGGACAAAAATAGTGCCTTCAAAGTTATCTATCGCATTCCATCGAGTCTTTCGAACGGAATCAGAACCCGTCTTTTACACTTAGCCGAAGCTATGGGAATTATTTCGAGAGAACAATCCTAGTCTTTGTGTACAAAAGAAATTTGTTCTACCTTTGTCTCTCCCTGCTTAGCCTAGGTGAATTCTATTCAAAACCCTCCCACCCTTTTTTATCCTCCATCTCCTTCGTACTTTTATGATATTTATTTAAACTCTGATTATCGTTCCATTTCACTTTACAAGATTTGAACTAATTTATTTAAGTGAGATGCTCACTGGCAACTGGCCCTATTCAGGTAGGTAGTTACCTGGGTTCCAGTGGGAATTCGTTACCAGTAGGGTGCAGCGGGTCGGGTGTGAGGACAAATACTCGCCTAAGACACTGACTAGCGGTCGCTCTGTATCGTGAATTGGCAGAAGTTAGAATTCAAGGACCGTTGGATCGGGTCCATGAGGCTTAATGGTATACAAGCTCGCCTTGTAACCAGAAGGTCCTGGGTTCGAACCCTGGCCGTGGGGTGCGTACCGATGAAGAGTCCCAAACTAGAACGAAACAACTGTCCAGTACTCCCAGGTTTTCCAATGGTTCTCTAACTAATGTCAGCTCATGATGAAATCCTGAAACTAATTTATTTATTTATTGAATTGTCTACATACACACATATATACAAATACTATCTTTGTTATTCTTTTCACCTGCATAAACCTTATCATCAATATTTCGTTATCATTATAATCATCGTTATTAACTTTGTTCACAACATTTTTTTATTCCTTCACGTTCCCCAGTGGAACATAGGGCTTCAAGCTAGTGGCCTGAAGATTCTGTAGCAGTGTTTACTTTACAGGATGGGGTTGCTAGCCTCATGCCCAACCTTTCCTCTTTACCAGCATTATTTCTGACTCAGCGAGATAAAGGAGTGCGTCTGTGGCCGGGGATCGAACCCTGGACCATGTGCATGGTCGGCGAGCGTCCTAACCGCTATGCCACCAACGTTCAAAACACTTACCACTTTATTATTATTATTATCATTATTTGATCCACAAAATTACCGTCATTAGTTAAAAATTTTTTTTGTATAAGTCTATGTAAATTAGAGTAAAGCCTGAAGAAGATCTAATTGAAAACAGCAACATTGTTCGCTTATATATCTTGTTCAAATAGTTCTTCCTATAATAAGGAGTGACTTTTTCAAACCATCAAAATTCTGTCCCTTTTAAACTTACTGTCTGATAACTTGTATACTCAATTCTCAAATCCAAAATTGATGGGGTCCGCAGTCCGAGGAACGTGTTAATAGACACTGCCAAGGTAAGAAACAATTCAGCATTTTATCCTTTACTCTACCGTAGGCATAAATTTACTATTGTTCTTAAAGTATTTGATGCACTACGTACACAACTTGAGTCTTTTGTATCCTAGTGAAGCGATTTTCGTAGAAAGGCTACAGTCTGAATGATGTAATTGACGAACCATTTTCCATTACTTATGGTGTACCTAATAAATTGTCAAAAGCCACCAGGCACTAAATACTCCTAAATTATTATTATTATTATTGCTCCCTTGGGTTCCTAGTGGAACATACGGCTTCAACTGCACGTCTCCATTTGCTTCTGTCTTCTGCTGTACTTTTCACTTGCATCCATGTTAGTCCATACTCTTTCAACTCCTCTCTCTTTACACTATCTCCTCCATGTTACCCTTGCACCGACGTCCCACTCGCCACTTCCCTTTCAGGTTCCACTCGAGAAATGGCCTGACGCGCGTGCGATGTCACCCAGCGGCCTCCTCAGCGAGCGTGTGTCCAATCCATCTCCACTTTCCCCTGCATAACTGTTGGTTGGCGATCGCTTCTTGTTTTGTTTCTTCCCATAGTTTCTTGTTGGTGATTCTTTCCGGCCATATGATCTTCAGTATAGAGCCAGCGAAGACAGTTGTTAATAAAGGTCTGCAACGGGCTGTTGGAAATATTCTTTGTGACCCTCCAAGTTTCTGATCCGTATAGGAGAAATGATTTTACGTTTGTATTGAAAATCCGACCGAATTTTGTTGTTGATTCTGGGTGAGTGACGAAGATCTCCAGATTGGTTTCAGGTTGATGAATGTGTTTCTCGCCTGCCTTCCCGATTCCCGCTCGATTTGACATCCTCGTCTGTTCCGACTGCGTCTAGTTGAGACAATGCTCCCTAGACAAGTGAATGAAGTAACCTCTTTCAAATCCCTCCCGTTGATGGTGATTGGCACTGGATGTTGCTGTTTTTGTTGGTTGGTTGGTTGATTATTTTCATAACCTCCGTCTTGTCTATGTTCACCTGGATTCCTATCTTCGCCGGCCGCTTCTTCGACCAGTTTATCGGTTTTCGCTTGTAAGTCTTCGATTTTGTGTGACATCAAACATAAATCATCCACGCGCGAAATCCAGGTCTTCTAGGTCCTTCACGTCGGTCCAGGATATCCCTGTCCTGTTTCTCGTTTTCCACTATCTGACGCATAATCCAGTCAGTCCACCACAATTAGGAATATCATTGGTGATAGATAATAAGCACCCTTGTCAGACTCAAGTGTTTACTTCACACGCCTCGCTAATTTTTCCGTTGTGGATCACTTGACATGTGTCGTTGTCATACAGCTGTTGAATAAGGTTGATGAATATTTGGGCGCTGCACGCCGTAGTACTCGAGTAATTCCTAAATTACTTCGCGATCAACGCTGTCGAAGGCCTTCTCAAAGTCTATAAAGTTGAGGTAGAGATTTGATTGTCATTCCACGCTTTGTTCTGTGATGATGATGCGTAGAGTTGCAATTTCTTTCTTGAATCCAGCTTGTTCTGGTCGGAGTTCTGTCTCCAGTGCGTCCTTTTTTCTCTACAATATGATGCGACTCAGGATTTTACTTGGCGTCGACAGGAGCACGATTCCTCGCCACTTCTTGCAGAGTCCTAAGTCGCCTTTCTTTGGTAGTTTCACGAGGTAACCTTTCCTCCAGTCAGTAGGCACCTTTCCATCCTTCCAGACCTTTAGCAATAGTGGAGTCAGCATATTTCCTGTAGTCTCTGGGTCCGCTTTCAGTGCTTCAGGGGGTATTCCATCTGGTCCGGCTGCTTTTCCAGCTTTCAGAAGCTTGATTGCGTTCAACACTTCAGCTCTCGTTGAAGGATTGTTGTCAACTTTCAGTTGTGTGTGCGCTGTTGTTGGTATTTCTGGACGGGTTGCAGTTGATGGTCGGTTCAAGAGTCCTTTGAAGTGATCCGCCCATTGTTTAACCTGTTCTTCTTCCTTGGTGATTGGGTTCCCTTGGCTGTCTTTTATGGGTTTCGCTTGTGTTGATCTGTTCCCGGATAGAGACTTGGTTATCTGATATAATGTCCTCAGGTCTCGTTTGCCTGCTGCCTTCTCAGCTTCAGTGGCGAGGTTGTCGTAGAATCATCTTTTGTCCTTCCTAGCACTCTTCTTCACTTCTTTGTCCAGTGCTGTGTACGTTGAGCTCAGCGTCTCCTTCTCCTGTCCGTCCTTGCATTGAATCATTTTCTCTTTCACCATTCTCCTCTCTTCTATTAATTTCCAAGTGTCCGTTGAGAGCCATTCCTTGCCTTGTCTCCTTTTTCCTCCTAGAACCGTTGAACACGTTTCGTTGAGAATCGCCTTCAGAGACTTCCAATGTTCTTCCACGCATGATTCTTCAATGATGTCACGTAGTGTTTCCTGCTTTGCTCCGACAGTTGCAGTGAACGTGTCCTTTGTGGTTGTGTCCTTCAGTAATTGAGTGTTGAACTTGCATTGTGGCCTATCCACAGCTATCCTCCAGGCTTTTAGCTTCATCTTGAAACTCCCTTGTAATAGTTAGTTGTGTGACCCCACATCTGCTCCTCTTCTCGATCTTGTGTCCAGTAGACTCCGTCTCCACTTCCTTGAGACTGAAATGAAGTCTATCTGGTTTTCGGTGTGTCCATCTGGTGAAACCCATGTCGCTTTGTGTATATCCTTGTGTTTGAACACACCACCACCAATCACCAAATCATTGAAGGCGCAGAAATCTGACAAGAGTTCACCACTGTCGTTCATTTCGCCGAGGGCCTCTCCACCCATGGTAAGTTCTCTTCCGTGTTGTCCCGTCCCAGCTTCCCATTCATGTCGCCCATCAGGATTTTGATATCGCCATTTTGGACGTTGTCCATTATTGCTTGTAGTTGTCTGTAGAACGCCTCCCTCTTCTCTTGTTTTGAGACGTTTGTAGGCACATAGCATTGAATGACTGTAACTTTCCTTCCTTTTGAGTTGGACCTGGCTGTCATTATCCTGGAGGAGATTGGTTCCCACTGCATGAGAGCTTTAGCTGCTGTTGGTGACATGATGATGGCCACTCCCTCGGTGTGCTCGTGGTTGACCTCTGGGTGGCCGGAATAGATTATTGTCTCTCCAGTAGGTAGTTGGCACCTTCCAGTTCCGTTCCATCTGCTTTCGCAGATTCCCAACACTTCTATTCTGTACCTTCTCATTTCAGCGGCTATCTGGGCAGCCTTTCAAGTTTCGTACATTGTACGAACATTCCAGGTACCCATCCTTACTTTTGTGGTGGACCTTTTACTCTGTTAGCGTAATATCCCAAATTCAAATAGAAAATAAAATGCAAAATCAGTTTAGTTACGGGAAGAATATATTAAAGTTTCGTTACTTGCGTTTGGAAAGATTCAAAATCCACAACAAACGTAATATATTCCAGAGGTACTGCAGGAAGACTGCTCCAATACTAATTCTCCAATGTTGACCTTGCCGGAGGTCGACCAAAGTACGTAGGAAGAAACTACGGTGTTCCTGCAAAAATTTGAGATAGAAAGCAGGTGATTAGAATTGATCGACGGCAGTTGGGATGGTGGAAAAGACGGAGAGTCGGAGGCAGAACTATATATTTATTCAAAACCCGAGGTAAAGTTCAAAGTACAGAGTTTATGGTTAAAACAAAGTATGTACAATATGTTCATTTCTTACATAGTAGTAAAATTTGGATAAGTTTATTTTTGAGGACTCCACACGGCTCCCCCTCTTAGAGGTCCGGAGGACCATCAGTACTGTCCTCGTGGACGATTACATGAATATAAGCAATATAAATAAGGGATAATGTCAACAATAAGGATAACAAAAAATAACACAACAATAATAAGGATACAAAGTTAGATCAGGATGTATGGAATGCATCCGTGTCGTATAAAGTTTAGCACATACAAGCATACAGGAATTTAAAAAAAATCAAAACTTGTTATAATTTTAAATAAAAAATTTATGTACATAATAAACCATGACATGTTCGTTAACATTTGTGAAATTCATATATAAATAGATATATACATATACTTGGTGAATGCGTGTGCTTGCAGTACAGTTAACGAACAGCAAACAATAATACTAATAAATATTTATGGTTATAATGAAATGAATCTCGACAACAATAGTAATGAGAAGAATGTCTAAATGAGGTTAACGTACTTTTTTATGTCAGTCAATAAAATGAACATAGCGGGCAGGTTTACAGATCTGCCCCCACTGCGTGTCTGTACAGGGGGAAGAGTGAAGAGAGGGAGAGTTGGAGTTGAATTGACTTTCTGATTGTTCATTGGTGTCGGCGTTGCTAGTGTTTCATGTTCGCTGTCGGTGTACGCTGGTTTAAGACGGTCGATAGAAACAGTCTCCGGTTTACCATGTTTGTTCAGCGTGAAGTATTTATCGGTGCGTTTAAGTACTAGAAAAGGACCTTCATATGGATGCTGTAAACCTTTTCTAATGGCATCGACGCGAACAAATACAAATTTGCTAGTGAGTAGATTCTTATTTACTTGAGCTTTCTGAAGTGATTGGCGAGGGGCTACTGGTCGAAGCTGAAGCATATGCTGGGTAAGGCGGTTGGTGAAGTCGGAGATATTTACTTCAGTTGAATCATTAGACGGAACTAACTGACCAGGCAATGTGAGGGTAGTACCATACACAAGTTGAGCTGGTGTACATCCCAAATCTTCTTTACAGTTGATCGGATACTGAGAAGAACTAATGGTAGGTGTTCACTCCACTTAGATGAGTCAGCTTGTGCCATAAGGAGCTTTTCAGTTGTCGATGGAAACGTTCCACCAGACCATTCGCTGCAGGATGATAAGCTGTAGTGGAGATATGGTTCACTCCAAGGAGTCTCGTAAACTCTCGAAACAGAGTTGATTGAAATTGAGCTCCTCGGTCTGTTGTAATAGTTGTGGGTACTCCGTAGTTTGACACCCAACGATCTAAGAAAACCAAAGCGATATTTTCTGCAGATATATCGTTGAGTGGACAAGCAATAGCCCATCGGGTAAATCGATCAATCGCAGTAAGTATATGAGTAAATCCTCTGGATGGCGGTAATGGTCCAATAATATCTATATGAACGTGTTGAAATCGTTTATCCGGTAAATTGAACTGTTTTGGAGGTGTGACGGTATGATGATGTACCTTGGATCTTTGACATTGCAAGCATTGGCGGGCCCATTTCCGAATATCGGAGTTCATCTTGGGCCAAACAAAACGCTCGCTGATTAACTTGACCGTAGCACGCACTCCAGGATGAGACAATGAATGTAGATGTTCAAACAAAGGTTTTCGACAACTTAGTGGAACAAAAGGTCTATGAACGCCCGTTGAAACGTCGCAGACGATAGTTGTATCAGACAGGGGAATAGGTACATCCTGCAACTGTAGGGAGGAGTTTCGTCTACAAGTATGGAGTTCGGCGTCATTTTTCTGCAGCTTGGCAATATTGTCTAAGCTAATATCTATCGAAGATAGGTGATTAACGTCACATCGAGACAAAGAATCGGCTACGATATTGGAATCTCCTTTGATGAACTGGATGTCTGTTGAGAATTGTGAGATGTAATCCAGTTGTCTGGCTTCTCTCGGAGAGTGTCTGTCCAACGAAGTGGTGAAAGCATAACAAAGAGGCTTATGGTCGGTTAAGATAGTAAAATGTCGACCTTGTAGTAAGAAGCTGAAATGTTTCACTGCTAGGTAGATGGCTAACAGTTCTCTGCCAAAAGTGCTGTAACGAGTTTGCGCAGGTTCCAACTTCTTGGAGAAGAAAGCAAGTGGAGTGATGTCATTATTGAACTTTTGTTGTAAAACTGCTCCCACTGCTACCTGCGATGCATCTGTACATAAAATGAGTGAAGCTTCTGGGTTGATGTGAGATAACATTACAACGTTGGATAAGGCATCTTTTGCATTATTAAATGCTGCTTTTGCTTCTTCAGACCACTGAAATTTCTTCGAATTGCATCTAAGTAGGTCGGTCAGTGGCTGAACTATGGAGGCACATGATGGAATAAAACGTCGGTAGAAGTTGAACATCCCGAGAAAACGTCTAAGTTTCTTTAAGGAATCAGGTTCGGGAAAGTTCTTAATAGTTTTATCTTATCTTCGGTAGGTCTGATGCCTTCGGCAGTTATTCGATGTCCTAAGAATTCAATGGAAGGGGAACCAAAAATACATTTCTTTGGATTGATAACAACTCCAAATTGTTCAAACCTTTGAAATAACAGGCTTAAGTGTTCCATATGTTCTTCCATCGATGAGCTGGCAATTAAGACATCGTCGATATATACAAAGACGAAATCAAGACCTTGGGTAACTTGGTCCATAAAACGCTGAAATGTTTGAGCAGCATTCTTTAGTCCGAAAGGCATTCTCAAGAATTCGAATAATCCAAAAGGCGTAATAATTGCTGTTTTTGCAATGTCTTCTGGAGCGACTGGTATTTGATGATATGCCCTGACCAAGTCAACTTTAGTAAAAATGGTCTTTCCATGTAAGGTCAAGGAGAAGTCGTGGAGATGAGGTATAGGATAACGGTCTGGGACCGTAGCGTTATTCAAAGCGCGATAATCTCCACATGGTCGCCAGTCGTGATTAGTTTTGGGTACCATATGCAAAGGTGAAGACCATGGACTGTTAGATGGTCGTATGATGCCTAGCTGCATCATATGTTCGAATTCCGACTTAGCTGCTGCTAGTTTATCGGGTGGTAACCGTCGTGGACGTGCCTTCACAGGTTGTCCTGTTGTGATGATTTTATGAGTAACTGTATGAGGTATATCCTCGACGTTGTATGACGGTTTAAGGATTTTAGAAAATCGTTGTAATAAAGAAGGGAACATTTCACTCTCCGGCTTTTCTATACAGATACTATGAACAGAATAATCACATGTAATACCGTGGACACTACACACACTACCACACTTTTGCTTTCATCGAAAGAAGGTACATCGGCTGACTGGCTTCCCGAAGGCTTTCACCAGCCTGCATCATTTCACTTCCCGATTCCAGCAACAAATAAGGCTACTGTTTATGTTCTTAGAATTTTTAATATATTTCGGCGTTGAAGTTTCTGTAGCGATTTGGTTGTTTTACGGGGTGGAGTTGCTAGCACCACCCCCAACCCTCCCTCTTTATCCGGGCTTGGGACCGGCTAGAAAACTAGCAAGCTAGTAATCTGGCGAGGTTAAATACTCCTAAATGGTAGAAGTTATTGCACTTCATCGGAAATGTATGTATGCAAAATTATCAAGTCCTGACAACACTGCTTGTGTCGAAATAAGTGCTTGGCAAATCCCTTCTGAACGAACTATTTACGATATTCCTCCTTATTGAAACGTTCCAACTAACTTTGTAATAATTATTCTTTCATCACTTAAATTGTAAATCACAGTTCTAATGTTCGCATATTACCCGTTGACTTCATCCTAATTATTTGCCTTTGTTCTTGTTCTAACTTTAATGCTTCTCTTTCTGGTTGTGTTGATTTTGTGATAGCGTGCACTTTACGACTGGGATTTAGTTAAATTGAGTCAGGGTGATTCTGATAGTCGATTGTCTGAAGGAATAGCTTGGTTTCTGATTCTGGCAGACAGAGTTCTGACCCCACCTTGTTAGGAATATTATACTTTTCTTCTTATGGTGATTGATTTTGGTCATATAATTCTGTCTTGTAGCGCTTAGTTTGCAACTGAAAAAGAACTTGATTTGTATAGCTACCTAACAGCATTGTTGAGGTAATTTCACTTTCTGATAAGTTATCATTTTTTTTATTTTTGATTACAGCTTCATTCCACACTGCATTTTTGGTATAAGTATGGAATTTTCAGCATGGATATCGGTAGTCCAAATTTTGCAGGCCGACCATAGATATTAGGTGTGCGTCGACCGGGGATCGAACCCCGGATCATGTGCATGGTCGGCGAGAGTTCTAACCACTTTGCCAACGACATCATTGTTGAATAATTGCAAATAACTGTTGGTTTACCATCGTTAGGACATTATTTTACTGCGCACAACTCAAGAAAGTTCTAGTCAACTATACAGTAGGATGCGAAGATCGGATGTCTACATTCAAACCATTATACTTTGGTTTTGGTCGCTACACTGCTATTACAGCCTATCTTGGAATCTATCAGTTCCTATATAATGTACTGCATAATACATTTAAGGTAGTCTGTTGTCCTCTATGTGAGTATTCCTGGCGCCTCTTAATTCTTCAGTAAAATCTATCAAGTTTGTTAACTTTTCCTTGAACAAACTTTTATCTTCTCAGTTTATCTTCAGATATTCAATCATAAATTTACTTACACAGAAGTAAGCTTCTACTCCATTTCGCCAAACTATTTTTGAAGTTCTCCTTCAGATCAAATATTATTCACCTTAAATACTAATCACGAACATTCACTGGCACATATGTCCTTCCTTTTTTCATTTACTAAGCGTCGGTCGTACAATGGTAGAATGCTTACCGACAACGCCAAATATGGTCATGGGTTCGACTCCTTGCCAAAGACGCACTCCTCCACCTCGCTAAGCCTGTAAGCAATAATACTGCTAGAGAGGGAAGGCTGGGCACGAAGCTATCAAACCCCATCCCTTAAGAAATTTACACCACTGCTATCGAAACTTCAAGCGTGTAGCTTGACGCCTTGTGTTCCACTGGGAACGTAAAGGAGTAAAATAATAACAAATAATTCTCCATTTACTGTTTAAAGCAACTTGTGACATTTGGTTAGCTTAATGCAGCGTGTACGTCTATTATCATATACAGGTGGTGACTGTCCTGTTTTCTACGTTAGAGAATTTGCTGTACAATCTACCACGTTCTAACTTGCAAGTCTTCACACTGAGTTTATATATATTGAATAGTCTTTAAACACTGTGCTGTTTTTACTATGAATATAGTGAGCTAAAAGTTAGTTTCATTTGTATGGTGGGTTTCTTTTGCAACGCTGTAGACGTATTTTTGTCTATCTCATAAAGTAAGTGTTTTTCTGTACTTCCAACTAGCGTTCATTCCTTTTGAATATATAATTTTATTTTAGCGAAGACGTATCAATCATTTCCTGTTTACGACAGGAAATTAAATTGGGAGGATTTCATCATGAGGTAACATCAGTTACAGTACCACTGGATAACCTGAGAGTACTGAACAGCTGTTTCGTCCTAGTATGAGACTCCTCATTAGTGCGCACCCGCCTCAAGGGTTCGAACCTAGCACCTTCTGGTTATAAGGCGAGCCATCTCGTAGACCATTGAGCCACTGGGACCAGATCCAATGGCCAGTTCATGAATTCTAACTTCTGTCAATTCATAACGCAGTGTGACCACTTCGCAGTGTCTTCTTTGATGAGTTACAGCCTCACCTTCAACCTGCTGTAATCTGGTGGTCATGTCTTCCCACTAAAACTCCTATTCAGGCAGTTACCTGGCGTTGTAGTGGGAAGCTATGACCACCAGGTAATAGCAGGTTGAAGGTGAGGCTGTAACTCATCAAAGAAGACACTGCGAAGTGGTCACACTGCGTTATGAATTGACAGAAGTTAGAATTCATGAACTGGCCATTGGATCTGGTCCCAGTGGCTCAATGGTCTACGAGATGGCTCACCTTATAACCAGAAGGTGCTAGGTTCGAACCCTTGAGGCGGGTGCGCACTAATGAGGAGTCTCATACTAGGACGAAACAGCTGTTCAGTACTCTCAGGTTATCCAGTGGTACTGTAACTGATGTTACCTCATGATGAAACCCTCCAACCAGCCAACAAAATCGCTACAAAGCCAATACTTAGAGGAAATGAAGTCTCTTATATGCCAACAAGAAAACTGAACTGTATTAATACTCTGTAAGTGAATCAACCATTATCTAGAAAAAAATAACAAAATGAGGCTAATTTGTTGTCTTTTTTTCTTAATGTATAAATGGGAACTTTCAAATCAACCAATATTTGTTAATATTTCTACTTTAAATGTGCAAAAATCTTGATATTATATTATCCGTTATGCTTTGAAGTGATAGTAAAAACTTTGTTGTTTTCTCACTCTTCTTCTAACATCAATGCCGAACACTGTATTCACCCTCTTAACATTAATATCAACTGACATATTTAAGGTCATGCACTAAAAGGATTCGAATATCGCAAAATTTCCATCTCACTGTTCACAATTAAAACAGCATTTGCTTATATTTATTAACTATTTCCATTGATGTGTGTGTGTGTTTTTTTTCCCTCCACGTACCCAGTGAAACATACAGCGTCGAACTAGAGCTTTGAAGTTTCTGTAGCAGTGGTGATTATTTTTTACAGGATGGGGTTGCTAGCCTCATGCCAAACCTTTCCTCTTCACCAGTCTCACTACTGACTTAGCGAGGTAAAGGAGTGCGTCGGCCGGGAATCGAACACCGGACCAGGTGCATGGCTGGCGAACGTCCTAATCGCTATGCCACCGATGCACGATTTGTGTTTTAATATTTCAAATTTTCATTCATATAACCATTTACCTTTATTATTTTGAACTAACAAAAGAATAATCATGCTAGCAGGATAATATGAGCTTGTTCTATTCCATGGATTCTTTCCAACTGCTTACATTCTAAAAAAGAAAAAAGGAAAAGTTAAAAAAATTTCTGAACACACTTTTCATTCACTGTCGCCGAGTTATAGATTCTGTCTAGAGTCAATCGTTGATCTCAAGCAAAATCTGAGCTCTAACCCCCCCACCCCACCACCTACATCTTGTTTAATTATACAGAAAGTAACTAGTCCTGTAACAATGAACAATCTGTCTACTTACGTAGTTGTGTAGAATTGCATTACTTATACCTCCTATCTATGACTTGACGCCACTGTGAGAAAAGTATGTTTTCAGAAATTTTGTTACTTTTATTTTAATATTGTGTGTAGGATGTACGCAGTTGAAGAGAATCCATGGGATAAAAAGAGCTCATATCATCTTGAAACGATGTTTGTATTTTCAAGATACCTGTCAGGACGTTGTAAAGTAAATAGGAAGGAGTTGAGAAAAGATTTCTCTCCAGCGTTTTCAATCTCAATAACTGTAAAGTCGAATTGTTTTAATACATAGTTGTTAGTTAGTAACTTCTTTGTTTCTGTGTGGAAATACAGCTTATTGTCTTTATCACTTCAGCAGCTTGAGTTTCACAATAGAACTCTGCACAGAAGGTCAGCATTTCAAGTCTCCAATAGCACACATAGGCAGAGAAGGGAAAGAAATAGAGAGAAAATTGAGGGGCATAGAATAGTAACATAGGGGAACATTAGGGTTTAATGGATATGGTAAATCACAAAGACTGAATGCATCACCAATTGTCTCCAGCCACTCGTCATTGACATCTCGGGGACCCCAGTCAGGCAGCGTATGCCTCCATGAGTGGCTCAAACTACCTGTCAAAGATTTCAGGGATCGATTTTAACTTTTTCCTCTTTTTTCAACTTTTCCTCTTTGACCACTACTAGCACTTCTCCATCAAGGAAGTCGTAACAAATATCCAAGCAATCTCAATCAATCACGTTCACAACTTCATCGATTTACTTTCCCTCCTTACCTAACACTCAACGCTCAACCTGAATATTACTCACCCTATTATACGACCTAACATTGAGGATAGAACGCAGATACCTACGATCAAAGACAGCTATCTTTTTCATATCTTTCACCTTCGATGGCCGTGTCTCACTGGCATAGAGGAGGATGGAGAGAACTTTTGAGCACTACAAACATCCTTTGATCACTAGCCAGCCGGATATTACATTTAAGCTGACTCGAATTTCTGTTAGTGAGTCACATATTCAAGTGGCTTTCCGATGTACGTCATGCTAAGCAACTTGATAGTATCATCAGGCTTCATATTATTATTCTGTGGCCCATAACTCAGTTATTAAAAGATCTCTTCCAGCTAACGGAGTCTAAACAAACCTATTTTCATTTAATTAGATATAATGAATGATTTGAAGCTGAAAAGGGTTACTATGGAAACATGATATGAAAATTTTCAAATGTGGTGAATATTATGAACACAAAGACCATAGAAACAACAATTCCACAAGCTTTGGCTGTGTAATATGTTAGACAGTTTTTGGGAAAGGATTGGTGGTCAAAACATTTCTACAAACGGAAGGAGATATTTCTTTTCCTAATTGAAAATGCAAAAGAATGGTGACGATTAAAAAAATAGAACAGAGCGATGGTGACTAGGTCCATTTTAGTTAGTATACAATTGGTGGATGGTGGCTAGCAGTGGAATCCAGGATGCGCATTTCGTCCTATTTGGGACTCGTCAGCTGGATGTATCTGCATTTCTCAGTGAGTGATGATGTTCCCAAATAGGACGAAATGCGCATCCTGGATTCCACTGCTAGCCACCATCCACCAATTGTATACTAACTAAATACCGGACATCGTCGAAGCATCTGCACAAGAAGCCGACATGTCAACCTGAGACCGAGCACTTCGGTCCAATCAATCGACGGGAAAATCAAGAATTCAATTCAATAGGTCCATTTTAATCCATTTTTCTACTTTACATGCATATATGCAGGTATTGGCTTTGAGAAGAAACTGGAAGCACACTGTCTTTGATATTTTTATTACTACTATGTAATTGTTTGTAAATAATCATTTATTTGACGTGTTGAGACAGGGGTTGATGTGGTGCTCGATTATAGCACATCAGATTGGAGCAGTGCCGCTTCTCAGTACCATTACCAATTAGTTAGACTTTTTCTTATTCCTTTACGTTCCCAGTGGAACATACAGCGTCGAACTAGAGCTTTGAAGTTTCGGTAGCAGTGGTATTTGTTTTTATGGGATGGGGTTTCTAGCCTTGTGGAGTACGTAACAATATGATTGTATACTTTTTGTTAGGGGCATTGTACATGACTCTTGTTTAAAACGATTCATTTTTAAATACATATAACTTCCGAGTACAATTTGAAGTACAATATACTGTTGGTAGCTTCACCTTCTCATTGGTCATTACTGTCTACCTGCTTCACTCATAACCGTGTTGTATATACTTTAGATTTATTGCAGGAACCTATCATCCTTATCCGAAGACAACTCTAAAACCGGTACACAGCTTCTACCAGTAGACACGATTCCAACAGAGGACGCTTCTGTGGATTATATTAATAATTTGTAGCAGTGGACTTTAACTGTATATCCAAGTAACCTTTTAATTAATATAACTCATTACTGCATTTTTGATAATTTATTGTTACACTATCATCTCATTGGCTTGGATTTTTATTCGCATATTTGTTATGTTATTGAGCTCCCTAGACAGTCCCCTACAACCTCATGCCCAACCTTCTTTCTTTACCAGTCCTACTAATTACGGGCTAAGCGAGGTGAAGGAGTGCGTCTGTGGCCGGGAATCGAACCCCCAACCAAATGAGGCGTGGTTGGCGAGCATTCTACGGCCGTGTCACCAAGGCATTCATTTAGATAAACTTATCTACATTCAAGTATTGGATTTTGTAGGGATTTTGTTTGATTGCATGGAGGATTTCATCATGAGCTGACATCAGTTAGAGAACCACTGAAAAACCTGGGAGTACTGGAAAGCTGTTTCGTCCTATTCAGCATTTCCATTTCCTCCATTTGACAATACACCATGAAATATTTGCTTAGTAGTGGTGTTTTCTTTGTTCTAAAATGGCTATAAGTCATTCTAAAACGTGACAGGAATTATTCGCTTAGGTGTCTCTCACGAAATGTTAAAATTCTGTTATGCCAAACAAAATCTCAATAAGTAGTTTATTGTTTTAGTTCCACTGGTCAACAGATTGTTTTTCTTACAACTTTAGAGAAATAATAAGTTCGTAGGCGAACTCCTCTTTATAAATTTGAACAGAGATCGAACAAATATTGGTGCAGCATAATATGAATCCATTTTATTTCGATGCTTCAATTCACCTGTGTGAAACCTTTATAATATTTAGTAAAGCCAATTTTAACATACATTTCATTGTAATAAAGGTTTTTGTATTTCCCAACGAATGGAAAACAAAACAATATTGTTTTTCGATAAAGAAAGGAAGACGAAATTTGCAGTATAAAATGATATCGTCATTCAATTTCACAGGTTCTTATCAGCTGCAGACTACCTGAAATTACAATGGTTTTATAGATGATAATAGCATACTTTAATGTTTGAGTGGTGGTAGAGAAGAGATACTATAAAATTGACGCATCCAAAATGAAAGCATTACAATTTTTAGTTTAAGTTTTCACCATCAATTTAAACGCTTTTAAAGGTGAAAAGAGGGGGGAGGGGTAAGACAGAAAACAGAAAAATTGATTAACAGAACAGTGTTAGCTTGTAGGTTCACATAGCAACTCAAAAAACAAAAGTGGTTACAGTTTATGAAATTAAGATTTGTCCAGTGAGTTGAGATAACTGAATTAGATGACTAATCAAAATCAAAATTCTGTTACCAAGTGAGTGAGAGGTTAATCACACTCTCTTTCTGTATACATAGGTCTGGTTTAAGTCATTTGATTGCAATCGCTTCAGCAAATCGTAGTAAATTTGCTGTCGTTTGTCTATTTAATATTTTGAAGGACTTAGAAATCTCTACGAGATTTCCGGTATCAACAATGTGTCTGGTAACTGCACTCTGGGAATATCTGCATCCTTTCAGGCACAGGTTTTTGGGAATATGTTCCGAAAACCGGATAGAAGCCCTCCTTTCTGTCCTTCCAATATACTTGCTCCCGCAAGTGCAAGTGAATTCATCAACGCAGTTGGAGGTGACATCAGCAGGGTATTTATCCAGTTTTGTTTTTCTGACGTTTAGCTATTTAATACTAATAGCTTTCTCAAAGTATTATTTCGTTTATCATCGAAATTTGGTCCTCTAGTAAAGACTGTTGCAAGGCAGTTATAATGAAATATATATATATTATAAGACTGAAATTTCTCCTGAAAAGATGAAATTGTTCGACAACGACTGGCTAGACGTATTCTGAAAGATTCTTTCCAGTTTACTGAAAACGTTAGCCTACATCTGGTCAACTCAGGACACTCAGTGCCTTTCGAAAAATCCCTTGAAATCGTACAGAAGATTCGATCGAACCTATCAAAAGAAGTAAAATTAAGACATTTGGGCATAGCCGAGGCGCTAGCTATACAAAAGCTCAAACTCACGCTATGTATCCAAAAGAAATACGTTCAACCCTTGTCCCTCCATGGTCATCATACACAGGTAATTCTTTTAGTAATGACCATTTCATTGCCTTTCTTATCCAAACTTCCTGTTTATTCATGTTATTTTTAAGTTTTTTCTCAATTCCAGTTTACACTACCATATTTTCATATCTAAACTTCCTGCGTATTCTGTCATGTTATTATTTTAATTCATGGAAAATTAGCATTGTAACATACAGAAAATCAAAACATGTGATTCAACGAAGAGAATCTTTTCAACGTATTTATTGTCAAGCTGTACAGTAGTATATATATGGGTTTCTTTAAAAATTACATCCGGTGCGGGAATTGAATTATAGATATTACATAAAATAATAATAATATGAAATGTAATTAAAATGTTTGTGATGATAATCATAGTTCAATGTGAAGTGGTAAATGGATTAATGTCATACTTAGAAGAATTCGTAGAATGTATAGAATTTGGAAGGAGTATGAAATTATATGGTTAGTAGGCGAATCGAACAAAAAGAAAACGTTGCGTAACATTCTGTGATATTTGGTAACATATAACGTACATGGAACGGACAACTAACTAATTTTTATAGTTGGGTGACTATCTCCAGGAAAAGGAACCTAATTCATTCACTCTGCTTTAGGATAAGACACATTTCTAGTTCTCATGGTTCTCAAAACATCGAATGACCTTGGCGGCCTGTTTGAACATTTTTGGGCTACCACATTCCATGTACTTTTTGCATCTATTTACTCGTATTTTATTGGTATTTACATATCACATTATGCATTCTAATCGTATTATCCACTCCGGGATTTTATAAAACGTTTTAAACCCAATAACTTTCATATTTGCAATAAACTCAAGAAAAAGCACCATGGAGGTTGGCAGCGTGCCTTAAAATCTACACCCATACATCACACCACTGTTCCAGTTATCATTAGTACCAACTGCCGGTCCCTGCCTAATGAAATTCTGGATTTTCAGTCTCTGTTGTCTTCTAGTACCTACCACAATACTGGTATTGTCACTCTACAAGAAACCTGGCTCCATGACTCATACGATGACAATATTGTGTCTCTAAACAATTTCAATGTTTTTCGACAAGAACGTGTTTGTTCCAAGAAAAAATGTGGTGGAGGTGTTGCAACTTTTATTCACTCAAAATGATCCATTTCTAACAAAGTTTGTTTCAAATTCTCGAATGACTTCATTGATTGCATCACTGTGAGATGTCACCCGAAACACCTGTCAAAATACAAATTCATTTATATTTCTAATGTTTATGTCTCTCCTGGCTGTACCATATCGGATTTATCTATGTTCGCCGATGAATTCACCGCTTTTGTTGCAGCTTGCTTCGAGAACTCTTTATCAATAGTAACTGGCGACTTCAATAGAAGCGATTGCTCCTTCCTTATATCACTTGGTCATGACAATATTGTTAACTTTGCCACCCGTCTTGGTAAAAAACTGGATCTAGTATTCATTAATGATGCTGGCATATATGAAACTCGCAAACGTGCTCCTCTACTGAATTCTGACCACTGCATCATACGTGTGCTGCCTAAAATATATTCCAAATCATACAAAGGTGTCCTCTCTCACCTCTACACTAAAGTTCAACGGAGATGCTACTCAAAAGACAACAATTATTCGTTGTGATACGACTAGATTTTATATCCAAACATCCTGTCTATTTTGTCATTTCTACATTTCTAACCCCTATATGCTCAATATGTCAATCTTCTGAGTAATTATGGCGCTACTTTGTTTAAGTCCTATCAATTCCCCTCCCCACTGTTTATTATGGCATTTTAATTACTAATTGTAATTTTATTAATTTGACTCTTGACCGGAAATAATTCTGGAGCTTTCTCACCCATTTTATATAAATGCACATAATTGCAGCCTAGTTGTTGACGTCGTCGAAAAGAAAATTTTCTTCGCTGCAACCGTCTTTTTATTATTACTTAATATGTATAATAAATTTATGGTCTCCTTCAATGCGAACTCTCTGGTCACACAGGTTCCGTTTCAAGAAACTTTAGAGTTTATGGATAGGAACACTAACCGTCGGCTTTTACTGAAACTTGAATTTAAGCAACTTCTCTTATTGTGTACCAAGAATAAACAGTTTCAATTCAACGACAAAATATACTGCCCAATCGATGAGGTGGCAATAGGTTGTCAAATGGTTACTGTATTGTCACACATTTTTACGGCTAGAGTTGGACAGACAAAGCTTAGGTGTACAGCTGATAAAACAATAGCCTACTGTAAATACTTAGACTTTACTTTCATTTTACGCAATGATCTGAATAATGCATCTCAAATGCTTGGATTATTCAGCAATATACATGAAAGTATCACTTTCACAGGGGAACACAAAATGTGGGATATCAGCATGAAGAGAAGAAAATATCTTCTTCCCAGTCAGTTATAAACGAATGCTGGTGAAGACGCTGTTCTGTAGGGAAAAACGAATATTTTCAGGAGATTAACTCGATAGTGAAGTCATGTTACTTGAGAAGTGCATGAGAGAACGTGGTCACACATAAAGTTTCATCGGCAGATATGGTAATAAATTGTATAGAAATCTAGACATAACTACAGTTAGCAAGAAACTCATTTTCATTCAGCTTGACCTGGATATTCCAGCAGCAAACTTAACCACTCTACTCTTAATACATTGCTTGTTGCTAGTCAGAAATTGACAAAGAACCCTCATACGTTACCTCCAACTGTGTATTTCAACTCACGTGTGACTACGGGAGCAGTTGCATTGAAATTATTAATTAACTCACCACACCCTCTTCATTCACAACTCTCCCCTTGTATCTCATCAGGAGAAACCAGAAGCCTATATAGAAAACTATATGTTCGCGCTAGCAAGTACAAAAACTCAACCATACCCTACTTAGCTCGTTCGTGTTCTGTGCGATAAAGAAAACATTAGGCGTGAAACCTTTAACTTATTAAATAGTCAGTAGAACAACTGGATCTCGTCTTTTCCAACTCATATCATTTATAGGTACAACGTTTTCTTTCTTTCTTTTCCTTTTCTCTCTCTCTCTTTTTCTTTCTGTGTTACGTGCTCCTTTGTTTCTTTCTTCTGCTTACACCAGTAAATATGCTAGAACCTACTTTTCCAGCACCTTCAAACACTCTGTTTAATTTTGGCTTTGCTACCGACATCCTAATATGCTGTTGTCAAAACTAACTGAGATTACCCTTAATCTATGTAGAATTTTACTTTACTGTTGATTTACTAACTGGATGCAATACTGTAGTAAAATGCTGAGAATTCCATTCTGTACCACAAGAACTGTTTTGGAATAAAGCTAATTACTATTATTAGAAAGAAAAGGAAGAAAGGTATATGTCAAATTCTTTGAACATATGGCAAAAAACCTTCGATCAAAAAAACCAAATAGTTTGAACAAATTGGTCGCCAAACACCTAATAGACACAGGACACCGAAATGACCAATTGGGGGCATTCAGATAATTAACAAAGCAAACAGCCCAATTCTCCTTCCATTTGCTGAGTCTGTTTCAATGAAACAATCGAAACATGACTTATGTGTTCAAAAGGAATCCTTCGTGGGACTTCATTTTCCCTGATAACTAACCTTAGTAACTATGGTTTCATTATTTTGTTTCGATCTCCTATGTTTTTTGCTTGACTTTCATATTAGACTTAATTTTCAGTCGATTGAATTTTTCCTCACTGTATCACACCCTCATCTATTCATTTGACTTCGTACACATCAATTCTTGATTTTCCAATCGTATAAGTTCTAATCACTGTATTTTATTTACTCTGATTACTCAATTACCGCTGGCTTATCAACACTCTGACAACAAAAGTGGTCATTTTTCCGAGTAACTTCACCTTTATATAAAAACATATATATTGATAAAGGATACACTGGTTGCAAAACTCCGCTCGGACCAAGGTGGTTTCCGGAAAGGCAAATCGTGTGCTGATCTACGCAATGTCATCAAACAAAGCATAGAATAGCAGCCAAACCTCTCTCTCTCTACCTCAAATTCGTCGACTTCGAAAAGGCCTTCGACAGCGTTGACCGAAAGTAATTCGGAAACTACTTCAACACTACGGTGTATCTCAAGTCTTTACCAACCTCATTCAACAGCTACCTATATGACAATGGAACGTGTCAGGTGATCTACAACGGAAAACCCAGCAAAATCTTCTGTCGAACTGAATACAGGAGTAAGACAAGGCTGCCGCTGTTATCAGCGATGATATTCTTGATTGTGGTGGAATGGATTATGCATCAGACTGTGGGGAGTGAGGCGACAGGAATACGCTGGACGATCAATTAGAAGACTGTAGAAGATCTGCATTACGCGTGTGGACGATTTATGTTTAATATCACACAAACTCGAAGACTTACAAGAGAAAAGCAAAAAATGGCAGAAGACGCTGGCAGGCAGTGAAGACAGGATTGTAGGTGAATATCGAGAAAATAGAAGTGAATATAACCAACCAACAGCAACAATAACGATAACCGGCACTAATCACCATCAACGGGAGAGATTCAACAGAGGTTACCTGCTTCACTTATCTAGGAAGCATCGTTTCAGCTACAGGCAATAAGACGAATGAAGATATCAAAGTCAGAATTGGAAAGACAAGATACACCTTCATCAACCTGAAACCAGTTTGGAAATCTTCTGCACTGCACTTAACTAAACAGTATAAAGAACAAGATTTGGATTCTGTTCAACACAAATATGAAGTCAGGCAGTCAGTTCTTCTAAATGGGTTAGAAACGTGTCCAGTGTGTCATGGAAAAGATTTTCAAAAATATCCAGACTTTTATCAACAGCTGCCACCTTCGCTAGTTCCATACTGAAGATCAAATGACCTGCCAGTCAAAAAAAAATTAGTAACAAGAAACTCTGGCTGGGAACGAATAAATGAAGAGTGAATTACCTGACAAATATGCAGAAGAAAGTGGAGACGAATTGATCGGGTATTCGTTGAGGAGGCCATCGAATGACATTGCACGCTATACAGGCCATGGCTCGTATGGAATTCCAATAGAAAGCAACTAGTGAGTTGTCAGTGCGAGGAGGACATCAAGGAGATTGTCTGAGTTGGAGGAAGAGATGAGAGATTATGGCCGATCGTCGACCAAGCTGAAGAGGACAGCAGAAAATAGGGAAAAGTGAAGATGTGTTGTTGAAGCTCTATTTTCCACTTGGAGCTCAAGGGAATAATAGATAAAAAAATATAATAATAAATACGTATACTAATAATCTATTCGCTGAAGTTTCTGTAGCGATTTGGTTGTTTTACAGGGGTGGAGTTGCTAGCACCACGCCCCAACCCTCCCTCTTTACCCGGGCTTGGGACCGGCGAGAAAACTAGTAAGCTAGTAGCCTAGCAAGCTAGTATCGTCACTCAGCATCACCAAAAAAATTCGAATTTTCAATACAAACGTAAAGTCAGTCAGTTCTTCTATACTGATCAGAAACTTGGCGGGTGGGTCACAAAGAATATTTCCAAAAGGCTGCAGACCTTTATTAACAAATGTCTTCGCTCAATACTGAAGATCAGATGGCCGGAAAGAATCACCAACAAGGAATTATGGGAACAAACAAAGCAAGAACCAATCGCCCGAAAAATATGCAGGAGAAAGTGGAGATGGATCGGACACTCGCTGAGGAGACCACTGGGTGACATCGCACGTCAAGCCCTCGAGTGGAACCCGAAAGGGAAGCGGCGTGTGGGACGTCCAAGGGTGACATGGAGGAGATCGTGTGAAGAGGAGTTGAAAGAATATGGATTCACATGGATGCAGGCGAAAAGTATAGCAGAAGACAGAAGCAAATGGAGACGTGCAGTTGAAGCCCTATGTTCCACTATGAGACCAAGGGAGCAATAATAATAATAAAAATAATACTAATAATCTGAGATAATCCATCATCCTTATATTTTCTTTCAGGATAACTTTCTTACAATAGTCCTTACTGGATGGTGGATTCATGATGCCACAAAAATGTGTGCCCTACAATAGCTAGTCTTAATTAGTATTACAGTTTTTACGCAGGTGAAGAGAAATGACGAAATAAATCGTACCCGTATTATTCTAAACCAATGTTTGTTTAATTAATAAGATTTAAGAGGACGACTGTCGTATTACAAATGAGCTATACTCTGCCGGGACATCTGAAACTGATGTTACACTGATCTTGTACACTACATCGAATTATGAGAATGTCATTGACAGGACTGTTTCTTGAAACAAATCGTTTTGGACTGTAATTTCTATAGGGAAAACCGGAATCTTGAACAGTAATTCTGTTAACATTTCAGAACCTTATTCGTAAATATTTAACCATAACAATTTTGATGAGAGAAGTGACGAATTCTCTGTCATGGAAAGTTGTTATTTGGTTGTTTCACAAGTTGAATAGGTATTGCACATATACATATGTATATCCTGGAGACATCGTCGTACACAAAATGGTTGGCGAGAAAGTGTAAATCGTCTGCATACATGCATATGCAATGATGAAAATTTTTGGGATGTGGTTGTGTTCTCTGAGCTGGTTGGTTTACTTGCGGAGCTTTCATCGCCCTACTAGGCAACATCTTCAGCGCATACAGAAATGTGAAGTGAGTTTTTAAAAGGAACTACCTATTAGAGGGAAATCTCACACACAAAGTGTCAGAGTTCAAGTCAGGGAAACAATCACTTCCAATTCAAGTTACCTAGAAGGTGAGAAAACACACAAAAAGCAACCGATCACGTTTAAGGTGACCAGGAGAGATGACTAATAAACTCGTGGAGAAATCTAAAAGCTCACTTCAACAAAATGAAGTATGCACTGAAGATATTGTCTACTAGGGGGCGATAAAAGCTTCGCAAATCAACTATCCAGCTCAGAGAACACAACCATATCAAAATCATCCACCTGAGCTACAAATCGTCTCCATTGTATCTAGTGATGAAAATGCTTGTTAAATGTTGCATAAAATTTGCTGGTGAGAGCGTTACATCATTGTACGCTATAGGGTATATTTATTTTTTTGCATACTCACCGCTTTCTATCGGTTAACTGATCACAGTGTTTTACATTTTTCTGTTAGAAGGTAGAAGACAGAAGAGAATGATATGTGCCGAGTAGATTCATCTGGACATATATGTATATATATATGGCGTGTGCTACTGATAAGATTTACTAGTAGTATATAAAGAGGTGTTCATAGATATAGAAACATCCCATAACAGGGAGACACATTTGATGTCAGTGAAAGTACATGATACGGCGCTGCAAAGACACATGGGAGACGTGAAAGGAACACAAAAAAGCACAATATGAAGTCCAGAAGTATCACAACACGGAAGATCTGTATATATAGTGATTTCGAGATAAGATGTACATAATTTCGCTATATAGAGATACCAAATTCCAAGAAAAAGTAAATTATGTTTGCCAAGAAAGTAGAGAATGCTGATTTCAGAATTGTCGCGTCCTTTTTTATCACTGAATGCTTTAAAAACACTAGATCTATTCGTGTATGTTCTGATATCCTGATGTGCATATTCACCTGCATGTGAATAAAGCAAGAACAACAATGGTGGTTTTTACAGAATAAAATGGTACCATTATTTACCTCGTTGGCTTCTAATCAGCTTCTTACAGCCTAAATAAATTAGTAGATTTATGAACAGAAAATGTTTTACCATACTTGCAGAAAGAAGGGCACACCTCCAATTTTTTGAACACGTGCCGAAAAGCCTTCATCATAAGGGAACAAACTCTTATAATAGCACTATTACCAGACAGCTCCTCGATACGGGTCATGAGGTGGAAAACGCGAAATCCTTTGAAATTACCAATAGACGAAGAAGCTGAATTCTCCTCAAGCTTGCCAAAGCAATTTCTATCAGACGCTTGAAACCAGATTTATGTGTTTAGAAAGAAGCACTTATCAGTTTTTCCTTACCCTGGTAACTGGGTGTCTTTATTCTCTCTTTCATCGCATTACATAATCTTTGGCTTTAACCTTTTTATAATTTGTAATTCTGCTTGTCTCATCTTTCTACCATTTGAGTTGAACTCATTACATTGTTACCTAATTTATCATTCACTCAGCATCTTACGCATCTCTCATCTTTATTACACAACTCCCTTACCATTCCATGCATGAATTTACTTTGTTTAAACATGAACTCCCTGTGTAAAAACTATAAAAGCGCAATTTTTGAGCACTATTCACTGATTGCGAAACCTTATGTCAACTGACATCATTTAAAATTTGCAAGTATGTTAAAACCTTTTTGTACATAAACCTCATAATTTATTTAGGCTGTGCGCAACTGAGCTGATGAGAAGTCAACGAAATAAATGACAGTACTATATTATTCTGCACAAACCGCCAGTGTTGTTCTTACTTTATTCAAATTCGTCAAGGGGAATAAATTCATAAAGTCACCTGTATGTCTCAAATATTTAACAGTCACTATATTTATTTTTATATACAGGTATTTACTGTCAGCATCTTTGTATATTTTATACTGACGTCATTTAATACTTTTGATTTATGTGTTTACTATTTTTTTCTCTCACAATCTGTTTGCTTTACTTATGTGTAAACTACTGTACTGACTCTACGTTCCCTGGTGTTTTCTACTAACCAAAGAAGCGTAGAGTACTTTCACTTTTTTTATATCTTATCAGTAGAATGAACGTTAAGCAGGAATAGAGCAATCATTCTCCAGCATATTGTGTTACTTCAATTGATCAATGAATCAGTTGTTCGTTCGATATAGTCAGTGTGTTAGAATACTTCTTTTTCATTGTAGATGACAGGATAGATTAGTTAATCAAGTCATCAATACTAACTATAGCTTACCGTCAAATTAACTAAGCCGGTAGTCAATTTGCTTTAGTTAATTGCATCACAAAGTGAATAACAATACTTATGATCAAATACGGTTAAGCAATGTAGGGAATCTGTGGTAATTATTTGTAATCGTAGTATTAGTATTTCAAGATGACCGAATTACACGAATCCAAACAAAACACAGAGAGGGCGGAATTCAGGAATTTGTATTTAGCGGAATTACAATGCAATTCATATAAGAAATACATAAACAATCAACAGTAAGTATTTAAACAATACAGAGATAGAAATTGTCAATCACCACATCCGCCACACGTCGAATGTCTCCTTGCGTATTTATAACGATGTCTCGGTTTGCTTGCAAGTAGGTGCGACCTTCTAACTGATTCTGTGATGTTATTTTCATCAGTATTATCTGGACTTATTTCTGAATTATCTACAAAATCAGGATTATTAGCGGAATCATTAAAATAATAATTGAAACGACCTACTTCATTTATTGTCACTTTGTCCAGGTGTCTGTTATGAACTGAGTGATCTTTGATGTCTAATATCTTCACCACTCGATTTCCCATTTCTTGTAGTATGATTCCAGCAGAAGGTCTATAGTCATTCCCTTTGTAATAATGTACATTAGAAGTCGTGGACATCAGATGCATTTTGAGAATTCGAGATTTGAAAAGCTTTGCAGGACTTTCATGGGTACTTGTATGCTCTGCATTCAACAGACGCAGTCTATGCATATGCAGCAATTCCTCCATTTTAATCAGTTGCTCTCTCACCTCATTCAGTTTTTCTCGTGTTTTCGACAGTTCGCATTGTAACTCGGCTACCACATTTTTGAAAACAGATGATGCTCAAGTTGCTGAACTTTTAGTAGAGGTTTTCATTGGATGAGATTGAGTATTTTGAAAAGTTGAAAGACACATTGACTCCATTTTACTAGACAAATTGGGAGAATTATAAGAATGCTGAGTAACATAAGTATTCGAACTTCTGCAAACAGTCTTGATGTGTCCAACTTTACCACATTTCTGACACTTAGCACCCTGAAAACGGCAAGTGCTTCGTAGATGTAACTTTCCACAGGATAAACACGGTTTAATGTTTCTGATCTCTCTCTGCATTCTATTACCTGTGGACGGCAGTTTGGATTGCTTTCCATGACCACTTGTATTTTCGACTTTGGACAACATGACATCAGATACTGACGTAGTGGGAGCAGAGTATTCACTGTTGACATCTTCATATGTAATACATAAATCTTTAGCAGTTTGAAAAGTACAAGAAGGAATCTGAATTAACTCTTTCTCTAACTTAGGAATATTGATTCCAGCAATTAGATGATCACGTAGTTGAGTATGCAGCTGATCTCCAAAGTTGCACTTTGAAGCATGAATTTGAAGTTGAAGAATGAAGTCTCTAATCCTCTGATTGGGAGCACGAACCAGTTTATGGAATTGAGCCCTCTCTCTGGTCTCAAATGTAGTTACATGAAAGTGATTTATCAGAAGTTCGCGAATCTTGACCTATGACAGAGAAATGGGTTTATCTGGAAACGCCAGAGTCTTTACTAGGCTATATGCATCTAGCCCAATAGCAGTGATGAAATGTGCTGGTATTTTGTCGTCCCAAACGTTCTTTGAAATGCACCATGCATCAAAGCATTCAAGGTAATCAGCAATCTCCCGCGGAGAACCATTTATAGGGAATTTTCCAAGGTTATTCAGTTCCATCGCGACACCAATTTGTTGTAATTATTAGTAATCGTAGTTTTAGTATTTCGAGATGACCGAATTACGAGAATTCAACCAGAACACAGAGAGGGCGGAATTCAGGAATTTGTATTTAGCGGAATTATAATCCAATTCATATAAGAAACATATTAACAATCAACAGTAAGTATTTAAACAATACAGAGATAGAAATAGTCAGTCACCACAGAATCTTAGGTTATCTGATATGTGATGAAGAACGAATGAAAGTGTGTATCACAGTCGTGAAGCCAACCGAAAGTGAATGTGAAAAACTGAGTTCAAGTTACTATACTCCATGTAGCAGAGGCAGACACGGTGATACAGATGAAACAAAAATGACATATTCAAAATAACTATTGTGAGCAGAAATGTAGGTTAGAAATAAAATTAACATTGAAAAACAAGAGGATTTAATGGATTAAGAAGATTATGAAGAGTTTGTAGATTACCTACACTATACCAGCCTTGCTAAATGTAGTACGCCTAGCTATCCAGTCAATCGATACTCTTCTTAAATTATGAATGCTGATGATGAGTGGTATATTTAAATAGAATAAAAATTTAAGGGCTTTCAAGGAACTTATCTGACTAGTGTGGCTAAACTACGGTCTCAAAATTTCTGCGTGTTAACAGTACAATAAAGTAGGGCAAAGTGACATTCGAGTCCACACGGATATGTACACGTTAAAGCAAAACTTAAAAGACCTAAATCATAAGCAGGGGGGGGGCTAGACACTTATTTAGTTAATATTAAGTTGATTCAGTTTAATCTACTAATTTAAGCCCTAGGTTTGTTTTGTTGTCATGAAATTGAATGCTCCACTGGGAACTTTAAAGTGACCGGATTTAGTCCTGTAGATAACTTCATAGGATAAATATCCTGATTTGACTCAAGAAGGTGTTAATAGATGGTAAACTTCGTCATTCTGTACTCAACTTCCATCAACCCAACAGGATAGTTTTTTTTTATTTTGATAAATCACACACAGTGTTGTACAGTTATATTAACTGATGACGTTTCGAGCACAACCTGTTGCTCATAATCATATCAAGTTACTCCCACAAGCTTTTTTCTTTCATTTATATACATCTGTGGAATCGATTAGATATTGGATTAAAAATCAATGTGAGATAATGTACATTCAGAGATAATAGTACGAGTGTTATTCATCCATTAAAATTATATAAGAAATACGACGAGTGTTTTTTACAGTCATAATAAGTTACTTGTTAGAATGTTGTGATGTGTTTGAATTGAAATAGAATTTTAAGATTATTTATTATCGTCTTCATAATGGAGTCATACTCTACCACAGTGCCCAAGTTTTATACTTATATCGAAGACGATAGTGTTTCAGCTACGCGTTTCTGGAGAGCAAGCTTACAACATCCAGTCCAACTCCACCCCTTTGAAAATCATGTTGTCCTTAACTTTATCACATGTATATTGACTGGGCAGTTTTCCGTGCCACTCACTACCTTTTCCAATAATATAAAGGCAATTGCACAGTTTGAAAATATTGTTAAAAAGAATTGTTTCTTCGAGGGGCAAACCTGTGTTTCCCCTAATTAATGTGTTTTTAACAAAATCTAATCTGACAGAGATTATTTGTGACCAGATTAGCTTGTCAGTAAGATCTTTGACTTCGCTATGCAGAGACAAGCATCTTGGAAGCAGGAATTCTACGTCAAACAGAACTTCCTAACGTGTACAATCTTTCTGTTGGCTAAATTGGTTAACTTCATCTGTCATATTTACACAATGTAGTGTTATGGTTTAGCATAGATTTTGTGATTGGTATTTTGACACGTTCTTGTTATTTTTCAAAAGTGAAAAATCTTCCAGAAAGCGTTCATGCATATGAAATATTCTGTAGCGGCTACAGTAATAATTGAAAAAGAAAAACCATACAGTTAATTTAAGGAGAGGTTAAGTATGATAATGAAGTTGTCCAACTACTGAAGTCCTTGATGATATATTCTTCGCGCTTACCTAAACTCATTTTGATGTCTTTTACTTAATATCAAAGCTTTGATTAAAATAATTAAGGTTAAAACTTCTTATTTGTTTCACTAGGATGAGAAATAAATACACATGCCGAAGTGAGGTATACTCTATCGGAAAGTAACATACTGGATGCAAAAAGTGGTTTTCAGTGGTTTGAAGGTCATTTAAAAGCGAGATTGTTTCACCTTCCAATGACAGGAAACACAACTAAAAGTATGTATATTTCTTCTAAGAAATCTGCAGCGATAATTCCAATCGATCAATTATAAACTACAAGTTTCATTTACGAATAAAATGAAATATAATATGTAAACCTAAAACTGTGAGGTGTCTATAGGTGACTATTTTGTCAAGTGTACAATCACTTTGCGTAAATAAGCAAAACAGTAAAGCCTTATCTTGGGCGATCAACAGTCAGAGTAAATAGCGAGCGAATGCCAGACGAAGAACAAAGGGATTTGAATAAACAGTGTTTAACAGACAGTGTTAGATAAATAGAGCATATACAACAGACTGCGTTTAATGAGTGGCTTCATTGTATATTACCACTGATTGTAGCACCATAATCCGTTGCTATGGTGTTTTAATAACAAGTGATATTTTTTAAGATGCTTTTTAAATGAAATTTTGCATTAAATTTATTTTCTGACACACACACATTATCGGTGGCATTATGTTCATAATACGCATTACATTCACTGCACCTTTATCGGGGACTTCGCTTGATATCAACATCTGCGCAATATAATGGATTAAGGGATACAGTAATACGCATAATTTGGGATTTTTATGAGATCAAGCCAGTATATTTAGCTTATTCATCGAAACATGACAATACCAACTGGATAAAGCAGGTGGTGCCACTTATACTACTTATTATTAGTAAGTAGTATAAAACTAAATGCAGCAAGGAGGGAATTAACAAAGCATGTTACTAAAACATCCTTCACCGTTACTGTTGTTGTTGCTATTATTATTCTTATTCTTTGGAGTGATCTGTGTTCTTTGGCACATGATTAGTCTTGGAACAATCTATAAACTGTAAAATTAATAGAAATGGCATCTGAAACACTCAATTCCATTAAAATGCATTTAACACTTGAATTTTTCAAGATGTCGGTTGCAATTTCATTATCAGGCTGACCACACACACACACACACACACACACATCCGTGTGACATTCATCATCTTCGGTATCTGAACAAAAACGGGTTTTAAGTTGTACCATTTGGCGTTTAGTAACTATTTAGTTGGTGGCTCAGCAGTAGAATACTCTCCCTGGTCTCCTCAGTCTCTCTTAAAGTTTAGTAAGCCACATGAGAAGGTGAGATTGAGCGAGAGCCTAACAGTCCCACGCTACAGAAATAAAACCACTGCTACTTCACACCTCAAGCTTGAAACTCTAAGTCCCACTCAGAACACAAAGAATACAGTCTAGTCTAACCAACTAGACTGTGTGAAACTTGTTAAAGAAAATAAGGAACGATTGGATTGTTATCACTTTCGCCTAAAACGTACACTTCCACAAACGCACGCACATACAGAAACGGGTTCACAACATTTCTATTGTTGTTGTTGTTGCTACTGCTCGACCAGCTTGTTTTGTTACATTTCAGACTATTGACGAAAATAGAAAGCTAAAGCATAAACATATGAACACGTGATTGTTTACCCTTTGTGTATAAAAGAACAAGTTTTTAATGTGACTAATACTGTTAGAGGAGAATTAATGCAAAAGTGATAAATTCATCTGAGTGAAATAATAATTTACCGGTGGTCTATAAAAACAAGTGGAAGTTGACTGAATTGCCACTTGTTTTCTGTTCGCCTACTTTTCGTTTATTTCCGATAAGTAATCACTGTCTCTCTCTATGCTTGGATGATAAATAACAAAACGAGAAGTAAACAATTTGGATATTAGTAATTAACGAAATGGTCTGTTGAATTTAGGATTACTTTCCGTTGATTAACCTGATCATTAAATGCATTATTTTTCGCCTGAGAATTTACCATCCGTTTAACTATAACAAAAAAAATACGGTACTTCACTGTATTTAAGTAAAGCTAAAATAATTTGATTATTGAGTGGCGTCGGTAGCACAGTGGTTAGGACTCTCGCCGACCATGCACATGGTCCGGGGTTCGATCACCTACCGACGCACACCTGATATCTATGGTCGGCCTGCAGAATTTGGGCTACCGTTACCACATGCTGGAAATTCCATAGCTGTACCGAAAATACGGTGTGGAATCAAGCTGTAATCAAAAAATTAATAAATTACTTTAAAGTTTCTATTGAATTATTCTATTGGACTGAAGTACCTAGTCATCACTGACATTTCGGTTTACAGCATGAATGAAAATTGAGAATTCGACTCAACTTGGTACAAGTTTCCTAACAAGAATGCTGGCTGTTTGAGAAGATTCGGTTCTCTAAGCTCAGTCGAGACATGAACAACTCTGATGAGCTTGACTCCAAACATCTGGTGTTAAGGTCACTCCTGTGTTAATGATAAGTACTACTGGTTGACATGAGTGGTCTGCAATTATCCACATTAAGTAATCAATAGTATATACCATCAGGTAGCATAAGTTATCCATTATTAGTTATCATGAATTTGAGTAAATGAAGATAACAGAACGACCCTTGAGTTAACATAGCACCATATCTTTTTCTGTGACTATGAATATCCATTCCAGAATTAAATGCTTTCACTTATTTCAGTTCTTGATGTCTCCACATATATTTCTTCGGTTGTAGCAGTAGGTAATTCCGCAGAATTATTAGCCACAGAATTCACCACTGAACATTGGATACTTACTCTCACTGTTTAAGTTGACTTGTTTAGATGAAGACTTACGGTCAAGCATCCACGCCATTTGGTGAGCCATCTTGCTACGTCCGTTCGTTCGTGCACAACCTTCAGCTAGTTAAGCAATCATCTCCCACTCTGATTTGGTCCCAAAATATACTTCATAATATGGAAGATCAATTATGGTGTTTTACTTTGCCTTTGGTCTAACGGGAACCAGTACTATAGTAGCTGTGGTTATTAGATCTTGAGTTAGTATACTTCGTACTATTTGTGAACATCAACTCCCTCAGCCTTTAAAACTGGTGAACCCTATCGTGAACTACATCTTTAATAAACACACGGACAAAATCCGGTGAGTTTGTTCTATTTTGCATTTGCTCTTGCACTATTTTTAGGTATATATTTCTCCATGAGTGACCACACGCCTAAGGTCATTGGTATTCGACCAACTAGCAACAATGTTCAGCTGGTGCCATATTGATCAGATAATGAGGAATCATGGTTTCACATAGCCGTCTGATTTCAGTGAACATGGGATCACTGACCGACATTCACAGTTCCTTGCACTTATCCAAGTTCTATCGTGAGAATTAATCACATGAGTTACTGTTTAAATGCCTTCCCAGAAGTAAGCAACCACTATGAGGTGCCTAAACCAGTCCTCCTGAAGAGAAAGGGTGTCACGGATCGACAGCGTCTTGACGAACTATTTCTCAACGTCGAGTTAGGTGATCAATCGTCTGTGAGCATGCTAACACGAATGCAGGAAGTTACTGGCCAACGTCAGTTCGATGAGGCACTTTTCAGAGAGCCTTTCTCATCCAAACTGCCACAGTCAGTAGTTGTGACACTCCAAGGTATCATTTTAGACAACTTAGCTACTTATACAGATAAAATTCTAGAAACAGCATGACAGTCAGTCACGGAAATGTGCTCGATCTCTAAACAGTCTTCGTGTAGGGACCCGTTGAGATTTAAAGTTGACAGTTGCCAGAAAGATAAGACAGATGCAGTCGAAAAACGTATCACAAACGCCTTGAGAGATCTTCTAAAGAAGAAATTGATTAACAACAACACATACAATGATTTGAAACCTCGAGGGTCCCGTTTGCCACACATGTATGGCCTTCCGAAGACACACAAAGAACAAGTCCCTTTGAGACCCATACTTTCGATGATCAACTCGCCCCAACATAAGGTGGCACGTTGGCTTGCGGAGAAGTTGGAGCCTATTCGTCAACGGCTAGGCGTGCACACGGTGAAAGACTCATTTAATTTCTCTGAGAGTGTGAATCACATGAACGTTCTAAATAACTTCATGGTGTCATTTGATGTAACCTCCCTATTCACAATGATTCCAGTCAATGAAACCATTGAAATCATCTGTCAGCAGTCCGATCTTCTCCCACTCCCAGAATCTGAATTCAAACACCTACTGCTTATGTGCACCATGGATGTGCAATTCCTATTTGACAACACGTTTTACCGCCAAATAGATGGTGTAGCTATGGGCAGTCCACTTAGCCCTGTTTTAGCAGATATTTTCATGTCTAACCTTGAAAGAACAAAGCTGAAGCATGCAATCGACGAAACATCCTCCTACTGTCGTTATGTTGATGACACATTTATAGTGTGCAAAAATAAAAGTCATGCTTCACGCTTACTAAGATTATTCAATGGTGCACACGCCAATATTGACTTCACTATGGAACACGAAAGTGACGGAAAATTTCACTTCCTCGACATAGCCATGGAACGCCTAGAAGACGGTGGTCTTCAAAAGTCAATTTATCGAAAGACCACATGGAAAGGACAATACTTACATTTTAATAGCTTTTGTCCACATAGCTTTAAACGTGGTCTGGTCAAAACTTTGTACTATAGAGCAAGGAGAATATGCTCTACAGAGAAACTAGAGGAGGAGTTTGAGTTACTTGAAAATATATTGAAGAGAAATGGGTATCCTCAAAGGTTCATCAACAAGTATGGAAGATCTGAAGTCAAAAGAGTAAAACAAATCACAGTGGAAAAAAAGCCAGTCTACCTTCAGCTTGATTACAAAGGTGAAAATATTGCAGCGATGATCAACAGAAGGCTGAGTACATCACTAGCCATAGCGTATCCTGCAGCTAAGCTCGTTCCCGTCTATCGAACAACTTACTCTTTGGTGCAATCGAAAATCGATAGGTATCCTTCTCATGTTACCTCCAACTGTATATACAAATTTACATGTATCTGCGGGAGCAGTTACATCGGAAGGACAGAAAGAAGGGCATATCTACGATTTTCTGAACATGTACCAAAAAGCTTACGTCTAAAGGGAACAAATGCTTTAAATAGTGCCATCACCAGGCATCTTCTCGACACGGGTCATGAGGTGGACGTTGAAAAGTCGTTCAAAATTATCAATAAGCAAAATAGCTCCATTCTCCTTAAGTTTGCTGAAGCCATTTCCATCAAGCGCATGAAACCTGATTTATGCGTCCAGAAAGAAGCCGTTATCAGCCTTTCTTTGCTCTGGTAACTGGATAATTTCACCTCTCTTTCCTCCGAATGTGAAATGCTAAAAGTTTCCATTGTGTTTGATTATTATTGTTCGGAATAGTGGTTAATATTGCATATTTATATATGTATACATTTTTAGTGTATGAGTATATTGATTGATTGATTTTTGTTTAAGCTGAACTCTATGCAAGTATGTTAAAATTGTTGTTGTAGATATATTTAATAATGTCTTTGCCATGTAAGCAGCTGACGAGAAGGCAACGAAATAAAAGATGGTACCATTTTATTCTGCTAAAACTGTAGTTCTTGCATTGTTCAAATTCATTAAGGGGAATAAATGTATGAAATTTATACAACTCCGTTAAACAACCACTTAGGCCAAACAGTCCCCATATTTCCTCCCACCATCAACAGAACTCCCCTCAACGGCTAAACCCACGTGGTCAGTCAAAATCCATCCACGCTCATTTAAATACCCTGACTGGAGGCCATATCATACTTATGGCCAGGAAGCGAAATGTTGCCGAAGACCTCGTAATTTTTATTATGGCTCGAAGACTATGGGAAACTATCCCGCCGGAACTCGTTGGTGGCAACAGTTGCCCGTGACAGTAGCTTCTTACTATATATACGCGATGTATTCAACAAAACCCGGTATTTTGTTGACTAAGGTGCCGAAGTCAGCGTCCTTCCTGCTACAGCAGAAGATCGACAGAAGGAACCTACCTTCAACTTACAGGCTGCGAATGGAAAGCCAATCGCAACTTCCAAGAAAAAGTGAATTATATTTGCCAAGAAAGTAGAGAATGCTGATTTCGGAATTGTCGTGTCCTTTTTTATCACTGAATGCTTTGAAATCACTAGATCTATTCGTGTATGTTCTGATATCCTGATGTGCATATTCACCTGCATGTGAATAAAGCGAGAACAACAGTGGCGGTTTTTGCAGAATAAAATGGTACCATTATTTACCTCGTTGGCTTCTCATCAGCTGCTTACAGCCTAAATAAATTAGTAGGTTTATGAACAGAAACGTTTTACCATATCTGCAGAAAGAAGGGCACACCTCCAATTTTTTAAACACGTGCTGAAAAGCCTTAATCATAAGGGAACAAACTCTTATAATAGCACTATTACCAGACAGCTCCTCGATACGGTTCATGAAGTGAAAAACGCGAAATCCTTTAAAATCACCAATAGACGAAGAAGCTGAATTCTCTTCAAGCTTGCCAAAGCAATTTCTGTCAGACGCTTGAAACCAGATTTATGTGTTTAGAAAGAAGCACTTATCAGTTTTTCCTTACCCTGGTAACTGGGTGTCTTTATTCTCTCTTTCATCTCATTACATAATCTTTGACTTTAACCTTTTTATAATATGTAATTCTGCTTGTCTCATCTTTCTACAATTTGAGTTGAACTCATTACATTGTTACCTAATTTATCATTCACTCAGCATCTTACGCATCTCTCATCTTTATTACACAACTCCCTTACCATTCCATGCATGAATTTACTTTGTTTAAACATGAACTCCCTGTGTAAAAACTATAAAAGCGCAATTTTTGAGCACTATTCACTGATTGCGAAACCTTATGTCAACTGACATCATTTAAAATTTGCAAGTATGTTAAAACCTTTTTGTACATAAACCTCATAATTTATTTAGGCTGTGCGCAACTGAGCTGATGAGAAGTCAACGAAATAAATGACAGTACTATATTATTCTGCACAAACCGCCAGTGTTGTTCTTACTTTATTCAAATTCGTCAAGGGGAATAAATTCATAAAGTCACCTGTATGTCTCAAATATTTAACAGTCACTATATTTATTTTTATATACAGGTATTTACTGTCAGCATCTTTGTATATTTTATACTGACGTCATTTAATACTTTTGATTTATGTGTTTACTATTTTTTTCTCTCACAATCTGTTTGCTTTACTTATGTGTAAACTACTGTACTGACTCTACGTTCCCTGGTGTTTTCTACTAACCAAAGAAGCGTAGAGTACTTTCACTTTTTTTATATCTTATCAGTAGAATGAACGTTAAGCAGGAATAGAGCAATCATTCTCCAGCATATTGTGTTACTTCAATTGATCAATGAATCAGTTGTTCGTTCGATATAGTCAGTGTGTTAGAATACTTCTTTTTCATTGTAGATGACAGGATAGATTAGTTAATCAAGTCATCAATACTAACTATAGCTTACCGTCAAATTAACTAAGCCGGTAGTCAATTTGCTTTAGTTAATTGCATCACAAAGTGAATAACAATACTTATGATCAAATACGGTTAAGCAATGTAGGGAATCTGTGGTAATTATTTGTAATCGTAGTATTAGTATTTCAAGATGACCGAATTACACGAATCCAAACAAAACACAGAGAGGGCGGAATTCAGGAATTTGTATTTAGCGGAATTACAATGCAATTCATATAAGAAATACATAAACAATCAACAGTAAGTATTTAAACAATACAGAGATAGAAATTGTCAATCACCACATCCGCCACACGTCGAATGTCTCCTTGCGTATTTATAACGATGTCTCGGTTTGCTTGCAAGTAGGTGCGACCTTCTAACTGATTCTGTGATGTTATTTTCATCAGTATTATCTGGACTTATTTCTGAATTATCTACAAAATCAGGATTATTAGCGGAATCATTAAAATAATAATTGAAACGACCTACTTCATTTATTGTCACTTTGTCCAGGTGTCTGTTATGAACTGAGTGATCTTTGATGTCTAATATCTTCACCACTCGATTTCCCATTTCTTGTAGTATGATTCCAGCAGAAGGTCTATAGTCATTCCCTTTGTAATAATGTACATTAGAAGTCGTGGACATCAGATGCATTTTGAGAATTCGAGATTTGAAAAGCTTTGCAGGACTTTCATGGGTACTTGTATGCTCTGCATTCAACAGACGCAGTCTATGCATATGCAGCAATTCCTCCATTTTAATCAGTTGCTCTCTCACCTCATTCAGTTTTTCTCGTGTTTTCGACAGTTCGCATTGTAACTCGGCTACCACATTTTTGAAAACAGATGATGCTCAAGTTGCTGAACTTTTAGTAGAGGTTTTCATTGGATGAGATTGAGTATTTTGAAAAGTTGAAAGACACATTGACTCCATTTTACTAGACAAATTGGGAGAATTATAAGAATGCTGAGTAACATAAGTATTCGAACTTCTGCAAACAGTCTTGATGTGTCCAACTTTACCACATTTCTGACACTTAGCACCCTGAAAACGGCAAGTGCTTCGTAGATGTAACTTTCCACAGGATAAACACGGTTTAATGTTTCTGATCTCTCTCTGCATTCTATTACCTGTGGACGGCAGTTTGGATTGCTTTCCATGACCACTTGTATTTTCGACTTTGGACAACATGACATCAGATACTGACGTAGTGGGAGCAGAGTATTCACTGTTGACATCTTCATATGTAATACATAAATCTTTAGCAGTTTGAAAAGTACAAGAAGGAATCTGAATTAACTCTTTCTCTAACTTAGGAATATTGATTCCAGCAATTAGATGATCACGTAGTTGAGTATGCAGCTGATCTCCAAAGTTGCACTTTGAAGCATGAATTTGAAGTTGAAGAATGAAGTCTCTAATCCTCTGATTGGGAGCACGAACCAGTTTATGGAATTGAGCCCTCTCTCTGGTCTCAAATGTAGTTACATGAAAGTGATTTATCAGAAGTTCGCGAATCTTGACCTATGACAGAGAAATGGGTTTATCTGGAAACGCCAGAGTCTTTACTAGGCTATATGCATCTAGCCCAATAGCAGTGATGAAATGTGCTGGTATTTTGTCGTCCCAAACGTTCTTTGAAATGCACCATGCATCAAAGCATTCAAGGTAATCAGCAATCTCCCGCGGAGAACCATTTATAGGGAATTTTCCAAGGTTATTCAGTTCCATCGCGACACCAATTTGTTGTAATTATTAGTAATCGTAGTTTTAGTATTTCGAGATGACCGAATTACGAGAATTCAACCAGAACACAGAGAGGGCGGAATTCAGGAATTTGTATTTAGCGGAATTATAATCCAATTCATATAAGAAACATATTAACAATCAACAGTAAGTATTTAAACAATACAGAGATAGAAATAGTCAGTCACCACAGAATCTTAGGTTATCTGATATGTGATGAAGAACGAATGAAAGTGTGTATCACAGTCGTGAAGCCAACCGAAAGTGAATGTGAAAAACTGAGTTCAAGTTACTATACTCCATGTAGCAGAGGCAGACACGGTGATACAGATGAAACAAAAATGACATATTCAAAATAACTATTGTGAGCAGAAATGTAGGTTAGAAATAAAATTAACATTGAAAAACAAGAGGATTTAATGGATTAAGAAGATTATGAAGAGTTTGTAGATTACCTACACTATACCAGCCTTGCTAAATGTAGTACGCCTAGCTATCCAGTCAATCGGTACTCTACTTAAATTATGAATGCTGATGATGAGTGGTATATTTAAATAGAATAAAAATTTAAGGGCTTTCAAGGAACTTATCTGACTAGTGTGGCTAAACTACGGTCTCAAAATTTCTGCGTGTTAACAGTACAATAAAGTAGGGCAAAGTGACATTCGAGTCCACACGGATATGTACACGTTAAAGCAAAACTTAAAAGACCTAAATCATAAGCAGGGGGGGGGCTAGACACTTATTTAGTTAATATTAAGTTGATTCAGTTTAATCTACTAATTTAAGCCCTAGGTTTGTTTTGTTGTCATGAAATTGAATGCTCCACTGGGAACTTTAAAGTGACCGGATTTAGTCCTGTAGATAACTTCATAGGATAAATATCCTGATTTGACTCAAGAAGGTGTTAATAGATGGTAAACTTCGTCATTCTGTACTCAACTTCCATCAACCCAACAGGATAGTTTTTTTTTATTTTGATAAATCACACACAGTGTTGTACAGTTATATTAACTGATGACGTTTCGAGCACAACCTGTTGCTCATAATCATATCAAGTTACTCCCACAAGCTTTTTTCTTTCATTTATATACATCTGTGGAATCGATTAGATATTGGATTAAAAATCAATGTGAGATAATGTACATTCAGAGATAATAGTACGAGTGTTATTCATCCATTAAAATTATATAAGAAATACGACGAGTGTTTTTTACAGTCATAATAAGTTACTTGTTAGAATGTTGTGATGTGTTTGAATTGAAATAGAATTTTAAGATTATTTATTATCGTCTTCATAATGGAGTCATACTCTACCACAGTGCCCAAGTTTTATACTTATATCGAAGACGATAGTGTTTCAGCTACGCGTTTCTGGAGAGCAAGCTTACAACATCCAGTCCAACTCCACCCCTTTGAAAATCATGTTGTCCTTAACTTTATCACATGTATATTGACTGGACAGTTTTCCGTGCCACTCACTACCTTTTCCAATAATATAAAGGCAATTGCACAGTTTGAAAATATTGTTAAAAAGAATTGTTTCTTCGAGGGGCAAACCTGTGTTTCCCCTAATTAATGTGTTTTTAACAAAATCTAATCTGACAGAGATTATTTGTGACCAGATTAGCTTGTCAGTAAGATCTTTGACTTCGCTATGCAGAGACAAGCATCTTGGAAGCAGGAATTCTACGTCAAACAGAACTTCCTAACGTGTACAATCTTTCTGTTGGCTAAATTGGTTAACTTCATCTGTCATATTTACACAATGTAGTGTTATGGTTTAGCATAGATTTTGTGATTGGTATTTTGACACGTTCTTGTTATTTTTCAAAAGTGAAAAATCTTCCAGAAAGCGTTCATGCATATGAAATATTCTGTAGCGGCTACAGTAATAATTGAAAAAGAAAAACCATACAGTTAATTTAAGGAGAGGTTAAGTATGATAATGAAGTTGTCCAACTACTGAAGTCCTTGATGATATATTCTTCGCGCTTACCTAAACTCATTTTGATGTCTTTTACTTAATATCAAAGCTTTGATTAAAATAATTAAGGTTAAAACTTCTTATTTGTTTCACTAGGATGAGAAATAAATACACATGCCGAAGTGAGGTATACTCTATCGGAAAGTAACATACTGGATGCAAAAAGTGGTTTTCAGTGGTTTGAAGGTCATTTAAAAGCGAGATTGTTTCACCTTCCAATGACAGGAAACACAACTAAAAGTATGTATATTTCTTCTAAGAAATCTGCAGCGATAATTCCAATCGATCAATTATAAACTACAAGTTTCATTTACGAATAAAATGAAATATAATATGTAAACCTAAAACTGTGAGGTGTCTATAGGTGACTATTTTGTCAAGTGTACAATCACTTTGCGTAAATAAGCAAAACAGTAAAGCCTTATCTTGGGCGATCAACAGTCAGAGTAAATAGCGAGCGAATGCCAGACGAAGAACAAAGGGATTTGAATAAACAGTTAATATCAGTAAAAAGTTTGAGCATTGTGGATTAGATCAAATAAAGTATAATTATATTTTAATAGTTTACATACAATGATAAGTTTTGTTATTTGTAATATTTCGAGCAAAATTACTGCCCTAATAAAACAATTCCAACAGTGGTGTGAACACGGGCAGTAATTTTGCTCGAAATATTACCAATAACAAAACTTATCATTGTGTGTAAACTATTAAAATATATTTGAACAATGCAAGAACTACAGTTTTAGCAGAATAAAATGGTACATCTTTTATTTCGTTGCCTTCTCGTCAGCTGCTTACATGGCAAAGACATTATTAAATATATCTACAACAACAATAATTATACTTTATTTGAATAAACAGTGTTTAACAGACAGTGTTAGATAAATAGAGCATATACAACAGACTGCGTTTAATGAGTGGCTTCATTGCATATTACCACTGATTGTAGCACCATAATCCGTTGCTATGGTGTTTTATTAACAAGTGATATTTTTTAAGATGCTTTTTAAATGAAATTTTGCATTAAATTTATTTTCTGACACACACACATTATCGGTGGCATTATGTTCATAATACGCATTACATTCACTGCACCTTTATCGGGGACTTCGCTTGATATCAACATCTGCGCAATATAATGGATTAAGGGATACAGTAATACGCATAATTTGGGATTTTTATGAGATCAAGCCAGTATATTTAGCTTATTCATCGAAACATGACAATACCAACTGGATAAAGCAGGTGGTGCCACTTATACTACTTATTATTAGTAAGTAGTATAAAACTAAATGCAGCAAGGAGGGAATTAACAAAGCATGTTACTAAAACATCCTTCACCGTTACTGTTGTTGTTGCTATTATTATTCTTATTCTTTGGAGTGATCTGTGTTCTTTGGCACATGATTAGTCTTGGAACAATCTATAAACTGTAAAATTAATAGAAATGGCATCTGAAACACTCAATTCCATTAAAATGCATTTAACACTTGAATTTTTCAAGATGTCGGTTGCAATTTCATTATCAGGCTGACCACACACACACACACACACACACACATCCGTGTGACATTCATCATCTTCGGTATCTGAACAAAAACGGGTTTTAAGTTGTACCATTTGGCGTTTAGTAACTATTTAGTTGGTGGCTCAGCAGTAGAATACTCTCCCTGGTCTCCTCAGTCTCTCTTAAAGTTTAGTAAGCCACATGAGAAGGTGAGATTGAGCGAGAGCCTAACAGTCCCACGCTACAGAAATAAAACCACTGCTACTTCACACCTCAAGCTTGAAACTCTAAGTCCCACTCAGAACACAAAGAATACAGTCTAGTCTAACCAACTAGACTGTGTGAAACTTGTTAAAGAAAATAAGGAACGATTGGATTGTTATCACTTTCGCCTAAAACGTACACTTCCACAAACGCACGCACATATAGAAACGGGTTCACAACATTTCTATTGTTGTTGTTGTTGCTACTGCTCGACCAGCTTGTTTTGTTACATTTCAGACTATTGACGAAAATAGAAAGCTAAAGCATAAACATATGAACACGTGATTGTTTACCCTTTGTGTATAAAAGAACAAGTTTTTAATGTGACTAATACTGTTAGAGGAGAATTAATGCAAAAGTGATAAATTCATCTGAGTGAAATAATAATTTACCGGTGGTCTATAAAAACAAGTGGAAGTTGACTGAATTGCCACTTGTTTTCTGTTCGCCTACTTTTCGTTTATTTCCGATAAGTAATCACTGTCTCTCTCTATGCTTGGATGATAAATAACAAAACGAGAAGTAAACAATTTGGATATTAGTAATTAACGAAATGGTCTGTTGAATTTAGGATTACTTTCCGTTGATTAACCTGATCATTAAATGCATTATTTTTCGCCTGAGAATTTACCATCCGTTTAACTATAACAAAAAAAATACGGTACTTCACTGTATTTAAGTAAAGCTAAAATAATTTGATTATTGAGTGGCGTCGGTAGCACAGTGGTTAGGACTCTCGCCGACCATGCACATGGTCCGGGGTTCGATCACCTACCGACGCACACCTGATATCTATGGTCGGCCTGCAGAATTTGGGCTACCGTTACCACATGCTGGAAATTCCATAGCTGTACCGAAAATACGGTGTGGAATCAAGCTGTAATCAAAAAATTAATAAATTACTTTAAAGTTTCTATTGAATTATTCTATTGAACTGAAGTACCTAGTCATCACTGACATTTCGGTTTACAGCATGAATGAAAATTGAGAATTCGACTCAACTTGGTACAAGTTTCCTAACAAGAATGCTGGCTGTTTGAGAAGATTCGGTTCTCTAAGCTCAGTCGAGACATGAATAACTCTGGTAGGCTTGACTCCAAACGTCTGGTGTTAAGGTCACTTCTGTGTTAATGATAAGTACTACTGGTTGACATGAGTGGTCTGCAATTATCCACATTAAGTAATCAATAGTACATACCATCAGGTAGCATAAGTTATCCATTATTAGTTATTATGAATTTGAGTAAATGAAGATAACAGAACGACCCTTGAGTTAACTTAGCACCATATCTTTTTCTGTGAATATGAATATCCATTCCAGAATTAAATGCTTTCACTTATTTCAGTTCTTGATGTCTCCACATATATTTCTTCGGTTGTAGCAGTAGGTAATTCCGCAGAATTATTAGCCACAGAATTCATCACTGAACATTGGATACTTACTCTCACTGTTTAAGTTGACTTGTTTAGATGAAGACTTACGGTCAAGCATCCACGCCATTTGGTGAGCCATCTTGCTACGTCCGTTCGTTCGTGCACAACCTTCAGCTAGTTAAGCAATCATCTCCCACTCTGATTTGGTCCCAAAATATACTTCATAATATGGAAGATCAATTATGGTGTTTTACTTTGCCTTTGGTCTAACGGGAACCAGTACTATAGTAGCTGTGGTTATTAGATCTTGAGTTAGTATACTTCGTACTATTTGTGAACATCAACTCCCTCAGCCTTTAAAACTGGTGAACCCTATCGTGAACTACATCTTTAATAAACACACGGACAAAATCCGGTGAGTTTGTTCTATTTTGCATTTGCTCTTGCACTATTTTTAGGTATATATTTCTCCATGAGTGACCACACGCCTAAGGTCATTGGTATTCGACCAACTAGCAACAATGTTCAGCTGGTGCCATATTGATCAGATAATGAGGAATCATGGTTTCACATAGCCGTCTGATTTCAGTGAACATGGGATCACTGACCGACATTCACAGTTCCTTGCACTTATCCAAGTTCTATCGTGAGAATTAATCACATGAGTTACTGTTTAAATGCCTTCCCAGAAGTAAGCAACCACTATGAGGTGCCTAAAGCAGTCCTCCTGAAGAGAAAGGATGTCACGGATCGACAGCGTCTTGACGAACTATTTCTCAACGTCGAGTTAGGTGATCAATCGTATGTGAGCATGCTAACACGAATGCAGGAAGTTACTGGCCAACGTCAGTTCGATGAGGCACTCTTCAGAGAGCCTTTCTCATCCAAACTGCCACAGTCAGTAGTTGTGACACTCCAAGGTATCATTTTAGACAACTTAGCTACTTATACAGATAAAATTCTAGAAACAGCATGACAGTCAGTCACGGAAATGTGCTCGATCTCTAAACAGTCTTCGTGTAGGAACACTGCAGTGACAGAGTTATACAACTCCGTTAAACAACCACTTAGGCCAAACAGTCCCCATATTTCCTCCCACCATCAACAGAACTCCCCTCAACGGCTAAACCCACGTGGTCAGTCAAAATCCATCCACGCTCATTTAAATACCCTGACTGGAGGCCATATCATAATACTTATGGCCAGGAAGCGAAACGTTGCCGAAGACCTCCTAATTTTTATTATGGCTCAAAGACTATGGGAAACTATCCCGCCGGAACTCGTTGGTGGCAACAGTTGCCCGTGACAGTAGCTTCCTACTATATATACGCGATGTATTCAACAAAACCCGGTATTTTGTTGACTAAGGTGCCGAAGTCAGCGTCCTTCCTGCTACAGCAGCACATCGACAGAAGGAACCTACCTTCAACTTACAGGCTGTGAATGGAAAGCCAATTGCAACCTTTAGTAGGAAATACGTCTATCTGAACTTAGGTATACGCAAAACTATTCAGTGGATTCTCCTTCTCGCTGACATCACAATGCCCATTATTGACACGGACATACTCAATCATCATGATTTACTCGTAGATGTCCACCGAAATCGACTGATAGACGGTGCCACTAGACTGTTTACTAAAGGCACCACCTAGGTAGGTCCCAGCTAGTCAATGTCTAAGAAGAAAGCGATCTTTGATCCAAGTTTTCGGCCGACTGTTGACAAGTTCTCGCTACCTGATTACCCGTTCTGCCGTACATAACCAGCAATATTATGCATCACACCACAACCTCAAGACAGCCTGTGACATCCAAAGCTGAAGACATGGCTTAATACAGTCAAGGCAGATATGGAGTGCCTGGGGCTACAAACCGTCTACGGAATCCGTATGTGGAACAAGAATTGGATATCCCTATCGCAAAACCTTGCTTCAGATCGCCGCGCCTGGGCAGCGATGATTCGAGACGTTCATGAAGCCGGCTCATCCTCTCGTAGGAGATAGCCGAAGTAAAGTAAGTAAAGTAAAGCACGACAACTTGCTCCTAACAAACTACGGCTAGCTAGAAGTGAATTCGACCATAAGCTCACTGTCAACGTAGTTGATATATATATGTATATTTCTTCCTGGTTATGCCAGAACATACCATTTGTACAGGCATGGATAAGTTATTGTATAAATTACACATAATTTGATGCATGGTGAATTTACAGTTTGGTTGTTTTTTCTGACATTAGAGTCAATCGGAACAATCCAATACTCCCCTCCCCCATTGCAGGCGCGCTGTTTGAAAGGGAGTGCTTTTTTCACGTATTTCACGTTTTTGACAAATCGCTGTTTTGTTGTGTTATTCACTTCAAGAACATTTTAAAAAAACTTTAACTTGACTTTTGTCTGTTAAGTTTTGATTTTAACCACTTATATAGTCTATATTGGGTAAATTGTCTTGGCTGTTTCCAGTAGAAGTTCATTATGTCAAAAGTACCACATAAATGTAATAGGGCGGAGTGTTACTTTTTGGTAGATGATGGAATACAGTGTAATAACTGTGAAAAGTGGTATCATAAGATGTGTACTGGATTACGTCCAGCTGCATACAAACGCTGTACTGCTCCAACATCCCACTGGATGTGCAGAATGTGTTGCTCCCCAAAGATGACCTTAATAAGGGAGGCTCACGAACTGCTGTCTAAAGCCATGGAACTTCCTGATGATAGCGTGGCTAGTAAGAGTGACACGGACTGCCCGTCTGAAGATGAAGCAGTAAGTGCCATCATGAATGTTATCACACCGGCGGTTACTATCCCAGTTACCCCGGAAGTAAAACCTACTAGGCGTTCGAAGCGTCTTAGTAAGCGAAAAGGTAACAAAACGGAAGCTGTAAACAGCATCTCAGAACCAGAGAACACCGTAAGCGAAGTTCACCATGAAGGTGGCGCAGACACTGATCTTGATTGTACCATCAAAAACTGCAGCAGCCCTGAGAAGCAACTGCAGGCAGATGATAAATGGGTAACAAAAATAAGCAGTCGGAAGAAATATAGTAATATTGATGGTAGGCAAACGTCTGTCACCTGTAGCCAGGCTGCATCAATAGTGGTGAGAAAGGACGTAGCCACTGCTAAATACGACAAGCTCTCCTTAGACTCTAACATAATTGTTGGAAATTTGGAAGAGTCCAAAGAATCTGATCCCGTGAAAAGGCACGATCACGACCTTAAATTAGTGAGTAGTATTATAAGGAAGATGCTCCCAGCGAATTTCCCTGGAGTATCGATTAAAAAGCTGATTAGAATAGGCAAAAGAGATGATGAATGTTCTAGTCAGCGTAGGTTGCTTAAAGTAGTCTTAGGTTCTCCTGATGAACGGAATCATCTACTGGCTAATGTACACAACCTTGCCGGGTCAGGAATTTCAGCCAGACCTGATTTATCTCTTGAAGACAGACTTAAACGAAAAGAAGTTTTGTCCCAGCTAGAAACAAGACGTAAAAATGGTGAGACTAACCTTAAACTGGTGGGTTTTCAAATAGTCAGGTCTTGGAAACGTATGCTTCCAAGACCTGTGTGGATAAGCCAGACCGCATAGGAAGCCTGAAGGTAGTGTACACTAATATACGTAGTATCGGGAACAAATTTCACGAGCTAGGTGTATTAGTAGAAGACCTTAGCCCAGGTATTGTGGCCATTACTGAAACATGGCTGGTTTCGGGATTAGATGACACACCTGAGCTATGCGGATTTAGTTGCTTGCGCAGCGACAGAGTTAAGGGTCGTAGAGGTGGCGGGGTTGCTCTGTACATCAACAACTCCCTACATGTTCGTTCCGTGAAATCTGAAGCTCATGACAGTGGGACAGGTGAGGTAATTAGCTGTGAAGTAAGCTTTGCAACCGGCACTCTACTCATTGGAGTTCTGTATAGAAGTCCCTATTGTCAGTGTGATGACTTCATTTTAGATCACCTCAAACAATGGAGTAAACACAGTAGCTGTCTTATTCTAGGTGATTTTAATGCACCTCATATAGACTGGGTAGCTGTCACATCTCCAGGATCCGCTGATAAGTTTGACAGCCGGTTACTCTTGACAACCATGGAAAATGCCCTGACACAACATGTCTTAGGTAGTACAAGATTCGGTTCTACCCAAGGATCTTCCTTGCTGGACTTAGTGCTTACTCATGACAACGACGACGTGGATGGTCTAGTTATTCATCCACCTCTAGCAAACAGTGATCATGGGGTGTTAGATTTTAACTTAAGGGCTGGCAATTTAGTCAGTTTTCAACCCAAATCCCGGCCTAGTGTTTGGCATGCTGACATAGTGGCTATAAAGGAGCGTGCTTCAACTGCCGACTGGTCAGTCAACATTGTCTCATCCATTGAAGATGAATGGGATAGATTTAAGAATACACTTGAGAGGGTTACCACTGATCTCATCCCCTGGAGGGTTCCTAAAAGGCCAACAAATCGGCCACCATGGATAAATAGACAAGCTATAACACTCCTGAGACGGAGAAAAAGGTTCTGGAATCTCTTTGTTTCTACTGGGCTACAGCAGTTCCGGCTGAAATACTGTGAAACCAGAAACCAGTGTAAAACTTTGATCCACCAGTCAAGGATAGCTTACGAAACCCAGTTAGTTAAAAGTTCACCAGGCTGCCCAAAAAGACTCTTCTCATATATCAAGAGAAGAACACGTAAGAGTGATGCTATCCCACCTCTTATGCTTGAAGATGACCAGACAAACATGGCTGAGGATAACTTGACTAAGGCTGAGGCTTTGTCCAAGCACTTTAGTCAAGTATTCTCTGATAATATTGATACCAGCTTTGTAAATTTTCCAGAAGGTAACTTGAAAATGGCACCCTTATACATTGGAAAGGATACTGTCCTAAAGTGGCTTCTAAGGCTCAATCCTGGTAAGTCCAGTGGCCCTGATGAACTCCACCCACGTATATTAACAGCATTGGCTGAAAGCATAGCCGAGCCATTGTCGGTAATCTTCAATATGTCTCTGGACCAGTCTAAATGTCCAAGAGACTGGAAAGATGCCATCATTAGTCCGGTCTTCAAAACCGGATCTAGAAACTTAGTTCAGAACTATCGTCCTGTTAGTTTGACCAGTATTGTTGTTAAACTACTAGAAAGAATAATTCGTGATGCTATCATTCAGTTCATTGAAGGGAACAAACTTTTCGCTGTGGAACAGCACGGTTTTAGAGCAGGTCATTCTTGCTTGACCAACCTTCTTTTGGCCAGAGAAAGTTGGGCAAGCTCAGCTGATGCTAATATACCGGTGGATGCCATATTCATAGACCTTAGCAAGGCGTTTGACAGGGTTTCTCATTCAGGTCTTCTAGTAAAGTTAGGTAGTCTGGGAATCAATAAAGTGGTTACCGACTGGATTCAAGACTTTCTAAAGGACAGAAGACAAAGAGTACGAGTTAACGGGGTTTTATCAACATGGGAATCGGTTAAGAGTGGCGTTCCTCAGGGTACAATTCTAGGCCCACTTCTTTTCCTGATTTATGTTAATGAGATTCCATCGGTAGTTAAGTCATCCTGCTTACTGTTTGCTGATGACATCAAGATATGGAGGGCTTTGCACGATGACAGTGATCAACTTGCTTTGCAGGAAGATTTAAACTTGTTAAGTGATTGGTGTAAGCACTGGGCCTTGGAGATTAACTTAAGCAAGAGTGTAGTTATGCATGTATCCCATAGTCACGTGCACAATTACTCAATGAATGGCATTACTCTCCCAGTGGTCACTGAGTACAAGGACTTGGGAGTGGTTGTGCAGCATGACTTGAAAACAGCAACAAACTGTAGAACTGCAGCCACTAAGGGTTTTCGAATGTTATGGGCCATACGCAAGGCTTTTGCGAACTTTGACGCTGATATATTTCGTATATTATATCCGACTTATATCAGACCTCATTTGGAATATGGGATCCAGGCAGCGAGCCCGTGTTTCAAATACGAAATAGACTTATTAGAAAGGGTGCAAAGAGTAGGAACTAAGCTAATAAAGGGTTTCTCAACCCTGTCATATGAGGAGAGGTTAAGTCGACTGGGTTTATTTCCACTGTCATACAGACGACTTAGGGGTGACCTAATACTAGCATACCGTATCCTAAGAAATGATTTTGGAGCTAATTTATCTAAATTATTTCTTCCTTCTAGCACCAACCAATTGCGAGGACATCACCTCAAGGTTCAAAAACCACGGTCGAATCGTCTGCGTCTGGAAATCCGTTTTTCGCATCGAATTGTGAACCATTGGAACTCCCTACCGGAACATGTCGTATCAGCGCCATCCGTTGATTCATTCAAGGCGAGATTGGACCTCCTGTATGAAATAAATCGAAAGGATTAACACAGGCATATAGCCTACTATCCTAAATAAATTGTAAACTGTAAACTGAATGTAATACAAATATCTGGGTAAAAAGCTTGAAGTCAGTTCTCCCATATAACTTTGTTGTAAACAGCACCCTTGGCTTAAATTTTATTGATGTATTATGTTGAGACCAGTGATATATTTATTCCATTTTTTCAGCAGTCTTATTGTAGTTTTATAACAGGAAAGAAATATGATCGTGTATGGGAAAACTAGATAAGGTCATGTGGAGTTGTTTTACTGCATCAAACGGTGCCGAGGTCGATTCCAGAATTCTCCATTTGCGCCATTTGTGTCTGCATGGCGGACTGTACACGTAAGTTGAGTAAAATGTTGAAAACTGTCTGAAAACCAGTTGTTTCTTCATTTCAGATGATGAATACTCATTTAAAGCATGTTAGCCAGCGTCTTCAAATGGTAGAATTGGATCGTTCATGGAATTTGAGTGGTTATGAGTTAAATGGTTTGGAATCCATCTTCATTTCAGTTTAGATGCAGGGTTGTTCGACCTCGACCAGAAGACAAATGGAAGGTTATGCGCAGCATCAGAATACCAGAAAGAGAAAGTATGTGGACATGAAAAAGACATTAATGTTATATGCATATATAAATGTTTATTGCATGGAGGATTTAGTCATGAGCTGACATCAGTTAGAGAACCACTGGAAAACCTGGGAGTACTGGACAGCTGTTTCGTCCTAGTTTGGGACTTCTCAGCAGTACGCACCCACCGGGATTCGAACCCAGGACCTTCTGGTTACAAGGCGAGCGCGTAGACCATTGAGCCACTGGGACCCGATCCAATGGTCCTTGAATTCTAACTTCTGCCAGTTCACGATATAGCGCGACCACTTCGTAGGGTACAGCAGGTCGAAGATGAGGCAGTAACTCATCGGAGAAGACATTGCGAAGTGGTCGCGCTATATCGTGAACTGGCAGAAGTTAGAATTCAAGGACCATTGGATCGGGTCCCAGTGGCTCAATGGTCTACGCGCTCGCCTTGTAACCAGAAGGTCCTGGGTTCGAATCCCGGTGGGTGCGTACTGCTGAGAAGTCCCAAACTAGGACGAAACAGCTGTCCAGTACTCCCAGGTTTTCCAGTGGTTCTCTAACTGATGTCAGCTCATGATTAAATCCTCCATGCAATCAAACTAAATCCCTACAAAAACCAATACTTGAAAATAAATGTTTATGTCGATTGTATATTATACTTAAGTAAACATTTACCTATATTGTAGTTGTGTTTTCATGTATTTATGCGAAGTCTTAGAGTTTATTTAGTGCCATTATGTGTATTAATGAGTCTGGAAGTTTTAGTGTTCTAATGACTGATGCGTTTTAGAAATAAGTGGTGGGTTCCGGTCGGGATAGTCATTGGTATAAAACAGTTTATATGGCGAGTGTTTGAAGGTCATAATGTAGTGATAGGTCCTAATTTGAGGGGTAAACTGCTCCAGTATGTTCCATACTAAGTCTTTTTATGCATCTATGCGGCCAGTTTATTGAAGATTGAACGATCAATTCATGGTTGTTTGCTCAAACCCAACTCTATATTTTGGCAGGAGTCATCGATAGTACAGTCATCTTTCGATCGTTCGCCGTTCGTTGGAAGACGAAGAAAAACTATCAGAAGTATTATTGTGATTTATTGTTATGACATTTATTCTTAGACCTTGTGTACAATAACCTAATGGTTGGCTCTTTATTGGTGCAAGAATAAACGGTTCTTGAGTCACCAATTTGTGTTCTGGTGTTTTGCGTTGGTTATTACGCAAAGTTCCTGAAAGTCTTCCAAGGACAGTGTGAAGTCCAGTGTAGTTAGACCTGGACATTGGCACTCACCTTTGGCATTATTCGGCCATCGAATAGCCCATGGGCATCCCCGCTTCATATGGTACTGAAAAAAGATAGCAACGGTTGGCGCCCCTGACTGCTATCCATCACTTCACATACACGACTTGACGAAAACATTATCTGGTAGAACTATGTTTTCGAAAACAGATGTGGTTAAAGCATACAACTAAACCCTGATGGCACCAGACACTATTCCGAAAATTGCTATCAGTATGTCTTTCAGACTTTTTGAATTTCTGCGTATGCCACTCGGTCTCCGGAACGCAGCGCAAACATTCTGACTCTTAAATGACGAAGAATTTCACGGTCTTGACTTCGCAGACGCATACTTAGACGACTGTCTCATTGCGAGTCCATACATTAAAATCCACCTTAGACACTTGGACTTAGCATTCGAAAGGTTACGCTGTGGTGTTTCCACTATTACCTAGAAGCGTCAGATAAGAGTAGAATCACTGGACTTTCTTGGTCACACCATTGACTGCAAGAGCACCCTTCCACTGGCTAATAAAGTTGAGGTGATTTTGAAATTTACGTAGGCAGATACGGTGAAAAATCTTAGCACTTTTGATGGCTTGGTAATTTACTACCCTCGCTTTATTCCTAACTGTGCTTTCCTGATTCAACCACTAACAGATCTTCTTCAAGGGAATAACTGGTCTACTGAACTTGGCACATGCATCAGAAGAGCCTCCACTTAGCTTAAAAAAGCAATCGTGAATGCCACCCTTCTTATGTATCAGGATCCAACAGCACCAATAAGTATTTCATTAGACGCGATCGGAGCAGCTCTTCAACAACTGGTCAACAAAAAGTGGCAACCGTTCGCCTTCTTCTTGAGGAGCCTACAACTAGCAGAATACAAGTACACCACACTAGACAGAGAACTTCTGGCTGTGTTTTGTGCTATACACCACTTCCGACATTCAGTGGAGGATCATGAATTCATAATTTCCAGTGACCACAAACCTCTTACGTACTCTCTGAACCCAACATCAGATAGGTATTCACCTGGAGGACCACAGCAACCGGATTACGTTTCACAGTTTAAATAAGATATTCTCCACGCATCTGGAGTAAACAGCACTGTGGCAGGTGCCTCATCGCGCATCTGATCCCTCGCTCAAACACATGACACAGACCTTATAAGACTGGGTCATCTTCAAAAAGAAGATACAGAGCTGCAACATGGGTTGTCGAAAACAACTCTGAGATAAGCCGAGAAACCCGTAAGCCCAGAAAGGGACACTATTATTTACGTTATTTCCACCAGTACTCCCCATCGTTCCTAAAGGTTATCACTTAACGTCTTCAATACATTGCATTGCTTGTTTCACACAGGTATTCGAACTGCCGTCAAGCTCATTGCTAGTCGATTCTTTTGGCCTGGTATTAATAAAGAAGTAAAATGAATGGGCTTATACGCGCTAACCTTACCAAAAACACATAGTAGTGGGACACACCAGAAGCCCTCTTGACTCCTTTCTTATCCCTGGTGTTCGTTTTGAAGGCGTTCATATCGATCTAGTTGGAACCCTCCAAGAATCTCATGGAAATACTCATATCTTAACCTGCATAGAGCGTTTCACGCAGCGACCTGAAGCTGTACCCCTCATGAATGTATCTTCTGAAACAGTCGCACGCATCTTTGTCGAACAATCGATTATAAGTTTTGGGTGTCCATCCTCCGTAACAACTGTTCGCAGGAGGCGATTCGAAAGTGGCTTATTCTTAGCTTTGGCTAAAATCCCAGGCTGCATGCGTTTTAGAATGACAGCCTACCATCCTCAAGAAAATGAAATGGTAGAACGTCTACACTGACAGCTAAAGGCTGGGTTACCAGCCGCAAACAATGTACAATGGACTGAATCACTACGGTTAGTTCTCTTAAGCATAAAATGGGTCTCGAAAATTGATGCTGGCTGTACTGCCGCTGAGCTAGTATATGGCAAAACACTGTGGCTGTTAGGTGAGTTCGTTCCTCCCTCTAGCTTCCCACCAGCTGTAGACCACGCCTCGTACATCAGCAGACTTACGAACTCAATTAGTTCAGTAAACCCTGATCCCATCTGACCACAGTTCATAGATGTCTTTGTTCATCCGTGCCTTAGAATATTCTCCGCCGTGACTCTCTACGTCGCCCTCTGGAACTCCCATACTATGGACCATCTAAAATTTAGGCGTATGGATAAATCTTCCGTCCTAGACAAAAACGCCGCGAAGACTGTTAGTATCAACAGTCTGCAACCGGGCTACTTAGTATGTCGATGGAGTTGAAGATTGAACGATCAATTCTTGGTTGTTTGCTCAAAATCAACTTCCCCGATTTTCGCGGAGGCATCAATACGACAGTCATCGTCTCATCGGTCGCTGTTTAGAAAGAAGAGTAAAATATCGTCAGAAGTAATATAACGATTTATTATTGTAATATTTGTTTACAGACCTTAGTTCGTTTATTCCTTTTATATGTTGGTGTAACAATAAAGAAATAACAAGCGGCAGATCGGTGTTTTGGTTTTTGCGTCCGTTATTACTAAGCGTTTCTGAAACTCAAAGGAACAGCGTGGGCCCGAGCATAGCGAGAGCTGGGCATTAACGGTTTATGAGACCTGATTGACAGTTTCTGACGATAGAAACAGATCTGGCGGATTCAAACAGTTGGTGAAAGTTTGGATAGTCGCCGTTCATCTTTCCTGGTGCCGGTCAAGTCCTCTTTGAACAAGCAATATCTGGAGAGTTTTTGGAATTGGGTGAAGTTCAACAATGCCTGGGTCAAAGAAGGGACAGAGTGTCTTGGATGCAAACAGGAAAGTAAGTCATGGTGACTTGTCTGTTAATTGTAACGATGTGTCTGATGTTAAGCATGACATGGTTGATGTTACTGTTTCGCCGTTCAGGGATAATAGGAACATCAAACTCCCTAAGTTTGAACCACGGTGTTTTGATGGAAACCCGGCCGATTATTTACAATTTGTAAAGGAGTTTGAGATCATGCTGAGTAGTATTTTATTAAGTGATGAATTGAAATTGATGTATTTGATGAGATATTGCACTGGAGATGCTTCAAGAGCTATACAGTGCTGTAAGTTTATGAAGCCCAAAGAGGGCTACGATGAGGCTATGAGCATATTACGTCAAAGGTTTGGAAGACCTTCGATGATTGCAGGGAAATTATTCGAGGCTGTTAAGGGTAATGGTGGTCAATTACAGGATGACTCCCAGGCACTCACTGAGTTTTTAGATAATTTGCTAATTTACAAGAATGGAATGATTTCGATGAATCGAATGAGTGACCTCAACTCGAGTTTTATACTAGAAGTAATAGCAAGACGTCTACCTACTCGACTGCAAAGGAAGTGGGTGAAGATAAGCTCCCGTATGGAGGATGAGGGTATCGAGCCAAAGTTTGATGATATCCTGAAACTGGTAAAAGATAGTGTCAATCAATCTATGAGCAAGTTTGCCAGTCTATTGAATCTCACCCCTAGAATAGAGCAGTCTGAGATCAAAATGCAATCATTGATGACGAATAGGCCTCAGAGAGGTGGTTATCGAGAAAGCTCCATGATGTCTAGTAATGCATATAGACCTAGTGAGTGTAACAGGTTTCGTAGTACATCCTCAACAGATAGGTTACAAGATGCAAGACAAACACGGTTGTGTTTTACACGTTTGCAAGAGGTGCATACAGAAGTGAACTGTGAACCGGTGAGCAAGTTCAGTGATAAGCTAAATGTAAACTCCAGACCTGACTCCGAATTGTGTGACGATAACTGTGCGGTGAAGAAGTCTGTAGTTGCAACTGGTAAGCCATTGTTGAATAGAGTGTCACAGAATAGAGTTGCTGCTTCAGAGTGCAGTTCTGACCCTACAAGTTTACAAGGTATTACTAGTCAGAGTGAAGTTATAAAACCTTTTAGGATTTGCGAGGAGGAACCAAAATTGTCTACTTCTGTTATTAAAGAGTTTGAAAATGATGAAGTTGACGGTAAAGTGAATATTCGTGATAATGATCATGATACTTCACAGTTGTCTTTGGTTGATCATTATGAGATGAGGGATATGCCTACTACTGCTAAGTTAAATAAAGGTTCTGTACAACTACAACGTGAAGTAGAATTGAACGCAGATGCAGTTCCAAAAGGTGTGCATACTTGTGAGACAGTCAGTGTAATTGATCAGCGTGTAGCCCACCTATCATCAGATGATAGTGCTAAACCCGAACTAGTAGTGAAAGACAGCAGTGGTGGTAATCTTGCAGTTGGACAACTATCTGAGAGCCGAACAAGAACAGCTTCTGATCCACCACTAAGTTCATCACCTTGTGTCACTCAGTCATCGTTGGTGCTGTCATCCACAATGAAACAGACACCCATCAACTCAAGTATCTTGTGCAATGACTATGGTAGTATCAGTTCGTTTGAAAGGACGAATATCAATGCTCAGTTTAGTGAGGATAAGCCAAGTGTAAACGAGAGAGTAATTGTTAAATTGACTTGCACGAATAAAGGCATTTCTAGTTTCAAGTTACTATTTGAATGTTATTATCTTTGGTGTAAATTACTCTGTTTCTACACTTGGTTGATGAGATATGTCGTGTGTTTGTTGGTCATCTATATTCTACGATACAATGACATGGGCGTGTTGCCGTTCAGATTTGAGGATATAGCTGATAGAAGGAAGTTAGCAAATGAACTCTGCGACGATTTTCCAACCTAGGGCGTCAACCTGAGAAGGGTTGTAGGCGTACTGCTGTAAGTCCTACAATTCTTCAAAGGGTAGCGCATCAATGAGCAGTCCAATGTGCTTGGTGTATGATCTTGTACATATGTTCATATTGTATATACTGAATTGATATCATCTTTCATCTATCTGTTGGTAATTCTGTTTGTGTCCGGACGACTTCCACTTGGATCATCAACCTGAGAAGGAATGTAGGCGTACTGCTGTAAGTCCTACAGTTCTTCAAGGGTAGTTTGTCGTGTCAGAATCCACAACATTTGATGTGTTGATTGTACATATGTTTGTGTTAAATAGTTGTGTGAGTTCCAATTGATGTAATTGTTGGTTAATCTTGTTTGTGTCTGGACATTCCACAACTTACAATCGTCAACCTGTGAAGGGTTGTAGGCGTACTGGTGTAAGTCCTGCAATTCTTCAAGGGTATTCCATCAAGACATGAAATGCGAGTTTGTGTGTACTGTTTGTATATACGTGTGGTGTGTCATATCAATTGGTGTTATTTGAATTCATTGTGTTTACTCGTTGTTTTCGTATTTCGTTGTTATTGCATAATTTTGTTAAAATTTTCGTCGTGATTACTTCTGAAGTTGTGTCCACTCTTCTACATCCGTGAATGAATTGATTGATGTTAGAGACAGCAGATGGGTCGTATACGCCGGGGAGGCTAGGCTATTGCTGAGAATGAAATGCACACGGAGATAATTGTTAGCTGCGGTCCGACACGCCGGGGAGAAAGAGTGTAAACGACTGAGGCCCGCATGCGTCACCGCTACTAGAACTGAGGCAGAATGAGTGACAAGCGATTGCAGTGGTAATTGGTAGTGAGTAACTAAGAGGATGTGTGTAGAGTATCGTGAGGTGCTGCTATGGTCACATTGCATTCTGCAAGAGTCATTCTAGCAAATGGCGATTGTGTTGCAAGATGTCAAGAGGAGGTTTCTGTCTGGAGGCGCAGGTCGTCATTGATGTGTGAGATTGTGCTGTGGGTATGCTTGTGGTGTGTTGGCTTTTCTGTTTGTTTTCCATTTCAGCTCTGTCCGTGTGACCCAGGTTCTCGCAATGGCATCCAAGTCAACGTGTATTGGTCGTGATGGAAAAAAGGGATGGATCCCTTTTTTGCCGGGGAGTGTCAATGGAGTTGAAGATTGAACGATCAATTCTTGGTTGTTTGCTCAAAATCAACTTCCCCGATTTTAGCGGAGGCATCAATACGACAGTCATCGTCTCATCGGTCGCTGTTCAGAAAGAAGAGTAAAATATCGTCAGAAGTAATACAATGATTTATTATTGTAATATTTGTTTACAGACCTTAGTTCGTTTATTCCTTTTATATGTTGGTGTAACAATAAAGAAATAACAAGCGGCAGATCGGTGTTTTGGTTTTTGCGTCCGTTATTACTAAGCGTTTCTGAAACTCAAAGGAACAGCGTGGGCCCGAGCATAGCGAGAGCTGGGCATTAACGGTTTATGAGACCTGATTGACATAGTACGCAATCCTTTGAGCGTTGAACTAAGCATTCTCAATAATACTCAGGTAGCCGACTATCCGTTAGTTCTCAAGGAAATCACTAGCAAGGTGAAGGCAATTTGACCTTCTATCAGGACACCAAAGGAAACGTGTTCTGGACGAACTATGAGATTCCCAGAATATCTTCATACTTACTTCACATAACAAGATGTTGCCACCCGCCCAACTTATGCAGCTTGTGGTGTGTTTTTTCCAGTGCATCCTGCAACATAAGCCAAAATGATTTTATGACCGTACATGTTACATCCAAAAACAAATGGTGTATTTTTTTCGATGTACTATATATACCCATTATACAAACGTTATTTCTGGTATGTTTTCCTCGGCAGGGCTCTCAACATTTTTCTTTTCTTTTCCAGGTGCAAAGGACACTGGACAAGAGGCAGACCAAGTGCAAGATCCAGCGAACGGATTTCAACGAGGCGACGTACATGCACCCAACTAGCACAGATAGGTGATCTGTAGGCAATCTTCAGTGTACCTTGAACCTTTCAATTTTTAACGCATTCACCCACTTTTGGTGCCAAATCATCTCGTGATTTCCAACATGACTGTGCACACGCAGTTCGCTCCATGTCGTTCTACCGTTCAGCGCACTCTTCCAGCTTACTACCCAGTCGAGGCGCCAGATGAGTTGTATAGCATCCTTATTTATTAAAATTGATATTTTATTTGTGTAAAATACAAGACACATTTCCATTCCCAAGTCTTTTGAATAATAATATTTTATCCACATAAATTAAGCATTTGCATGATTGACACACCGTTTTTACAGGCATGATCATATTTGGCAAGTGCAATTTGAAATGGAACACTGTTTTATAACATTAAAAATTGAAAAAATGGAAAAACTCTAGAGGCTTTGTGAGAATAAGTTACAAGATACTGGTTTAAGCCCAAATTTTAATCTATAATATACTTATAGTGAATCAGGTTCGAGCCCACGCCGACGCACACCTGATATCTACGGTCGGCCTGCGAAATTTGGGCTACCGATATCCACGCTGAAAATTCCATACTTGTACCAAAAATACAGTGTGGAATCAAGCTGTAATCAAAAATAAAAAAATAAATAAAATAGAATGTTAATTATTCGAAACAAAAAATGAACGCCCCTCCTTCAAAGCGTTTATTTAAAGCCCAAGGTAACAACGAATATAAAAACCCAAGCTTGCTTCCCCCCCCCGAAAGATTCTAAAAGCTTTCATATCCATTGCGTAATATTCGTTAGTACAACGTAGCGACAAATCGCATGATTATCTGGGACATACTAACATCAGAGTGGGTAAATAGCTCCTCAACTCCTGGTGCACCTTCTACAATCTGTTGCCGTTTGTATTGCTTCCCCCTGACGGTGAAACGGTTTAACTACGCGACCCAGTGCTCAGTAACCTCCAGTCCTGACCCAATACTACCTTCAGATGCAAGGACCAGCTGCTGCTGTATCTACCTATCATTTATACGGGGCTGGCTTAGCGTCGAAACCTCTTTCAATCCAATGCGAATTGTAAACTTACTTCTCCCAACTACGTGTGTGTGTGTGTGTGCGGTTCGATATAACCGCTTCTTCTTAACCACACGGATTTGGAAACTACTTTCGTTATCTTCATTACTGAGGAGAATGAAACTTACCTTCCTTCAGAACCCCACCTGGCATGTCCTGTACTCTTCAAATTTAAGTCTGTTGACCTAGCTAAGAAATTTTTGGAGTCTGGCAAAACTCTTGGCTCCTCAACACCCTACACCAATATCAGGATTGCACCTGATTTAACTTCTTGCCAAAGACGTTGCCGCGCAGGTAAACTGAGTGAAGACAACCCCAATAAGACAACCGATGTTAATACTTCCCTCGTTGTATTGCCTGATGACCAAGAGCATCAGATAATATTGCATACACAAACTAACAGTAGTCAAGCAACTGTTGAAGACTTAGCTCGAAATACTGAAATTTCAGACATAGAAATGTCAACAGATCACAGTATTGACGTGCATCCCTTGCACACTGGCACTGATGCCAAACCCTCGAAAAAGTCTAAGCTGAATTCAGTAGTACACTTTGAATCTCTCGGGAAGTCATATACCTCACAACCTCTTAGCCCGGCTACTGTGAAGCAGCAATCACATGTGGCCACCCAGGTAGGTGTAAATACAAGGCGATATGATAAACGTCCTATTTCCGTTAGGAACACCAAAAAAACTGTTGAGACTATTCATCAGAAATCCAGTTTATTAGGAAATCCTACTAATCACCAGCAGCCCAAATTATACAGGCCGACTAATACGGATAAAGCTAAACCAAACGTTAGACCCGGAACACTAAAGCCCATAAGTAGGAAAGTTTCAAATGGGTCACTGGCTCATTCTACTGATAGACAATCATCTAAACTTAGTCATGTTCCTGAAGTTAGACGTAATTCACATACCGTAGGAGCTGAATCATTTCCGACTTCCACTACCAGTCCTATGATAAGAAAAAACAATCGTCACATATCTCACCAAACACTTCGAAAACACGAAGTTGCTCAACCCCTCACGAATGCACCATCAACCATGATGTACAGGAAACATCAGTTTGAGAATACAGACGTTAGTCCAAAAACACGTATAGTGCCCTGTCATAATTCTGATGCATTCAGTAGGGTCACATACCAATTTCAGCACAATGGTCATCATGGCCTAGGAAGTACTCTAACCAGACACAGGGATCTAAGTCATATGCACACAACAACACGCCGATCACACACTTCGGTTATAACTATGCAGATTACACGACACTAGCCAACCCATATGACCAAAGTTTTCTCCAGCGATAACTGGCAGAAACGCCTGGGATCATGCACATAGCACGCATGATATCAGACCAATTCCTTGCTGGTATAGCGAACACCTTACAACAGGGAAACTGCTTCCTCCCCGACAGATAGCAAACACCTTATACACACCTAATACCAATAGTAATACCTTAGATTATCATACTAGTATCTCCCATAGCACGCAATATCTAAACGACCAACTATTCACGAGTGACATTTCACAACCCATCCCTAACTGTCAAATTAAAGAAACCGTCTCTAGTGATCAAAATGTTGTAATTAATGAATCCAATAACGACTGCACATATTCAGTTGATAACCATAGAGTGTTTTATGATGATATTGCCCATACACTAAAACCACTTCGTCAAAGTCTATCCGTCATCCTCATAAATGCTAGATCAGTTCTTAACAAACATTTAGCATTATGTACGTTAGCCTCTATATGCAATCCGTCGCTGATCATGATCACTGAAGCCTGGTGCTCAAGTGACATTGTGGATGGTAGCTTATCAATTGATAAGTACAATCCTTTTCGAGGGGATAGGGAAACAGGTCGTGGGGATGGAACACTCATATACGTTAAACAACCCATTTGTGAAACGCATTTTAGTCACCCTATTCAGTCACAACTTATTGATTCGGTGTGGGTCGAAATAAAAGTTCTCAGAAGTAAACCTATCCTTATAGGGTGCGTATACCGACCGCTATCATCCAACCGCGAATACGATAACGTACTCAGCAACATATTTAGTGTTACATCCAATCTCCCCTTCAGTTATAATATAATTGGAGGTGACTTCAATTTGCCTGATATATCATGGTGTACACTTCGTGGACCCTCGAGGTATGATAATCTTCTTAATTCCATCATTACTGGAGGATGGACGCAACACATAAATGTACCCACTATCGGTTTGGAAATCAACACTTCCAAAACCAAAATGTTTTCGAACATATCCACCAGCAATGATGAAATCTTATCCCTGAATGGAGCACCTATTGAAATTGTGCCATCCTTCAGATATTTGGGATCCATAATCCTCACCAACGGCCAAGCGAAAAACGAAGTGAATGCGCGAATCTCCAACGCACGGAATGCGTTTCTACAGCTGAGGAGCGTTCTATGGAGCAAGAGAGAAATCAGTCTCAGGACTAAAATCCGGGTCTACCAAGCCTCCATACGACCCGTTCTCCTGTATGGCTGTGAAACCTGGCCTCTTCGTGCGGAAGATTTACGCAGACTCGAGGTAGTAGACCATTGGTGCCTCAGATATATTCTGCATGTTCGTTGGCAGGACAAACTCTCCAACGAAGAAGTGCGTCGTCGTTGCTACAACATCAACCAAATTCCAGTACTGGTCCAACAACGTCGCCTTCGGTGGTTTGGCCATGTTCTGCGCCGACCAGATGACGATCTGGTCAAATCAGTTCTAAATCCCTCGCCGTTACCATCTTGGCGATGTCACAGAGGAGGACAGCTGAAGACATGGCTTGGTACAGTCAAGGCTGATATGGAGTGCCTGGGGCTACAAACCGTCTACGGAATCTGTATGTGGAACAAGAATTGGATAACCCTGTCTCAAAACCTTGCATCAGATCGCCGCGCCTGGGCAGTGATGATTCGAGACGTTCATGAAGCCTGCTCATCCTCCCGTAGGGGATAGCCGAAGTAAAGTAAGGTAAGTACCCACTAGGTCCAATAACATTCTTGATCTTATATTCACGATCAACGTAGCACCATCTACAATTCATGTGGGACATGAATTCCCAGGTAGCGATCATAAAATAGTTGCATGTTCGTTTAACATTTCCCCAGAAACTATACACAGAAACGAAGTTAGTCGGACACCTATAAGACCATACACGCGGGTTGATTGGGACTTGTATCAGGACTTGATTAGATACTCTAATTGGGATTCCTACTTTACCAATGACTCCTTAGAGGAAGTCCTTAAAAACTTCTATGACAATATACAGTCGGTTAATGATGTCATAGCGCCTGTGAAACTGATTAAATTCAAAATCCCTCAAGGTGATTTTATTCCAATATCATTAAGAAGAAGTTTGCGGAAGCATTCATTAAGTTACTACAGACATGACGACTTATCGTCGTTAATCGCTATCAAAACAATCCTCATTAGAATCCATGAGTTAAAAAATCTAAGTCTTAGGAATAAAGAAACGCGGGCAATTCAGTCGCCACATAACACTGGAGAAATAGCCAAACTCTTCAAAAGTAGGTTAACTAACTCCAAATCAACATATCCAAAAATAATACACCTTGGCGGCATTACTCACGAAAGTGCTGAGGATATATGTGAGGTGTTTAGCACGCACTTTGCCAAACTGTACACTCTAGAAAATGACCAGGATATAGATTTCCCTCGTAAAACAGAAAAGTGTCTAAGCGATGTAGTCTTAAACGCCCAAGAAATCGATAAAGCTATCACAACTCTTAAGCTTACTAATACTCCCGGCCCAGATGGAATGTCTTCCGTCCTCTTAAAAAATGGTGGAAATGACATGAATCTACTTCTTCTCAAGATATTTTCAACTTCGATAAGGAGTGGAACATATCCAAATAGCTGGAAGAAATCCTACGTTGTACCCATTCACAAAACCGGACCTACAGCGGACATAGATAATTACCGCCCCATCAACATTACTTCCGTAGTTTCACGTGTGATGGAAAAGATTGTAAAGAAGCAAATTGTTCAGTATTTGCTCTCGAATGACTTAATATCCCCTTTCCAATACGGTTTCCTAAATAGAAGATCGTGCATTACGTGCCAGTTAGATTATTTCGACCACATTACTGAATGTGTAGACAAAGGTCGTTCGGCAGCAACATTATTTCTAGATGTTAGGAAAGCTTTTGATAAAGTCCCACATAACAGACTCATACTGAAACTCCTATCTTATGGAATAAGTGGAAGGCTTCTTGAGTGGATAACTTCCTTTCTTACAGGAAGAGAACAGTTAGTTAAAGTCAACCATCACTTATCAACATCCAAACCGATAACCAGCGGCGTGATACAAGGTAGTGTTCTTGGCCCTACCCTATTCATTGTATTCATAAATGATATTGTCTCTATGATCAAGTATGGCAAGCCATACCTCTTTGCAGATGACCTCAAAGTTGTCTATGATTTTGACTATAATGATATGAATATTGTTAGTAAAATCCAAGAAGACCTAAATAGTCTATGTAATTGGAGTGAAAAGTGGCAGTTAACGTTCAATCCAGCTAAATCTGGGATAACATACTTCGGACGTTGGAAACCTAGCATGTGTCTATACATGTACGGTGACCTTGTCTCAAACACGAACACAGTCACAGATCTCGGGATAACATACTCAGATCTTACCTTTACTGAACATGCAAATAAGGTGGTATCTGATTGTAAACGTCTAACCGGCTTTGTGCTACGCAACTTTTACACTCCAGAAGCCAGATTAGCCATATATAAGATATGCATTCGCCCCAAACTTGAATACTGTGCCCACTTATACAGTAGCTTTAAATCAGCAGACAGAAAAAAAGTTGAAAGTGTCCAAAGATTCCTCACGAAACGCATATTAGGCTATGGTCAGCAAATAGAATACCTTGACAGATGTATTCGACTGGACTTAGAGCCCTTATGGTTAAGGAGAGTGAAGTGCAATTTATTTCTCTTATTCAAAGTTATAAGAAAGCACTGTAACAGTAACTCGTCCATAACCTGGGCTAATCCTAAATCGTATGGACTACGCAACCACAACTACCTTCTCAAGGTTAACACCCATAAACTCACCACTAGAGCTAACTTCTTCACCATTAAATATTGCAAACTTTGGAACCAACTACCCTCTGAGATAAGATCCTGTGAAAGGCCTGACAGTTTCAAAAGGAGCCTAGAAAAACATATTAACATGTCCACCCTAGCCCGCCTCAAAGATCTCAACTGCTGGTAGAGTGGAGAGACAATGGCATTTCAATATTTAACTACAAAAAGTACACTAGTTCCCAGACTAACATAATAATACTTAGTAATTATGTAGGTTCAATACTTGAAATTAGATTGTCATTAAAATACTTAAAATGATTAAAATACTTATGCGGCAAATGTTCTCTTGGTTTACCGCTCTTATTTCCCTTATAACACTCAGTTATTGAGCCTAATGTATTCTTTGATAATACGAATTATGACACTGACTATGCTCTTATTATACATAGATTGATTTACTTTACGACTACCTGTAGTACTAACTACCCTTCTGTAGTATTGTTAACCAAATGCTGAAATTTTGTTGGTTCTGTTAATATCTTTTTATAATATATGTAGACAGGTTACTTTGCAATGTCAGATGTTTACTATATATAAGACTGTCATGATAATTTAGTACACTAAGTCCTGCCAACCGACCTTACCTTCAGTTCATACTACCTACATTGATCCCTAACTATATTGTTCTGCTGAATCTTGCTTCACTATTCACAAAACCTATTCTTTTTATTCTTTAAGGTTTTAACTTCTTGTAAAGTAATCTGTTCATTAGGACGCATGCATACATATATAATGTTCATAAAGATGTACGCGGAGACCTATTGGAAGCACTCATTAAGAAAGCTAGGGAGATGGAATATGAGGTACGAACATGTCTGGTACCAAGCAATATATTTGCGGTAGCCATAATAATCATAGTCTCAGAGCCTAACATCAAAAAAGGAGGGAGGGTGGCGTTAGCTGATCAGTAGATATGGTGGGGGTCACTAAGGTGAATCGCCCCATTCTGCAGGAACAGCAATATACAATTTGAAGGCTCGAGATATTTCTGATTTTTATGAGGGCTTAGATCTTTATCTTGAAAAAGATAATAATGAACGCCTAAGCAGATCATGCTTCTACCTGTAAATATATACCATTCACTCAGCCTATTGTTGAGATGCGACCATGTGGGCTCTGCACAGATTTATGGGGCATCTTATAAACTAACTTGCTGTCCATTGTCGGATCTTTAAATACCACTTCACAATGTCTTATCTCATTCATTTTCTAATAACGTCTTTACTTGATCCTCATTATATTCCATTAAACCTAACATTTTATAGCTCTTTATGAATTTGATTCGACTTATTCTATTCCTATTCTCTGTAAGGTACGGTTGTGCACCAAATGCACAAAAAGGCATAAAATATAAAAAAACCGGCATGAGGAAAAAATTTATTAAAACCAAAAGTGGACATCATGATAGTGCAAACTGTACAGGAAGCATTATACATTGCAAATGAACGTTGTCAGCCTAGGGAGTTTCCTTTATTAATGCATTTATTAGTGATACTTGCACTTACCCATTTCATTACACTTTACTGATTCACCTTAGCACTTTTACTTTTCTAAAAACAGCTTTCAATCCCTTGTAAACGTTATATTTACCTCAATATTGGTTGGTTATCGTATGCCTACAACCACGGGATGAAAACGAAACGAAGTCGATTTTCCCGCTCAACCTGGAGGACAACTGTACAATTCAATAACTATACAGCCTAGCTCAGACAATGAGTGTATTTATATATATATCAAATATTTAACTGTTGAAACATTATTAACTTGCAGACAATCTACGATTTGATATTATATCATACTTGATCGTGCCTGTAAAAATGGCATGCATTTTCATGTAAATTTATGTTTATATGAGAATATACATTATTATTATACGTGGGAAAGACATAATACAATGCTGCATCGAGGAAATTCTTCCTTCACTGCAGTCATCTGTGCAGTTGCACAGTTAGTCAAAAGCGGACGTCGTATTCGTGATGTATCCCTCATGAAACTTTTAATTATTCGTAAGATTTCGTTGGTATCTGTAAACGTTTCCCACTGCCAAGTCACAGCGGAAATAACAGTCTTTATCCTTCCTTTCAAATCCATCTGTCACCACAAAATGATATAAATGCCAAGTATAATTATTTCGAAGAAATCATGCCCTCAAATACTGTAGGTTGCGCTCATCATATTCGTTTTATATGTGCAATCAGTCTCGACTACTATGGGAGAATTGTGGCACAACCCGACCATATCATGGCTGCGTTAAACGATTTTTGGGATGAATCCTGCATTATAATGCAGAACGCTAAGTTCACCTGTTCCCTCGCTCGAAAAAAAGTCTTGCAAACTACCAATTTCTATTCAACTGTCACATTTTGTCAATGTAGTTGAAGATTGAATGATCAATTCATAGTTGTTTGCTCAAAACCAACTTCCCTATATTTTCGCGGAGGCATCAATACACCAGTCATCGTCTCATCGGTCGCTGTTCATAAAGAACTTAGAAAAACCATCAGAAGTAATATCGTGATTTATTATTGTAATATTTGTTCACAGACCTTAGTTATCATGCTGCTCATGTGTTGGTGTTAGAATAAAGAATTCTCGAGTCGCCAATCGGTGTTTTGGTTTTTGTGTCCGTTAGTACTAAGCGTTTCTGAAAGGCTTCGAGGGACAGCCAGAGGCCCGGCGTAGCAAGAGCTGGGCATAAACGGTTTATGAGACGTGACTGACGGTTTCTGACGGTTGGTGACAGTTTCTGACGTTTAGATGGTCTCCGTCCGTGTTTCCTGGTGCCGGCCATGTCTTCATTGAACAAGCGTTATCCGGAAATTTCTCGAATTTTGGCTACGTTCAATGATGCCTGGGTCAAAGAAGGTACAGAACGTCTTTGAAGGAAACAGGAAAGTAAGTCATGTTGACTCTATTTTAATTGTAACGATGTGTCTGATGTTAAGCATGGTAAGATTTATGTCAATGTTTCACCATCTAGGGATAATAGGAATATCAAACTCCCTAAATTTGAACCACGGTGTTTCCACGGAAACCCAGCTGATTATATACAATTTGTAAAGGAACTTGAGATCATGTTGAGTGGTTTTTTATTAAATGATGAAATGAAGCTAATGTATTTGATGGGGTACTGCACCGGAGTTGCTTCAAGAGCTATACAGTGCTGTAAGTTGATGACCCCTGAAGAAGGATGCTCTGAGGTTATGAGTATACTACGGCAAAGATTCGGAAGAGCTTTGTCAATCACGTCTCATAAACCGTTAATGCCCAGCTCTCGCTACGCTCGGGCCCACGCTGTTCCTTGAAGATTTCAGAAACGCTTAGTTATAACGGACGAAAAAACCAAAACACCGATCTGCCGCTTGATATTTTTTTTTTGTTACACCAACATATAAAAAGAATAAGTGAACTAAGGTCTGAAAACAAATATTACAATAATAAATCATTGTATTACTTCTGACGGTGTTTCACTCTTCTTTCTGAACAGTGACCGATGAGACGATGACTGTCGTATTGATGCCTCCGCGAAAATTGGGGAAGTTGATTTTGAGCAAACAACCAAGAATTGATCGTTCAATCTTCAACTCCATTGACACTCCCCGGCAAAACAGGGATCCATCCCTTTTTCCATCACGACCAATACACGTTGACTTGGATGCCATTGCGAGAACCTGGGTCACACGGACAGAGCTGAAATGGAAAACAAACAGAAAAGCCAACACACCACAAGCATACTCACAGCACAATCTCACACATCAATGACGACCTGCGCCTTCCAGTTAAAGGCATCCCCTTGGCACATCCTCATGCAACACAATCTCCACTTGCTAGAATTACTCTTGCAGAATACAACGTGACCATGGCAGTACCTCACGATACTCTACGCTCATCCTATTATCTACTCACTACCAATTACCGCTGAAATCCCATGTCACTCATTCTGCCTCAATTCTAGTAACGATGACGTATGTGAGCCTCAGTCGTTTACACTCTTTCTCCCCGGCGTGTGGGACCGCAGCTAACAATTATCTCCGTGTGCATTTCATTCTCAGCAATAGCCTAGCCTCCCCGGCGTATACGACCCATCTGCTGTCTCTAACATCAATCAATTCATTCACGGATGTAGAAGAGTGGACACAACTTCAGAAGTAATCACGACGAAAATTTTAACAAAATTACACAATAACAACAAGACACGAAAACAACGAGTAAACACAATGAATCCAAAACACTACCAATTGATATGACACACCACACGTATATACAAATAGTACAAACAACCTCGCTGATCAGGTCTTGATGGAATACCCTTGAAGAATTGCAGGACTTACACCAGTACGCCTACAACCCTTCACAGGTTGACGCTCTAGGTTGGAAAATCGTCGCAGAGTTCATTTGCTAACTTCCTTCTATCAGCTATATCCTCAAATCTGAACGGCAACACGCCCATGTTATTGTATCGTAGAATATAGATGACCAACAAACACACGACATATCTCATCAACCAAGTGTAGAAACAGAGTAATTTACACCAAAGATAATAACATTCAAATAGTAACTTGAAACTAGAAATGCCTTTATTCGTGCAAGTCAATTTAACAATTACTCTCTCGTTTACATTTGGCTTATCCTCACTAAACTGAGCATTGATATTCGTCCTTTCAAACGAACTGATACTACCATAGTCATTGCACAAGATACTTGAGTTGATGGGTGTCTGTTTCATCGTGGATGACAGCACCAACGACGACTGATTGATATCAGTTGATGAACTTAGCGGTGGATCAAAAGCTGTTGTTGCTCAACTTTCAGAAATTTGTCTACCTGCAAGACAACCACCACTGATGTCTTTTACTATCAGCTCCGCTTTAGGACCAGCATCTGATGATAGGTGGGCTGCATGCTGATCAATTACACTGACGATCTCACAAGTATCCATAACGTCTGCAACTGCATTCAATTCTAATTCACGTTGTAGTTGTACAGACCCCTTAATTATCTTAGCAGTAGTAGGCATATCCCTCATCTCAGCATGATCAACCGAAGACAAATCTGCACTATCATGATCATTACCACAAATATTCAATTTACCGTCAAGTTCATCATTTTCAAACTCTTTAATAACAGAAGTGGACAATTTTGGTTCCCCCTCACAAATCATTACAGCTTTTATATCTTCACTCTGACTAGATATACCTTGTAAACCTTTGGAGTCAGAACAACACCCTGAAGCAGTAACTCTATTCTGTGACACTCTATTCAACAATGGCTTACCAGTTGCAACTACAGACGTTTTCACCGCACAGTTATCGTCACACAATTCGGAGTCAGACCTGGATTCAACATTTAGCTTATCACTAAACTTGCTCACTGATTTACAGTTCACCATTGTATGCACCTCTTGCAAACGTGTAAAACACAACCGCGTTTGTCTTGCATCTTGTAACTTATCTGTTGAGGATGTACCACGAAACCTGTTACACTCACTAGGTCTATATGCATTACTAGACATCATGGAGCCTTCTCGATATCCACCTCTCTGAGGCCCTTTCGTTATCGATGATTGCATTTTGCTCTCAGACTGCTCCATTCTAGGGGTGAGATGCAATGTGCTGGCAAACTTGCTCATCGATTGATTGACACTATCGTTTACCAGTTTCAGAATTTCATCGAACTTTGGCTCAACACCTTCATCCTCCATACGGGAGCTTATCTTCACCCACTTCCTTTGCAGTCGAGTAGGTAGGCGTCTCGCTATTAGTCCTAGGGCAAAACTCGAGTTGAGGTCATTCATGCAATTCGTCGAAATCAATGCATACTTGTAAGTCAACAGATTATCCAAAAACTCAGTGAGTGCCTTGGAGTCATCTTGTAGTTGACTGCCATTACCTTTGACAGCTTCGTATACGTTCCTTACAATCATCGAAGTTCTTCCAAACCTTTGACGTAATATGCTGATAGCCTCAGCGTATCCCTCATTAGGGGGCATGAGCTTACGGCACTGTATAGCTCTTGAAGCATCTTCAGTGCAATACCTCATCAAATACATCAATTTCAATTCATCACTTAATAAAATACTACTCAGCATGATCTCAAACTCCTTTACAAATTGTAAATAATCGGCCGGGTTTCCATCAAAACACCGTGGTTCAAACTTAGGGAGTTTGATGTTCCTATTATCCCTGAACGGCGAAACAGTAACATCAACCATGTCATGCTTAACATCAGACACATCGTTACAATTAACAGACAAGTCACCATGACTTACTTTCCTGTTTGCATCCAAGACACTCTGTCCCTTCTTTGACCCAGGCATTGTTGAACTTCACCCAATTCCAAAAACTCTCCAGATATTGCTTGTTCAAAGAGGACTTGACCGGCACCAGGAAAGATGAACGGTGACTATCCAAACTTTCACCAACTGTTTGAATCCGCCAGATCTGTTTCTATTGTCAGAAACTGTCAATCACGTCTCATAAACCGTTAATGCCCAGCTCTCGCTACGCTCGGGCCCACGCTGTTCCTTGAAGATTTCAGAAACGCTTAGTTATAACGGACGAAAAAACCAAAACACCGATCTGCCGCTTGATATTTCTTTTTCTGTTACACCAACATATATAAAGAATAAGTGAACTAAGGTCTGAAAACAAATATTACAATAATAAATCACAATATTACTTCTGACGGTGTTTCACTCCGCGAAAATTGGGGAAGTTGATTTTAAGCAAACAACCAAGAATTGATCGTTCAATCTTCAACTCCATTGACAAGCTTCGATGGTTGTTGGGAAATTATTCGAGGCTGTTAGGGGTAATGGTGGTCAACTACAAGATGACTCCAAGGCACTCACTGAGTTTTTGGATAATCTGTTGACCTACAAGTATGCATTGATTTCGACGAATTGCATGAATGACCTCAACTCGAGTTTTGCCCTAGGACTAATAGCGAGACGCCTACCTACTCGACTGCAAAGGAAGTGGGTGAAGATAAGCTCCCGTATGGAGGATGAAGGTGTTGAGCCAAAGTTCGATGAAATTCTGAAACTGGTAAACGATAGTGTCAATCAATCGATGAGCAAGTTTGCCAGCACATTGCATCTCACCCCTAGAATGGAGCAGTCTGAGAGCAAAATGCAATCATCGATAACGAAAGGGCCTCAGAGAGGTGGATATCGAGAAGGCTCCATGATGTCTAGTAATGCATATAGACCTAGTGAGTGTAACAGGTTTCGTGGTACATCCTCAACAGATAAGTTACAAGATGCAAGACAAACGCGGTTGTGTTTTACACGTTTGCAAGAGGTGCATACAATGGTGAACTGTAAATCAGTGAGCAAGTTTAGTGATAAGCTAAATGTTGAATCCAGGTCTGACTCCGAATTGTGTGACGATAACTGTGCGGTGAAAACGTCTGTAGTTGCAACTGGTAAGCCATTGTTGAAGATAATGTCACAGAAGAGAATCACAGTCCCAGTGGACAGTTCTGACTTCGCAAGTTTACAAGGTATTACCAGTCAGAGTGAAGGTATGAAACCTCTGGTCGGGTTTGGGGACGAATATTCGCCGAAGACATTGGCTAGCAGTCGCGCTATGTGGTGAATTGCAGAAGTTAGAATTCGTGGACCATTGGATCGGATCCCAGAGGCTTAGTGGTATACGAGCTCGCCTTGTAACCGGAAGGTCCTGGGTTCGAATCCCGGTGGGTGCGTACTTCTGAAGAGTCCCAAACTAGGAAGAAACAGCTGTCCAGTACTCCCAGGTTTTCCAATGGTTCTCTAACTAATGTCAGCTCATGATGAAATCCTGAAACCAATCAAATCCTTACAAACCAACACTTGAAAACCTCTAATGATTTGTGAGGAGGAACCCAAATTGTCTACTTTTGTTATTAAACAGTTTGAAAATGATGAAATTGACGGTAAAGTGAATATTTGTGATGACGATCATGATAGTGCACATTGTCTTTGGTTGATCATGATGAATAATAATAATAATCACTTTATTCCACAACAATAACAATTTACAGCATGGAATTTTCAGCGTTTCTTTTACAAATTGCAATGGTTTAGCTCTGTTTATAATTATATAAATATGTAAAATGTTAAAATATTGATAGTTAATAGGAAAAAATAAAAAAAATAAAAATAAAAAACCCAACAAAATCACACCATTTCTAGGTCATAGTAAATAATAAATAAATAATATAACAAATAACACATGCATTAATATGCATCATTTCATTTTATAGTTTAGTTATTGATTCAAAAGTTGTAAAAGTTCTTTTCTGATATTTGTCTCTTCACACAATACTCGTGCCAAATATGGAACGGTCGAATTTTTATATTTTGTAGTACGAGCATAAATGTTTACAAAATTTCTTCTGGTCTTACCCGAAGAGATACAAGGAAACAATTGTGAATAAAGAGGATGTTCACTATCAGATAAGATAACTTAAGCTAAGTGTTTACAAGAATTCATATGCCTATTGACAACAGTGTCATTTAGTTGAGTCAAAGGGATAGCACTGACCCTACTTACAGCCCTCAATGTTCTTCGTAGTATTATATGGTCTTTCTTGAGTAGCCCAGGGAAGAATAATGGAGAACAATAAAGAATGATGGGCAAAACACATGAATTAATAAATTGTATGATAAGAGATTGGGTTATACCTGAGTGTCTCAACTTCTTTATGTAATAAGTCAGACGGAAAACTTTCTTAGAAACTATAAGAATATGAGACGACCAGCAAAGGTTTGAAGAGAAACTAATGCCAAGATAAGAAACACTTGACTTACTCTCTATCATGGTACCATCAATATTACAACAATCATGAGATTGAATCAATCCATGCATGTCTTTTTCACTTCTCAAGCTGAAATCAACAGTGTTACATTTAGTTGGATTTAGTTTAAGACCATTTGAGCCAGACCAATCCTTAACTTCAGCTAAGAAGCCATTCATATGGGAACAATCCGATGTGGAAACTACAGGGACAGAAACGGTCAGATCATCAGCATACTTAATGAAGTTAACTTTGGGTGAGTTCGGAAGGTCATGCAAAAAGAAAGAGAAAAGAAATGGAGAAAGTACTGCACCTTGAGGCACACCACTTTCAGTTAGCTGAGAAGTGGAGCGCTTTCCAGCCAAAACAGTATGCTGTTTCCTATCCTTAAAATAAGAAGACAGCCATCTAGTTGCCCAGGACTCTGTTTGTGCTGAAATCATCTTTCCTAATAAAAGTGTCCTAGGAACAGAGTCGAAAGCTGCAGTATAGTCTAAAAAAGCTGTTCGAACGAACTTAGCACCCTTATCAAGGCAGGAAACAATATTGTGGTGTAGTACAATGGCTGCATCTAATGTACTTCTTCCACACTTATAAGCAAACTGCTTAGGGTCACTAAAAGCTTTTAAAGAAGGTTTAAGAATATTCAAAAGAAGTTTCTCCATAGTTTTCAAAAAAGGAGATGTTATAGCGACCGGTCTAAACTTTATACCTGCTCCAGAAGATGATTTCTGTACAGGTACAACCTTGATTTCTTTCCAGTCAGCAGGTACCGTTTCCCAGTTAAATGATGCGTTAAAGATTTGAGTAAGAGGATGACACAAGATGTCTGCACACTTTTGAAGAAGAATGCTTGGTACACCATCTGGACCAAGGCTGTGTGTTGGATTTAATGACTTCAAACATAATAGTACATCCTTTTCTTTAAAACCCTGAAAATGACCATTTTCTTGACTAGGTACATCAGGTACAACCATATTAATTTGTTTCTTGATAAATGATTTGTTTAAAGCATTAACATCAGAATAAGCATCAACGGACATTTGTTTTTTACTTGTAAGTTTATTGAAAAGTTTCCAAATGTTTGAAGGATTTTTACATGATAAAAATTTTTCATTATATAGTCTGTTCAACCTTTCTATTTCAATTTTTATATGGGTGTTTATTTTACGGACACCAGTATTATCACAATTCTTATACAACTTCTCTTTTTGTCTTCTAAGTTTTTTCAGTTGCAAAGAAGAGATTCTGTCAAATCTCGAAAACAGTGTTTCATATGGACAGCGAATTTCCAAACAAAACTTCAGATAATCGGTTATATTAGAGACAGTAGCATCCAACTTATCGTCAGTAAATAGTTCCCAGTTGGTATCATGCAACATGCTTCTTAATGCTAGAATGTTGTCATGGGAATATGAACGTTCATGTATCTTCTTTGTTAAATGACTAAACAATTTTCGTTGTAACTTGCCGTACACTTTCGGTAAAATACGAATAATGCAGTGGTCAGAATTTAGCAAAGGAGCTCTCCTTCGGGTTTCATATACATCATTTATGAAAACCAGGTCTAGTGATTTGTCCAGACGTGTATTAAACTTGACTAGATTCTCATGACCAAGTGAAGTAAGAAAGCTGTGATCACATAAATTAAAATCACCACAGACTATAGACAACGAGTTTCCGAATGCAGGAGCAGCGAATTCAGTAAACTCATCTGCAAACATAACTATATTAGAAAGGCTACAATTGGGTGTTATGTAAATATTTGTTATGTATATATAAGAATATTTACTTAAGTGTTTTGGGCGACACCTGACGGTTATGCAATCTATATTGTCATTAGAATAATTGAAGCAAACGTGATTTGATGTAGACCAATTTGTGTTTATATATGTGGCTACCCCTCCTCCATATTTTTTCTTGGAACTATTTCTATCTTGGCGAAAAACTTTATATCCATTTATTGAAACTAGATTATCATCATAATGCTGGTGCAGCCAAGTCTCTTGTATTGCTAAAACGCCAGCATTTCGATAAACATTGGAATACATTAGGGATTGAAGATAATCCATTTTGTTGGACAGGGATCTACAATTAGTGCTAACGAGTTCAGGAACAGTCATTTGATTAATTTGTGTACGTTTCAGTGCACGCTGCCAGCCACAGTGATGCTTTTTTCTCAATTTTTGTGGATGACACAACGCGGTAGGTTGTAATGATTTTAAAAATGCGCGATTACATATAATACGATTAGGACACATTATTGATAAATTAAAACAAAATTAAAAGAGCAAACCAAAGCAATTTTGCAAAATGTTGTAAGGTGGAATTTTCGGTAGCCCTATGTTCAAGCAGGCCGCCTATGCGGATGAGGAGAATGTCTACTACTGCTAAGTTGAACAAAGGTTCTGTACAAATTGAACGAGATGTAGAATTAAATGCAGATGCAGTTGCAGAGACATGCATGCTTGTGAGACCGTCAGTGTAGTTGATCAGCGTGTTCCCACATATCATCAGATGCTAGTGCTAAACCGGAGCTAACAGTAAAAGACAGCAGTGGTGGTTGTCTTGCAGTTAGACAAATTTCTGAAGGCCAAACAACAACAGCTTACGGTCCACAGCTAAGTTCATCAACTGGTATCAATCAGTCGTCGTTGGTGTTGTCATCCACAATGAAAAAGACGCCCATCAACTCAAGTATCTTGTGCAATGACTTTGATAGTAGTGGTGCATTTGAAAAGACGAAAGATATTTGCCAGTTTAGTGAGGATAAGCCAAGTGTGTACGAGGGGGTAATTGTTAAACTGACTTGCATGAATAAGGGTTTTTCAGGTTCCGAGATACTATTTGAATGCTATTCTCTTTGGTGTAAATTACTCTGTGCCTACGCTTGGTTGACCAGATACGTCGTGTGTTTGTTGGTCATCTATATTCTACGATACAATGACATGGGCGTGTTGCCGTTCAGATTTGAGGATATAGCTGATAGAAGGAAGTTAGCAAATGAACTCTGCGACGATTTTCCAACCTAGAGCGTCAACGTAAGAAGGGTTGTAGGCGTACTGCTGTAAGTCCTACAGTTCTTCAAGGGTAGTTCCTCATGGCAGAATCCACAACATTTGATGTATTGATTGTACATATGTTTGTGTTAAATAATTGTGTGGGTTCCATTTGTTGTAATTATTGATTAATCTTGTTTGTGTCTGGACATTCTACAACTTGTAATCACCGATCTGAGAAGGGTTGCAGGCGTACTGTTGTAAGTTCTGCGATTATTCACAGGGATTCCATCAAGATATCATCTATGAGGTTATTTGTACTGTTTGTGTGCACGTGTGGTGTGTCATATCAATTGGATTATTGTGTTTACTTGTTGTCTTTATATCTTGTTATTATTGCATAATTTTGTTAAAATTTTCGTCGTGATTACTTCTGAAGTTGTGTCCACTCTTCAACATCCGTGAATGAATTGATTAATGTCAAAGACAGCAGATGAGTCGTATACGCCGGGGAGGCTAGGGCTGAGAATGACATGCACACGGAGATAATTATTAGCTGTGGTCCCACACACCGGGGAGCGAGTGTATACGACTGAGGTTTGCATACGTCATCGTTACTAGAATTGAGACAGAAGGAGTGACAAGCGATTGCGGTGGTAATTAATAATAATCTATATTCTCATATAAACATATAAATTTACATGAAAATGCATGCCATTTTTACAGGAACGATCAAGTATGATATAATATCAAATCGTAGATTGGGAGTGGGTAGAAAAGAGGATGAGCGTAGAGTATCGTGAGGTGCTGCTATGGTCACGTTGCGTTCTGCAAGAGTAATTCTAGCAAATGGCGATTGTGTTGCAAGATGTCAAGAGGAGGTATCTGTCTGGAGGCGCAGGTCGTCATTGATGTGTGAGATTGTGCTGTGGGTATGCTTGTGGTGTGTTGGCTTTTCTGTTTGTTTTCCATTTCAGCTCTGTCCGTGTGACCCAGGTTCTCGCAATGGCATCCAAGTCAACGTGTATTGGTCGTGATGGAAAAAGGGATGGATCCCTGTTTTGCCGGGGAGTGTCAATGGAGTTGAAGATTGAACGATCAATTCTTGGTTGTTTGCTCAAAATCAACTTCCCCGATTTTAGCGGAGGCATCAATACGACAGTCATCGTCTCATCGGTCGCTGTTCAGAAAGAAGACTGAAACACCGTCAGAAGTAATATTGTGATTTATTATTGTAATATTTGTTCACAGACCTTAGTCATACGTCATTTATATGTTGGTGTAACAACAAAGAATCCTCGAGTCAACAATTGGTGTTTTGGATTTTTCGTCCGTTATTACTAAGCGTTTCTGAGAAACTTCAAGCGACATCGTGAGCCCGAGCGTAGCAAGAGCTGAGCATTAACGCTTTACGAGACGTGGCTGACAGTTTCTGATGGTAGAAGCAGATTCTGGCGGATTCAAACAGTTGGTGAAAGTTTGGATAGTCACCGTTCATCTTTCCTGGTGCCGGTCAAGTCCTCTTTGAACAAGCAATATCTGGAGAGTTTTTGGAATTGGGTGAAGTTCAACAATGCCTGGGTCAAAGAAGGGACAGAGTGTCTTGGATGCAAACAGGAAAGTAAGTCATGGTGACTTGTCTGTTAATTGTAACGATGTGTCTGATGTTAAGCATGACATGGTTGATGTTACTGTTTCGCCGTTCAGGGATAATAGGAACATCAAACTCCCTAAGTTTGAACCACGGTGTTTTGATGGAAACCCGGCCGATTATTTACAATTTGTAAAGGAGTTTGAGATCATGCTGAGTAGTATTTTATTAAGTGATGAATTGAAATTGATGTATTTGATGAGGTATTGCACTGAAGATGCTTCAAGAGCTATACAGTGCCGTAAGCTCATGCCCCTAATGAGAGATACGCTGAGGCTATCAGCATATTACGTCAAAGGTTTGGAAGAACTTCGATGATTGTAAGGAACGTATACGAAGCTGTCAAAGGTAATGGCAGTCAACTACAAGATGACTCCAAGGCACTCACTGAGTTTTTGGATAATCTGTTGACCTACAAGTATGCATTGATTTCGACGAATTGCATGAATGACCTCAACTCGAGTTTTGCCCTAGGACTAATAGCGAGACGCCTACCTACTCGACTGCAAAGGAAGTGGGTGAAGATAAGCTCCCGTATGGAGGATGAAGGTGTTGAGCCAAAGTTCGATGAAATTCTGAAACTGGTAAACGATAGTGTCAATCAATCGATGAGCAAGTTTGCCAGCACATTGCATCTCACCCCTAGAATGGAGCAGTCTGAGAGCAAAATGCAATCATCGATAACGAAAGGGCCTCAGAGAGGTGGATATCGAGAAGGCTCCATGATGTCTAGTAATGCATATAGACCTAGTGAGTGTAACAGGTTTCGTGGTACATCCTCAACAGATAAGTTACAAGATGCAAGACAAACGCGGTTGTGTTTTACACGTTTGCAAGAGGTGCATACAATGGTGAACTGTAAATCAGTGAGCAAGTTTAGTGATAAGCTAAATGTTGAATCCAGGTCTGACTCCGAATTGTGTGACGATAACTGTGCGGTGAAAACGTCTGTAGTTGCAACTGGTAAGCCATTGTTGAATAGAGTGTCACAGAATAGAGTTACTGCTTCAGGGTGTTGTTCTGACTCCAAAGGTTTACAAGGTATATCTAGTCAGAGTGAAGATATAAAAGCTGTAATGATTTGTGAGGGGGAACCAAAATTGTCCACTTCTGTTATTAAAGAGTTTGAAAATGATGAACTTGACGGTAAATTGAATATTTGTGGTAATGATCATGATAGTGCAGATTTGTCTTCGGTTGATCATGCTGAGATGAGGGATATGCCTACTACTGCTAAGATAATTAAGGGGTCTGTACAACTACAACGTGAATTAGAATTGAATGCAGTTGCAGACGTTATGGATACTTGTGAGATCGTCAGTGTAATTGATCAGCATGCAGCCCACCTATCATCAGATGCTGGTCCTAAAGCGGAGCTGATAGTAAAAGACATCAGTGGTGGTTGTCTTGCAGGTAGACAAATTTCTGAAAGTTGAGCAACAACAGCTTTTGATCCACCGCTAAGTTCATCAACTGATATCAATCAGTCGTCGTTGGTGCTGTCATCCACGATGAAACAGACACCCATCAACTCAAGTATCTTGTGCAATGACTATGGTAGTATCAGTTCGTTTGAAAGGACGAATATCAATGCTCAGTTTAGTGAGGATAAGCCAAATGTAAACGAGAGAGTAATTGTTAAATTGACTTGCACGAATAAAGGCATTTCTAGTTTCAAGTTACTATCTGAATGCTATTATCTTTGGTGTAAATTACTCTGTGCCTACGCTTGGTTGACCAGATACGTCGTGTGTTTGTTGGTCACCTATATTCTACGATACAATGAAATGAGCGTGTTGCCGTTCAGATTTGAGGATATAGCTGAAAGAAAGAAGTCAGCAAATGAACTCTGCAACGATTTTCCACCCTAGAGCGTCAACCTGAGAAGGGTTGTAGGCGTACTGTTTTAAGTCCTGCGATTCTTCAAAGGAATTCCATCAAGACATGAACTGCGAGTTTGTTTGTACTGTTTGTATATACGTGTGGTGTGTCATATCAATTGGTAGTGTTTTGGATTCATTGTGTTTACTCGTTGTTTTCGTGTCTTGTTGTTATTGCATAATTTTGTTAAAATTTTCGTCGTGATTACTTCTGAAGTTGTGTCCACTCTTCTACATCCGTGAATGAATTGATTGATGTTAGAGACAGCAGATGGGTCGTATACGCCGGGGAGGCTAGGCTATTGCTGAGAATGAAATGCACACGGAGATAATTGTTAGCTGCGGTCCCACACGCCGGGGAGAAAGAGTGTAAACGACTGAGGCTCACATACGTCATCGTTACTAGAATTGAGGCAGAATGAGTGACATGGGATTTCAGCGGTAATTGGTAGTGAGTAGATAATAGGATGAGCGTAGAGTATCGTGAGGTACTGCCATGGTCACGTTGTATTCTACAAGAGTAATTCTAGCAAGTGGAGATTGTGTTGCATGAGGATGTGCCAAGGGGATGCCTTTAACTGGAAGGCGCAGGTCGTCATTGATGTGTGAGATTGTGCTGTGAGTATGCTTGTGGTGTGTTGGCTTTTCTGTTTGTTTTCCATTTCAGCTCTGTCCGTGTGACCCAGGTTCTCGCAATGGCATCCAAGTCAACGTGTATTGGTCGTGATGGAAAAAGGGATGGATCCCTTTTTTGCCGGGGAGTGTCAATGGAGTTGAAGATTGAACGATCAATTCTTGGTTGTTTGCTCAAAATCAACTTCCCCGATTTTCGCGGAGGCATCAATACGACAGTCATCGTCTCATCGGTCGCTGTTCAGAAAGAAGACTGAAACACCGTCAGAAGTAATATTGTGATTTATTATTGTAATATTTGTTCACAGACCTTAGTCATACGTCATTTATATGTTGGTGTAACAACAAAGAATCCTCGAGTCAACAATTGGTGTTTTGGATTTTTCGTCCGTTATTACTAAGCGTTTCTGAGAAACTTCAAGCGACATCGTGAGCCGAGCGTAGCAAGAGCTGAGCATTAACGCTTTACGAGACGTGGCTGACAACACTCATTGTCTGGACCAGGCCGTATATTTATTGAATTGTACAGTTGTCCTCCGGGTTCCGCGGGAAATCCGACTTCGTTTGGTTTTCATCCCGTGGTTGTATGTGTATGATATCCAATATTGAGGTAGGTACAACTTTTACAAGGGAGTGAAAGCTGTTTAAGAAAATGAAAATTGCCAGGGTGAGTCATTAAGGTGTAATGAAATAAGTAAGTGCAATGTATCAGTAATAAATGCATTTATAAAGGAAATACAACAGGAACCTAATTAAACCCTAGGCTGACAACGTTCATTTGCAATGTATAATGCTACCCATATAGGTTTTACTATCATGATATCCACTTTTGGCTTTAATGCAATTATTCTCAAGCCGCTTGTTTTTATTTCGTACCTTTTTGTTTATTTAGTGCACAACCGTACCCTACAGAGAATAGGAATAGAATAAGTCGAACCGAATTTATAAAGTGCTATAAAATATTAGGTTACATAGACCATTTAGGACTTGTTGGATTTTACTGGCAATATTCATATCATTTTAGTCGATATCATAGACAACTTTGAGATCATCTGCAAAGAGATACGGCTTGCCGTACCTGATCGCAGAGACAGTATCATTTATGAATGCAATGTATAGGGTGGGACCAAGAACGCTACCTTGTATCACGCAGCTGGTTATTGGTTTGGATGTAGGCTGTCATTTAATATTTTTGACCTAAAGTATACACATCCAACTTACTGTTTATTCCTCAAGCCAGCCAGCCAGAACCTCCTCTAGCAGCGCGATAACCCCCAGAAGTGCATTCATATTGCATAAACCCATACTTCATCTTGCCGTATCTGTCCAGTAAACGACTTGAAACCACCCACTGGTATGATGTTTGAATCCTTCTTCGGAAAAATTAATAACAAAAAGTAATTACTAGTTACCTTCATAAATTAATTGCCCACAATCCCGTTTAAATTGTACCCAAGCATACAAAATACAAGAAGATCAAATTCTCTGGAATATACCACTGGCAGCATCATCAGAGAACACAGATGGCACTTTGAGCGAAGTTGATGCTGCTGAGGTATTTTTTGGCATTAATGAATGCTGCCATCCACAATTATTGCTGCAAGTGATATAAGACAAGCCAACTGCACGTTAATAATGAATAACGAGCAGAATATTGAACGTGACTCATTTTAATTATTTCATCAGTTACCAAAAGAGGAAATTTCTCCATCTCATAAGACAGCTTGGGTACTTAAGAGGAGCGCTCCACTGAAGTGGATTGAGGGCAGTCCTCCAGGTCATGGGTAAAGTGTGCCAAGACGATCCCACGAACTCTAAGTTGAGTGCAGTTATCACTCTGCTTTTTCCTGTTTATTTCAATTAGCAGACTAAAGTTGTCCAAAAGTCAGCATTAACAGTGCCATAAAGAATCTCTGCTGCCATAAAAATCCATGTGAAGTGTCCACTTAAACTGAGATTCACAGAAAGTGACCTTTCCTCGTAGGTCCGTATGCTGGTTTGATTGTCTGCTCAAAGTAGCGGTTTTCAGGCCATATGGCGGGTTGCCTTGATAGTCAAGGAGGTATTATACCGACTTTAGGCCCTGTATCTACTTCAAAGAAGGTACCTGTGTTCTCATCCCTCATGTGGACTGGCGGCTTAAATCATCGCCAGTAGCAGCAGTAGCCATCACTATCCCTAATAAGGCTCATATCATTGAAGGTACACAGGTATGCACATCGCACTGTTGTTTATCCGAATTTTAGTGGTACTAGAACAAATCTTGCGTTACCAAAGGCGTTCGATATCTCTTCGGTAAAGACGGATATCCAGGTTGCCGTGGTCGCAACTTACCATGAAGTGCTTGGGAGTTTCAAAATAGATAGAATAGATGGCCTGTCTGGCGAATGAACAAATCAGTCGTCTCGCAGAAAGCTAAAATGACAACCAATGGATCTGTGTTTATAATGCCCACGTCTTTGCCCAATGTACGCATTTTTCGTTTTCTTGTCCTGTCTACATATGTTTATTGCTGTTTCCTTCCTTAAAAATACTCACCATCTCACCTCGTTATGTTTTCTCTTAGCCAACAGATTGTAAATTCAGGTAGCCACTGTACAAGTTTTTGGCGAAGACAAGCGATATTCACGATTACTACGGCTGTTACTAGGTCGTGTGCGCCTATCATTTCAACCTCAATGTCTGCAAAATACAAAAGAAGCTGATGTTTATATCCACTCATTCGTGCATTTGACAACTGATCAACAAGCACTACTCACTGAAATGCCAAGATGTTGTACATTGCAAGAATATAATAAGACCGCCTTGAAAGCCAATTTCTCCAAACATTTTTATCCAAATATCCTAGAGGTCTCATCTACATTTGTATTCACGTTTGAGGCTCCTAACTATGAATTTGATAAAGTAATTTGTTACAAATATGAAGCATGATCTTTGCCACTCTCAGTTACTCCATAAGAAACTTAATTACTTGGACCGATCCAAAAGATTGCAATTACTAAATGACCAGCCTGGATGTATAATGAAGCAAATGTTGTGGTTCACACTTCGCTAGCCATACATTTCGTTCACTCTTTCCACAGAAGCGTCACACTTCTATATCCTAGGTAAGATAATATCCTATCAACGACAATATTTTTATGAAGTCATTTGACTACGCTACTTTGTAGCTGTTCATCAGCATTGACTTAATGAAAGAATTAGCGTCAGTAAATTCGAAACTGAACAGATTCATGTGACTGTCCCGAAAAGTAGTCGTTTTGAAAAGTGCGGCTTAGGGCCCACCTCGCGTACTGCATCCTAAGGGTGCGAGCAGTGTGTTAATATCATGGTGACAATTTATCCTCCGGAATCACTCACTAGAGGCCGAACTAACTTCAGTCACATCACAAACAGTTGGCAACAGAATTTTACCCCTATTCGAACCCTCACAAAATAAGTCCAGACGATGCCGTTACTCCATGGAACGTAATCCCGATTATTTTCCCAGATCTCAAACCAATAAATCCTTCATTATAATGATCAGCTCAAGGGTGTACACTGATTTATGTTTATTGAGATATTCCAAAGCTTTATATGATGATTTACATATCTCAAACCGGATCACTATATTATGGCCATCACCATGAATTCCAATGACAAACCCAGTGGCTGAAAATTATTTGGGTTGTCTAAAGGTACCAGTTTCCTGCCTTTCTATGCCAGCACTTTGAGCGTGCAAATCCATTCCGTTTGTCACACCGGGAGCTACTACCTTTCTCATTCCCTTCAAAATCCACTAACATCTGAAGCTAACTGAGTGATTTATCTGCTAAAATGCTTTGTAAGACATAGGTGCCAATATTTTTAGAGTGAACAACGTAAATATGATCCGAGAAAACATACCCTAAACACAAATGGATTGACTTCTCCAGAGTTTGGTTGGTAAATATTAGATTTATTTATGCTAATGTGACCACGGATTGATGGCAGTTTGAGAACCATTGAAATCCAGGAAGGACTGGAGAGCCGTTTCATCCTAGCTTGCGAATCATCAGCAGTACACACCCACCACCCAGGTTCGAACCCCAGGACCTTCCAATTACAAAGCAAACTCGTATACCATTCAGCCTCTGGGACCCGATTCAGTAGCCACCCCATGAACTATAACTTCTACTATTTCGCGATTTACCGTGATCACCAATCAATGTCCTTGGTGGGACATCCATCTTTACACTTGACTGGATGAACCTCACTGGTCAGGACTTCTCACTACAACTCCAGGAAACTCTGTCCTGACTTCTATCTCATTCCATTACTGCTGTCACTGATGGCACCTTCGTAGGATATGCCTAAGAGAAGTCTAGGCCTTCGAAAAACAACCACTAGAAAGTGAAGCTGAGGTTGTCTGAGAAAATATTTCTCTCATTGTGCGTCAGTGACACAGTGGTTAGGACTCTCGTCGACCATGCACATGGTCCGAGGTTCGGTCCCCTGCGACACACACCTGATATCTATGGTCGGCCTGGAAAATTTGGGCTAACAATATCCATGCTGAAAATTTCATACTTGTACCAAAAATACGGTGTGGAATCAAGCTGTAATCCAAAATTATAAAATAAAAAATATTACACCGTCTTATTCTACGACATGAATAAAACCAACTTCACATATTATCATGATAATGGCTTTAAAAGTTCGAACAAATTATTCTTCGGCCTCCTTAGTGTGACAACCTTTGAGGATGGGAGTTGACATTGGACATGATAGCCACACGTTTGTATTCGTTTTCCAGCGGTAGCGCTCATTTCGTATTTCTAGGTTGTTTTGTGGCGCAAGAACATGTTTGAATTTGGTGAGTGTACTGTCTTGTTAGAAATTTGTGTAGCAGTGATGTGTCTGCGCCACAGTATCTAGATTCTGAGTTCAAACGAAGGATAGATATTTGTGTATAAGGATCTAATAATATTTTTTTCGTATTTCACTTAAGTTACTTGTCTTAATTCATCTGGATTGAAGTTTTAATCATAGTGTGTAGAAGGCTGCTTTAAAAGTGTTCGATCAACTCTGCTTGTTTATTCTGATATGCGGACGTTTCCTGTACATGTGAATACACGGATTAATGTTTCTTTAGCATACTGGGTTCACTCACCATCAAATCCCTTTGGCCGAAACATGACATGTAATTTTATAAATTTTAATATCTAGTACTTTAAGGGCTCGCTACCCATGACTTAAAACCCACCCCTGATATTGATATAATGGAGATTTTTATCTCAGTCGAGAGAACAACTGATTCAATGTCATTCCAGATATTTTAGGCACAACTTGCTGTGTACTGCAGACGTTTAGTAAATAAGTACTATACCTTCATATGCATCCTGTTTTTTTTACCTGGAGTTTTTGCTACCTCAATAATAGGTGGAACTCTTCCCAAGAATGATTCAACACACTTAGTGTACTGAGGACTAAATCAAAGCTGGTAAGCCGAAAGTGCGGGGAAAATAGTTATTGGATAGTCGAAAGAACTCTCCTGGGAATATCCGGGAGGTGAATCCAAAACATGTTGGGTAAATTAAGCAAAAGTATTGTCTATACTCAAAATTCTAATTCAGTTTATTCATGACCACCAAAAGTGGGAGATAAGTGTAGTGTAATAGGGACTTGGAAGTAGAAAAAAAGGAAATAGTTGTGTTTTCTAACTGATTTACCACGAACAAATTTGATGGTATAAAGCAATTACTCACACACTATATGACGTCTAATTATACTGCCCACTTGCCCAGACTGAAATTAGTGTTGCAAAAATCGCACCTTGAAGCTATTGATTGCAGGTCGACATCTCCAGTCACTTCCTTTGCATAGCTTTCTTTTGTGTAGACTGGTGCCGGTTTTCACCACATTCATTTGCGGTCTGAGAAACAGTTTGATTAATCCAGAAAAGTACCAGCTCTGTACGGTGCAACAAGTCCTTTTTCCCAAGTCGGTTATGTAAATATCAGCATTTAAATCATAGACCGTGTGGGTCAATAGATTGTATATCGTCACAAATCTAAGCAACATCCCGTATTACTTGATAGCCTAGCTGGCCGGTCGTTATGCACTTCTTACCCTTTATCTCATGTACAGGAGTAATTATAAAATCTGTCCAACGCTTAAGGATCCGCTTTTGGAAGTTTGAGATTTTGAATAACAGCACCTATGGTTCGTTGAAGATACCAACCCAGGTTAAAGATCATTAAAACTGCGTGGCTCTGCATGTTTCAAGAATGCGATAAGGGGAAGAAGATAGTCTATAACAGCTATAGAAGTCACTAGAGTATAATGGGGTGGTTGATGATGATGATGAAATGCCAACATTTGTTTCTAATTCTGCAATACTTCAATCTATTTGTTTGACTCCATGTATTTATGAATTGATTTATGCATTTCTTTCTTTTATTGACCCGTGTTCGCCCATAAATCTCTGCACAGGTGTGGCTGGTGATATAGATAAGCTGTCACTCAGCAGGTCGATCAGTATAGTCCCTAATCACGAATATCTTTTCTCCCCAAAGTCGTTAGAATGGGAGAATCAAGTTATCAAGTCGGGTTTTAAATATAAACTGACTTGATAACCGAATATAGGAATAGTAAACACACACAGGGTTCACTATATTTGATGGTGAGCGTGCTACCATCATGTTATTTCGGTTTGCAGTTTTGCGTTTTTTCTAGTTTACATGGGCACTTTTACTTCCCTATCCATTGCGTGATACATTTAAGTCTGTCTGTCTGGATTCAACATAGAACTTGGCACCGAAGATGTTTAGTATGGAACTATTGAGGCAATATAGACTACAGAGTATTTCTTCCGTAGTCACCTTGTCGTAGATAGTAGATAAGAATAAGTGACCACTACTGAGTGTTTTCGCTCCCTAAAGTAGCTAGGGTTGTGGTCACTTTGCATATTTATGAAATGTTCGCAATCCAATATAAAGGTCCAAAAAACCTCAGAAAATTTTTATACCTCATTTTTTATCTGGTACCTCTCTCACCATTGGAACATCCGGTAATTTCAAATTTCTAGTGAAACAAGAAAAACGAATGTAGTTGTGTATGTGAGTCTTTCGTAAATCAACATTCAGTAACCATTTAGATGGGGTTGTGTTCTCTGAGCTGGATAGTTAATTTGCGAGACTTTCATCGCCCTACTGGGTGACATCTTCAGCCCATACTTCAGTTTGAAGTAAGCTTTTAGATTTCTCCACGAGTTTATTAATCATCTCTCTTGGTGATCGTGGATGTAGTTGGTTGTTTTTGTGTTTTCGCACCTTCTAGGTTACTTGTATTGGAACTGATTGTTTCCCTGACTTCAGCTTTGACCCTTTGTGTGATATTTCTTTCTTGTCGGTTGATAAATTTTGTCTGTCTTGATGTGTGTATTGATTGATGATTCATTGGAATGCCAAGCTTCTGAAATTTTTTTAGCATTCTTGTTGTTTGAACGTTGTCCCAGTCGAACTGACGTCCGTAGTTGTCTGTATGTAGTGACATGAGGGAGTGGATGTCATGTCTTTTGACGGCTAGCTTATGTTCTTAGATACGAAGACAAAGGGGACGTCCACCTTGGCCAATGTAGTGTTTCTCGCAGTTGTTACAATTTACTTTGTAGATGATGTTGGTTTTATCTTCTTTCGCTGTTGAGTCTTTTGGTTGACATAGAATTGATTGAAGCGACTTTGTTGGTTTGTATACGACGTCAATTCCTAGAGGCTTGAAGAGTCTTGTAGTGATTTCTGAGATATCCTTTATATATGGTAAGGCGATTTTCTTTGTGCTTTCCTTGGGGGCTTTTGGTTTGATAGGTTGGCTTGGGATATATGTCTTTTGATGAAATTCCGTGGATATCCATTCTTTCGGAAGACGTCCATGAGATAACTTTCTTCAATTTTCCTTATTGTGCGAGTGTTGCAATGAGTCCTGGCCCTCTTGAATAGTGTTTGTATATAATTCCTTTTGTGTTAATGGATTGTTCCTTTTGTAATTCAGTATTTGGTCTATGTGGGTTGATTTTCTATAAACTTGAGCTTCTAATTCTGTTGCAGTTGTTCGTCTGACTAAGACGTCCAAAAATGGTATTTTGCTCTCGGATTCCTCTTCTCTTGTCAATTTGATGTCGTTGAAGACGTTGTTTATTAAGCTGCGAGTTTTATCTAACTCGTTTCTTTTGATTATTACAAATGTGTCGTCGACGTAGCGTCTGTCTGTCTGGATTCAACATAGAACTTGGCACCGAAGTGCACCAGTTCGAGTTGCCACGTTCCAAATAGCACACAGAGGTAGACAAGAAGATGAGTGAAGAGAATTAATAGAGTTTGACAAGTATAAGAGTGAAACGAATGGGTAATGGTAGAAAGGAATATGAAAGATTACAGAGACTGAATACATCTGCGCTGGCCATTGACAACGATAAGTTTGAGCCATGTCACCTGTTGTCTCCAGCCATTGATTCCTAGAGTCCCGAGGGCCCCAACCCGGGAGTCTGCATCTCCCTACCTGACTCAGTTTAACTGTCAAGGATTTCATGGATTGATGCCATGTTTTTGTTTGGCCACCACTGGCTCTTTTCCAACCTGAACCTATATCAGCTAGCAAAGCCCGTCGGGGGAGGCGGTGGTTAGGCATGCGCAGCACGTGACCTAGCCATCTTAGTCTATGTAACTTTATAGCCTCGTCGATTGATTTTCCCTCTTTGCCCAACACTCTACGCCTAACATCAACATTACTTATCTTGTGAAACCACCTAACGTGAGACAGAGATCGCAGACATCTATGATCGAAAGCAGTCAACCTTTTCATGTCTTCAACGCGTATTGGCCATGTTTCAGAGCCATAGAGAAGGACGGAGCGAACTGCTGAGCGAACGTAGCGTATCCAAATCTTGGGTTTGATCTTTGGTAGAATTATGTTTTCCAGTCTTTGCATCACTGCTTCTGCAATCAAACCTGATATTGGCGATCCCATGGATGTTCCTTTGACTTGTTCATATATTTGGCCGTTGAATTGGAAGTATGTTGTTAGGCATAGGTTTGTGCATTCCATCCAGCTTGTGTGTTGCATTTTTGATTGTTGTGGAAGTTGTTCGTCGTTGCTAAGTAATTGCTCCATGGTTTTTTTGCTAGTTTTTGTCCATTTGAGGTATATAATGCTGTGATGTCGAAGGATATCATTATTTCTTGTTCATCTATTTGGATGCCTTTGATTTTCTCTAGGAATTGGATAGCAGAGTTGATGGAGTGATCACAAGATTCCGTTAGGTGTTTCAGTTTTCCCTATAATTCTTTGGATAAATTATATGTTGGGGTTCCTGGGAGTGATACAATTGGTCGTAACGGGATATTTGGCTTGTGTATTTTGGGTTTGCCGTAGAATCAGCATAGGACTGGTCCATTGGATTTCATTCGCCATTGGTCTTGTTTTGTGATCTGTCCAGTTTTGGTGAGCTTGTTTAAGGTCCTATGGATGCGGTTGTCTAATGTTTGTATGGGATTTGTTGGGAGTTATGAGCCGTTTCCTTTACTGAGGCAGACCACTTTACCCAGGTTGCACAAACCTCGAAGTCTGAACACCTGATGTGCATCTAATTTCGCAACTAGCATCAGGATAAATACCAAACTTGTTCAAGGTTATTCAGTTGTAGAACCCACTCCTGCTTGCATTTGAATTGAATTTCCCAAAAGCATAATTTCTTTTGACATTCCCTACCTTCTTTGATGTAGGCCTTAAGTCTATAAGCGAAACAAGGACTATTACCGGCGATTTATCTGAACGATTTAGACTTTATCTCAGTATGGAGAAATGTCGATCTTGGTCGATGAACATGTATCGTTAAGTAGGATTAACTAGTCTGCAAACCTGTCGGTCACAATCTTATATTAATTATGACTTGTTGTGAGACCAAAATGTATCAGGTTTCCGTGCGCACGCACATACACACTGTGGGTGCTCCTCATTGCCAACTGAGTGGAAATGCAAGTGTTCGTTTGATAGCAATATCATGAATATTAGCAGTTATTGATTTGAACAGTCCTTCAACAATGGCAGCTATTCTCAAATTATTTAGCGGAGATAAGAATTCTAAATTGGGTGGTGCAATTATTTCATTCTGTGAGTATAGGTTTATAAGATACTGCACGAATCGATAAAAGCGGTTTTGAAGTTTCTACTAAAGGTGTGCAAGTCATTTACAAGACGAATAAAAACTGTGGTTTCAAGATACATAATTCAGTCCATCAAATGACGACTTTGTATAAACAGCCGTCTATTACTTAAAAACTGATACAACAGCAATTCTCTCCGTCTTCCATTAATGCCTGTGAGACAACACCGTTTAAAGTAGAAGTTATGGAAAGACTAGCTGTCTTTGACCACATGTGTTTACGTTAGGCCACATTATGTGGTGACTAATATTGACACTAGGCCTATTGTTGAATAAAGAGGATAAGCCTCTCGATGAACATATGAAGCTACATCGATTAAGATGTCTAGGACATGCTGCGCTTCACGAGTCCCTCAAGATTTCCTCAAAAAACAATGTTAGCTGACATAGTATCGGATTTAAAAAGATTTAGAGGTGGTTAAATCAAAGCGTGGAATCAATCCATAAAATCTAACTAACTAACTAATTTGAACCACGTAGGGAGATTTAGGCTTCCTGGTTGGTATCCCTAAGCTTCTAATAACTGGAAACTATTAATGATATGACTTATAATCGTGCGTAGATGCATTCACTCTATGGTTCCCCATATCCAATTAATCCCAATGTCTCTCCATTTTACTATTGTTTCTCCCTTATATTGCTGCTTACTATTGTTCTTTTGGATTCCTTTTCTCTTTTTGTCTACCTTTGTGTGTTACACGGAGTGTGGCAACTTAAGCTGTTGCACTTTTGTGCGAAGTTCCATTATGAAACTCATTCAGTCACAGGTAAATTAGAATTTCAAAGTCTGATGAAATAAATATGAAGGGGAATATAAAAGTGGCATCTGTGTACGCATATAAAAATAGTAACAGCAAATTAAACATGTTGCTTCTATCTAAGATGGAAGGATTAAAAAAAGATGAGGTCTAAAAGCAATGTACTTTTCCCTGCCCTACAATTTCCCATTATCAAAATTATGGCTTGCTAAAAACAGACATATGTTTATGATCCAATAGACCATTTGGTACTGCTATTTAGCAGATGTTCTTGAGACTGAACAGTCATGTTAAACAGAACAACTGCCAATTTGGAGTAATTTTAAAGTTGGTAAAATGGCTGGAAATCGCTGTCAAGGTCTGAACGTATTCACCTTCTGTCATCTTCAAAAATCTAAACACTTGTAACTCTCATTTATGTATGTTTTTATTCCCTTTCACACCCACGTTTGTCTGTACTGATTTTATTCGTTCTCTATGAAGTTCTATTTATATGAAAGTGGATTATACCACATATGTCATGGTACAGTTTGTTTATCTGAATTAAAAGCTGAGTTATCAGTCTCCTGAATGCAAAGTACTGTTACAAGATTGGCAGGAGCCTGTACCTGCACTCACTCTTGCGGGTGAACCACTTGAAGTTGTTGATAAGTTTGTGTACCTGGGTAGTTGTGTGAGTGCTGGCGGAGGGGTGACGGATGAGATTTCCAACCATATAATGAAGGCTAGGGTGGCATACATCAACTTGAGCCACCCCTGTCGCCGTCGCGATGTTAGCCTAGCCGTCAAAGGTCGGGTATACAATACTTCGGTGCGGGCTGTCTTGCTCTACGCCTGTGAAACCTGGCTTCTCCGAGTAGGCTGAGGATGTGCGGCGACTCTGCGTGTTCGATCAACGCAGGATTGCTTGCGTTCGATGGCATCATCGCGTGAGTAATTCTGAGGTTTGGCGGCGTAAGTTTAAACACAGTGGAGATCACCATTCATTGAGTATCGTCATCTGGAAACACCGACCTCGGTGGCTTGGACATGTGGTGAGAATGTTATCCCAGAGGAGGCTTCCGTACAGATCTCTGTTCGCTAGCCAGCCCTGGGACGGGATGGAAAAGGCGAAGGGGTGGCGATTCCATGACGTGACGTCGTGGGATGAAGGATGTGGTTGTGGTAGATTAGCATCGGTTGGTGCGTCACGACTCCCTGGTTGGGGAATCCGAAACGCACGCGAAACCTCTCTATTACTCACTCATCTTTGTCTTCATCTTCATCTCTATCATCTTGCCTTCCCTTCACTGATGCAACTCCTCGGCTTGATAGCTCTCCACTTCCTCTCCCTGGTTGGGGTCCGAGAGATAGCTTGAATCAATGGCTTAAAACGTTATCAGATATGGCCAAGAATCGTAATCAATGGCGAACGTGTTGCGATTTCCTTCTTTCTTCCCTTCCCGGTGATAGTTAACGAATACTGTTTGAACTTGTTAACTGTGACTGTCTTCCTTCCAGATGAAGTTATTTATCTGTTCTCTACTTGTATTTTTTCTTTTTTTCTTTTGATCTATATTGTTTTATTAGTATCCTTCTTGGTGCCATATTGTACCAAGTTTTTTCTGCGTTTAAATAAATGAAATAATAAAACATCAGACTCCTATCCGATTTGGTCTACAAATTCTCCTACAAAGATTAAGTATTCAGTCATATTGTTGGGCATTTGGTGTGCATTTCCTATTTATTTTCTTAATGATCATTTGTTTATACAATATACCATAGTTTGTTGGGCCTTAGGAAAATCTTTTCCAATTAATTCCTTATTGATTTTTACAGATCAGAGTGTTGTATGTGAGAAATAAAATGCTCTTTTCATGCTCAATTCGGTACAGTCATAAAATTTAGAGCTCAGTTGTATTTTGTTTGACGATTATGTCCGTTTTGGAAAATCGTGATGGTGTAGCTCATGTGAACTGTGGAGTTTCAGAAGCATCTGTTGTATGCACACAGTCATATATGATAACTCCTATGGATCATCTGGAGTTGGTTGTTCTTAAACCAGATCCGGATTTCCCTTCAACTGACATCCAGTCGAGCAAGTCATCTAGATCACCTAGTCAGCAAATCTACGATATGCTTGATAGCACAGTTCTTTCAGATAACCGTAAGTTCTATATATGTCCAAACCAAGTTCACTTTTAACGGTTTGAAAAAATTTGGGCATTGGGTATATGATATTCATTATAATAAAGGTTTTTTTATTTCTCAATGAATGGAAAACAAAACGACATTGTTTTTACTGACGTTTCACTATTTAATGCTGCTAATAGCTTTATCAAAGCATTATTAAACCGGAATTTACAAAATCTCAGCATATGCATAATAAAGAGTTAAGAGGTGAGAAAACAGACTTAGGTCAAGTAAAAAGGACACATTGAAAGTCAAAATAACAATAGAGATCACTAAACCAAATATCGAGATAGTAGTATATCTGTTATGATATCAAAACAAAGTTTACTAACTTGATCATTGTTCGTTAGTCTGGGGACATTTTTGGTTGTCAAGTTGATGAATTGGTAAAGATAACAAAATCAAGTGTACATTGAAAAGTAATCAGCCATAGGTCTACATGCTATAGAATCAGGCCACAAAATTTAATTTGACAATATTGAAATAATCCAGAAAAACTTCAGAAATCACAAAGAACGTCTAATATCGGAAGCACTTCATATCAAGTGGAATCCAAATTGCCTGAATAGGAATGATGGACTAAAACATTATCTCACCTGGTTACAACACCTCCCTCCCCATGAAGTGACAAAATCAACACAAATGTGATAAGCAAGTTCACTATGGAAACACACACTACTTTCATATTTCTACACACTGATAAAATCCAACAATCTACACTTGATTTTTTTATCTTTACCAATTCATCAACTTGACAACCAAAAATGTCCCCAGACTAACGAACAATGATCAAGTTAGTAAACTTTGTTTTGATATCATAACAGATGTACCATTGTGGTGAGAGCAGCCTGCTAGCCAATTGGTTGACATTAATCTACGTCAATGTCTAGGTCACTAATATGGGCCGTGAGAAAATATGAGCAAGGCTGTTTCAACAACCAATCACAGCAAACTTAAACTTGGGCAAATATGATTGGCAAATAGATGGCTCCACTTTCCGAGGAACTCGAAAACAACTAATCAGAAGACTGCGTTTGTCTACTTGACCAGGCTATAATAATGAATGTGAAATTTATATGAATACGTGTTGATTTCCGTAATAAAACGATCTGTTGCCTGACCCTTGTCTTCTGTTGTTACACTATTACCTCGATATTTGGTTTAGTGATCTCTATTGTTATTTTGACTTTCAATGTGTCCTTTTTACTTGACCTAAGTCTGTTTTCTCACCTCTTAACTCTTTATTATGCATATGCTGAGATTTTGTAAATTCCGGTTTAATAATGCTTTGATAAAGCTATTAGCAGCATTAAATAGTGAAACGTCAGTAAAAACAATGTCGTTTTGTTTTCCATTCATTGGGAAATACAAAAAACTTTTGTTACAACCGTAAGTTTGTTTAAAATTTCTTCTGTGTAATTGAATGCTCATGAGCCTAATGTGGGGTTGTTAGGCATTATTATCCCCCTCCCTAAAAACTATGTGCAACGTCACTATAATTCTACTCAGCTGTGTATTCTTTGTTTGTCGACTTTGTAGGTGGCAACTCGAACTGCTGCACTTCGGTGCCAAGTTCTATGTTGAATCCAGACAGACAGACAGACTTTGTAGTGTGGCTATCTAATATGAGTTGTTTTAATTGTGAAATGGTTGGTTAGCCTTGGTGATTAACTCTATATGGAGTTATGACTTCATTTTCCTTTTCTTTTTTGACACTTCATTTTACAACTAAATTAAGAGTTTTAATATTTCTCTTAATAGATGATGAATGCCCATTAGCTGAATATCAAAATTTAAAGAAAAGCAGTATTGTGATTGCTTAGTTTTATCTTATACTTCGGTTGTGATGCAAATGTAACAACAAAAGACAAGGGCCGGCAACAGATCGTTTCATTACGTAAATCATCACGTATTTATATATATTTCATGTACATTATTATAGCTTATTCAAGCAGACAAACACAGTCTTCTGATTGGCTGTTTCTGGTTTCTCGGAAAGTGGAGCCATCTATCTGCGAATCATATTTACCCACGTTTAAGTTTGCTGTGATTGGTTGTTGAATCAGCCTTGCTCATATTTTCTCACGGTCCATATTAGTGACCTAGACATTGGCGTAGATTAATGTCTACCAATTGGCTAGCAGCCTGCTCTCACCACACACAGAAGTGTAAAACAACGAATCAATACAACTCAGGCTGTTTTGAACAAGCAGTTTTCAAACTGTCAAACCTGATTGTGTGGTTAGAGCATCTTGTGTGTAAGCTATAGTTGTCAGTGATGCTCTTTCAGCCTTTCTGACCAATAATAGGATAAAAAAGTATAACTTATTTGAGAAAGCCTATTTTTATTTATTGCGATGTAGTCGTCTTTCGATGAGCTTAATAAAATTACTCTTGGCATGATACTTTCCTAGAATTTAATTGGTGTATGGTGACTGACAGTGGAATCCAGGATGCGCATTTCGTCCTGTTTGGGACTCGTCGTGTGGATGTACCTGCACTGGACTCGAGCCTCGGTGGGAATATCATTACTCACTGGAGAATGCTGCAGGTACATCCAACTGACGAGTCCCAAACGGGATGAGATGCGCATCCTGGATTCCACTGCTAGTCGTCACCATACATCAATTAAATTCTAATTACATGCCCAGACATCGTTGAAGCATCTGCACAAGAAGCCGACATATCAACCTAAGGTCGAACACTTCGGTTCAATCATCAATCGACGGGAAAATCTAAAAATCAATTAAATGATACTTTCCTGTCAGCATGTCAGCTAGTCAGCAAAAGTATGCTAAATATAGTGTTCGTGTTTTTGACTCATCACTTGGGCATGCATTGTAATACCGTGAGAATTCACCCCTCATCCATGGTGACATAAACTTGCACGATTACGTGCAATAAAAATGGAGACATTGATTGGAACCACTAGTAAAGCCTTAAAGATTTTTTTTAGGGAATCACATGTTTTTCTTTTCACTCGACTGAGTCTAGTCACTTTCCATTATTATTATTATTTGTATTATTAATGTTCTGTTGGATTACGAGTGGAGTATATGGCCTCAACAATACATTTCCACTTTTTCCTTTTCTCTGCAGTGGTCTTTAGCTGCCTCCCCATCAATTGCCCATAGACTCTCACATCACTGACATATCAATGTCGGACGTCCAACACGTTGTTTTCATTTTGTGTTCCACTTGAGCAATATCCTGGCCCGTAATGTCACCTAGTGGTTTCATTATCGCGTTTCTGATCCATCTCCATTTTATCCGGTATATTTGTTGAGCCGTAGGTTCTTGATTGGTTCGTTCCCACAGTTCCTTGCTGCCAATTCTTTCTGGAGTCTGATTTTCAATATGTATTGAAGACACCTGTTGATGAAAGTCTCCAGTGGTTAACTGGAAACAAAGTTTCTGACCCATATAGAAGAACTGATTGAAAATTGGAATTTTGTTCCTTATAATGAATGCCCCCTGGAGCACTGAAAGCGGACCCAGAGACAACCAGAACAAGCTGGATTCAGGAAAGGCAAATCATGTTCTGACCAAATTACAACTCTACGCATCATCATCACAGAACAAAGCGTGGAATGGCAATCAAACCTCTGCCTCAACTTTATAGACTTTGAGAAGGCCTTTGACAGAGTTGACCGTGAAGTAATTTGGAAACTACTCGAGTACTACGGCGTACTCCAAATATTCATCAACTTATTCAACAGCTGTACGACAACGGAACATGTCAAGTGATCCACAACGGAAAACTCAGCGAGACGTTTGGTGTAAACACTGGAGTCAGACAAGGGTGCTTATTATCACCAATGAATGATATTCCTAATTGTGGTGGACTGGATTATGCGTCAAACAGTGGGAAACGAGCAGACAGGGATATCCTGGACCGACGTGAAGAACCTAGAAGACCTGGATCTCTCGCGTGGATGATTTATGTTTGATGTCACACAAAATCGAAGACTTACAAGCGAAAACCGACAAACTGGTCGAAGAAGCAGCCGGCGAAGATAAGACTCCAGGTGAACATAAACAAGACCAAGGTTATGAAAATAACCAGCCAACAACAACAGCAGCAACATCCAGTGCCAATCACCATCAATGGGAGGGATTTGAAAGACGTTACTTCATTTACTTACTCATCTAGGGAGAATTGTCTCAACTACATGCAGTCGGAACGGACGAGGATATCAAATCGAGCGAGAATCGGGAAGGCAGGCGAGAAACACATTCATCAACCTGAAACCAATCTGGAAATCTTCGTCACTCAGCCAGAATCAGCAACAAAATTCGGTCGGATTTTCAATACAAACGTCAAGTCAGTCAGTTCTTCTATCCGGAACGGATCAGAAACTTGGCGGGCGGGTCACAAAGAATATTTCCAACAGGCTATTGCAGACCTTTATCAACAACTGTCTTCGCTGGCTCTATACTGAAGATCAGATGGCTGGGCCGGAAAGAATCACCAACAAGAAACTATGGCCACAAATGAACAAAACAAGAACCAATCGCCAACCAACAAATATGCAGGAGAAAGTGGATTGAGATGGATTGGACACTCGCTCGCTGAGGAGGGAGGCCGCTGGGTGACATCGCGCGCGCGTCAGGCCATTTCTCGAGTGGAACCAGGCCGAAAGGGAAGCGGTGAGTGGTTCGTTGGTGCAAGGGGGGTGACATGGAGGAGATCGTGTGAAGAGAGAGGAGTTGAAAGAGTATGGACTCACATGGATTCAGGTGAAAAGTACAGCAGAAGACAGGAGCAAGTGGAGACGTGCAGTTGAAGCCCTATGTTCCACTAGGTACCCAAGGGAATAATAATAATGCTGAATGCTGGAGGCTTCCAAACTAGATTTCAGAGTGATAAAGGTCGTCTGTATTGTCACTTGCTCTTAGTCGCATGAATATCAGTTGCTTTGCTGTGAGATATAAATCCTTCTTATTCAAACGTCTATTTTGTGTGCTTCTTAAAGTGCTTAATGTACCTATTTTGATATTTTCATCTTTAGCTCTGTATACTGTAAAAAGTTCACTATGTGAATCTCAAATGTCTTTTAAATCGAGTCACAGTAAAATGAGCAACACTAAATTAGATGTTAATACGAAATCTACATTCGTTTATACTGACAATCATCAAACAACCAACCAATCGTCTTTGAAGAATTTACACAATCCAACTGATATGAATACTGATTCTTCAAGTACTAATCCTTTTGTATGCACCCTAGATAATTCTATGCAGAATGGTCATCTTCAAGAACTTGATTACAACAAATCATCAGAATTTTCTCAAACATTATCCACTAATACTGGTCAGTCTACTGTATACTTGCTTGCTTCTGAGAAATTGAGTGAACCATCGCCTACATCTTATTTATCTCAAGTTTCAAAAATGAAGCACCTTCTCCTCCAGTTCCACAATTGTAAGTTAATTTTTACCTCTGAAATAAAAGCTTTGTTTGTGTGAATACAATCTCGAGTTACTTTCAGTTCCTAGCGCATTTCATCGTGTTCGGCATTGCATCCTTCATTTGATTAGGTAAGGAGAGTAAAATCACTTGCTGATTTTTGTGAAGCGATTGAATTGGCGAGGACACATGTTGCGCGTACCGAACCACCACCTTCCTCGACGAACAGTGTTGGTTGATATTTACTGAAACGTTCAAGGGAACACTTTAAGGAGTTATTTAACTGGCTTAAAACCATGCTCAACTTGGCCAACATCCAACACCTACCTGAATGGGATGTTTACATCGAGCCACCAACTCGAAGTGAGGTTACAAAGGTTTTCCCTAGTCTGAAACGAGATGAAGTAGCACAACGTAATGGAATAAATGCAGAGGGATTTAAGGACAGTGGTGATGGACTGTTTTCTGTGTTAACTAAGACTTAATATGTGGAAATCAGAGATTGTCCCGTTGGATGAGTGCAGTTACAGGCTCCCACCAATCTTACAACAGTACTTTGCACTTAGACGGCTCACAGCAAATACTATACTTACAGGCATGATCACCAGCTAAATAAGTGCGATTCCAACAGCCTCTGTGTTATTGCACAGTAGGAGCATATGGTCTGCATACCTGAGATCGAAAATTCTTCTCCAGGAAGCAGACTTACACAAGCACCTCCACGCACACCCTTCAGGTTCAAAACTCGTCGGTTCTGCCGGTCTCTTAGTCTAACCTATGCAATCTTATGTATTGTTACTTATGACAATGTGATGTGAGACGTATGAGGGTGTTTTTCCTACCTGTGTAATCAGTTGTCCATGCTGACGAGTCATAGTGAGATTCATAACACATCACTTAAGACAGTAATGTTATTTTAACCAGCATAGTTATTATATTTCAATACTTTTCTAGTGTTATTCTGTTTTGTGGCGTGTGCTACTGATAAGGTTTGTCAGTAGTGTATAAAGAGACGTTCATCAGCATGGGAACATCAACTAGCAGGGAGATAGATTTGATGTCATAGAAAGGAAATGATACGGCATTCCGAAAAAAACATGGGAGATGTGAAGGGAACTCAAAGAAGCCCAATATTGAAGTCCAGAAGGAGCACAACGGAGAGGATCTGTGCAAATGGTGATTTGGAGATAAGGTTTACATAATTTGGCCACCAAATTCCAAACAGACATTTCTTTCCAAAGTCTCTCATCTTTACGGTTACAGGGTCATGGATGTACCAATATTGCAAAGTTCCAAATTAGGACGAAACAGACAGTTCAATACTCCCTTGCTTTCGATGATCTCTAGCAATTAATGTTGATTCGTGGCGAAATCAACATTTAAGAATAAACTGCATAGGTTACCCCATCTGGTTGCCTATTTGTGTTCAGTTCAATTTCATGCATAATAATGCTTTAATTAATTCTAATAACCATCTATTAAAATTCATTCTAGATCCATTCTTTTACCTATTGAACCAAACAAAACGACAGTTCAGAATAAAGAATGCTTGTCTATTTCAATGCCTGTTGAATTATCAATCAGTCTTCGTTAACTACTTCGTTAAATCCAGAGAATTTAAGTCTCAGCTGTGTATGATTTGTGGTGACAAAGCGACTGGTAAACATTATGGTGCAATTTCATGTGAAGGATGTAAAGGATTTTTCAAACGAACTGTAAGAAAACATTTAGAGTATGTTTGTCGTGTGGCTGGACAATGCCCTGTGGATAAACGGAAACGTACACGTTGCCAGTATTGCCGTTTTGAACAATGTTTAGCCAAGGGTATGCGGAAAGAAGGTAAGTGAGTCAGTGAAGAAGGAATCAATTTTCAATGGGCTTTCTAAAGTTGTAAACTACATCTTGTCACGACTTCGAATCGCCCCCCCCTCCACGTTTATGGTTTCGGATAGCCAGCTAGTATCACCAGGCCCCCAAGTTCACCCTTAAACACATAGGGTCTTCATAGTTTTTTTGAAGAGACCATTTGATGTTGTAAGTGCTAGTTTCATTTAGACACTTTCGTTCTAAGTTCACTGATTCTGATGGCATTAAGCGTTACAAAATACTTTTCACTAGTTGAAACTGTTCGGTTATGAATGTTTACTAACTTCATCTGGATATGCTCTTAATTCTGTGTTTTTTGCTCACACTTTATGTGATGTCACAATACCCGCATTTTATGTCCAATAGAATAACCGAGGTCAGTAACACTGATAAGGTAAATATGAAACTCATAAGTGTATACCATATTTTATGAGCCTAATAGGAATATGGCTTGCCAGCCAAGCATGGGGTTCGGTGTTCGATCCCCAGCCTACGCACTCCTAAACCTCAATTTACTGATATTAAGCCCGATACAGAGAGGAAGGGAGGTTGGGCGTGAGGTTAGCAACTCCACCCCGTTAAAGTAAAGCCACTACTACTGGCTTCAACCACTTTGGAAGGTGCTCCATCATGCGAGTTGGCAATCGCATTTCTCTACCATTTATATATTTACTTCCCTAAACACAGAATTTCACATACGCAGTTCCAAGTGTCGAAAATTGGCTACTGGTCTTTCACAGATTTTTGTAGCACTCAGTTGGTGGAGTTAAGGAAGACGAGTTTCGCAGCATGATAAGTTCTCGTGATACCTTTATCTAGTCTTCGTTTGACTATTTCTTTGTACATCTACTTTGAATGGTAAATTGATGTATTCAGATTTCTTTCGAACTGTTTGGATAGTTTTGTTGGGGCTCATTTCCGTTGAGTATTTATTATTGAACTCAGGATATCCATTCGTAGATAAAATATCCTTCAAAGCCTTTATATCATGTTCAGCTGTACTGTCAGAGCAAATTTTTCCTGCGCTATTGGATAGTGTTCTGACTGAATTGTTTTTATGCTGGATTGGAACAAAACTTTCAAAATGTATATTCTATCCTGTCCATGTAGACTTTCCAATTATCGATCTTTCCAGTGTGTTATTATTCCTTCTCACTAGAGAAACGTGTAGGAATTTAATATTACCACTTCCCTCGTGTTTTGTTGGGAAGTTACGATTCGGATTGTATGAGTTGAATTTTGTCAACAGGTCGTCAGCTGTTTGATCTGCTTTCACACAGAGTAATTCAGTTGAAGAGTTCTACCGAAATTCGATGAATTCATTAATCAATTCATCATTAACTGGGGAAACTCATACAAGTCCTCATAGAGAATGCATATCCTCCAAGATTTGTCGAGAAAAACATGAAGTTAAGGGAAAATCCTGAAAGAATCCAGACGGTGCCGAAGAAGAACTGCTATTTATGAGTGTTAAATTTAAAGGTGATACTGCAGCTGAGATCCTGAACAATCGCTTATGCAGATCACTGAGGAAAGCCTTCTTTATGGCTGAGGTATGTATCAGTTTCTACAACCGACAAATGATCAATGGATGTGTGAGGGATAAACTGTCGCTTTGGGCCACCTCGATGTGTGTTTATAAATTCACCTGCTCGTATGGAGCTAGTTATATTGGCAGCCCGAACAAAGCGCACTCTTTCCAAACGCATCTCTGAACATTATCCGGCATGGTTAGCAAAGGGATAATGCAAGACAATTACTAGCTCAATTCTCGAGCATTTGGTGAACTCAGGCCATGTAGCTCCACCAGAGTCGTCTTTCAACATCATCTACAAAGTGAAGCCAAACAGTACAAAGGGCATCAGGTTTCGGCTTTTGTGTATGGCGGAAGCGCTGGCAATTCATCAATACAACCCTGAACTCTGTATACAGAAAAAGTTTGTCCAGTCTCTTATTCTACCTTGGTCTTAACCTCTTCACTAGTCGTTCCATGTAAAACAATTTTGATTTTTTCTTTTGTTTTTAATTTTCAATTTTACTTTTAGTTTGCTTTTGCTCTAATAATTAATTCACTATTATCAGTTTCATATGTTCCTTTTGTATATTTTCACACCCTCTTCACACTCACACTCAACTACCAGCTTTACTCTCACTTAAGAGAAATTTTAACCTTATAGAATTTCTATTCTCTCTTTGTTCCGTTGAGTACCACGTAATTTACAACTTTTAATTTTCACTTCTAAAGCCACTTTTGAGTAATTATATCAATTATGTTATTATGTTACTTAATATCAATTATGTTACTATTACTATACATTTTTGGTATATATAAATACGACTGTACAGCCTGTGAAGATGATTTCGTCGATAAAGAAAATTTCCTTCGCTGAATCTGTCTTTTATTTTCTTCATGACTCAATGGGTGTTTTTGGTGATTTGAATTCATTAAATCCTGCTCTATTAACTTTTGTTGCTTGTTTTATTGCATATTTACTTTTAATATATCACTGTGTTTTTCTCTCAGCTGTTCAAGAAGAACGTCATCGTAAACCACCACCTTCAGCACCACCAACACCACCACCACCACCCAATCTTGTTCTTTCATCGCCCAAAATTTCCAAGGTGGGAAAGAAGGGACCTGGACGTCCTTCAAATAGCAGCAAGTTTATTGAGTTGACTCTTAATAATCATAATATTACAGTTGACAACCAAAACCCTACAATAAATATTACGCCTACGATAGCTACTGATATTATCACTACCAACCGTACTATCACTGAGACAGCACCAGTAACAACAATAACACTGCCGACAATTTCTATCGGTGGTGATCCTTCGTTACAATCTGATCATATTGGAGACAATAGTTCCCCTCTTCCTAATGACTCAAATAACAGTAATAACAATAGTAATAATAACAATTTGGTATATGAACAAACAAGCATGCCCACGTTAACACTACGCTGTCTCCTATCAGCTGAACTAAGCATGGATCCTAAATTAGCTATGTCTGAGAGAGGTGAGGCAATCTATGAAGATATATCTGGTGATGATGAAGCAGGCCTACATCCATTGACTATAATCTGTCAGTCTATTGAACAACAGCTACCCCGATTAGTGAATTGGGCACGTCAATTACCAGTGTTTTCTTCTGCCTACCTCACTTTAGATGATCAATTTTGTTTAATAAAAGCTGGTAAGTTTTTGTTTATATTTTCACAACTACTTCATTTGCCCCCAACCTTTTTTTGGTGGGGGTGGGTGGGTTATATCTGAAATGGACAAGTGTGTGTGTGTGTGTGTTTGTGTATTCCCATATCTCATAGCTTCTTACTTCCCATATCATTCAATGGCGAAGTTAAACTTTCGACACCACTAACTACCTATCAGCGAACTATCCAATGAGATTCACGAACGACTTCGAATTATCCAATGAGGTTCACGAACGTAGTTCGATGTTGTATAGCGCTTGATTCATTTCAAATGGGTGCCGTTACAAGGTCACGGTTGCAATTCGAGGAAGACAGTGTTTTCCAGTATTGCCTGGATTTAGGGTTGTTCCGGAAGAAGCGAACGTTCGTGTGATGGTATCATGACTTTAAAAAGCTATAGCTGATCAACTGATGGATTTTTTCATCGTTGTGGTATATGTTTGAAGCGTGCTAGCATTAGGGAGGGTAAGCTGATAATTTTAATATTTCATAGGAACTTTTTTCGCTAGGTCGTATCTCTCCCTAACCCCAGATTTTGTATATCTGCAACTAGCGGGTGTTGAAACAGCCGGTGAGAGCAGCGGCCGCCGATACGGAGAATAGCCTCGTCTCAACAGTTCAGTGGTACCAGCATTGCAGAGACATTGCTTCGTGGAAAACAGAGTAAATCACTTCTTTGCTGGGTGGAGAAGACGTTATCGTGCATGTCGATGAAACTGTGCTGGTGAAAAAAAAATACAACCGTGGTCGCCAGCGAGCAAGCAACATTTGGGTATTAGCTTTATACGACACATCCCTCCGAAAGGGATTCGTCGAACTGATAGCTAACAGAAAAGCAACCACTTTAATATCTATTTTAACGAGACTTGTTAAACGGGGATCAATTAGACACACGGACGAGTAGAAAGGTTATAATTCGCTGTCATCTCTTGGGTATATTCATCACAGAGTGAACCATTCAAGTGATTTCGTGGATCCCGTTACGAGGACTCATACGAATTCCATTGAAGGGTTTTGGGGCCGCTTGAAAAACAGGATAAGGGCTATAAATGGATCTCAAAAGGATCTCATTTATATAGTCATTTATATGTACAGGATGTGGTGTAACTTCTCCATTGACAGTCCCATGCTAAACTAGGAGATGTTTCTCTCACATGTTCGAAAAAGATACCCCTTGTAACCGTCTTATCCTCTTTTTTATGCATTTTTTCTATAAATATACGTTTCCATTTATAAATGCCCATTTAATGTGATTGGTCCGTTCAGGGTCGTTTGTTGATTGGTTGTTAGTGGTGTCGAAAGTTTAACTTTCCCCATTCGATTTTACTTGAGAACACTTTGATTGCTCTACTGTATATTATGTGAATCGCTTGGTTAGTATTTCATGATCGGGTCAATCAGATTTTTTATGTTTGACTACAGTATTTTATTTGATAACATAAGTAAAATTTTATGATAAGATATTATTAGAGGTAATTAAATGTCAGAAATAGAATCAACATCAATCTGTATAACCATTTATTTTATCATGGAAATAATCATATCGTTATTAAACAATGAAAAATTGTTTTCCCCAGCTGAACTAATCTGAACTATCAATGTAGAACTCTGTGGCTCATTTGCCCATTGGATAAAACTTTTGTGTGCATGCATCTATGGTTCAAGGTAGAGTGCTCGCTGATGTGATACACACTGTGCGGACTCGACTCCCAGAGAATGCACTCCTGTATCAAACCTAACCAGCAGTAGTAAGCTCAGTAAAGAGGGCACGTTGGGCGTGGGTTTAGTAACTACTAACACTCCCCAAGTACTGATCTCTATATTATCCTGAATTCGAGACGTCGCTTATTGACTTACGTATTTGATTTTCGACTGGACGGTCCTGGGTTCAAAGAGAAGCTCATAGACGACCATTCAGCCACAGGTACATTGATACAGGTCCCAGTATCTGCTGAATCCTTTGAAAACCCGTGGGTCCATACTACTAAAAAGTCCCAAACTGGGACGAAATATCTATCCAGTACTCTAACTGATATCAATCAGTGATCAAACTTAAAATAAATGATTGTGATAAACCTTATGGAGTAAATCCATCGTTCTTAATATGTCACCGTAGTACTGAAATGTTCTTTTAAGACAGTTTACTGTTACTGTTGACATAAAATTATCAAGTGCTGAGTGATTGATTTCAAGGTAGATACCACTACGAATGCACACGGATTAGAAAATCACTTAAGATCATAGTACGCATCATACCAGAAATCTAGTCCAAGGTGACCTAGTAAGTAGTCGAAAATTACCGGGTTCTATCTATAATCTGGTCATGGGTGCACAACACTGCAAGGGAGACCCTTAAAATTTTCTTTACTCAATATCGACACACAACCTTATTCTAAGGAATTCAGCATATGCTTATGAAAACGGAGAAAAATATCAAGCAAATTTCAATCTTATGAACTATAACCTTCTTGAGTTTTTGATGAATGACTGACTGATTGGTGATGTCAACATAGAACTTCGCACAGATGTGTATCAGTTCGAGTTGCCTGTCTGTCTGTCTGTTTTCGACATAGAACTTTGCACAAATGTGCGGAAGTTCAAGTCGCCACATTCCGTGTAGCACGCGAAGCAAGAGAAGAAAGTACAAGAAAAGCATAATAGAAACAGTGAGCAGAGGTGTGAGACAAAGGAGTAATAAAGAAATACAAAACAGTTTCATTGGAGATCATAAGTCACAGGGAGTGGATGCATCTGCGCCACTGAGAACGATTTTGAGCCATGTCACCAATTGTTTCCAACCATAGATTTTTACCGTCCCGAGGACCCCAGCCTGGAAGTCTACACCTTCCTACGTGGCTTAGACCAACTGTTGTGGATTTCATTGACTGATGCCAAGTTTTTGTTTGACCGCCGCTAGCTTTTTTCCAGCCTGACCCTATATCCGCTAACATTGCTCGTCGAGGGAGGCGATGGCTTGGCATACGTAACACATGTCCTAACCATCTCAGTCTTTGTAGCTTCACGACTTCGTCGATTGATTTCCCCTGTTTACCTAGAACTCGACGCCTAACCTCCATGTTGCTCACCTTATTATGCCACTTTACACGGGAAATAGAACGCAGGCACCTATGATCAAACACAGCTAGGCTTTTCATGTCTTCCACTCTCAGTGGCCAGGTCTCACAACCATAAAGGAGGACGGAGCGGACTGATGAGCAGTACACCCGCCCTTTGGTCGATAGTCGAACATCTCGTCTACGCCAGAGTCGGCGTAAACTAACAAATGCGAAACGAGCCCCTTGTATTCGTGCTGAGATTTCGTCAGAGATCAGCCCGTTGGTACTGGCTGATGGTACTTCCCAAATAAGTGAAGCGGTCAACGTGCTCTACCACTTCACTTCCTATTTTTAAACTAGGCGTCGATGTAGTCCAGTCCTGTAACATCATCTTGCATTTGGCGGGAGCGAATCGCATGCCAAACATTCGTAGATTGCGGCTCAAGGTGTTTAGAAGACTCTGAATTTCGTCAGCGTCTTCGCCTAGAAGGACTATATCGTCTGCATATTCCAAGTCAACGAGATTATTCCCCGGTAGCAAGTCAATTCCTGAGTCGCTGAAGTCACCTAGAGTTAAGTCCATTAACACATCTATGATGAAGTTGAATAGAAAAGGAGATAATGGGCATCCTTGACGGACACCACTGGTCGTCATCAGTTCAGATGACAGCTCGCCGTAAGCCCTCACCTGGCTGTATGAGTACGAATAGAGTGCTTTAATCAGTGCAATATATTTTCTTGGAATTCCCTTTACAGCCAAGCATCTCCAGAGAACTTCCCGATCGACAGAGTCGAATGCTGCCTTTAGGTCAAGAAATATAATGACTGTTGGACGCCGGTAGGAATCCCTATGTTCTAGAATCTGTCGGAGGGTGAAGATATGATCAATACACCCTCTTCCTGGTCTAAAGCCTGCCTGGCTCTCTCGTGTTTGTGCTTCCCGAGCATCACTCAGTCTACGCATGATTATTGAGCCTAAGACTTTAGATACTATATTAGTCAAGCTAATTCCTCTGTGATTATCACAGGAAGACTTGTCTCCCTTCTTGTATATGGGGATAATCAGTGACTTACACCAACCCGATGGGACTTCTTCTGATTCCCAGACGCTGCCTAGTACCTCAGTTAATGCAGACAGTAAACTGTCTCCACCGTACTTAAATACCTCTGGCGTCATTCCATCAGGTCCCGCTGCTTTGCCTAGTTTCAGATTGGTGACAGCTTTAGTAACCTCAGTTAGTGACGGAGGACCTGTGTCTATATCCCATTCAGGGAGGTGTTGGATGCTCAGAAGGTTGAGCGTGGCTGTGGGCAAATTAAACTGCCACTCTCCCTCGATGTAACACACAGAAATAGAAGCGAATAAAAAGAGATCCAAGAAGGAGAAATGATAAACACAAGTCTGAGTAAAGGAAAAAGAAAAAAAGGGGAAAACGCGCTCGTGAACACTACCTAGCCTGGTTAGTAAAAGGAGACCAAAAGCGTGTATACAGTTCAGTGACAGAACATCTAGTCAATTCAGGACATTCAGCGCCTTTCGAAAAATCCTTCAAAGTAATATACAAGATTCAATCAAACCTATCAAAAGGAGTGAAATCAAGGCATCTGGGCATAGCCGAGGCGCTAGCTATCCAAAAGCTGAAATCCACTCTATGTATCCAAAAGAAATACGTCCAACCCCTGTCCCTACCATGACCATCATAAACAGGTAATTTTTTAGTAATGACCATCCCATCGCCTTTCTTATCCAAACTTCCTGTTTATTCATGTTATTTTAAGTTTTTCTTAATCCCTATTTACACTACCATGTTTTCATACCCGAACTTCGTGTTTATTTTGTCATTTTACTATTTCTACATATATAATCTCTGATTGCATAAGCAATTATTCATCATATTAGGTTTTTTATCCAAACATTCTATTTTGTTATTTCTACATTTCTAACCCCTAATTGCACAACGTCAATCTTCTTAGTTATTATGAAGCTATTTTGTTTGTTTTATCCATCCCCTGTTTATTATGGCATTCTAATTCCTAACTGTAATTTTTATTAATTTGCCCTTGACCGGATATTATTCTGAAACTTTCCCATCCATTTGATATAAATACACGAATGTACAGCCCAGATGATGACTTCGTCGAAATAAAATTTTCTTCGCTGCAATTGTCTCCTTATAACTCCTATGGCCCAATGTGTATATTCCGGTGTGGTGAAAGCAGGCTGATAGCCAATTGGTAGACATTAATCTACGCCAATGTCTAGGTCACTAATATGGACCGTGAGAAAATATGAGCAAGGCTGATTCAACAACCAATCACAGCAAACTAACGTGGGCAATTATGATTCGCAGATAGATGGCTCTACTTTTCGATGGTTACCCGAAACAATCAATCAGAAGACTGCGTTTGTCTGCTTAACTTCTGAGAAACAACCAATCAGAAGACTGCGTTTGTCTACCTGAATAAGCTATAATAATGTACAGGAAATATATATAAATACGTGTTGATTTCCGTAATAAAACGACCTGTTGCCTGGCCCTTGTCTACTGTTCTTACACCGGAAAAAGAATAGTAATGTGGAAGAACAATAGAGTTCTGTTGGATATGAAAAATCACAAAGAGTGAATCTATCTGCTCAACTAAGAACGATTTCGAGCCATATCACCAATTTGTCTCCAGCCTTCATTGGTTCTTAGCATTCTGAGAATTCCAAACAGCCAAGAAGTTTACACCTCCTTAAGTAGTGGTTAGCTTAAACTAACTGTTATGGATTTCATTGACTGGTGAAGCCATGTTTTTTTTTTGGTTCGATCACCACTGTCTCCCTTTTCCAACCTGAGTGGTCCTATGTCAGCTAACACTGACCGTCAAGGAAGGCGATAACTTGGCATGCATGTGTGAGACATTTCCTGACAATCTCAATTGGTGTAACTTTATAACCTCGTCAGTCGATTTCCTCTCCTTACCTAGTGCTCGACGCCTAGCCAACTCAATATTAATCACCCTCTTATACTATCTAAGGGAGGAAATAGAACACAGGCTCCTATGATCCAGGACAGCTAGCCAGGCTTTCCATATCCTCCTTTCTCATGACCATGTCTTACAATCGTTATGTGAACTTATAAACTAACACTGTTTATTCGGCTTGTCTGTTTTCTGTCTTCTCCTTCCCCCATTCCTCGTATTCTTCTTCTAAAGGTATACAAATAGATGGTAACTTGAACTAAGAATTTTAATACTTACATATTTTCTCTGCTAACATTCAAACATTGAAGTATTTTATTCTAATTTTTTTATTAGCATTGTAAATTCTGGTAGTTTGGAGTTGATGTTGATAACCTGTGGAATAAAATGATATCACATTTCATCCTGCAAGTTTTAGTCTTTCTTTGTGTTTCAAAATTTATCAAAGGGAACCAAGTGTATGACATCAAGCGGAGCTTCTCTTTCACATATATTTCATAAGCATTTGAAAAGTAAAACTAGTCTCCCTTCACGTTTCAGTAGTAGTCATCCTTTGAGCACTTACTTCCCAACTGGAAGTGAACCTAATCCTATAATGCTGTTTCATATTGCACAGTCTATAATGCTATCACAAAAAGAAAATTTATTTCTTAATATTTTTTTTTTAGCTTGGCCTGAATTAGTTCTAATCAGTTCAGCGTATCATTCAACTGTTATCAGAGATGGTTTACTCTTATCGAATGGACGTCATCTTGGTAGAGAAGTAGCAAAAGCTTATGGTTTAGGACCACTTGTTGATAGAATTCTTCATGAACTTGTTGCACGTTTTCGTGATTTATCACTACAAAGAACAGAATTAGCTTTATTACGAGCAATTATTCTTTTCAATCCTGGTAAGTCACCATTTGTCATGGCTTATGTTTTGATCACTAAGTGTGTTTATGCGTGTGTGTGTGCGTGTGAATTCGAAATATCATTTTACACTTTGCGTGGTTGGGAGCTGTGAAGTATGTTTGTTTACAGGTATTATATTGTGATTTCATCATGAGCTGACATTAGTTAGAGAACCATTGGAAAACCTGGAAGTACTGGACAGCTGTTTTGTCCTAGTTTGGGACTCTTTATCAGTACGCACCCACCGGGATTCGAACCCAGGACCTTCTGCTTACAAAGCGAGCTCGTACACTATTAAGCCACTGGGACCCGATCTAATGGCCTATGAATTCTAACTTCTGTCAATTCACGACATACAGCGACCTGGGTTCAAATCCCGGCGGGTGCATACTGATGAACCCTTCAGTGAACTATCCACTGCATAGACGACATTGCTTCCTATACAGTTTCAGATATGAATTTAACGTTAAACTTAATTTCGTAATAGCAAAGGCGCATCAAATTCGTACTGTATAACTATATGACATTTACAATTTCACACAAATTTCTAGCCACCTACAGACTGTCAAAAAGTTGCCATAATGTCGCATGCTTCAAATATTGAAACAATAGCACAGTATATTTAAAGTATGCTATTCTGTCTGTCTGTTTTCAACATAGAACTTTGCACCGATGTGCGGAAGTTCAAGTCGCCACACTCCCTTCTTGTAGCACACAAAGCAAAAGGAGAAAGTAGAAGAAATGCATAGTAGAGACAGCAAACAGAGGTGTGAGACAAAGGAATAGAATACCGAAAGCTGCTACCTTGACGTGGTGGTCGGGCTTGAACACCGCAATGACCTAATCAAGCTATACTGGCTGAGACTTATATCTCTTGAGGTTCTACCATGCCAGAAAGGTTGTTTGGATAGCGGTTAAACAAAAAGCAGCTACCCCATCCAATACCATGATTCAAACAAATTCACAAAATTGCATGCCGGATCGGCCGTGGCCCGGATTAACAACGACCGCGCTTCCTGCTGCCGTGTCACAGGGCAGGAGTGATAAGTATGCTACTGAGGCACACCAAACAAAAGAGAACAAACAAAAACAGGCCGCGTGTGACCGGCCTCAAGCAGTTGTCCCCTGGGCTCTGCGGTCACGCAACCAACTTCCACGGTGTGGGCAGCCGGGAAGTAACAAACGCCCTCACAATCCGAAATGTACACAAAACCTCTCTAATCCTCACTTATCTTTGTCTTCATCTTCATCTCTATTAGCTTGCCTTCCTCCCACTGATGCAACTCCTCTACTTGATGGCTCCTCACTCCCTCTTCACTCTGTGTCCACTAAAAACGATGGAAGCCAAAAAACCACCACCGACAGCCTCCTAAAGCCACGCCACCAATTTCATATCGGAGCATTTAATGTTAGGACACTTTGCCGAACAGGACAACAAGCATCACTAGCCAAGACCCTGACATCACGAGCCATTGATGTATGCTGTGTTTCAGAAACACGCATACAAGACCCAAGTGTGGTTATTCACCTAACCCCACCTGGCCAACAGGTTGAATCTGCAAAATTCACCTTGAGGGTGTCAGGAGATGCCACAGCTAGTTCACGAGGATTAGCTGGTGTAGGGATAGCTTTGAGTACTAGGGCAGAAAAGACATTGCTTGACTGGATCCCAGTAGATAGCCAAATGTGTGCTGTCCGTCTGAACGGGTCAGTAAGAAGGAGAAAGGACTGCACTACTCGCCGATGCCTTTTCGTAATCTCCGCCTACGCCCCCACTGACTGCAGTTCAGATGAAACGAAGGATGAGTTCTACCAAAAGTCTCAGGATAGACGCCTTGAACGCTGGAAAGAACACTTTGAGGGACAATTTAACTTGCCTACAGCCACACTGAACCTCCCCGACATCCAGCACACACCCGAATGGGATATAGACACTGGTCCGCCGTCTGTAGGTGAGGTTACAAAAGCTATCAGTAATTTGAAACGAGGCAAAGCGGCAGGACCCGACGGAATTATTCCGGAGGTGTTTAAATATGGGGGTGACATACTAGTTTGTAGATTAACTGAGGTACTAGGCAAAGTCTGGGAATCAGAGACAGTGCCATCAGACTGGGGTAAGTCACTTATTATACCGATATTCAAGAAGGGAAACAAGTCCTCGTGTGATAATCATAGGGGGATCAGCCTAACGAACATAGTCTCTAAAATCCTAGGCTCAGTAATCATGCATAGACTAAGCAGAACTCGGGAGGAACAGACAAGGGAAAATCAAGCAGGCTTTAGACCAGGTAGAGGGTGCATAGATCATATCTTCACTCTTCGACAGATTCTAGAACATAGACACACTTTTCGGCGTCCAACAATTGTCATATTTCTTGACTTGAAGGCGGCCTTCGACTCCGTGGATCGAAAGGTACTATGGCAATGTCTGACTGTGAAGGGAGTGCCAAGAAAGTACATTGCACTAATCAAGGCACTCTATTCAAACTCACGTAGTCGTGTAAGGGCTTATGGGGAATTGTCATCTGAATTGGTAACAACCAGTGGTGTCCGACAGGGATGTCCACTTTCCCCATTTCTGTTTAACTTCATCATAGATATGCTGATGGAAGTATCCTTAACTGAACGTAATGACTTAGGAATCGACTTGTTACCAGGGAATAATCTTATGGACTTAGAATATGCAGATGACATAGTCCTGTTAGGGGAGGATGCTGACAAAATGCAGAGTCTTCTGAACACCTTGAGCAGCAATCTTCGTATGTTTGGCATGCGATTCGCCCCTACAAAATGTAAGATGCTGCTACAGGACTGGACCACGTCAACTCCTAACTTAGTGATAGGGAGTGAAGTGATAGAACATGTTGACCACTTCACCTATTTGGGAAGTTGTATTAGCACCAACGGACTGATTGGCGATGAAATCTCAGCACGGATCCGAAAAGCTCGAGCTGCTTTCGCTGACTTACACCATCTCTGGCGTAGGCGTGACATCCGGTTATCAACCAAGGGACGTGTGTACTGCTCATCAGTTCGCTCCGTCCTTCTCTATGGCTCTGAAACATGGCCAATACGCGTTGAAGACATGAAAAGGTTGACTGCTTTCGATCATAGATGTCTGCGATCTCTGTCTCACGTTAGGTGGTTTCACAAGATAAGTAATGTTGACGTTAGGCGTAGAGTGTTGGGCAAAGAGGGAAAATCAATCGACGAGGCTATAAAGTTACATAGACTAAGATGGCTAGGTCACGTGCTGCGCATGCCTAACCACCGCCTCCCCCGACGGGCATTGCTAGCTGATATAGGTGCAGGTTGGAAAAGAGCCAGTGGTGGCCAAACAAAAACATGGCATCAATCCATGAAATCCTTGACAGTTAAACTGAGTCAGGTAGGGAGATGCAGACTTCCGGGTTGGGGCCCTCGGGACTCTAGGAATCAATGGCTGGAGACAATAGGTGACATGGCTCAAAATCGTTGTCAATGGCGCAGATGTATTCAGTCTCTGTAATCTTTCATATTCCTTTCTACCATTACCCATTCTGTTTCACTCTTATACTTGTCAAACTCTATTGATTCTCTTCACTCATCTTCTTGTCTACCTCTGTGTGCTATTTGGAACGTGGCAACTCGAACTGCTGCACTTCGGTGCCAAGTTCTATGTTGAATCCAGACAGATAGACAGACAGACAGAATAACGAAGAACAATATAGTTTCATTGGAAATCATAGGTCACAAGGAGTGGATGCGTCTGCGCCAGCCATTGAGAACGATTTTGAGCCATATCGCCAAATGTCTCCAGCTATTCGTGTTTATCGTCCCGAGGACCCCAACCAGTCAGGAAGTGTACACCTTCCTACGTGGCTTAGACTAATTGTTGTGGATTTCATTGACTCGTGCCATGTTTTGGTTTGACCGCCCCTAGCTCTTTTCCAGCCTGACCCTATATCAGCTAACATTTCCCGTCGAGGAAGGCGATGACTAGGCATGCCTAACAGATGTCCTAGCCATCTCAGTCGATGTAATTTCACAGCCTCATCAATTGATTTCCCCTCACTCCTTACCTAGTACTCGACGCCTAACCTCAATATTGCTCACCTTATTATACCACTTCACACGGAAGATAGAATGCAGGCACCTATGATCAAAGACAGCTAATCTCTTCATGTCTTCCACTCTCAATGGCCAGGCCTCGCTCACAGCCATAAAGGAGGATGGAGCGGACTGATGAGCAGTACACCCGCCCTTTGGTCGATAGCCAGTCGGATATCACATCTACGCTAGAGACGGCGTAAACTGACATATGTGAAACAAGCCTTCTGTATCCGTGCTGAGATTTCGTCAGAGATCAACCCGTTGGGGCTGATGGTACTTCCCAAGTAAGTGAGGCGGTCAACGTGCTCTACCACTTCACTTCCTATTTCTAATCTAGGAGTCGGTGTAGTCCAGTCCTGTAACATCATATTGCATTTGGCTGGAGAGAATCGCATCCCAAACATTTTTAGATTGCAGCTCAAGGCGTTTAGAAGACTGCATTTTGTCAGCATCCTCGCCTAGAAGAAAGTATGCTATTCAGAGTATCGAGAGTGGGTGAGCTTTAAAATTTCTACCTCGAATCATTGGCAACTTACATACATGACTAAGTATTAGGTTCAGGATATGGGTGTGTGTGTGTGTGCTGGTACTAATTTAAACCATATTGGGGGGGGGGTGAGAGAAAAAGGTGTGAAGTCTGTACACTGAAATCAGTAAGCCGGTGTAAAATATTAGATTATTTAATCAAATCAAAACTTAACTTGTCAGAAAAGCTTGAGACTAATCACTTTCTTCTCATAAATTCAGTTTCGAAACATTTTATTTGAATTGTTTCGGCAAAGCATACTCTTGACGGTCAAATCCTCTTGAACAAGACATCCTGTATATATCTACAAAGCATCTTCCATATTCCACTTTCGGAATTTCAGCCCCCCTTTCGTGGAATATGCTCTGAAAACCACATAGAAGCACTTTTATCATGTTTTGAATGTACTTCCTCAAATGCTTGTAAATGTATCGATGCAGCAGGTGAAGGTATTCTAGCAGTATGGAAATTCTCAAAGTTTGATTCGTTTGTTAAGTATGTATAGTTTTTCATATAGTGATAAAATTTTAGTTTCAAAGTAACTTCGTTATTCCCTCCGCGGTTCTATGAGATATTATTTCTCTCTTAAATGCAAGACAAATAAAGCTTCCTTTTTCCAAGTTTGTGGACGAGCTGATGGTCACCCCACAACCATGGGATAAAGAATAGTTGGAGGCATTCGGCAGGAAGCCTTGGACCTAGGTTTCGTGCTAGTTGGCACTCATCAGCAAGGCGTATCTGACACCTTGAAGGAGCTGATGTCCCTTCTGAGATTCGAACCGGCGTCACCCAGTGCTGCAGTCAGAGACGTTACCAGAGTTTCTTCAAGGTTGCATATACGCCTTGCTGATGAGTGCCAACTAGCACGAAACCTAGGTCTAATGATTCTTGCCGATGGCCTCCCACTATCTAGTATCATCAAATCAATGTGCACCGTGATGGCGAGCCACTTAGAATGGTGGCCACATTGTAAACCTGACTGATAGAATTTAGTCTGCACCAAAGAAAAGACTAGACACGTCACACTAGTTACTAGTGTCCAGTCAAAGAATAGTTGTATCAGTAGGTTATCATGTGTTGTTGCGCGACAACTCCCTGGAAGGGGGTTTCCAGCTGGTTATTTGAAGCATTGACTTGAGATATTAGCAGACATGACCGAGAATTGTAATCCATGGAGAATATACGTATTCTCATCCCCCTGTTCCTTTCAATTATTCTGTTTCTTCCCAATATGTTATGTTGCATTGTTTTTTGCATAGTACACATTGCCTTCGGCCCATCTGTTTGATAAGTTTGTCTTTAATCAATAAATGTCACCTTATGATAAATCCTGTAACCAATCAATCCATTCCCTACAAGCCCCAATACTTGGATATCAATGAGATGCTCATTAGTGAATGGTCTTATTCAGGTAGGTAGTTACCTGGGTTCTAGTAGGAAGTCGTGACCAGTGGGATACAACAGGTTGGGTGTGAGGACAAATACTCGCCGATGACATTGGCTAATGGTTGCGCCATATTGTGAATTGATAGAAGTTGAGATTCATGGACTGGCCATTGGATCGGGTCCCAGTGACTTGGTAGTCTACGGGCTCTCCTTGTAACCAGGTCCTGGTTTCAAACCCTGGTGGTAAGTGAGTACTGATGAGGAGTCGTGAACTAGGACGAAACAGCTTTCGAGTCCTCCCTGCAAGTTTTCCAGTGGTTCTGTAACCGATTTCAGCTCCTGATGAGACCCTGTAAATAATAAGTAGTGATGAAACTCGTTCACAAGTGTATGAGATCCTGCATTGTATGCGTGTAATTTATCTACGTTGTTAAACTTTTCTGTTATTCTTGTCTTTTAGATGCTAATGTTTTATCATCCCGACATCGTGTAGAAGCTGTCCGAGAACAGTTATACTCAGCTCTTCATTCCTATTGCACAACAAATCAACCTCAGGATACTTCAAGATTTACAAAATTGCTGTTAAGACTACCACCGTTACGATCTATTGCCTATAAATGCCTTGAACATTTAGTATTTGTTAAGTTAGCAGCTGAAGATCCAACAAGTTGTCGTTTAATCAATCTTGTTGAACATGGTATATGGCCTATACAAGAAAAAAGCTTCGAGCTGACGGCTACATTCCCATCATCCTTATCATCACCAGCATCAACACTGTCAGCATCCATTATTGAGCCAGTAATGGCGGTGACATCAGCAACAACTGCAAATCAAAGCACACCAACTGTACATAATCCACCACAGTATTCCATGTTTCAAAGTCAAAATATCAATCATATATTACCATCTAGCAGTCATACAGATGTTGTTGCTCATAATAATAATAATAATAATAATAGCAGTACTACTACTAATAATAATACCCTGTTGAATTTTCATACGATTGCACATTATCCATTTTGTGAATAAATTTGATTCAGGATGGAGAGAGAGCGACTGGAGGAAGAAATATATACCCATATCAGGTACTACCTCGTTTGTTCTCGGAGCCACGACTGCTACTACAAACAATAATATGCCCTAGATGTCATAACATGCCGAATGACTCCTTATTATCCTTTTTTGTAATGAAGCGATTTTCTCTTCTTATTCTTCTTTTTCTTTTCAAATACTGAAATTTACAATGACAATCATCATCATTATCAATCAGGTTTCCTCAGGGCGATTTTTCTAGTCTCCCAATTCCTCATTATGAATGGGATCCGCCTATTCCCTCTGTTGTCCTTCGAATGCAGTTAATTAATTTAAAAAAACTGCCTCTCCGTCCCTTTTTCCCACTTTTTAACTTTTCTCCTCCCCCCATCCCAACCCCGCAACCATTTTTCTACGACTGAAGATTTTTTTCATGTAAAAACACACGCACAATTTTTTGGTTTATTTTTCTACTATGATGAATTTTTGTATAGTTATACTAGGTTTGTACATATAAAAATTTATATATATATAAATTATTATTATTGCTCCCTTGCGTTCATAGCGGAACATAGGGTTTCAACTGCACGTCTCCACTTGCCACTTCTGTCTTCTTTCTGCTGTACTTTTCACCTGCATTCATGTTAGTCCATACTCTTTCAACTCCTCTTCACACGATCTCTTGCATGTCACCCACCCTTGCACCAACGAACCACTCACTGCTTCCCTTTCGGCCTGGTTCCACTCGAGCAATGGCCTGACGCGCGCGCGATGTCACCCAGCGGCTTCCCTCCTCAGCGAGCGAGTGTCCAATCCATCTCAATCCACTTTCTCCTGCATATTTGTTGGTTGGCGATTGGTTCTTGTTTTGTTCGTTTGTGGCCATAGTTTCTTGTTGGTGATTCTTTCCGTCCCGGCCATCTGATCTTCAGTATAGAGCCAGCGAAGACAGTTGTTGATAAAGGTCTGCAATAGCCTGTTGGAGATATTCTTTGTGACCCGCCCGCCAAGTTTCTGATCCGTTCCGGATAGAAGAACTGACTGACTTGACGTTTGTATTGAAAATCCGACTGAATTTTGTTGTTGATTTTGGTTGAGTGACGAAGACTTCCAGATTGGTTGCTTCAGTTTGATGAACGTGTTTCTTGCCTTCCCCCGGTTTCTCGCTCGATTTGATATCCTCCTCCGTTCCGACTGCATGTAGTTGAGACGGCATTGGTCATCCTGCGCCCAGTGACCACAATAATGGTTTGATATATATATATATATCGTATGTCTGTACCATTCATTGAGAACGAGAATTTTGAACCATATTAACTAATAGCCGCAAGCCATTGGTTGGTTCTTAGAAACCTGAGGAAACTAAACCAGGCTGTCTACACTTATTATCTATGTTGTTCAAACCAACTGTTAAAGACTTCATGGACTGATTCTAGTTTTTGTGATTTAACCACCTGTAACTCCTTTCTAACATAATTCTATGTCGGCTAATACTGTTCGCTGTGGATGTAAACGGTTCTCGGGATGCCTAAAGCTTGTCCTAGCCGTCTAAATCGATATAGCTTCATAACTTCATCAATTAACTTTCTCTCCTAACCGAAAATTCTACGCCTAGTGTCAATATTGCTCACTATTTTATACCGCTGAACATGGGAGATAGAACACAGACACTTATGATCAAAGACAAGTAGCCAGACTTTTAATATCTTTCAGTCTCAATGGTCATTTCTCACAGGTATAAAAGAGGATAGAGCGAACTGCTACCTACTCCAGAAATGAAAGCATTTATTTCCCGATACGAATTAAAAACAAGTAATAAATGTTAATAAAGCAGGATTTAATGAATTCATCAAATTTCGGTAGAACTTGTCAGCTGCTGAATACTCTACATACCTGGATATATATACTTTTGAAATTACATTGGGAGATATAAGACTGATAAGCAAATAAACTACATTGAATTAGTCATGCAGAAAGACGGGTGTGAATGTTTTCCAGGTCATGTTCAAATAGATCAAGGGAGAGGGAGTATGAGAGATTAAAATTAAGATAAAATGCATTACGCTTCAATTACATCACTTAGATAAACAATTATTCATTAGAGAATATAACGAGAATTGCAAACAGACTAATATCAATAGTAATAGTTGTAATAATAATAATAGTGTTGAAGTGAGTTAAGATAATCCTACTGATAGAGCATCGATTTAAATGAATCAATAATAATAATAGATAGAATAGTAATAATAAGTGAAACGTATTACCATGGTAGATTCAGAGTCACGACCATCTCCTTTTGTACACAGAGACCTGGTTTATAAACTGGAATGGCACAAGCCTCTACAATTTCGAGGATCTTGTTTCGTTGTCTGCTAACAATAGTGAATGACTTGACGGCGTCGATATCATGTCCGTAGTCCAAAAGATGTTTTGTTATTGAGGATTTTTGCACTCAGCTGTTTTCAACCATTTTAGCAAATCCTCCATCATGAGATGAGTAGACAATCGCCTTTCTGTATGACCTGGGTATTTGCTTCCACTAACACACTCAAATTGATATACGCAGTTTGGAGTGTCGAGGATTGGCAACGACTGGTCTTTCCCAGATTGTTGAAGCGCTCGCTTGTTGGTGTTAAGGATAACAAGTTTTGCAGCATAATAAGTTCTCTTGATGGCTTTGTCGAGTCTTCGTTTGACTACTTCATGTACATCATCTCCTTTAAACGGTAAACTGATATAGACAGATTTCTTCGGAACTGTTTGGATTGTTTTGCAGGGGCTAGTTTCTTTAGAGTATTTATTAATGAACTTCTCAGGAAATCCATTTTTAGATAAAATATCCTTCAGAGATTTTATTTCATGCTCAATAATACTGTCAGAACAAATTTTTCGTGCTCTATTGAACAGTGTTCTGACTAGGTTCTTTTTGTACTGGATTGGGAAAAAGCTCTTGAAATGCATGTACTGTTCTGTCCATGAAGACTTTCTAAATAAAGATCTTTCGATTGTGCCATCATTCATTTTGGCTAGAAAAACGTCTAGGAATTTAATAGTATCGCTTTCCTCGTGTTCTACTGTGAAATTGAGATTTGGATGGCATGAGTTGAATTTTATCAACATGTCTTCAGCTTTTGATCTGCTTCCGCAGACAATCAAAATGTCATCAACATATCTTAAGTATACATCCGTTTCTTGTATATCTTGCTGCAAGGTACCGGTTTCTAGGCGTGACAAAAAGAAATCTGTGAAAAGTGGTCTCTAAGGTCTTCCCATTGCGACACCATCAACTTGCTTGTTTTATATACTCCAGAAATGACGCATGTAGGCGAATTCCACACCACTCTTGTTTATATGCTGAGATTTCGTCAGCAATCAGTCAATCTATTAGGTCTGATACAACCTCCTGGATAAGTGAGTGGTCACTTGATTTCCTATCTTTCAATAAGTATCGGTGCAAATCGATCCTGCAGCACCTTTGATAGGGGCCGCTAGTATCTGGAACTATTCAGAGATTTCTGCCCAACGTGTTCAATAGACTCCGCATTTTAACAGCATTTCCACCCAGAAGGATAATTCCACCCTCATACTCCAAGTCGACGACACTGTTCCCGGGTAACCGGTCTATCCCTAAGACGCTATGGGCATCAGTGATGAAATCAATTAAATTTGGGGACAATGTACATCACTAACAGACACTACTGGTTGTCACCACTTCAGATGACAAATCTCTGTGAGCTCTTACTCGGGTGTTTGAGTTTGAGTAGAACACTTTGATTAGTGTGATAAACTTTCTCGTGACTCCCACCAAGGTCAGAAATTGCCACAGCACCTCTCGGTCGTACGAGACGAATGCCTCTTTTGTGTCGAAAAATTTGGACACCGGAATCTGTCAGAGGGTGGAGATGTGATTATCACATCCTCCGTCCTGACCTGAAGCCTGATTAGTTCTCACCAGTTTGTTTCTTCCGAGCAGAGTTTAGTCTGCGGATGATTATTGAACTTAGAACTTCGGATACTACGTTAGTCAAATTTATCCCACTATGATTATCACAGGAACACATGACCCCTTTTTTATAGATTGAGACTATCAATGATTTACATCAGTCTAAGAAGAATATCTAGTAGTGAAATTCCACTACTGATGCCTTGGAAATTAAAAATATTCAGGTTACAATACATGATATGTTATCAAAAAAGAAAGCATGCATAAATAAATACATAGTGGTACACACTACTTATTAATTGTTATGAGTAGTTTGAAACGGATCATACCAACCAGTAGTACTAGATTACTTTCATCTGGCTAGCAAGCACTACTGCTGGCTGATTATAATACTGATAACAGCTTTATTGCGTAAATTATCTTTAAACACAATACAGAATTCTCGGCGTCATTTCTTTTGCAATACATTTTTTGTCCCTGTATAGAATCTTCAAGTAAAATATTCATCGATAGTATATCGTATGATGCAGTCATTCCATTTGAAACAAGACCCAGTTACTCTAAGATATGTTCGTTTCATTTTCCTCTTGAAGTGTACAGCGATAGGTTGGTTAATCAATTAAATATTTGCGTGAGTTCTTATTGCGATCTGAAAATAAAACTGGAAGATTAAGACAACAGAGAAAAGCATCAGTTTGGATGTTAATTATTTTGAATGCTCCCCATGCGTTTATTCGATGTCTTGTATCTAGTGGGTGTTTATTTGTCATTCTCATGATATCATCACTTCTGAGGTCAAGTTGAATGAAAATCAGTTTCTTGCTAACCGACTTCAAAGGTATCTACAAAAAATAAAACATGTGGGTCTCGTGAAAAGACTCTTTACAACTTTCGTTGACTGCAATTTTACTATGACAATTATATTCAAATGACCTAACGAGCTGCACTGACTGAAATCGGTGTCCCTGCATGTCAGAAAATTTGTTTGGATAGTGATTAGACTAGAAGCAGTAACCATCATTGAATAAGTTGTCTACAATATGCTGGGGGATTTTGGGCTGTCGTACTGTTGTAGAACAGGAATGTAACGCCAGTTAGCTGTTCCCCTCAGATAACTAACTATGCTGCATTTCTGCTCTGGGGAAGTGTTATGTACTGGTCGAGAACTTAATATTCCTGACGCAAGAAAGACGGAAATCAGAAGACCACTAGGTTTGCGATGATACTTCTATTTTCCAAAACACCAGGAGAATCAACGTCACACAAGAGTGTGAGAGCAAAATATATGAATGTCCGAACAAGTGTGAGAACACAAGTGTGTGGGCGAATATTCAAAATGAACAAATCAATAGACAGTCTTAACATGGTTGGCTAATTATAATGGAATATCGACCCATATATACCTAGCAAATATAACAGACATGTCAAACAAACACACATTATATGGATACATGTCACCAAGAACAGACTGTCAAACAAAAAAACACATATTATATGGATATATATATCAGGAAGTGAATTGGAAAAGGTCGACTCCGACCCACTTACCTTGCGGTGGTCCATAGCCGGAGGCAAGATCTCAATACAGATAAAACTGCAATAAAAAACGGTTCATAGAAGCCGTGTGTGACTGGCCTCAAACAGTTGTCCGCTGGGCTCTACACGTTTATTTCCCAAGTACCTCTAGAAAAAATCAACTTCCATAGTGTGGGCAGCCAGGAAGCACACAAATTTCTACTTAGCTGATTTTATTGGACTGAAATACTTGGTGTCTGTCGATATGTCGGTTTTTGGTACGGACGCTTCGATGATAATTTAACGTCAACATAATTGCAAGATACTGGTATCAATGGAATCCAGGATAATGACTGATATGCACTGGACAGTAGGATAGCTCTCACTGCTCACTGAATAACACATTGGCGTTTGGAGCAACAAGTGTTGGATGAAATAGCGTCACTCACTGAGAATAGAGGTACGTCCAGAGGACGAGTCGCAAAATAGTACGAAACTTTCATCCTGGATTCCACTGCTGGCTATGATCAACGAAATTATATATCAATTATAATTTAATGCAATCAGATAAATAAAGTGAAGGGGAGACAAAAATTTGAGAAAGAATTGGAACTATAGGATTGTCAGCACACTGCTCTAGTTGATCCATTCAAGTAGGGATATGCGAAATTCACTTGAAGTAGCTTAGTGAATGCTGACCTGCAGTGAAATCCAGGATGCGCATTTCGTACTATTTGGGATTCGTTATTTGAATTTACCTAGATTCCCCAGTGAATGATAATGCTCCCGTCGAGACTCGAACGTAGTACCCATCTTTTCAAGCACCAGAGAGTTGTCCACTACACCAATTGGGACACAAGTGCCACCTCTTGTACAACTACTGTCGGTTACTATCTGTTTCTAAATTCAATTGTGATTTTCCCGTTGACTGATTGGACCGAAATGTTCAGTCTCTGCTGGCGTGTCGACTCCTGAGAATTAACTGGAAATAATTTGGTTCATGATAGCAAGCATTGAAATCCTGAAAACTCGTTCTCTCCTCTTTGTCATGACAACAGAGGCTAAACGTTTCGATCCAATCAATCAACAGGAAAATCAAAATTGAATATTAGAAATTCACTTAGTTTAATTTTAAAACAGATAACCAAGTATTTCGTAATACCAGTGATGTTACTTAAATACATACATTATACTGTTACTATCGAGTACTGAACAACTACTCCGTCCTAGTTCTGAGGTTCTTCAGCAGTAGGCACTCACTATGGTTCGAATTTAGGACCTTCCATAGGACCCAAGTTTTATTATTATTATTATTGTTCCCTTGGGTTCATAGTAGAACATAGGGCTTCAACTGCACGTCTCATGTTGCTTCTGTCTTCTTTCTGCTGTACTTTTCACCTGAATCCATCTTAGTCCATAGTGACTGTTTCAACTCCTCTTCACATGATCTCCTCCATGTCACCCACCCTTGCACTGATGTCCGACTCACCGCGGGCTTCCCTCTCGGCCTGGTTCCACTCGAGAAATGGCCTGACGCGTGCGATGTCACCCAGTGGCGGCCTTGCTCCTCAGCAGGCGAGTGTCCAATCCATCTCAATCCACTTTCTCCTGCATATTTGTTGGTTGGCGAATGTTCTTGTTTTGTTCGTTTGTGGCCATAGCTTCTTGTTGGTGATTCTTTACAGCCCGGCCATCTGATCTTCAGTATAGAGCCAGCGAAGACAGTCGTTGATGAAGGTCTGCAACCTGTTGGAAACCCAAGTTTTACACATATATAAATTATACTGTGGTAAGAAGTGTCCGCAAGCCAAAATTTTAGACAAAAATTTATATCAGTGTTTACTTCCCGAATCGGGGTTATGAGAGAAGACAATAAAAAAGTCTAACCTCGAAAAACTCACCAACCAATCACAGCAGACTTAACGTGTCCAAATACGATTCGCAGATATATGGCCTAACTTTCTAAGAAACGGCCACAGCAGTACAGAATAACCTTGAGCAAGAAAACAACCAATCAGAGGACGTTACTTCTCTGCTAACATTAACGAATAATAATGTACATAAAAATCTAGAAACATCCCTTGATTTTCTCAATATACGATGCGCTGCCTGACGCTTGTCTTCTGTCGTTACAATACTACTATATTTACTTTTTTTGGACAGCCATTTTATGTCAAGTATTGAATGTGTATGTTGGTGTAGACTAACTAGATAGATTTTAGTTACTACAGTTTTGCATCAAAAATGAATTTCTATACACACTCCTTTTCTTGTTTCTAATGTCCTGAATTAATACTAACTCTATCTACTACTCTGACATATCAAACGACAGATAACACATACTTTTACTGTGAAGTGCGTTTAGGTAACAAAGAAATAAAAAATCAATATATTTTTGTAATGGTAGAAGACCGGAGACTTGGTAAAGGAATGTTCACTTGGAATTTCGTATATCTATGTAGCCAATTTATGTACACCTTATCTCCAAATCACCATTTGCACAGATCTTCGATCTTGTGCTACTTCTGGCTTCCATTCCTATTTTGTCTCTTCGTGGTACGCAATGCTGAATCATTTGCTTTCTCTGACATCAAATCTATCTCCCTGTTACTTGATGTTTTTGAGCCGACGGACGTCCCTTCATATACTACTGATAAATATTGCCAGTAGTGCACGCCACACTCCTACACATACCGTGTGATGAATAGATTGCTTGGAGGATTTAATCATGAGCTGACATCAGTTAGAGAACCACTGGAAAACCTGGGAGTACTGGACAGCTGTTTCGCCCTAGTTTGGGACTCTTCATCAGCACACACCCACCGGCCAGGGTTCGAACCCAGGACCTTCTGGTTACAAGGCGAGCTCGTAGACCATTGAGCCACTGGGACCCGATCCAATGGTCCTTGAATTCTAACTTCTGCCAGTTCACGACAGAGCGTTCCAAAGAGTCCCAAACTAGGACGAAACAGCTGTCCAGTACTCCCAGGTTTTCCAGTGGTTCTCTAACTGATGTCAGCTCATGATTAAATACTCCATGCAATCAAACAAATCCCTACAAAACCAATACTTGAGAATAGATTGCTGTCAAAATCAGCAGTAATAGACATCTCTACCAATTGTGACATGAGAAAGCAGAGATATAATCGATCTAAGTGATAGTACAGATTTCTCGCGTATCAAGCAGGCTAAGGCGAGCCACTCGATTTACTATCATCGAAATTCAAAAAAGTAATAGCTAAAATGTTCTTTAACCCACTACTGTATGTTGGAAATTCACTAGTCGTTGTATAATTCCAATACAGGTGAAGGATAAGCTACCGAGTATGCCCACTACAATATGCGTTTACAAATTTAATTGTTCTTTTTGAGAGAGATAGTTACATTCGTGGACAGATTGAGAAAGCCCATGATCGCCTTCTTGAGCACTGTCCAAAGTGATAATGTAAACGAGTCGTCAAGTCAATCAGAAGTTCCATATTGTCACACCTTCTGGATGGATACAGAGCACAAGAGTGATAAGGAGAGTCACCCTTTACAGTTCTATGCAAGGCGCCAGCTGAATTCCCTATGTTTGTACTCCTTAGATTGCTAAGCGTATCTAAGGCAGTTGCCATAAAAAATTTGCACCTCAGTCTCTGTGTTCAGACACCGGTTTTTTCAATCCATCTTCCGCCCATGGCCTTCAACCCAAACCTAGGATGATCATCTCCTAAGGTAACACTGGATAACCGTAAATATTATTTTTGTTTGTAATGCTGACTTTGTTATCAATATCATTCTGCGCAATACTTGCATATTTTAATTCTAGTTTCACGACTTATTGAATTGCTGTGACAGTTGTTTCCCCCTTTACCCGATTGGTATACACATTCTACTTGGTCACATGATTTTAATTGGACACTAACTAGTGTCATGTGCCTAGTCCTTTTGTTTACTGCAGACTGAATCCTATCAGTCAAGTTCGCAATGTGGCCACCGTTCTAGGTGACTCTCCATCAAGGTACACTGTGAATTGTCGATATCAGAAGGGACATGACTTCCTTCGAGATTGCAGATACGCCCTGATGACGAGTGACAAAAGGCACGAAACCTAGATTGAAGGCTTCCTGCCAATTGCTTTCAACCATCTGATTACATTTTTATTTATCTCCCCTGACCTTTCTTTATCATCTAATATCTTGTTGACTTCTAAGAAAGTGTTTCCTACTAACCTTCTACATGAAGAAGTTAAGACAATCAGGTATCACTCCATATCTTCACTTTTACAGTTTGTTAACTCTTCTATCTTACTTACTTTTCTTTATTACTCTATTATGTGTCACAATACATTCAGTTTAATAGGATGGTGATATCGATGCGGAAGAAGTTAGACGCGCTGATTGCGAATACTATTTGACGACGCCAACAAAATTATACGTTAGCCACATGTTTCCCCAGTTCAACTACTTAATCCAGAACACACAACGACGTGAGATGGAAGATATATTTAACAATATCCGTATAAGAAGTCGGTATACCGAAAGAAACAATGATATATATATATATATATATATATATTATTATTAACATTAATATATCCAATGGTGCATGCGTGAGAGTTGACCATAAATGGTCATATACCTGACCAAGTACATAGGCGTGAGTGAAAATATCCAGACTAACCTTGATCCAATATCATCACAAACATGTGACATGTCTGATTACATATCATGCTCTCACTTAGTGTCACCTGAGCTACTCAAAAAAGGACTGTCATATTTCATAGGGTTATAAAAGCTGTCAGTAGGGCAAGTGGGTATACCACTAAGTCAACTCGTTACTATTGTAGTCAACACACACCTGGACTCATGCGTGTAGTGGGCTAAATCTATATTGTCTGACTCGTAACACCCTCTCTATACTCAACTCTCCCCGCCTTGCATCTCATCAGGTAGGACTAGAAGTCATTATTATTTATAGATTATATGCTCGCACAACTGCACGCAAAAAATCAACGATAGTCTATTCGGCACACCATTCTTTATGACAAATAAAGTATTGCACGTGAAAATTATAATATACTATGTAATTAGTAAAATAAATGATCATTTGAGCTTCTTATATTTGAAATTTACAGTGACACTATTTCAGTCATCTTAAAATTTTAGCTATTTATATTTCTTAGGTAATATCAGTAAAAAGTTTGAGCATTGTGGATTAGATCAAATAAAGTATAATTATATTTCTTAGTACTATTATTTTATACTTTTAGCACATTTTCGACTTGATTGTCACCGCTGATGCCACACAAAGTTGCTATTATCAATTTTGATCACCTGCACCGTGCAATGCTGTCTTTTGTTGCTGAGTATATTATTATATATATTATATTACTTATTATCACTAATGATATTCCTAATTGTGGTGGACTGGATTATACGACAGAGAGTGGGAAACGAGAAGAGAGGGTTATCCTGGACCGACGTGAATAACCCAGAAGACCTGGATTTCGCGCATGGATGATTTATGTTTGATGTGACACGCAATCGAAGACTTACAAGCGAAAAACCGACAAACTGGTCAAAGAAGCAGCCGGCGAATACAGGACTCCAGGTGAACATAGACAAAAAGGAGGTTATGAAAATAACCAACCAACAAAAAACAGCAACATCAACCGCCAATCACCATCAACGGGAGGGATGTGAAAGAGGTTACTTCATTCACTTATCATCTAGAGAGCATCGTCTCAACTACACGCAGTCGGAACGGACGAGGATATCAAATCGAGCGAGAATCCGGGGGAAGGCAAGAAACACGTTCATCAACCTGAAACAACCAATCTGGAAATCTTCGTCACTCAGCCAGAATCAACAACAAAATTCAGTCGTGTTAATATATGTGTAAACATTCAAACAGATATTTGGATTTCCGATCATCCCATCCTATGTCAGTAAAAAAAGGATTAGTGAAATGTTTAAATGACAGAGCACAAAAACTAAGTAGTACCAAGGAAAATCTAAGACAGGAAGTGATACACATAAAAGAAGCCTTGAAACTTAATAATTACCCGGATAAATTAGTCAAGAAATATGTAAGTAAATGTAAAAATAAAATTAATAATGATAATAGCGATAGTGATAATAATAATAACGATAACAATAATAGTAATAATGCTAATAATAATAGCGATAATAATAATATTAATAACGACACCAACAATAAGGAATCTAAATCATCAACAATAATTCCATACAAGAAGGAACCTCGGAAGCCTTACGCAGAATTCTTAACAAAGCAGGAATAAAAGTGGCATTCAAACCCACAAACTCAATTAGAAACAAGCTTTGTCGGTTAAAGGATCCTGTAGAACCATTAAAACAAAACAATTTAGTTTATCTAATACCCTGCAATGATTGTGAGGTTAAATACATAGGTCAAACTAGTAGAACAGGGGCAGTCAGACTAGCCGAACATAAAAACCTAGCTAAATCTAGACTGGTTGACCCGAATAAGATAAAAAATCTAGAGAGTAGTTCAGCTATAGCACTACATGCAGTTACACACAACCATACAATAGGATGGATGGGATAGGATGATAGTTTGAAAATCTAATGTCACAGGGTATAGGGAGAGATTGATAACAGAAGCTTTGTTTATCGAATCAACTACAAATACATGTAATAGGAATGATTCAACACCTGTCCCAGATATATGGAAAGTTCTACTGCCCATACAACAAATAGAAGACAGAAAAAACTATAAAAATCAAATCTAGAAGTCGTGTGACAAAAATTGATATGATTATGAACAATAAATTGTGTTCGAAACGTCATCCAGTAAACAATACTGTTTCACTGTGTGATACATTTAATAAACAAACTAATATGGAAAATTCAGTCGGATTTTCAATACAAACGTCAAGTCAGTCAGTTCTTCTATACGGAACGGATCAGAAACTTGACGGCGGGTCACAAAGAGTATTTCCAACAGGCTGTTGCAGACCTTCATCATCAACAACTGTCTTCGCTGGCTCTATACTGAAGACCAGATGGTCGGGCCGTAAAGAACCACCAACAAGAAACTATGGGAACAAACAAACAAAACAAGAACCAATCGCCAACCAACAAATATGCAGGAGGAAGTGGAGATGAATTTGACACTCGCCCGTTGAGGAGGGAGGCCGCCACTGGGTGACATCGCACGCGCGTCAGGCCATTTCTCGAGTGGAACGAGGCCGAAAGGGAAGCCCGCGGTGAGTGAGACATCTGTGCAAGGGTGGGTGACATGGAGGAGATCATGTGAAGAGGAGTTGAAACAGTCACTATGGTCTAAGATGGATTCAGGTGAAAAGTACAGCAGAAGGAAGACAGAAGCAACTGGAGACGTGCAGCTGAAGCCCCATGTTCCACTATGAACCCAAGGGAACAATAATAAAAATAATGAATACTATACAATGAAATATGATAAGAAAGAGTACTGAGTAACCATTTTATTATTCAATAATCAAAGCACTGCAGGAAATAAACATACAACGGTGATAATAACACATCCTCAAAGCATAGCTTGTCATACAAATTAGAGCAATAGTATGTTTTTTTGATATAACGGAATGTGTGTGTGAATTATATTTACAATTACAAATTAATTAAAATGGTCATTTAAAGAGAGAGATTGAATGCAACAAGTAATTGTCCCCCTCCTCCATTTGTTATCCTTCATCATTATCAACTTGGACGTAATGAAGACCATTCAGTCTCAGGTAATATACACCAATTTGAAGAACCAATTGTTAATCGTCTATTAGGACAACTGAAATCCTCAATTTCACGCCATAAATTACTTTCACAATTATCATTGGATAAACCAGCTGTACATAAATCGCTATCAAGTGTATCATATGTATATTGATATGGTGCAACGTGTAAATCTGTAGAATCTTCAATAATCGGACGACTAGATGTATGTAAAGCTAATCGACAGTGTAATGTTTTATGCACTCTTAACTGACGACATGCAAATACAAGATCACAATTTATACAATCATCAAGCCATACAGAACCAGCTATAGGATAACAATAAATTTTACAATTTTTTAATCGTCTACCGATTAAACTACCAAATACACTGCATACTTTAACTGTACAATCTAGTAGATCGGCTAAATAAACAGATTGATTAATAGTTGATATTTCTGACGATGGTGATGATGAAGAAGAATTATCAGGGCGAGGGATAACACAGTGTTGAGAACCAGTAATATGCGTTAAAGTGTAACGTGGATCATACATTGAGGATTCATCAGCGGCAAGAGTACTGAAGGTGGTAGTGGTGGTGGTGTTAGCAGCAGTCTTCGTAGATGTGTCTTGGTCATTGGTAGTTGTTTTCATTTCGTTTTCAGTTTTAGGCATATTTTCTTGTTTGTTAGTTTTTTGTTGACGTGAAAAACCAAATTTTTTACTAGGTAAAAGTTCTTTCTTTTTCTCATGAAAGAGATCGATTAAACCCTAAAATGCGGAAGAAAACAATAAAAAAAAGCGAATGACAAAAAAAATACCCATCAAGACGGCAAACACAAAAGAAAAAACAAGAAGCTCAGTAAAGGTAACTTCTCTGTGATTTCATCCACAAAATAAGCTTACATAGACACAATGTTCTCAAAATAGGTCGTTCTATGCGTGTCCCGTCAAAAAAGTGTTAGATGAACACTATCCAGCAATGCGGAAGCATTGGTTCAATTACAAGTGTCATATGTGAACACCTCGCGTCAATACCTGTCACAACATCACAACTGACTCATCGCTTATAGTTATATACTAAAAGCAGCTGGCTTGCGGAGAAGTTGGAACTACTTCGCCGACGACTAGCCGTGCATACCACAAAAGACCCATTTCATTTCGCCGAAAGTGTGAATCACATGAACGTTTCAAATAAGTTCATGGCTTCATTTGATCCAGCCTCCTTGTTCACAATGATCCCACAATCAATGAAACCATTGAGATCATTTGTCAACAGTCCGATCTTCTCTCACTACCAGAGCCAGAATTCAAACGCCTAATCCTAATGTGTACCATGGGTGTACAATTCCAGTTTGACAACACTCTTTACCGACAAATAGATGGTGTAGCTATGGGTAGTCCACTTAGCCCTATTTTAGCAGATATCTTCATGTCGAACCTTGAGAAAACAAAGCTGAAGTATGCAATTGATCAAACAACTTCGTATTGTCGATATGTCGATGACACATTTGTAGTATGCAACAACGAAAGTCATGCCTCCTACCTACTCAGACTATTCAACAACGCACATACAAATATTGTATTTACTATGGAACATGAAAATGATGGAAATTTCCATTTCCTTGACGTCGCCATAAAACGCCTAGAAGATGGTAGTCTCCAGAGGTCAATCTACCGAAAGCCCACATGGAATGGACAATACTTACATTTTAATAGTTTTTTTTCCAAATAGCTATAAACGAGCACTAGTCAAGACTCTGTACTATATAGTGAGGAGAATATGCTCTGCAGAGAAACTAGAGGAAGAATTTACGATTCTCGAAAAGGCGTTGAAAAACAACGGGGGACATCACTCGTACCAAATTCCCATGAAACTACATGAACTCTCTTACAAATTGCCGCGCCTGGGCAGCGATGATTCGAGACGTTCATGAAGCCGGCTCATCCTCCCGTAGGAGATAGCCGAAGTAAAGTAAAGTAAGTAAAGTTAATCTCAAAGATTCATTATCAAATATGGAAGATGTGAAGCCTCAAATACCAAACAAATCACAGTTGAAAAAAGCCTGTCTTCATTCAACTAGATTTTAAAGGTGAAAACATTGCAGAAACGGTCAACAGAAGACTGAGAACGTCACTAGCCAGAGCCTATCCTGCGGCTAAGTTGGTTCCCGTCCAACGGACAACATGCTCCTTAGTGCAGTCAAAAGTCGATAGATACCCTTCTCATGTTAACTCAAACTGTGTATACAAATTTACGTGTATCTGCGGGAGCAGTTACATTGGGAGAACAGAAAGAAGGGCACACCTCCAATTTTCTGAACATGTGCCGAAAAGCCTACGTCTCAAGGTAACAAACTCTTATAGTAGCGCTATTACCAGACATCTCCTCGACACGGGTCATGAGGAGGAAATCGAGAAATCCTTCAAAATTATTGTTATGTTCTGCTGCTGAGTGAGTTATTAGAGTTTTCCCCGTCGCCAATTATGTTATGTACTCGTCGAGTAGTTAATAGTTCTGAAGCGGAAAGAGGGAAATCACAAGACCACGAGGTTTACGATGATACTTGTATTTTCCAGACAAGGAAAATAAATGTCACACAAGTGTGTGAGTGGAAGGGTACTTAGATGTACGAAACGTGTGTGAACAAGAATATATGAAAGTGTACAAAGCAAGAGTATATATGAAAATGGCTAATACACATGAACCAACAGACAGTCATCTTACCATGATTGGTTGTAATGTCATGTGACAACAAGGTCATACATTGTTTATTTAGTTAGTGGACAGACAAAAGCATGTTGTCAGTTATAATGAAATATCGATCCATATACACAGCAAAAAATATAATAGACTGTCAAAACCAAAACACACACACATCATGTGGGTACATATCAATTATCAACAGACAAAGGAGCTCCATTCTCCTCAAGTTTGCCGAAGCAATTTCTATCAAACGCTTGAAGCCAGATTTATGTGTTCAGAAAGAAGCAGTTATTAATCTTTCCTTGCCCACCCGGTAACTGGATGTCTTTATTCTCTCATCTGATTACGTAATCTCTGTCTTTAACCTCATCCCTTTTTAGAATCTGTAATTTTGCTTGTCTCTTGTTTCTATGATTTGAGTTGAACTCAGTGATTGTTACCTAATTTACTAGTCACTCTGCATCTAACGCACATCCCATCTTTATTACGTAACTCCTTTATTGTGTTCAAACTTGAACTGCCTGTGTAAAAACTATACAAGCGCAATTTTCTGAGCACTGTTTACTAATTGTGGAACTTTCTGTCGACTGACAACATGTAAAATTTACAAGTATGCTAAAACTTTTCTGTACTTAAACCTCATAATTTATTTAGGCTGTAAGCAGCTGAGCTGATGAGAAGCCAACGAAATAAATGATGGTACCATGTTATTCTGCACAAACCGCCACTGTTGTTCTTGCTTTATTCAAATTCATCAAGGGGAATAAATGCATGAAAAGCAGTATACTTTTGAATTTTCTGTAATGCAGAAGCCCTCACCATTATATGCATCGAGAAGCTGGAGTTATGCGTTTAAAACAAACCAATCCAACCTCTAAAACATTTATCATGGATCTAGTTTGGTTTCTTGTTGTTGTTGTTGCTTTTCCACTCCCCTCAATCTTTTTTACATCTTCAGTTAGTAAAAAAAAAACTATGATTTCAATTAGCTTCCATGCTCGTCCCGTTGTTCACACTCATCTCCGTTAAGTAAAAAAAAACTATTTCACACATTACGCAACCATTTTCTGATATCCATATAATTTCGTTTCTTAGCTTCTTGTAATGTGTATTCATTCACACCTACGAACTTATATATTAAGTTTAAAAATATCATTCTATCCAATGTCTTTTATTAGTATATGGAATTAGATAATAATTATATTTATCTTATGCATATAAATGTGATTTTACGGCTGTTAAGGTTGAAATGACCTAAATTAATAAAATACTACAATGTATAACACTTAAGAGATAGAAGAAAAAGTGACTGAATGACCCAGTTGTCAACAGAGAACATCGAACAGAAGTGCAGAAGTTCAAGTTGGCCCACACTCCAGGTAGTAAAACAACACATAGATAGGCAAAAGGGACACACAGACACACAGAGAGAGAGGAAAATTAGACTCGAACTGGTGCACTTCTGTGCAAAGTCCTATGTTGAAACAAGCTCTGTAGGTTAAAGGACAGTGTCAGTTGATCCAATCAAATAAAATAATATGATTTACAAAATACCTAGCAATGATGTGACTTGAGTCAATTACATAAGATGAGCAACATTGAGGTTAGGCGTCGAGTTCTAGGTAAACAGGGGAAATCAATCGACGAGGTTGTGAAGTTACAAAGACTGAGATGGTTAGGACATGTGTTACGTATGCATTGCTAGTCATCAACTTCCTCGACCGACGGCCAATGTTAGCTGACATAGGGTCAGGCTGGAAAACAGCTAGCGGCGGTCAAACAAAAACTTGGCATCAGTCAATGAAATCCACAACAGTTGGTCTAAGCCAGCCACGTAGGAAGGTGTAGACTTCCAGGCTGGGGTCCTCGGGACGGTAACAATCTATGGTTGGAAACAATTGGTAACATGGCTCAAAATCGTTCTCAGTGGCCAGCGCAGATGCATCCACTCCTTGCGACTTATCATCTCCTATGAAACTGTTTTGTTTTTCTTTATTACTCCTTTGTCTCACGCCTCTGCTCACTGTTTCTATTATGCTTTTCTTGTACTTTCTTCTCTTGCTTCGCGTGCTACACGGAGTGTGGCGACTTGAACTGTCGCACATTTGTGCAAAGTTCTATGTCGAAAACAGACAGACAGACATAAGTCAGTCAATCAAGTTGATCAGGCAGGAGTAGAGAGATTATCAGGACGTAAGAATCTAGCTAAGGTTAGAATGACTGATCCCACGAAGACAGATGAGTAATTTAGAAAAAAAAACAGCAATAGCGATGCATACATTAACAAACAAACTACACAATAGGGTGGAATAGAATCGAAATTCTAAAAAGAAATTTAGGTTGGGTGAAGAGAGATTTTGATTACTGCATCCTTTTTCATCGAATAATCTACATCCAACACATGCAATACAAGTGACTCAATGCAAATACCAGAGATATGGAAGATACTACCAGTCAGATCAAAGGATAATGTAAATAATGTCAATGTAATTCAGTTCACAATATAACATTCTAACAAGTTATCTATTTTACAACCCTCTCTCTTTGCCAATCTTATTACTGCCTTAGCGAGGTAAAGGAGTGTGTCTAATGTCTAATCAATTTTTACTCATGTATATAAATGACGCAAGAAAGTTATCTGACTACCTTAATATGATTATGAGCATTAATTTGTACTCGAAACGTCATCAGTAAATATTACTGTGAAAATTTTATCCATAAAAAAGTCAGTCAGTCATTCCTAAGACAACCACGGGAACCCAATTTCCAAGGAAGAAAGACAGACTATACAATGGGTGGATCACTTCAAAGGACTCTAGAACCGACCACCACCTGCACCCCGTCCAGAAATACCAACAACGGCACGCACACAACTGCAAGTTGACACCAATCCTCCAACGAAAGCTGAAGTCTTGAATGCAAGCAAGCTTCTGAAAGCTGGAAAAGCAGCTGGACCAGACGGAATACCCCTGAAGCACTTAAAGCGGACCTAGAGACTACTGCAGACATGCTGACTCCATTATTGCAAAAAATGGTCTGGAAGGGGAAAGGTGCCTACTGACTGGAGGTAAGGTTACCTCGTGAAACTACCAAAGAAGGGCGACTCAGGTGTCACTCTGCAAGAACTGGAGAGGAATCATGCCCCTGTCGACGCCAAGTGAAATCCTGAGTCACATCATCCTGGAGAGAATAAAGGACGCACTGGATACAGAACTCCAATCAGAACAAGCTGGATTCAGGAAAGGCAAATCATGTTCTGGCCAAATTGCAACTCTACGCATCATCATCACAGAACAAAGCATGGAATGGCAATCAAACCTCTACCTCAACTTTATAGACTTTGAGAAGGCCTTCGACAGCGTTGATCGTGACCTTTATTAACAACTATCTTCGCTCTATACTGAAGATCAGATGGTCGGGACGGAAAGAATCACCAACAACAAACTATGGGAACAAACAAACAAGACAAAAACCAATCGCCAACCAACAAATATGCAGGAGAAAGTGGATTGAGATGGATTGGACACTCGCCCGCTGAGGAGGGAGGCCGCCACTGTCTGTCTGTTTTCGACATAGAACTTTGCACAAATGTGCGGAAGTTCAAGTCGCCACATTCCGTGTAGCACGCGAAGCAAGAGAAGAAAGTACAAGAAAAGCATAATAGAAACAGTGAGCAGAGGTGTGAGACAAAGGAGTAATAAAGAAATACAAAACAGTTTCATTGAAGATCATAAGTCACAGGGAGTGGATGCATCTGCGCCACTGAGAACGATTTTGAGCCATGTCACCAATTGTTTCCAACCATAGATTTTTACCGTCCCGAGGACCCCAGCCTGGAAGTCTACACCTTCCTACGTGGCTTAGACCAACTGTTGTGGATTTCATTGACTGATGCCAAGTTTTTGTTTGACCGCCGCTAGCTTTTTTCCAGCCTGACCCTATATCCGCTAACATAGCTCGTCGAGGGAGGCGATGGCTTGGCATACGTAACACATGTCCTAACCATCTCAGTCTTTGTAGCTTCACGACTTCGTCGATTGATTTCCCCTGTTTACCTAGAACTCTACGCCTAACCTCCATGTTGCTCACCTTATTATGCCACTTTACACGGGAAATAGAACGCAGGCACCTATGATCAAAGACAGCTAGTCTTTTCATGTCTTCCACTCTCAGTGGCCAGGTCTCACAACCATAAAGGAGGACGGAGCGGACTGATGAGCAGTACACCCGCCCTTTGGTCGATAGTCGAACATCTCGTCTACGCCAGAGTCGGCGTAAACTAACAAATGCGAAACGAGCCCCTTGTATTCGTGCTGAGATTTCGTCAGAGATCAGCCCGTTGGGGCTGATGGTACTTCCCAAATAAGTGAAGCGGTCAACGTGCTCTACCACTTCACTTCCTATTTTTAAACTAGGCGTCGATGTAGTCCAGTCCTGTAACATCATCTTGCATTTGGCGGGAGCGAATCGCATGCCAAACATTCGTAGATTGCGGCTCAAGGTGTTTAGAAGACTCTGCATTTCGTCAGCGTCTTCGCCTAGAAGGACTATATCGTCTGCATATTCCAAGTCAACGAGATTATTCCCCGGTAGCAAGTCAATCCCTGAGTCGCTGAAGTCACCTAGGGTTAAGTCCATTAACACATCTATGATGAAGTTGAATAGAAAAGGAGATAATGGGCATCCTTGACGGACACCACTGGTCGTCATCAGTTCAGATGACAGCTCGCCGTAAGCCCTCACCTGGCTGTATGAGTACGAGTAGAGTGCCTTAATCAGTGCAATATATTTTCTCGGAATTCCCTTTACAGCCAAGCATCTCCAGAGAACTTCCCGATCGACAGAGTCGAATGCTGCCTTTAGGTCAAGAAATATAATGACTGTTGGACGCCGGTAGGAATGCCTATGTTCTAGAATCTGTCGGAGGGTGAAGATATGATCAATACACCCTCTTCCTGGTCTAAAGCCTGCCTGGCTCTCTCGTGTTTGTGCTTCCCGAGCACCACTCAGTCTACGCATGATTATTGAGCCTAAGACTTTAGATACTATATTAGTCAAGCTAATCCCTCTGTGATTATCACAGGAAGACTTGTCTCCCTTCTTGTATATGGGGATAATCAGTGACTTACACCAACCCGATGGGACTTCTTCTGATTCCCAGACGCTGCCTAGTACCTCAGTTAATGCAGACAGTAAGCTGTCTCCACCGTACTTAAATACCTCTGGCGTCATTCCATCAGGTCCCGCTGCTTTGCCTAGTTTCAGAGGCCGCCACTGGGTGACATTGCGCGCGCGTCAGGCCATTGCTCGAGTGGAACCAGGCCGAAAGGGAAGTGGCGAGTGGGACGTCAGTTCAAGGGTGGGTGACATGGAGGAGATCGTGTGAAGAGAGAGGAGTTGAAACAGTATGGTCTAACATGGATGCAGGTGAAAAGCACAGCAGAAGGAAGACAGAAGCGAGTGGAGACGTGCAGTTGAAGCCCTATGTTCCACTAGGAACCCAAGCGAACAGTAATAATAATAAGTTAGTTTTTCATAAACCTTACTACTTTGTAATGCATATAAGTTGACAATGATTTAAGCTACAAATTTCTAAGTTCACTGCCTCTCTCTTTCTCTTCCTCAATACTCTGGGTTCAGAATAACTCAACTAGCATCTGTGGTGTAGTTTTAATATTTGAAGTGGCGCCCTATTTTTTATTCTTTTGTACTTGAGGCCATTTTTGGCAGTCAATCCGCAGCTAACAAGAAATGACAGTGATATAACTTTAGAAAGTGAATTAATCTTGTCCTAGTTTTGGTCAAAATTCAATTTTGATACCAAACCTGCACCTGAATCTTGGCTATGGGCACTGAGTAAATAATTCACTTATGAAAAAAAGGATAAAGCAATAATTGCAATCAGATCTTCGTATGCAATTTCAATGTTTATGGATTTCATTAGTAAACACCAAGTATAATATCATGAACTGTGAATATGAAGGGAGCTGTGAAAATTCTCCACCGATGTTATAATATTCATCTCTCCCTTGTTAACCTTCACTGTGATTTCTTCTTCCCGTAGATTTCCCTATGACTGTATTCACTTATATGAATCTGATATTTGACCTCTCGGTCGTGTGACCTGTTGTTGATTGATCGATATAAATTAGATCTATTTCAACACATCCATTGCAAATTTATTCAAGAGTAGATCCCTAGGAATTCTATGGCGTTTTTTTTGTGTGTTAGCTCTCTGTCTGCACACTGTTGAAGTCTCAAACTAGAATGAAACAGCTGTCTAGCACTCCCTCGTCTTCCAATGGTTCTCTAACTCATATCATCGAATAACAAACTCGGTTTCCTGGTTATTACTATGACTAGGAGAGATGATGGAACGATTCAGCGCTCTATTTTTCGTAAACAGGCATGGAGTGGACATTATCTTCATTTTACCAGTTTTGTTCCTATCCAGTATAAACGTTCCCTAGTGAAATATTTGGTCTCAAGGGCCCGAAAAATATGCACGAGTGACACATTGACGGATGAGCTTCGACACATACATTCAGTTTTATTAGCTAATGGTTATCCAGAAAACTTCATCAATTGTCACGGTAAGGATAGACCACATCTGGAAAAGACAGCTTCTGTACCAAAGAAAGTTATCTTTATTAATCTACCATTCAAGGGCGACCAGATTATGCAGTTGACAGTTCAAAGACTTCGGTCAGCCATCAAACATTTTCGATCCCTGTACCTACCTAGGATTAAAGGACGAAATTCTGTGGACTCTACTTCAAACTGTATCTACAAGTTCACCTGCAGCTGCGGTGACACCTATATAGGTAGAACTAACAGAATGTTCCAATGTCGTCGAAAAGAACATATTCCAAAGTGGCTAGTAAATCATATCAAAAATCCTAACGCGATTAATCTTAATAGAAATCCAGCATCATCCATTGCAAAACACTTATTAATGTCTGGTCACAAAATCAATATTAATGACTGTTTCACAATTATTTCACATAACTCTAATTCAAGGTTATTGAAGGTGATGGAAGCACTTTGGATTAATCACATACAGCCTAAACTGTGTGTACAAAAATCAATAGACTTCAATCTTCGCCTACCCTGGAGTGCGTGACCTATCTTAATATGATTGGTCATTAGTATGTACTTTTGTTTTTTATTTGACTGAGTAATTGTCATGATCTTTACTTTATCATTGTTAACCATGTTAGTTGTAAAGCGGTTGTAAAGAAACTACGAAATGATGCCATCATCTCGGGAAATTTGTCTTCTTAATGCCTTGTTCAAATCATATTATCTCGTCGTCATCAAACTTGAAATTAACGTTCTTATCAGCATGAGAATATTTCAAGATGTTATCAGGAAAATGAATGTAATGTTACACAAGCAGCCACTTGTATTTCCATGAGTTTGAAAAACTCCTACATAACTTGTAATGGTTAGTGACATGATCTGGCTGCTGCCAAAGCTTCAACAGGTGACGCTGGTTCGAAGTCAGAGACCACCTAAACGAATGATTTACAGCCACATGCAACAAGCTGTAAGCAGCAAAATATCTAGTCAAAGTCGTTTACTTCTACAAAAGAAACACCTTCACTGGCAGCTTTGATATCTATAAGACAGAGAAGATACAAGCAATAATTATCACATAAACCAAACTTCTTCACAATATTCTATTCTACAATTTACCAACACACACCGAAACAGTAAACAGCCAAATAAATGCTAAAACATTCACATACCAAGAAAATAATTGCAATACTAACTAGTGCGTCGGTGGTATAGAGGTTAGGACGCTCGCTATCCATGCACATGGTCCGAGATTCGATCCCCTGCCACAGACGCACTCCTTTACCTCTCTAAGCCAGAAATAATGCTGGTAAAGAGGAATGGTTGGGCATGAGGCTAGCAACCCCATCCTGTAAAATAAAAGCTGCTACAGAAACTTCAAGCCACTAGTTTGAAGCCCTATGTTCCACTGGGGAACGTGAAGGGAAAAGAAAAACTAGTTAAACTGTAGGAATTACATAAAAAATAAGTGAAATTAACACATAATAAGCGTAAGCAAAGGATAACTAACCTTCAACTCTAAACGAGCACGTTCATTGTCGAATGTAGTCAGATACATAGAAACTTCATTCAACCATTTTTGCATATGATCCAATCGAAGTAAAATATCATCCAAAACCTATTGCATGAAGACAAAATTAAACAGCACAGTCAGTCATCTTAAAGCCATGAAATTTCTTCACAGGAATAAATCTGTAAAACAAATTATACACTAGGATAATTATAGACAAGAACACGATGAGACAGAATTCCACGAAGTCAACTACTACTGAGTGACATGTTAATTTAAGTCTCTCCAAGAGACAACCACATGCACACCGAGGGCGTGGCTATCATGATGTCACCAACGGCAACAAAGGCCTTGATACAATGGAAGGCGATGTCGCCCAGGAGAATGACCGCTAGATCCAACTCAAAAGGAAGGAAAGTGACAATTACACAATACTATGCACCGAAAAACCACGTAGACCTAGAAAAGGAGGAAGGGTTCTACAGACAACTACAGACAATGGACAACGCTTCAATCGGTGACATTAAATTGCTAATGGGAGGTATGAACGCCAAACTGGGGCCAGACAACACAGGAAGAGAACTCATCATGGACCCACACAAAAAACTTGGATGATCTGGACTTCGCCGATGATATATGTCTAATTTCCCACAAACTGGAAGATATACAAATGAAAAGCAACAAGTTGGCGATAGAAGAAGCATCAAAGATAGGACTCCAAGTAAACATAGAGAAAACAGAGGTGATGAAGACTCCTGGCCAACACCAACAGCAACAACAACAGACAGGCAACAATCAGCATAAATGAGAGGAACCTGAAAGAAACAACCTCCTTTACCTACCTGGGAAGCATCGTTTCAACTACAGGCGACGGAACTGATGAGTATATCAAAGCGAGGGTCGAGAGAGCAATGCAAGCTTTCATTACTCTCAAGCCTATGTAGCGATCACCAGTACTCAGCGTGAAAATGAAAATAAGACCTGGATTTTCAACTCCAACGTGAAGTCAGTGCTGCTTTATGGATCAGAGACTTGGCACGTCATGAAGAGCATCTCAAACAAACTACAGCCCTTCATTAACAGCTGACTTTGCTCAATACTCAAGATCAGAAGGCCGGCCAGAAAAGATCAGTAAAAGAAAGGGATCTCTGGGAGCGAACCAACCCAGCAGGAACCGATTGTGAAACAAATAAGCAGGAAAAAATGGAGATGGATTGGCCATACTCTGAGGAAACCATCAAGTGACATCACTAGACAAGCCATTCCTCGAGTGGAACCCGAAAGGGAAGCGGCGAGTTGGTCGTCCAAGAGTTACTTGGAGGAGGTCTGTGAAGAGGAGATGAAAGCATGTGGGCAGATATGGAGCCAGATTGAAACGTTGGCAAAGAAGCGAACGCAATGGAGACGTGCGGCCGAAGTCGTACGTTCCTCTAGGAATTAAAGGAAATAATAATAAATAATACGAGAATTTCACTTAGTTACTTCAACATTGCACAGATACGTCTTGCTGATAAACGCCAATAATAATCATGAGACCTAATTTCAAAGCATTCTACCAACATTCACCAACACAAACCCAGTACACGCGCATTACTAAGCAGAAATCAAGCAAGTAATCAACTAGGCAAATCAATAGTTTGACATCAATCAATAACAAAGGTAACATATCGAAGTGACACGTCAAGGTCAGTGCTAAAATGTGACCGAAAATAAACCAAATCATCTATAATCCAATAATATATTTCAAAAAAAACATATACGTAACCACTTCACTACATTATGTGGGCGTTACACAGTTTGATACTATTAAGTACTCGTCGCCAAATTATTGTTATGTACTGATCGAGAATTTAATAGTCCTGACACAAGAAAGACGGAAATCAGAAGACCGCTAGGTTTGCGATGATACTTCTATTTTCCAAAACACCAGGAGAATCAACGTCACACAAGAGTGTGAGAGCAAAACATATATGTCCGAACAAGTATGTGGACGAATATTCAAAATGAACAAATCAATAGACCGTCTTAACATGATTGGCTAATTATAATGGAATATCGATCCATGTATCCATAGCAAAATATAACCGACTATCAAACAAACACACATATTATATGGATAAATATCACCAAGGACAGACTGTCAAACAAAACACACATATGATAGGGCATATATCAGATACTGAGACGTCCACGAAGGGATATTGAAGTATATCATTATTATTACTGTTCCCTTGTGTTCCACGTGGGACATACGGCTTCAACAGAACACGTCCACTTCACACTGATCTTTACAGTCCTCTATAGCTGGTCCCACGATTGAACATAGGCTCCCATCTCTTATTCATACGACATTCACCATATAACCCTCGGACCCATGTCCAACTCGTCGTTTCCAATTCACGCTCCACTCGCGGAACTACCTGAAGCACGGTGTCATCCAATCGTTTCCTCAACGTGTGTTCGATACATCTTCATTTTCTTCGGCTCATTTGTTGAGCAGTAGGTTCTTGATCGGTTCGTACATAGAGTTTCTTTTTGTTCATCCTTTCTGGCTGACCATTCGGTCACCAGTATGGAGCCAGCGAAGGCAGCTGTTGACAAAAGTCTGCAGTGACCCGTTTGAAATGCTTTTGGCCACATGCCAAGTCTCTGAATCATTAGGAGCAGCATTGACGTGACATTAGTGTTAAAAATCCGAATTTTGTTGTGTGTATCCTGAGTGCAGCAGATTTTCAATCTGATTTCAGAGGTCTTGAGTTTTCCATCCTGACTGGTTTTCAGCATCGTCATCCGAACTACCACCGCCTGTAGCTTCCTGGTTAAGTGAAGGAAGTGACCTGTTTGAAATTTCTACTATGGATAGTGATTGGTTCTTGTTGTGGTTGGTTGGTTAACTATCTTCATTATCTACGTCATCTATATGCTTCACCTCAAGTCCTGTCTGTCTCTCTGTTGACTACTTCTTTTGCCAATTTCTTGGCTTTCGTTTGTATATCTTCCAGTTTATGTGACGTTGAGCATACATCATCTGCGAAGTCCAGATCCTCTAGCGTCTTTGTTGAGGCAGATGGCACGCCAATTACCAGCTTGAAAAGACGCCTGGAACGCTGGGCAGAGCACTTCGGGGAACAGTTTAGCTGGCCACCAGCTTCAGTGTCTACTGTCATTAGCCCCAGTGCTCCTTGGTCAATTACTACCGATCCACCCACCGAAGCGGAGGTTCGTAAGGAACTCCAAGTGTTGAAACACCACAAGGCGCCCGGCCCAGACAATTTACCCCCGGCTCTTTTTAAAGATGGTGGCGAGACTCTCACAATGGCTATAACCGGGTTGTTTAGGAAGGTATGGGAGACAGAGAGCGTACCATCAATGTGGAACGAGGCCATTATCGTCCCCATCTTTAAAAAGGGTCGACGTAATTCGTGTGACGATCATAGGGGTATCAGTCTGCTACCAGTCGCGTCTAAAATATTGGTTGCTCTTTTGCTTCGCAGGTTGTGCAAAATACGTGAGGGATTGATTCACGAAGAGCAGGCTGGGCTTCGTTCAAGTGGTGGATGCATTGATCAGGTGTTCGCCCTTCGTCAGTTGTAGGAAAACTGCCACACGTATTGCAGGCCAACGATCGTTGTGTTTCTTGATATTAGGGCTGCCTTCGATTCGTTGGACAGAACTGTGCTCCGGAACTGTCTGTTAGAGAGAGCTGTACCTGAGAAATTTGTTAACACCTTGAAAGCCCTATACAAAAACACCTCGGGTAGAGTGAGGGCATACAACCAACTATCATCACTGTTCCCAACCAACAGTGGGGTTAGACAGGATTGCCCAATCTCTCCATTTCTCTTTAACTTTGCCATCGACGACATTCTGGAGTCGGCTCTGAAGGATGTGCGTGAAGGCGGTGTAGATCAGCTACCTGTAGATAGACTTTTCGACCTCGAGTATGCAGACGATATCGTCTTACTGTGCGATAGCATGCAGGCTGCCCAAATCGTACTTAATCAGTTGGCGATCAGTGTCTGTAAGTATGGTATGTGCTTTGTACCGTCTAAGTGCAAAGTACTGTTACAAGATTGACAGGAGCCTGTACCTGCACTCACTCTTGCGGGTGAACCGCTCGAAGTTGTTGATAAGTTTGTGTATCTGAGTAGTTGTGTGAGTGCTGGCGGAGAGGTGACGGATGAGATTTCCAACCGTATAATGAAGGCTAGGGTGGCATACATCAACTTGAGCCACCTATGGCGCCGTCGCGACGTTAGCCTGGCTATCAAAGGCCGCACAATACTTCGGTGCGGGCTAACTTGCTCTACGCCTGTGAAACCTGGCCTCTCCGAGCTGAGGATGTGTGGCGACTCTGCGTGTTCGATCACCGCTGTCTCCGCAGGATTTCTTGCGTTCGACGTCATCATCGCGTGAGTAATTCTGAGGTTCGGTGGCATGTGTGTGAACACAGTGGAGATCACCACATGTGCTGCGAATGTCATCCCAGAAGATTCCGTACAGGTCTCTGTTCACTAGCCAGCCCTGGGACGGGATGGAAAAGGCGGAGAGGTGGTCAGTCCATGACGTGGCGTCGTGGGATGGAGGATTTTTGTGCTAGATTAGCATCGGTTGGTGTGTCACGACACCCTGGCTGGGATCCGCGAGATAGCTCGAATCGATGGCTCAAAACGTTATCAGATATGGCCAAGAATCGTAATCAATGGCGAACGTGTTGCAATTTCCTTCTTTCTTCCCTTCCCGATGATAGTTAACGGATACTGTTTGAACTTGTTAAGCATGACTGTCTTCCTTCCAGATGAAGTTCTTTATCCGTTCTCTACTTCTATTTTTTTTCTTTTTTTTCTTTTGATCTATGTTGTTTTATTAGTATCCTTCTTGGTGCCATATTGTACCAAGTTTTATGCGTTTAAATAAATAAATAAGCGTCTTTGTATCCGTCCGTAGAACTTTTATAATTCTTAAGATGATATCACCAGAGTGTAGGTTATAAACAAATGACTCAAGTTAAAATAGTTTGTAAAAACACAGAACAACAACAACACTGCCACGTTCAAAATACTCACATTTTCAAATGCTGCACAAAAATATATATATATATATATCACAACACTTCAAAGCTGTCCAATGAAGATATAGTTATTGAGAATACTTACCTGGGTACGTTCACTTATCTGTAAGTTATGCGTATGAATTTTATCAATAGTATTTTCCAAATCATTAATAACAGCCTCTTTATACTGTAGAAATTGTTGTAAAAAATCCGTATGCTTATCTGCTACCGCTGCGGCTGCGGCTGATTCTGTCATACTACTACCACTACTACTCATAGACTCGCCCGCATCTTTTTTACGTTGACTATTCACAGCACTAATCTGTGCATGACGTTCCGCTAGACGATTCAATATAATTTTACGATTATTATCAACAGTTGTTGAATCACCATCGTTTCGTGTAGATGAAGCAGCCATGTTGACACTCATTATCCAGTATGATAACTAGACTGAAAATGTAAAATTACAACAACATTGTAATGTTTAAGTCTATATTAATAAGTAAGTAAATGATGTAAAGGTATGTTACAACAAAGATTCATATTTAATTGATGGATAGTGACTAGCAGTGGTATCCAGGATAAAGCGCATTTCGTCCTATTTGGGACTCGTCAGCTGGATGTACCTGCATTTCTCAGTGAATGATGGTGTTCCCACCGAGGCTTGAACCCAGTAGCCATAGTTTCAAACGCCAAGGCGTTATCCACTAGACCACTTAGACCACGAGAGCCACCTCTTGTGCAATGGGTCATATTGATTTGATTGAATTTGAGATTTTCCCGTCGATTGATTGGACCGAAGTGCTCGGTCTCAGGTTGACATGTTTGAGACCAAGCACTTCGGACCAATCAATCGAGGGGAAAATCTCAAATTCAATAAAAAGATTCATATTGACATCCGGGATATATATATATATATATATATATATATATATATATATATATATATATATATGCAAGCATAGAATTAGACTAATTCACTTCACTTTTTTCTTTCTTTCATCTCTCTTACGACATACACATGACATAACCTCAGGCTGAATAGTTCTCAAACTAACCACCATTTTTTTTTCTATTCCGTTTATCCGACCCCCTCTGAATCCAATGAATGTTCTACTTGATTGTCACTTCATCAATGTAATTAGTTAACTTCCTAACCCATCAACATACATACTTCTTTACATATTTACTATTGATGAAAAGGTACCAGAAACAGAATCATCAGTCTTTCTTCACTGTTTGGTAAGTAATTTCCATGAGATTTTGGATTTACGTTAACTAGTCTATATGGAGTAGGTATTGTCAATTGTCTAATCCCTAGTTCTGGTGTGATGATGATAATTGACACTGGTTAACACCCTAGTGATGACCAAATCAGTAGACCCCTTACAGTCCTAAAGGAGGTTATTGATCATTAGCCCAAATACTCTGTGGTGACATCCCTAAATGTAGCACTGGCTGACACGGGTTACATTCTCACAGTGGACATCAGTTCCTTCAAGGTACCAGACAAGCCTTGCTTGATAAAGAGTGCTAACAAACCTGTATGAGCGGTTTTGTTTTGAACGTATACCTAAATGAATAACTAAAGCAGACGAGAGGACCATAAGCTTTGGAATCTGACTTCAAATCACTTAGTTCCTTAGTTCAAATCCGACCCCAGATAAATCAGTCTGGATAGTATGATTAACCCTCACACAACAAGTGTGACTCACAACCTCCACGTCTATAAGTTACAACTAACATAAATAATTAATAAACTGTTTTCTTTCTTCATCTGGCCACTTTTGAAGACGCAGAAATATAATCAATAATAGTATTGAAAGTGTTTCATAGTGTTATTTACACATAAACTTGTGAAAATTAAGGACAACAGATTGAGTGGAACAATTTATAATAATAGTGATAAAAATAATAATAAAATGAAACTATAATATAACTTAAATATACTTCAGTTAACGAATGAGCTAGTTGGTAAATTCTATGCACACAAACTTTAACGTTATCTGTATTAAAACCTTTTTTTAAATGAATATAAGCCTTCATATAAGCTTTAAATATAATCAACGGTGTCTCTTAGAGATCCTTACGTCTACCAATTTCCTGTTGTCTATTCCATAACTGCGATGACTACTTGACTGTTCATCTTCGACTTTGTTTATTATCATTTTATTCCATTGCGTTCCCAGTTATTTTTTAATTTTCTCTTGGGTTCCGAGTAGAACATAGGGCTTCAACAACACATTTCCGCTTTCTCCTATCCTCTTCATTTGGGTCCACGACTGCCCACAATCTCTCATCTCTTCCTCATACGATCTCCCCTATGTCACCCCAGGGAGGACGACGATCGGCTCTTGGTTGGTTTGTTCCCACAGTTTCTTGTTACTTATTCTTTCCAGTTAGCCATTTGATCTTCAGTATGGAGCGAAAGCAGCTGTTGATGAAAGTCTGTCTGTACCTGTTAGGGATCCATTTCGTTACACGCTGGTCAAGTTTCTGACCCGTATAGAAGACCTGACCGACTTGACGTTGGTATTGCAAATCCGAATCTTGTTCTTGTTTATGCTGCCTGAGTACAGTGCTGAAGATTTCCAAATTGGTTTTAGGTTGGTGAAAGAGTATCTTGCCTTTCCGATTCTGACTGCGTTTAGCATCTTCATCCATTCCGCCTGTAGTTGAAACGATGCTTCCTAGATAAGTGAAGGCAGGAAGTAACCTCTGCCAAATCTCTCCCGTTGGTGGTGATTGGTGCGGTTGTTGTTGCGGCGGTTCATTGGTTATCTTCATCAACTCCATCTTCTTTGCCTACCAGCTTCTTCAGCCAGTTTGTTCCTTTTCGTCTGAAAGTATTCGAGTTTGTGTGACATTAGACATATATTATCCATGCGCGAAATCCAGATCTTCTAAAATCTTCTTATCGGATATCCAGCGCACTCCTGTCTTTTCATTCCCGAGCACAGTCTGATGCATAATCCAGTCCACCACAATTAGGAATATCATCGGTAATAACGGCCAGACTGCCTCGTCTTACTCCTGTATGCATTTCGAACGCCTCCCTGAGTTTCCCATTGTAGATCACCTTGCTCGTAGCGTTGTCATGAGGTTGATAGAGACTTGAGTACTGCACGTCGTAGTGTTCCAGTAGTTTCCAAATTACGTCTTGGTCAACGCTGTCGAAGGCCCTTTCGAAGATGATGAAGTTGAGGTGGGGGTTTGACTGCCATTCTATGCTTTGTTCGATGACGATGCGTAGAGTTGCAATTTGATCAGCATATGATTTGCAGTATTTGAATCCAACCTGTTCCGGGCAGAGTTCTGCATCCAATGCATCCTTTATTCCCTCCAGGATGATACCAATTAGCATTTGCATTCCCAGTGGGAGATAAGCATTCGAGCTTGAGCTTTGAAGTTTCATTGGTTGTGATAACCTTTTTAAAGGGATTCGCGTTGCTAGCCTCATACCCAACTTTTTCCCTTACCGACCTTACTACCGGCTACAGGACGTTTATGAGTTCATTGGACGGGGATTGCAACCGGACCACAAATTTCGTCGACCAGCATTCGATCGCTGAACCTCCAACGTTATTGAAGGTTATTTTGTGCAGGTAGTGCACAAATATCAAGCCACCGGTCTTTAGAAACAAGTAATGGTATTTATTATAATAATTAGACTAAGCAGCTACAGGAAACAGAAATAAGCTGTAATCGAGAGATGCCCGACAACTAGCCAAATATCCGATTGTTGGTTTCAGATAGGTAGGAGAATGCACACTGGTTACAGAAAACTGAATGAAATGTTCAGTAAGAATCAACAGTTAACAGTAAATGACACTGTCCGGGCACAATGTCTATCCTCCTTGGAACAGTCTTGTACCAAAATCTTTGTGTTTCTGCTGAAACTTTTCTTATGATCTTCTGAAGTATGCCACCTTGAAGTGAAATACACAATTGTAAAATATCCCTCCAATCACGACTGGTGGCGTCGGTGGCACAGCGGTTAAGACGCTCGCCGACCATGCACATGGTCTGGAGTTCGATCTCCGGCCGACGCACTCCTTTACCTCGCTAAACCAGTAATGAGACTGATAAAGAGGAAAGGTTTGGCACGAGACTAGCAACCCCATCCTGTTAAATTAAACACTGCTACAGAAACTTCAAGCCACTAGCCTGAGGCCCTATGTTCTACTGGGAACGTGAAGGAAAAAAATCACGACTCACTACCTCAATCAGTGACAACCTCCTGACCCTAGACTACTTTATGTAGTTTCTTCATAAATTGAAAACCTGCTCACTTTCCTTCTCTCTCTCTCTGTGCTCTTCTTCTAATTCACCATGATTACCGTTCAAAAGGAGAGGACCTAATTAATCAGCCAGTCATATAACAAACGGACAGTACCACATAACACATTCGTTACATGATGGCTGACTGGGCGTCACATGTAGTGATTAATCAATCACCTGGCTAGCCCAGCTAACTCTCACAGAGTAGCTAGCTATTCCGTTGTCGTTGGTAGTTCAAATCCTACCACAGTGCAGATATTCATTTCGCCTCCAACTGTCACTCACCACCAAGTCAATAATAGTCTCCTGCTGACCTATAAATATCTCAGATAGTCTTATTATTCAATCAAAAGAAATTGTCGCACTCTGTAACTAGTGCTAAATTATTGTTATAAGGGAAACAACATTAGAAATCAGGTCGACAGACAATTATTCTCGCACGTAGAGATAATCACTCCTGCCCCCTACCAACCACCCAAACAGTGGACTTCAGAAATAGGTGGTGTTAATTTAGACATCAGATACTTAGGTCTATTATTATTATTTCACTTGATTCCTTGACGTTCCAAGTGGAAAGAAGTGCTTCAAGGCTTGAGCCATGAGGTTTCGTAGCACTGGTTTTATTTTCAATGGGTGAGAGATCGCCAGCCTCACGCCCGACCTCCCTACGCACCTCCCTTACTGAGTTTTAGAAATGTATCGGCCGGGGATCGAACCCCAGACTGTATTTGCGGTTGACCAGTATTCTACCATTGAAACACCGTCACAAGACAACCCGGTATTCTCAGTCGGTGTCCGCCAAGGATGCCCATTGTAGCTATATCTGTTTAATTCCATCACAGATATACTACTGGACTATACTCTAACTGACTTCAGCGACTCAGGGACTGCCTTTTCACCAAGCAGTAGTCTCATTGAATTAAAATATGCAAGTGATATAGTCCTCCTAGGTGAAGACGCTGATAAAAAACAGAGTTTTCTAAACACCTCCTGCAGAAATATCCAAATGTTTGGCATGAGATTCGCCTGTTAAATGTAAGATGACGAGGCTACAAGACTGGACTGCACCGACTACTCCTAACTTAAAAACAAGGAATGAAGTGGTATACCATGTTGACCATTTCACTTATTTTGTGGAAAGTTGAGTCAACCTTAATGGACTGCCTGATGATGAAATCTCAGCACGGATACAAAAGGCGTGTGTGGTATTTGCCAGTTTACACCATCTCTGGCGTAGATGTGTTATCCGGCTATCGACCTAAAGGCATGTGTACTGCTCAGCAGTCCGCTTCATCCTCCTTTATGGCTGTGAGACATAGCCATTGAAAGTGGAAGACATAAAAAGTCTGGCTAGCTGTCTTGGATCATAGGTGCCTGTATTCTACCTCCCGTGTGAAGTGGTATAATAAGGTGAGGGATATTGAGGCTAAGCGTCAAGTGCTAGGTAAGAAGGGGGAGATCAATCGAGGAGGTTGTGATGGTTAGAACATGTGTTACTCATGCATGTCTAGCTACCCCCTTCCTCGATGGGCAATGTTAGCTGACTCAAGTTGGAAACGAACTAATGCTCCTCACACCAAAACATGGAATCAGCCAATGAAAGCCGTAATAGTTAGTTTAGGCTAGCCGCATAGGGAGGTGTAGACTTCCTGGCTGGTTGGGGTCCTCTGGATGGTAAGAACCAATGAAGAGCTGGAGACGATTGGTGATATGGTTCGAAATCCTTGTTCTTATTCCTTAATGGCTGGTGCAGATACATTCTTTCTTTGTGATCTCCTATCACCAACAGTGATCCCGGAAAAGAGGAAAGCATTGACGTAAAGGTACAAATTCCACCACCACCCAGTAGTAAAACACCAAAACACACTTTACTGAAACAACTTCAAGTCTTTACACTTCTGAAATCCTATGTTCCTATGATGAAACATTAAGTTTAACTTTCAAACGTTTACACCAATCAGTAGTCATAATATTTAACAACAAAAACAAACTAACACACAGGCCAACAACACTGAAAGCCTGCATAGTTTACATAAAATAACATCATACTACTTTCTCAACAATCCCATACAGAGAGTAAAAGACTAAAATACAATGATCACATAATTACTGCTATATATATTAAGCCAGGTTAAAATACAAAGCTTACGAAAGAAATACACATCTTCGTAAGATATTCAATGATAATGATAATTCGCTGTGTTGTTAGACAAGAAAACACAAGTGAAATAAAGAGAATTAAACACAAGGATCTTAATATACATACATACTTGCTTCCACTTCCTCACCCTCCATATTGGAAAGATGCGGAAGCAGATTAAAGGGATGACAGATGAGAGAAAGGTAAGGAAGAAAAAGGGGGGAGGAAGAGCAAAGGAAAAATAAGGAGTGTTGAAAACCATGGCGAAGTATAAACTTTAATAAAAATTAGAATACATCAGTCTCAATCAGATCAAATCATCTTTTGCCCTTGTCATTTTCATCATCATCATCACCATCATTATTATTATTATTATTATAAGCGTTATCACCAGTACGGGATGGATGAGTATAGGATTCATCAACAGAGGATAACTTGCGTTTAGCAGGAACTTGTAGTGAACTACTGCCTGGTGATAACTGATTACTGGGACGTTTTTGTCGTTGTTCACTACTGTGTCGTGAAGATTCTGTATACACAGCTTGATGTTGATCTTCTTCTATTAGTTGAGGTTCATCGCCTAAAGCGAATGTCTCACTACCGCCACCATCGGATAGTTCACCAGCTTCTAAGTCTTCACGATGAGAATTATTATTGTTATTATAGCTATTATCTGAGAATTTATTAAATACATCTTTTGATAGATGATGATTTGAGGTAGATGACAGTTCACTTTTAAAACTTTTCAAATTATCAGGCTTAGATTCCATTGTTATTTTATTCAATGGGGACCAACGTTCAGTAGTATTGGTATTAGTAGTATCACCACTCAGAAAATCATTTCGACTGTTTTTCGCTGTTGATCCATCAATTTTATTCACTCTGTTAGTATTATTATTATCCGATAGATCATTAACAGCTGAAGGTAAACGACGACGTGTCGCCGCCTGTAAGGTTTCTTCAAATTCTGTTTCAAGTTTCTTCCGGCGACGTTCAATAAGCGCTACATCATAAGTGTGTATATTAAAAGAAAAATAAGCATATAGACAATAATACTAACAATAATACCTCCATAAAAAATACACTCATGACTAATTACTACATGACCCCACAGAAAATAACGTTGTTGTTGTCATTATATCAATTAATTTTGAAAGATTCGACTGAGATGGTTAGGACATGTGTTACATATGCCTAGCCTAGACATCGTCTTCCCCGACGGGCAATGTTAGCTGACATAGGGTCAGGATGGAAAAGAACTAGCAATGGTCAAACAAAAACATGGAACCAGTCAATGAAATCTACAACAATTAGTCTAAGCCACGTAGGAAGGTGTACACTTCCTGACTGGTTGGGGTCCTCGAGACGGTAAAAAACAAATGGCTGGAAACAATTAGTGACATGGCTCAAATGGTTCTCAATGGCTGGTGCAGATGCATCCACTCTTTATGACTTATGATTTCCAATGAAACTGTTTTGTTCTTCGTTATTGCTATTCCTTTGTCTCACACCTCTGTTTACTGTCTCTATTATGCATTTCTTCTACTTTCTTCTCTTGATTTGTGTGCTACAAGAAGGGAGTGTGGCGACTTGAACTTCCGCACATCGGTGCAAAGTTCTATATCGAAAACAGACAGACAGACAGAGACCCTTAAATAACTGCGTAAGCTTCAACAAGAGCTTTTTTTCGTAGGATGTGCTTTCCAGGGGGATTAAACTATACCAACCAGTATCTGGGAAAATAAAGTGTCACTATTACTCAATAACCAATTGCATTTTCATGGGATTTACAATGAGTAAACCTATTTATGTGAGGAGTCAAGATACTATTACCTCCTAGTTTATAACACTTTCAGCAGGTGCAGGATAGGCTCACACCCTACACCCAATGACTGAAAGTCAAGCATCCACCCTACTCATGCTACCTAAAACATCTTTTAAACTTATCCTGATTGACAAAACTAGTATACAGGTTTCATCACGAGCTGACATCAATTGGAGAACCATTGAAAAACTTGGATGTACTGGACAGCTGTTTCGTTCGAGTTCGAAAACTCTTCAATAGTACCCACACTACACCACCCACCAGGGTTCCAATCGAGCACCCTCCACTAACAAGGCAACCTCGTAGATCATTCATCAGCTGACACTGGATCCAATGGCGCATAAAGAAAGTTGTCTGAAGTTCCCGTGAGAAGTCTTAAGCAGAGGGGTCCTCCGAGTCAGGTGAGAGATCAGTTACTCGTCGTTTATAATATTTGCTGGTAGTTGAGCTGTATATATATATATATATATATATATATATATATATATATATATATATATCGCGAATCGGTAGAAGTTGGAATTCATGGGTTGCCTATTGAATCGGATCCCAATGGCTCAATTGTTTACAAGCTTCACTTGTAACAGTAAGATCCTAGGTTCGTACTGATGAAGATTTCCATAGTATGACGAAATAGATGTTGGGTACTCGCTTACTTCCCAGTGATTCCCTAACTAATATCAATCATTCAGTTATGCAAAATTCGAGTTGCGAAATTTACTCCTGTATTCCTCTCAGTTGGCTTCCCAAACCAAATTTCGTGCATTTTTTCAGGGAGACAGACAAGAATAAGAAGAAAGAGAAATATCACAAGGGATTAGTTCCCGTCGCCTCAGGCGGTCAGGCAACATTCTACGTCACGCCATCGACCTACTATGCCATCAATTACTCTTTTTACTTGAACATGCAATAAATACTTCTAAGAACTATGTGCATTTTATAAACACAGTTCAGAATAAAGCTGCCTACTAGTATTATTATCACTATCACATCTGTCCTATCCTCTATCATTTCATGTGTCAGTTTACAGTGTAGTCACACACTCCTACATTCATTTGTCTGTCTGTTTGTCTATTTACCTATTACAACAACACAGTACCTGACAATTAATTCTCTGAACTGCTGAAAATCAGTTACGGATAATAAACAAAAATCTCCATTCACTCTTCGTATTTACTTTGTGCTGCTGAGGAGTGAGTAATACCCTATAGTGTGTCTAAGGTTCAGCGGTAGAACGCTTGCTAACAACGCCTCACATGGTTCGGGGTTCAATTTCCAGCCCACGAACTAACTTCTAAACCTCTCTAGGTCGGTAAAAAGGGAAGGTTGGGTGTCAGGCTCTAGCTTCAAGCCCGTCCCCCCTCCATCTTCCACTTGGAATGTCGTAAAGGAATAGAATAATACAAAAATATCAAATCAATAACACTATAAGGTTATGGTGGTAAGAATTACGTATGCATTCATAAAAGATTACTAACCATCTATAGCTCGGCTTGTCATTTCCATACGCCATTTAGACTCTTCATTTTGAATTTTTGGACGAAAGAATACAAATGGTTGTTTGGAAGTCCGACAAAAACCTTTCATCTTTTCTTGTTGTTCTTTCCATATCTCAAACTTAATAAATAAATAAATAAAAAACAGGTTGAAAGAAAAACAAACAATTTTATGAAGTTTGGTAAAAAAAAATATCAAAATTTGTATTCAAGTATTGGTTTGTAGGGACTTGGTTGATTGGTTACAGGATTTCATCGTGAGCTGACATTGGTTAGAGAACCACTGGAAAAGCTGGGATTACTGGACAGCTGTTTCATCCTGGTTTGGGACTCTTCATTAGTACACACCCACCGGCCAGGGTTCGAATCCAGGACCTTCTGATTACAAGCCAGGCCCGTGCAGCAGGTCGGGTGTGAGGACAAATACTCGCCGAAGACATAGGCTAGGGGTCGCGCTATATTCTGAATTGGCAGAAGTTAGAATTCATGGGTTGGCCATTGGATCGGGTACCAGTGGCTTAATGGTATACGAGCTCGCTTTCTAACCAGAAGGTCCTAGGTTCAAACCCCGGCCGGTGGGTGCGTACTGATGAAGAGTCCCAAACTAGGACGGAACAGCTGTCCAGTACTCCCAGGTTTTCCAATGGTTCTCTAACCAATGTTAGTTTACGGTGAAACCCTGTAAGAAAAATTTGTCTTTCCCAATAAGGGTAACACACCTCCTGAAGAGTAATGAAGAATTCTAGCTTTGAGTATCAAAGCTGAAAGATCACATACAAGCGCACCTTTTAAACCTTTTGTGCAAATCTTGTGATACTATTCACTGCAACCTGACAAGCTGATACACGATTGTCTACTAGAATAGGAGTTACATAATTTATGTGTGACACCACATGATATCACTACCCGACCAGTGAGGATAACGCGTAGTTAGACTGTAATTCGAAGCCAACCACCACCATTAACAAACCTATCTCTTTGACCAGTCAGCCAAATCTCCGCACGACATTAGATTCTTAAACATTCGTTGATGAATTCAGCTTTTAAAACCTCAATCGCAACTTATCCTGAAATGACTGAGTTACAACACTCAAATCTATAGAGAAATCCAGTCGTTTAAGTTAACACACGCCATACAGAACACAAGAGAGATACAATCGGATTCGAATAATAACAGTAATAAGAAATATTAAGCAGAAATGTGAACGAAAACAGTCGGAACACACAAAAATAATTGACGGTTTCGCGGACATGCAGGATCACAGGGAGAAGCATCTCCTCCATTCAGAATGATTTTCAACCACATCCCTTGTGGACTCCAGTTATTGCTTCTTAGAATCCCGGGGACTCCAACCACCAAGTCCATATCTCCACAGAGACACTATGTGGAACAAAGCAAGTGTAGCAAAACTTAATCCCCTGGTTCCAAGTATTTGCTTGACCACCTTTCACACTTTCCCAAACTAATCCTATGTCGAATGATTTATCCGCAGGACCAAACCATCGAAATGATCAAACAGATACTAACTTCATTGAAACCAACCAAATTAAACAATACGGGAGAAAGGAATTTTAAACATTACTATACACACGACGAATATCCACCACAGCACTATGCATAAACTTGTGAAAACATAAAAAGGTGAGTTGTCTCTGATCATAGGTGCCTGTGTTCTACCTCCAGTATGAAGTGGTTAAATAGGGTGAGCAATACGAAGGCTAGGCGTCAAATGCTAGCTATCGGCAGCAAATCAGTCAACGAGGTTGTGAAGTTACGCCGATTGAGGTGGTCAGGACATGTGTTACATATGCATGTCTAGCTACCGGCCTTCCTCGATCAGCAATGTTAGCTGACATAGGATCACCCAGGTTGCAAAAGAGTTGCTAGTGGTGGTCAAACCAAAACACGGAATCAACCAATGAAACCCAGAATAATTAGTTTAAACTAACCAGGTAGGGAGGTGTGGACCTTCTGGATGGTTCGCGTCCTCTGGGTGGTAAGAACCAATGAAGAGCTGCAGACGATTGGTGATATGGCTCTTAATCCTCATTCTTAATGGCTGGTGCAGATGCATTCACTCTTTGTGGTCAATAATATCCAATAAAATTCTATTGTTTTTCTAAATTACTGTTCTTTTTGTCCCACATTCCATTATATCATCTCTCTCTCTCTCTCTCTCTCTCTCTCTCTCTCTCTCTTAAATCCCTCCTTGCTCTCTTCTCTTGGTTTGTGTGCTACATGGAGAATGGCACCTCGAGCTGCTGCACATCTGTGCAAAGTTCTACCTTAAATCACTCAGACAAAAAATGGTGCGCCCAAAACCCCATTGGACGCATATAACAACTAACTTAACGCAGACACTTGCAGCGAATAGAGATTCTTTAGACCATGTAGAGTGTCTAATATATTCAAAAATGAAATGAGACACATTAAGAGACAAATTAAATATACTCAAAAATACCGATTAGTAAATTAGAAAGAAGAGAAAACGAAGTTCAGCGAAGATATATTTTCGGCGATTTCATTTTCAAAAGCTGTACAATCGCATTTAAATACATAAATTTACATAGATAATCATTATTTGATTCCACATAATTACGAAGGCGAATAAAATGGTGACAATTATTTTCAACTTGATATGGTTTACGAGAGGCGTAGAAACAAAATTACACAGCGGTGAACAAAAAGAGCATGGAAACAAATTGAAATAAACTGGATGGAATGGGGACCCTGATATGTCTAGAATTGGTCGAAGTGATAAGCCAGGTTTGTGTGCCTTTGGTAAGCCTAAAACCGACAGGATCAACTATTCCTCGACTCTGTGACTTAACAGAGGTACACAAACCTGACTTATCACTTCGACCAATTCTAGACATATCAGGGTCCCCGTTCCATCCAATAGCCGAATGGCTGTCCGAGATGTTGGAGCCTGTAAGACAACACCTAAGCATGTACTCCCTTTTGTGATACTTTTGAGTACCTTGAATGCATGAAATATTTGAATATAAATGGTAAACTGTTGTTATCCCTAGACATCGAATCTCTCTTTATCAACGTGCCACTAACAGAAACAACTTGCTTCCCATGTAATTATATGGAGAACTCGAATGTAAGCATCGGAACGAATTGTTGCTGAGATGCACGGTGAATATATCATTTTCCTTCAATGGCGACATCTACAGACAGAAAGATGGAATTGCAATGGGATCTTCTCTTGACCCACTTTTAGCAGACTGCTTTATGGCCAGTTTGAAAAGCGGCGTTTTAAAATCAACAGTAAACAAATTATCACTGCACAAAAGGCACGAAGATAATACCTTTATAGTTTGCTACGATGACTCCGACTTCAATTGTATCTTACAAGAATTTAATAATTCCCATCCTTCGATTAAATTCACAATGGAATAAGAAAATGATTCAGATTCCATTTCTGGATGTGGAACTAACAAGAAGAGATGATGGAGGTCTGAAGAGATTCATCCACAGAAAATCAACGTGGAATGGCCAGCTAACAAACTTTTATAGTTGGATGCCTTTGAGCCAAAAACGAGCTCTCATCATCGCACTAACCCACCGCATAAGAAAAATCTGCAGCAGCGATTGCTTGGAAAAGGAACTCCTATTCCTCAAAAATATCCTAGCTCAAAATGGTTACCCGGTGCGATTTGTCGATAAAAACATAAAACAAAAAAACAAAAAGAGATGAATGCAGTTCAGAGTTGAAGAAAACCCCGTGTATGAATCTGAACTTCAGGGGAGATTCGGCAGTTGATATCCTAAAGAGAAGAATATCTAGCTCTCTAAAGAAGACCTTCCCTGCAACAACACTAGGAGTGATATTCTTTAGTCCCCCAATACCTATGAACAATCCAAAGCATAAACTCCTGCATATGACCAATTCAGTGTGTATATACCAGTTCATTTGCTCGTGTGGAGCTAGGTACATAGGTTGTTGTGTGCGCGTCCTTTCGAAACGTGTTAGAGAACATTACCTAGCATGGCTGCAAAGAGGAGGCACTGGTTCAATCAGAAGTGCCATAATTGAAAATCCGACCAACACCTCCACAGCATCTCAACTAATTCATTCAAAGTTGTTTACAAAGTAAACAGAAACCTACCAAAGTCAGTATGTTTCCGACTTCTTTGTACTGAAGAAGCCCTCGCAACATGCATCGGAAAGCCGGATCTGTGTATACGAAAGAAACTAGTCCAACCTTTACAACTACCATAAACGTAGTCCGGTATGTTCCCTTAGCCTTTGATTTTTTGGCTGTGTGGGATTTTTCTCTCCATGTCTTCATTCAATTCATCCATTTTTCCAGTTATACGAAGTTATTCTAAGTTTGTCTGCAAGCTCTTCCTGTTCATATTTGCAATTCGTTTAAAACAACTATTTCACCAATTATATTCTAATCCTGTGTAATTTTTGTATCTAAGCCTCTTGTAGTCTATGTTCACACTTCCTAACTTCCATTTCAGGTTGGAAATTATTACTTCAATTTGTTTTCGCGCTCATTTTGTTCACCCCTGTAATTCATTCTAATCTTGTGTAATTTTGTTTTTACACCTCTCGTAAACCATATCAAGTTGAAAATAATTGTCACCATTTTATTCGCCTTCGTAATTATGTGGAATCAAATAATGATTATCTATGTAAATTTATGTATTTAAATGCGATTGTACAGCTTTTGAAAATGAAATCACCGAAACGATATCTTCGCTGAACTTCGTGTGATCTTCTTTCTGACGAGTTAAATAAAAGAACGTGACCGTGCAAACCACCTCTATATGTCAAGTCGATTAGGTGTTGATAATTCATGTGAATGCAATTCAACAATACAGATGTGAAGTTGTTTCCCCAAGCCAAAAGATTATTACAATTATTTAACTAACCTTCTTTAATATTCTCATTTTTTGTTGTAAGATGCTGACCTCAATATGATGTTCTCTTCGGGCGCGAAATAGTTCAGCACGTTCACGACGTAGATTCTCCTTTTCTTCTCTTTCACGAGCTTCTAATTTAGCATCAATTTGACGTCGTTTCTCCATCTGTGGTTTCTTCACAGCGGCTGCAGATTCAGCTTGAAACTGTTTCAATGTTCCTTGAAGGATACCAAGCATACGACGTCCTCTAGTAAATAAATAACGAAAAAATTAATTAATTAGTTAAGATAAACAGAAACTTGTGCACAACCAACCTGCCAATCTTGAAGATAAACTTCAGTAACCTCAACCAGAGTGAAGCTATGCAGTTGTTAAATACTAATCAATATGTTGGTTAATCAATTAGGACTCAGTTGCCCGTTACTGGGCTAATGAATGGGCTGTGTTTATTGTGTGACGGCTAATAATACTACCCAGTTGCTCAAGCTACAGTAAGTGGTGCGAGATACGAACCAGGGAACTATTGAGTGAAAATGCGAGTTTTAATCAGGTAGTTAGCTAACAATATACATTTTTGCACGAAAACAGTATAGTATATTGGACAAGCATCAGTGGTATAGCAGTTAAGACGCTCGCCGACCATGCACATGGTTCGGGGTTCGATCCTCGGCGGACGCACTCCTTTATCTCGCTGAGTCAGAAATAATACTGGTAAAGAGGAAAGGTTGGGCATGAGGCTAGCAACCCCATTCTGTAAAAAATAAGCACCGCTACAGAAACTTCAAGCCACTAGCTTGAAGCCTTATGTTCCACTGGGGAACGTGAAGGAAAAAGAAAAAAAAGATATTGGACAAAATTTGTTGGCCAACACAAACACTGTGATAAAAGAAAAACAGCAAGTGTGCAAGATTTACCTGCCCTAAAAACATGCACGAGAATTCACCACAGACCTCCATCTTTCACATCAGATTATGGAATAGGAATAGGGTTATGTGAGTCTCACGACAATTACGTACTACGAAGTTAAACTCGACTCTATCAAATAAAAATCTCGTTGTTAAGGTTCCCTCTGGAAAGCAAATCCCACAAAAAAAGCTCTTGTTGAAGCTTACGCAGTTATTTAAGGGTCTCTCTCTGACTGTCTGTTTTCGACATAGAACTTTGCACAAATGTGCGGAAGTTCAAGTCGCCACACTCCCTTCTTGTAGCACACAAATCAAGAGAATAAAGTAGAAGAAATGCATAATAGAGACAGCAAACAGAGGTGTGAGACAAAGGAATAGCAATAACGAAGAACAAAACAGTTTCATTGGAAATCATAAGTCATAAAGAGTGGATGCATCTGCACCAGCCATTGACAACCATTTGAGCCAAGTCACCAATTGTTTCCAGCCATTTGTTTTTTACCGTCCCGAGGACCGCAACCAGTCAGGAAGTGTACACCTTCCTACGTGGCTTAGACTAATTGTTGTGGATTTCATTGACTGGTTCCATGTTTTTGTTTGACCTCCGCTAGCTCTTTTCCATCCTGACCCTATGTCAGCTAACATTGCCCGTCGAGGAAGGCGATGTCTAGGCTAGGCATATGTAACACATGTCCTTACCATCTGTCTTTGTAACTTCACAACCTCGTCGAGTGGTTTCCCTTGTTTACCTAGAACTCGACGACAGGGGAAATAGAGCGCAGGCACTTATGATCAAAGACAGCTAATCTTTTCATGTCTTCCACTCTCAATGGCCAGGTTTCGCTCACAGCCATAAAGGAGGACGGAGCGGACTGATGAGCAGTACACCCGCCCTTTGGTCGATAGTCGGATAACACGTCTACGCCAGAGACGGAGTAAACTGGCAAATGCGAAACGAGCCCCCTGTATTCGTGCTGAGATTTCGTCAGAGATCAACCCGTTGGCACTGGCTGATGGTACTTCCCAAATAAGTGAAGCGGTCAACTTGCTATACCACTTCACTTCCTATTTCTAATCTGGGAGTCGGCGTAGTCCAGTCCTGTAACATCATCTTGCATATATATTAGTCAAGCTAATCCCTCTGTGATTATCACAGGAAGACTTGTCTCCCTTCTTGTATATGGGGATAATCAGTGACTTACACCAACCCGATGGGACTTCTTCTGATTCCCAGACGCTGCCTAGTACCTCAGTTAATGCAGACAGTAAACTGTCTCCACCGTACTTAAATACCTCTGGAGTCATTCCATCAGGTCCCGCTGCTTTGCCTAGTTTCAGATTGGTGACAGCTTTAGTAACCTCAGTTAGGGATGGAGGACCTGTGTCTATATCCCATTCAGGGAGGTGTTGGATGTTCGTCAGGTTGAGCGTGGCTGTGGGCCAATTAAACTGCTCCTCATAATGCTCTTTCCAACGATCCAGTCGTCTATCCTGGGAGCTAATTATAGTGCCATTTTTTTCCGAGATTGTTTCACTATGATTTGTCTTCTCCCACCCGTTTCCCTGATGAGTCCAAAGAGTTGCCTGGTGTTGCCTATCCTCGAAGCTTTCTCCATCTCTTTGGCTTTTGTCGCCCACCACTGTTCACGGTCCTTGCGGAGACTTTTCGTAAGTTTCCTTTTGTGCAGCTTTCGCTCCTCATTGAATTCGGAGCTCGCCGGAATAAGTCTTCTAGCATCTATCAGTTCGGATGAGGCGGTGGAGATCCAGTGGTTTTTACTCACCTTTGGGTTTACCTTATTCACAGCTTTTACAGCTGTATCTATGGCTGCCTGGATATTTTTCCAAGCTTCTTCAGGGTGAGCACAGCTGTCGAACACAGATATGTGTTTAGCTAGTTCTTCCTCAAATACGGATTTAGTTTCCTGATCGAGCTGGGGACGTGATGGTTTTACCGCCAGCTGTTTCCTACGTCCGTTCAGTCGTAAGCACACCGAGCGCGGACCAGTGCATGGTCGGTATCTACACACGTGTTCCAGAAGGAGCGACAATCTCCTACCGACCCACGCCAACGATAGCTTATTGCTATGTGGTCTATTTGTGTCCAGCGTTGGTTTGATGAAGGGGGTCTCCAAGTCAAACAGTGTCTCTCCTTGTGTTTGAAGTTAGTGCTTACAAGAAACAAATGATTATCAGAACAGAACTGTAGGAGACGGTCACCGTTGTCGGTTCGCTGGCACGGAACTCCATAGGTGCCACCGACATCCTTCTCAGATTGACACAATTTCCCTACTTGAGCGTTAAAGTCACCAGCTAGAACGACTATGTCTGAGCGTTTAGCCTTTCGCACCAAACTAGACAGCTTTTGGTAGAACTCATCCTTCGTTTCATCTGAACTGCAGTCAGTGGGGGCGTAGGCGGAGATTACGAAAAGGCATCGGCGAGTAGTGCAGTCCTTTCTCCTTCTTACTGATCCGTTCAGACGGACAGCACACATTCGGCTATCTACCGGGATCCAGTCAAGCAATGTCTTTTCTGCCCTAGTACTCAAAGCTATCCCTACGCCAGCTAATCCTCGTGAACTAGCTGTGGCATCTCCTGACACCCTCAAGGTGAATTTTGCAGATTCAACCTGTTGGCCAGGTGGGGTTAGGTGAATAACCACACTTGGGTCTTGTATGCGTGTTTCTGAAACACAGCATACATCAATGGCTCGTGATGCCAGGGTCTTGGCTAGTGATGCTTGTTGTCCTATTTGGCAAAGTGTCCTAACATTAAAAGCTCCTATATGAAATTGGTGGCGCGGCTTTAAGAGGCTGTCGGTGGTGGTTTTTTGGCTTCCATCGTTTTTAGTGGACGCAGAGTGGAGAGGAAGTGGAGAGCTATCAAGTCGAGGAGTTGCATCAGTGGAAGGAAGGCAAGATGATAGAGATGAAGATGAAAACAAAGATGAGTGAGTAATAGAGAGGTTTCGTGTGCATTTCGGATTGTGAGGGCGATTGTTACTTCCCGGCTGCCCAGACCGTGGGAGTATTTAAGGGTTGTCATTCAAGGTATACGTAACAAGAGGTTTATAACATAACACGCCCTTTGCCCTCCCCCTCCATTACTGGTACTCTCTTAAAAATGGGCATAAAATAATAAAGAGGATAGAATGCCCATAATAAGGCATTACAAACTTTAGAAAGAATCAAGTGTGGGTGCCATTGAATCACCTCAACCATGTCACATCACTACTTTTTCACACAAAATCTCTCAGGAACCATCTGTGACTCATTGTACACCTAAAAGTAGTCATATCAAACTTCGTAAAGTACTACTGTCCTTGTCATATCACTTTGTTCGCTTTTTATCCTACTCTTGCTTCAGTTGATTATGGATATGTACAGATACTGTCCAACCAACCACTAACACACGATTACAAATTGGTATTCAAATAAAATTTACCTTTGGTATGTCTTTTGCAATATTATTACTCAAGCCATTCGCTACACACAAAATATTTCTCAAAAGGCAAAATCAAAGCATAAACAGTGATTCAACTAGAACTCCTATGCCAAGTTGTCTGACTGATTGACTGCTTTCAAAGTAGAACTTTGCACAGGTGTGCAGTAGCCCCAGCTGCCACTTTCCTTCCACGTAGCACACAAACACCAAGAGAAGAGAGTAAGGAGAGACTCAAGAGAGATAGAGAGAAGGAGAGGGAGATGAGAAAATTGAATGTGAGGCAAAAATAAAAGTAATTTGGAGGGACAATCGAATTTTAGTGGATATTATGAATCACAAAGAATTTTTTTGATTTTTGATTACAGCTTGATTCCACACTGTATTTTTGGTGGTTGTATGAAATTTTCAGCATGTGATATCCGTAGCCTAAATTTTGCAGGCCGACCATAGATATGTGTGCGTCGGCAGTGAATCGAACCTCGGACAATGTGCACGGTCGGCGAGAGTCCTAACCACTGTGCCACCCACGCATCTGCACCAACCATTGAGAACGATGATTTCGAGCCATATCACGAATCGTTTCCAGCTCTTCTTTGCTTCTTACCATCCAGAGGACGCTAACCAGTCAGGAAGTCTACACGTGCCTACGTGGCTAGCCTAAACCAACTATTATGTATTTCAGGATTTTCATCATGAGCTGACATTAGTTAGAGAACCATTGGAAAACCTGGTTGTACTGGACAGTTGTTTCGTCCTAGTTTGGGAATCTTCATCAGTACGCACCCACCGGCCAGGGTTCGAACCCAGGACCTTCTGGTTACAAGGCGAGCTCGTATACCATTAAGCCACTGGGACCCGATCCAATGGTCCACGAATTCTAACTTCTGCCAATTCACGACACAGCGCGACCTCAGCCAATGTCTTTGGCAAGTATTTGTCTTTACACCCAACCTGCTGCACTCTACTGCTCACGACTTCTCACTAGAACCAACACTTGAATATTATGTAGTTCCTTGATTGATTCCGTATTTTGGTTTGACCACCACTAGCAGCTCTTTTCCAACCTGAGTGATCCTATGTCTGCTAACATTGCCCATCGAGAAAGGCGGTAGCTAGACATGCATACGTAACACATGTCCTAACCATCTCAACCAGTGTAACTTCACAACCTCGCGATTGATCTCCCCTTCCTTAACTAGCACTTCACGCCTAGCCTCCGTATTGCCCACCTTATTATACCACTTCACACGGAAGACAGAACACAGGCACCTTTGATCAAAGACAACTAGTCTTTTCATGTCTTCAACTTTCAATGGCTATGTCTCACAGCCGTAAAGGAGGACAGAGCGGACTTCTGAGCAGTACACACTCCCTTTGGTCGATAGCCGGATATCACGTCTACACCAGAAGTGGCGTAGACTGGCAAATGCCAAATGAACCTTCTGTATCCGTGCTGAGATTTCGTCAACGATCAATGGCACTGGCTGATGCAACTTCCCAAATAAGTGAAGTGATCAACACGCTCAGCCACTTCACTTCTGCCTATCTTTAAGCTACGAGTCAATGGGGTCCAGTCTTGTAGCATCATCTTGCATTTGACAGGAAAGAAGCGCATGCCAAACATTCGCAGATTGCAACTAAAGGTGTTCAGACGATTCTGCATGATGTCAGTGTACTCACGTAGAAGGACTATATTGTCTGCATATTCTAAGTCAACAAGATTATTCCCTGATAGCAAGTCAATCCCTGAGTGGCTGAAGTCATGTTTGGGCTGAGTCCATTAATATATCTATGATGAAATTAAACAGGAATGGAGACATTGGGAATCTCTGATAGATACCACTGGTTGTCACCACTTCAGATGCCAACTCTGTAGGCTAGGTGAGAGCCTACGAGGAGTTGTGAGCAAGGTTCACTACTACCAATCGCCCGATTGCTCAGGTTCAAGTACGAGAGGCTAGATTCCAACCTGGTTCACACTCCCTAGAAGTCGTGTATTTAGGTTACTGACTCACATTCCCACAGACAAAAGAGTAAACACTCTAGGGTACATCACCTTGATAGATAGTTTTTATGAAAATCAAAATTCTCACGAAAACCACGGGGATACGCTGACCTACCTTTCAATGTGAAACAATCGCCAATCCTCGGAAAGTAAGTCTAAATGTCAACCTTAAATTAACCAAGTTATTTGGAAAATCATCAAAAACTAAGAATCACAAGACAGTTGTCTTATTCCGACTTGGGACTCTTCACCGGTGTATAGGTAATCATCATTCAAACGCTGGGACCCGATCTAGTGGCCTATATCAGCTCGTGATCAAACCTAAGATTTCATATTAGTTAATCTAGACACGTTATACTGTCATTCAAACAACCTACACTACTAATTTTGAAAAGTGCTACAACCCAGTCACGATAAGGCTAAATAACAATTGAAGATTAGCTTGTATTTTTACTTGAAGTCCTCTGTTTTCGCATCAAATCATATTCATGCATAAAGACTTCTATCTCATCAAGAAATTTGTGAGCATCATCGTCATTGTCTCTCTCATCTAGGATTGCAAGATACTACCTAGTCATCTTACACTAAGTCGGTCCCCATTCGGACACTGGAGTTATTTCGAAGGGTAACACAAAAACCAAAGGGAGGGAGAATGCTTAGTCAGTAGTTGACGCCAGACGACTTTCAAAAACCATCAGAGGAATATTTTGTAAAAGACAAAAAATAAGCGAGAAAATCTCCAAAAAAAAGCTGTACTGTAATTACCCCTCAGAACACAAGACTGGAATGTTGGAGGGAAGACTAAGGATATATGAAGTAACTGGTCCACAACCGCATTCAACTTTCCCATCAGCGAACACCTACCTAAATTGGATATCTTTTGACTGCAAATGCAGTTTACGAGGCTGTCTCCAATCTAAGATGAAGAAAGGCAGCAGGACCCCATGAATAAATTCAGATGTGTTCAAGGTCCGTGGCGAAGAACTGCCTGGGTTGACTAAGATATTAGGTAATGTCTGGGAATCGGAAAGTTTCATCAGACTGGTGCAAATCATTGACTATCTCAGTTTATAAGACGGGAGACAAGTCCCCCTGTGATAATCATAGGTGGATAAGCTTTACAAATACAGCATCTAAGACTCCCGTTTGAATAATTAGGCGTGGATTACACGGTACCCAGAATCAACAAATCCTGGCTTTAAGGCCAGGATGGGGTGTATGGATCACATCCTCACCCTCCCACAGATTCTGAAACAGATACACCAGCGGCCAACACTCATCATATTTCTTGACCCGAGGGCAGCGTTCGTCTCCCTTGCCCGAGAGGTGGTAGACAATGTTTCGACTTTAAAGGAGTGACGCGGAGACATATCTCGCTACACAAGTGTTGGTTTGTAGGGATTTGATTGGTTACAGGATTTCATCATGAGCTGGCATCTCACACTAATTAAGACATTTGAACTCACGCAGCTGTGTAAAAGCTCACAGAGATCTGTCTCTTGAAGTAGTAAACACGAGTGGTGCTCATCAGCGATACTGACAGTCCCCGAATTTGATTGATCTCACCACAGATGTACTAATGAGTATGACCGTAATCGACTTTAGCGTCTTAGAGATCGAATTGTTACGCAGGAACAGTGTCGTCCACTTATTATCTTATTGACATAAAGATGTTAAAAAATGTAAAGCCTGAAGAGAAAAGCTTGTTTTACTCAGTCTCAGTGACTATATTAATTAATTATCTTTCTTCCATATACTAAGTCTTGTTGACTTAAAATATGCAAATGATATAGTTACGTCCCCAACTAGATCGAGACACCGAGTCCTTATTTAAGGAAGAAATAGCGAAACGAGTTTCTGAGGTCGACAGCAGGACTTCCCTGAGGTAGCCTGGTACAACATACAGTTAGCTGTAGACACAGCTGTGAAAGCTGTTAATAAGCTAAAAGCAAAAGTTAGTAAAATCCATTGGATCTCTACCGCCTCATCCGAACTGATTGACGCAAGAAGACTGACTCCAGAGAGCTCCGATTATGATGAGGGACGAAAGGTACTCAAACGAAAACTAACAAAAAGCCTTTGCAACGACCGTGAACAGTGGTGGGCGACAAAAGCGAAAGAGATGGAAAAGGCATCGGCGATTGGCAACACCAGACAACTATTTAGGCTTATCAGGGAAACAGGTGGCAAAAGACAAATGATAAGTGAAACAATCTCGGAGAAAAATGGCACCATAATTAGTTCCCAGGATAGACGACTGGAACACTGGAAAGAGCACTATGAGGAGCAGTTCAATTGGCCTACAGCCAAGCTTAACCTGACGAACATCCAATACCTCCCTGAATGGGATATAGACACAGGTCCTCCATCCCTAACTGAGATTACTAAAGCTGTCACCAATCTGAAACTAGGCAAAGCAGCGGGACCTGATGGAATGACTCCAGAGGTATTTAAGTACGATGGAGACAGTTTACTGTCTGCATTAACTGAGGTTCTAGGCAGCGTCTGGGAATCAGAGGAAGTCCCATCGGGTTGGTGTAAGTCACTGATTATCCCCACATACAAGAAGGGAGACAAGTCTTCCTGTGATAATCACAGAGGGATTAGCTTGACTAATATATATGCAAGATGATGTTACAGGACTGGACTACGCCGACTCCCAGATTAGAAATAGGAAGTGAAGTGGTATAGCAAGTTGACCGCTTCACTTATTTGGGAAGTACCATCAGCCAGTGCCAACGGGTTGATCTCTGACGAAATCTCAGCACGAATACAGGGGGCTCGTTTCGCATTTGCCAGTTTACTCCGTCTCTGGTGTAGACGTGTTATCCGACTATCGACCAAAGGGCGGGTGTACTGCTCATCAGTCCGCTCCGTCCTCCTTTATGGCTGTGAGCGAAACCTGGCCATTGAGAGTGGAAGACATGAAAAGATTAGCTGTCTTTGATCATAGGTGCCTGCGTTCTATCACCCGTGTGAAGTGGCATAATAAAGTGAGCAATATTGAGGTTAGCCGTCGAGTGCTAGGTAAGGAGGGGAAACCAATCAACAAGGCTGTGTAATTACATCGACTGAGATGGTTAGGACATGTGTTAGGCATGCCTGGTCATCTCCTTCCTCCACCGGCAATGTTAGCTGACATAGGGTCAGGCTGGAAAAGAGCTAGCGGAGGTCAAACAAAAACATGGCACGAGTCAATGAAATCCACAACAATTAGTCTAAGCCACGTAGGAAGGTGTACACTTCCTGACTGGTTGCGGTCCTCGGACGGTAAAAAACAAATGGCTGGAAACAATTAGTGACATGGCTCAAATGGTTCTCAATGCTGGTGCAGATGCATCCACTCTTTATGACTTATGATTTCCAATGAAACTGTTTTGTTCTTCGTTATTGCTATTCCTTTGTCTCACACCTCTGTTTACTGTCTCTATTATGCATTTCTTCTACTTTCTTCTCTTGATTTGTGTGCTACAAGAAGGGAGTGTGGCGACTTGAACTTCCGCACATTTGTGCAAAGTTCTATGTCGAAAACAGACAGACAGATGATATAGTACTCCTAGGTGAAGACGTTAAGATGCAGAATCTTTTGAAAACTTTGAGCAGAAATCTTAGGATGTTTCGCATGAAATTTGCTTCTTTCACTTGTAAGATGACATAGCAGAACTAATCAGAACTGCCTCCTAGTTTAAAGCTGGTGGGTGAATTAGCTGAGCTTGTTCACCATCTCACTTATGTCGGAAGTTGCCTCAAAAATATATGCATAAATTGAACTGCAGCCAATTGGGTATACCAGATAAACAGTAAGAGTAGTGTAGACATACGACAATAGATTTTCTGTTCAACATGTATGTAACTACATAAAAGGAAAAGAACAAGTGGCAGTGATGAAATTCTTACCTTTCTTTGTCTGATTTCTTAAGTTCCTTTGCTGCATCTTGCCGAGAACGGGTGTCAGTGACACGCACGACAGAGGAGGCAACAGAGACCTACAGAAATAAAGTTAGTGATGTCAAAAAATAGTTTTATTACAGGAATCACATGATTATAGAAGATCAGGTACTAGGTTTTTGATCAACTCTAGCACAGTTAGTGAATAATGCTGTGTTAAATAAGTCAACTATGAAACTACAGAAATCTAGACACAACTACTAGAAGGTTGGTGGATTCACCACAGTACCGTATAGGATTCTGTGATACGCTATTTACAGAGTAAATACTCCATCCTACATAGCCATCGCACATGTTAATCATCATTCTCTCTACCTATTTCCGAAGAAAGCTTAAAATGAGAGAAGGAATTTGGTACAAACAGTAATTTCAGTATTCTAAAACAAATATCTGCGATTGAAGACAGTCACAGATGGAGTTATTTTGTGCTGAACTTGATAAACTAAGTTAAAAATCAGACAGACAAAAGCAGGGTCTGAATGAGCTTCAGAATAATAAAACACAAGTTAATTTAAGCGAAGTTGAGAAACCGTGTAAACGGTTAAATGGAAATAATAATATATACCTCCCTCGGATAATGAACTATTTTTCTGAATTGTTATTAACTACTGATGTTCTTGAATCTCCTAAATAGAGGAAGTCATGCATGGTGTCTCCATTACTACAATTCATCTCACTTTTAGCACATTTACTCGCAGTGATTAGCACAGAGTGGGAAGGATTGTCACTCGCCGAACACATTTATTTGCTTTCTTTAACCTAACAGATAATCACCTACCTTCAACACCGTTATTTTATGATAGTGAATGTAAAATAAAGCTTCATAATAACGAGAATACCAAATAAAACGTTTGTCAAATCCAAATTGCAGGCAATCACAGTAGTCAGTTTGTCTACATGGAGTTCAGGAGACAACTTAAATGTGCTTTCCTTATCAGACCGACTATTTTACTTAGACATTGAGATTACAATGCGTATATGCCTAAATTGATCTGTACTCCAAAATGCGAATTTTGTGTGACATTTAAGAGACAGAAATAATGTTCTACTATGTCGAGTTCCTACTAATAAACGTTTCTCAAGAAGTTAAGATCACCCCAGCTGCCATAATTTTTGTAACATCAGTTTACGAAGACAGTGACGAAAGTGAGTAGGGCTTTGTTTCCGGAAGTATGCAGAGAGTATTTTTCAAATGCTAACGTTTCCAAGTAAAGTGGATGATTTAAAAATGGGTTGTCATAATGTTTTGATATATCGTGCACAAAAAGTTTAAAACCGACAAATAAAAGCTAAGAGGCAAGTTGAAATTTTTGAATCCCGTCAGTTCCTTCGCAATCTCTGGTCTAATATTGTGCATCGTAAGTTTAAAAAAGAAAAAAATAACTTCTGTAACATAATGAAGGGTTAAAAGTACGCCTGACTTATTTGAGTTTAATAAAAGAGATTCAGAATGGTCAAAGAGTACTAATCCTAGATCATTTTGATGAATAATAGATTCAACATTAAGACATAGGACTTGATTGTTTGGTATTAGTGTGTACTTTTCAACAAATGCGTATATTTTCAAACCATGGACAAAAGTGGCTTTCGAACACCTTTAAAGAATATGTCATCTGTTATAGAAGTTTTTGATGATAATGACAGCATACTAGGTAATGAACAACAGGCACACTATCTGAACTTCACTCAACTCAAATACATTTCTAAATATTAAGCTGATTCGCAAATAATTGCTTACACACTAGTCTAAACACAACTTAAAGGATTTGTTCTGCAGCTGCTTTACACGTACTTGCACTAATCTTGTAGGACAAAAACAACCCCTATGTTTTTTTCAAAATTTTAATGTAAAAACATTGCCAGCGTGGATCTCCAAAACTAATTATCAATAAAACATCGTCAGTCTGCCGACTTTTTCGAGCTGAGCAGACTCTGAACCACTGTTATCTTTTAAGACATGGCAGGAATTATATAGAACCATATCCACTAGTTTTTTTATGAACTTCAATTAGCAGTTAACTAATTTCGAGAGTGGGATAGGTTCGGAAGACGACGCCTTCAGTGTTATTTATCTAAATGGAGGTAGTGCAAATCAGAATAAAGCTCTTTAGCTAATAGTAAAGACCGCTATATGTTTTAAAACGACGCTTACAACAGAATAGATATATACAGACAAGTCTCTTAGCAAAAGTACAGGTCGAAAAGCTTGATAAGTATCAGCTCATAAGCAAAGCAACAACTCAGGCAGAAAATTACTGAGCTATGTACTTGAACCTACCCTTAAGTCATCATCGATTAATCTTTTAACATCCTGAAAGCTAAAGTCAGAACTCTTATTTAGCAGAAACGTGAACCTACATTTCATCATCGTTTACCTTGTCCAATGCATCTGGCCTATTTCTATTAAACTGTGAAAAGTGAAACAAACCTTGTAGTATTACTCCCAACATTTCGGTTACGCATGCGTCTGGCATTTGCATCTCCTATGCGCCTCTCAGATGGGTCTCGACCTGTTATCCTTTTGATATCATCATCTACTATTTTTAATTTCTCCTTTGCAAACTCCAAGTCCTTTTTTAGAGCGTCGATAGAATCAACGGCTGTCATTTCGCGAAGCGCGACGTTTCTTTTCACCCGGTCTTCATTTACAACAACTGACAACTTAACACCGTTCACTTTTCAATTACATTTCAGATTTATTGGTTGAGGATAGGAGGCTTGGAGCCTATGTTAATCCTTTTCTGGTAAATTTCTGTGGTTGCCCAGACCCTTCTTGAATGAATCAGTTGAGGTTGTAGACACCACTTCTTCTGGGAGTTGGTTCCAAGAGTTTGTGACTCGGTGTGAGAACCAGTACTCAACAGCAATATGATTTCTTCTTGGCTTTTGAACTCTCACGCTATGTAGTCTAAGGTGTTCCGACCTGGTTGGAAGGAAAATAGAGAATAAGTCAGGTCCGTAGCCATTATTTAAAATTCTAAACACTGTGATTAAATCTCCTCTCTATCTACGGTATGACAAGGGGAAGAGATTTAAACCGTCTAGTCTTTCCTCGTATGATAAGTTAGCCATGCCGTGAACCATACACGTTACCTTCCTTTGAACCCTTCCTAGAATGTGAGTCCTCTTTTAGACAAGGACTGGTGGCCTGGATGCAGTTTTCCAGTCTTGACCTCACCAGAGATGTATTTAAGGAGGTGAAAATATCTCTGGTTATTCTAGTAAAGGCTCTGCAAATTGCCCATTAGAACCTAAAAATACACGCAGCCACCACTCAACAGTGTGCTGTAGTTTTCAAGTCGTGGCTAACTATGACACCTAAGTCCAAGTGAATCGGAACTGAAGGAAGTGTTATTCCCTCTAGTTCGTAGGAGCTCGTGCTTGCTTGTCCAATGCGTATGGTTGCGTATTTTGCCACATTTATCGGGAGCACCCGTGGTTTAGATGTGAATCACGATTAACACTTCCAGTCTAAGAAAACTACTCTTTCCGAATTTTGCCATCTTTCCCTAGGAAGTGAGTTCTTCATATAAAATTCAGCTTTCACGGTACAGATCAATTTAGGCATATACGCATTGTAATCTCAATGTCTAAGTAAAATAGTCGGTCTGATAAGGAAAGCACATTTAAGTTGTCTCCTGAACTCCATGTAGACAAACTGACTACTGTGATTGCCTGCAATTTGGATTTGACAAACGTTTTATTTGGTATTCTCGTTATTATGAAGCTTTATTTTACATTCACTATCATAAAATAACGGTGTTGAAGGTAGTTGATGATCTTCACCCGGATTATAAAATCTGACGAGTGGCTGTACCATCCAGTGGTGTTTGAACACGTGTCCCCGGCTTCTGAGGATCTGGTGGATTTGAACCTCGATGACGTGGTGGTCCACATGAAGGAAGAGAGAGCTACTGTCACTGTATTTGAAGATTGAACGATCAATTCATGGTTGTTTGCTCAAACCCAACTCTATATTTTGGCTGGAGGCATCGATACTGCAGTCATCTTTCCATCGTTCACTGTTCGTCGGAGAGCGAAGAAAAATTATCGGAAGTATTATTGTGATTTATTGTTATGACATTTATTCTTAGGCCTTGTGTACAATAACCCAACGGTTGGCTCTGTATTGGTGCAAAAATAAATGTTTCGTGGGTCACCAATTTGTGTTCTGGCTTTGTTTGCGTTGGCTATTGGGCGTGGTTCCTGAAAGCCTACCAAGGACAGTGTGAAGTCCAGTGTATTTAGACCTGGACATTTGACAATTTTTGGTAGACTCCTGCAGTTATTCGTCGTATTTGTTGGATATTCGTCTTTCCTCGCATCTGCAAGTCTACTTCGGACAAGTGTTATCTAGAACTTTTCTGGGTCGTTTGCTCAAGTTCAATAATACCTGGGACAAAGAAAGGATAAAGCATTTTGAAAGCAGACGGGAAAGTAAGTAATGATGAGTTGCCTGTTATGTGTAAAGATGTGTATGATACGATTGATGTCCATGTTTCGCCGTCTAGTGATAATAGAGGTTTTAAAATTCCTAAATTTTAACCTCGGTACTTTGATGGAAACCCAGCCGACTACCCACAGTTTTCAGTCTGAGGTCATGTTAAGTGGTTTTGCATTAAATGACGAAATGAAGTTGATGTATTTGTTGAGGTATTGCACTGGTGTTGCTGCGAGAGCCATGCAGTTTATGTCCCCGAACGAAGGATATACAGAAGCTATGAGAATACTACGTCAAAGTTTTGGAAAGCCATTTATGATAACCCCTAGTATTTTTGAGACAGTGTAAGGTAACGGATCACAGTTAAACGATAATTTAGAGGAACTTCGCAGAGTTCTTGGACAGTTTAATTGTATATAGAAATACTCTTGTGTCTCTGAATTGCGTAGACGAATTGAATTCAAGTTCCGTGCTTGAGACTGTTGCCAAGAGATTACCGGTTCGTCCGCAAAGAAAGTCCATAAAGGCTAGTTTCCGGCTAGAGTAAGATGGTTTGAAGCCCGGAATCGATGATATTGTGAGACTGGTGAAGGACAGTGTCAGCCCAGCTTTGAGGAAGTTTGCTAGTATACTGCATCCCACCCCTGGAATAGAGAAATCAGAGAGCAAAACTCAATCATTTATGACAAACGTGGTCTCATAGAAGAGGATATCGAGAAAGCTGTATGGTGTGACGGCTTTCATGTGACGTCCCCAACAGATAGGTCACAGGCTGCTAGACAAACACGCCTGTGTTTGCAGGAAATGCATACAAAAGCGAACTACGAAGCAGTGAGCAAGTTTAGTGGTAAGCCATTTTTGAAAAGTGCCACAGACGACACCGCAGTTTGTGCAGAAGAAGAGAGTTACAGTTTCGGAGTCTAGTTCTGACTCCATAAGTTTACAAGTTATCACTAGTTAGAGTAAAGGTATAAAACCTGTAAGGATTTGTAAGGAAAAACCCAAATTGTCTACTGCTGTTATTAAAGAGTTTGAGAATGATAAAGTCGATCATATAGACGGTGGTTAAGTGGATATTTGTGACAAGGGTCATGGTAGAGCAGGTTTTTCTTTGGCCGATCATGATGAGATGAACGGAATGCCTACTTCTGCTGAGTTGAACGAAGGTTCTGTACTACTTGAACGTGAAGTAGAGCTGAAGGCAGATGCGGTTACAGAAGGGGTGGATTCTCGTGAGACCGTCAGTGTAAATAATCAGAGTGTAGCCCAACTATCGACAGATGGTTAGGCTGAACAGGCGCCAATCATAAAAGATGGCAGTGGTGGTAATCCTACGGTCAGAAAACCTTCTATACGTCAAACAACAACAGCTTCTGATGCACCGCTTAGCTCATCAACTTGTATTGCTCAGTTGTCGTCTGTATTTTCATCCACAATGAAAGGGACGTCCATGAACTCAGGTGTCTTATGTCATGACTGTGTTGGTATCAGTTCGTTCAAGTTTCAAATTACTATTTGAATGTTATTATCTTTGGTATAAATTACGCTGTACTCAAGCTTGGTTGGTCAGATACGTCGAATGTTTGTTATTCATATATATTCTACGATATAATTTCACGGGCGTGTCACCAATCAGATTTGAGGATAAAGTTGCTAGAAGGAGGTCAGCAAATGAACCCAACGACGATTTTCCAACTTAGGGCGTCAACCTAAGAAGGGCTGCAGGCGTACTGGTGTAAGACCTGCAATTCCTCAAAAGAATTAAATTGAGACATGATCTGCGAGGCTATGTATACTGTTTGTATATATGTGTCCTGTGTCATCAATTGTTTTCAGATTACCTGTGTTTACTTGTTGTTTTCGTTACTTGTTGTTTTGCATAATTTTGCTAAAATTTTCGTCGTGCTTACTTCTGAAGTTCGTTCGAGTCTTCTACATCCGTGAATGAATTGATTAATGTTAAAGACAGCAGATGGGTCGTACACGACGGCGAGGCTAGTGCTGAGAATGACAAGCAAACGTAGAAAAGGATTAGATGTGGAATCAAAGACTGAGAATCACTGATGTGATTGAGGATGTGGTCCCACACGCCACGGAGCAAGAGGATGGGTACGGCTTCATTAACCGCCAGGATACGTCTACGGACATATTTGTTCACCAGTCTGCTATTACAAGAAATAATCCTGACAAGCTTCAGCGCTCTCTTCAGGAAGGAGAGGAAGTGGAATTCTATGTTGTTGAAGGCGACAAAGGTGACGAAGCATGCGAAGTGACAGGTCCTGGGGGAGAGCCCGTCAAGGTACTGTGAGTATTCAGTGGTAACTTTTTCTAGGGGAGTGTATATGCTGCCGCACGTGGGCGTGGAAGGAGTCCACGTGTGTTCAATGTGCGTGGGAGAGGTCGCGGGATGGGGCCAGGGGGATTCTCCAGTAATCAGGACTTCGGTCCGTATTACAGCCCTCGTGGTCGTGGACGCGGCCGTGGGGGTCCAGATATGGTGAGTTCCGACAAGAAGGCAATTACCTGTATTATTTTGATATTTGCTTAGCCCAACACATCTAACAAGTAGAGTGCCACTTCATCGGTCTTGTACCCTTTCGTTAAAAGAGCCTCAATAATTGATGTCGATTGAACAGGGTTGTAAGTTATTCACTGTGACCGAGATAGAGATATGAGGTGAATCAGAATGGTCTCAGTCAGTACGAGTTTAAGACGGAAGATCTGACTAGCTGTTGAAACTCAGCAATGACGGTTTGCGTTAGTTATATATCTCAGTCATCCGTGATTGGAGTTGTGCTAATGCGACTTGTACTTGCACACCGCTGAGAGAAGTATTTCTTTGAAATCTCGACCGGTTGTCGCTTATGTGAAAAGGTTTCAGGTGGAAAGTTGCACTTCATTTGTCCGGAAAACTCGTTTCTGGAGTGAGGACATCGTAGTTGACTACTCATTATTTATTTAATTTATTTTTTATATTACATCTTGATTCCACACCGCAGATTTTTGGTACAGGCATGGAACTTTCAGCATGAGATATCGGCAGCCCAAATCTTGAAGGCCGACCGTAGATATCAGGTGCGCGTCAGCAGGGGATCGAAACCAGGACCATGCACATGGTCGGCGAGAATCCTAACCCCAGTGCCACCACTAAACATGGAAGCGTCCTAACTTGAACCGGATTTGTATCCTGGAACCTGCTATGCTACTGTCAAGTGCCCTCCCTGTTATATGTAAAATTTGATGCTTCCTAAATATTATCATGGTCTCATTTTAGTACGGGGGCGGCTATGAATTCATGGATCGTGGTGGGCGAGGACGTGGATTCCGTGGTCGTGGAAGACCGCGTGGCCGTGGCTTCCGAGGATCTGGTGGATTTGAACCTCGAGGATCTGGTGGATTTGAACCTCGAGGACGTGGTGGTCCTCGTGGAGGGAGAGACAGCTTCCATGCCGAAAATGGTAAGTGATGAGTTTTATTTGCTTGTATGTCCGTCAGTGTACTAAGTGTGGACCCAGTTTTGTATGAATGTTAATTTCGGGTGTGACTGATAATGAATCAATCTGAAGGCGAAGTTTTTTGTGTGCCCTGACGAGAGGAACCTATCGTCCCCACACCCTGTGGACGACTGTCTGGTGGAGGACTACGCTAACCAGTGTTTACAGTTTTCTCTTTCATACCCTAATCTTTGTCATGTCGCGCTCTGCTCATTCTCAAAAATTCATGTGTTTTGTTTCTCGTTTGCAGGTTCGCCAGATATGCGTGACGCGTAGCCAGTCATCCTGATTACTAAATATCGAGCATCGTCATTTTAGAAAATTTGTGTATTCTGTCAGCATTCATATGTGCATGTCTAAGTTTCAACCCAATCGTTTAAACATCCAACTTGCAGCACGCTGGATTATCACCTGTCTTTACGATATTTTGGATGCACACCAACTTTTCATCTTCCTCAGTTTTGGCGTTTCATTGATCAACCTTGTATGTTTCCAACTTTGCAGTTCAGAATTCCTATGGATATCGGGATTGTTTCACTCGATCTTACAGCCTTAGCTTTCTATGCTTTCCGATGCATTTCTTACCTGTCAGGACCTTCCATCTGAACTTGATTACTTTTCTACTGTTTCATATTTATTCATGCTTCCGTCCACCGATTGTTTGGGGACTCAGACCACTTTCCGGGGTCGGAGACCTGGCTGGTTGTACACTGGTGGTTATCTTTCTGTGAGATATGTTGCTTTTCTGTCATCTGCTTGTGTGGATAATTAGTGCTGTATGGTTTGAACTTTTTCTTAATTGAATATGCATTTTGATACTTGATAAAATTTCTTTAGAATAACACTCTGAGAGTTCTTCATGTCTAATCTTCAGGGAGTAAAAGATAAGCTCTCGTAGCGGAGTTCAGCCGAACAACTGTACACACTAGGACGGTGACACTGTTCAAGGTGAAATAGTACCCAGCTCTTGAGAGAGTGACAAGCCTTTTTACTTTAAGTTTCAGGCTGCTTGCATTTCAAGGCAATTGCACAATGCGTGACTCCATGTCGTCATTACTGAGTTGGACTACGATGATAAAGCGGATTCAAGCTATTTCATTCATGTGGAATCTGACAAAGTCAGTGGACACAGTTTCAGACTACATTCCGCTTATTTGGGCCCGTACTGATTGGTATTATCGGGTGGTGTTGGTCGACGCATAGACCGGTGTACTATGATATACGCACAATCCTTCTGCACAAAACACGCAGTCACTCGACTCGAGTAAGATGCAAGTGAAATTGCATAGATTAACAGTTGAAGTAATGTGGATGCTTTGTAATTTGGAATGGTTAAGGTGAATCGATTCTTGTTAGAGTACCAGTGTTCTGAGATGGGAGTTAGTGAAGGGTTAGTGGTTGTGGCTCCACGTAGTTTAATGTGTATTTTTTCGAGTCGGTCAGTCCGAGCTTCGTTTTGCTGACATAGGCTTGCGTAGACTGGAGAAATGGTTAGCGTTACAGCTGAAATAATGGTCTAACGGGTGGTATGCGTTTGGCTTCTTAATTTCCGGAGCGTTGTGCACGTAAACGTCAACAACTAAATAATCCCTGAAGTTTTACCTGCGATGCTATTAACTCTTGCGCTGGATGTAACGCGTTGACAATTTTTTGCGCAGTGCGTTTTCCTCCAAATAGCGACCTCTGTTAAATTTCCTGGCTTAGAGTCAACCACAGACTCAGAAGAGTGGAGGACATATGACAAGTTCCTAGTTGTATATCATTGAGGATTTTAATTTTCGGACTTTTACCTTGTGACAACTTTCTAGGTTGTCATTTTCTATTCGATCTAGATTTTTGTGGCGGTCCTTAGGGGATTATTTTACTTCCTATTGGTTTGCAGTACAGGGATTTCTTCGTCATCTTCCTGCTCACCAAATTGTCAGGTCATTCGAAGAAACATTTGATGAGCCTTCTTGATGCATGTATGTATACGATAAAAAAGAATTGGTCAAGCAGATTACATTCTCAATCTCTAACATATACCGTGGTACGAAACGAGTTTAGATTTGATTATGACTGTCTTCCATTGACAAGGGATGCTTTGTTCCAGGTTAGTGGGCTACCCTTATGTCTATTTCAGGCAGTAGAGTGAACGAATATCGGGAGATATTGCCAAACGTAGCAGATAATGTTTGCCGCTTAAAAAACTGTTTAAATTATAATCTAATGTGATGAAGTTCTGATGAGTGCGGTGTTGTATTATTTGCATAGTTTTAAGTGTGTTTGAAAACGGAATTTGGTATTTCGGTCAGCTATGCATCTCCTAACGTGTATTGTATTTGCGGACTAATGAGTGGAAGTGTCACTTTTCACATCATTCCTGAGACCTTTTCGTGTTCCGACCACATGGAAAGACTTAAATTCATGCGACCGTGGCGATCTTACATCAATTGGTCGTAAGAATGTCAAATTCAGTACTAGTCTAGACAAGACTCTAGACTTGGTTTTGTTTCATGATCGATTGTGGTATACACGATGCCTGAAGTAGAGTTCCCTTTTTAAATTCTGACCTTTGCATTATTCCTGTTTCAACAAAAGTGTATGGCAAGTTATTCAGAATGGTTTTTATCCGCCTAGCGAAAACATCAGGAGAAATCTTATTCACAAGAAAATATTCTTTCACTAGAGCGCATGTCTCAAGTTGTTGACTGCGACCTATTTGTTGATGAAGTTTTGGACGTTAATGTCTAAATATCACGTGCTATATCAAGTTGTGCTTGAACATTTTCTGTTTTACTGAAACAGTTTACGAGTTTTGATAAGGTCTCTTCTCCGAAACTAAAAAACCTTAGAAGAGAATTTGTATAAATCACGTGATAATACTGGTGTTTGAAGTATGAACTCTGATAGTCTGAAATACAAAGACCAGTTGGAATATTTAATGGAAAATCCTTATCATGTAAGAAAACTTCCAACATCAGGAAACTATTAAACTATCTCACGAGCGAATTGCTATTGATGCTTATTGTGAAGTGAAAGCCTTGAAACAATATTTTCGAAGGCAGCAAGCAATTATGGTGTCACCTGATGTTTCCAGACACGTTAGTGATCATTTTCCAGGTTTAATGAAAAGGATGTATTGTCATGTCTTAAATCCATCACACGGTGTATCAAGCACTCTTCTTCAAAAGTGTGCACATATCTTGTGTCATTCTCGTAATAAGATCTTCATGCATCATTTCACAACGTTACAATACCTGTTACTTGTGAAGAAATAAGGGTTCTGCCTGTACCAAGAACCTTTTCTGGGTCACGTTTTAAGTCAAGGTGACTCGCCATCACGTCTCCACTTTTGGCAAGTATAGAAAAATTCCTTTTGACTGTTCTCTAACATTGCTTAAAATCTTTCAGTGATGCAAAGCAGTTTGCTTATTATAAGTACAGTAGAGGCACTTTATATGTTCCATCACAATATTGTTTTGATTCTAGATAAGGGTGAAATGTTTGTTCAAGCTTCCTTTTTAGACTACATCGCTGCTTTTGACTCTGTTCCTAGGGGACTTTTACTGAGCAAGTTGATTTCAGTAATCAGAAATCTGGGTTACAAGTTGTCCGTCTTCCTTTTTTCAGGTTAGGAATCAACATACTATTTTAAGTGAAAAGTGGTCCACTCGTTTGCTTACGGAAGCTGGTGTGTGTCAGGATGATGTACTTTCTCAATTTATTCTTTTTTAATTTTTGATTACAGCTTGATTCCACACTGTATTTTTGGTACAAGTATGGAATTTTCAGCATGGGTATCGGTAGCCCAAATTTTGCAGGTCGACCATAGAAATCAGGTGTGCGTCGGCCGGGGATCGAACCTCGGACCATGTGCATGGTCGGCAAGAGTCCTAACCACTGTGCCACCGACGCACATGCATGACCTACCGTGTTCTTTTATAGTTAATACCATTAAATATGTTAATGACCTGACAATCTCTGTCCTAACGGATTCTGTACTGGATTGTTCTGATATGAACAGTTCCTTATCTGAGGTTAACCAATATTCTCACTTAAATGGTCTTCCACTAAATCCATCTATATGTTATATTGTTGATTTTAGTTTCAGATGAGAACAAGAGTTGCATATACTGATTCAATCTCATGATTCTTGTGATATCGACAGCACTGAGATAAGGAGTAGATTGAATGTCGGCCAACTTAGCATCAGTTTGTCTCCGAAGCCCTGTCGGTCGTCTTATATCTCGCTGAATTCTAAGTAAAGTTTTCGCTTGACTTATTACATAAAGAAGTTGAGATATTCTGGCATTACTCGACCTCTTTCCTTACAGTTTATTAGTTCATGTATTCTATATTGTCCTGCCAAGTCAAGTTATGTAGAACTTTGGTTGCTGTAAGTAGGGCTAGTGATGTGCTTTAGACTCAACTTACTGGTATTGTTGTCAATAGGCATTTCCACTCTTTGGAGCCGTTATTTAAAGTCATCCGGTCTGATATCGAACATACGCAATTATTCGCAACTTTCTCCTTGTGCTCCTTGGAGTAAAACCAAAAGGAACTTCATAAGGAGTTATTCTCGTTTTGAAAAATATAAAAGATCAATCATACACTATATAACATGGGTATTGTGTAAAGAGATAAATGTCAAGAAATAACTTATAAAATCGGTAACTGAACTGCAAATTACAACAAGAATAATTATTACACACATATTTATTATTCATAATATTCTAATAACTTTCAGTTTCTATTGTACTTCCAAATCTAATTGCAATTCATATATAATTTATTTTGATTCTGAATTGAGAAGTTGTGAAGATTATACCGTCCTTCGAAAGCTATTAGCAGAAATTCTAGTACATATTATGATACAAGGTGACACGTCCCAGTCAGGAGATATGTAGACAGCATGTATATAAATAAATAGTGGTGTGTTAATACTGCTAGCTATTTGCATAACTGTTCAACTAAATGGAGTATAAACGGTCACTCAAGAGCAAGAGCTTTATGCGTTCCAACGTATTAATGTAAGTTGTTTTTGTTTGTTGGCATCTAACGGCGAGACGTATTCAAATATCTTGAGGGGAAATCAGTGATTTCGGCCTACTTACTATTAAAGTCTACAGGCCAGTATTAGTATGCGAATTGGTTACTGACACATCTGTCTGATTTGAAATATCCGTTAACATCTATCACTTAAGTATGCCAGATATGATTTCTAGCCTGCGATAAACCTTTATTCTAAACAGTAACTATGTATTAGACACTAAAAGTCGATCAAGATGAAATGTCAGGCCCTGAGCCTAATGGCAATTATCTCACCTGCAAGAAATACTGTCTGTCTGTTTTCGACATAGAACTTTGCACATATGTGCGGAAGTTCAAGTCGCCACACTCCGTGTAGCACGCGAAGCAAGAGAAGAAAGTACAAGAAAAGCATAATAGAGACAGTGAGCAGAGGTGTGAGACAAAGGAGTAATAACGAAGAACAAAACATTGGAGATCATAAGTCACAGGGAGTGGATGCATCTGCGCCACTGAGAACGATTTTGAGCAATGTCACCAATTGTTTCCGACGATTGGTTTTTACCGTCCCGAGGACCCCAACCAGGAAGTCTACACCTTCCTACGTGGCTTAGAACAACTGTTGTGGATTCCATTGACTGGTTCCATGTTTTTGTTTGACCTCCGCTAGCTCTTTTCCAGCCTGACCCTATATCAGCTAACATTGCCGGTGGAGGAAGGCGATGACTAGGCATGCCTAACACATGTCCTAACCATCTCAGTCGATGTAATTACACAGCCTTGTTGATTGGTTTCCCCTCCTTACCTAGCACTCGACGCCTAACCTCAACGTTGCTCACTTTATTATGCCACTTCACACGGGTGATAGAACGCAGGCACCTATGATCAAAGACAGCTAATCTTTTCATGTCTTCCACTCTCAATGGCCAGGTTTCGCTCACAGCCATAAAAGGACGGAGCGGACTGATGAGCAGTACACTCGCCCGGTGGTCGATAGTCGAACATCTCGTCTACGCCAGAGACGGCGTAAACTGGCAAATGCGAAACTAGCCCTCTGTATCATATTAGAAATAAATAAAAACTGTTTCTTAGCTCATTGTCAAGTGAACAGTCTATCTGATGATGTCACTGCATATTAACAGATTAGTGAAGCAGCTATCAAGCCTAAGTTACTGCATTTACTTGTACCGCATACTTGGCGTTTAACAGTATACGGACTTGCAACTGGCTAGATAAGGAGACTTTAGCGCAGTGAACAGTACGGAATTATTATTCAACTTGCTAAATCCCACTTAGCTTTTACGATGTACTATTGTGTAGAAACAGACACGAAATCCTATTAATGACTAAAGTAACAGTCTCATAATACTACAGTAAATCTCCACCCCACTAACTAAGCTTAGCGTTTATTATTCCTAATTCACTTATTACAAAAGCACATAGTATAGCAACCAATTGAAAAAGTCCAGAGGAATTCCAAATCAAGAGTATATTAAACATTTGGTTAATTTACAAAAGAAAATCCTGATGAAGGGTATTAACGTTAGTTTGACCGAATGATGTTTCCGCTGATTTCATATTCGACAACCTCTGTATACCTGGAAAAAATAAAGTGCATGTAAGAACTAGCATAACATGAAGTTAACAAGAGATAATTCTACATATTAGCATATACTATGAATACAATGATTCTGTTAAAACTAAGTAATATCTCATGGAGATAAATGTATTTGTAGTCTACAGCTGATTTTTATGTTGACACCGTATACATAAACAGACATCATATAATAACAATAATAATAATGTATATTCTCATATAAACATATAAATTTACATGAAAATGCATGCCATTTTTACAGGCACGATCAAGTATGATATAATATCAAATCGTAGATTGTCTACAAGTTAATAATGTTTCAACAGTTAAATATTTGATATATATATAAATACACATTGTCTGAACTAGGCTGTATAGTTATTGAATTGTACAATTGTCCTCCAGGTTGAGCGGGAAAATCGACTTCGTTTCGTTTTCATCCCGTGGTTGTCGGCATACGATAACCAACCAATATTGAGGTAAGTACAACGTTTACAAGGGATTGAAAGCTGTTTTAGAAAAGTAAAAGTGCTGAGGTGAATCATTAAATTGTAATGAAATAGGTAAGTGCAAGTATCATTAATAAATGCATTAAAAAAGAAAACTCCCTAGGCTGACAACGTTCATTTGCAATGTATAATGCTACACGTATACCTCGTACTATCATGATGTCCACTTTTGGTTTTAATACATTTATCCTCAGTTGTGCCAGTTGTTTTTGTTTTATACCTTTTTGTGCATTTAGTGTACAACCGTACCCTTCAGAGAGTAGGAATATAATAAGTCATAAAGAGCTGTAAAATGTTAGGTTTAATGGGATATAATGAGGATCAAGTAAAGACGTTATTGGAAAATGAATGAGATAAGACATTGTGAAGTGGTATTTAAAGATCAGTCAATGGACAGCAAGTTAGTTTATAAGATGCCCCATAAAACTGTGCACATCCCACATGGTCGCATCTCAACAATAGGCTGGGCGAATAGTATATATTTAGAGGTAGAAGCATGATCTGTCAAGGCGTTCATTATTATCTTTTTCAAGATAAAGATCTAAGCCCTCATAAAAATCAGAAATATCTCGAGCCTTTAATTTGTATATTGCTGTTCCTGCAGAATGGGGCGATTCACCTTAGTGACCCCCACCATATCTACTGATCAGCTAACGCCACCCTCCCTCCTTTTTTGATGTTAAGCTCTGAGACTATGATTATTATGGCTACCGCAAATATATTGCTTGGTACCAGACATGTTCGTACCTCATATTCCATCTCCCTAGCTTTCTTAATGAGTGCTTCCAATAGGTCTCCGCGTACATCTTTATGAACATTATATATGTATGCATGCGTCCTAATGAACAGATTACTTTACAAGAAGTTAGAACCTTAAAGAATAAAAAGAATAGGTTTTGTGAATAGTGAAGCAAGATTCAGCAGAACAATATAGTTAGGGATCAATGTAGGTAGTATGAACTGAAGGTAAGGTCGGTTGGCAGGACTTAGTGTACTAAATTATCATGACAGTCTTATATATAGTAAACATTTGACATTGCAAAGTAACGTGTCTAAACATATTATAAAAAGATATTAACAGAACCAACAAAATTTCAGCATTTGTTTAACAATACTACAGAAGGGTAGTTAGTACTACAGGTAGTCGTAAAGTAAATCAATCTATGTATAATAAGAGCATAGTCAGTGTCATAATTCGTATTATCAAAGAATACATTAGGCTCAATAACTGAGTGTTATAAGGGAAACAAGCATGGTAAAGCAAGAGAACACTTGCCGCATAGCTATTTTAATCATTTTAAGTATTTTAATGACAATCGAATTTCAAGTATTGAACCTACATAATTACTAAGTGTTATTATATTGGTATTGGGACTAGTGTACTTTCCGTAGTTAAATATTGAAAAGCCATTGTCTCTCCACTCTACCAGCAGTTGAGATCTTTGAGGCGGGCTAGGGTGGACATGTTTATATGTTTTTCTAGGCTCCTTTTGAAACTGTCAGGCCTTTCACAGGATCTTATCTCAGAGGGTAGTTGGTTCCAAAGTTTGCAATATTTAATGGTGAAGAAGTTAGCTCTAGTGGTGAGTTTATGGGTGTTAACCTTGAGAAGGTAGTTGTGGTTGCGTAGTCCATACGATTTAGGATTAGCCCAGGTTATGGACGAGTTACTGTTACAGTGCTTTCTTATAACTTTGAATAAGAGAAATAAATTGCACTTCACTCTCCTTAACCATAAGGGCTCTAAGTCCAGTCGAATACATCTGTCAAGGTATTCTATTTGCTGACCATAGCCTAATATGCGTTTCGTAAGGAATCTTTGGACACTTTCAACTTTTTTCTGTCTGCCGATTTAAAGCTACTGTATAAGTGGGCACAGTATTCAAGTTTGGGGCGAATGCATATCTTATATATGGCTAATCTGGCTTCTGGAGTGTAAAAGTTGCGTAGCACAAAGCCGGTTAGACGTTTACAATCAGATACCACCTTATTTGCATGTTCAGTAAAGGTAAGATCTGAGTATGTTATCCCGAGATCTGTGACTGTGTTTGTGTTTGAGACAAGGTCACCGTACATGTATAGACACATGCTAGGTTTCCAACGTCCGAAGTATGTTATCCCAGATTTAGCTGGATTGAACGTTAACTGCCACTTTTCACTCCAATTACATAGACTATTTAGGTCTTCTTGGATTTTACTAACAATATTCATATCATTATAGTCAAAATCATAGACAACTTTGAGGTCATCTGCAAAGAGGTATGGCTTGCCATACTTGATCATAGAGACAATATCATTTATGAATACAATGAATAGGGTAGGGCCAAGAACACTACCTTGTATCACGCCGCTGGTTATCGGTTTGGATGTTGATAAGTGATGGTTGACTTTAACTAACTGTTCTCTTCCTGTAAGAAAGGAAGTTATCCACTCAAGAAGCCTTCCACTTATTCCATAAGATAGGAGTTTCAGTATGAGTCTTTTATGTGGGACTTTATCAAAAGCTTTCCTAACATCTAGAAATAATGTTGCTGCCGAACGACCTTTGTCTACACATTCAGTAATGTGATCGAAATAATCTAACTGGCACGTAATGCACGATCTTCTATTTAGGAAACCGTATTGGAAAGGGGATATTAAGTCATTCGAGAGCAAATACTGAACAATTTGCTTCTTTACAATCTTTTCCATCACACGTGAAACTACGGAAGTAATGTTGATGGGGCGGTAATTATCTATGTCCGCTGTAGGTCCGGTTTTGTGAATGGGTACAACGTAGGATTTCTTCCAGCTATTTGGATATGTTCCACTCCTTATCGAAGTTGAAAATATCTTGAGAAGAAGTAGATTCATGTCATTTCCACCATTTTTTAAGAGGACGGAAGACATTCCATCTGGGCCGGGAGTATTAGTAAGCTTAAGAGTTGTGATAGCTTTATCGATTTCTTGGGCGTTTAAGACTACATCGCTTAGACACTTTTCTGTTTTACGAGGGAAATCTATATCCTGGTCATTTTCTAGAGTGTACAGTTTGGCAAAGTGCGTGCTAAACACCTCACATATATCCTCAGCACTTTCGTGAGTAATGCCACCTAGGTGTATTATTTTTGGATATGTTGATTTGGAGTTAGTTAACCTACTTTTGAAGAGTTTGGCTATTTCTCCAGTGTTATGTGGCGACTGAATTGCCCGCGTTTCTTTATTCCTAAGACTTAGATTTTTTAACTCATGGATTCTAATGAGGATTGATTTGATAGCGATTAACGACGATAAGTCGTCATGTCTATAGTAACTTAATGAATGCTTCCGCAAACTTCTTCTTAATGATATTGGAATAAAATCACCTTGAGGGATTTTGAATTTAATCAGTTTCACAGGCGCTATGACATCATTAACCGACTGTATATTGTCATAGAAGTTTTTAAGGACTTCCTCTAAGGAGTCATTGGTAAAGTAGGAATCCCAATTAGAGTATCTAATCAAGTCCTGATACAAGTCCCAATCAACCCGCGTGTATGGTCTTATAGGTGTCCGACTAACTTCGTTTCTGTGTATAGTTTCTGGGGAAATGTTAAACGAACATGCAACTATTTTATGATCGCTACCTGGGAATTCATGTCCCACATGAATTGTAGATGGTGCTACGTTGATCGTGAATATAAGATCAAGAATGTTATTGGACCTAGTGGGTACATTTATGTGTTGCGTCCATCCTCCAGTAATGATGGAATTAAGAAGATTATCATACCTCGAGGGTCCACGAAGTGTACGCCATGATATATCAGGCAAATTGAAGTCACCTCCAATTATATTATAACTGAAGGGGAGATTGGATGCAACACTAAATATGTTGCTGAGTACGTTATCGTATTCGCGGTTGGATGATGGCGGTCGGTATACGCACCCTATAAGGATAGGTTTACTTCTGAGAACTTTTATTTCGACCCACACCGAATCATTAAGTTGTGACAGAATAGGGTGACTAAAATGCGTTGCACAAATGGGTTGTTTAACGTATATGAGTGTTCCACCCCCACGACCTGTTTCCCTATCCCCTCGAAAAAGATTGTACTTATCAATTGATAAGCTACCATCCACAATGTCACTTGAGCACCAGGCTTCAGTGATCATGATCAGCGACGGATTGCATATAGAGGCTAACGTACATAATGCTAAATGTTTGTTAAGAACTGATCTAGCATTTATGAGGATGACGGATAGACTTTGACGAAGTGGTTTTAGTGTATGGGCAATATCATAATAAAATACTCTATGGTTATCAACTGAATATGTGCAGTCGTTATTGGATTCATTAATTACAACATTTTGATCACTAGAGACGGTTTCTTTAATTTGATAGTTAGGGATGGGTTGTGAAATGTCACTCGTGAGTAGTTGGTCGTTTAGATATTGCGTGCTATGGGAGATACTAGTATGATAATCTATGGTATTACTATTGGTATTAGGTGTGTATAAGATGTTTGCTATCTTTCGGGGAAGAAGCAGTTTCCCTGTTGTAAGGTGTTCGCTATACCAGCAAGGAATTGGTCTGATATCATGCGTGCTATGTGCATGATCCCAGGCGTTTCTGCCAGTTGTCGCTGGAGAAAATTTTGGTCATATGGATTGGCTAGTGTCGTGTAATCTGCATAGTTATAACCGAAATGTGTGATCGGCGTGTTGTTGTGTGCATATGACTTAGATCCCTGTGTCTGATTAGAGTACTTCCTAGGCCATGATGAGCATTGTGCTGAAATTGGCATGTGACCCCTACTGAATGCATGAGAATTATGACAGGGCACTATACGCGTTTTTGGACTAACGTCTGTATTCTCAAACTGATGTTTCCTGTACATCATGGTTGAGGGTGCATTCGTGAGGGGTTGAGCAACTTCGTGTTTTCGAAGTGTTTGGTGAGATATGTGACGATTGTTTTTTCTTATCATAGGACTGGTAGTGGAAGTCGGAAATGATTCAGCTCCTACGGTATGTGAATTACGTCTAACTTCAGGAACATGACTAAGTTTAGATGATTGTCTATCAGTAGAATGAGCCAGTGACCCATTTGAAACTTTCCTACTTATGGGCTTTAGTGTTCCGGGTCTAACGTTTGGTTTAGCTTTATCCGTATTAGTCGGCCTGTATAATTTGGGCTGCTGGTGATTAGTAGGATTTCCTAATAAACTGGATTTCTGATGAATAGTCTCAACAGTTTTTTTGGTGTTCCTAACGGAAATAGGACGTTTATCATAACGCCTTGTATTTACACCTACCTGGGTGGCCACATGTGATTGCTGCTTCACAGTAGCCGGGCTAAGAGGTTGTGAGGTATATGACTTCCCGAGAGATTCAAAGTGTACTACTGAATTCAGCTTAGACTTTTTCGAGGGTTTGGCATTAGTGCCAGTGTGCGAGGGATGCACGTCAATACTGTGATCTGTTGACATTTCTATGTCTGAAATTTCAGTATTTCGAGCTAAGTCTTCAACAGTTGCTTGACTACTGTTAGTTTGTGTATGCGATATTATCTGGTGCTCTTGGTCATCAGGCAATACAACGAGGGAAGTATTAACATCGGTTGTCTTATTGGGGTTGTCTTCCCTCAGTTTACCTGCGCGGCAACGTCTTTGGCAAGAAGTTAAATCAGGTACAATCCTGATATTGGTGTAGGGTGTTGAGGAGCCAAGAGTTTTGCCAGACTCCAAAAATTTCTTAGCTAGGTCAATAGACTTAAATTTGAAGAGTACAGGACATGGGTGGTTTGCGGATTTCTTACGAAGACGCAGAACCTGGCAGTCAGATACTGAAATGTTGCATGCCTGTAGACAGATTGCTTTAAGTTTGATAATAGGTACATTGTCTGGTATATTATATCCTAAAACATTGTATGAGGACATGACCCTCTTTACAGCCTCTGCAGTCAAAAAGTCTAGCAGGCGCTCAGATTTGAGGAGTGAATCTAAGCAAATTTCTTGTGATGGATCACAAAGTTGGAGGAAAGGAGTGATACTTTCGAACTTATCCTGCAGGTCTGTTATAGATTTCTGAAGGATCTTTAGATCACTAGTGTTACGGGCTACGTTATCGATTAGTTCTTCCATTAAGTTTGGTACTATAACTCTCGGTGTATCAATTGATCTTAGTACAAATTCATCGTCAGGACTAATGTTTCTAGTGACCGGCTGACTATTTGATGCTAGTCTCTTAACAGTACTAACTCGTTTAATAACTTTGACCATTATGGAGGTAAAGATTATAAAAATTTCTCAAAAATTGACAAAAGTGTGTGAAATACTGTTATATTATCTAAGTAGATAAAAACAACAATAAACAGGTATGAATGTATGAAGTACGAACTAAAAATAGACCACTATCAAACGAGTTAACTCTGACAGTTATAAACAACAAAACTAAGGACTTCTCTATAGTTCTTTTGTGATAGATTGCTCTTTATTAACACGAATCTGACTGGATCCAAACAGTATTCTGGAGGTGATAAATTTGGATATTTAGCTACCGGAGGTGCAACCAATATCAGCTATAATTATATAGTAGTCAAATATAGACCACGATATTCCAGAATTCGAAAAGATATTTCCACGTTATATGGAGAGATTGTAACGTCCTACACGAAGCGCGCGGTCACTCATATGACAAGTTCCTAGTTGTATATCATTGAGGATTTTAATTTTCGGACTTTTACCTTGTGACAACTTTCTAGGTTGTCATTTTCTATTCGATCTAGATTTTTGTGGCGGTCCTTAGGGGATTATTTTACTTCCTATTGGTTTGCAGTACAGGGATTTCTTCGTCATCTTCCTGCTCACCAAATTGTCAGGTCATTCGAAGAAACATTTGATGAGCCTTCTTGAAGCATGTATGTATACGATAAAAAAGAATTGGTCAAGCAGATTACATTCTCAATCTCTAACATATACCGTGGTACGAAACGAGTTTAGATTTGATTATGACTGTCTTCCATTGACAAGGGATGCTTTGTTCCAGGTTAGTGGGCTACCCTTATGTCTATTTCAGGCAGTAGAGTGAACGAATATCGGGAGATATTGCCAAACGTAGCAGATAATGTTTGCCGCTTAAAAAACTGTTTAAATTATAATCTAATGTGATGAAGTTCTGATGAGTGCGGTGTTGTATTATTTGCATAGTTTTAAGTGTGTTTGAAAACGGAATTTGGTATTTCGGTCAGCTATGCATCTCCTAACGTGTATTGTATTTGCGGACTAATGAGTGGAAGTGTCACTTTTCACATCATTCCTGAGACCTTTTCGTGTTCCGACCACATGGAAAGACTTAAATTCATGCGACCGTGGCGATCTTACATCAATTGGTCGTAAGAATGTCAAATTCAGTACTAGTCTAGACAAGACTCTAGACTTGGTTTTGTTTCATGATCGATTGTGGTATACACGATGCCTGAAGTAGAGTTCCCTTTTTAAATTCTGGCCTTTGCATTATTCCTGTTTCAACAAAAGTGTATGGCAAGTTATTCAGAATGGTTTTTATCCGCCTAGCGAAAACATCAGGAGAAATCTTATTCACAGAAAATATTCTTTCACTAGAGCGCATGTCTCAAGTTGTTGACTGCGACCTATTTGTTGATGAAGTTTTGGACGTTAATGTCTAAATATCACGTGCTATATCAAGTTGTGCTTGAACATTTTCTGTTTTACTGAAACAGTTTACGAGTTTTGATAAGGTCTCTTCTCCGAAACTAAAAAACCTTAATAATAATAATATATTTTCATATAAACATAAATTTATATGAAAATGCATGACATTTTTACAGGCACGATCAAGGATGACATAATGTCAAATCTTAAATTGTCTACAAGTTAATAATGTTTCAACAGTTAAATATTTGATATATATATAAATACACATTGTCTGAACTAGGCTGTATAGTTATTGAATTGTACAATTGTCCTCCAGGTTGAGCGGGAAAATGGACTTCGTTTCGTTTTCATCCCGTGGTTGTCGGCATACGATAACCAACCAATATTGAGGTAAGTACAACGTTTACAAGGAATTGGACTCTGTTTTAGAAAAATTAAAGTGCTGTGGTGAAACATTAAAGTGTAATAGATTAAGTGAGTGAAATATATCATTAATAAACACATTTATATAGAAAACAGAATGGGGAAGTAATTAATCCTTAGGCCGACAACGTTCATTTGCAATGTATAATGAAACCAATATATTTTGTACTATCATGATGTCCAATTTTGGCTTTAATACAATTATTTTCAAGCCAGTTGTCTTTATTTCATGCCTTCTTTTCCATTTGGTGCACAACCGTACCCTCCAGAGAATAGGAATAGAATAAGTCGAATCAAATTCATAAAGAGCTATAAAATGTTAGCTTTAATGGAATATAATGAGAATCAAGTAAAGACGTTATTAGAAAATGAGACAAGATATTGTGAAGTGGTATTTAAAGATCTGACGATGGATAGCAAGTTAATTTATAAGATGCCCCATAAATCTGTGCAGATCCCACGTGGTCGCATCTCAACAATAGGCTGAGCGAATGGTATATATTTAAAGGTAGAAGCATTATCTGTCAAGGCGTTCACTATTATCTTTTTCAAGATAAAGATCTAAGCCCTCATAAAAATCAGAAATATCTCAAGCCTTTAATTTGTATAGAAGAATTTGTATAAATCACGTGATAATACTGGTGTTTGAAGTATGAACTCTGATAGTCTGAAATACAAAGACCAGTTGGAATATTTAATGGAAAATCTTGTTTGTCATTGCCACTATCACCATCTTAAAAATTTTGTATCATGCATGATTCCTCACACTGCCACTACAAACAACCGCATTAGTACTGACAAAAAAAAACCTGAAATGTTTATCTTATGATTGCTTAGTGTTGTTCAATCAAATTAACTGATCATCTTGGCCATAAACATTGTTTTTTTAAGAACATCTCATAATTTCCCGTATGACTATAGCTGTTACTGTTCACCACGCATACACATATCGTAGCTTCCACTAACTAATACTGAAATTTTTTTTTCATTATTTGTGTTGATCTTCTTTTTTTTACTCAGTATTTTTATTTGCATTTTTTTTGGTTATTTCTGTTCCTTTTGTTTGGTTTTTATAATACTCCTTTTAAATGTACGATGAAATTAGATGCAATATTGTAGATATGTGCTGAAAATTCCACACTGTACCACAAGTACTGTTTCTGGAATAAAGCGAAATTGTTATTGTTATGTTATGTTATCATGTAAGAAAACTTCCAACATCAGGAAACTATTAAACTATCTCACGAGCGAATTGCTATTGATGCTTATTGTGAAGTGAAAGCCTTGAAACAATATTTTCGAAGGCAGCAAGCAATTATGGTGTCACCTGATGTTTCCAGACACGTTAGTGATCATTTTCCAGGTTTAATGAAAAGGATGTATTGTCATGTCTTAAATCCATCACACGGTGTATCAAGCACTCTTCTTCAAAAGTGTGCACATATCTTGTGTCATTCTCGTAATAAGATCTTCATGCATCATTTCACAACGTTACAATACCTGTTACTTGTGAAGAAATAAGGGTTCTGCCTGTACCAAGAACCTTTTCTGGGTCACGTTTTAAGTCAAGGTGACTCGCCATCACGTCTCCACTTTTGGCAAGTATAGAAAAATTCCTTTTGACTGTTCTCTAACATTGCTTAAAATCTTTCAGTGATGCAAAGCAGTTTGCTTATTATAAGTACAGTAGAGGCACTTTATATGTTCCATCACAATATTGTTTTGATTCTAGATAAGGGTGAAATGTTTGTTCAAGCTTCCTTTTTAGACTACATCGCTGCTTTTGACTCTGTTCCTAGGGGACTTTTACTGAGCAAGTTGATTTCAGTAATCAGAAATCTGGGTTACAAGTTGTCCGTCTTCCTTTTTTCAGGTTAGGAATCAACATACTATTTTAAGTGAAAAGTGGTCCACTCGTTTGCTTACGGAAGCTGGTGTGTGTCAGGATGATGTACTTTCTCAATTTATTCTTTTTTAATTTTTGATTACAGCTTGATTCCACACTGTATTTTTGGTACAAGTATGGAATTTTCAGCATGGGTATCGGTAGCCCAAATTTTGCAGGTCGACCATAGAAATCAGGTGTGCGTCGGCCGGGGATCGAACCTCGGACCATGTGCATGGTCGGCAAGAGTCCTAACCACTGTGCCACCGACGCACATGCATGACCTACCGTGTTCTTTTATAGTTAATACCATTAAATATGTTAATGACCTGACAATCTCTGTCCTAACGGATTCTGTACTGGATTGTTCTGATATGAACAGTTCCTTATCTGAGGTTAACCAATATTCTCACTTAAATGGTCTTCCACTAAATCCATCTATATGTTATATTGTTGATTTTAGTTTCAGATGAGAACAAGAGTTGCATATACTGATTCAATCTCATGATTCTTGTGATATCGACAGCACTGAGATAAGGAGTAGATTGAATGTCGGCCAACTTAGCATCAGTTTGTCTCCGAAGCCCTGTCGGTCGTCTTATATCTCGCTGAATTCTAAGTAAAGTTTTCGCTTGACTTATTACATAAAGAAGTTGAGATATTCTGGCATTACTCGACCTCTTTCCTTACAGTTTATTAGTTCATGTATTCTATATTGTCCTGCCAAGTCAAGTTATGTAGAACTTTGGTTGCTGTAAGTAGGGCTAGTGATGTGCTTTAGACTCAACTTACTGGTATTGTTGTCAATAGGCATTTCCACTCTTTGGAGCCGTTATTTAAAGTCATCCGGTCTGATATCGAACATACGCAATTATTCGCAACTTTCTCCTTGTGCTCCTTGGAGTAAAACCAAAAGGAACTTCATAAGGAGTTATTCTCGTTTTGAAAAATATAAAAGATCAATCATACACTATATAACATGGGTATTGTGTAAAGAGATAAATGTCAAGAAATAACTTATAAAATCGGTAACTGAACTGCAAATTACAACAAGAATAATTATTACACACATATTTATTATTCATAATATTCTAATAACTTTCAGTTTCTATTGTACTTCCAAATCTAATTGCAATTCATATATAATTTATTTTGATTCTGAATTGAGAAGTTGTGAAGATTATACCGTCCTTCGAAAGCTATTAGCAGAAATTCTAGTACATATTATGATACAAGGTGACACGTCCCAGTCAGGAGATATGTAGACAGCATGTATATAAATAAATAGTGGTGTGTTAATACTGCTAGCTATTTGCATAACTGTTCAACTAAATGGAGTATAAACGGTCACTCAAGAGCAAGAGCTTTATGCGTTCCAACGTATTAATGTAAGTTGTTTTTGTTTGTTGGCATCTAACGGCGAGACGTATTCAAATATCTTGAGGGGAAATCAGTGATTTCGGCCTACTTACTATTAAAGTCTACAGGCCAGTATTAGTATGCGAATTGGTTACTGACACATCTGTCTGATTTGAAATATCCGTTAACATCTATCACTTAAGTATGCCGGATATGATTTCTAGCCTGCGATAAACCTTTATTCTAAACAGTAACTATGTATTAGACACTAAAAGTCGATCAAGATGAAATGTCAGGCCCTGAGCCTAATGGCAATTATCTCACCTGCAAGAAATACTGTCTGTCTGTTTTCGACATAGAACTTTGCACATATGTGCGGAAGTTCAAGTCGCCACACTCCGTGTAGCACGCGAAGCAAGAGAAGAAAGTACAAGAAAAGCATAATAGAGACAGTGAGCAGAGGTGTGAGACAAAGGAGTAATAACGAAGAACAAAACATTGGAGATCATAAGTCACAGGGAGTGGATGCATCTGCGCCACTGAGAACGATTTTGAGCAATGTCACCAATTGTTTCCGACGATTGGTTTTTACCGTCCCGAGGACCCCAACCAGGAAGTCTACACCTTCCTACGTGGCTTAGAACAACTGTTGTGGATTCCATTGACTGGTTCCATGTTTTTGTTTGACCTCCGCTAGCTCTTTTCCAGCCTGACCCTATATCAGCTAACATTGCCGGTGGAGGAAGGCGATGACTAGGCATGCCTAACACATGTCCTAACCATCTCAGTCGATGTAATTACACAGCCTTGTTGATTGGTTTCCCCTCCTTACCTAGCACTCGACGCCTAACCTCAATATTGCTCACTTTATTATGTCACTTCACACGGGTGATAGAACGCAGGCACCTATGATCAAAGACAGCTAATCTTTTCATGTCTTCCACTCTCAATGGCCAGGTTTCGCTCACAGCCATTAAGGACGGAGCGGACTGATGAGCACTACACTCGCCCGGTGGTCGATAGTCGAACATCTCGTCTACGCCAGAGACGGCGTAAACTGGCAAATGCGAAACTAGCCCTCTGTATCTGTGCTGAGATTTCGTCAGAGATCAACCCGTTGGGGCTGATAGTACTTCCCAAATAAGTGAAGCGGTGATATGTATCCATTTATATATTTATATGTGTGTATGTTGGTCTCTCTTTCTGTTTGCTCGCTTAGTCTGTGACCATTTCACTTGTATGAACTTGTCTCCTTTATCAATGTATATTCCCCTTATATTATATATAATATGAGTGTTTGTTGACAGTCCGTTGCTTGGTGACATATCCATATATGGTGGTTGTTGACATGTCTACTATATTTCGCTATGTATGTATGGATCGATACTTCATTATAATTAGCCATTCATGTTAAGACTGTCTAATGATTGTTCACACCCTTGTCATATATATATTTCGTTCTCACAATTTGTGTGACTGACTTACACTTACACTTACTTTACTTTTGGTGTGATACCACTTTTGCATTCTCCTTGTGTTGAAAAATAGAAGTATCATCGCAAACCTAGTGGTCTTCTGATTTCCGCCTTCTCGCGTCAGGACTATTAATTTCTCGACCAGTCCATAACAATAAATTAGTCGACGAGTACATAACAATTTGGCGACGGGGAAAACTACTATTAACCACACAGCAGCAGCAACATAACAATTTACTATGGATCCTTCTAAATTGGAATTATTGTTTGAACGACAAATGAAATTAATGGAAATGTTCGTCAACCAACAGACTGGTCCAGCTTCACCTTCAAGCAATCCCAATCATACCATGCTACCATCTGTCGACGGCATTGTGAACAGTATTTCACAGTTCAATTATGACCCAGAGGCTAATGTCACTTTTGACACATGGTATCAACGTTATGAGGATTTATTCACTGTTGATCTCGCCTCACAAGACGATGCCTGGAAGGTGCGAGTGTTGCTACGTAAATTGGGTCCGGCAGAATATGAACGGTACTGCAACCTTATTTTACCACAGAAACCACGTGACAAGTGTTTCGATGATACAATAAAGCTGCTGCGTGAACATTTTGGAGACCACTCCTCATTATTCAGCATACGTTATCGTTGCCTCAAGCTGACAATGAATGAAAATGATGATTTTCTTACTCACGTTGGCACAGTCAACCAAGAATGTGAGAGGTTTCGACTCAGGTCCTTAACAGATGATCAATTCAAAGCCTTGATCCTCATATGCAGTCTCCAATCTCCTCGTTTCACAGATATCCGAACTCGACTGCTCAATCAGCTGGAACAAAATCCCAAGTTAACATTACATGACATAGCTGATGAATATCAACGGCTGATTAATCTGCAGAAAGACACACACCTGGTCGAATCAACACCTTCGAGAAGCTCTGATATTCATGCATTACGCAAGAGCAAAAATCTCTCATCAGCTACTCCTGACCCACCTACTTATTCTAATGTTCCGCGGAAATCTACACATACTCGTCCAACTTCACAAACTACTGCAAAGAAGACCCCACCATCACCATGCTGGCACTGTGGCGCGTGGCACTTTGTAAAGTCTTGTCCGTACAAAAATCATCGTTGCAGCAAGTGCAAGATCATCGGTCACAAAAATGGTTTGTGTCAGCCACGCAAAACCAGATATCAAAATCCAGCGAAAGCTCGACAAACTGTTGGTCCTAAATCTCCAAGAAGATCATTGAGTCTACTCGCAACCTGTCAAGTCATAACACCAGCTATGCGGAAATATATTGACCTTCAGATTAATGGTCATGATACACGTCTGCAACTAGATACCGCCTCTGATATTACTGTTATATCAGAAAAACTTTGGAATAATATTGGCAGACCACCAATCGCAAATACTTCTCAGACTGCTGTCAGCGCCTGTGGTGGGCGCCTCAAACTTATTGGTGAACTCAAATGTTCTGTTTCCTTCCGCAATACCAAATTCACAGGAATTTGCTACGTCACCAAGAGTGATTTAAATGTTTTGGGACTTGATTGGTTCGATCGTTTGCATCTGGCTGATGTCCCACTAAATTCGCTATGCAATGCAGTCAAGACATCTTTTTGATTGCTCGGCCGCACTGATGAAGACGTAGGTCCAAGTGAGTCTCCGCGTATATTAGCATAAACAGATGTGATATTTCGACAGCCAACACGGAAATCAAAAGGCCGCGAGACTGCTGATATTGAGGTGTATTACCACATCAGTAGAACTCAGAAGTCCAGCGAATAAAACACTGTAGTCTTTATCATGGATGAGGGTATCGAGCCAAGGTTTGATGATATCCTGAAACTAGTAAAAGATAGTGTCAATCAATCTATAAGCAAGTTTGCCAGTCTATTACATCTCACCCCTAGAATAGAGCAGTCTGAGAGCAAAATGCAATCATTGATGACGAGTAGGCCTCAGAGAGGTGGATATCGAGAAGGCTCCATGAGGTATAGTAATGCATATAGACCTAATGAGTGTAACAGGTTTCGTAGTACATCCTCAACAGATAAGTTGCAAGATGCAAGACAAGCACGGTTGTGTTTCACACGTTTGCAAGAGGTGCATACAGAAGTGAACTGTGAACCAGTGAGCAAGTTCAGGGATAAGCTGAATGTAAACTCCAGGCCTGACTCCGAATTGTGTGACGATAACTGTGCGGTCAGGAAGTCTGTAGTTGCAACTGGTAAGCCATTGTTGAATAGAGTGTCACAGAATAGAGTTGCTGCTTCAGAGTCCAGTTCTGACTCCAAAAGTTTACAAAGTATAACTAGTCAGAGTGAAGATATAAAACCTTTAGTGATTTGTGAGGAGGAACCAAAATTGTCTACTTCTGTTATTAAAGAGTTTGAAAATGATGAACTTAACGGTAAATTGAATATTTGTGGTAATGATCATGATGGTGCAGATTTGTCTTTGGTTGATCATGATGAGATGAGGGGAATGCCTACTACCGCTAAGTTAAATAAAGGTTCTGTACAACTACAACGTGAAGTAGAATTGAACGCAGATGCAGTTCCAGAAGGTGTGCATACTTGTGAGACAGTCAGTATAATTGATCAGCGTGTAGCCCACCTCTCTGGAAAAGACGTCTTAAGCTAAGCCTTATCTTTTACTACAAGCTAACTAATCTTCTCTTGCATTCCTCCGAACCAATAACTAAACCTACCACTATCATCAGTTACAATCTTAGAAATCATCACAACCTAGCTGCTATGGAGCACTGTCAGACTTACGTGCGGTACAACTTCTTAAATAAGTTTTCAGTCATTTGGAATAGACTACCAGCTAATGTGCGCGATGCAAACACACTTCCAGTGTTCATCTCCTCAGTCACCAGACTGCTCAAAGATGACAATGCACTTCTGCGCCTGACTCTTACACCTTCTTTTTCACCCTACATAGATATTTTAAGTTCTTTAAACGTGTAGTTACAACAAACTACAATTATAAATTTTAATATTATTGGAACTAGATGATAAACATTTCTACACAGGACAGTAATATTAGTTCACACATAATATAAAAGTTAGCGTAACGGGACTAGTTAGTTAATGAACAAAAATAAGCATAGTTACAAAACAGAATATATATGTATATATTTATTAATCACTCCTTAAGGACTCCCGTTGCTTTCTTTTGCGTTGCTGTTGTTTGTCTTCTTTTTTCTCTCACCATTTCAGCTTCTATTTGACTTTTTGAATGAGAATGAATAATGTGGATATTTGACCATTTACAATGACAAATGATCTGCAAACACTATTGGTCCCGTATCTTTCAGTTGCCTGGTTAATAACGAATTAACTTTCTCCACGATGCAACCTGGTTTACATTTGTGGAATATACTCTTATACCAATGGAAAAGTATCTATTTGTAATACAACGTCACGATTGTAGCTTATAACATAACTGATCGTATCTGTAAAAATAGCTTCCTTATTACCCAATTTGGATATAAATCAAATCAAAAATAAGATTCGGATTTGTACACACCCAAGTTATATTGAGGAATTACTTCAAGCTTTATTTTTTCCCAAGTATTTTTAATCCATCCAAAACTTACTTGGGTTTTTTTGTTAATGCGAAGACAATATTCCTATATTTCATGACATGCTCCATTGAATGACTGGTTATCATATTGTTCCCACAGACCTAAGACAAAAACGCCAGCAACCATGTAACTTAACCATAAACCAAATTTATGAAATTTATATAATGCTTATCCATGCCTGTACATTTGGTGTGTCCTACACAAGTAGGAAAAAATGTGTATTTTATTAAAACATTACTATTAAGTATGATTGCTAATCATATATGTAATTTATCATATTGATGATGCCTGTAAACTGGCGTCTCTCATGTACAAAATGAGAATATACTATTATTATTATTATCATGCATTTGGCAAACAGACACGCAAATCAGAGTTCATATAAGAAGCGAAAATTTATTCAAGCGATGACTGACAGAGCGGGTCACCCCAATATACTTTCGTATAAAGAAATAAATTTCCATAAAAAGCACGTGACTTTTAAAGGCGCTATTAAAAATTATATAAACTCAGGTAGCAAAATATCAGAAAGCTCTTATGAATCTATCCCCAAACAATGGGGGTCATCCAAAAATTGAGAAGATCTGACGGAGGACCGACTACGTAAGCTTATCAGTTCGCTTACTCTTTCGAAGTCAAGTATACAGGTTGTTGGACTCAGGTCTTGTACAAGAGTGTGCAAGAACAGTACCACAGTTGGTCGAGAGGAGGTTGAGGTGGGTCCATGAGAAGTGCAGTGACTAGGTATCCGTTTGGTATGGTCACCTTATTTCTGCAGCCCCTTCCTTTTAATTTATCTGAGACGAAAAACAACTTGCCGAAATCGTTGAGCATCCTAATCATCTGTACTGTTGGAGCTTCGGTCACTGAAATAGAAAAGTCAGATATTTATGTGCAACTCTCATGGCCTTCAGTGAATTCAGTATGATTGTTGCAGCGTGGTCTTACCTCAATTATCACCTTGTTACGTAGCGTTTTAACTGCCTGAAAATCTCACTAATCCCACGCCTCTTTGAGATTTATAAGTTTTATAAACCACTTTGTAAAGTACATGACCGATTATTTTCCTTCACGATCCACGTCGGTATTTAAATATCATACACACATACGACTGTGTAGCTTGATGGTGAATTCTTTGAGAAGAGACTACTGAATGCCGATTTTCGCCATTTTCTGTAGATCCCAGTGTAAATTTTCAATAATTTGAAATGCAGTGGTGATAGTAGGTATCCGATAACCAGTTAACATCCTGGTACTTACTGTAGGGCTTATACAACAGAATATGCCATGGTCCCCCAGACGCAGTAGGTATTTGAGAAATTCTGAAGGATAAAACGGCACCTGATTAGGAACTATATGCTCTCCATCATTTAGATAAAGCGATAAGAAGACGTAATTTGTCTGAATCGCGTAATGTATTTTATATATATAATGTGTATTTCATTTAAACATATAAATTTACATGAAAATGCATGCCATTTTTATAGGCACGATCAAGTGCGATATAATATCAAATCGTAGATTGTCTACAAGTTAATAATGTTTCAACAGATAAATATTTGATATATACAAATACACTCATCGTCTGAACCAGGCCGTATAGTTATTGAACTGTACAATTGTCCTCCAGGTTGCGCGGGCAAAATCGACTTCGTTTCGTTTTCATCCCGTGGTTGTAGGTATACGATAACCAACCAGTAGTGAGGTAAGTATAACGTTTACATGAGACCGAAAGCTGTTTTACAAACGTAAAATTGCTAAGGTTAATCATTAAAGTGTAATGAAATAAGTAAGTGCAATGTATTATTAATAAATGCACTCATAAAGTAAATACAATGGGAAACTATATAATCCCTAGACTCAAAACGTTCATTTGCAATGTATAATGCTACCCATATATGTCTTACTATCATGGTGTCCACTTTTAGCTTTACCACAATTATTTTCAAGCCAGTTGTTTTTACTTCATACCTTCTTGGCTATTTGGTGCACAACCGTGCCTCACAGAGAATGGGAATAGAATAAGTCGAATCAAATTCATAAAGAGCTATAAAATGTTAGCTTTAATGGAATATAATGAGGATCAAGTAAAGATGTTATTAGAAGATGAATGAGATAAGACATTGTGGAGTGGTATTTAAAGATCAGTCAATGGACAGCAAGTTAGTTTATAAGATGCCCCATAAATCTGTGCAGAGCCTACGTGGTCGCATCTCAACAATTGTCTGAGCGAATGGTATATGTTTAAAGGCAGAAGCATGATCTGTCTAGACGCTCATTATTATCTTTTTCAAGATAAAGATCTAAGCCCTCAGAAAATTCTCGAGCCGTCAAATTGCATATTGCTGTTCCTGCAGAATGGGGTGATTCACCACCATATCCACTGATCATCATGCACCAGCCTCCCTCCTTTTCTGATGTTAGGCTCTGAGATTATGATTATTATGGTTACTGCAAATATACTGCTTGGTACCCGACATGTTCGTACCTCATATTCCATCTCCCTAACCTTCTTAATGGGTGCTTCCAATAGGTATCCACGTACATCTTCATGAACATATTATATATGTGTGCATGCATCCTAATGAATGGATTACTTTATGAGAAGTTAAAACCCTAAAGAGTTAAAAGAATAGGTTTTGTGAATAGTGGAACAAGATTCAGCAGAACACTACAATGAGGGTTAAATTTAGGTAGTATGAACTGAAGGTAAGGTCGGTTGGCAGGACTTAGTGTACTAAATTATCATGACAGTCTTATATATAGTAAACATTTGACATTGCAAAGTAACCTGTCTACACTTATTATAAAAAGACATTAACACCGAACCAACAAAATTTTAGCATTTGGTTAACAATGCTTCAGTGTGTGTACACTGAAGAAGGGTAGTTAGTCTCACACGGAGTTGTAAGGTAAATCAAACTATATATGATAAGAGTATAACCAATATTATAATTCGTATTATCAAAGAATACATTACGCTCAATAATTGAGTGTTATAAGGGAAACAAGCGTCCTAAAGCAAGAGAACATTTACTGCATAAATATTTTAATCATTTCAAGTATTTTAATAACAATCTAATTTCAAGAATTGAACATGCATAATCACTAAGTATTATTATATTAGTATATGCATATGTAAAATATTAAAAGATGTGGTTGCTATTATAACTATTTCCAGGGTTACTTTTACCAACACAACTTAGTGAAAATTATAGAGAATAGAAATCAGTAATTTAGTTAACGTTCGCCGCGTGAGTATTAGAGTCGAGATATACGTATGTGACTATACTGAAGACTGGGCTGGCCTTCAATTTCCGTTCTACCAACAGTTGTGGTCTTTTAGACGAGCTAGGGTGGACATGTTAAAGTGTCTTTCTAGGCTCCGTTTGAACTCATCAGGGTCTTCACAACATCTTATTTCAGGTGGTAGTTGGTTCCAAAGAGTGCAATATTTTATGGTGAAAAAGTTTACCCTAATGGATTTTCTGTGAGTAGCCACCTTGACAACGTAGTCGCGGTTTCGCAGCTGATATGATTTAATATTTTCCCACGTTATGGATGAGTTACTGTAGCAATGTTTCCTAGTGACTTTGAAGAGTAGAAATAAGTCGCACTTCACTCTCCTTAACCACAGAGCTTCCAATTTCAGACGTATTGTCAATGTAGTTGAAGATTGAACGGTCAATTCATGGTTGTTTGCTCAAACCTAACTTCCCCAATTTTCGCGGAGGCATCAATACACCAGTCATCGATCGCTGTTCAGAAAGAAGTCAGGAGACAACCGTCAGAAGTAATATTGTGATTTATTATTGTAATATTTCTTCATAGACCTTAGTTGTAAAGCTTAGTTGTACAATGGCTATATGTTGGTGTTAGAATAAATAATTCTCGAGTCGCCAAACTGGGTTCTGGTTTTCGCGCCCGTTCGTACTAAGCGTTTCTGAGAAGCTTCGAGGAACAGCGTGAGTCCCAGCGTAGCACGAGCTGGGCATTAACGGTTTACGAGATGTGGCTGACGTATACACCTGTCAACATATTCCACTTGTTGGTCAAACCTTATTATGCGTTTCGTGAGGAATCTCTGGACACTTTCGTTTTTTTCTGTCTACAGACCTGAGGTTACTAAATAGGAGAGCACAGCATTCAAGTTTGAGACGGATACATGTCCTATATATATAGCTAATCTTGCTTCTTGCGTGTAGAAGTTACGCAGTACAAAGCCAGTAAGTCGTTTACAGTCAGATACAACCTTATTTGCACTATCGGAAAAGGATAAATCTGAGTATATTATCCCGAGGTCTGTGACCGTGTTCAGTTTTGAGAGGAGCTTACCGTACATATATGGGCACATTCTCGTTTTCCAGCGTCCAAGGTGGGCCATACCGCACTTGTCTGGGTTGAAAGTCAGTTGCCACTTTTCGCTCCAATCGCCTAGGTCGTTTAAGTCTTGTTGGATCTTGCTTTCGACGCTCATATCACCTTACCCATAATCGTATGCTATCTTGAGATCATCTGCAAAAATATATGGCTTGCCAAACTTGATTACAGAGACTATGTCATCTATAAATAAGAGGAATAGAATAGGGCCAAGAACTCTACCTTGTATTACACCGCTGGTTATCGGCTTTGATGAAGACAGCTTGTGGTGGATTTTGACTAACTGCTCTCTTTCTGTGAGAAAAGAACTTATCCATTTGTGAAGCTTTCCGGTTATTCCGTAGGATTGGAGTTTTGTTAGGAGTCTGATATGTGGGACTTTATCGAAGGCCTTGCTAACGTCGAGAAACAGTGTTGTCGCCGAACGCCCATTACCAATGCATTGTGTAATGTAGTCAAATAATCTAAGTGGCAAGTAATGCACGACCTTCTACTCAGGAAACCGTGTTGGGACGGGGGTAGTAGGTCATTTGAGTCCTAACTATCTTATCCATTACACGTAAAACTACAGACGTGATGTTGATGGGGCGGTAGTTGTTGGTATAAGCTATAAGCCCTCATTTTTGGATAGGTACAATAAAAGACTTCTTCCAGCAGGTAGGGTATGTCCCATGACTTAATGATATTGAGTATAACTTGAGTAAGAGTAAATTCATGTCATCACCTCCGTTTTTCAGCAGAACAGAAGATATACCGTCTGGACCAATAGTGTTACTAAGCTTAAGGTTTGCGACAGCTTTATCGATCTCATGTGTGTTGAAACTTATGTCAGGTATGTCAGTTATGCAATAAGAAGACGTAATTTGTCTGAATCGTGTAATGCGAAGACAATATTTCTATATTTCTTGATGTGCTCCATTGAATGACTGGTTATCATATTGTTGCCACAAACCAAAGACAAAAACGTCACAAATCATGCAATTTAACCATGAACCGAATTTATGAAATTTAAATAATGCTTATCCATGCCTGTACATTTGGTGTGTCCTACACAGGTAGGAAAAATTGTGTATTTTATTAAAACATTACTATTAAGTATGACTGCTGATCACATATGTAATTTATCATATTGATGATGCCTGTAAACTGGCGTCCCTCATGTACAAAATGAGAGTATACTATTATTATTATTAACACATTTCGAACAATCTGATCACACACGGACTTGTCATAGGAATATATATGAAACTAATAAAGAGGTAAGAGGTGATAAAATGGACTTAGGTCAAGTTTAAAAGGATAAGGGTTTATCTTTCCTAGACATATTGCCGAGTCGACGTGTAGGGGACTGTTATGAGAGCTCATCAACATTACTAATATGAGAATAATAATCCAAGTCAATGAGATATTGAGTAACAATGTATTATCAAAAATGCAGTAACGGGTTATATTAATAAAAAGGTTTACTTGGCTATGAAGTTTAAGTCCTCTGCTACAAATTATTTATATAATCCACGGGAGCGTTCACTGTTGGAGTTGCGTCTGCTGGTAGATGCTGTGTGCCGGTTGTAGAGTTGTCTTCGGATTAGAATAATAGACTCCTGCAATAGATCCAAAGTATACAACATTGCATGGGTGGGATAAGTAAGCAGAAATGGCCAGGAAGAAGGCGAAGACTCCAGCAGTATGGTGTATTTCCAATTGTACACGGAAGTTATATGTATTTTAACAAGAATCGTTTTAAACAAAAGTCATGTACAATGTCTCTAATTTCTACAACTAACAAAAAGTGTACAATCATATTTTCACGTACTCCACAGACGGCTTGATGGGTTAATAAAAAGATCTATTTATAGAAAACCTACCTGGACAGGATAGTATCTTAATTGCCACAGTTTCTGCCCAGTTCGGTAAAAAAGAGGCTTAGTAAGGTGCCTCTTCAATAGAATCCGACGAATATGCACTGAAGACACACTCGATGAAGAAGAAAGAAAGTTGACACAAACTCTAGTTGATAACAGTTATCCAGACAAGTTCATCAGGAGATATAAAGTAGTCAGAACACCAAGACTCACTCTACAACTCGCCCCTAAGAAAGACCTGTACATCAAGCTACCCTATATGGGACATCAAGGCAGCTTGATAACTAGACAAAGACTGAATGTTGCTGTTAAAAAGACTTTTTGTGCAGCTAATATCATAATAATATAGAATGTAAAGCCATTATATCTATCTAACCCCTTCGAACATGCGAAAAATGACGTCACACCCCACTGTATTTACCAATTTGAATGTACTTGTGGACACATACATAGCGAGGACTCATCGATCTCTGCAAGTAAGGGCGGGTGAGGATATACGTTAGGACGTGTTATATTTTCCGCGACTCAGGTTTTTTCGTCTTTCATTGGCTAGAACAGTGGCGGTGAATTGGAGTTTGAATTGTCCTTGGGTGCGTGCTGTCGGGTGCTGTCTTGGCGTGGTTGCGTTTGCGTCGTTTGCCAGCATATGTGATGACCATAAACGTGAATTAGACTATTGTAACGCTTTGTTTTTCTTTGTTTGTGCATGTACTAGGCTTTGTTTGTCGTACAATTCGTTGTTTGGTCTATCGGTTGCTTGCGATGTCAACGAACCGGTGGGTTCTTGTGTTTTTCTGTAATTAAGGTTATACGTGTGGTATTTGCTTGATGGTTATTGATCATCCCTGTATTTCAATGTTTTTTTACGATTTATCTTGGAATATTTGTGACATAGATGAATACTAATTGATAATTTTATTTTAGTCCGTTGCAGGTAGTCAATTCGAGTGAAAGGAGCACAGACTTAAGTGGAATTTTTGGTGAATACATACTTGGAAGGCGTTTCTTGAGCTGGGATGAATTTGAGAAGTCATTAGCAGAACTTCAAAAAGTGAGGAAGTCATTTAATGCTAACAACTTAGTTGTCCTGCACTCACTATGTTCATACTTATAGCAAAACGATACCGGATGACAGATTTAAGTACGCTTATGTTGGTTTTAAATGCACATTTGGAGTGAATCGTATAAGACCTGGGTTGAAATTGAAAAATAAGTCGTAAGAAGAAGTGTAATATAATTTCATGAATATTTCAGGTCTAAATGTCGCAATTGCTCGTCTTCATTTCGCGTGGTTTTGCGTTATAGTGAATACATAATTGCTTCCCACAATATGGTGCATAACCATCCATGCAGCAGGGTGTACATGCAGAATGACCCATGGTATAGACGACTAACAGTTGAAGAGAAAGAAAATGTGGAACCACTTCTTCAGCAATCCCACTCATCCGATGAAATAATAATGCATGTTCAGGAGAAGTACAACAAGGATATAACTCGCATCGACGTTAAAAATATGAAAGCCGCAGTTACTAAAGGTAACGTTGACGTACTTGTTAAATATTTAAGGTATTTCGAGTCGTCGTGACATTTTTGAATTCCTAAAATCCCGTGGGAAGTTAATGGAGTATTATTCCAATGAATTGATCAGGAATTCACTAACAAGAATTTGCTTTGCAACTTATGAGCAAATGGAATTTTATAAAGAGTTCCCTGAGGTTGTTGGTATTGATTCTACGTATAATACAAATAAAGGGAAGTAAGTTTACCAATTCATTAATCAACGTGCAGGTATTCTTTGTTCCAATTACTTGTGACGGATAATTTTGGTCGAGGACGACCAGTTTTAATTGCGTGGACTAGAAAAGAATTCAAACGTGATGTAGTTTGGATATTAGACTGTTTTCGTCGAATAATGGAAGATACCTCCAAAGCAGAAACTTTCATTATGGATTGTGCGCAAGCTGAAATAGCAGCCGTCAAGTTAACGCACGGAGAAGCGCACATTGTTTTGTGTTCTTTCCATGTTTGCCGAGCATTCTGTCGTAAAGTAAGTTTTTCAAAGCATAGTTTACATTTTATTCGTAGACAAGAAATCCCATCGTGAAGAACTACTTATGCCGTCTAGTGCAGTGTAAAAAAAGATCAGAGTAATGCCTTTAATGTTCTCATTTTCCAGATTTAATTTCTATTTCAGAGTTATTAGCAGATTGGATGCTACTGTCAGTCAATATCTACAACGTCGTTGGATGCATCGACGAGAATTGTGGGCAGCATGTTTCAGAGACAACGTGCTGACTTTTGGGAATGATATAAATAATCGCGTCGAGAGCTCCAACAAGCAAATGAAACGGTACTTGTAAAGATCAGATAGTCTGCATAAAAGTATGCTGAAGGTGTATAAATGGTATCGACAAAGTTTTTCAAGAATACAGCAGGAGGCGATTATTGCTCAGTCGCGATGCTTCACCTATCCCTGTTCACAACGTCTAATCCCAGTTATACGATTGCTGACGCCATATGCTGCGAGGAAGGTTATCCGTGAATACGATAGGCGACGATGGGCTGTTGTTGAGGTTGAATCCTTCGATTATGTATTCTTCCAGGACAATGGGAATAGATTGAAGGTTGATCTGAGTGCTTGCGCCTGCACGTGCGTTACATTTCAGACCTGTCGGTACCCCTGCAGACACTTCCTTTTGATACATTGAAGAAAGCCATATTTCACAGGTATATTTGCGTTTATATGACTCCGTTTTTAATTTATGTCAACCTGATATGTATCCACATATATATATTTATGTGTGTGTGCATGTTGGTCTCTCTTTCTGTTTGCTCGCTTAGTCTGTGACCATTTCACTTGTGTGAACTTGTCTCCTTTAATAATGTATATTCTCCTTATATTATATTATATATAACATGAGTGTTTGTTGACAGTCCGTTGCTTGGTGACATATATCCAAAATATATAAAAGGTTGTTGACATGTCTGCTATATTCGCTATGTATATTTAGATCGACACTTCATTATAATTAGCCATTCATGTTAAGACTGTCTAATGATTTGTTCCCACGCTTGTCTGACATTCATATATATTTCTCATAATCACAATCTTGTGACTTACTTACTTACTTTGGTGTGAGACCATTTATTTCGTCTCCTTGTGTTTGGACAATAGAAGTATCATCGCAACCTAGTGGTCTTCTGATTTCCGCCTTCTCGCGTCAGGACTATTAATTTCTCGACCAGTCCATAACAATAATTTAGCGACGAATACATAACACAACCAAAACTTAATCAATTAATGTCCTTATATACGGAAAGTTGTAATTTTCATTACCGTGTTCGCGTGTACAATGCCTTAATTGAAAGAGGACACAAGAACTAACATCATTGCGCCTGTAATATTCAGTTCATGGTTATCTTTACGTTTTTTGTTTCACCTTTTGTAGTTAACCATGTGATGCAGAATTGTAAACAATTGACGTGGTCACGCAACTTGTTCGCATCTCAGTGCACGTCAGCAGTTGTCCCTCGAAATCGAAGTGCCCCATTCGAAACCTATATAAGTAATATGAATGCGGGCATTAGGAAAATTAATGACAAATTTGGAGAAGTTTTTGCCAGGAATTATTCTGTAGAAGTAATCGCAGGGATCAATCTTACTCTGAATATGTAAATAAACTGAATTTGTATCATAATTAAAATAAATTTTTCATGTAAATCTTGTTGTCTTTCAATTCATGTGTTCCCTTATTGAGCACGGCATGCTAGACCGGTACTCTCCAGGACTTTAACTATACGTAAGTGTAATTGTGTAGGAACAATGTCGGTCGTCATACGTGTTAAATTATAATTATTTTAGTGAAGTTACGTGGATGCGTCTCATAGTCATATAGAAGTCTTTAGGGACAAATGACAATGGTCGGCATAACTTAGGCACTGCATTCCGGTTCCATTTCTTATACGGTTACGTGTATTCTAAAGTATTGCATTACTAATGTTTCACTTAAAGCGTGATGTCAATCCATATGACTAAGGCTGTTAACATGTAGCGTAAATTGAAGTCTACACGAGACAAATTGTTGAATTCGTTCAGCTTTAGTACTCGTAGTTAGATTTACCTTACACTAATATATGCCACCAATTACTTCGTCAGGTCTCATTAATAAGTTGTGCCTGCATCTAGTTATCATGACAAATATATCTACACTCAGAATAAAAAGGTCTGGTAAGCAGGATGTTAAATATATTTAATGAAAAATAATAACAAGCAAATGTCTTTACGCAGTTGTTCGTCGTAATAATTTGGGCAATGTCGAATCACTGTGACCGGGTTGACTGACGTTACCGGATATCTGCAAAAAAGTAAACAAAGAAGTAATATTAAAGTTAAACGCTTCATATTTCCCTACCTTTGCTGAAAATGGTTCATTCTCCTTCCTCATTCCTTGTTCATGACAGCATTCTTCTGTGGTTTTCCCTGCCACACACATCGTTAAGTATCATAAATTAGTGCATCTTCAAAAGTTTAAGTCATTCAACTATTGTACGAGCAATTAGAACAGGTGGCGATAAGAGTTAAATTGTAAACCCTTCACAATGAACACTGTACATTTGGCTAAGTGCTATGTCCTTGGAATGTTAGTATACATTTGCAATGTGTAATGCCAACCATATCGGTGTAAGCATAGAAAATATGACGTTTTCCATGAAAATACAGCTTTGTTCAAACACTGGTGATGTTGTGTTTATAATAAAAGCAACTAGACTGTAAGCAAGTAACTAATAGGCACAAAGAGTAGGTCTCAGTTTTATTAAAGGCATATCCAGTTAACATAAAATGTAGTGTAATAGTGCACAAATGAGAAGACCAGCATGAAGTAGATAAGTGATATTTCAGTGACAGGTAAATTGAAAGATCTGCAACCTTACAATTTGATGCAGTTTCTTATCAACAGTTTGCAGTATTAAGAACATCACTAATTGCTTACAGATAACTTGTTTAATAATAACTGCTTTAAATATATGAGCCATAAGTGCATCTTCCATATCTTTCATAGCCACAATTAAGTCATTAAGGGTATCAGAATATCTTAGTGATGTGAAGCAAAATAATTATTAAGATTGATATAACCTATGTAACAGGTGTAGTAGCTGTATGACACAGCTGCTAGTTACTAATCGACAGAAAGCTGATACTCATTTTAAGTACTCTGGCATTTGAGAAGGACTATTTATACTATTCTTCGAGACGCGATGAACACTGATGTCAATATACTCTGATGCCATTTCATGCACTGAGCAATTAAGGCCTTCTGAAATTCCATGTGCAAATGTCAATTAAACTATTATCACATCTTCGCCCAAGCACTTTTTACTACGAACTTCATCAAAATAGATTTGACCACCAGGAAATTCAGCAGCCTGCCTCATTCTTCGCATGATGTCGTCGATATGTTATGGAATATTTCAGTCATCCCGGATGATAACAGAAGTTTCATATATTTATTCCCCTTAATGAATTTGAACAAAGCAAGAACTACGGTTTTAGCAGAATAAAATGGTACCATCTTTTATTTCGTTGCCTTCTCGTCAGCTGCTTACATAGCAAAGACATTATTAAATATATCTACAACAATAATTTTAACATACTTGCACAGAGTTAAGTTTAAACAAAAATCAATCGATCAATATACTCATACACTAGAAATATATACATATTGCAAATGAACGTTGTCAGCCTAGGGAGTTTTCTTTTTTTAATGCATTTATTAATGATACTTGCACTTACCTATTTCATTACAATTTGATGATTCACCTCAGCACTTTTACTTTTCTAAAACAGCTTTCAATCCCTTGTAAACGTTGTACTTACCTCAATTTTGGTTGGTTATCGTATGCCGACAACCACGGGATGAAAACGAAACGAAGTCCATTTTCCCGCTCAACCTGGAGGACAATTGTACAATTCAATAACTATACAGCCTAGTTCAGACAATGTGTATTTATATATATATATCAAATATTTAACTGTTGAAACATTATTAACTTGTAGACAATCTACGATTTGATATTATATCATACTTGATCGTGCCTGTAAAAATGGCATGCATTTTCATGTAAATTTATATGAGAATATACATTATCATTATTATTATTATATATAAATATGCAATATTAACCACTATTCCGAACAATAATAATCAAACACAATGGAAACTTTTAGTATTTCACATTCGGATGAAAGAGAGGTGAAATTATCCAGTTACCAGGGCGAAGAAAGGCTGATAACCGCTTCTTTCTGGACGCATAAATCAGGTTTCAGGCGCCTGATGGAAATGGCTTCAGCAAACTTAAGGAAAATTGAGCTATTTTGCTTATTGATAATTTTGAACGACTTTTCAACGTCCACCTCATGACCCGTGTCGAGAAGATGCCTGGTGATGGCACTGTTTAAAGCATTTGTTCCCTTTAGACGTAAGCTTTTTGGTACATGTTCAGAAAATCGTAGATATGCCCTTCTTTCTGTCCTTCCAATGTAACTGCTCCCGCAGATACATGTAAATTTGTATATACAGTTGGAGGTAACATGAGAAGGATATCTATCGATTTTTGATTGCACCAAAGAGCAAGTTGTTCGATAGACGGGAACGAGCTTAGCTGCAGGATATGCTATGGCTAGTGATGTACTCAGCCTTCTGTTGATCATCGCTGCAATATTTTCACCTTTATAATCAAGCTGAAGGTAGACTGGCTTTTTTTCCACTGTGATTTGTTTCACTTTTGTGACTTCAGATCTTCCACGTCTAACCTATGTCTGCATGCTATTTCTCTTTCATGTGCCAGATTCTCATAGATTCACTGGAATGAAAACAGCCATTACCTGTAGTCTATTTACAACCTTAAGATATGAAACAACTCGCAAAAAACAAACCTTCATAGCACTATAATGCAAATAATAGTTTTTCTATGCGCACTTTCTTAAAAAGGATGACTCTTTTATTAATAATTCGTTGGAGCTATTAAATAAAATTTTACGCTCTACTAAGAACAAAATACAGCAAAATACTGCCATCTGGCTACAGAAGTCTGAAACTAGTCAAATATAATCTATTTCCAAAAAATTAAGCGATTATAACGCCTGTAGCCGCGAACGCGGTAACCGATGAAATTGCGCGAGAACACCGTGTCATAGCCTGTATCCTCACACAGTAAGGGCATCAGAGCATATTCCAAAATGGCTACAGAAAAAAACGGAATCTTCAGAACCTAATAACGGTGACAACAAAAGACCTAACTCTTCTATTGCGAAACATATTATAGAGACAGGATATAAAATTGTTGTTAACAGATCTGAACAAGGCATTAGGAAGGCAAATTTCGCGAGATGATGGCATCATTTCGTAGTTTCTTCACAACCGCTTTACAACTAACATGGTTAACAATGATAAAATAAAGTTCATGAAAATTACTCAGTTAAATAAAAAACAAAAGTACATACTAATGACCAATCATATTAAGATAGGTCACGAAGTCCAGGGTAGGCGAAGATTGAAGTCTATTGATTTTTGTACACACAGTTTAGGCTGTATGTGATTAATCCAAAGTGCTTCCATCGCCTTCAACAACCAACGTTGAATTAGAGTTATGTGAAATAATTGTGAAACAGTCATCAATATTGATTTTGTGACCAGACATTAATAAGTGTTTTGCAATGGATGATGCTGGATTTCTATTAAGATTAATCGCGTTAGGATTTTCGACATGATTTACTAGCCATTTTGAAATATGTTCTTTTCGACGACATCGGAACATTCTGTTAGTTCTACCTATATAGGTGTCACCGCAGCTGAGGTGAACTTGTAGATACAGTTTGAAGTAGAGTCCACAGAATTTCGTCCTTTATTCCTAGGTAGGTACAGGGATCGAAAATGTTCGGCAAGTGAGAAAAAGAGATGCGGTGGCGTAGAATGTGCGTTTGATGGCTGACCGAAGTCTTTGATTCGCCAACTGCATAATCTGGTCGCCCTTGAATGGTAGATTAATAAAGATAACTTTCTTTAGCACAGAAGCTGTCTTTTCGAGATGTGGTTTTTCTTTGCTGTGACAAGTGATAAAGCTCTCCGGATAACCATTAGCTAATAAAACTGAATGTACATATCGAAGCTCATCCATCAGTGTGTCACTCGTGCATATTTTTCGGGCCCTTGAGAACAAACATTTCACTAGGGAACGTTTATACTGGATAGGAACAAAACTGGTAAAATGAAGATATTGTCCAGTCCATGTTTGTTTACGAAAAATAGAGCGCTGAATCGTTCCATCATTTCTCCCAATCATAGTAATATCCAGGAAACCGAGTTTGTTATTCGATTCTAGTTCGGAAGTCACTCGGATATTTGGATGAATATGATTAAATAGAGTAATGAAGCTTTCAATAGATTTACTATTATTACCAATAATAAGAGTATCATCTACATAACGTTTATACAGCATAAATCCTCCAAACATACCTTGCATTTGTTTCTCTAATTTCGACATAAATATATCTACTAACAGGGGCCCCAGAGGGCCTCCGATCGCAACACCATCGATTTGTTTATATGCCTTTTCTTGGAATGTGAATCTAATATTTTCTGTACACATTAAGATTATGTCTTTGATGTAAGTGACGAGAATGGGTAAGTTTATGCCGTTGCATGTGATGATTGGAATCGCAAATAAAATCAACAGTTTCATGAAGGGGAATATTGGTGAATAAAGATTCTATGTCAATTGAACACATAACCTTTTCCTTAATGTTCAAGGTGTCCAGCATTTCTGTAAGATCAAACGAACCTTTTACAGAATGATTTGATAATGAGTCTCTTACGGGCGTAAGTACCTCTGTAATCCATTTGGCGATTTTATGATAAGGAGAATTTGACATGTCTAAGATGGGTCTTAATGGGTTCCCAGTTTTGTGGATCTTCGGAGGACCATAAAGCTGAGGAGTATGTGACCCAATTGGTTTAAGTTGTTTATAAAGTTTTTCATTTATAAAACCATGCATCAGTAAAATCTGAAGCTGACGATTGATCTGCTTTTCCACAAGCAGCACGTTATCAGTAGCATTATCCAGCAGAAATTTGGACTGATCTTTGAGGATATCGTTCATTTTATTTTGATAATCCGATTTGTCCATAATGACAACGCCTCCTCCCTTATCAGAATTCATGCTTGAGGCCTTGAGCGCGCTTTTCGACTATTACGCTACATTTTGGTCATAAATAAAATCTCTTATTACTCTAAAATTTTATGCAAAGTGTTTGCGGAAATTATCACAATTATTAACCTTTCGAACACTGAATCCAAAAAATACAATCTTATTGACAGATAATACACATAACTCACTGTTTGGATTTGTGGAATTTTTAAACATAAACACATCTATAATTGTATATATTGTTGGATTTATATGTTCAAGTTGCTCCAAGTCAGTGAGTTTATGGTTAAGATATCATTTTAGTTAAACGTACTGAACTATATTGCATGTTGTCTTATTGTATAGTTGTCGTCGCTTTTTGCCCTTTTTTCTGTGAACTGTTTCCTTTGTTGATGTTGTTCTCATTGTTTGTCCGTTATTTTCTGATTTTGAGGGGAGCAACCCAAAAAGTTGCTTCTCTCTAAACTTTTACTTAATGTAATCATTCTTTTCTCAGGCGTGAGGCTAGCAACCCCACCCTGTAAACAAAAATTGCTAAAGAAACTTCAGTATGTTGAACCTCCTTGCACCAAAAGAAAAAGTCTGTGTAGGAACATGGAACGTCCGAACTATGTACGAGACTGGGAAAGCTGCCCAGATCGCCAACGAGATGAAAAGATACGGAATACAAGTGCTGGGAATATGTGAGAGCAGATGGAATGGGAGTGGACTCACCAAATTGTCAACAGGTGAGTCAGTGATCTACTCCGGTCACCCAGAAGATAACCACACGCACACCGAGGGCGTGGCTATCATGATGTCACCAACGGCAACGAAAGCCCTGATACAATGGGAGGCGATTTCGTCCAGGATAATGACCGCCAGGTTCAACTCCAAAGGAAGGAAAGTGTCAATCATACAATGTTATGCACCCACAAACAACGCAGACCTCGAGAAGAAAGAAGAATTCTACAGGCAACTACAGGCAACAATGGACAATACTCCAGCTGGCGACATGAAAATACTAATGGGAGACATGAACGCCAAACTGGGACCAGACAATACGGGAAGGGAACTCATCATGGGTAGAGAAGCTCTAGGAGAAATGAATGAAAACGGAGAACTCTTCGCCGACTTCTGCGCCTTCAACGAACTGGTGATTGGTGGCAGTGTATACAAGCACAAAGATATCCACAAGGCTACATGGGTGTCACCAGACGGGCAAACCAAAAACCAAATCGACTTCATCTCAATCTCAAGGAAGTGGAGGCGCAGCCTACTGGACACAAAAGCAAGAAGAGGAGCAGACGTTGGCTCAGACCACTATCTCGTACAAGGGACAATCCAAATCAAATTAAAAGCTTTCAGGGAATCAGGAGCTGCAGATAGACCACAAGCCAAGTTCAACACTCAAAAGCTGAAGGACCAGGCTACAAAGGACATCTTCATTGCAAGCATAAAGGACAAAGCCGAGACACAAATCAACACTAGCGAAGAGGTCGGCGTTGAAAAGCACTGGAACAACTTGAAAACGGTGTGGAGCCAAACCTGCATAGAAATTCTAGGCAGAAAAAAGAGACAGGACAAACAGTGGCTCACTACGGACACTTGGAAACTAATAGAAGAGAGAAGGACAGTGAAGCAAAAGATTATCCAGTGCACGGACGAGCAACAAAAACAGGAGCTGAATGCAAGCTACAATACACTGAACAAAAGAGTGAAGAAAAGTGCCAGGGAAGACAAAAGAAAATATTATGAAACCATGGCAAACGAAGCAGAACAAGCTGCAGGCAAAGGAGACCTCGCCACACTCTACCAAACAACTAGGAACCTTTCGGGCAAACGTTCGACACAGATTAAGCCAATAAAGGACGACAATGGAAAGTCAATCACCAAAGAGGTGGAACAGAGAAAGCACTGGGTTGAACACTTCAAAAGACTTCTAAATCGTCCGCCACCTACAACACGTCCAGCAATACCAACAACGGAAGCAGAACTACCAGTGAACACTGACCCCCCGACGAAATCAGAAGTCCTGAATGCAATCAAGATGCTTAAAACTGGGAAAACACCGGGACCAGATGGAATCCCAGCAGAGGCTTTGAAAATAGACCCAGAGACAACAGCGGACTTGATGACACCACTACTGGAGAAGGTGTGGAAAGAGGGCAAAGTACCCGAGGATTGGAAGAACAGTTACTTATTCAAACTTCCAAAGAAAGGAGACTTAAGTCAATGTAAAAACTGGCGTGGAATTATGCTTCTGTCCATTCCAAGCAAGATACTAAGTCGCATCATCCTGGAGAGAATCAAACAAGCCCTAGATGAAAAACTTCGTCCGGAACAGGCTGGATTCAGGAGAAACAAATCATGTATTGATCAAATCGCCACTCTACGGATCATCATTGAACAAAGCTTGGAATGGCAGTCACCTCTCTATCTCAACTTCATCGACTTTGAAAAGGCCTTCGACAGCGTCGATCGAGAGGTCATTTGGAAACTACTTCGCTACTACGGGGTCCCATCGACAATTATACACCTCATCCAACAGTTATACGACAATGCTGCATGCCAAGTAATCCACAACGGGAAACTTACGGAAGCCTTCGAAGTGAGGACGGGAGTGAGGCAAGGCTGTCTACTATCACCAATGATCTTCCTGATTGCAATTGATTGGATAATGCGACAGACAACGGCAACCAACGAGGGAACAGGCATAAAATGGACTGACACAAAAGACTTGGAGGATCTGGATTTCGCCGATGATATATGTCTGATTTCCCATAAACTGGAAGATATGCAAGTGAAAAGTAACAAGTTGGCAGAAGAAGCATCAAAGATAGGACTTCACGTGAACATAGATAAAACAGAGATGATGAAGATTCCTAGCCAACATCAACAGCAACAACACCAACAGACCACAATAAGCATAAATGGGAAGAACCTGAAAGAAACAACCTCCTTCACCTACCTGGGAAGCATCGTCTCAACTACAGGCGGAACTGACGAGGACATCAAAGCCAGAATCGGAAAAGCAAGACAAGCTTTCATTACTCTCAAATCTGTGTGGAGGTCAACAGCAATCAGCATCAAAAATAAGATCCGGATTTTCAACTCCAATGTGAAGTCAGTGCTACTATACGGATCAGAGACTTGGCGAGTCATAAAGAGCATCTCAAACAAACTTCAAACCTTCATTAACAACTGTCTCCGCTCAATACTCAAGATCAGATGGCCAGAAAAGATCAGCAACAGGGATCTCTGGGAGCGAACCAATCAGGAACCGATTGTGAAACAAATAGGCAGAAAGAAATGGAGATGGATTGGCCATACGCTGAGGAAACCATCAAGTGACATCACTAGACAAGCCCTCGAGTGGAACCCGAAAGGGAGGCGGCGAGTTGGTCGTCCAAGGGTGACTTGGAGGAGGTCATGCGAGGAGGAGATGAAAGCATGTGGACAGACCTGGAGCAGGGTGAAAAAGTTGTCAGAAAACCGAAGTCAATGGAGGTGCGCAGCTGAAGCCCTATGTTCCTCTAGGAACTAAAGGATACAATAATAATAATAATAATCTCCCTTATCAGGTTTAAGGATCACAAGATTATCTTTTTCGATTAATTCCTTAAGTGCGGCGTGGTGTTCTTTTGATAAACCATTTTTCTGGTGTATTCTAGCATTTAGAAATTGATGAGAAATGTCCACCAGTTTAACTTTAAACCAGTCCAGATTATCTCCACTAAACCATGTTAGTTTTAAAGCGGTTGTAAGAAACTACGAAATGATATCATCTCGCGAAGTTTGTCTTCTTAATGCCTTGTTCAAGTTTATCAAAGCGACTAATTGTTTTAGTTAACAGATCTTTTTAACCTATCTATAAAACGTGTTTGGGGATGGCGTATCCTAAAGTTTGTAGAAGCCATTTCAATTAGAAAGTTCAAGTCAGCTTTATGCGTTCAAAAACAATTCGTCATCAAATTAAACCTTCCTTGGTAAATTTTGTTTTGATACCATAGCAGATGTACCATTACCTCTGCTATTTGGTTTTGTGGTCTTCATTGTTATCTCGACCTTGAACATGCCCTTTATAAACTTGACCTAAGTCCATTTTATCACCTCTTACCTCTTTATTAGTTTCATATATATTCCTATGACAAGTCCGTTTGTGATCAGATTGTTCGAAATGTGTTGCGCAAATACATTACACGATTCAGACAAATTACCTCTTCTTGTTGCTTTATCTAAATTCATAAAGGGAACTAATTGTTTTAAATCTTCATTATTTTTAAGGCTTTCTTCCTATACTGAATTGCAAATACCCTTCCCTTTAGTTGACTAGAGTTTCTACGCGTCACTTGCCCCCTAATATGCTTTTTGAAGGAAGGTTCATAAACACTACTGGTCTTCTACAATAATACAGGTCGTCGGTCGATAAGTTGAGTAATTATTTTGGTAGACAATTAGGTTTTTCAAATGCTGCATTCACGCGCGATTGAAAACTGTTTCAAGAAGGGAACACCTTCTGGTAAACCATAACCTGTAACGAATTTGAATAGGGGTAATGCATCATTGGAATCTCAATTACAGAAAAAAATTCATGAAGCTGTAAATCCTCAGATATTAAAAATTAAAAGTTTTAAAATATAGGAATGGTCAGTACTGAAGTGAAGGAAGTTGAAGGCTATTGAGCAAGGTTAAATGAATAGCGGAGCAGTTAGTGAGAAAGATGAGTAGAAGGATCTTGTGGAAAACAATCGGCCGGCAGAACTTATAATGACTGTCTTTCATGCGGTGCGTGTTAGACATTTGGGAAGCCGCCCTTTTACTTATATGATGAAAAAAATATAACGAGAGCTTTTAAAATTATACCTTCCAGGCAAGTGCAATATAACGAGTGGCTGCCGGCTGAAGGTGTTTATTTCTACACGGAACAGTCAAAAAGTGTGCTTGCTAGGATAAGTTGTTGAGATATAATCGCGAAAAGTCTAATTACTGAGGATTACAGAGGAAAAAGCTTAGTAAGGTGGGGTGGGGTACTCTTTGCATTAGTAATAGGATATTATCTGGTAAAGATTGTGTACTACTAGCCTAGTTATGGAAGCCGATGGTCAATCAATGTCAACCAATAGGTGATACCACATAGAAGGATATGCCTATATTGTAATTGATTTAACTGTCCAAAGTGGAGGCTAGAGTGTCTTTGTTTAGGTATTCCACCAACAAATTATACCTCGCTCTCTAGGTCGCTAAGTAAGAGTGGTAATCGGAGGTCATCTTCATCCATGTTAAGTGAGCCTTGTTAGGTTGCTGTTCGCAGTCTGAATTTTACATCCATTTTGAAGTTACTGACAAAAAAAGGTGTAAAATATTCACAAATGCCAGACAGGGAGAAATGCAAATATTTATAGATAAATCACGACATGCAAAAAGTGAACAATCAGAGCGAACAACGACGACGGAAAAGCTGCAAAATTAACTACGCAGTCAGGGTTCTCGAAGAAAAACTCACAGCATATAAAATGACAGGCCACCGATTGAATTGCGGCTCCATCCATAAATCCAAAAATAAGCCTAGATTACAAGAATGCATTCTACATTCATTAACAATCCTGAATTCAGCTTGTTTCGGCTCACAGAGTCCTGCATCCAGTGCATCTTTTATCCTCTCCAGGATGACGTGACTTAGTACTTTACCTGGCCTGAAAAAGAGCATTATTCCATGCCAGTTCTTGCAGAAGCGTAATTCTCCCTTCTCTGGTAGCCTAACCAGATAGTCTTTCTTCCTCCCAAGCTTTTCGCAACAATGGTGTGAGTACATCTGCCAAGGTTTCTGGGTCCGTCTTCACTGCTTCGGGAGAATTCCGTCAAGCCCTACTGCCTTCCCGGCCGGACTTCAGTAGCTTGATCACGTTCAAGATTTCTGCTTTCGTTGGGGATTGATGTCCGCTGGTGGGCAGTTCTGTGTGTGCTATTGGTGGTGGTATTTCTGGGCGAGTTGCAGGTGACGGGCGATTCAGAGGTACTTTGAAGTGATCAGTGCATCGTTTTATTTGTTTCTCCTCCTTGGAAATCACGTTCCCTAGAACATCTTTTCTAGGTTTCATCATCTGAGTTGATCTCTTCCCGGAGAGATATCTGGTCATGTGATATAGCGTTCTGGGGAATCCGTAACCTATGGCCCGTCTGTTTTGCCTCAGTTGCCAGCTGGTGTGTCATAGAATTGTCTGTTGTCTTTCCTAGCATTCTTCTTCACTTCTTTATTCATTGCAGTTTACATTGAACTCAGCTTCTCCCTCTGTCGTCCATCTTTGCACTGAGTCATCTTCTCTTTCACCGTACTCCTCTCTTCTATTAGCTTCCAGGCAGGTGTCCGTTGACAGCCACACCCTGTCTTGTCTCTTCTTTCTTCCCAGAACAGCTGTGCATGTTTCCTCGAACATGAACTTCAGAGAAGTCCAATGTTCTTCCACGCGTGTTTCCTCAGTGATGCCTCCGACTTTGCCTTGATGTGTTCTTTGGTGAAGGTGTCCCTTGTAGTTTTGTCTCTTGGTTTCTGAATGTTGAACTTGAATTACAGCGGTCTATCTCCAGTTGTTTTGAAGGATTTCAGCTTCACCTTGAATGTTCATTGAATGGGATGATGGTCTGGGCCCAAATCTGCTCCCTTTCTCAACTGTGTGTCCAGCAGGCCAGATGCGTCTCCACATCCTTGAGCAAAATTGAGGTGAAATCTATCTGGTTTGTGGTGTGTCCGTCAGGCGAAATCCGTGTTATTGTGTGTATATCCTTGCACTTGTTCACGCTGCCTTCGAACAACAAATCCTTGAAAGTCATATTAATATGGTAATATATACAAATCCTTGAAAGCGCGGAAGTCTGTGAAGAGTTCTCAGTTCTCATTCATTTAGCCCAGGTCCTCTCGACCCATGATGAGTTGTCTTCCCGCATTGTATGCTCACAGTTTGGGATCCATACCTCCCATTAGGATTTTGATGTCTCCATTCGGGATATTGCCCATTAGTGTTCCTAGTTGTCCATAAAAGTCTTCCCTCTCCCCTTTTTCCGCGTTGTTTGTAGCATTCTGAGTAGCACTGCATGATAATTGTAACCTTCCTTCTTTTGAGTTGAATCTTGCTATCATAATCCTGGATGAAACCGGTCCCCGCTGCGCCAGGGCTTTGGTTGCCACTGGTGACATGGCAGCCACTCACTACCTCAATGTGCCTATGGTTGTTGCCTGAGTGACCAGAGTAGGTTACCTACTCGCCAGTTGACAATTTTGAAAGTCCACATCCATTTTATCTGCTCTCGCAGATTTCCAGCACTTCTGTGCCATATCGCTTCTTTGGCGACCCGGGCAGCCTTCCTAGCCTCGCACATCGTACGGTTATTTAACTTCCCCATTCTTGTTCTTGCTTCCATCGAGAGAATACACGGCGGCTGACTGGCTTTCACCAGCCCGTTTTGTCACTTCCTCCGTCCGATTTCAGCAAAGTATAAGTTTGTTCTTATGCGTTTTGCATTTTTAATATGTTTTGCGCGTCGAAGTCTCTGTAGCAGTTTGATTGATTTGGTGGGGTAGGGTCGTTAAACTCACGTTCAACCCTCCCCCTCTACTCGGGCCTGGGACCGAGTAGAAAACTAGCGAGCTGGTAAACTATGCAAGGTTGCTCTTGACTTCATGTTTATAATTTATTCCGCTTAACTGGCGGTGATAATATGACACCACTATCTGATTCTTTTTGCTGCATCATACGGATATTGTTGGAACTATATAGAAGCCTGTGAAAAAGAGCCTTCTTGAATATTGTCGTGAAAACCTATGTGTGCCACTCTTTCGACAACATGAAGAATATAAGTTTCACGTTAATAAAAGACATACACTGGTAATTATTTACTGAAAGAGTTCTTGATGACGCGATCACAAACACAACTTGTTGTCTCAAATTTTTCAGGATGTCTGCTGTCCAAAAAGGACACTCTTCTGAAAATTTAACCTTTCCACTTCTAAACCTGAAAGCTCCTTCCAGATAAATGGGGTTACATAAGATGAGAGATAATCCTGATATTAAGACACTGAACATTTTGATTAAATTATGAGAAAAAACCCATTTATTCATAAGTGAAAACACAGTTTTTTGTTCAGTGAAAAAATTTCTTTTCAACGACTTCATTTTCAAGCTGTACAGTTGTATTTATATTAATTTCCTTAATATAAATACAACTGTACAGCTTGAAAATGAAGTCGTTGAAAAGAAATTTTTTCACTGAACAAAAAACTGTGTTTTCACTTATGAATAAATGGGTTTTTTCTCATAATTTAATCAAAATGTTCAGTGTCTTAATATCAGGATTATCTCTCATCTTATGTAACCCCATTTATCTGGAAGGAGCTTTCAGGTTTAGAAGTGGAAAGGTTAAATTTTCAGAAGAGTGTCGTTTTTGGACAGCAGACATCCTGAAAAATTTGAGACAACAAGTTGTGTTTGTGATCGCGTCATCAAGAACTCTTTCAGTAAATAATTACCAGTGTATGTCTTTTATTAACGTGAAACTTATATTCTTCATGTTGTCGAAAGAGTGGCACACATAGGTTTTCACGACAATATTCAAGAAGGCTCTTTTTCACAGGCTTCTACATAGTTCCAACAATATCCGTATGATGCAGCAAAAAGAATCAGATAGTGGTGTCATATTATCACCGCCAGTTAAGCGGAATAAATTATAAACATGAAGTCAAGAGCAACCTTGCATAGTTTACCAGCTCGCTAGTTTTCTACTCGGTCCCAGGCCCGAGTAGAGGGGGAGGGTTGAACGTGAGTTTAACGACCCTACCCCACCAAATCAATCAAACTGCTACAGAGACTTCGACGCGCAAAACATATTAAAAATGCAAAACGCATAAGAACAAACTTATACTTTGCTGAAATCGGACGGAGGAAGTGACAAAACGGGCTGGTGAAAGCCAGTCAGCCGCCGTGTATTCTCTCGATGGAAGCAAGAACAAGAATGGGGAAGTTAAATAACCGTACGATGTGCGAGGCTAGGAAGGCTGCCCGGGTCGCCAAAGAAGCGATATGGCACAGAAGTGCTGGAAATCTGCGAGAGCAGATAAAATGGATGTGGACTTTCAAAATTGTCAACTGGCGAGTAGGTAACCTACTCTGGTCACTCAGGCAACAACCATAGGCACATTGAGGTAGTGAGTGGCTGCCATGTCACCAGTGGCAACCAAAGCCCTGGCGCAGCGGGGACCGGTTTCATCCAGGATTATGATAGCAAGATTCAACTCAAAAGAAGGAAGGTTACAATTATCATGCAGTGCTACTCAGAATGCTACAAACAACGCGGAAAAAGGGGAGAGGGAAGACTTTTATGGACAACTAGGAACACTAATGGGCAATATCCCGAATGGAGACATCAAAATCCTAATGGGAGGTATGGATCCCAAACTGTGAGCATACAATGCGGGAAGACAACTCATCATGGGTCGAGAGGACCTGGGCTAAATGAATGAGAACTGAGAACTCTTCACAGACTTCCGCGCTTTCAAGGATTTGTATATATTACCATATTAATATGACTTTCAAGGATTTGTTGTTCGAAGGCAGCGTGAACAAGTGCAAGGATATACACACAATAACACGGATTTCGCCTGACGGACACATCACAAACCAGATAGATTTCACCTCAATTTTGCTCAAGGATGTGGAGACGCATCTGGCCTGCTGGACACACAGTTGAGAAAGGGAGCAGATTTGGGCCCAGACCATCATCCCATTCAATGAACATTCAAGGTGAAGCTGAAATCCTTCAAAACAACTGGAGATAGACCGCTGTAATTCAAGTTCAACATTCAGAAACCAAGAGACAAAACTACAAGGGACACCTTCACCAAAGAACACATCAAGGCAAAGTCGGAGGCATCACTGAGGAAACACGCGTGGAAGAACATTGGACTTCTCTGAAGTTCATGTTCGAGGAAACATGCACAGCTGTTCTGGGAAGAAAGAAGAGACAAGACAGGGTGTGGCTGTCAACGGACACCTGCCTGGAAGCTAATAGAAGAGAGGAGTACGGTGAAAGAGAAGATGACTCAGTGCAAAGATGGACGACAGAGGGAGAAGCTGAGTTCAATGTAAACTGCAATGAATAAAGAAGTGAAGAAGAATGCTAGGAAAGACAACAGACAATTCTATGACACACCAGCTGGCAACTGAGGCAAAACAGACGGGCCATAGGTTACGGATTCCCCAGAACGCTATATCACATGACCAGATATCTCTCCGGGAAGAGATCAACTCAGATGATGAAACCTAGAAAAGATGTTCTAGGGAACGTGATTTCCAAGGAGGAGAAACAAATAAAACGATGCACTGATCACTTCAAAGTACCTCTGAATCGCCCGTCACCTGCAACTCGCCCAGAAATACCACCACCAATAGCACACACAGAACTGCCCACCAGCGGACATCAATCCCCAACGAAAGCAGAAATCTTGAACGTGATCAAGCTACTGAAGTCCGGCCGGGAAGGCAGTAGGGCTTGACGGAATTCTCCCGAAGCAGTGAAGACGGACCCAGAAACCTTGGCAGATGTACTCACACCATTGTTGCGAAAAGCTTGGGAGGAAGAAAGACTATCTGGTTAGGCTACCAGAGAAGGGAGAATTACGCTTCTGCAAGAACTGGCATGGAATAATGCTCTTTTTCAGGCCAGGTAAAGTACTAAGTCACGTCATCCTGGAGAGGATAAAAGATGCACTGGATGCAGGACTCTGTGAGCCGAAACATGCTGAATTCAGGAAGGGTATATAGTGTTTTCTTCCAGCCTCATCTCTATGCTCCCTCATCGGATTAATCATTGATTTATAGTAGATCGCGTTCCTTATCCTTTTCGACCGTTGTGGATTGTTTGGGTACTTTGAAGAGGTTTTGTATTTGATTGCTGCGTGTTGCTGCGTTATTTTCACACATCATTATATCATCTGGATTGGTAAATAAGATTTAGTTCGGTTGTATTATTCTTTTTTAAATGCAGCAATGTTCGGGCAATGACGTGTTTACCAAAATATATGTTAGGAAATTAAAATATCCAAAATGCCTATGGAATATTATGAGGGTTTCTCGAGATGATGTTTGTCACATGTCAGATGAGACTTCCTAAATGCAACTTTTCCTTTTACAGATGACGTGAAGTCATGTATATGAAGGGCCCGGCAACGATTTGAGACTGTTTGGATGCAATGACTGCTGTGCAAGTGATCCATACCTATACTACCATAGGTCACACGGGCTATAATGCGAATACATCGGAAGGAACATCGAAGTCTGAACTCAGTATCATGAGTCCCACAATCATAATTTGTGGTTGGTGAACCATTAGCTACACGTAACTGTGGAGATGTTGGCCGCAGACTCTCTTCTAACATGACTGAAATTACCCTGTCTTCTACCCCAGTGTCAACTTAGAAGCTACTCCCGGATTTACGACGTGCGACACAGAAGAGGTCGAAACGGAGCGGTTCGTTGGTGGTTTTAGTTGCAAGGAAGCGCGCAGCTGTATGGATAACTTCTCGCTATAATCTCCTTCCTGTTGTTACATGATTCCCCACTGCGTCGAAAGCCAATAATTTACTGGTCGAAGATTGCTTGTAATAACGAGGTAGCTTCGAAGGCTGTGCTTGCAACACTACTAACCCTATCCAGGGTGGGTTACGAACGAGTTCAGGATGCAAACGTTTTAGCTACAGGTGCTTCAGAGGTATCATCAATTTTGAAATCACGAGGTGGCTGTTTCATCTGCCTAAGTATCTGTGTGGGCTTGTGGTCGCCGAGTTGAGTGACTTTCGAGAGCCATTGCAACTCTTGTTGGTCAGTGAGTGCAGCTCTCATGATTAAAGTAGATATTAGGCAATTGTGAAGGTTTTGGTTGGGACCATGAAGGACGTCAGAAGCACCATTCCTGATATGTTTAGGGAGACTCATAAACACTAGATTAGATTTGGCCTTTTGTGAGTGCGCTCGCCATAGAGTGAATTGACCTTCCTTATGCTGGAACTATGAAGACAGTCTATATAATAAGAAGATGGGAAGCTGCAGTGTAAAGCCATCTGAGCAGAAGAGTCATTTTCAGCCTGTCAGCCACGTCTCGTAAACCGTCAATGCCCAGCTCTTGCTACGCTGGGACTCACGCTGTTCCTTGAAGTTTCTCAGAAACGCTTAGTAATAACGGACGCAAAACCAAAACACCGGTTGGCTACTCGAGAATACTTTATTGTAACACCAACATATAGACAACTTTAAAATTAAGTTTTAACTAAGGTCTATGAACAAATATTACAATAATAAATCACAATATTACTTCTGACAGTTTTGGCCTGACTTCTTTCTGAACAGCGACCGATGAGACGATGACTGGTGTATTGATGCCTGCGCGAAAATATAGGGAAGTTGAGTTTAAGCAAACAACCATGAATTGATCGTTCAATCTTCAACTACATTGACACAGCCATTTTACGATAGGTTACCATAGGAATACAATGACATAGCACGATCACATGATGAAACCAATGTAACAGCACATACAAAATTAATAAATTTAATCTGCTATGCAAATATAAAAAATACGACCAGTGAAGAATAAAGCAATTATTATTATTATTATATTATTATAAAAGTATGGGTAAATAAAACCAATGAGTGAAAGAATGTTATCCCTATGCTCACCGGTTTTAAGCTATTTGTTTTTCTTTTAACATGCTACAGAATAACAACCATAGTAAAAGTAATTTAATTGATTACCCACTCAACCACTACACTAGTGACAACAAATCAGTTCAAAATACACTCTTTTATTTGAAGAGGTGACAGGATGTGACAGATGAGCAATATGTTTAGATATAATAAGATATTAATATTACTCGAGAAAGATTTTACATTCCGTGTTTGTGCTACTTCTACCATATATAACACTAGTCTTCACCCTTTGGAGCATAGACGCTTAGAGGCTGATGGCATTTATGTTCACAGGCAGTACGAAGTGTACTAACGCAAGATCTAATACCCAGAACTTCTGTAGTGTTCGTTCCGCGTAGACCAAAGACAAGGTAAAACACGATATATGATCGTCTAATTACGAGATATATTTCGAGACCAAATCGGACTGCGAGGTGATTGCTTAGCTGGCTGGTGATCGTGCACGAACGTGACACGACGGAGCACTGAGTGGCATGAATGCTTGACCAGAAGCCTTCAGCTAAACAAGTCGACAACAACAGTGAGGGCCGGCATCCAATGTTCAGTGATGAGCGCTGTGGTCAATAATTTTGGCGGATTATTTACCGCTAGGGACGTAGGCACTGGAAAAGACGACAAGAGACAGCATTGGATATTACAACAGTCCATCCAAAGTTGTGAAGGTGTCCAATTGAGCACTGTCAAGTTGGGTGTTGTCATTGTTTCCAGTTATTTGTTGGCAAGGAGTCCTGCGTGGATTTTGAAATCAGAAGTGCTGTTTATAAAAACCATTATATTTTTCTGTGACAAGCTGCTATAGAGGTTGACGAATATCTCGTTCAGCAACTTCTAATTAATTTATTCTCGCGTACCAAAGACAAAGCAAAAGCCAATAATTGATCGTCCAAACTTCGTAATATATTCTGGGACCAAAACAAGCCGTCAGACGAACGCTTAACTAGCTAGTGATCGTGCACGTGACACGACGGGGTACCAAGTGGCGGGGATGCTTGACCGGAAGCCTTCAGCTAAACAAGTCGACTTAAACAGTGGTGGTCAGCATCCAATGAGTGATTGCTGTGATCAATAATTTTGGGGAATTATTTACCGCTACAGCTCACTCCCCCCCTAGTGGGGTCGTGAGGACCCTAGGACAGAACCAGCCGGAAGTAAAAAAACTCGATGGTTCCCTTGCGGGTGAAAAAAATCTTCCGAGCGGCTTGGTCGTATGCCTACTGGTTTGTCTGCCTATGCTAATAGGGTGTTTGTACATAGCTTCCTTGTTGTTGTTCGTTGGATTCCGTGCTTCGTTTGTTCCCTGTCCAGTGCCCGTCGCACCTGGAAAAGAAAACAAGAACGCTAAGAACCATGTCTAGGAAAATGTACGAAATGAGCTTTTTGGTTAAAAAAAATGATGTGCATTTACTATACAGTAAAATAATGCTAAGTTCAGAACATCGAAAAAAAATACATCTAATTAATTTTTTTGTGTACGTTACATGAACTGTCAAGAAAAAAACTTTTGTGTTCAGTGGTACTATATATAAAAAAATTGATACGTTAAAAAAATAGTCAGTACCACAAACGAATGAGTTGCGTGAGCCACACAACTTCGTTAAGTCAAATAAGTGTGCAGATATTCTGGGAACCTTACGGTGCGTCCAGAACGGGTTTTCTTGGGGGCTCAACCTTAGTAGCTGGTGGGTGAATGCCCTTGCAGTCAATAGTGTGACCCAGGAAGTCGAGTGAGTCAACACCGATTTGACACTTTTGAATATTGATGGTAACACCATTTTGGCGTAACCTGTTGTCAATCACGTATCATAAACCGTCAATGCCCAGCTCTTGCTACGCTCGGGCCTACGCTGTTCCTTGCAGTTTTTCAGAAACGCTTAATAGTAACGAACGCGAAAACCAAAACACCGATTGGCCGCTTGGGAATTCTTTATTGTAACACCAACATATAAAAAATATTTCTATTAAGGTCTGTGGACAAATATTACAATAATAAATCACGAGATTACTTCTGATGGTTTGCTACTGACTTCTTTCTGAACAGCGACCGATGAGACGATGACTGTCGTATTGATGCCTCCGCGAAAATTGGGGAGGTTGAATTTGAGCAAACAACCAAGAATTGATCGTTCAATCTTCAACTCCATTGACACTCCCTGGCAAAAAAGGGATCCAACCCTTTTTGCCTTCACGACCAATACACGTTGACTTGGATGCCATTGCAAGAACCTGGGTCACACGGACAGAGCTGAAATGGAAAACAAACAGAAAAGCCAACACACCACAAACATAATCACAGCACAATCTCACACATCGCTGACGACCTGCGCCTCCAGACAGAGACCTCCTCTTGACAGCTTGCAACACAATCGCCACTTGCTAGAATGACTCTTGCAGAATGCAACGTGACCATAGCACCAACTCATGATACTCTACGCACTTCCTCTTATCTACTCACTACCAATTACCACTGAAATCGCTTGTCACTCATTCTGCCTCAGTTCTAGTAGCGGTGACGCATGCGAGCCTCAGTCGTTTACACTCTTTCTCCCCGGCGTGTCGGACCGCAGCTAACAATTATCTCCGTGTGCATTTTATTCACAGCAATAGCCTAGCCTCCCCAGTGTATACGACCCATCTGCTGTCCTTAACATCAATCAATTTATTCACGGATGTGGAAGACTAGAAACGACCTCAGAAATAATCACGACGAAAATTTTAACAAAATTACGCAATAACAACAAGACACGAAAACAACAAGTAAACACAATGAATCCAAAATACACCAATTGATATGACACACCACAAATATATACAAACTGTACACAAAAACTCGCGGATCACATCTTGATGGAATTCCTCTGAAGAATCGCAGGACTTACACCAGTACGCCTACAAACCTTCTCAGGTTGACGATTGTAATTTGTGGAATGTCCGGACACAAACAAGATTAACCACCAATTACATCAATTGGAACTCACACAATTATTTAACACAAACATATGTACAATCACTACATTAAATGTTGTGGATTCTGGCACGACAAACTACCCTTGAAGAACTGTAGGACTTACAGCAGTACGCCTTCAACCCTTCTCAGGTTGACGCTCTAGGTTGGAAAATCGTCGCGGAGTTCATTTGCTAACTTCCTTCTATCAGCTATATCCTCAAATCTGAGCGATAACACGCCCATGTCATTGTATCGTAGAATATAGATGACCAACAAACACACGACATATCTCATCAACCTAGTGTAGAAACAGAGTAATTTACACCAAAGATAATAACATTCAATTAGTAACTTGAAACTAGAAATGCCTTGGTTCATGCAAGTCAATTTAACAATTACTCTCTCGTTTACACTTGACTTATCCTCACTAAACTGACGATTGATATTCGTCCTTTCAAACGAACTGATACTACCATAGTCATTGCACAAGATACTTGAGTTGATGGGCGTCTCTTTCATTGTGGATGACAGCACCAACGACGACTGATTGATATCAGTTGATGAACTCAGCAGTGGATCAGAAGCTGTTGTTGCTCGACTTTCAGAAATTTGTCTACCTGCAAGACCACCACCACTGCTGTCTTTTACTATCAGCTCAGGTTTAGCAATAGCATCTGATGATAGGTGGGCTACATGCTGATCAATCACACTGACGGTCTCACAAGTACGCATGCCTTCTGCAACTGCACCTGCATTTATTTCTACTTCACGTTCAAGTTGTACAGAACCTTTATTTAACTTAGCGGTAGTAGGCACTCCCTCCATTTCATCATGATCAACCAAAGACAAATCTGCACTATCATGATCATTACCACAAATATTCAATTTACCGTCAAGTTCATCATTTTCAAACTCTTTAATAACAGAAGTAGACAATTTTGGTTCCTCCTCACAAATCACTAAAGGTTTTATATCTTCACTCTGACTAGTAATACCTTGTAAACTTGTAGGGTCAGAACTGGACTCTGAAGCAGCAACTCTATTCTGTGACACTCTATTCAACAATGGCTTACCAGTTGCAACTACAGACTTCCTGACCGCACAGTTATCGTCACACAATTCGGAGTCAGGCCTGGAGTTTGCATTCAGCTTATCACTGAACTTGCTCACTGGTTCACAGTTCACTTCTGTATGCACCTCTTGCAAACGTGTACAACACAACCGTGTTTGTCTTGCATCTTGTAACTCATCTGTTGAGGATGTACTACGAAACCTGTTACACTCACTAGGTCTATATGCATTACTAGATATCATGGAGCCTTCTCGATATCCACCTCTCTGAGGCCTATTCGTCATCAATGAGTGCGTTTTACCCTCAGACTGCTCTATTCTAGGGGTGAGATTCAATATACTGGCGAACTTGCTCATCGATTGATTGGCACTATCTTTTACCAGTTTCAGGATATCATCAAACTTTGGCTCGATACCCTCGTCCTCCATACGGGAGCTCATCTTCACCCACTTCTTTTGCAGTCGAGTAGGTAGACGTCTTGCTATTACTTCTAGTATAAAACTCGAGTTGAGGTCACTCATGCGATTCATCGAAATCATTCCATTCTTGTAAATTAGCAAATTATCCAAAAACTCAGTGAGTGCCTGGGAGTCATCATGTAATTGACCACCATTATCCTTAACAGCCTCGAATAGTTTCCCTGCAATCATCGAAGGTCTTCCAAACCTTTGACGTAATATGCTCATAGCCTCATCGTAGCCCTCTTTTGGCTTCATAAACTTACAGCACTGTATAGCTCTTGAAGCATCTCCAGTGCAATATCTCATCAAATACATTAACTTCAATTCATCACTTAATAGAAAACTATTCAACATGATCTCAAACTCCTTTACAAATTGTAAAGAATCAGCCGGGTTTCCATCAAAACACCGTGGTTTTAATTTAGGGAGTTTGATGTTCCTATTATCCCTGAACGGCGAAACAGTAACATCAACCATGTCATGCTTAACATCAGACACATCGTTACAAGTAACAGACAAGTCACCATGACTTACTTTCCTGTTTGCATTCAAGACACTCTGTCCCTTCTTTGACCCAGGCATTGTTGAACTTGACCCAATTCCAAAAACGTTCCAGATATCGCTTGTTCAAAGAGGACTTGACCGGCACCAGGAAAAATGAATGGCGACTATCCAAACTTTCACCAACTGTTTGAATGCGCCAGATCTGTTTCTATTGTCAGAAACTGTCAATCACGTCTCATAAACCGTCAATGCCCAGCTCTTGCTACGCTCGGGCCTACGCTGTTCCTTGCAGTTTTTCAGAAACGCTTAATAGTAACGGACGCGAAAACCAAAACACCGATTGGCCGCTTGGGAATTCTTTATTGTAACACCAACATATAAAAAATATTTCTATTAAGGTCTGTGGACAAATATTACAATAATAAATCACGAGATTACTTCTGATGGTTTGCTACTGACTTCTTTCTGAACAGCGACCGATGAGACGATGACTGTCGTATTGATGCCTCCGCGAAAATTGGGGAGGTTGAATTTGAGCAAACAACCAAGAATTGATCGTTCAATCTTCAACTCCATTGACAACTGTCAAATGCCAAGTCCAAGTGCCTAAGGTGAGTTTCCTTGTCTGAACTGGCAATGAGGCAGTCGTCTAAGTATGCGTATACAAAGTCGAGACCGCGAAATACTTCGTCAATGAAGCGTTGGAATATTTGGGCTGCATTCCGAAGACCGAATGGCATACGTAGAAATTCAAAAAGTCCGAAAGGCGTAATGATAGCCGTTTTCGGGATATCTTCTGTTGCCATCGGGATTTGGTTATACGCTTTAACCAAGTCGATTTTGGAGAATATAGTCGCGCCGGATAAGGTTGCCGTCAAGTCGTGTATATGAGGCAACGGGTAGCAATCGAGGGTTGTTTTGGCATTCACTCGCCGGTAATCACCGGTGGGTCGCCAATCATTGCTATCCTTTTTCGGAACCATATGAAGTGGGGATGCCCATGGGCTATTCGAAGGTCGAATGATGCCAAGGGTAAGCATATGGTCAAATTCATTCCTGGCGATTCTCAGTTTGTCAGGAGCTAATCGTCGTGCTTTAGATGTCACAGGTTGTCCTGTGGTAATGATGTGGTGCATAACATTGCTGGTTATGCACGGTAGGTCGTTCGACGGGCAATTAAGTTCCGGATACTTGTCAACAATAGGTTGAAAAGTTGGATCAAGGATTGCCTTTATCTTAACGGGTGACAAACTAGGGCCTATGTAGCTGATGCCTTTGATAGACAGACTAGTAGTATTGTCAATCAGTCGTTTTCGGCGGACGTCTACGAGTAAATCATGATGATTAAGTAGGTCCGTGCCAATGATGGGCATTGTAACGTCAGCGAGAAGGAAAATCCACCGAATAGGTTTGCGTAAACCTACGTTCAGATAGACGTATTTCCTACCAAAGGTTGCGATTGGTTTTCCATTTGCAGCCTGTAAGTTGAAGGTAGGTTCCTTCTGTCGATCTGCTGCTGTAGCAGGAAGGACGCTGACTTCGGCGCCTGTGTCGACTAAGTATCGAGTCTGGCTTATCACATCATGGATGTAAAGTAGGCGGCTAGTGCCACCGGCGACGGTTGCCGCTAACGCGTGCCGGCGGGATAGTTTCCCACAGACTTTGAGACATTTCCGAAGTTACAAGGCTTACGGCAACACTTCGCTTCTTGGCCATAGGTGTTGTGGTACCAGCACCAGTCAGGGTTTTTCAGTGAACGTGGTTTGGACTTAGATCGACCACGTGAGTTCCTGCGTTGAGGAGATTTAGGACGACGGTCGGAGGATTTAGAAGGCATGTTTGACCTAAACATCTGCTGGATGGAGTTGCATAACTCTATCATTGCAGGATCCTTACTCGAAGTCTGCTTAGTCATCGAGCATATTTTGGGAACAGACCGTTTAGTAATCTCTAGAATCCTATCTGCAGTAATTGCTAAGTCCTCTATTACAGTACCCTGAAGTGTCACAAGTACGGTCTGTACAGACTGTGGCAGCTTGGATAAGAAGAGTTCTCTAAATAGTCCTTCGTCGAACTGACTTTGGCCGACGATTTCTTTCATTCTTGTCAGCATGCTCACGGCTGACTGATCTCCTAACTCGATGTTACGAAATAATTCATCTAGACGTTGTCGGTCCGTGAGAACGTTTCTCCTGAGGAGGGATGCTTTGAGCAACTCGTACGAGTTACTTACCTCGGGACTCAACATCTGTGATGTTACGTACTTGCTGAATTCCCGCGGTAGGGCGTGAATAACTGCAAGTAACTGTGAACGTTGATCGGTTATCCCATGCTCACAAAAATCTGCTTCAGCTAGCAGAAACCACGTTTCAGCATTATCTGGCCAGTATGGTACGAGCTGAATGGTTTTAGGAGTTGAGCGGATACGGATGACCTTGGGACTAAGATCACTCATGACGAAAATTATGTCGAATAATATATGGTACAAGAACAAATACAAAATGGAACGAACTCACCGGGGTTATCTGCGGATTTATCGTAGATGAAGTTCGCGGTTGGGCTCACCAGTTTAAGGGTTGACGGATATCTCGTTCAGCAACTTCTAATTAATTTATTCTCGCGTACCAAAGACAAAGCAAAAGCCAATAATTGATCGTCCAAACTTCGTAATATATTCTGGGACCAAAACAAGCCGTCAGACGAACGCTTAACTAGCTAGTGATCGTGCACGTGACACGACGGGGTACCAAATGGCGGGGATGCTTGACCGGAAGCCTTCAGCTAAACAAGTCGACTTAAACAGTGGTGGTCAGCATCCAATGAGTGATTGCTGTGGTCAATAATTTTGGGGAATTATTTACCGCTACACTGCATTAAGAATACTTGCCGCAGATCATGTCATGGAAATATAAAGAATGAAAATTTTTGCAATCAGTTAATCTAATGACGGTTATGTAGTCACACTGTCTACAATATTTCAGTGTGCAGATTTTGATACGGTGTTTTACTTGATGGCAGCAAATGTCTATCAGTTTTGGCGGTACAGAGTGGTTGTCGTGGTCGTTTGGATTAGAGGCGTGCCCCGTTGTTTGATTACCATCTGGGTGTGGGCTAATACATTATGGCGGACGCTAGACCAGCTGAAAAAGAGGAGCAGCAAAAGCCGAGTACTCCACGTAAAGTAGTGGAAGAGCGTGTGAAGGGTGTTGTGAAGTGGTTCAACGTGAAGGCTGGGTACGGCTTCATTAACCGCCAGGATACGTCTACGGACATATTTGTTCACCAGTCTGCTATTACAAGAAATAATCCTGACAAGCTTCAGCGCTCTCTTCAGGAAGGAGAGGAAGTGGAATTCTATGTTGTTGAAGGCGACAAAGGTGACGAAGCATGCGAAGTGACAGGTCCTGGGGGAGAGCCCGTCAAGGTACTGTGAGTATTCAGTGGTAACTTTTTCTAGGGGAGTGTATATGCTGCCGCACGTGGGCGTGGAAGGAGTCCACGTGTGTTCAATGTGCGTGGGAGAGGTCGCGGGATGGGGCCAGGGGGATTCTCCAGTAATCAGGACTTCGGTCCGTATTACAGCCCTCGTGGTCGTGGACGCGGCCGTGGGGGTCCAGATATGGTGAGTTCCGACAAGAAGGCAATTACCTGTATTATTTTGATATTTGCTTAGCCCAACACATCTAACAAGTAGAGTGCCACTTCATCGGTCTTGTACCCTTTCGTTAAAAGAGCCTCAATAATTGATGTCGATTGAACAGGGTTGTAAGTTATTCACTGTGACCGAGATAGAGATATGAGGTGAATCAGAATGGTCTCAGTCAGTACGAGTTTAAGACGGAAGATCTGACTAGCTGTTGAAACTCAGCAATGACGGTTTGCGTTAGTTATATATCTCAGTCATCCGTGATTGGAGTTGTGCTAATGCGACTTGTACTTGCACACCGCTGAGAGAAGTATTTCTTTGAAATCTCGACCGGTTGTCGCTTATGTGAAAAGGTTTCAGGTGGAAAGTTGCACTTCATTTGTCCGGAAAACTCGTTTCTGGAGTGAGGACATCGTAGTTGACTACTCATTATTTATTTAATTTATTTTTTATATTACATCTTGATTCCACACCGCAGATTTTTGGTACAGGCATGGAACTTTCAGCATGAGATATCGGCAGCCCAAATCTTGAAGGCCGACCGTAGATATCAGGTGCGCGTCAGCAGGGGATCGAAACCAGGACCATGCACATGGTCGGCGAGAATCCTAACCCCAGTGCCACCACTAAACATGGAAGCGTCCTAACTTGAACCGGATTTGTATCCTGGAACCTGCTATGCTACTGTCAAGTGCCCTCCCTGTTATATGTAAAATTTGATGCTTCCTAAATATTATCATGGTCTCATTTTAGTACGGGGGCGGCTATGAATTCATGGATCGTGGTGGGCGAGGACGTGGATTCCGTGGTCGTGGAAGACCGCGTGGCCGTGGCTTCCGAGGATCTGGTGGATTTGAACCTCGAGGATCTGGTGGATTTGAACCTCGAGGACGTGGTGGTCCTCGTGGAGGGAGAGACAGCTTCCATGCCGAAAATGGTAAGTGATGAGTTTTATTTGCTTGTATGTCCGTCAGTGTACTAAGTGTGGACCCAGTTTTGTATGAATGTTAATTTCGGGTGTGGCTGATAATGAATCAATCTGAAGGCGAAGTTTTTTGTGTGCCCTGACGAGAGGAACCTATCGTCCCCACACCCTGTGGACGACTGTCTGGTGGAGGACTACGCTAACCAGTGTTTACAGTTTTCTCTTTCATACCCTAATCTTTGTCATGTCGCGCTCTGCTCATTCTCAAAAATTCATGTGTTTTGTTTCTCGTTTGCAGGTTCGCCAGATATGCGTGACGCGTAGCCAGTCATCCTGATTACTAAATATCGAGCATCGTCATTTTAGAAAATTTGTGTATTCTGTCAGCATTCATATGTGCATGTCTAAGTTTCAACCCAATCGTTTAAACATCCAACTTGCAGCACGCTGGATTATCACCTGTCTTTACGATATTTTGGATGCACACCAACTTTTCATCTTCCTCAGTTTTGGCGTTTCATTGATCAACCTTGTATGTTTCCAACTTTGCAGTTCAGAATTCCTATGGATATCGGGATTGTTTCACTCGATCTTACAGCCTTAGCTTTCTATGCTTTCCGATGCATTTCTTACCTGTCAGGACCTTCCATCTGAACTTGATTACTTTTCTACTGTTTCATATTTATTCATGCTTCCGTCCACCGATTGTTTGGGGACTCAGACCACTTTCCGGGGTCGGAGACCTGGCTGGTTGTACACTGGTGGTTATCTTTCTGTGAGATATGTTGCTTTTCTGTCATCTACTTGTGTGGATAATTAGTGCTGTATGGTTTGAACTTTTTCTTAATTGAATATGCATTTTGATACTTGATAAAATTTCTTTAGAATAACACTCTGAGAGTTCTTCATGTCTAATCTTCAGGGAGTAAAAGATAAGCTCTCGTAGCGGAGTTCAGCCGAACAACTGTACACACTAGGACGGTGACACTGTTCAAGGTGAAATAGTACCCAGCTCTTGAGAGAGTGACAAGCCTTTTTTACTTTAAGTTTCAGGCTGCTTGCATTTCAAGGCAATTGCACAATGCGTGACTCCATGTCGTCATTACTGAGTTGGACTACGATGATAAAGCGGATTCAAGCTATTTCATTCATGTGGAATCTGACAAAGTCAGTGGACACAGTTTCAGACTACATTCCGCTTATTTGGGCCCGTACTGATTGGTATTATCGGGTGGTGTTGGTCGACGCATAGACCGGTGTACTATGATATACGCACAATCCTTCTGCACAAAACACGCAGTCACTCGACTCGAGTAAGATGCAAGTGAAATTGCATAGATTAACAGTTGAAGTAATGTGGATGCTTTGTAATTTGGAATGGTTAAGGTGAATCGATTCTTGTTAGAGTACCAGTGTTCTGAAATGGGAGTTAGTGAAGGGTTAGTGGTTGTGGCTCCACGTAGTTTAATGTGTATTTTTTCGAGTCGGTCAGTCCGAGCTTCGTTTTGCTGACATAGGCTTGCGTAGACTGGAGAAATGGTTAGCGTTACAGCTGAAATAATGGTCTAACGGGTGGTATGCGTTTGGCTTCTTAATTTCCGGAGCGTTGTGCACGTAAACGTCAACAACTAAATAATCCCTGAAGTTTTACCTGCGATGCTATTAACTCTTGCGCTGGATGTAACGCGTTGACAATTTTTTGCGCAGTGCGTTTTCCTCCAAATAGCGACCTCTGTTAAATTTCCTGGCTTAGAGTCAACCACAGACTCAGAAGAGTGGAGGACATATGACAAGTTCCTAGTTGTATATCATTGAGGATTTTAATTTTCGGACTTTTACCTTGTGACAACTTTCTAGGTTGTCATTTTCTATTCGATCTAGATTTTTGTGGCGGTCCTTAGGGGATTATTTTACTTCCTATTGGTTTGCAGTACAGGGATTTCTTCGTCATCTTCCTGCTCACCAAATTGTCAGGTCATTCGAAGAAACATTTGATGAGCCTTCTTGATGCATGTATGTATACGATAAAAAAGAATTGGTCAAGCAGATTACATTCTCAATCTCTAACATATACCGTGGTACGAAACGAGTTTAGATTTGATTATGACTGTCTTCCATTGACAAGGGATGCTTTGTTCCAGGTTAGTGGGCTACCCTTATGTCTATTTCAGGCAGTAGAGTGAACGAATATCGGGAGATATTGCCAAACGTAGCAGATAATGTTTGCCGCTTAAAAAACTGTTTAAATTATAATCTAATGTGATGAAGTTCTGATGAGTGCGGTGTTGTATTATTTGCATAGTTTTAAGTGTGTTTGAAAACGGAATTTGGTATTTCGGTCAGCTATGCATCTCCTAACGTGTATTGTATTTGCGGACTAATGAGTGGAAGTGTCACTTTTCACATCATTCCTGAGACCTTTTCGTGTTCCGACCACATGGAAAGACTTAAATTCATGCGACCGTGGCGATCTTACATCAATTGGTCGTAAGAATGTCAAATTCAGTACTAGTCTAGACAAGACTCTAGACTTGGTTTTGTTTCATGATCGATTGTGGTATACACGATGCCTGAAGTAGAGTTCCCTTTTTAAATTCTGACCTTTGCATTATTCCTGTTTCAACAAAAGTGTATGGCAAGTTATTCAGAATGGTTTTTATCCGCCTAGCGAAAACATCAGGAGAAATCTTATTCACAAGAAAATATTCTTTCACTAGAGCGCATGTCTCAAGTTGTTGACTGCGACCTATTTGTTGATGAAGTTTTGGACGTTAATGTCTAAATATCACGTGCTATATCAAGTTGTGCTTGAAAATTTGCTGTTTTACTGAAACAGTTTACGAGTTTTGATAAGGTCTCTTCTCCGAAACTAAAAAACCTTAGAAGAGAATTTGTATAAATCACGTGATAATACTGGTGTTTGAAGTATGAACTCTGATAGTCTGAAATACAAAGACCAGTTGGAATATTTAATGGAAAATCCTTATCATGTAAGAAAACTTCCAACATCAGGAAACTATTAAACTATCTCACGAGCGAATTGCTATTGATGCTTATTGTGAAGTGAAAGCCTTGAAACAATATTTTCGAAGGCAGCAAGCAATTATGGTGTCACCTGATGTTTCCAGACACGTTAGTGATCATTTTCCAGGTTTAATGAAAAGGATGTATTGTCATGTCTTAAATCCATCACACGGTGTATCAAGCACTCTTCTTCAAAAGTGTGCACATATCTTGTGTCATTCTCGTAATAAGATCTTCATGCATCATTTCACAACGTTACAATACCTGTTACTTGTGAAGAAATAAGGGTTCTGCCTGTACCAAGAACCTTTTCTGGGTCACGTTTTAAGTCAAGGTGACTCGCCATCACGTCTCCACTTTTGGCAAGTATAGAAAAATTCCTTTTGACTGTTCTCTAACATTGCTTAAAATCTTTCAGTGATGCAAAGCAGTTTGCTTATTATAAGTACAGTAGAGGCACTTTATATGTTCCATCACAATATTGTTTTGATTCTAGATAAGGGTGAAATGTTTGTTCAAGCTTCCTTTTTAGACTACATCGCTGCTTTTGACTCTGTTCCTAGGGGACTTTTACTGAGCAAGTTGATTTCAGTAATCAGAAATCTGGGTTACAAGTTGTCCGTCTTCCTTTTTTCAGGTTAGGAATCAACATACTATTTTAAGTGAAAAGTGGTCCACTCGTTTGCTTACGGAAGCTGGTGTGTGTCAGGATGATGTACTTTCTCAATTTATTCTTTTTTAATTTTTGATTACAGCTTGATTCCACACTGTATTTTTGGTACAAGTATGGAATTTTCAGCATGGGTATCGGTAGCCCAAATTTTGCAGGTCGACCATAGAAATCAGGTGTGCGTCGGCCGGGGATCGAACCTCGGACCATGTGCATGGTCGGCAAGAGTCCTAACCACTGTGCCACCGACGCACATGCATGACCTACCGTGTTCTTTTATAGTTAATACCATTAAATATGTTAATGACCTGACAATCTCTGTCCTAACGGATTCTGTACTGGATTGTTCTGATATGAACAGTTCCTTATCTGAGGTTAACCAATATTCTCACTTAAATGGTCTTCCACTAAATCCATCTATATGTTATATTGTTGATTTTAGTTTCAGATGAGAACAAGAGTTGCATATACTGATTCAATCTCATGATTCTTGTGATATCGACAGCACTGAGATAAGGAGTAGATTGAATGTCGGCCAACTTAGCATCAGTTTGTCTCCGAAGCCCTGTCGGTCGTCTTATATCTCGCTGAATTCTAAGTAAAGTTTTCGCTTGACTTATTACATAAAGAAGTTGAGATATTCTGGCATTACTCGACCTCTTTCCTTACAGTTTATTAGTTCATGTATTCTATATTGTCCTGCCAAGTCAAGTTATGTAGAACTTTGGTTGCTGTAAGTAGGGCTAGTGATGTGCTTTAGACTCAACTTACTGGTATTGTTGTCAATAGGCATTTCCACTCTTTGGAGCCGTTATTTAAAGTCATCCGGTCTGATATCGAACATACGCAATTATTCGCAACTTTCTCCTTGTGCTCCTTGGAGTAAAACCAAAAGGAACTTCATAAGGAGTTATTCTCGTTTTGAAAAATATAAAAGATCAATCATACACTATATAACATGGGTATTGTGTAAAGAGATAAATGTCAAGAAATAACTTATAAAATCGGTAACTGAACTGCAAATTACAACAAGAATAATTATTACACACATATTTATTATTCATAATATTCTAATAACTTTCAGTTTCTATTGTACTTCCAAATCTAATTGCAATTCATATATAATTTATTTTGATTCTGAATTGAGAAGTTGTGAAGATTATACCGTCCTTCGAAAGCTATTAGCAGAAATTCTAGTACATATTATGATACAAGGTGACACGTCCCAGTCAGGAGATATGTAGACAGCATGTATATAAATAAATAGTGGTGTGTTAATACTGCTAGCTATTTGCATAACTGTTCAACTAAATGGAGTATAAACGGTCACTCAAGAGCAAGAGCTTTATGCGTTCCAACGTATTAATGTAAGTTGTTTTTGTTTGTTGGCATCTAACGGCGAGACGTATTCAAATATCTTGAGGGGAAATCAGTGATTTCGGCCTACTTACTATTAAAGTCTACAGGCCAGTATTAGTATGCGAATTGGTTACTGACACATCTGTCTGATTTGAAATATCCGTTAACATCTATCACTTAAGTATGCCGGATATGATTTCTAGCCTGCGATAAACCTTTATTCTAAACAGTAACTATGTATTAGACACTAAAAGTCGATCAAGATGAAATGTCAGGCCCTGAGCCTAATGGCAATTATCTCACCTGCAAGAAATACTGTCTGTCTGTTTTCGACATAGAACTTTGCACATATGTGCGGAAGTTCAAGTCGCCACACTCCGTGTAGCACGCGAAGCAAGAGAAGAAAGTACAAGAAAAGCATAATAGAGACAGTGAGCAGAGGTGTGAGACAAAGGAGTAATAACGAAGAACAAAACATTGGAGATCATAAGTCACAGGGAGTGGATGCATCTGCGCCACTGAGAACGATTTTGAGCAATGTCACCAATTGTTTCCGACGATTGGTTTTTGCCGTCCCGAGGACCCCAACCAGGAAGTCTACACCTTCCTACGTGGCTTAGAACAACTGTTGTGGATTCCATTGACTGGTTCCATGTTTTTGTTTGACCTCCGCTAGCTCTTTTCCAGCCTGACCCTATATCAGCTAACATTGCCGGTGGAGGAAGGCGATGACTAGGCATGCCTAACACATGTCCTAACCATCTCAGTCGATGTAATTACACAGCCTTGTTGATTGGTTTCCCCTCCTTACCTAGCACTCGACGCCTAACCTCAACGTTGCTCACTTTATTATGCCACTTCACACGGGTGATAGAACGCAGGCACCTATGATCAAAGACAGCTAATCTTTTCATGTCTTCCACTCTCAATGGCCAGGTTTCGCTCACAGCCATTAAGGACGGAGCGGACTGATGAGCACTACACTCGCCCTTTGGTCGATAGTCGAACATCTCGTCTACGCCAGAGACGGCGTAAACTGGCAAATGCGAAACTAGCCCTCTGTATCTGTGCTGAGATTTCGTCAGAGATCAACCCGTTGGGGCTGATAGTACTTCCCAAATAAGTGAAGCGGTGATATGTATCCATTTATATATTTATGTGTGTGTATGTTGGTCTCTCTTTCTGTTTGCTCGCTTAGTCTGTGACCATTTCACTTGTATGAACCTGTCTCCTTTATCAATGTATATTCCCCTTATATTATATATAATATGAGTGTTTGTTGACAGTCCGTTGCTTGGTGACATATATCCATATATGGTGGTTGTTGACATGTCTACTATATTTCGCTATGTATGTATGGATCGATACTTCATTATAATTAGCCATTCATGTTAAGACTGTCTAATGATTGTTCACACCCTTGTCATATATATATTTCGTTCTCACAATTTGTGTGACTGACTTACACTTACTTTACTTTTGGTGTGATACCACTTATTGCTTCTCCTTGTGTTTGAAAAATAGAAGTATCATCGCAAACCTAGTGGTCTTCTGATTTCCGCCTTCTTGCGTCAGGACTACTAATTTCTCGACCAGTCCATAACAATAAATTAGCGACGAGTACATAACAATTTGGCGACGGGGAAAACTAGTACATAACAAGCGGTCAACAAGAAATACAGATGTATCACACAACTGATAATCAATAAATTAAGTCAGTCTGTTATCGTTTATTTCGGGAATATTATTTTAGCAAAATAGCCATATTACTGATAAGGAAAGAAAAAGATTACTGGTGGTATCAAATCAATAAATATACAACATTGATAAATTCATACAACCAGAACATTGCCAACACATTTACGACAAGCGAATAACTGGACATCATGTACAGCGTCTCGTTTAGTAGAGCGAAATGTGTTAAGCGCTTTCTGAAGTAAATCATCAGTATCAGTCAATTGTAAAGGAGGTATTGTAGATAAAACAGCGGTTGAAGTATCAGATACACTTGACGGCGTAAAAGGCATCCTGTTGTACTTCTTTGTTCCACTATCATTTCGTGTTAAAACCTGTAAAGGAAAATTAAAAAGTATGCAAAAGAAGTGTACTTCAGAATAAGATTATGTGCTTTCTAAGGCTCTGAAGTCTTCAAGACTTCAGAGTGTGTTTTCACTGGGCATTATTACCGGTAGTGCCAATAGCCCCCTTAAGAAAAACTACATTAGAAACATAATAGCCCATAAGACCTACAGCCATAATACATGACAAACTTTCTGAAAGTTATAGAAATGTCTTAAAATATACACTAAAGCCTATTCGCATCATTGTGTCTAAAATCATTAACAATTAATAACTAGTGTTCCTTACAAATCATTTTATCATATTGTTTTAATGTCTAAAGTCTTTAGGACTTTAGAATCCTATTTGTTCACTCAAAACAAAGTTGCTTTTAGAGGTAAGTAAGGAGATTTGTACGTCGCGATGCTGCTAAAGACTTCTGGAGTTCGCCTTATCTGTGAGCCATTCACTGCTTTCTCAGTTACATGACATCTTTATCTCAAATTCCCCATTACTATAAACTATCATCTTAGCATGTGTTCTTATATTGCAAAGAGACCGAAAGCTGCTACCCTGACGTGGTGGTCGGGCTTGAACACCGCAATGATCTATTCAAGCTATACTGGCTGAGACTTATGTCTCTTGAGATCCTACCATGCCAGGCAAATTGTTTGGATAGCGGTTAAACAAAAAGCAGCTACCCAATCCAACATCATGATAAATACAAAATCACAAAATTTCATGCCAGATCGGCTGTGGCCCGGATTAACAACGACCGCGCTTCCTGCTGCCGTGTCACAGGGCGGGAGTGATAAATCTGCTACTGAGACACACCAAACAAAAAAGAACAAACAAAAACAGGCCGCGTGTGACCGGCCTCAAGCAGTTGTCCCCTGGGCTCTGCGGTCACGCAACCAACTTCCACGGTGTGGGCAGCCGGGAAGTAACAATCGCCCTCACAATCCGAAATGCACACGAAACCTCTCTATTACTCACTCATCTCTGTTTTCATCTTCATCTCTATCATCTTGCCTTCCTTCCACTGATGCAACTCCTCGTCTTGATAGCTCTCCACTTCCTCTCCACTCTGCGTCCACTAAAAACGATGGAAACCAAAACACCACCACCGACAGCCTCCTAAAGCCACGCCACCAATTTCATATAGAAGCTTTTAATGTTAGGACACTTTGCCAAATAGGACAACAAGCATCACTAGCCAAGACCCTGGCATCCCGAGCCATTGATGTATGCTGTGTTTCAGAAACACGCATACAAGACCCAAGTGTGGTTATTCACCTAACCCTACCTGGCCAACAGGTTGAATCTGCAAAATTCACCTTGAGGGTGTCAGGAGATGCCACAGCTAGTTCACGAGGATTAGCTGGTGTAGGGATAGCTTTGAGTAATAGGGCAGAAAAGACATTGCTTGACTGGATCCCGGTGGATAGCCAAATGTGTGTTGTCCGCCTGAACGGATCAGTAAAAAGAAGAAAGGACTGCACTACTCGTCGATGCCTTTTCGTAATCTCCGCCTACGCCCCCACTGACTGCAGTTCAGATGAAACGAAGGGTGAGTTCTACCAAAAGCTGTCTAGTTTGCTGCGAAAGGCTAAACGCTCAGACACAGTCTTTCTAGCTGGTGACTTTAACGCTCAAGTAGGGAAATTGTGTCAATCTGAGAAGGATGTCGGTGGCACCTATGGAGTTCCGTGCCAGAGAACCGACAACGGTGACCGTCTCCTACAGTTCTGTTCTGATAATCATTTGTTTCTCGTAAGCACTAACTTCAAACACAAGGAGAGACACTGTTTGACTTGGAGACCCCCTTCATCAAACCAACGCTGGACACAAATAGACCACATAGCAACAAGCTATCATTGGCGTGGGTCGGTAGGAGATTGTCGCTCCTTCTGGAACACGTGTGTAGATACCGATCACGCACTGGTCCGCGCTCGTGTGTGGTTACGACTGAACGGAAGTAGGAAACACCTGGCGGTAAACCCATCACGTCGCCAGCTGGATCAGGAGACTAAATCCCTATTTGAGGAAGAACTAGCTAAACGCATATCTGTGTTCGACAGCTGTAAAAGCTGTGAATAAGGTAAGCCCAAAGGTGAGTAAAAACCATTGGATTTCGACTGCCTCATCCGAACGGATAGATGTTAGAAGACTTATTCCGGCGAGCTCCGAATTCAATGAGGAGCGAAAGTTGCACAAAAGGAAACTTACGAAAAGTCTTTGCAAGGACCGTGAACAGTGGTGGGTGACAAAAGCGAAAGAGATGGAGAAAACTTCGAGGATAGGCAACACTAGGCAACTCTTTGGACTCATCAAGGAAACAGGTGGCAAAAGACAAATGATAAGTGAAACAATCTCGGAGAAAAATGGCACCATAATTAGTTCCCAGGATAGACGACTGGAACGCTGGAAAGAGCACTATGAGGAGCAGTTCAATTGGCCTACAGCCAAGCTTAACCTGACGAACATCCAATACCTCCCTGAATGGGATATAGACACAGGTCCTCCATCCTTAACTGAGGTTACTAAAGCTGTCACTGATCTGAAACTAGGCAAAGCAGCGGGACCTGATGGAATGACTCCAGAGGTATTTAAGTACGGTGGAGACAGCTTACTGTCTGCATTAACTGAGGTACTAGGCAGCGTCTGGGAATCAGAAAAAGTCCCATCGGGTTGGTGTAAGTCACTGATTATCCCCACATACAAGAAGGGAGACAAGTCTTCCTGTGATAATCACAGAGGGATCAGCTTGACTAATATAGTATCTAAAGTCCTCGGCTCAACGATCATGCGTAGACTAAGTGGTGCTCGGGAGGCACAAACACGAGAGAATCAGACGGGCTTTAGACCAGGAAGAGGGTGTATTGATCATATCTTCACCCTCCGACAGATTCTAGAACATAGGGATTCCTACCGGTGTCCAACAGTCATTGTATTTATTGACCTAAAGGCAGCATTCGACTCTATCGACCGAGAAGTTCCCTAGAGATGCTTGGTTGTAAAGGGAATTCCGAGAAAATATATTGCACTGATTAAGGCACTCTACTCGTACTCATACAGCCAGGTGAGGGCTTACGGCGAGTTGTCATCTGAACTGGTGACGAGTAGTGGTGTCCGTCAAGGATGCCCATTATCCCCTTTTCTATTCAACTTCATCATAGATGTACTAATGGACCTAAACCTAAGTGACTTCAGCGACTCAGGGATTGACTTGCTACCAGGGAATAATCTCGTTGACTTCGATTATGCAGATGATATAGTCCTCCTAGGCGACGACTCTGACAAAATGCAGAGTCTTCTAAACACCTTGAGCTGCAGTCTACGAATGTTTGGCATGCGATTCGCTCCCGCCAAATGTAAGATGATGTTACAGGATTGAACTACATCGACGCCTAGTTTAAAAATAGGAAGTGAAGTGGAAGAGCACGTTGACCGTTTCACTTATTTGGGAAGTACCATCAGCCCCAACGGGTTGATCTCTGACGAAATCTCAGCACAGATACAGAGGGCTAGTTTCGCATTTGCCAGTTTACGCCGTCTCTGGCGTAGACGAGATGTTCGACTGTCGACCAAAGGGCGAGTGTAGTGCTCATCAGTCCGCTCCGTCCTTAATGGCTGTGAGACCTGGCCATTGAGAGTGGAAGGCATGAAAAGATTAGCTGTCTTTGATCATAGGTGCCTGCGTTCTATCACCCGTGTGAAGTGGCATAATAAAGTGAGCAACGTTGAGGTTAGGCGTCGAGTGCTAGGTAAGGAGGGGAAACCAATCAACAAGGCTGTGTAATTACATCGACTGAGATGGTTAGGACATGTGTTAGGCATGCCTAGTCATCGCCTTCCTCGACTGGCAATGTTAGCTGATATAGGGTCAGGCTGGAAAAGAGCTAGCGGAGGTCAAACAAAAACATGGAACCAGTCAATGAAATCCACAACAGTTGTTCTAAGCCACGTAGGAAGGTGTAGACTTCCTGGTTGGGGTCCTCGGGACGGCAAAAACCAATCGTCGGAAACAATTGGTGACATTGCTCAAAATCGTTCTCAGTGGCGCAGATGCATCCACTCCCTGTGACTTATGATCTCCAATGTTTTGTTCTTCGTTATTACTCCTTTGTCTCACACCTCTGCTCACTGTCTCTATTATGCTTTTCTTGTACTTTCTTCTCTTGCTTCGCGTGCTACACGGAGTGTGGCGACTTGAACTTCCGCACATATGTGCAAAGTTCTATGTCGAAAACAGACAGACAGACTTCAATACCAGTAATCAAGAAATTCTTGAAGTATGATGTCATAGTCAAAGAAGCTAGGCCGTGGACGCCATTTTTCGATGAATATATACAAAATATTCGATACGCAAGATTATATTAGGAGCTTTATATACCAGTATATACCCGATCACCATAATGTGCTTTCAATTAATTAGACTTTAAAAAGTGTATCGTGATGTGAAAATGTCTCAAAGCAGAACTTTGCTCATAAGTGCGGCGGTTCAGCTTGGTACATTACAGACAGTACATAAGAGTAGAGGAAAAAAAATCAAAGCAACTGTAATGTATGAAGAATAATTAGGATTAAATAGTTCTGGGGGATAACAAAGAGTGAACTCATCGCCTCCACTGAGAACGATTTTGAGAGCTATCACCAAAAGTCTCAACCCTTTGGTTCTTAGCGTCTCGAAGACTTCAACCAGACAGTCTACATCACTCTAAATCGTTCAGACTGACAGCTGAAGGCTTCGTAGACTCATTCTAGACTTTGGTTTGACCACCATTAGCTCTTTCCCAACATCATCGATCCTATATCATCTAAGATTGCGCAGGCATGGAAGGCGATGGCTAGTCATGCGCAACACATATTCTGGCCATCTTAATCGATGTAGCTTCACAACCTCATCGATTGATTTTCGCTCCTAACCTAACACTCCACGCGTAGCCTTAGTATTAGTCATCACTATACCATACCGCCTAACGCAGGAGACAGAATACAGGCACCTTTGGTAAAACACAACTAGCCTTTTCATACCTTCCACTTTCAATGACCATGTCTCACAAACATTAAAGAGGATGGATCGAAATGGCTTTGTGCAGTACATTCGTCCTTTGATCGATGGCCTGTCGGATATCACGTATATGCCATAGAGGGTGTTAGGTGGCAAATTGCCCACACGAGCCTTTTGTATCCTTGCGCAGATTCTTTTAGCAGCCAACCCGTTGGGTCCGATGCAACTTTCAACAAAACAAGTGTAGTGATGACCAACAGGCTCTGTTACTTCACTCCCTAATCTTTAAGATAGGAGTCAAAGTGATCTAGTCCTGTAGCATTGTCTTACATTTGATAGGAGCAAATCGTATGCCAAACATTCGAAGATTTCCACCCAAGGTATTTAGAAAATCCAACATCTTATCGGCATCGTCACCTAGGAGTACTATTATTATTATTATTTCCTTTAATTATTGGAGGAACATTGGGCTTCAGCCCCACGTCTCCATTCCGTTCGGTTCTCTGCTAGAGTTTTCACCTGTCTCCAAGTCTGCCCACGCGCTTTCATCTCCTCTTCACATGACCTCCTCCAAGTCACCCTTGCACTGACGACCAACTCGCAGCTTCACTTTCGGGTTCCACTCGAGCAATGGCTTGTCTAGTGATGTCACTTGATGGTTTCCTCAGAGTATGGCCAGCCAATCCATCTCCATTTCTTCCTGCCTATTTGTTTCACAATCGGTTCCTGCTGGGTTGCTTCGCTCCCAAATATTCCTCCCTGTTGCTTGAGTGGTATTGAGCGAAGACAACTGTTGATGAAGGTCTGGAGTTTGTTTGAGGTGCTCTTTATGACGCACCAAGTCTCTGATCCGTACAGTGAGTACCACTGAATTCACATTGGAGTTGAAAATCCGGATCTTATTTCTGATGCTGAGTGTTGTTGACCTCCACATAGACTTAAGAGTAATGAAAGCTTGTCTTGATTTTCCGATTCTGGCTTTGATATCCTCGTCAGTTACGCCTGTAGTTGAAACGCTGCTTCCCAGATAGGTAAAGGAGGTCGTTTCTTTCAGGTTCCTCCCATTTATGCTGATTGTTGTTGCTGTTTCTGTTGGCCAGGAATCTTCATCACCTCTGTTTTATCTATGTTAACCTGAAGTCCTATCTTCTCTGGATGCTTCTTCTGCCAACTTGTTGCTTTTCACTTGCATGTCTTCCAGTTTGTAGGAAATCAGACATATATCATCCGCGAAGTCCAGATCCTCCAAGTTTTTTGTGTGGGTCCACTTTATGCCTGTTTCCTCATTGCCCGCTGTTTGTCGCATTATCCATTATCTACTGCAATCAGGAAAGTCATTGGCGATAGTAGGCAGTCTTGCGTTACTCCCGTCCTCACTTCGAAGGCTTCCATAAGTTTCCCGTTGTGGATTACTTGTCATGCAGCATTGTCGTATAACTGTTGGATGAGATGTATAGTTGTAGATGGCACCCCAAAGTAGTAGCGAAGTAGTTGCCAAATCACCTCTCGATCGACGCTGCGCTATCGAAGGCCTTTTCAAATTCGATGAAGTTGACATAGAGAGGTGACTGTCATTCCAAGCTTTGTTCACTGATGGTCCGTAGTGTGGCGATTTGATCAATATATGACTTGTTTCTCCTGAATCCAGCCTGTTCCGGCCGAAGTTTTTCATCCAGGTCGGCGTGTTCGATTCTCTCCGGGATAATGCGGCTAGGAGTACTATTGTGGTGAGAGCAGGCTGCTAGCCAATTGGTAGACATTAATCGACGCTGATTGGTAGACACTAATCTAGGCTGATTCAACAACCAATCACAGCAGACTTAAACGTGGGCAAATAGGATTCGCAGATAAACGGCTCTACTTTCCGAGAAATATCGAAAACAACCAATCAGGAGACTGTGTTTGTCTGCTTAACTTCCGACAAACAACCAATTAGAATACTGCCTTTTTCTGCTTGCATAAGCCTGATTAATGTACATAAAATATATATAAATACGCGTTGATTTTCGATCTGCTGCCTGGCCCTTGTCTTCTGTTGTTACACTATATCATCCGCATATTTTAAGTCAACAAGACTTAGTATATAGAAGAAATAATTATAAATATAGTCACTGAGACTGAATAAAACAAGATTCTCTCTTCAGGCATTACTTTTTCTAACACCTACTTTATGTCAATAAAATAATAAATGTATTATATGTATATATTATATTATAAGAAGAATGAATGACTGACTGAAATACTTACATATTGTGCTAATTCTTCACCGAGTGTATCTGAATTACAATAAATTGGTTTAACATTGATATTTGGTGATATTATTGATGCTAAATCAAAGCATAATGAAGTTAAATTCAGTGTATCACAAGTTTGCTCAACTGAATTATACAATTTGAGATTATTTTTTCGACAGAAATGAGTTAATAATGGTATAGTTTGACTTAAATATCGACGAATTCGTGCACGTTCACCAAGAAGATGTGCTAAAGCTTGTCGAGCTAAATGTGCTTGATGAATCGATAAATTAGCTTGTTTTACAGCTTCACTTGCAACCAAACGACTTGCTAAACATTTAGTTTGCCAGACATCAGCAGCAATTTCAGCTGTATCGGCTAACTCTTCTAGCATTGCTTTTTGATGTGACAGACCTTCACTTTGTCCATATAGATTAGCATTATTTTTTATTAAATCCATTAATTGTTGTGCTACATTCAAATTACCAGAAAGAGCAGATACTAATAGATGCTTTAAATCAGCATTAATCTACACGGCAGAGACGAGAAAACAGAAGGATAAAATGCAAAAACATATATGTTATACAATGCAAACAAAGATGTTAGATTTTTTATGTATCTATTTCATGAAACACTTTGTCATAATTTGCTATTAATTAAGGGAACATTGAAAACTGAAGTTGTTAGCCATGTTACACTTATGTACATACACCCGGCTAAGGAGCGACAAAACTATTCTAAAAATGGTTGATGATAATAATTAGCTGACCTAGCCTTCTACAGATATTATTATTATTATTACTACTTCAAGTTCTGAGTGGAACATCGGGCTTAAACACCACAGCTGCATTTAATCCTATTCCCTGCAGCTAGGAGGTTAGCCGGTTCCAAAGTATTCTCTATACCACCCTCTAGCTCCCAATTCGTTGTTTCCCATTCAGAGTGCTCTCGAAGGTCTGGTGTGTTATTTTTCTAAACGGTTTCATCAGCATGAGTCCAGTCCACTTCCATTTTCTTCTGAATATCTGTTGGGTGGTTGGTTCACCGCCACAGTTTCTTGTGGATTATTCTTTCCGACAGACTATCTGATCTTTATTGTCGAGCGAAGGTAACTGTCGTTGATGAAAGTCTGTAGCAGCCTGTTGGAAATAATTTTCGTGACGTGACAAGTCTTCGAAAACCCTCTACAGATAGCCGAAATTTGATGACATGGTTTTGAATTTCTCAACAATGTATTTCGGCAAATGAACAATCTAACTCAACGATTTAAATGTTTACTGTTTAACACAAATATTCCCAAAGAAATGGACTGAATAAACACTGTGGAGGCGTTTAAGTGATATCAAACACACCAGATAGACTGTCGAGTGTAACTCGAATCGCAGCGTTCGACAGTGACATGGAAGCGACCATGTATAGAGAAAATGAAAGCTTGTAGCCAGTCGTTCGGTCATTTGAAAGTGATGACAGTGAGTCAGTTGCAATAGAGATGTGCTGCTGAGGCTCTATGTTTCACTCAGAATAATAATATTGCACATCTAAATGTTTGTGCGTTGCACTTGTACTTAGTTTATGACTTACAACTAATAGGAGTACATGGTTAAGCTATTTTCACCAATAAAAATTTCAACAGTTAGAAGTGAATTACTCGTGTCACGCGCTATGACCACAAATATTGTCTGAGGGTTAACGATACTACGCAGTTGACCAGGTCATCATACTTTAGGAATGGGTTTCACACCCCAGACCTGTTTGTTGTAAATGGCTTGCTAAAGCCAATAACCTACATCTCTACAAAATATCTTTTTTTGTGTGTGAACAACAGATTAGGTTATACGTGTACATAAGATTAATGATTTCATTGTAATCTATTATAACATGTCATAACCAAGCAAGCAGATATGATTGATTAGGTGTAAGTGCTTTATTTTTAAACTAGACATATAATTTGCACTCTACACAGTTCGAGTGCAATTTGCTAGTCACTTTACAAATTGTGAATTTGATTTCTGATATAACCATTTCGATCAAGTAGCTAGCCAACCAGAGATCAGGTGGGGGTTCAGCTAATTCGATTCTCTCAGTAGAATCAAACCGAGTATAAACTACTGATGGGCTCGAGTAAAAACGAACGAAACAGACGTCCGGTGTCTAGATCACTTCGCTATTCTGGTTAGCAAGCACTACTGGTTGATATAAGTGGTATACAACAACTACTTATCTCAACCAATCAGTAGTATATAGTTAGATGTTTTATTTACTTGAAATTAATGGTTAAATGTTCAATATTATATATCCAAGGAGATTCATTTCAGTCTCTGTGTAGGTGGTCTTCAGTATGCAATGCAAAGGTATTTTTCTATTTTCAGCAAGTATTCTACTATTTGTAGTAATATTCAGATGAAGTTTTGAAAACAAAACAAAACGAAATTCACTAGAAAAACATGCAAACATCAACAAACATAAAGAGTGAAGCATTTACCAAAGAGATACAAAAATTAATTTACAAGAAACTAACACGTTCTCAGAAGAAAAAAGAATTGTAACTACTCCTGTCAATATTTATCATTCCACTTTTTAAATCAATAAAATCATAAGTCAGCTCAAATATTATCCGTAAAGAACTGGATTTCAAATATTCCTTCTACTTAGCTGACCACGTAAAGTGAGCTCTCTCTCTCTCTCTCTCTCTCTATATATATATATATATATATATATATATATATATATCATCCGGCTATCAACCAAGGGACGTGTGTACTGCTCAGCAGTTCGCTCCGTCCTTCCCTATGGCTCTGAAACATGGCCAACACGAAATGAAGACATGAAAAGGTTGACTGCTTTCGATCATAGATGTCTACGATCTCTTTCTCTCGTTAGGTGGTATAATAAGGTAAGTAATGTTGACGTTAGGTGTGGAGTGTTGGGCAAAGAGGGAAAATCAATCGATGAGGCTATAAAGTTACATAGACTGAGATGGCTTGGTCACGTGCTGCGCATGCTTAACCATCGCCTCCCCCGACGGGCTTTGCTAGCTGATATAGGTGCAGGTTGGAAAAGAGCCAGTGGTGGCCAAACAAAAACATGGCATCATCAATCCATGAAATCCTTGACAGTTAAACTGAATCAGGTAAAGAGATGCAGACTTCCGGGTTGGGTCCCTCGGGACTCTAGGAATCAATGGCTAGAGACAATAGGTGACATGGCTCAAAATCGTTGTCAATGGCCAGCGCAGATGTATTCAGTCTCTGTAATCTTTCATATTTCTTTCTACCATTACCCATTCTGTTTCACTCTTATACTTGTGAAACTCTATTAATTCTCTCCACTCATCTTCTTGTCTACATTTGTGTGTTACTTGGAATGTGGCAACTCGAACTGGTGCACTTCGGTGCCAAGTTCTATGTTGAATCCATATATATATATATATATATATATATATATATATATATATATATATATGTATATATATATATATATATATATATATATATGTATATATATATATATTACTAAATTACAGTATACAAACTTGCACCTTTAGAAATCTAGTTAAATCTTGAAAATAACATCTTTAGTTGTAGTATTGAAAAGAATTCAATCGATTTTCAGATAAACTTAAATTCTCCTACTACTTCTCCCCCTTTTAGAGTACATTTATACAAGACCTCGTGCTGATTGCTTCCAACCCATCTAATAAGAATAATTATGATTGCACCATGAAGGTGAGCCATCTAGCATGGTGGACCCATTGAAATCTTCACTCACAGAATTTACTTTGCACCAACACCAAGGACTAGAGGTTTGGGCATTAGTTACTACCCCAAGTGTTCAACCAAAGCATCCATTACAGTCCTACAAGAAATCAAACGCAAGCTCGAATAATTCAGTGGTAATGTCTCTGAGCGCAGTACTGGGTGTGAGGCACGAGATCTTCCAAGACTGCAGATACACCTTGATGAGTCCCAACAAACACAAAATCTAGGTAGAAGAACCCCTGACGATTGATTACAAACATATAACCGTTTACTGTCGAACCTTGCACTCATCATTTCGAACGCCAAAGCACTGCAAACTAGGCCACGAGAGCCACACCTTCCACCAGATGACGACTCCTGAACCCAATTGCTAAACATCACCCACAACAAAAATCACTTCACTTTAATTCTTAGATATCATCGAAACCTAAGTACGGGAGCTGACATATAAACACACACTGAGTATTTCAGTTCAACATAATCAATAATCAGCGCGGAATTCAAAATTAACCTGGGAACAAATGGTAAAAGAAGCCTGTTAATGAAAAATTCTCAAAAATGTAGCACATTAGATCAAGCAGCTGATTTTCAGCCAATGGGTTAGCGGTTCGAATCCTGTTCTGAACTTACTTCTACCTAGGTAACATGATCAGTATTATTACATGCTACAGAATAATAAATGTGACTCATAGTCGATAGATACTCTGAGGAAACCATCAAGTGACATCACTAGACAAGCCCTCGAGTGGGACCCGAAAGGGAAGCTGCGAGTTGGTCGTCAGTGCAAGGGTGACTTGGAGGAGGTCATGTGAAGAGGAGATGAAAGCGTGTGGGCAGACTTGGAGACAGGTGAAAACTCTAGCAGAGAACCGAACGGAATGGAGACGCGGGGCTGAAGCCCTATGTTCCTCCAATAATTAAAGGAAATAATAATAATAGTCGATACATTAAAATACTGTTCTTCATAAGCTGTCACTAACACACGTATAAAGTTATTAGACTGTCATCCATGAATGCATACCTTACATGAGATTATTATCTTTATGAAATGAATTATTCTAAAGCAGTTGAATTTATCATCTCATGACTAATACGCTTTTAAAATTGATGACTTGGAAGATTAATTGATCTAAAATTTGTCCTACTAAATAGAACACTAATCACTACAAAGGTAAATTCAAGTTAGATGATCTGTGTTAACGTACACATGAAGAAAGATAAGCTCAAAGTGAACTATCTCTTGATTAATATGCATCAGATACGATAAAGAATAAAAAATTAGACATCCATTTGTATACGATATATCTGACTTCTTTAGTACAATTGTCGTGTATGCTGTTTACACATACACATCAGTAGTACGGAGAATGTATCAACGAAAAAGTCACTGAAAAAAATATATTATTATATTAGCATTCCCTTAAGTTCCGAATGGAATATAGCGCTTCAACAGGAAATCTCTATTTCATCCCGTTCTCTGCAGCCCCTTAATAGCTGGCTCCATGATTTCTCATCAGCTCTCATTTCCTCCCCAAACGATCTCTCCTATATCACCCTCGGACACATGCACACACCCAACTCGTCGTTTCCTATTCGAGCTCCACTCAACGATGTTCTCAGAATAGTTATGATCCATCCCCGTGTCGTTCTGTATATTTGTTGGGCAATAGAATTTTGTGGTTGATTTGTTGCCACGATTCCATGTCACTTATTCTTTCCAACAGGCCATCTGATCTTCAGCATAAATCGAAATCGGCTGTTGATAAAAGTCTACAGCAGCCTGTTAGAAATGCTTTCCGTGACACTTTGAGTCTATGAACCACACAGTAGAACTGTCTTGACATTAGAGTTGCAAATCAGAATTCGACAATAGCATCAGACTGATGAAGTTCTTCCCTGCCTTTCCAATCCTGTGCCTTTAACAACTGAAATAACACCACTAGGATAAAATTGAGATGTGTATGCCTAGGACATTGTCTTTTTTAAAGAGTACCACATACAAAGGACAATGTAAGAGTAAAATGCACTTGATACATAATTTAAGAGATGTACGTCTGTGGTTTAGTGTTAGAATGTTCACTAGCCAAATGGGAGGTCCGGGCTCGATTCCCGGCCAACTTCTTCTTAAACTTCACCTAGTCAGTTGTAAGTCCGATAAAGAGGGGAAATGGCACAACCACAACGGGAAATTTAAAACACTTTATGCCCATCTACATTCCTTTCTGAAGGTATAGTATGCAAAGAAACATAATTTAGAAATGAGGAAGCAATTTACCCACAGCCATAAATTACAGACCAGAACGAATAAACTTTTTCATTTCCAAGAGTTATTTTGTGGGGATTTGATCTGTTTTAAGTTTGATCACGGATTGAAACCAGTTAGAGAACCATTGAAAACTAGGGAGTATTCGATTAGTTAGGAGTACCAACCCATTGGGGTTTTGAACTCAGGACCTTTCGGTTACAAGTCAAACTCGCAGACCATTCAGCTAGTGACACCCGACTTAACAGCCCAGGAAGCTGAAGAATCATAAAGTCGCCTGGAGTTCTAGTGAGAAGTCGTGGCCATTAGTATTCATCATATCAGCTGTGACAAGAAATACTAGCCGACAACACTGGCTGGTGATCACATTAAAATTACGAATTGGTAGGATTTCGAATTAATAGGCTGATCATTGGATAGGTTCCCAGTGACTGAACGTTCTACTAGCATGACTTTTAACCGGAAAGTCCCGGATTCGAAGACCAGTGGGTGGGTACCTCCCGACGAGTCCCGAACTAGGAAAAACAACTGTCCAATACTCCCTGGTTTTCAATGGTTTTCTAACTGATATCAATCCGTGATCAAACTTGAAATAAATCGTTGGTTGGGATAAAACTGGCTACAAACGAACCAGTGCATTTGTATCAGTATATATATATAGCATGCTGGTTGTCTAACTCAAAATCACTTAAATCAGATTCAGATCAATGCTTAGAAGTAATCAGGTATTTGACAAAAACAATAAGTAAGGAAAGAGGAATAATACACCCTTTTATTGAACAATCGTCTGTCAAAGTCCATTTAAAAAATTCATAACATCAAAAATAAATAATATCGGCGGGCGTTTTTTTAACGAAAGATGTAACAACAAAACAATTACAATAAGACTAAGAACTTTAAGTGGTACTTAATATATAATAAAAGACATCTCAAAGTTACTTATCCGAAATGACTGAAATCAAAGTATCATTTAAAATAAACAATATACAATTAAAGTATATGTTTGACTTTTACGGTTCCAAATGACAAAATAAACTAAACTATCAAATACTACACAGAGATATATCGTGTGGATTGCATGATTGATTGACTAACTGGTTTCAGCATAGAACTCTAACTGATATCTATCCGGGGTCAAACTCGTGTGGAACTTTGTACAGAAGTATACCAGTTCGAGTTGCCACACTCCATTTACCACGCAAAGGAGAGGCAAATGATGGAAAGAAGAGTTTCAAAACAACAATAAGCGGAAATGTGAGGGATAATGTATAGTACTATGGAAAAATAATAGAGATATCACAGAGAGTGAATGCACCTGCACCAATGAAAACGATGTCAAGTCACATCACCAATCTTTTCTAGTATATGGTTCTTAGAATCCAGAGGACTCCAACCAGCCAAGCAGTCTACACCTCCCTGCGTGGTTGGCTCAAACTAACTGTTGTGGATTCCGTAGACTGATGAAGTCGTGTCTTGGTTTGACCACCACTGGCAACTCTTTCCCAAGCTCATCTATCTTATGTCAGCTAACATTGGCCGTCAAGGCGCGCGGTGGCTTCACATGCATGCGTAACATATGTCCTGACCATCTCGATCAGTGTGACTTTACAACCTCGTCGATTGAGTTCCCCTCCTTACGTAGCACTTGACGCCTAACCTCAAAATTGTTCACCTTATTACTGAAACTTAGAAGTCATATAAATAAAAAGACAGCGAAGTTTATTATTATTCCCTTAGGTTTCGACTAGTACATACGGCTTCAGAAGGACATTCACACTTTTTTCTATTCTCTGCAGTCCACTTTAGCTGACTCCACGATTTCCCATAAGCTATCATTTCCTCTTCACACGATTGCCTCCATGTCACCCTTGGATCCACGACCAACTCGTCGTTTCCCATCCAGATTCCACAATATGGCCTTGTGTATTTTCTCGGTGTATTCGATCCATCTCCATTTTTTTCGGAATATTTGTTAACTAATAGGCTCTTGTTTGGTTATCCCCAGAGTTTCTTGTTGCTAATTCTTCCAGACAGGCCACCTGTTCTTTAGTATGGAGTCAGCTGTTGATCAAAGTCTGCAGCCAGCTCTATTAGAAGTGCTATTCGTGACGCGTTCACTAAGTTTTTGATCCATATACAAGAACTGACTGACTTAACACGGGTGTTGAAAACCCGGATCCTGTAGTTTATACTTAGTGCAGAAGACTTCCAAACTGAGTTTAGTATGGTGAAGGTCCGTTTTGCCTTCCTGATCTCGACTGGTTTTGAAATTCCCATCCGTAGTTTGGAGGATACCTCCTAGATGAGTGAAGGGAGTGATTTCTTTCAAATTTTTCCCATTGACAGTGATTGGTGCTTGTTGTAGTTGGTTGGTTATCTACATCACTGACAACTAAGTTAAAGAATACTACACCAATTGGACGACCGACCCAATGACCTGGCGGCAGTCAGTCAGAATGAAGGAGGTTGATTTAGGCTGAAAATCATTATGTTTGTGAAAAAGTATTAACAGAAGTTTAGGATTATTAAATAGGTTCCTTATTTTAAAACTTTGTATAAATGACTTGCACTTTCTCATAAGAGTGCGTTAATATTCATTCAAATGACTATGTTTTAAGGTCAGTAGACTAGCCTAGGATAAGCGTTAGATTAGAGGTATAGGGTTATAAATTACTTGTCAGGGTCAACAGCTACGATCACTTCAATATGATTATAGTACAATAATAAACTATACCCAAAATCAAAAACATGATTGTCGAACTTGATTCATAAGGTCAATATACACATAAAAACACATGAATATATGGTGAGTGATAACAAGTAATTATACAGTTTAACAATATGTGCTTGATTAGTAAAGTGGTGAGACGAAGTGATGCCATTCGAACAAAAGTACATACTAATATCTAAAGTGGAGTTGTCACACACAGACTTCATAAAATATAGAAAGAAAACGGATATCAAGCTATTTTATTTGGTGGTCACCAGCAATCGAGTCCAGAATAAGCATTTCGTCCCACTTTCGACTCGCCAACTGAAAGTAACTGCATTCCTTGTAAGTGGTGGAGTTCCCGCTGAGATTCAAAACTTGTACGCGTCATTTCAAACGCCAAAGCACCCTCACTAGGACATGAGAACCTCACCGATTGACTTTACCTCCTTACCTAACACTCTACGCCTAACCCCAAAATTAATCATCACTCTATTATACCACCTAACACGGGAGAGAGAACGCAGGCACCTATGATCAGACACACCTAGCCTTTTCATACCTTCTAATTTCAATGGCCATGTCTCTCTCACAGTCATAAAGGATGTCGTAGTGAACTGGCGTTGTGTATTACACTCGTCCTTTGACTGATAGCCTGTTAGATATAACGTCTAAGCCATAGAGGGTTTCAGGTGGCAAATGCCCACATGAACCTTTTTTGTCCTTGCGTAGATTTCGTTAGCAGTCAACCCATTGAAGCTGATGTTACTTCCCACAAAATAAGTGTAGTGATGATCAACACGCTCTATTACTTCACTCATTAATCTTTAAGCTGGGAGTCGAAGTGATCTAGTCCTGTAGCATCATCTTATATCTGAGAGAAGCAAATAGTATACTAAACACATGAAGATTTCTGCTCAAGTTGTTCAGAAGACTGTATTTTTATCAGCATTATTTAACTAGGAGTGGATACGCAGATGAATTAAATTCGAATAGATGTGACAGATCAAAAAAGTACCTTTCACCTAAGATGGAATTTCAAACAACGTCTTTCAAAGTATTTGTGAAAAATACAATTCATCCCCCCCCACAAAAAAATATAACTGATAAGTGTGGGTTAGGCAGAAGTGAAACAGACTGCAGTAGCACAATTACTTGCAAGTAATTAATACGTTAAAGTATTAAAAAAGAATATCAGTCAATACACTATTCATCAGTTAACGTAAAAAATCTCTGCGAAAAATATTTTTCACAAACTGACTTAATACCTATCCCTTATCTACAGAAATAAAACTACGAGCGTGTCATTTGTGTATGTTACATGCAAGAATAATACTCATCTTGTAAGCACACTTTGGCTAATGAGGAAAACCTAATAAGTGAAGGCTAGTGGATGTTCCTTTGCTCTAATCACAGAGGGTGAAGCGAGATTCAACCCTATAACTAACTTACTGGTGGAAAGTGAATGCATATATTAATATGACAGCCTATTTCATGGAGTCGTGAGATGGATACTTGTGTTAGCTTAACACCAGTTAGTACTTCACGAATCCATGGTTTTGGACCAAAAGATGGTTCGAATCGTTATCAGACATGACCAAGAATCTCAATCAATGGCGAACATGTTGTGATTCCCTTCCTTCTTCACCTTTCTGGGAGTACCATGAATTAATGAATATTGAATTAGTAGTAGTAGTTTCAATACAAAACTTTGGACAGATATAGTTGGCGTCCTCGGGACGGTAAAAACCAATGGTTGGAAACAATTGGTGATATGGCTCAAAATCGTTCTCAGTGGCGCAGATGCATCCACTCCCTGTGACTTATGATTTCTAATGAAACTGTTTTGTTCTTCGTTATTACTATTCCTTTGTCTAACACCTCTGTTTACTGTCTCTATTATGCATTTCTTCTCTTGGTTTGTGTGCTACATGGAGTGTGACGACTTGAACTTCCGCACATGTGTGCAAAGTTCTATGTCGAAAACAGACAGACAGATATGGAGCAGCTGAAGTCGCCATACTCCATGGAGCACACAAACCAAGAGAAGAAATGAATAATAGAGACAGTAAACAGAGGTGTGAGGTAAAGGAATAGTAATAACGAAGAACAATATAGTGTCATTTGAAATTATAAATCACAAGGAGTGGATGCATTTGCGCCATCGAAAACGATTTCGAGCCATAGCACCAATTGTCTCCAGTCATTGGTGTTTACCGTCCCGAAGAACCCAGCCAGCCAAAAAGCCTGCACCTTCCTATGTGGTTTAAAGTACCTGTTGTGCATTTCATTGACTTATGCCATGTTTTAGTTTGACTGAATATTGAATTATCTTGACAAATATGCTTGCTTGCTTTTTGAAGAGGCGTCCCTCAATCGTTTTCTCCCCATATTCTCTATATATTTTTGTGTGTAGAATATCTTAGCACTCCATAAAAAGTACAATAATAGATAGAGAGCCAGGAAATATTCATCTTATGAATTTGAAAGTCTGCCATATTTTAAGTATAGCAAATAGGAGAGGTGATTTAAGACTTCTTACTTTTTGTTGTAATTCCAATGCTTTCCTAAGTGAATCCTTATCATTATTATTATCTTCATTAAATGAAAGATGAGAAGTATTACGATTGATTGATGATAAACCCCGTTGTGTTCGTATCATGTCTTCAATATGAGACATGATATTTGTATCAATGCTATAATCATTGTCTGTTTGAACTTCTTTGTCTGCTTTCTCTATAGGATTATGTGACAATTTATGCGAATGATTTAAATGGACAGGTTGTGTAGGGATGACAGATACAATAGGCTTTGAATGAAATGTTATTGGTTTGGATGAGGTAAGTAATAAAGGCCGACGATTTTGATCACGAACAACAACTTTATCGCATGCTATCCATTGAGTAGATTTATTTGTACCTTCATTAGGAAACATATTTATATTCTACAGATTATGTATTGCACATTTATTCATCTGAAAGTGAAAATACTAAACATAATGAAATTACTAAGAAATATAAAAATATACGAGAGAAAACAAATATAAATAACATAAAAATAAGAAACTGTTCATCATTTAAATAAAGTGTTATGAATTAATGAAATGTACTTACTACTTACAATCAATACAGAAAAATTCATGAGACACACTGTTAAGGTAGGGCAAAATACCTCATTCAAATTTTCTGCAGCTAAACCCTATGTAAATGAAGTTTTAAAGTCAGCAGACATGATAGAAGTTGGCACATCATTTATTCTATCATAGTGAAGTACTTCTTTCTGATAAGAGTTGCATAATTAAAATTATCAGTACAAAGGCAGTAACTGAAATCCCAGAAGCCTGTTTGAACTGCATAAATCGAAAGTACAGGGTGTAAGCATGACCTATTTGAATTTGTAATCATAGTTCTTTTTTATAGTTTTTAGATACTCCATATTAGCGACCAATGAAAAAAAGACAAACAAATGAAGTCAAATTTTCACACCACTACACAATCTGGCTTAGTACTATGTTATTCAATTAATGGATCATATTAAACTACCATATTACTACAACCGTGCTAGTCTGAAAAGTACTCAGTCATATATCTACCTATCACAACCGACGACTTAGATGACCAATGTGTTCATCCAATTTATTTTCTATAAGTTTGCAATTTGTTTTTACTCATCAATCTTGGAGGGACAAGGTACGTTTAGAAGACGAGATATGCATCCTTAACCTGCCAAAAATAACAATCAGTGTACAGAAAACTCTTTACGTTGTCAGAATATGCACACGACAAGAGTATACTACCCTTAAACTCTATAGAGTCAGCTAGCGGGTCCTTCATTAAGTTTATGTATATGTATATACAGCGATATATAGCAATTGCTATAAATGGTTCGACAGATGAAATGACCAACTAATCTGGAAGCTAGATAAGACGGCATTTCATCAAGTGCTTTCGATTAGGAAAACACCAAAATACAAACATTTGATAGTTGATTCTGGGATTCCGGGCCAAAATCCAAGATTCTGAGCACTCGACTAAATCTCAGTACCTTTACTGCATTGATCTGGTGAAACTTTTTTATTATTTGGGTGAAATAGTCAGTAGAAATGTAGTAGAATGCACACATATGCTTATATAGTCCCCTTGGATTCAGAATATAGACACAAAAAATTATATCAAGGAGCAGGCAACGGCCAGCCAAATGACCCAAGAATACTAAATGCAATTGCTACCTCACATAAATGCGTCAATGTTGGCAACGTAAACACATTGACCACGCAAATGACCTTGAGCAACTCTAACTTTGAAAACGTCGTGTAGGTCATGCTACCATCTAAAATTGCAGCAAGAGTGGATGCTGTATTTCAGTTACCACTGTAGTAAATAGATAAAAATTGCCTCGGTACGTCCTGAAAAGAGTAAAATGGATCCGCAGAATCAGGGCTTAAGGGATTCAGTGAACAAATTTGTTGGGTTTAATGGATTCATCAAATTTCGGTAGAACTTGTCAGCTGAATACTCTGCATACACGGATACATATACTTTTGAAACTACATTGAGAGATATAAGACTTATAAGCAAATAAACTCCACCGAATTAGTCCTGCAGAAAGGCGCGAATGTTTTCCAGGTCATGTTCAAACAGATAAGGGAAGAAAGAGATCAAAATTAATGTAATCCAACTCGTCAATCAATCATCTGAAACAGAGAGCAAAGCGCACGTTAGCAGTGTGATCACACAAGTGTCGCGTGCCAGTAAGAACGAAGACTCAAGGTCAAATATTATATGTACACCCAATCATTATACAATTTGATGAGGGGGAAGGGGCACTCCTACTGGTCATCCGTTGCCTCGTCTTGGGTAACCAATCCCTGCACACTTCGTAGCCGACCTGAAAGTAGACAAGCATAGTTTGAGCATTAGAAAACCGCCGAACTTACTATGCCTTACATTAAGATAAATTGCACGACGCTTCAATTACATCACTTAGATAAACAGTTAGTATTAGAGAATATAACAAGAATTGCAAACAGAGTAATATCAAAAGTAATAGTTGTAACAACAACAATAGTGATAGTGTTGAAGTGAGTTAAGATAATGCTACTGATAAAAGACAGTTTTAAATGAATCAAGAATAATAATAATAAGGAGTAGAATAATAGGTAAAACGTATTACCATGGTAGATTCAGAGTCACAACCATCTCCTTTTGTACGTAGAGACCTAGTTTATAAACTCGAATCGCACAAGCCTCTGCAATTGTTTCTTTGTCTCCTGACAGTAGTGAATGACTTGACAGCGTCGATATCACATCCATAGTCCAAAAGATGTTGCGTTATTGAGGCGGGTAGACAATCGCTCTTCTGTACGACCTATGTATTTGCTTCCACAAAGACAATCAAATTTATATACACAGTTTGAAGTGTCCAGGATTGGCGACTGGTCTTTCCCAGATTGTTGAAGCAATCGCTAAACGAGTGGGGGACACTTCTTCAAGAATTGAATATATTTATTTCCCGATACGAATTTAAAACAAGCAATAAAGGTTAATAAAGCACTTCACACTGAGTATATCAGTTTGAGTGTCTTTGTAGAAGCAAATACACAAGTCGTAGAGGGAGGCGATTGTCTACTGGCGTGATGGGGCATTTGCCAAAATGGTTGAGAGCACAATATCCACATATTTTTAATTAATAAGGATTGTATTCTGTAACCTGGTACTATATAAGGTATTCACTTGTGGAATATGCAAACTGGAAACTTTTGATACCCTTTCTAACCACACTGAACTAAGGATTTTATCCTCGGGACGTACCACGAAAGGGAAGTCTCACCTTTTTACTTTCCAATGTATGACCATTTATCGTTGCTTTTACCACTTCGATAATACAACTGTCTTTTTTATGTCATCAAGACTTTTTCTCCCGGAAATTGTGAAAATTCTTTTGACACCAGAAACACTCAAATTTATGGTATGTGATATCATGGAGCAACTGATAAATAATGAGGTTCTTAACAAAAATGACTCACTAACCCTTCAGAAATCAGTAGCAGTTTTACAGGGCAAGTTTGGCAGCATTATGCCCCTCACGCTGTTGTGTGACCTATAGCAAAACAACTGTCTAGAATCACTTATCAAATCTGGTCGCATGATAGACTATTTTGCTTGATGAAGCCGTTAAGAGGATTATATCTTCACATGGTTTCTCGACTCTTAACGTTTCAGACAGAGAGCATATTGCCAAACTTAAAACTTTACTTCCAAAGGTTTGTGATATGTTGTTAACAGAATGTCCTGTTTTGCGTCTTCGTAAGAAATCTGCAAACTACTCATATCCGGTGCTTTTTAAGCTTATGTCTGTTGGAGAAGCCAGCAATTTTCTGATATCTGGTAGGATAATAGGCTATCCAACACCCTACACTAACATTAGGGTCGCATATGACCTAAAACCGTGCCTAAGACCATTCCCTCAGTAATGGTAACACTGATAACCCTAATTGGACAACTGTGGGCGATGTTTCATGCAATATTTCGTCTAATGATATATTTGATTACCAGTTACACCAGATATTTACCCATGCGAATTCAAATACTGGCCAAGTATTATACACAGACACTGCTGATGACACTGAAGCGGTAGGTATAGATGAATCTACAGAACATAATGTTGGAATTCTTCGTTTGTACACTAACACAAAGCTCATCCGTCTCATGTCCCACCCATCTCCTTATAAGTCAGTTCCTCCTCAGTCTGACTCCATCCGCTGTGAAGTACAGTTCAGTGTATCTACCCAGTTTATCAAGTTCGCTAGTCGTTATGACAAACGTCCCAATACCATTAAGAAAACTAAGGCGCCGGGGTTGTCTAAGCAAAAGAAACCTTATATAACATGTACTAGCTTCCCTGTTAGCCACCGTCAGCCAGGTAAACATAAGAAAGTGGATGCTGGAGAAACCGAATGAAATTTGGAACCCAGAGGACGAGAGCCCTTTGATATGATACAAACGCAAGCACCTCTAACAAATCTTACTGGGATAAAGTCATTTATGATGGGACAAGCTCCTAGATGCATACCTAACTGGTCTGAGGTGGACGCCAATCATATCCAACTGCTACTTCTAAACAAACGAAACAACGTGGTAATCAGTAATACACTACTCATCCATCAAGCAAACCCATTGTTAACCATCCCTTTGCGAATCTTTTATCAATTGAATGTTATAGAAAATCCCCCAAACGTCGGCTACTGACAACATTTAGCAAGCTAAATAAGCCGAAAGAACCCATTCATACATCTTACGTATTAAGTGAGAAGCATGTGCCGATGTCTGCAAAAAACTTGCTATCGTCTGATAACTACCCCAACCAGATACCAAGACTATTCCTATCCCTCAAATGATTATTGAAAACTAATATCGCCTATACCTTTCATGATAACATTACTCGAACTAGCCGCTTTGAATGAGATTTTCACCGGCGTCAGTTGACGGAAACACCTGGGGTCATGCATATGACACGCATGATATCGGATCAATTTCTTGCTGACATAACGAACAGTCTAAAGCTAGGGCAAGGCATATTTGTAAGGAGATAGCCAACACAATGTGTTGAAAGTCTCGCATGTTCCGAAGATATTGGTTAGTGAGTCTAAAAACATGTACGCAGAGGATAATCTGTCCGTCTGTTTTCGACATAGAACTTTGCACATATGTGCGGAAGTTCAAGTCTCCACACTCCGTGTAGCACGCGAAGCAAGAGAAGAAAGTACAAGAAAAGCATAATAGAGACAGTGAGCAGAGGAGTGAGACAAAGGAGTAATAAAGAAAAACAAAACAGTTTCATTGAAGATCATAAGTCACAGGGAGTGGATGCATCTGCGCCACTGAGAACGATTTTGAGCCATGTCACCAATTGTTTCCGACGATTGGTTTTTACCGTCCCGAGGACCCCAACCAGGAAGTCTACACCTTCCTATGTGGCTTAGACCAACTGTTGTGGATTTCATTGACTGGTGCCAAGATTTTGTTTGACCGCCGCTAGCTTTTTTCCAGCCTGACCCTGACAGAGGACAGTCACGGATTCTTTTATCGGGATGTTGTCCGAGCACTGGAACCACGTAGTCAGTGTGTATCTACTATCCTCGTAAATACTAGATCAGTTCTAAACTAAATTTTAACCCTGATTACATTAGCGTCTGTACGCAGATCATTATTTATTATGACCACTGAAGCTTGATACACAAGTGAAATCTCCAATGACAGCCTAAGAATTGACAACTACCACCCTTTTAATGATAATGATAATTTGCTTTATTCCAAAAACAATACTAATGATAAAACAAGGAATTTTCAACATTCAGTTCAATATTGCGTCTAATTTACTCGAAAACGACGGAAAATTATCAATAAACATTACATAATAATAATAATAAAACGTTGTTGTATCAGCTGCATAGCTAAATACTGCATGCAATTCGGAGAAAAACATGCACAAAGTATAAAATTGTAGTAATAATGGTAATAACAACTAAAATAAAATAGCAGAGTTATGATTAAACTATAGAAAGCGTGACACCATAAAATTACAGGTTGATGAACGATGAAAGGGTCGATTCACTTCGCTTATTACATAGTAACTAATATGTTTTACGTCTAACAGTGTCTTCACTACATAAAATACGGGCTAAATACGGTTGTGTAGAATTTTTGTACTTAGTGGTTCGAGCATACAACTTCTTATATTGACTTCTCGCCCTACCTGATGAGATACAAGGGGATAGTTGTGAATAAAGGGGGTTCAGGGGGTCTGACAGTACGGTCTTTTCCATTTTGTACAGGAATTTGTGTGTCTCTCGACTATAGTATTGGCGAGCTCACGCAGTGGCATACCACAGACCCTACTCACAGCATTTAATACTCTTCGTAATATGGCATAATCTTTTTTGAGAAGCCCAGGAAAGATTAATGGAGAGCAATAGAGTACAATAGGTAAAATACAGGAGTTTAAAAATTGCAAAACTAAAGGTTGGTTGATACCTGATTGTCTTAACTTTTTAATGTAGAAGGTAAGACGAAACATTTTCTTAGAGATAGATAAGATGTGGGATGACCATGAAAGGTCAGAGGAAAGAACTAATCCAAGGTATTTAATTCTTGATTTGGTTTCAATTTCCGTGCCATCTATGCTACAGGGATCATGCGAGCTAACTAGTTCAAGTAAGTCACGTCGATGCTTGAAAGTAAAGTCAAGTGCCTGACATTTGGAAGGATTTAATATAAGACCATTTGACTTGGACCAGTTGTTGATGTCCAACAGAAAGCTATTAAGTTTGGAGCTGTCAGACTCGGAAGTGATAGGCAGTGATACAGTCAGATCATCTGCATATTTGACAAAGTTAGTTTCGTTTGAATGAGGCAGGTCATGTAGGAAGAAAGAAAAAAGAAAAGGAGAGAGGACAGCACCTTGTGGAACACCGGATTTTGTAAGCGAGGTAGAAGAAGATTTGCCGTTATATACAGTATACTGCATTCTATCAGAAAAATAGGAATGCAACCAACTCTTAGCCCAGGATCCTGTTTGTGTCAACGATAGCTTATTTAATAAAAGGCCCCTAGGTACAGAGTCAAAAGCAGATGTGTAGTCTAAGAAAGCACTACGAACATATTTAGCACCTTTGTCTAAACAAGAGACAACATTGTGATATAAGACAACCGCAGCATCCAAGGTACTTCTACCATGTTTGTATGCAAATTGTTTAGGATCATTAAAAGGTTTCAAAGAGGGTTCAAGACGAAGTAAAAGTAATTTTTCCATCAATTTTAAAAAGGGGGAAGTAATTGCAATAGGCCGAAATTTAATATCAGAACCAGAAGATGGTTTTGGTATAGGGATAATTTTAATGTTTTTCCATGCAAAAGGTAGAACGTTACCGGAAAAAGAGCATTAAAAATGTTAGTAAGAGGATAACACAAAATATCAGCACAATTCCTGAGGACAATGGCAGGTATGCCGTCAGGACCAAGGCTTTGAGAAGGCTTAAGAGACCGGAGACATTTAAGCACATCAAGGGTATTAAAACCACTAAAGTTATTGTCAATATGATTTGTATCATTTGGAAGGGTATCAACAGAAGAGCGTATGAAAGATTTATTAAGAGTGTCAACATTAAGAGATGGAACAGAAATACATCGCTTACCGTTAGTAATTTCTTTGAAAAGTTTCCATAAATTAGAAGGGGTTTTACATGACAAAAATCTTTGATTATATAAAACATTAGTCTTTTCATTTCCAGTTTTATCAGAGTGTTTAACTTTTTTACACCAGGCTTATCATTTGTTTTGAACAACAGTTCCTTTTTTCTACGTAGCTTTTTGAGATATGGCGAAGATAAGCGATCAAATCGAATGAATAATGTTTCTTTAGGACAACATATTTCGAAACAGAATTTAAGATAATCAGTAGTGTTTGTGATTGTTTCATCTAATGTTTGTTCTGTAAATAAGTCCCAGTTAGTGTCTTTCAACATGCATCTGAGCTTGTCTAGGTTGTCTTTTGAGTAGCATCTCCGTTGAACTTTACTGTAGAGGTGAGAGAGGACACCTTTGTGTGATTTGGAATATATTTTAGGCAGTACACGTATGATGCAGTGGTCAGAGTTAAGTAAAGGAGCACGTTTGCGAGCTTCATATATACCAACATCATTGATGAATACTAGATCCAGTTTTTTACCAAGACGGGTGGCAAAGTTAACAATATTGTCATGACCAAGTGATATAAGGAAGGAGTGATCGCATGAATTAAAATCACCAGTTACTATTGATAAAGAGTTCTCGAAGCAAGCTGCAGAAAAGGCGAACATAGATAAATCCAATATGGTACAGCCAGGAGAGACATAAACATTAGAAATATAAATGAATTTGTGTTTTGACAAGTGTTTCGGGCGACATCTCACAGTGATGCAATCAATGAAGTCATTCGAGAATTTGAAACAAACTTTTTTAGAAATGGACCATTTTGAGTGAATAAAAGTTGCAACACCTCCAACACATTTTTCTTGGAACAAACACGGTCTTGTCGGAAAACATTAAAATTGTTTAGAGACACAATATTGTCATCATATGAGTCATGGAGCCAGGTTTCTTGTAGAGTGACAATACCAGTATTGTGGTAGATACCTGAAGACAACAGGGACTGAAAATCCAGAATTTTGTTAGGCAGGGACCGGCAGTTGGTACTAATGATAACTGGAACAGTGGTGTGATGTATGGGTGTAGATTTTAAGGCACGCTGCCAACCTCCATGGTGCTTTTTCTTGAGTTTATTGCAAATATGAAAGTTTTTGGGTTTAAAACGTTTTATAAAATCCCGGGAGTGGGTAATACGATTAGAATGCATAATTTGATTTGTAAACACCAAGAAAAGATGAGTAAACAGATGCAAAATGTACATGGAATATGGTAGCCCAAAAATATTCAAAAATGTTCAAACAGGCCGCCAAGGTGGAGGGGATAGACAGACAGGTCGTGAGGGTGGAAAACTGATTTGCTGTGAACAATCCATGTGTGCTACCCAGTTCTGTCACAATTCAACGACTATATCTGGGGCGAAATAAAAGTTGCCAGAGGTAAACCTACTTGTGGGTTGTGTGTACCAGCCTCCTTCATCCAGCAGGGAGCTTGATGATATGATCAGCAACATTTTTAATGTTACAGACAATTTTCCCTTCAGTTATAAGATCATCGGGGGTGATTTCAACATGCCGAAAATATCATGGTTTTCACTCCCAGGACCCTAGAGGTATGATAATCTCCTGAATATCATCGTCACAGGAGGGTGGACACAACACATAAATTCACCTAGAACTTATTTTCACGAAAAACGTAACACCATCTACAGTACATGTGGGACATGAATTTATGTGTAGTGGCCATAAAATTGTAGAGTATTCTTTTAACATCCTTCCTGAAACAAAACGCAGAGATGAAGCTGGTCAGACACCTATAAACTGTACAAGCATGCCAACTGGCACTTGCATCATCACCTAATTAGATGCCGTAATTAGGACTCGCAATTTTCGAGCGAGTCCTTAGAGGCAGTTCTTAACAATTTTCATCATAGCAATAACTCAATTTATGATGTCACTGCATCTGAGAAGATTCTTAGCTTCAAATTCCCCTAAAGCGATTTTATTCCGACATCGCTGAGGAGAAGTCTACGGAAGCACCCAATAAAATACTACAGATATCATTACTTACCATCAGTAACTGATGATATTTATTTATTTTTGATTACAGCTTGATTCCACACTGTATTTTTGGTACAAGTATGGAATTTTCAGCATGGATATCGGTAGCCCAAATTTTGCAGGCCGACCATAGATATCAGGTGTCCGTCGGCGGAGGATCGAACCCTGGACCATGTGCATGGTCGGTGAGAGTCCTAACCACATCTGTTTCACCAGAATTCAAGGGTTGAAAAATGTAATCCTCAGAAAGAGAATTGCGGGCCATTCAGCCACCGCATAAGCCAGGGGAAATAGCGAAAATTTTTAAAAGCAGGTCAAAAAATTCCGAAAGAGCCTATCCGAAAATGATATACTTAGGTGGCAACGCTTGCGAGAATACCGAGGTGATGTGTGAACTGTTTGGCAATCACTTTTCCGGACTACAAACCTTGAAGAACGATCGGATAGTGGACTTACCACTTAAAACAGACGAATGTCCAAGTGACGAACTTTTCACCATACACGAGATCGATAAATCTGTCTCAAATCTTAAGCTTAATAATAATATATTTCTTCCTGTTTATGCAGGAACATACCAATTGTACAGGCATGGATAAGTTATTATATAAATTACACAAAATTTGATGTATAATGGATTTACAGTTTGGTTGTTCTTTCTGACATCAAAGTCAGTCGGAACAGTCTGCCATAAAGTTTGTTTGTGTAGCACATAAAGAGATATAGAAATATTGTCTTCGCATTAACAAAAAACCCAGACATCACATGAATGTAATACAAATATCTGGGAAAAATAAAGCTTGAAGTCAATTCTCCCATATAACTTTGTTGTGAACAGCACCCTTGGCTGAAAGATTATTGATGTATTATGTTGAGATCAGTGATATATTTATTCCATTTTTCAGTAGTCTTATCGTAGTTTTATAACAGGAAAGAAATCTGATCGTGGATACGAAAACTAGATAAGGTCATGTTGGGTTGTTTTACTGCATCAAGTGGTGCCGAGGTCGACTCCAGAATTCTCCATTTGCTCCATTTGTGCCTGCATGGCGGACTGTATTCATAAGTTGAGTAAAATGTTGAAAAACTATTTGAAGACCAGTTGCTTCTTCATTTCAGATCATGAATACTCATTTACAGCATGTTCGCCAGCGTCTTCAAATGGTAGAATTGGATCGTTCCTGGAATTTGAGTGGTTATGAGGTAGACTGTTTGAAATTAATCCTCATTTCAGTTTAGATGCAGGGTTGTTCGACCTCGACCAGAAGATGAATAGGAGCAGCAAAATACCAGAAAGAGAAAGTATGTGAACATGAAAAGGACATTTATACATTATGCATTTATAAATGTTTATCTTAATTATACATTTTTCTATATTGTATTTGTTTTCACGTATTTATGCGAAGTCTTAGAGTTTATTTAATGTCATAATGTGTATTAATGAGTCTGAGCGTTTTAGTGTTCTAATGACTGATGCGTTTTAGAAATAAGTGATGGGTTCTGGTAGGGATAGTCATTTGGACAAAACAGTTTATATAGCAAGCGTTTGAAGGTTACAATGAGGGATAGGTCCTATTTCTAAGGGTAAACTAATCCTGTATGGGCGAAGTTTAAGAATAGCGTCCCAAAACCTTCAACGCTCAAATGACCTTGAACGCATGCTAGTCGTTGGCTAACGGTTCCTGTCATTATCATAGCTGAAATATCAACCCTATTCATCACCCTGTATGTTCCGTACTATGTCTTTATGCATCCATGCTGCTAGTTTATTTATAGTTTAAGATTGCTAAGGGTGTTGAAGTGCGTCTTTTAGGTGTTGTAGTAGATTAGTGCTTGATTCGTTCTAGGAGTAAATAGTTTATTAATATAATCAGTAGAGTGAAACAGTCTGTATAGAGAGCGTTTGAAGCTTGTAACCGAAGAGCAAGTTCTGACATCTAGGGGTAGGCTATTCCATATTTTAGAATACATGACTGTGAAGAAGTTTTCACGGAGTGTTGACCTAAAAGAATGAGTTGTCACTGTGGAAGTTTGGTTACGCAGATGGTAAGAACCTTCCTGTGCGAATTGTATGTCCCTGTTACCTGAGAATGATATTTTGTGAAGGACCTTAAAGAAGAATATTAGGTTTATAGTAAGTCGCCTTGTCCAAAGTGGGTCAAGTTTTAGGATCATGCACCGTGAGATGTAGTCTTTCTTACAATCGTAGCCAAGCAGTTTTGAGTAACACTATTAGTCCAGATGGTATGTCTTCCATTCTGCTGAAAAACGGTGGCAATGACATAAATTTACTTCAGCTCAAGTTATACTCTAACCAAGCGATGGCATATGCCCAGCCTACTGGAAGGAGTCTTATATTGTACCCGTCCATGAATACGGGGTTATAGATGATATCAACAACTGCCGCTCCATCAACATCACATCTATAGTTTCACGTGTAATGGAAAAGACAGCAAAAATTCAGATTACTCAGTGCTTACTCACCAGTGACCCAATATCTCCATCCCAATACGGTTTCTTAAGTAGAAGGTGCTGCAATGCTTGCCACTTGGATTATTTTGGCCACATTACACAATGCATTGACAATGCGCGTTCAGTAACAACATTATTTCTCGACACAAGTATAAAACTTAGGCACTGTGGTAGAGTATAACTCCATTATGGATAAGATTTTATTTCAATAAATCACACAGTGTTGTACAGTTATATTAGCTATGATCTGACTCTGATGGACTTCCGGAAGATGTGCCTGCTCGCTTAATTGATTCTTTCGTTTGTTTAGGTGCAGAAACTCAACATGAAAGGGTTAGTGCTGGTTTAAAACCATCTATCTTTAATCAGTGAATATGAAAACTAAAGGAGCGATCGTTCATGTGTACATGACAGTGAAAACATGTCATAAGTATGTACGTTAGATAATAACATGTGACAGCTGATAACGAAGTTAAGTATCATAACCAAGTCAAGATCCTTCAAAAGTTGACTTTTAAGAAGCAAGCGGATACAAGGAATACTATGAAATTTCATTCCAAATCAAGTCATACCAGCACTTTTGAACTTGGTGAGGGTAGATACTTTGTTCTACTTACTCTCTACGTACTTTTTCTGTAAATCTCCACTGTTAAGTAGGACTACGGCTTTTAAGATTGAACTTTAGGGTCCAGGGTTAAGGCTAAGTCTAGGGTAAGAGTTGGGATTAGGAGTTGTGGGTATGGTTACAGTTGGGAGTAGGGTGAATACCAGTTTCAGAAATATCAACGGCCCACAATGTACCATGACTTACAGCAACTTGGCTGTATGGATATACAGCTCATGGTACGACTTCTCCGTACCTAATATGATCATTGGCTTGTAAAGATGCTTACAACACATAACCTACAGTTATACATTGTAGTATCATGTTCGCAATATTTTTAGATACTTTTTCAACGATTATGCTACTTTTTTGTTTATGAGTTCTGATTAGTTGCTTTAACTTTACCAAACTAACTTCAAAGCCTAAAAGTGTAAATATTTCAAGTTATCCTTCAATGGAGTTGATTAGACTTTGCATAAGACTTTAAGCGTTACGTGTCAACGTATGTTTCTGCTTAGGCCGCGTTGTTTGACGTGAAGGACACTTTAGGTCAGCAGTGGTTTATCGCTTATATACTTATATACAAGTAGGCGTGAGTTATCCGATTTTCTTGTGATGGGATGGATAGAGTATTCTCTTTAAAACACCAAATAGGTTCCTTTATTTCCAAACTAACAGATTTTCCCTGAATAAAATGGTCGTCCCAATTAGGGTTATTTCAGGGGTACTTATTGCGTTCCTTCGAAATTTCCCTTATTGTATTTCAGTTTGGACACTTTCGGATATTGTGACTGAAGCTTTTTGCTTGGTGATACACATCGATCTCACTGAAAACTGGGCTATTTCCACCAAAATTACCTGAATTTAACATATAAGTGTGAAGTACAGTGCTAAATTAATTAAAATCAAATGTAAACCTCCGTATTTTCTTTTGGAACATTCCTGTTGACTCTGATCCAAATATATTCTCTGTTGTGCATAAAATAAACAATTTTTGACTTTAAAATCTAGTTTAAATTTTTAAAGGCAATGGAGGACGGGTAAAGATTCGTCATCCTACTTGATGTGTTCGCCAATTTTTATATCGATATAGTTATTCCCCTGTTAATTGCAGTGTAGCCCTATTGAAACAAGTTTGTCTTATGAATCTCAGGTTAGTAGTGGGAACATAAGACGTCATTAATATGAAGAATAGTTTCGTAACTTTATGCATTTCATGCTGAATGCTCTCCCGCCAGCTATATAGTCTAGTTGGGCTAGTTAGCTAATTGAAGGCTACTCTGCGAGTTCACATTGCATTCCGCGTATAATGATAGTCACTAAATCATGTTAATATGATGTATCCATTCCACAGAGAAACTGCTGTCACTTTAATAATACGTGTTTCTTCAAAGTGAATTAAAAGTTAACATTGTTTCAAAATGTCTGATTTTAGTTCTCATCTCTCTCTTTTTAAAACTTTAAATATTGTTTGATTGCTCTTAACTATGTTACAATGTACGTTCACTTTATTTCTAACCGCACGTCTTCTCTCTACTTCCTTTCCGGCTCTTATTTTATGGTAGCAAAATATATTCACCAGCGCATACTTTTGTCCATACTTCCTCAATAAGCAGTATACTCTTAGTCTGCATGAAAGTGTAAAGTTAACAAAAAATCACACATCAGTGTGAGACAGATGTTTAGCAATTTCATATTCAATGGGACTACTTACTATCGTTCGTGCGAAGCTATTTTCAAGATGGCGTTACAAGTTATGTATTTTAATGTACTTGGTTATTGGAGTACTCTTCGTAAATCTGTATTTGGTGAATTTTTCGAGCCGAGTTGTATACATCCATCCTGATGAATTGATTGATATGGAACACTGTCGCCTATCGGAAAAGCAAGGTATTTTTACAATATAGACTTCAAATATTTGTAGTTTGTTGCCCTAGTACGGATTATCTGGATATGTCGAAATTTGACTCTGTCGATTTTAAGAACTATCTGGAGATAATTAATACCACGAAACAGGTTTGTGAGGGAAGCTGGAAACCGAGATGTTCTTCCTCACAAAAGATAGCTGTCATTATACCTTACAGGGACAGAGAAAAGCATTTAAAATTATTACTACCCAGAATTCACGCTCTTTTGCTGAGACAAAACATGCCATATTATGTCTTTGTAATTGAACAAGTAAGTATTGTGGTTTTTTATTCATGTGAATGTAAGGATATATATACATATTCTCTTCATTGGCTTATTAAAGCAGAACTATTCAGAAGAGTGCCTCAATTAAAGTTGTCACACTTCGGATTGGTATATATAAAATTATAGAAAGAAAAGTGAAACTAAAATTCTCACATTCGTGCTGAGGTTTCGCCAAAAATTAGTTCACTGAAGTCTATTTAACTTCCGCGATGAGCGAATTGGCTGGTGAATCCAGCCATTTTTCTCCCCATCCTCACACTAGGAATGTTCTTAGAACCGGTTCTACTGCATCTTCGTATGTTGAAAAGGAAAGAATCTTATGATTTATTATTTGATTGGCCTTAAAGCATTGACTAAATGCGTATTAGTAAATAACTTGTATTCTATTGGATCCACTCTGTGAAGTTTATTCTCATTCCTTTGATTATTAGACACTTGTGTGCTCATCGATCTGTTTCTGTTGTTCAGAATAAATCATAATTTATGCCTCTATCACTAAGTTAATTACTGTCTTTTTTAAAATTTATGCTTCGAAATAATCAGTTACCATGATAAAGTATGTAATTTATTTTATGAAGTTGGTGAAATTAAAAAGTCACCAATTATCTACGTCACACATCAAATCGTTAAAGAGCATTACATTCGAGAATATTAAACAAATAAGAATATTGCTTGTTTGGCGACTTTGATCTATTTCTTGAGACTGAAATCTCCCTGTTTTCCCTGTTAGCTAACGTGTATTTTACTTCTCCAAGTACTTGTAAAGTCTTATCGTAATGAATAACATTTATGTTTAGTAGTCAAATCATATTGTCTTATGCATAATTCAATATTTCGTCACGAAAAATGCTTTTACAGCCTTACTGTACCGATAGATTTAGAACCTTTTTCCAGTGCATTTTTATCAGATCAAGTCTGTGATTCTTGAAAACACACAAGCCTAAAATGTAACACCATATTAGAATATTGCTGTTTCAGTAGGTGCACTCGTGCAGAAAGATGACTTGGGAGTTCCCTTCAGTCAGTTATTATCAATATAGAAGGTAGTGTTATTAGTTCACTTTGTCAGAACTCGTATTTACATCACGCGCAAATAGTAAGGGAAACGGAGACAAAGAAATCAAAATAGGGTTATGGAATTTTGTAAAATGTTGTAAGAACACATGCAAGAAGACGCTGTGATTCCTGACTGACTGATTTTTAACGCATAACTTTTCAAAAAATTGCAGCATTTCAAGTTGCTACTTGTCAAATGCACATAAATGTGAAGAAAAACACACTGTAACGAACTGAAATATGCAAGAAGAAAAAGTACTTGAAGAATAATGGCAATTTAACGACTTTGAAAGTTGATTGAGGGTGAATGCATCTACCCTATGGGAGACGATTTTGACCCATTTCACCAATATTCTCCAACCCAATCGCGATTAAGATGGAAAAAAGGAGATTAATACGTCTGCTTTACTGAAATAAATTTTTACTCATATCATATTCTCTAGTTTAGACAATGTAAATTCCTCAAACTAATAATCAGTAACTCCATGAATCGAATCCGTGGCATTTTTATGACTCATCTACTCTTCTTTTTAATCTGACCCACTACTGTCTTTATTTTTGTTTTGTTTTTTAATAAGGCAGGGAAAACACCTTTCAACCGTGGTCTGCTTCTTAATGTTGGGGTTTTACATGCGTTGGATATTGATCCGAGTATAAATTGTTTCATCTTTCATGATGTTGATCTTTTGCCTGAAAAAAGTGAAAATCTTTACATCTGTGATACAGAATTACGACACTTATCGCCTGCTATTGATGACTTCCGGTATCATCCACCATTCATCAACTATGCAGGTGGAGTCGCTGCAATGACGAAAAAGAACATACTAAAGGTAAGAAAAAAAAGACTTTCTGGCTTTTAATAGTTACTTTTGTATTACACACTGTTTAAACACAACCTTTATAAAATGTGACTAGACAAAGTGTTTAGAAGCGAAGTTTTCTTATAGACTTATATAACTAGTCTGTTCATAAAATGTTGAGTAATAAATAAGAAATGGATTGCCGCATCTATTGTGAATTATTTTTATTCTGTAATGGTAGACTGCATAGCTGATTGAGGTTATCCTCTCGAGATTAGATCCAGCATAATAGTTCGCGTAATATTCCACTGTAATTTGTTTTATCCTCCTCAAGTGAAAAAAATCAAAGGAAATTAGTCACTCGGAAGTGAAAAAGATGTAACTTAATGTGCAGTGAATATCATGATTTATATGTGAATGTTGCTCACTAGTAGCATAACTTTACAGGATAAGTTTATTCGATTGTTTGTCTGTCTGTCTGGATTCAACATAGAACTTGGCACCAAAGTGCACCAGTTCGAGTTGCCACATTCCAAGTAGCACACAAATGTAGACAAGAAGATGAGTGGAGAGAATTAATAGAGTTTCACAAGTATAAGAGTGAAACAGAATGGGTAATGGTAGAAAGAAATATGAAAGATTACAGAGACTGAATACATCTGCGCCATTGACAACGATTTTGAGCCATGTCACCTATTGTCTCCAGCCATTGATTCCTAGAGTCCCGAGGGACCCAACCCGGAAGTCTGCATCTCTTTACCTGATTCAGTTTAACTGTCAAGGACTTCATGGATTGATGGATGCCATGTTTTGTTTGGCCACCACTGACTCTTTTCCAACCTGCACCTATATCAGCTAGTAATCCCCGTCGGGGGAGGCGATGGTTAAGCATGCGCAGCACGTGACCAAGCCATCTCAGTCTGTGTAGCTTTATAGCCTCATCGATTGATTTTCCCTCATTGCCCAACTCTCTACACCTAAGGTCAACATTACTTACCTTATTATACCACCTAACGAGATAAAGAGATCGTAGACATCTATGATCGAAAGCAGTCAACCTTTTTATGTCTTCAACTCGTGTTGGCCATGTTTCAGAGCCATAGAGAAGGACGGAGCGAACTGCTGAGCAGTACACACGTCCCTTGGTTGATAGCCAGATGTCACGCCTATGCCAGAGATGGTGTAAGTCAGCGAAAGCAGCTCGAGCTTTTGGGATCCGTGCTGAGATTTCGTCGCCAATCAGTCCGTTGGTGCTGATACAACTTCGATTATGAGAAACAGAAGTCGTTTTTTCTGGCGTCATCTGTAAGTAAATAATCATAGTGTATCACTGTGGATTGTTTCAAGTAAAATTGTTCTGTTATGGAATAAATGCTCTATCAAAGTGCGCAAATTTTACTTCCAAGTTAATTTTTATTTGCATTAGAAGTGCAAACAAACAGATTTTCCATTTGGTAATAGAAGACATCAGCAAGTGATGTGATGATAATATAGTTGTACTAGCTTACATAGTTCTTAAGGTACTGCGATCATATTACACTGTTTGCTTCATGATTTCTGTAAAATTTATTACTATAGCAGATGATGCTAAACAATGCATGCCTTATCTCCTTCTGAATTAATACAGTTTAACTTATTTTTAAACTGGTTGTCTTTTAAGGTAATTGTTTTTCTATTCTGTTCTATTCAACCGCTTATATATTTGCCACAGCAGTTCGCTGTGTCCTCCTTTATGACTATGAGCGAGACATAGCTATTGTAAGTGGAAGAGATGAAAAGGCTAGCTATCTTTGATCATAGGTGCCTGTGTTCTGTCTCCAGTGTTAGGTGGTATAGTAGGGTAAGCAATACTAAGGTTAGACGTCGAGTGCTAGGTAAGAAGGAGAAATCAATTGATGATGTTGTGAAGTTACATGGTTAGGACATGTGTTACGCATGCCCAGTCATCGACGGTCAGTGTTAGCTGACATAGGTTGGATGAAGTTGGAAAAGAGCTGCTAATGGTGGTCAAACCAGAACATGGCTTCATTAGTCAGTGAAATCCAAAACAGTCAGTTTAAGCTAGCCACATAGGGAGGTGTAGACGGCTTGGTTAGTTGGGGTCCTCTTGATATTAGAGAAAAGAGAAAAAGAAGTTCAGCAAAGATATCTTTTCGGCAATTTCATTCTCAAAAGCTGTACATTCGCATATATATATATATATATATATATATATATATATATATATATATAAGTTTATACAGATACTATTGTTATTTGATTCTATGTAGCAACGAAGGTGGTTAAAGGTCGTGATAATTTGAAAGTTTGAAGGTATGAATGTAGATTACAAGGGTCCTAGAGACAAAATTACATAGGATTAGAAGTCAGTTACAATGTTTATGTAAAACAAGTTGTTTTTTTATTGATATTTTGATAACTGGAAAAATAGTTTGATATGAAAGTTCAAGGGTGTCAATATGGGTTACAAAAAGCTTGTAAGCAAAATTATACAGGATTAGAAATTAGTTTTTCTTAACAACTATGGGTGCGAATGGGATAGGCATGGGAACAAATTGAAAGAATAACATTTTGAAATTGAAAATGAAAGAGAAGAAAAAAGGAGAGGAAAGTGAAGGGGATGAAAAATCGAGACATAAAGACACAAACCGAACTAGTTATATAGTGAATATTGAGGTTGAACCAGTTTCTTGTGGACATACAGCTCCGGTTTTTTATGCATATGTCCAGGACTTCTGCAGTACAACGAAGTCGGAAACACTGCCTCTGGCAGACCATTATTTACTTTGTAAATGATGAGTCAGTTGAGATGTTGTGACAGGTGTTGACGACGTGTTCAGCTATAACGTTCCTGATTGAACCAGTGCCTCCTCTTTGCAGCCAAGGTGAGTGGTGTTCTCGAACACGTTTTGGTAGGATCCACATAGAACGACCTATGAGCAGGTAAACTGGTATATCTAGATTGAAGTGGTCATATGCGGAAGTCAGTCTTTCACATTGCTTCGAAGCAGCGGGTGGCTAGAGAATGTCATTCTTAGAGTCACTGCAGCAAAGGTCTTCTTCAAGGGACTGGATATTCTCTTTTTAAGGGTATCTGCTGCTAGGTCTCCCTTGAATTCCAGATTCAAATATAATGTTTTCTTTTGCAATGAAGTTCATTCTTTCCTTTTTTGGCTTTGGTTTCATGTTCTTCTCGTTGGTTATCCACTTTGAGCCAGGATGTTTTTGAGAAATAGAAGCTCTTCTTCTAAGCATTCACCACTAGAAATTCTTCTGGGCCAGCAAGATGATGAGAGCCCTTTTTCCACTGATGGGTATCCAACTGCAGAGGTTTGTGAGTTGGCTATTGCATGATGGCTTTTTTTGCATAGATGTTTTCAGAGTTCCATCAATTCTTCTTGTCAATTTGACGTCCATACATGGAATCTTTGATTCATTTTCAACTTCCATTCTGAATTGGTGATATATCTGAAAATCATTCTAAGTGGCGCAGATACATTTACTCTTTGTGATTTCTCATATTCAATAAAACTGTATTGTTCTTCCATTTCACTATTCTTTCCCCTCACACTTCTGTTTATTATCTCTCTCTCTTTTAAATCTCCCTTTACTTTGTCCTCTTGATTTGTGTGTTACATGGAGGGAGGGTGGCAAGTTGAACTGGTGCACATCTATGAAACCAGTCAGTTCGTCCGTCAGTCAAAATGAAAAGAGGTAGGCATTTAAAAAGTGTTTACTTCAATGTATTAATTTCAGAAAGAGAAAGGCGGTCATTTGTATCTTGAATCATTGAGTCACATGATCTCTTGTATTTCACTCAGGTAGCCAATATTAATGTGACAAACGAAAGCCGCCTTAGCTAGTCCAACCAATAGGGTTTTTTCGTCAATTTTACATGAAATGATTCTTATTCATATAGTAAAACTTCATAATGTCATCACTGATCCTTTTTTCTATTGGAAAACGTATAGATAAATGGATTTCCAACACGTCATTGGGGTTGGGGCAGTGAAGATGATGAGTTTTCAGCGCGTGGTTTAATCTATAATTTAAAGTTAACTAGACCTCCGGAATCTATTGGACGTTATAAAGCACCAAGACATAAAAAAGGATCTATGTCTATTGGACATCAAAGTGCATTTTTACAATTTCGTAGTTATTTACATGATGGTTTTACCCTGTTAACAGAGAAATTTTATCATGATTGGAAGTTAGAATCATTACGTCGTCAAACTAAAAAGTATACATTGAATAAATCAGAGAAGTTTAAAATTCCTGCCTTTTTAAATAAATGTACGCGCCAAAATATTCTATCCCATTTAAATATTAATATGAATTCAGTAGAAATTGTACATAACCTTAGTGCATTATCTTCTTCTAATTTTGAATTACTCAATCAATTTGCTCGTGATGATTTATTTATTCACTTTATATTTGATCCAGTTGATTTTTATATTCAAAGTAAGTCGTTGTTAAAACCGAAAGGTAATTATACAGCTGAATCGTTATGGTGGTTCCTTCACTTTTATGGATGGATATAAGGTGTATCTTTATTCATTTATTCATTCATTCATCTGTCTTTTTGAAGATTAAAAGATCAATTTCGTCTTGATACTTCGTGTACAGTAACTTCAATACTCACCTTCTTTCCTATTCTTTATTCTTATGTACTTTGTAATTATATTCTAATGTGATCGATTTTGTATATTTATCTCCATACTAGCTAACACCCAGTTGGGGTGGCGGTGCTATGCAGTATGGGAATATACTCTTTCGGAGATTTAAGTTGACGAAATGAACGCCTGCTATTATTACACTTTTCTCTTCAAGCCATGTATTCAACTGAAATCCTGCCTCTGTACACAATATGTTTATATAATTTGTAAAGGAATTACTTATTTTGGTTATTGTTCTTCTTGGCAGTTATTACTATTATTATTATTATTCTTTTAGGTTCCGAGTGGAACCTACAGTGGGCTTCAAACTCGCTTCTTCATTTGTTTTGAATTAGCCACATGATTGCCTATGCGCTTTCGTTTCCGCCTCACACCATCTCCTCCAGTGTGTCACTCTCAGAAACACACCCAACTTGTCGTTTTACATTCGGGTTTCGCTAGGGGAAGTGGTGTGCAATATCACTAAACAGTTTCCTCATTGTGTATCCGATCAATCTGCATTTTCGTTGGTATATTTATTGAGCAATGGATTCATGGTTGGTTCGTTGACTGACCATCTGATCTTCAGTGTTGAGCCAGAGAAGTTGGCATCTGTTGATAAAAGTCTAGAGCCTGTTCTAGATGCTCTGTTCCTGACATCGAGTCTCAAAATCAACAGTAAGTGTCTTTTTCAATTGACGTCATGATTAATCTGATCATTTCACTTTTTTTCCACACCATTCTTGGATAAAAGTCTCAGTGGGAACTGCGTCAGTCACTAGGATACAGGTACATTTAGCTGACATGCTGTATGTAGAATGAAATATGTGTCCTCGATTCCACTGTTAACTGTTATCAACCGGGTGATACTTATAGATTATTTTAAGAAGGCACACGTTAAATGATCATGTGTAGGGGATGTATTGGCAGAATGCTCACCAACTATGCCTTACGTGTTCCAGGACTCGATTCTCTGTCAATGCACTCTTGAACCTCGGTTAGGCGGTGGTAACCCCAGTAGAGACGGAGGGTTGGGCCTGAGGCTAACAGCTCTACACCGCAAAAATAAGACCGATGTTACTGAAATTTCAAATTATTTTATTTTATTTAAACACAAAAAACGGCACAATATAGCACCAGGAAAATGCCCCACACAATATTAATAAAACAAAACGGGTTAAAATGAAAAATATGGGTAGATAACGGATAAAGTACTTCATCTGGAAGGAAAACAGTCACAGTTAACAAGTCCAAACAGCATTTGTCCATTATCGTTGGAGAGGGAAGAAAGAAGGAAATTGCAGCACGTTCGTCATTGATTACGATTCTTGACCATATCCGATAACGTCTCAAACCACCAATTCGAGCTATCTCTTGAGCCCCAACGAGGGAGTCGTAACGCGCCAACCGATGCTAATCTACCACAATCATCTTTCATTCCACGATGTCACGTCATGGGCTGATCACCTCTCCACTTTTCTCAACCCCTATCCAGGGCTAGCGGAGAGAGACTTGTACGTAAACCTCTGGGATAACATTCTCATCACATGTCCAAGCCACCGAGGTCGGTGTTACCAGATGACGACACTCAATGAATGGTGATCTCCACTGTGTTTAAACTTACGCCGCCAAACCTCAGAATTACTCACACGAAGATGCTATGGAACGCAAGCAATCCTGAGGGAACAGCAATGATCGAATACGCAGAGTCGCCGCAAGTCTTCAGCTCGGAGAGGCTAGGTTTCACAGGCAAGACAACCCGCACCGAAGTATTGTATACCTGACATTTGACAGCCAGGCTGACGTCGCGACGGCGTCAGAGATGGCTCAATTTAACGTGTGCCACCCTAGCTTTCATGATGCGGTTGGAAATATCATCTGTTACCTGTGGAAACTTCAAAGTTCAAGTTTGAAGCTGTATGCTCCGTTTGTAGCTCAAAGGAAGTAAAGAAACTCGTTAAACAGTGAAGAGTAGATGCAAAAATACCAGGAATCATCAATATTAAGTAAAAATTCTTTCTCTTTTGTATGTATTTATCGAAAGTGTAGATATAATAACATTTAAAAAAAAAACAATAGTTCGCCTGAAAAATATTCACTTTATAAACAAAAGTAAATGAAAATAATATTAATAAAGTTTATTATAAACAAAAAAAGGGTGTATAAATTATTCGATTTTTATACAGGACAACCTTTAATTCATATACCATAATTCACCTGATTAAAGGAAAGAGTCACAATCTAGTGAGTATTTTCTCATTGGGTGTAACTGTAAATGGCGAAAATACAATCATCTTTTTTTCGATGATTGAAACTTCTATTAAATTAATTTATTTGTTTATTTTGCGTGATTAGCCATACTGTAATGGTAGAAAACGAAGACTTGGACAAGGAATGTTTATTTGCAATTTGGTATCTCTATAATAGCCAAATTGTGTACACTTTATATTCAAAGCACCATTCGCACAGATCTTCCGTATTGTGCTACTTTTTGCCTCCTACAATGATGTATGCATTTGCCTCCTCTGAAATCAAATCTATCTCCCTGCTACTTGATTTTTTTATGCCAATGAACATCTCTTTAGATAGTACTGATAAATCTTGTTAGTAGTACACACGCCCCAATACGATGTCATAAATCGACAACAATCTCTGTGTCTTCATCAAGTCATGCTTAGAAGTGTTTCTTTAACACTAGTCTTAATGTCTCAGGGTGATAATTAGATCTAACGGAAACCTTAAGCTACTGTAAGGTTCGAATCAGAAGGCTACTAATTTATGATACGCTGAGTGAAATTCTCTTAGCTTATTATATTATTATTATTATTATTATTATTATTATTATTATATCCTGTAATTCCTAGAGGAACATACGGCTTCAGCTGCGCATCTCCATTGCCTTCGGTCTTCTGCCAACTATTTCACTCCGCTCCAAGTCTGCTCACATGCTTTCATCTACTCTTCATATGACCTCCTCCAAATCACCTTTGGACGACAAACTTGCCGCTCCCCTTTCGCGTTCCACTCGAGCAATGGCTTGTCTAGTGATGTCACTTGATGGTTTCCTCAGCATATGGCCAATCCACCTCCATTTCTTTCTGCTTACTTGTTTCACAATCGGTTCCTGGTTGGTTGGCTCATTTGCAGAGATCCCTGTTTCTGATCTTTTCTTGCCAGCCATCTGACCTTAGCATTGAGCGAAGACAACTGTTAGTGAAGGTCTGATGTTTGTTTGAGGTGCTCTTTATGACGCGCCAAGTCTGATCCATCCGTATAGTAGCACTGACTTCATATTGGAGTAGAAAATCCGGATCTTATTTTTGATACTGAGTGCTGTTGACCTCCACACAGACTTAAGAGTAATGAAAGCGCAGCTTAGCAGCTATTATATCTTAAACGTTGTCGTTTCGATTCCTTCAGTTACCACACTGCTGCTTGTTTTGTTATCCATCTTGCTGAGGGTGTTTGACTTGGATGATGATCAACTGTGCTACAGAAATATAAACAGTGGCAGTAAATATTTACACATACACACATTTTGCATTAGATTACTAAAAATGAAACAGCTTTTCTGTCTGTCTGTTTTCGACATAGAACTTTGCACAAATGTGCGAAAGTTCAAGTCGCCACACTCCGTGTAGCACGCGAAGCAAGAGAAGAAAGTACAAGAAAAGCATAATAGAAACAGTGAGCAGAGGTGTGAGACAAAGGAGTAATAAAGATAAACAAAACAGTTTCATTGAAGATCATAAGTCACAGGGAGTGGATGCATCTGCGCCACTGAGAACGATTTTGAACCATGTCACTAATTTTTTCCGACGATTGGTTTTTACCGTCCCGAGGACCCCAGCCTGGAAGTCTACACCTTCCTACGTGGCTTAGACCAACTGTTGTGGATTTCATTGACTGGTGCCAAGTTTTTGTTTGACCACCGCTAGCTTTTTTCCAGCCTGACCCTATATCCGCAAACATAGCTCGTCGAGGGAGGCGATGGCTTGGCATACGTAACACATGTCCTAACCATCTCAGTCTTTGTAGCTTCACGACTTCGTCGATTGATTTCCCCTGTTTACCTAGAACTCTACGCCTAACCTCAATGTTGCTCACCTTATTATGCCACTTTACACGGGAAATAGAGCGCAGGCACCTATGATCAAAGACAGCTAGTCTTTTCATGTCTTCCACTGTCAGTGGCCAGGTCTCACAACCATCAAGGAGGACGGAGCGGACTGATGAGCAGTACACCCGCCCTTTGGTCGATAGTCGAACAGCTTTTCAGTGGCTTATGAGGACGATTCACAGTAATGAATTTACCAGTTGGTTGTATTTTTATTCCCTTGCGTTTCGAGCGGTGTGAAGTTGTTAACCTCATACCCAACATTCACTCTTTAATTGGCTTACTATCGACTAAGAGAGGTTGGGGATTGCGTTGGCTGAGGATCGAACCCTGGACCATATAGGAAGTGATTGGTGGGTATTCCAATATATATACCAATGTACAGCGTGAAGCAAATAACAGATTAATTTTTTAATGAAGTCAAATTTTAACAAGAGTAACCAAAAACGTGAAAACCCAAATTAAAATTATTTGAAGAATTCCTCAACTATTAATATCCTAGAACGAAAGCAGCAGGACCGAGATCTGATCGAATCTTAGTTATACTTCAATTACTGAGGTAAACATTTAAACCTTGTCGGTGTCTAGACTTCATCTGGGTTAGTGAGGCTGGCGGTGTGAAGACTAACAGTTCCTTGTATGAAGTAAATTAAGCCTCGATTGCAGCTTAAAGGCTTTCATTACAAAAACTTTATAAACAAAACAAGACAAAAATTTCATTAAAACATTACAAAAAAGGGTATGAAATACATTTATAAAATTATATTTGTAACATCTCAGCGAAATTGAAATGATTGATTCCAACGTTTCGTTCGGCAATCTGGTCCGAAATTCTTTAGGGAAATTAACCGAAATTAACATAACAGAGGTTTACATATAAAAGGAACATCTCTTATTTTTGAAACTTTGTCCAGTGAGCCATGAAACAGGCATCAACATGTATAATAAACAAAATAGTATGTTTATATATAAAAGGATATCTCTTGTTTCTAGTTGTTTGCCCTGTCATATGAATCATGAAACAGGTATCAACAGGTATAATAAACAAAAATTGTATGAACTGCGATCAAAATTTGACCTCAGACTCAAAATTAGTCTACTTTTCTTAAAATATACGTGTATAGGTAGTATACAATGGTATGTGTGTGTGGGTGAACAGCCGTAAAACATTTGTTAGTCTCTTCATAAGAAGACGTAGACAATTGGGAATTTGACCAAGTATGACTAATTGTTGATACATATCCAAATTTCATATATTAGTCAGGATTTGCCATGCATCAGCTAACATCAAACCTTCACGTTTGTTCAAACTGTTGGGATTCACCCATATATGCAGGGATTCTGCTGTCAGTCAGTTTTTATTTATATGAACCAAAGCCTTTCTGTAGGACCTTAGTCTTATCAAAGTCGATTTTGTGTCCCGTTTCTATCGAATGCAGTGCAATTGCTGAGTTGTTTTCTATCTTCTTTTAGTCTCCAGTGGTCTTTAGAACCACCTTTAGACATTGTTTATGCTCTTTAACTCTTATATTTACCTGTCTGGAAGTCTCTCCTACATATACTCGGCGTTACAATCTTCACAATTGATCTTGTACACACAATTCTGTTGGTTTTCTTGTTCTATTTTATCCTTAACCTTCACCAGTGATGAGCGTAAGGTGGGTTAGTTGCACGAAAATGCACTCTTATGTTATGTTCGTTAAGGATTCGCTTTATTTCATCGGATGTTTCGTTGCGGTAAGGAGCCACCGCTATACTAACCCAATTCTTAGCAGCAGGTTTCGATTCATCCTTATCTTGACATTTTAAATATCTTTTTATGAAGGCTTTAGGATAATTATTTGATTCAAGAGTGGATTGAACCAATTTTAGTTCATTGCTAATGTCTTCCTCCTCAGTAACTAGACATTTGGCTCTGTTAATCAGATTCTTGGCCACAGTTACTTTGGTGGTAAATGGATGAGCTGAATGGTAATCTAGGTATCTATCCGAATTTGTCGGTTTTCTGAAAACGTTTATTTTAAATTTGCCATCTAGTTTTCTTTTTACTAAACAATCCAGGAACGCCAACTTATTCTCATCGGATTCAACCTCTTTGGAAAACTTGATAGTTTCTGACATATTGTTTATTAAGTGAAAAAGTTAATTTAACAAACTGCGTTTGATTATGACGAAGGTATCATCCACGTATCTTAAGCACATCTTTGGAGGACTAGGGCATCTCATAATTGTATTTGTTTTTAATGTGTGCATAAACAGATTAGCGACTAGCGTAGATACTGGTAATCTCATAGCAATGCCTTCTGTTTGACGGTATGAAATACAGACGATGATGGATCATTATTCAAATTTAGTCTGATTAATTTACAGAATAAACAGTGTGGCGGTAAATAATTCCTCAAAATTATTAGTTTATACCTTTTTACTGGACAGAGCATAGAATAACAGTTAAATCTCTACCTCAACTTTATCGACTGTGGAAAGACCTTCGTCAGCGTTGACTGTGAAATAATTTGGAAACTATTTCAAAACTGTGGATTGCCCCAAATCTTTATCAACAGATATACAGCAATGCTACATGTCAGACAATTCACAACGAAAAACTCAGTGAAGGTATGAGTATGACAAGAATGCCTGCTGTCACGGATAATACTGCTTATTGGGGTGGAGTGGATCACGAGAAACACTGTAGGGTGACAGAAAGGAGGAGGCATACATTGATCCGACAAGAAGACTTTAGAAGATATGGACTTCGCAGGGGATTTACTTCTGAGGTTACGCAAACACTAAGGTTCACAGACAAGAATCAGTACGTGGGCAGAAGGAGCAGCGAAAACTGGACTTCAAGTGGGCCTAGAGAAGACGAAGGTGATAAGGATATCTAACCATCGCCACCAACAACAAACACCAGTCAGTATAAACGGAATAAATTTGAATGGGTTCACTTCTTTCACTTATCTAGGTACCATCGTTTCAACGACAAGCAATGACACGGATGAAGATATCTAAGCGGGAAGCAAAAAAGGAAGACAGAGCTTTATCACACAAAAATCGGTCTAGAAATCTACTGTACTAAGCATGAGAAACGAATGTTGGGATTTTTAAACCAATATTAAATAAAGTTAGTCTGCGCTTTTGGGTCAGAAACTTGCCGTGTCACGAAAAGCATTTCCAACAGGTTACAGACTTTTATCAACAGCTGACTCCACAGTCAAGATCAAAAGGCCAAAAAGAAACTCCTCGAATGAACCAATCAGTAAACTCTTGCCCAACAAATGTTCCGAAGAAAATGGAGATGGATCGGGCATACGCTAAGGATACCGTCAAGTGATATCGCACACCAGACCCTATTGTGGAATCTGAATAGGAAATGACGAATTGGTCGTGAGTCCTAGGGTGACATGAAAGAGATCATGTGAGGCGGAAACGAAAGCTTATGAGCAGTCGTACACCCAGTTGAAGAGGGCTGTGGAGAACTGGAAAAAATGGAAACATGTTGTTGAAGCCGTATGTTTCACTTGGAACCCAAGGGAGTAATAAGTAAATACCTTACACCATTAAACATTGGGTGCTGACCTTCTCAAGTACAAGTCGACTTGTTAAGCCTGAAGATAGGTGTGCGGTCAAGCATTCACGCTATTTGGTACGCTGTCGTGTTAAGTTCGGCGGTTGTTCATGTACACCCTCTGGCTAGCTAGGCAGATGTCAGTATCCTATATTTCTGATTCCGAAATATATTACGTATTTCGGACCATCAATATTTTTTGTTCTCATTTGAATAGTTGTCTGTATTACGAAGAACAAGTGCATGGGGAACATAAATCAAACCCACAGTTTGTAAATTAGTTTGGAATTTCGCAAATTAACTCACAATTTACTCATTTCGACATGATTATTTCACCATTAGATGGTTGGAGGCAATCGACAGGAAGCCTTGGACCTAGGTTTCCTGCCAGTTGGCACTCATCAGCAAGACGTATCTGCAACCTTGAAGGAACTCATGACCCTTCTGAGATTCGAACCCGCGTCACCCAGTGCTGCAGTCAGAGACGTTACCACTGAGCTGTCCAGGCTCAGTGGCATAGCGGTTATTACGCTCGTGGACCATGCACATGGTCCGGGGTTCGATCCCCGGCCACAGACACACTCCTTTACCTCGCTCAGCCAGAAATAAAGCTGGTAAAGAGGAAAGGTCGGGCATGAGGCTAGCAACCCCATCCTGTAAAAATTAAACACTGCTACAGAAACTTCAAGCCACTAGCTTGAGACCCTATGTTCCACTGGGAACGTGAAGGAAAAAAAAGAAAGAATTTTACCATAGTTTCCTTCGGAGACGGAGATTATGCAGATGATGCTGATGATGACATAAATGGTGATCAAGAAACCAATTGTGAATGGATGGATGCAACTACATATACTATTGGTATGAGTAGTCGTGTACACCGCACGTCAACGACCAGTACTTGTTAACCAGGCTAAGGTGATCTGAGCACTGGGTGGTCGTTTCGCACGTTTAGAGATGAACTCATCATCACCTGTAGGCCCAGTTTAACCAAGCTCTAAGAGTTGAACGAATCACTTTAAACCACCTGATTTCTGTCCAGCTACTTGGTCAAACTGGTTATAACATAAATTAAATTCACAATTTGCGTGTTTTTTGTCTATTCGCCATATCTAAAGGCCAAAATTGTACTGTAAGTGTCTGTAAGTATGGTATGTGCTTTGCGTCGTCTAAGTGCAAAGTACTGTTACAAGATTGGTAGGAGCCTGTACCTGCATTCACTCTTGCGGTTGAACCGCTTGAAGTTGTTGATAAGTTTGTGTATCTGGGTAGTTGTGTGAGGGCTGGTGGAAGGTTGAGGGATGAGATTTCCAACCGTATAATGAAGGCTAGGGTGGCATACATCAACTTGAGGCACCTATGGCGCCGTCGCGACTTTAGCCTGGCCGTCAAAGGTCGGGTATTCCATACTTCGGTGCGGGCTATCTTGCTCTACGCATGTGAAACCTGGCTTCTCCGAGTAGGTTGAGGATGTGCGGCGACTCTGCGTGTTCGGTCAACGCAGGATTGCTTGCGTTCGATGGCATCATCGCGTGAGTAATTCTGAGGTTTGGCGGCGTAAGTTTAAACACAGTGGAGATCACCATTCATTGAGTATCGTCATCTGGAAACACCGACCTCGGTGGCTTGGACATGTGGTGAGAATGTTATCCCAGAGGAGGCTTCCGTACAGATCTCTGTTCGCTAGCCAGCCCTGGGACGGGATGGAAAAGGCGAAGGGGTGGCGATTCCATGACGTGACGTCGTGGGATGAAGGATGTGGTTGTGGTAGATTAGCATCGGTTGGTGCGTCACGACTCCCTGGTTGGGGTCCGCAACATAGCTCGAATCAATGGCTCGAAACGTTATCGGATTATGGCCAAGAATCGTAGTCATCAATGGCGAACGTGTTGCAATTTCCTTCTTTCTTCCCTTCCTGATGATAGTTAACGAATACTGTTTTAAACTTGTTAACTGTGACTGTTTTCCTTCCAGATGAAGTTCTTTATCCGTTTTCTACTTATATTTTTTTAAACTTTTAATCTATGTTGTTTTATTATTATTGTGTGGCGCATCTTTCTTGGTGCCATATTGTACCAAGTTTTTTCTGCGTTTGAATGATAAATAATAATAAAATTACTATTTCACGGGGTGGGTGATTGAGTTAGTATTGTTATTGTTATCAATTGTATTTGGTGTATTGATAGATACATAAGTATCAGTTTTCTAAGTACACAGAGTTGAAGTCTAATCGACCAATATATATATATATATATATATATATATAGCAGATAAACTACAAATAAGATGAATAATAATAATAATAATAATAAGTCTTTTGTTGGCTTTTAATCGACCAATCAGGACGATGAGTAGTGAGATAACAAAAGCCAAGTATGTTTGTGTTATTTTTTTATTAACTTTATGTTAACTGAATAATTGCAATGTTTATTGTTTCTTTGAAAACAAAATAATTTAATCAGTAAACAATATGTATGTGGTATTGGTTTTTATTGAAGCTTTTGTTTATTTCTGAAGCGAAATACTAAGCCGCATCATCCTGGAGAGAATCAAACACGCCAAACATGGATGAAAAGCTTCAACTGGAACAAGCTGGATTCAGAAGAAACATGTCATATATTGATCAAATCGCCACTCTACGGATCATCATTGAACAAAGCTTGGAATGGCAGTCACCTCTCCACCTCACTCAACTTCATCGAATTTGAAAAGGTCTTCGATAGCGCAGCGTCGATCGAGAAGTCATTTGGCAACAACTTCACTACTACGAGGTGCCATCGACAATTATAAATCTCATCCAACAGTTATACGGCAATGCTGCATGCCAAGTAATCCGCAACGGGAAACTCGCAGAAGCCTTCGAAGTGAGGACGGGAGTAACGCAAGACTGCCTACTATCGCCAATGATCTTCCTGATTGCAGTAGATAATGGATAATGCGACAAACAGCGGGCAATGAGGAAACAGGCATGAAGTGGACCCACACAAAAAACTTGGAGGATCTGGACTTCGCGGATGATATATGTCTGATTTCCTACAAACTGGAAGACATGCAAGTGAAAAGCAACAAGTTGGCAGAAGAAGCATCCAGAGAAGATAGAACTTCAGGTTAACATAGATAAAACAGAGGTGATGAAGATTCCTGGCCAACAGAAACTGCAACAGCAACAACAACAGACAACAATCAGCATAAATTGGAGGAACCTGAAAGAAACAACCTCCTTCACCTACCCACCTGGGAAGCATAGTTTCAACTACAGGCGGAACGGACGAGGATATCAAAGCCAGAATCGGAAAATCAAGACAAGCTTTCATTACTCTCAAGTCTGTGTGGAGATAGTTCAACAGCACTCAGCATCAGAAATAAGATCCGGATTTTCAACTCCAATGTGAATTCAGTGGTACTCACTGTACGGATCAGAGACTTGGCGCGTCATAAAGAGCACCTCAAACAAACTCCAGACCTTCATTAACAGTTGTCTTCGCTCAATACTCAAGATCAGATGGCCGGCCAGAAAATATAAGCAACAGGGAGGAATATTTGGGAGCGAAGCAACCCAGCAGGAACCGATTATGAAAAAAATAGGCAGGAAGAAATGGAGATGAATTGGCTGGCCATACTCTGAGGAAACCATCAAGTGACATCACTAGACAAGCCATTGCTCGAGTGGAACCCGAAAGGGAAGCGGCAAGTTGGTCGTCAGTGCAAGGGTGACTTGGAGGAGGTGATGTGAAGAGGAGATGAAAGCGTGTGGCAGACTTGGAGACAGGTGAAAACTCTAGCAGAGAACCGAACGGAATGGAGACGCGGGGCTGAAGCCCTATGTTCCTCCAAGAATTAAAGGAAATAATAATAAATAACTGTTTATTTTAACCTAACTTAAAGGGAAACACTTACATATGTATGCGTTAAGAGTTTAATCAAGCAGTTGTTCGTAAAAAAGGAATAAGTTTCATAATAACATTTCACTGTAGCAATAATCCCCATCCGCATAAACAACCTGATACGGTTGAGCATTGGTAGGATTTGTTCTCTCCCTGAAAAGGCTCTCATACGGCCATGTGTTCATAGCTTCTGTTGGATAAGTCCTATACACATAGCCTTCACGTGGCGTGGCAAGGGTGTTCCTCTTAGAAGTAAGAGGGCGAATACGAATGTCGTCTGACACTTACAACTGAACTGGTGGACATACAAGTTCACATCTAAAGGGAGGTAGAAAATCCTGATTCCAAAACTGTGGTGTATATGGACTATAGAATTCCAAAGGATTCAACTGTGTATGGACCTATTCTGGTCTCTACAATCTATGAGAACGCAGCTCAGATCAGACTTCAAGTCGATTGCTTCGAGGATGGTTTCTTAAGACAGTCACCTTCTATGGTCTGGGCAGTCGGGGTGTAATCCAACCTGATAGGACCCAGCATAAAAATAGTGCGTCGGTGGCACAGTGGTTAGGACTCTCGCCGACCATGCACATGGTCCGGGGTTCGAGCCCACGCCGACGCACACCTGATATCTATGGTCGGCCTGCGAATTTAGGGCTACCGATATCCACGCTGAAAATTCCACACTTGTACCAAAAATACGGTGTGGAGTCAAGCTGTAACCAAAAATAAAAAAAAGAAAATAAAAATATATCACATCCTTTCTCACGAATCGTGTGATTTAACTAGTGATGGAGTTACTATGTTGATCTGTCATTTCTCACGCATATTGTGATTTAGTCTGTGAGATCGATTCATCGTCTTTTGTCTCACCTTAATCATTGTCGGATCATCAACCAATCAGAATAGAGATTTCCAGCCAATGAGAACAGTTCACTCCCACGATTGTCAGTCAACTGTATTGTGATAAATTAAATATATAAACATAATGTTTTGTTTCCTAATAGATATACACCAATACAATATCTTACAATCACAGACCAGCCTTTGTCTTTTGATTTTTGCGTGGCTCAGTGAATCGGAAGGTACAACGGGCAAATAGACGTATTTAGCGTATCAGTTGGATTCATTACCGTTATAGTAATTAATTAACAGGCGCAGACATAACAAAGCAGCAACGGGTTGTTTATTCAGTCCAGTTTCAGCCATAATGTAGCCCTCGAATAAACGCTGAGATCTTGTATGGTACATATAGTGCACTAGTTCCATATTAGTTTGTTTATTAGATCACGGTATTATTCACTGGATGACACAGTTTCGAACAAAATTTATCGTGGTTCATAATCATATCATTGGTAATCACACGACTTTGAAACTTGAGTTTCATAGTTTTCTTTGTCCTCTCCTATTTGTCGTCGTCATCGGGGTAGTAGAATTTTCCAGATATCAGGGACAGGTGTTGAATAATTCCCATTACACGTGTTGATTTGCAATTGATTCGCTAAACAAAGCTTCTGTTATCAATCTCTCCCTCCACCCAGCTGTGACATTAGATTTTAAAACTGTTATCATATCCCATCGTATTGTATTGTTGTGTGTAACTACATGTAGTGCTATGGCTGAACGATTCTCTAGATTTCTTATCTTATCTTGTTAACACTAGTGTTTACAGGAAACTCACACATTCAAACAGATATTTGGACTTCCGATCATCCCATCCTATGTCAGTAAAAATAGGATTGGTGAAATGTTTAAGTGACAGAGCACAAAAACTAAGTAGTACCAAGGAAAATCTAAGACAGAAGTGAGATATATAAGAGAAACCTTGAAACTTAATAATTACCCTGATAAATTAGTCAGAAAATATGTAGGGAAATGTAAAAATAAAATAAATAATGATAGTAGCGATAGTGATAATAATAATAATAATATAATGGTGATAATAATAGTATTAATGACAACACCAACAATAAGGAATCTAAATCATCAACAGTAATTCCATACAAGGAAGGAACCTCGGAAACCTTACACGGAATTCTTAACAAGGCAGGCAGGAATAAAAGTGGCTAGCATTCAAACCAACTACAAACTTAATTAGAAACAAGCTTTGTCGGTTAACGCATCCTGTGGAGCCTTTAAAACAAAACAATTTAGTTTATCTAATACCCTATTTGTAATGATTGTCAGGTCAAATACATAGGTCAAACTAGTAGAACAGAGGCGGTCAGACTAGCTGAACATAAAAACCTAGTAAAATCCAGATTGGTTGACCCGAATAAGATAAGAAATCTAGAGAATAGTTCAGCCAAAACACTCACTACATGATATTGCACACAACCATACAATAGGCTGGATGGGATAGGATGACAGTTTTAAAATCTAATGTCACAGCTGGTTGGAGGGAGAGATTGATAGGGGAAACTTTGTTTATCGAATCAACTGCAAATACATGTAATAGGAATGATTAAGCACCTCTCCAGCTGGACATCTGGAAAATTCTACTACCCCGATAACGACGACAAATAGGAGAGGACAAAGAAAACTATAAAACTCAAGTTTCAAAGTCGTGTGATTACAAGTGATATGATTATGAACCACGATAAGTTTTGTTCGAAACTGTGTCATCCAGTAAATAATAATACTGTTTCACTGTGTGATACACCTAATAAACAAACTAATATGGAATTACTTACAACCGCAGTGCCCAAGTTTTACACATATATTAATATATTGTACTAAGTTTGTGTTTTAATAATTAAGTAGCGAATTATTCAACCTTTCATCTGGTAAAGTAATGTTTATGTGAAGAAGTGTTGACATTTTTATGACATATAAAACAAATAATACTAACAAAGTGAAGCAACAGTAGATTATCAATAATGAATTGTTAGTTTGTGAAGTCTTTTCAAAATCCTTATGAGTAGAAGCCACTTTATATAATTGATATGCACATGATATAACTTTAGCCTTCTAAAAGTACATGACTAGGGATGAGGTAATATTCACTCGTGATTCAAGTCATTGTTAATAGATGTTTGGTGGTTACAGGTAATTTGTAGTACTTCCTAGATGTAGATTTCCTGCTTGTCATCACTTTCCAGCAAGGTTTGTCCACAATTTTGAAGAAATCGATGCTTCATTAGAGATTCAAATATGAGGTAGTCAGTGTTGAAGTCAGGGATATTACCACTGGAAAACTGCGGCTTAGAACTGACCGTCTGTAAAACTTTAGTGGATACACTGTTTGGTTATTGAGGAGCAACCAATGTCACATGTCTAGTTCTAAGTCAAGTTTTCAATGTAGTAAACAAGCCTGGTGATTGTCTACTTTTACAATCTGGTTACTTGTGTGACTTTAATAAGGGGTGACAGTTGCTAGTCTCACAATGAAAAACTGCACAGTACAAAAACAATTTTTATTACCGAGGCTTTATGATTTATCAGAGGTACAAAATGTTGATCATCCACTTCGTCGAATTCTCGATCTGTTAGATTCCCCATATCATTCTGTTGCAAAATGGTTGGCTGGTATTCTGAAACCTGTAAGGAAACATCTATGCACGTACTCACTTCGTGATACCTTACAATTCATCGATTATATACAAGACATGAATGTTGCTAACAAAAGTATGTTATCTTTCGATATTGAAACACGTCACCAATGCTCCATTCACAGAAACTGTATGTTTTATATGTAAATATATAGATGACAAGCAGTGCAACACTGGAATACCAAAATCATGTTTTAAAGAACTTCTGCTGAGGTGTACTCTCTCTCCAGTGGGGTCCACCAAGTCAGACAAGAGGCTAGTTATTCGCCCGTGATATCGCTGGCGTTTGCACTAGATATGCATCAAGAACTGGGAGAAGTTGGAATTCATGGACTCCTAGGTTGGGTCTCAGTGGCTTAATCGTCTACGATCTCATATCGTAGCTGGTACGTCCTGGGTTCAGTCCCTGGTGGAGTCGTGACTGCCTACTGCTGAAGAGTTCCGAAATAGAACGAAACAGCGGCCTAGTACTCTTTGGTCTTCCAACGGTTTTCTAAATAAAGTCAAGTCGTGATCGAAATTAAATATTCGTAGTATAATAAAGAGGCCACTTTATTTCACTGGTTTTCACTGGCTGCAGACAATGAGCACAGGAAATCTTTTAAATTAGAGAATCAGGTACATTCCTATAAACCGCCTAGTTTTATTTTGATTACAGCTTGATGCCACACTGTATTTTTGGTACAAGTATGGAATTTTCAGTATGGATATCGGTAGTCCAAATTTCACAGGCCGACCATAGATATCAGGTGTGCACCGGCGTGGGCTCGAACCCCGGGCCATGTGCATGGTCGGCGAGAGTCCTAACCAACGTGCCACCGACGCACTAACTGGTAGTAAAATCGGAAAAAGGAGAGTGGTTAGGAGTGAGACTGGTGGAAACAAGAGACGGTGAGAGCAAGACCACCATGGCTACTGAAACTTTTAAAGTCTGGAGTGGTGAGTTCTGTTTAGAACTCAAGGTTTACAAATGATAACTTTGGGAATTGCAAGACTGATTGTTCTTGTTTTGCCATAGCGAATTATTAGTTAAGTAAGATAGCGAAAAATGATAGAGTATTGTGAAGAGAACTTCTAAATCAAAGCGTATGTCTATATTAACTTACCAAATAGATGCAGATAAGGACTTTTAATGCACTTTTACTGCAACATATTAATAGGTTCTCATAACTTCCATCAAAAGATAATAAAAGAAGTCCTAGTATACTTTTTTTAACTTAAGGTTAATAATATATCAGTGAAGCATCTGAAGGGGACATTATTTTATTTATTTATTTTTGATCACAGCTTGATTTCACACAGTACTTTTTGGTACAAGTATAGAATTTTCAGCTTGGATATCGGTAGCCCAAATTTCACAGGCCGACCATAGATATCAGGTGTGCGCCTGCGAGGGCTCGAACCCCGGACCATGTGCATGGTCGGTGAGAGTCCTAACCACTGTGCCACCGATGCAGAAGATATATATATATATATATATATATACTGAGAATTAAATACTTTGAAAGCTGATCTCATCATGGACTAATGTCAAACGGAAAAACGCTAAGAAGCAGTTAGATCTTCAATACACCGAGTAGATCATTTGAATTCTCGACTTGCGGTTTTTAGGGATTTGATTTATTTGAAGATTAATCATGATCTGATTTCAGAAAAATGACCATTAGGAGTCGTGACTAGTAGGGCCCACCAAGTTGAGATTGGGAACAAGTACCCGTTGATGACACCAGCTGGTCGTCACGCTATATATCTCAAATTGACAGAAGTTAGAATTCATGGTTTATTAGGTTCCGTCCAAGTGGCCATATGGTCAATGTGTTCGACTTTTAACCTGGAGGTGCCTGGCTTCGATCGCTGTTAGTGATTCATGGCTGTGTGCTGCTGAAGAGTCCCTAACAAGTTTGGAACAGATGTTCAATACCGCCTAGTTTCCAAATTTTTGTGTTTTTTTTCTCTTGATTAAGACATCTAAGAATGGAATTTTGTTGTCTGATTCTTCTTTTCTTGTGAATTCATTGTTTTCACATATGTCATTGATTAATTTGGGGGTGTAATCGAAATCAAATATTGGCTAGAATGCTAAAACCATTTGAAGTGGACATAGGACTCAAGTCAACACAATTACTTCATTCGGTATTGTTCAGACTAAAGGATCCAATAGTAAAAGATGGTAAGATCAATATTATTTACAAAATCAATTCCATAAACTGCGATAAACACCAAATCGGTCAAAGTGGATGTCCCTGTTGACTCAGAATCGAAAAGTATAAATTATCAGGATTTCATCATGCGTTGACATTAGTTAGAGAACCATTGGAAAACCTGGGGTACTGGACAGTTGTTTCGTCCTAGTTTAGGACTCCTCTTCAGTACGCACCCACCAGCCAGGGTTTGAACCCAGGACCTTCCGGTTACAAGGCGAGCTCTTATACCATTAAGCCACTGGGACCCGATCAGGTAGGTAGTTACCTGGGTTCCAGTGGGAATTCGTGACCAGTAGGGTGCAGCGGTTCGGGTGTGAGGAGAAATACTCGCCGAAGACATTGGCTAGCGGTCACGCTATGTCGTGAATTGTCAGAAGTTAAAATTCGAGGACCGTTGGATCGGGCCCGAGTGGCTTAACGGTATACGAGCTCGCCTTGTAACCAAACGGTCTCGGGTTTGAATCTCGGTGAATGCGTGCTGCTGAAGAGTCCCAAACTAGGACGAAACATCTATCCAGTACTCTCAGGTTTTCCAATGGTTCTCTAACTAATGTCAGCTCATGATGAAGTCCTGAAGCCAATCAAATCCCTACAAACCAACACTTGAATATAAATTATCAGTCAAGAGACGCTATATGTATTTTTTCATATTGGTGTAAGTAGACAATCGCGGACACCAATGTAATTGGGACAGTGTGGAAATTTTAAGTAGGGGAAATACGGAGGATACCAGGAAATTTCTAGGGACCTGGTTGGTATTCAAATGAATCATTGATTAACAACCACACATTAACACAGATCAAATTTACCAACTAAAAATAGTAGATAAATCACATGACAAGAAAGTTCGAATTCCAAGTCACTAAAAATATGATCAGTTAAGATGTAGGTTAACAATCATTTACGACAAAGGAGGTTGTCAGTAAATACAATTATATCGTCGTCCACGGAGAATTCAGATAAGTTCACTTCATGTTAAAACTTTCTCTGAAGATGTTACCTAGATGGACAATGAAAGCATCACAAGCATAAATGAGGTCAAATTTTGATCACAGTTCGTACAATTTTGTTTATTATGCATGTTATTCCTGTTTCATGACTCATGATTGGATAAAGTTTCAAAAACAAGAGGTGTTCCTTTTATATATAAACCTTTGTTATGTTATATATGTCCAAACCAAGTTCACTTTTAACGGTTTATTAATTTCGATTAATTTCCCTGAAGAAGTTCCTATCAGATTGCCGAACGAAACGTTGGAATTAATCATTTCAATTTCGCTGAGATGTTACAAATATAATTTTATAAATGTCTACTTCTCACTCGGCGCTCATTATTTTGCTACTATCCGGTCAAATCTTGATCACATTTCATATGAACATAATTGAACCAGTTTAGAAAACACATCCAAATTAAAATCATCCACATGAGCTACAAGTGTTCTCTATTCCCCCCTGCTTTAAAGGGGTTCCTTAACGGATGTGTCACTTAGTGATTCATCTCGATATTTCAGTCCTATCAAAGGCCTTCTGTACGGATATGTACACCACCGAAAACATATGCGGACTGAGATATTTTACAAACTGACAGAATTCAGACTATATGAACTACTTAACTCTGATATAGAGAATGAAAGAGGAATCTCTGCTGCAATTTTCGATGTCTTTATAATCTATTTAAAATATATTTCAGTAATTTCATTGCGTCCTAAAAAGCAGATAATATGAAAAGTTGGATACTGAGCAAGCTAACTGCTTAGAGCGTTTCTCAAGTCCAAAAACCAGTTTTGGAAATGAACACTAATTTCTTGACATTATCAGTGTCTTTAAATTGTAGTTTCTCCTTGTTGTACTCAAAGAAATCAATTGGATTTCTTTTGCGCACGCATATATATATATATATATATATATATGTCTGTTATTACTACTTGTAGGCATCATTTACTTAAACGCTAATAGGTACCATTAGATATTTTGCTAAAGTTCTCTTACTGTGTACAACTAAGTGGTATATCAGGGTTATAAGTTTATCAGAAAGCGCACTTATTGAAAATATACATTCATATACTTAATTAAATTTTTATGCATAACAAGTGACTGAATTGTATTCCGTTAATCAATAAGACAAGGCGTCACGTAATTAGAATAAATATTATTGATCAAGTGAACTATCTCTCTCTTTAAGTTTTACACACTGTTTGCGGTATGTATTTGGTGAATATGTACATAAATTTTAATAGTATAATTTTCAGCTAAATTCATGAAATAACATTTGTCTCCCATTAGTCACTGGTGTTTACAGTCGACACCGGTGGAAAGCTCCTACTGCAGAATGTGAAGATGAAGTACGCAGTGGAAATATTTACCTCAAAAGTTGGCATTTATTGGTAAATGAAACTATTGGATTGTTGAACTGTGTTCATCTTGTGTCAACTTACAAATTAATTTGATATGTCAGCCATTAAATCTGGGACTGGGTCGGCGGTTCAGTGGTACAAAGCTCGCTAACTACTCCTGACTTGATCTAGGCTTCTTTTCCCAGGCGATACACTCTTAAATATCATTTCGCTGGTAGTAAACCGGCTGAAGAGTGTGTGTGTGGGGTCTGTGCGTGAGGGTAGCTACCTCACCCCATAAAGGGGAGTAACATGGTCGCTACTGAAACTTCAAAGCTCAATCTGGAAGCTTTGTGTTCCACTGAGAACCCAAAGAAATGCATAGAAAGGTGGAAGTTTCAAGGCCTATGACTAGTTAAGCAGATGTTACTGTCCTATATTTCTGATTCCGAAATAAATTTCCTGTTCTTTTTGGCGGTAAATATTCTGCTCTCATTTGACTTCCAAACAGTTGCCTGGTGTACGCCAGACAAGTGCATTGGGAATCTGTGGGTAGAGAGTTGCACTTGTGTATTAGCAAATCTTGCGAATTCATCGACATGTAGTGTTTTGAATACAATTTACGCCTCAGTTTTTTCTCTATTTGTCCAATATTATAATACCTCTCGCTCTCTGATGTCAACAATTTGAGAATTTTCCAAATAACTATAGTTCGTGTTGTATGATCTCGGTCGGCCGATCCTGTTAAAATTTGACTTTATAACAAAATTCATCTTTTATTTACATCACTATGTATTCATACTGTACGTTGGTGGTACTGCGGTAGAATGCTGTCTAATCACGTCGCACATGGTCTGGGTTTTGATCTTCAGTCGATACTTTCCAAAACTCTGCTAAGCTGGTAGTAAGCCTCGCAAAAAGGGAGGCTTGGGTATGAAGCTAGCAACCGCATCGGATAAGAATAAAACCATGGCTACTGAGATCTCGAAGCTCAATTTTGAAGCCCTACATTCCACTCGGAAAGCAAAGGGATAAAATGAATAGTGATCTTTATGCTACTCTGTTCACTGTTCCTGACAAATTAGAAGGATACTTACTGAATACGATACTCTCTCTTCTTTAAGTTATTTCCAGTCAAATAAGTATCAGTAATTCCAGTTGAGTGAAAATTCAAAGCGTCGTTGGCACAGTGGTTGGGACGCTCGCTCACCATGCACATGGTCCGAGGCTCAATCCCCTGACGATGCACACCTGATATCTATGGTCGGCCTAAAAAATTTGGGCTACCGATATCACATGCTGAAAATTCCATACCTGTACCAAAAATACGGTGTGGAATGAAGCTGTGATCAAAAATAAAAAAAATTATTTCTAAGCTGTATAATTTTGTTACAGATCCAAAAATCGATAAAACTGTAGTGAAAATTTATGTATTTGAAGCCATTATATTTCTTGTTATACTAAAGGTCAGGTATCATTATTACGACTAAACATATATATGATCATAAGCAATGCACAAAATTGTATATTTTGAATAAAGGAATTCACGATCATTCTTAATATTATTCCGTGTTTATCAACTGTACAAGAAAGTTATAAAGAATCACTAATATGAACAGCTGCGTAAATTAATTCAAATCACCAAAAACACCCATTGAGTGAGTCATGAGGAAAATAAAAGACAGATTAAGCGAAGAAAATTTTCTTTATCGACGAAATCATCTTCACAGGCTGACTACAGTCGTATTTATATATACCAAAAATGTATAGTAGTCTATTATTGAGTGATAGAGGGTGACATAACTAATATAATTACTCAGAAGTGGCTTTAGAAGTAAAAAATAAAGTTGTAAATTACATGGTACTCAACGGTACAAAGGAAGAAAGAGTTAGAAATTTGATAAACTTAAAATTGTTATTGAGTGAGAATAAAGGTATTTGAGTGTGTGAAGAGGGTGTGAAAATAGACAAAAGGAGCATATGAAACTGATAATAGTGAATTAATTATTAAAGCAAAAGCAAACTAAAGGTAAAATTGAAAATTAAAAACAAAAGAAAAAATCAAAATTGTTTTACATGGAACGACTAGTGAAGAGGTTAAGACCAAGGTAGAATAAGAGACTGGACAAACGTTTTCTGCATACAGAATTCAGGGTTGTATTGATGAATTGCCAGCGCCTCCGCCATACACAAAAGCCGAAACCTGATGCCCTTTGTACTGTTTGGCTTCACTTTGTAGATGATGTTGAAAGACGACTCTGATGGAGTTACGTGGCCTGAGTTCACCAAATGCTCGAGAATAGAGCTAGTAATTGTCTTACATTGTCGCTTTGCTAACCATGCCGGATAATGTTCAGTCGTCTTTCAAGATCATCTACAAAGTGAAGCCAAACAGTACAAAGGGCATCAGGTTTCGGCTTTTGTGTATGGCGGAGGCGCTGGCAATTCATCAATACAACCCTGAATTCTGTATACAGAAAACGTTTGTCCAGTCTCTTATTCTACCCTGGTCTCAACCTCTTCACCAGTCGTTTCATGTAAAACAATTTTGATTTTTTCTTTTGTTTTTAATTTTAAATTTTACTTTTAGTTTGCTTTTGCTCTAATAATTAAATTCACTATTATCAATCTCATATGCTCCTTTTGTCTATTTTCACACCCTCTTCACACTTGTTAAATTGACACTCAACTACCAGCTTTACTCTCACCTAAGAGAAATTTTAACCTTATAGAATTTCTATCTTTGTTCCGTTGAGTACCACGTAATTTACAACTTTTAATTTTCCCTTCTAAAGCCACTTCTGAGTAATTATATTAGTTATGTCATCCCCTATCACTCAATAATTTTTTTAATAATAATAATAAGGTTTATTCCAAATAGTACTTGTAATAGAGAATGGAATTCTCAGCATTTACTACAGTATGGCATCCAGTTAGTACATTATCAATAAAGAAAGTTCTACATAGATTAAGGAAATCTCAGTTCATTATGACAACAATTTATTAGCATGTCGGCAAAGCCAAAATTGAACAGTGTTTGAAGGTGTTAGAAAAGTAGATGCCTGAATATTTACTGGCGCAAGCAGAAGAGGGAAACAAAGGAGCACATAACAGAGAAAGAAAGAGATAAAAGGAAAAGAAAGAAAGAAAACGTTGTACCTATAAAAGATATGAATTGGAAAGACGAGATCCAGTTGTTCTACTGACTATTTAATAAGTTATAGGTATCACGCCTAATGCTTTCTTTATTGCACAGAACACGAGCTAAGTAGGGTATGGTTGAGTTTTTGTACTCGCTAGTGCGAGCATATAGTTTTCTATATAGGCTTCTGGTTTTGCCTGATGAGATACAAGGGGAGAGTTGTGAATGAAGAGGGTGGTGTGAGTTAGATAAAATGGATTTAGCCCATTTTTCACATGAGTCCATGTGCCTGTCAACCAGAATATTAACAAGCTGGTTGGTTAATTGGCACGTAGCTTACCCTGCTGACAACCTTTAACATCCTGCGTAATAAGGTATAGTCTTTCTTCAGTAGCCCTGGAAAAACTAAGGGGGAACAATAGAGAATAATAGGCAGAATACGGGAATTAACAAATTGTCGGAGTAAGGTTTGGGTTATACCAGAATGTCTTAACTTCTTGATGTAGAAGGTAAGACGGAATATTTTCTTAGAAATCATCAAGATATGAGACGACCAGGAAAGATCAGAAGATAGAATGACGCCAAGGTATTTAATTTCCGACTTGGTTTCTATTTCAGTGCCATCAATGTGGTACACCTCGTGAGTGCTAACCAGTTTGTTTAGGTCAGATTTGTGCCTAAAGGTGAAATTAACTGTTTGGCATTTGGAGGGGTTTAAGGTGAGACCGTTTTCCTTGGACCATTGGCTGACTTATAAAAAGCCGTTTAGTTTAGAGCAGTCACTTTGACATTTGACATGCAAAGAAGGAGTTAGGTCATCAGCATATTTGACAAAATTAATGTCATTTAAAGGTAGTATGTCATGTAGAAAGAAAGAAAAGAGAAGTGGGGAAAGTACAGCACTGCTACTACTATACATTTTTGGTATATATAAATACGACTGTAGAGACTAATATATATATCCATATAATATGTGTGTTTGTTTGACAGTCTGATATATTTTGCTATGTATATATGGATCGATATTCCATTATAATTAGCCAATCATGTTAAGACTATCTATTGATTTGTTCATTTTGAATATTCACTCACACACTTGTGTTCACACACTTGTTCGGACATTCTTATATTTTGCTCTCACACTCTTGTGTGACACATTGATTCTCCTGGTGTTTTGGAAAATAGAAGTATCATCGCAAACCTAGTGGTCTTCTGATTTCCGTCTTTCTTGCGTCAGGACTATTAAATTCTCGACCAGTACATAACAATAATTTGGCGACGAGTACATAACAGAGACTCTGAAGATGATTTCGTTGATAAAGGAAATTTTCTTCGCTTAATCTGTCTTTTACTTTCTTTAAATTAATTCACTTCAAATCAGAACTATGAACCTTCTTAATTTCTCCTCCCTCAAAGAGGAATCAATTCAGAATACTTTTTGTATTCATCACCAATCATTATACTAATATCCATCCAAATGGCTTCAGTTACTATTTGGTAGAACACTCGCCAACCACACACATAATCCAGGTTCAATTCCCGATCAAAAAACTCTTAAATCCCACCCACCTATCCGGTAGTCATCACGGTAAAGAGGTCACTTTAGACGTGAAAAAAACATCACCGTTTTTGGAACTTCTAAGCTCAATATTGAACCCTTATTTGCCTCTCAGAAAGCAATTAGTTATGGAGGCCTTTAAACACTTTTATCCAAGAACCTACTTTACAGGATCTAAATTTGTTGGGTAATTTATGTAATCATTGAAAATTAATATAAGCAAGATTGCAGTTATGTATGTCACCCACAATAGCATGCGGAAATAATAAATGGCGGCAAACTACTAAATGTTGTTGAGAGTCTGTCAGCCATGACAAGATGACTGCATTAAACTGTAAAGCAGAGGCTATGAACAGTTTGTAGAATAGTAGAGGCTCTCCATCAGGTCTCTGACTTTGACATATTTCGTATATTACATCTCACCTATATTATACCTCATGTATTTGTGGTTTACTCGTAGGATGATCTCTAGACTTTTGTTTTTGATTTACAGCTTGATTCCACACTGTATTTTCGGTAGAAGCATGGAATTTTCAGCATGTGATATCGGTAACCCAAATTTTTCAGACCGACCATAGATATCAGGTGTGCGTCGGTGCGGGCTCGAACCCCGGACCATGTGCATGGTCGGCGAGAGTCCTAACCACTGTGCCACCGACGGACACTGGGTTGTATTCCAGACCGATTTACCCATATCTCCTTGTTTATTAGATGATAGTAAACCCGAATGAGAGAGAAGGTTGGACTTGACGATAGAATCTCTACCCCATAAAATTAAACAACATCATCCAAACTGAAAGAAGTTTGGATCCCTATGTTCCACTTAGAACGCATATGAGTGAGAAAAAATATCGGAACTCATTTGTAATACGAGATCGAAATGGGGAGCTCATGTTTCAAATACGAAGCAGACATATTAGAAAGATGAGTTGTAAAACGGTTAAGGAACTCACTAACATCTAATATAAGGAGAAGTTGAATAGCTTAGATTTATTCATTTGATTATGTCAAAACCTAAAGGATGTATTTTCAGTAACATACTGTATCTTATGAAATTTATCTTATCTTACTGTATCTTATGAAGTGAGAACCACTTAGTTTCCCCTGTAGAACTGACTACCTATATGGATGTAGCCTTTAAGTTCATGTTCGAATCGTCTATCGAAAGAAGGTTATTTCTCCCACTGAGCTGTAAATCAGCAGAATTCCCTGCCATGTCACGTCATTTCACAACCTTCTGTTGGCTGATAAATTTGGGAAAATTAGTAGTGGAAGCAATTGTTCTGCATACAGCTTTCGTACAACTTGATCATGTAAAATTCACTTGCCGTTCACCAGAGTATGGTTACGAATTAGTCAGTGGTCTCTGTTGAATAGTCTAAAGCTAAATCTCTCCTAATATCAGATTGTTAATTTCACTTTCAGACACAAACGCAATTTACGTGATTTGATCAGTCCCCATGATTCTTATATCGTAGTAGGCAATGAAATTGAAACTAAAATGAATGTCAAATACTTTGAATTATGTCATTTCCCCGATCTTTCCTGGTCTACCTACATTTTTACTTGCACCTCATCGGGTAGAACTGAAAGTAACTATAGGAGACTGTATGCTTGGACGACCAAGCATAAAATTTCTACACTACCTTATTTGGCATATATTTTATATAATGGGAAAAGTGTAAGCTATGACACTGCAAATTTAATGAGAAACACTTAGCAAACCCACCATTTTATTCTTTATTTATTGTTATATTGTTGCTAGTATTTGTCATCAAACAAAGTGTAGAATGGTTGTTAAACCTTTATCGCAACTTCATCGACTTCGAGAAGGCATTCCAGAGACGGTGTTGACCAAGATGTAATCTGGAAACTGCTTCGACACCGCGGCGTGCATTGCCCAGGCCTTTGCTAGCCTCATCCAACACCTGACTATATGAAAGTGCCAAGTGTCAGGTGATCCACAACGAAAAACTCAGCGCGGCCTTCAAAGTGAATACAGGAGTAAGGTTATATTCATAATCATGGTGGATTGGATTATGAATCAGACTGTGCACAAGGAGTGAGAAGACAGGAATACGCAGGACACATACGAAGACTATAGAAGGTGTGGATCTCGCGTGTGGATGATTTATGTTGAATATCACACAAACGCGAGGACTTGCAGGCAGGCGAAAACCAACAAACTGGCAGAAGAGGCTGGCTGGCAGCGAAGAAAGGACTCCAGGTGGACATAGAGAAGATGGAGGTGGTGAAGATAACCAACCAACGAGCCGACAACAACTACAACAACAGGCACCATTAGCCATCAAAAGGGGAGATTTGATGGAGGTTACTTCCTTAAATTATCTAAGATGAACAGTTTCAATCACAGACACGCCGAAAGGATGAATATGTCAAAACCAGGCTGGATTGGAAAGGAGAAATATGCCCTCATAAACCCGAAACCAGTCTGAAAATCTACATTCAGCCAGCATAAAACACAAGATTCACATTTTCAACACAAATATAAAGTCACTTAGTCAGTCAGTACTTCTATGTGGGTCAGAAACTTGTTTAGCGTGTCACGGAAAGCATTTCCAACAGGTTACAGGTTATCAACTGCCAGCTGCCCCTTTCACTGGCTCCATACTGAAGATGAAATGACCAGTCGGTCGGCCAGAAAGAATTAGCGACAAGCAACTCTGGTCAGCTGGCAACAAACCAACAGGCAAGAGCCTATCACTCAACAAATATTTAGGAGTGAATGGAGATGGATTGATCAGGCATCTGATTTGTGTATTGAGCGAAGACAGCTGTTGATGAAGGTCTGTAGTTTGTTTGAGGTGCTCTTCATGACGTGATAAGTCTCTTATCTGTATAGTACCACTAAATTCATTTTAAAGTTGAAAATCCGGATCTCCTTTTTCATGCTAAGTGCTGTTGATCTCCACACAGAAAGCTTGTCTTACTTTCCCGATCCTCGCTTTGATATCTTAGTCAGTTCCGTCTGCCTATAGTTGAAACGATGCTTTCCAGGTAGGTGGGTAAAGCAGGTTGCTTCTTTCAGATTTCTCCCATGTTTCAACTAAGTGAATCATTATACTTTGTATCTTAGATTACATAAGTACCAAGTGTTTAATCTAGGATTAATGATCTGCGAGTATCTAGGGCTTATTCAGCTCGGTGTGTTCACTCAGAATATATTGATTACAAAATTTGCAGTATATCAAGCCGCAGAAAATCCGTAATTTGTGAAGATTTCAAGTTCACCATTATTATTATTATCATTATTACTGTCCCTGCTGATCTGTAAACTGTTTCTTTAAAGGTGTTTTGCCATAGAAATCAGATTTTGATAATAAAATGAGAGAGTAGGCGTGTAGGTGAGTAATTTTTCGAGTTTAAACTAGCAATTCCTTTTAATACATAACAGAACTATGGAATTATACACGCCAAAGTGATGTTTCATGGCAATATGATTAAAGTGAAGCGTAGCTTTTTCACAGTATATAAAGCAGGCTTTTGGACAGAATTCATCAGTAAACTGGTGGATGGTGACTTGTAGTGTAATTCAGTATGTGCATTTCGTCCTATTTAGGACTCGTCATCCGAGTGTACCTGCATTCTTCAGTAAGTGATGGTGTACCCCGCTGGTGCTCAAACCCAGTACCTATACTTTGGTCCAGTCAATGAACGGAAACGTCCCAAATGAATTAAATAAGAATGCAACAGTTTCACTTTGGTTATAGGCTGTCTAAACGTATGCCATGATACCATCATAATTACTGATTGTGAGTTACTAGTTTGGTGACTATTGTAGCTCAGTGGTCTGGTGAATGATACTTTGACTCTTGAAGTGATGTAGCTTCGAGTCTTAGTGAGAATACCATCATTCATAATAAGCAAGGTGCTTTCAGCCCACTAGTTCCATGTAGGATGAAATGCGCGTCATGGATTCTTGGGTACGAAGCTCATCACTGTTGGTCTCACTTTTTAGTAGGATGCTGAAAATCTAGAATGACGAACACCAATTGTGTGTCATATTTATGTAAACGGTTACAAACGAAGTTAAAATGTATGCGCTGAACTACATACTACTGACTGACTAAGATGAGTTGTTCTATACCGTGCGCATCAACAAGTAGTGCTTGCTAGCCAGATTTTCTAAGTGATCTAATCTCCAGACAGTCGTTTCTCTCGTTCGCTACCGAGCTCGTTAACAATGCACCCGGTCTAACTAAACTCAAAGAGGCGAATCAATTCAAACAACCCAATTTCTGGTTATATACTTGGGCAGACTGATAACGCCTTAAATTGAATTTTGCAATATGAAATTGATTCAAATAAAAACCGGACTGTAAAACAAAGAAATGCTTAGCAATGAGTTCGGTAAATCATTCAAGTGTAGCGGAATTAATTCTTTATGCATATAAAAGTACGTTGGCCGGGTCTTGTATACGATCGTCATATTGCATTTGAATGAATAGCCTAGCATGATAGTGATAGCGTTTATCATGTATTTTACTTTAAAGGTGTGATAGGGTATATCCATTAATTATAAAGCCTAACTTCAATGAAGTCATATAATATTTATTCAGTATGCTTAAATTTTATCTTTGGCCAACATAAACTTTGGTATTTAACTAATTAACACATTGGTATTACCGTTTATATCATGTGATCATTATTTACATAGTTCTAATAGAAGAATGAAGTTTACAAAGTCCGTTATACAGATTTACTCAAACTAAACTAAACCAAGATTATATAATATCACTTCAGATGATGTATCCAGATTTATTTTACAATTAATCAAAAACCTGTTACTCAAAAGATATGACGAAGAAAATCGAGATAGATCGGACACACTCTGAGGAGAACGTTGAGTGACGTTGTGGGCTAGGCAAGCACCTTAAGTGGAACTAGAATAGGATGCAGCAAATTGGGCGTTTGTCCAAGGGTGACATGGAAGAAATCATTTGAGGAGGAGATAAGAGCCTATGGGGGAATTGTAGAGCCAGCTAAGTCGGACTGCAGAGGACAGGATGAGTTGGAGATTCATCGTTAAAGCCTTGTGTTCCACTTGGAACCTAAGAGAATAATAAATAATATTATACAATATTAATGAAATAAAAGTTAATTCATATCCATTCTTGATGGAAGTATGCGTACAACTATTTCTTACCTTGATATTTCTCCAACAGTGTCGTTCTGCGAGTTGTTTAGATAATACTTGTGGGTACCTTATTTGAAGCTCTCTAAAAACTGTGGATATGCCAAAGAAGGCATAGGAGAAGTCCAGTCAGATACTCAGTACTGAGCTATGAGCTATGCCTATTTTGTCAGACCTAAAGTCATTGACCAGTTGTTCAGACTGAATTAGATGGAGCGGGATTTGAAAGAAGGATGTCGATTTCATGTGTGGTTCGGAAAATCAAGTCACTAAACAAAGTCTATAAGAAGCAATAGTTTGGACTTATCTCTCATCTAAACTCTATATAAAGAAAGCAGAATTGATATTATTCTGAGAGCTGTAACAAAATTTAGACGAACTTGTCATATTCCAATGTGTTTACTACTTTACATGCCTGTGTGCTCGCTCAGACACACACTTGAGAAGAATCCATCAGTCTCTACAGGTTATAGCTACAGGGGTCGCTAGGGGCTAGGGGTCACGCTATATCGTGAATTGGCAGAAGTTAGAATTCATGGGCCATTGGATCGGGTCCTGGTGGCTTAATGGTATACGAGCTCGTCTTGTAACCACGGGGTCCCGGGTTCGAACCCCGGTGGATGCGTGCCGCTGAAGAGTCACAAACTAGGACGAAACAGTTGTCCAGTTCTCCCAGGTTTTCAAATGTTTCTCTAACTAATGTCAGCTCCTGTAACCAATCAAATCCCTACAAACCAACACTTGAATATTGGAGCTACAGATTCGAAAGCTTAGTGTTATTATTCGCTTGGGTTCCGAGTGGAATATAGGGCTTCAACAACACATCCACACTTTATTCTATTCTTTTCTTCCTTTACCAGCTGTGTCCACAATTGACCATAGTCTCTCATCTCCTCCGCTCCAGACGATCTTCTCCATGTAACCCTTGCACGGGCGATCCACTCGTCACTTCCCGTTTGGATTCCACTCGAGCGAAGGCCTGAATTGCATGCGATGTCATTTGACGGTGTCTTCACTGTATGCCCGGTCAATCTACCTCCATTTTATCCTACACATTTGTTCAGTTATCAACTCTTGGTTGGTTTTTCCTACAGCTTATTGTTGCTAACTCTTTCTGGCCGGCTGACTGACCATTTCATCTTCAGTATGTGACCAGTAAAGTGGTCAGTTGTTGATGAAAGTTTGTAACCTTTTTTGTAAATCCTTTCTGTAACACACTGGACAAGTTTCTGACACATATAGAAGGACTGAGTGACTTGACATTTGTGTTGAAAAAGTGAATCTTGTGAATCTCTTTATGCTGGTTGAGTGCAGAAGAATTGCCAAGTAGTTTCAGGTTGATGAAGGCGTATGTCGCCTTTCCGATTCTAGCCAGCTGTGACATCTTCATCATTTTTGACTGCTTATGGTTGAAACCGTGCCTCCTCGCCAAATAACTGTGAAGGAAGTTATCCCCTTCAAATTACTCCTGTTGATGGTTATTGGTGCTGTGTGTGTTGTTGCAGTCGGTTGGTTATCCATATCTAGTCCGTTTCCTTCTTCTCTATGTTCACCTGGAGTCCTGTCTTCGTTGCTAGCCAGTCTCTTCTGCCAGTTTGCTGGTTTTCGGCTGCCTGCAAGTCCTCGAGTTTTTGTGACACTAAACATAAATCATCCACACGCGAGATCCACACCTTCTAGAGTCTTCGTATCTGTCCTACGTACTACTGTTTTCTCACTTCTTCTGCACAGTTTAATGCATAATCCAGTACACCATAAATACACCATATAACCTTACTCCTGTATTCACTTCGAAGGCCGCACTGAGTTTTTCGTTGTGGACCATCTGACATGTTGAATGGGGTTGATAAAGACTTGAGATATGCCATAGTGTTGAAGCAGTTTCCAGATTAATTGTCGATCAACACTCTCTGTCGAAGGTGTTTTAGAAGTCGATGAAGTTGAGGTATCTTCAGAAGTAAATCAAGGAGTTTTAACTTACTAGCGCTGGAGTTGCGTTGCCTGAGCTAGATGACTTAATTGCAAAGCTTTTGTTGCCCTTCAAGGTAAAATCTTCAGCATAAGCACTAATATGAAGTGAACTTATTTGAATTCTTCATGAACGATGGTATTAATTATATCTCCTGACAACAGTTGTTGTGATTGGTTGCTGGAATTTGAATAGTTTTGTTATATGGTTTTTTTCTTCATTGGAATGAACTACTTCGCATTAAAACTTGCTCTGAAGATATCTAGAAAGATAAGGAAAGCCTCGTAGTTAAATCAGTCAGTTCAGAGAACGCAATCACAACAAAATCATCTACCGGAAGTACTAATCCTATCCAGTGTTTCAAAGTTTTATTTCATTTGGTGCAAGAATATCGTTTTTGAAATTCAAATTACCATAATAATTTTGAAATCTTGAATTGAGATCTTGAATTCAGGGATACTGGTTTACTGATGTTAGAATCTCAGCAAGCACATCAGTTCCCTCAAGATTGCAGATGCGCCTGGCTAACAAAAGCCAACAAACACTGAACTCAAGTCTAACGTTTCTTAAAGATGGCGTCTGATCCTCTAGGATCAGTTCAGAGAGCACGGTGACGGAAAGTCACCTAGTGTGGTGGCTAAATTGCAGAATTTCATTGATAGAACTCAGCCTGAAACAAACGAAGGACTAGAAGTATGATATTAGTTCCTATGCGGTATCCCAGTCAAAGTATGGCAGCGCAAATAAAGCAGAAATAGCGTATGTAACTTTTCAGGTTGGTCAATAATGCAAGGCAAACTCTAGTAAAACTTACTGGCGAATACAGAGAATTCATCTTTGAGTTTTGATCATTCAATCTTTGCTTTTGCTCCTGTTGATAAAATCAACATTATGATTATACTGAATATAAATAACTTTATTATTTCTAATGAACAATAAATAGGTTCACACTGTTCTAAAATTTCTAGGAAAGACCGGTTTATAGTTTCGATTTTATCTGCTTTTATTGTTTGATAAATGACTCATTTCATATTCATTGTTTTAGTTAGTTGGTGCACTGAGTGTTAGTTTGCAGGGTTTTGATTGACTTCAGTTCCAATTACTAGTTTACTTCATTTAGAGAATCACTGGATTGTTTCGTCCTTGTTTGATACTCTTCACAGTATATTCACCCATGACTCTGTCAGGGATCGAGCTCAAGATATTCAGTTTACAAGATGAACTACTGAAAAATCGTAGATAAGGGTGACTGAAATTAATTCCTGTTCGAAATTTCAGTAATTTAGGCGGTGATTATTTGTTCTGACACAAATACTCATGTTTTTAGAATACTTTGACTTGTATTCTGAACTTTAGATAGCTAGTATTTTAACAGACACGCGTCGAAAACATACAATTAAGACTGTACTTGAAGTGACCAGTCAGTTTTATGTATTCGGTTGCTATGGGTAACCTAAAGCTGATGTTTTGTGTTGCTGTAAATTATGGTTTAATTCACTTCACACTGATTTTATAAATTTCAGAAGCAACTATATAATATTTCCATAGGCTATAGAGTTAGATCTCAACGATACCTTATCACTTATTGATTAATCAAGCAGATATTTTACAATAGAATTAGATATTTGGAATGATAGAGCTTTGTAGCTCAGTTGGATGATTTGGATTTGGTTGTGTTCTCTGAGCTAGTTGATTTAATTGAGAAGACATCATTGTCCTTCTGAACAGCATCTTCAGCCCCTGCTAGGACTAATAGCTGAAGCTCTTCTGTAAAAATTAAAATAGATAATTCTATCCATAGCACTGACTTCTCATTGGAGTTGAAAATAAGATCCGGATTTTCAAATCCAATGTGAAGTCAGTCAGTGCTACTATAAGGATCAGAGACTTGGCGAATCATAAAGAGCACCTCAGACAAACTACAGACAGTCATCAACAGCTGTCTTCGCCCAACACTGCTCAAGATCAGATGGCCAGAAAAGATCAGCAATAGGGATCTATGATGAGCGAAGCAACCCAGCAGGAACCGATTTTGAAACAAATAAGCAGAAAGAAATGGAGATGGATTGGCTGGCATACTCTGAGGAAACCATCAAGTGACATCACCAGACAAGCCGTGGCTCGAGTGGAACCTGAAAGGAAATCGGCGAGTTGGTCATCCAAGGGTGACTTGGAGGAGTTCATGTGAAGAGGAGATGAAAGCATGTGGGGAGATGTAGAGCCAGGTGACAACGTTAGCAGAGAACCGGACGGAATGGAGGCGTGCAACTGAAGCTCTAGGTTCCTCTAAGAATTAAAGGAAATGATAATAATAATACCCATGATTTGACCGAAAATCTGGGTACGCTGTGTTGACGATACGTTCGTACTAATTAATAGAAATGATTTAGAATATACCCACAAATTAATCAACAACACATTTGAAGACATTAAATTCACAAGAGAATAAGAATCAGACAACAAAATTGCATTCTTACATGTCTTAATCAAGACAACAAACACAGGAAATTTGGAAACACTTGTATACAGAAAATTAACATACACACATAGATCAAATACTCAACTACAACAGCAATAATCCAATGACTGACGAAAGAAACAATTTACAGATGTTAGTTTAGAGGAGTTTGAACACACTGTAACACTTTAATGCTGAAGAAAATAGAGTGGAATTGTTTACTGTCTTCAAGGAGAATGAATAAGCATATAATTTCCTCAACAAAAAAAAATGCTCAAACGCAAATAGAAATGCCAACAAGAGAAAACATCCTCAAAACCACATGAATATTCATTCTACCATGTATGAAGAATATTTCTGAAATAACGGCTGGAATACTAAAACTATCTGAAAAAGACATAGCGCACTAGCCAACACAATCAATTCATTCAGTATTGTGCAGAACAAAGGATCCAACAGGAAAAGACGATAAGATGAATACCACTTACACTAAATCGATCAAAGTTGAATTCCCATCTGAGTCAGAATTAGAGAGCATAAATTGACTGTGAAAAGGCACTATGTATACTTTCATATCAATGTATGCAGACAATCACGGACACGTATTTGATTGGGATAATGTAGAAATTTTAATTAGGAGAAATGCAGAAAATACCAAGAAATTTCTAGGAGCCTTGTTGATACTCAAATGAATCAATGATTAACAAACACATTACTACAGATTAAACTGTTAAAGAGAAACAAGATTTCCAAACGATTGGATTTTCAACATTCGATGTTTAAAAAGTGATATAATTCCTAAATACCTACACACCTAGGTACTGCAATTACTTTAAGAAAAATAACATCAACAGCTGAACATCTCAGTAGATTATGTCTGACAGAAGAACTACATCGAATTATTGTGAAAATAAACAATATGCAAAATGAAGTTGAAAAAGTCAAATACAAATTCAAGTGTATAGTCAATGACTAATATTATGAAACTACGGTTGAAACATCCGAAAAACCAGAGAAACAGCACTAGAAAAATCAAAAACCACACGAATTAAATAATTCAACAAACTAATAGAAGAAAAGAACACAATAAATGAAGAATTCGACAACAACGTTTTATCCTCTATTGATAGAGCAAAATGGATGATCAACCTCTCTTCAAAGGAACTGAGCTCTACTGAGACAAAAGTACTTGAGAAAGGACTAAATTTCAATGTAACAGTTAGTAAATTAAAGCCAGAAGATGTCATTCCTAACATACAAGTAGCATTAAGTTCAATAGGTAAGACGAAAGGAGAATAGATCTGAGCACAGTGTCCATTAGTCTTGAAAAATCAAAAGAAAACGAAACCAAACTTAACGAAATCGCAAAGACTAGCTTTAAATAGTCTTTTGTTTTCCTTCACGTTCCTAGTGGAACATAGGGCTTCAAGTTAGTGGATTGAAGTTTCTGTAGCAGTGTTTAATTTTTACAGGATGAGGTTGCTAGCCTCATGTCCAACCTTTCCTCCTTACCAGCATTATTTCTGGCTTAGCAAGGTAAAGGAGTGCGTCGGTGGCCGGGGATCGAACCCCAGACCATGTGCATGGTCGGCGAGTGTCCTAACCGCTATGCCACCGACTTTAATTAATCTAAAACGAGATAAAAACATCGTCATTGCATAAGCTGACAAAGGAAACTCTACAGTACTTCTTGATAAATCTGATTATATCAAGAAAGTCGCTGAATATATTTAGACGGTTCAATATGAGGAAATTAAGTAGCCTGTAGATACAGTAGTGCATAAGATTAAGATTAATACGCGGAATGAAACCGTCACTGGGTGAGTCTAAATGGTTTAATTTAATGCCTAAAACTAATAATGCTGGTAGAATATACGGTACTATTAAAATACATAAGCCATACGACTGATATTTAGATTTCAGAAACACCCCTACTTACGAATTATCAAAACACTTAGCTATAATATTATCTCCCATTGGAAGTCGTTGAAAATCTAAGCCAACTAATTCATATGAGATGAAAAGAAACTAAATAACATTCAACTAAAGAATAGTGAAAGATTGTTAAGTTTTGATATCATTTCGTACTTACTTTAAAACGCCTTTACAACTAACATGGTTAACAACAACAAAATAAAGTACATGACAAATACTCAGTTAAATAAAAAACAAAAGTACATATTAATGACCAATCATATTTAGATAGGTAATGAAGTCCATAGTAGGCGAAGATTGAAGTACACATAGTTTAGGCTGTATGTGATTAATCCAAAGTGCTTCCATCACCTTCAATAAACTTGAATTAGAGTTATGTGAAATAATTGTGAAACAGTCATTAATATTGATTTTGTGACCTGACATTAATAAGTGTTTTGCAATGGATGATGATGGATTTCTATTCAGATTAATCGCGTTAGGATTTTCGATATGATTTACTAGCCATTTTGTTACATGTTCTTTTCGACGACCACATTGGAACATTCTGTTGGTTCTACCTATATAGGTGTCATCGCAGCTGCAGGTGAGCTTGTAGATACAGTTTGAAGTAGAGTTCACAGAATTTCGTCCTTGAATCGTAGGTGCGGGAATCAAAAATGTTCGAAATGTTGGGGAAAGAGAGATGCGGCGTAGAATGTGCGTTTGATAGCTGACTGAAGTCTTTGAGCTGTCGACTGGATAATCTGGTCGCCCTTGAATGGTAGGTTAATAAAGATAGCGTTCTTTGGTATAGAAGCTGTCTTTTCGAGATGTGGTTTTTCCTCACTGTGACAAGTGATAAAGTTCTCCGGATAGCCATTAGCTAATAAAACTGAATGTATATGTCTAAGCTCATCCATCAATGTGTCACTCGTGCATATTTTTGGGGCCCTTGAGAATGTCTTATTCAAATTTATCAAAGGGACTGATTGTTTTATGTTTTTTATAATAAATAGTCTTTACAATAATATACCAATCATTATGGCTTTAGAAGCAGTTAAAAGAAAACCAACTGCAGATCCTCATAGGACGAAGCTACCCATCGAGGAAATTATTTTAGTAACTCCGCTAAGCCTGATATCTACTATCTTTAAATTCCAGGGCGAAATATACAGACAAACAGAAGGTGTAGCAGTGAGATGCATCACCAATATCCCCTGTCGTAGCAGGTATATTTATGCATGGTAGCTGGAAAAATATTGCTCTTGATACGTTTAATCCTACTCCAGAAATATGGTGGAGATATATGGATGACACCTTCACAGTGTTAAAAACAGAACATATCTCGAGCTTCTTGACACATATAAACTCAGTTTTTGTTCAGCGAAGAAATTTCTTTTCAACGACTTCATTTTCAAGCTGTACAGTCGTATTTATATTACAGAAAAAGGTTATTAAGTGGCACTAAATAATTGCTCAGTCAATGTTCGTATATATGTGGTAAAAGTTATAAGGGGCAGAGTTGAAGTGGATAAATTACAAAAATATTAAAGATTGTTCTATAACAAAAATGTCAAGTGTTGTCAAAATTTTTAGACAACTTTTATCACATATATACGTACATTGACTGAGCAATTATTTAGTGCCACTTAATAACCTTTTTCTGTAATATAAATACGACTGTACAGCTTGAAAATGAAGTCGTTGAAAAGAAATTTCTTCGCTGAACAAAAACTGTGTTTTTACTTATGGATAAATGGGTATTTTTCGTGACATATAAACTCACCAGTGAAGAGAATAAAATTCACATTTGAATCAAAAAATGAACAAGAAGAATTAGCTATGGTGTTAAATTGTAAAATAAAACGAATAGAAGAAGGTAAACTACACACTAGTGTGTACAGAAAACCAACTCATTCAAATAGGTACAAAGAATTTAATTCATCTCATCCGTTAACTGTTAAGGCAGGCTTAGTTAAGTGTTTAACAAACCAAGCAGTAGCACTAAGTAGCACAAGAAAAGACCTAAATGATGAAATAAAACAGATAGAAGAGGCTGTGGTGTTGAATAACTATCCTTAAAATTTATTAGGAAGATCAAAAAAGGCCAAATGAAAAATAAAAATAATTGTGAAACTATTAATAATAACATAAGTAGGAGAGAATATAAGTCATCTACAGTTATACCATATAAAGAGGGGACATCTGAAACCCTACGTAGGATTCTAAATAAAGCGGGAATTAGGGTGGCATATAAACCTACAAACTCACTCAGGGACAAGCTGTGTAGGTTAAGGGACCCAGTTGAACCAATTAGACAAAATAACATAATTTACAAAATACTATGCATACATAGGTCAAACTAGTAGGTCAGGGGTAGTCAGATTGTCGGAACATAAGAATTTAGCCAAGGTAAGAATGGTTGACCCTGAAAAGATAAGTAATTTAGAAAAAAGCTCAGCACTACGTTGCACTGCATGCATTAACACACAACCACACAATAGGTGGGTGGGAGAGGGTTAAAATTCTAAAAAGTAATCTAGATAGGTGGAGAGAGAGGTTGATTACTGAATCCTTGTTCATCGAGTCTACACCGAAAACATGGAATAGGAATGAGTCATCACTCATACCTGAAATATGGAAAATACTACTGCCAATCAAATTAAGTGAAAATCAAGTGAAAAATAATGGAACTATATAAATGAAGTTAGGAAGTCGTGTGAATACCTTGATATGATTATTGGCAATAGTTACGTCATCAGTAAACATTACTGTATAACACTGTGAGAATTTATCAAAACGAAAATTTACCCATAAGGGAATTTACTGAGCTAGTAACCTAGACGAGGTTCTCACATACAATTGTTCCCGTTTATCAGACAATAATGTCTTTGGTGCAATCATAGCTAGCCAAATACCCGTCTTGCGTTGAATCAGACTGTATATACATATTTACATGTATCTGCGTCAGTAGTTACACTGGGAGAACAGAAAGAAGACTCACCTACGATGTTCTCAACTTGCACCGAAAACCTGCATCTGAAGGGAATACACACTTTCCATTGAAAGGTATCTCAAGAAAACGTGTCATAGAAACGTGGTGGAAATCATGATATCATTTCAAATCATCAGTAGACAGAATACTTCAATTCTCTGCATGTTTGTTAAAAGAAACCTCTGAAAGCTAATTTGTGTGTTCAGAAATAGGCAGTTATCAGTCTCAACTTAAGTCTGTACCCTGGCGGCGGGTAAGCTGTAAGAAATTTATAAAATCTTAAAATTATATTTCATTTCAAACACATTCAAACACAACATTCTAACAAGTAGCTTATTATGACTGTAAAAAAAACACTCGTCCTTTTTTCCCATCTAACTGCAATTGATCAACAACACTCGTACTATTATTTCTGAATGTACATTATCTCACATTGATTTTTAATCCAATATCTAATCGATTCTACACATGTATATAAATTAAAGAACAAAGTTGTGTGAGTAACTTGATATGATTATGAGCAATAGTTTGTGCTCGAAACGTCATCAGTTCATATAACTGTACAACACTGTGTGTGATTTATCAAAATAAAATCTTATCCATAATGGAGTCGTCAGTTAACTGTTAAGGTGGGCTTAGTTAGTTATCTAACAAGCCAAGCAATGGCACTAAGAAGTACATCAAAAAGCCTGAATGATGGAATGAAACAGATAGAAGAATAGCAGGTTGGTGTTTAATAACTGTAACTATCGGTGGCACAGTGGTTAGGACTCTCGCCGACCATGCACATGGTCTCGGGTTCGAGCCCGCACCGACGCACATCTGATATCTATGGTCGGTCTGTGAATTCTCGGCTACCGATATCCATGCTGAAAATTTCATACTTGTACCAAGACTACAGTGTGGAATCAAGCTGTAATCAAAAAAAAATAAATAAAAAATAAATATAAAATTCATTAGGAAGATGAGAAAAGGTCAAGAGCAAAATAAAAATAATGTTGAAAGTCATAATTTAGGGGAATTAGTTCCCTTGATGAATTTAGACAAAACAATAAGAAGACGTAATTTGTCTGGTTTGCAATAATGATAACAAATAAGAACATAAAGCATCTACAGTTTCAACCTATGAGGAGCGGACATCTGAGACCCTACGTAGGATTCCTAGTAAACCAGGAATTAAAGTGGTATTTAAACCTACAAATTCACTCAGGTAGGACAAGCTCTGTAGGTTAAAGGACACAGTCGGTTGACCCAATTAGACAAAATAATATAATTTAGAAAAAATACCTTGCAGTGACTGTGAGTTAGGTGAACTATATAGGTCAAACTAGTAGATCAGGAGTAATGAGATTATCAGGTTATAAGAATTTAGCTAAGGTTGGAATGATTGATCCCACCTGCGAAGATAAGTAATTTAGAAAAAAGCTCAGCACTACGTTGCACTGCATGCATTAACACATAACCACACAATAGGGTGGGTGGGAGAGGGTTAAAATTCTAAAAAGTAATCTAGATAGGTGGAGAGAGAGGTTGATTACTGAATCCTTGTTCATCGAGTCTACACCGAAAACATGGAATAGGAATGAGTCATCATTCATACCGAAAATGTGGAAAATGTTACTGCCAATCCAAATCAAAAGATGAGAAATAGTGGAATGATATAAAAGAAGGTATAAAGTTGTATGAGGACCCTGATATAATCATGAGCAGCAGTGTATTGTGTGCGTCGGTGGTGTATTGTGCTGGAAACGCGGTCATCAGTAAATATTACTGTTATGATGAAGAAGATCTGTAGCTCAGATGGATGATTTTCATCTGGTTGTGTTCTCTGAGCTGAATAGTTTGCTTGTGAAGCTTTCATTACCTTACTGGGAAACTTCTTCAGCACATACTTCAAATTGAAATAATTAGTTCCCTTTATGCATTTAGACAGAGCAATAAGGAGATGTAATTTGTCTGAACAGTGTAATGTATTCGCTCAACGCATTTAGAACAATCTGGTCACATACGGACTTGTCATGAGAACATATATATGAAAATAATAAAGAGTTAAGGAATGAGTTATGAGTCAGGTTAGAATAACATATTAAAAGTCCAAATAACAGTGAAGATCACTAAACGAAATAACAGAGGTAATAGTACATAATAATGAGACAGACAGCCAACAGCGAAGAAACAGGCATAAAATGGACCCAAACAAAAAACTTGGAGGATCTGGACTTCGCCGATGATACATGTCTGATTTCCCACAAACCGGAAGATAACCAAGTGAAAAGAAACAAGCTGGCAAAAGAAACATCAAAGATAGAACATTAAGTGAACATAGAGAAAACAGAGGTGATGAAGATTTCTGGCCAACACCAACAACAACAACAGACAACAATCAGCATAAATGGGATGAACCTGAAAGAAACAACCTCCTTTGTCTACCTACCTGGAAAGCATCGTTTCAACTACAGGCAGACGGAACTGACGAGGATATCAGAGCGAGGATCGACAAAGCAAGACAAGCTTTCATTACTCTCAAGTCCGTGTGGTGGTCAACAGCACTCAGCATGAAAAAGGAGATCCAGATTTTCAACTCTAATGTGAAATCAGCTACTATACGGATCAGAGACTTGCACTGCGCGTCGTATAGAGCATCTCAAACAAGCTACAGACCTCCATTAACAGTTGTCTTCGCTCAATACTACTCATGATCAGATGGCCAGAAAAGATCAGAAACAGGGATCTCTGGCTATGAGCGAACCAACCCAGCAGGAACCGATTGTGAAACAAACGGGCAGGAAGAAATGGAGATGGATTGGATGGCCATACTCTGAGGAAACCATCAAGGGACATCACCAGACAAGCCGTCGCTCAAGTGGAACCCGAAAGGGAAGCGGCGAGTTGAGGGAGATTGGAGGAGTTCATGTGAAGAGGAGATGAGAGCATGTGGGCAGATGTAGAGCCATATGAAAACGTTAGCAGAGAACCGGACGGAATGGAGACGCGTGGCTGAAGCTCTATGTTCCTCTAAGAATTAGAGGAAATAATAATAATAATAGTACATCATAAAGGGAATTAATTGTTTCAAATTATGTAATGATTTACGGAGAATTCAAATAACCCTGAAGATGTCTAGAAGGATAGCGAAAACTACGCACTTAAATCAGCCGCCTCAGGGAACCCAAACAAATAAATAAAATCAGATGCTACATAAATTCTTAGACTGAAACAAAATGAGTACATTATTTCCGCAATTTACTTTTATTTAAGATTATTATTTAAGTTGCTTCATTGACTGACAACTTTTATTGCTGAGATGTCTAACCTGTTTTATATTAACCTGTTTGTTGGTCATTGTTTTACTAATTAATATATGTATATCATTCTGTGAAATTCCAATAACAACGCTTATGCAGGTTCGATCAGTCTTCTTTAAATGACCTTGACCCCTTAATAATCATAGTAATAACCTTTACATTTAAACAGTTTTGTTTTTATCCAACTCACGGTGTATATATTGATGAATCATCTTATGAATGAATGAATTAATTAATCTGACCAATCAATTTTGAACAAGGATGTAAATTATAGTAAAACAAACATGTCACATTTTTTTTGTCTCAGAATACTTGAATTGATAGAATGGAGACGGTCAATGACGGTGTAGATTTCCTCAAGAAGATAGCCTTTGTATTTAAGTGCTTAGAGGAACTCTGTAATCACGTATCAGATGTTACTTTTGACTGTTTTAAAGGTATTTTATCTACATTTTTACTCAGGTGGAATATCTGTTATGGCAACTTGTGTTCTGTTGTATCCACAAGATGAGATAGAATAGGTCTACGAATGAATTTTGTTTTTCCTTTACTTAACCACTGTTCAGGATGATGTTCGGAAATCCGACGAGAAACACGGCCAAACTGTACGGCCTATGTAACTGGCTCTACAGGAGCACTTAAATTGGTAGATACACATAGAAGATGCAAAATTAGGCAGTTTGTCTTTAACTTCCAAACGAAAAATTGGGATGGTTTTGAAGACAGCGTAATTCAGCAGCAAAGAATGTGCTTTTTACCGCATTCCTAACGCGTTGTGTTAGTATCTCGCTGATGTTATCCCGAGGAACTGAATTTGTAAGAATAAGGCCATCCTTTTTAGGAACTGTTGGTACCTTGGACTGCCTTGATTTTTGATTCATATTTTTATCAATAAACTTTTCTGGATAACGGTTTTCACTCAGCAACTGTTTAATAATTTTAATTTCCTCATCAAGACATTCATCAGAGCAGATTTTGTTTTGCTCTGCTGACCACACACTTTATTAGATTGCATTTGTATGTCAAATGCATGAAACCAGAGAAATGAGTATACTGACCAGTTGATGCAAGTTTTCTATATACACTTCCTCTTATTGTACTGTATTTAACACTGAGAGAAAACAGCTGGGTTATAAAGTCTTTAAATCAGTAAACAAACAACAAATTATAGCCACAATTATTGTTTCATATATTATTTATTTATTATTCTATTCACTAACTTTCAGCTTTTGTAGTTTTATTCTATGTGTTTATATATATTTATAAAATGAGCTAAATTGTTGCAATATGTATAAAAACGCTGAAAACTTCATTCTGTATAATTAATATAATTGTTTGGAATAAAGTGTTTATTAAAAGTCAATGTGAACGAAGAATATTCTTTTAAATAATTTCTCTTCAAAGTTCTTACAATAATTGGCCAGTTATGCGGGTTAAGTAGTGATTTGATTTTGAGCAACTTCAAATATACGGTCCATTTCACCTACGAAGAAGAATGCAACGACTCTGTACAATTCCCTGACGTCCTACTAATACATACCACTTTGTACTAGCGATTCAATCACCTGACACCTTTTATAACCTTGAACTGACTTGTCAGTTTTCCAACCTCACACTCTACAAATCTGTTTTGATTAATCACCACCGTCATTGTCTCCCATTTTACAATATTTTGTAATCGATTACAGTCCAAAGCAAATTTGTCATACAAATACGACCATTTATTTTGACACCCCATAAGTAATCTGTTATTTCACGTTAAAAATGTATCCACCGCATAACTGGCCATTATTATAACGACAATAAATATTATATTTTATATTTTATAATTATAAGAACGTGAAGAGAAATTATTGAAAATAATATTTAATAATAATTATTATTATGGTATTATTCCTCTAGAAGTGAAATCCAATATCTGTAAGCGCTACTACAACAACATCACAAGACTGTCTACTTAACCAAATTCTGCTAACAGTGAACACCCATTGTGCGCTGATATGCAAGCTACTATCAAGCGTGTATACACAACAAAGTAATCGATTTATAATTGGAACAATATCAGATGTTTTGATTGGACACTAGTCAGTAACTAGTGTGATGTGACTAGTTATTTCTTTGGTGCAGACTGAATTCTATCAGTCACGTTTGCAATGTGGTAGGTCGCAATCAAGGTGCACATTGATTTGATGATATGAGATGGTAACGACTCTGACTGCGGTACTGGGTGACGCGGGTTCAAATCTCAAGAGGGACATGAGTTGCTTTAAGTTGATTGCAGATACGCCTTGGTGACTTGTGAGTGCCAACCTGCACGAAACCTAATGTGAAGTAAGGCTTTCTGTGGCCGTTTGCCTCCAACCATTTAATATCGTAAATGTCAGATGTTTTTACTTATGCTTCAGTCATCTTCTTGGTAAAGGCATTCGGTAATTCATTGCACCCACAAACAACGCAGACGTCGAAAAGAAAGAAGAATTCTACAGACAATTGCAGGCAACAATGAACAATACTCCAGCTGGTGACATTAAAATTCTAATGGGAAACATGAACGCCAAACTGGGACCAGACAACACAGGAAGGTCACTCATCATGGGCAGAGAAGCTGTCGGAGAAATGAATGAAATTGGAGAACTCTTTGTCGACTTCTGTGCCTTCAATGAACTAGTGATTGGTGGCAGTGTATACAAACACAAAGATATCCACAAGGCTACATGGGTGTCACCAGATGGGAGAACCAAAAACCAAATTGACTTCATCTCAATGCTGCTCAAGGAAGTATAGGAGCAGCCTACTGGACACAAAAGTAAGAAGAGGAGCAGATGTTGGCTCAGACCACTATCTCGTACACAGGACAATCATAATCAAACTAAAAGCTTTCAGAGAAGGAGGAGCTGCAGACAGACCACAAGCCAAGTTCAACACTCAAAAGCTGAAGGACCAGGCTGCAAAGGACACCTTCATCGCAAACATGGATTACATGGAACAGAGACTTGGCGCGTCATGAAGATCACCTCAAACAAACTACAGACCTTCATTACCAACTGTCTTCGCTCAACACCTCGCTCAAGATCAGATGGCCAGAAAAGATCAGCAACAGGGATCTCTGGCTATGAGCGAACCAAGCCAGCAGGAACCGATTTGTGCAACAAATAAGCAGGAAGAAATGGAGGTGGATTGGCTGGCCATACTCTGAGGAAACCATCAAGTGACATCACTAGACAAGCCATTGCTCGAGTGGAACCCGGAAGGGAAGTGGCGAGTTGGTCGTCAGTGTGAGGGTGACATGGAGGAGGTCATGTGAAGAGGAGATGAAAGCATATGGGCAGACTTGAAGCGGAGTGAAAAAGTTGGCAGAAAACTGAAGGCAATGGAGACGCGTGTCTGAAGCTCTATGTTCCTGTGGGAATTAAAGGATATAATAATACATAATAATAATAATAATAGTAATTCATTGCTAAATTGTGAAGTGGCGTAAGGTAAAACACCACATGTAATAATAAGTCAGCTAGCCAGTATTTCGCTCAACTTATTAATTATTCAAATTGACTGTTTTCTTGTAGTTAGAAAACAGTCGGATGTGAGATTATTCACATTTCTTTCATATGCTTAATTTTTATAGATTTATATATGAAGATGTAGACATTTATTGATTTAGTAATAGACTTACGCAGTAATTATGTGAATGAATTATGTTTCAAAGTTCTATGAGTGCAGTAATTTAAAATAGTCTAATGTAACAAGTTAAATATGATACAAATGTCAGCAGAAAACTGATGCATATACTACTGACTAATAATAAAAGACAGATTCAGCGAAGGAAATTTTCTTTATCGACGAATTCATCTTCAGAGGCGTCTGTACAGTCGTATTTATATATACCAAAAATGTATAGTAATAGTAACATAATTGATATTGAGTAACATAATAACATAATTGATATAATTACTCAAAAGTGGCTTTAGAAGTGAAAATTAAAAGTTGTAAATTACGTGGTACTCAACGGAACAAAGAGAGAATAGAAATTCTATAAGGTTAAAATTTCTCTTAAGTGAGAGTAAAGCTGGTAGTTGAGTGTCAATTTAACAAGTGTGAAGAGGGTGTGAAAATATACAAAAGGAGCATATGAGATTGATAATAGTGAATTAATTATTAAAGCAAAAGCAAACTAAAAGTAAAATTGAAAATTAAAAACAAAAGAAAAAATCAAAATTTTTTTACATGGAACGACTAGTGAAGAGGTTAAGACGAAGGAAGAATAAGAGACTGGACAAACGTTTTCTGCATACAGAATTCAGGGTTGTATTGATGAATTGCCAGCGCCTCCGCCATACACAAAAGCGGAAACCTGATGCCCTTTGTACTGTTTGGCTTCACTTTGTAGATGATGTTGAAAGACGACTCTGATGGAGTTACGTGGCCTGAGTTCACCGAATGCTCGAGAATTGAGCTCCACACGAGCAGGTGAATTTATAAACACACATTGAGGAGGCACAAAGCGGTAGTTTATCCTTCACACATTCGTTGATCATTTGTCGGCTGTAGAAATTGATACGTGGCTCAGCCATAAAGAAGGCTTTCCTCAGTGATCTGCATAAGCGATTCTTCAGGATCTCAGCTGCGGTATCACCTATTACTCAATAATAGACCACTATACATTTTCGGTATATATAAATACGACTGTACAGACTCTGAAGATGATTTCGTCGATAAAGAAAATTTTCTTCGCTTAATCTGTCTTTCATTTTCTTCACTACTGACTAACATGAGTAGTTGTGATCACTTCACACTAGGTAATATTGCTTGATAAGAAGCTAGATCGGGTTTAATTAAACGACACAAAGGTCAGTTACATCAAGTTCTGGGATGATTTATGTTTAATGTCACACAAACTCGAATAGTTACAGGATAAAACGAATAGCTAGGTAAAAGATGCTGGCAGCAAAGATACGACTTCAGGTGAACGTAGAGAAAACAGAAGTGATGAAGACATTTGACCAACAGCAAGAAATATCAATCACTATATTTTAGAGAAATTTGAACGAGGTTAATTTTTTCACTTATCTAGGGAGCATCGTTTCAAATATCGGTAACACATGTTGGGATGTCAATGGTAAGACCATAGGGGCAAGGCAGACCTATATTACTCTGAAACCAGTGCTCTGTGTGCAAAAGAAGCAAGTCCACCCAGCCATGACTACTGCCCTGGCCCTCAGTAGAGACTGTAAATTCATGAATTTCTAATATTATCTTTCTTAATTTTTCTGACATTCAGTTTATTGTTATGCTGATGCCAGTGAACCGTAATCTATTGATAATATTGTTTCGATGTTGTTTTAACAACATTAATGCTGTTCATAACACTAATTCATTCATTCATTCACTATAATGTACACATAACTGTAGAGCTTGATGATGAAGTTATCGAAAAAAGGCATTCTTTGTCCAGTATCCATTCTTTTGTAAATTTTAATGGACATTTTGAATCATTGAATATACTCTTCTCCCAAGTCTTCGTCTTTTACCGCTTCAGTTTAAGTTACGCATAAAATCCAAATCACAGGATTTGTCTAAAGTAAGGTCCTATATTACATGTAAAATAATTAATATATAATATACAAGCCTCAAACTATCAGGTGTGTGAGGCTGAATGCCGTCATACGCACTGTAACTGTGCTTAATAAAAAGTAACAGCAGAACTGTGCCAATTATGATTCACGTTTGGTATTAAACAGCCCTCGTATGTCGAGATCAAGATCAAGAGGATTAGAATAAATACAGTTCAGTAGAGAGTGGACAAATGACGCACGTATATCAGATTTCGTTTAACTAAATGAAGATAATTGCGACAGATCAAAGCGATCTATTAGGTAAGGTTTTGGGATTTGATAGTGAAAGAAAGACCAGATTTGCAGTATAAAATGATGTCATCATTCTATTTCACAGGTTCTCATCAGCTGCTGCAAACTACCTGAAATTACAATGGTTATAAATAATAACATTTCATACATCATTGTTTGAAAGGTAATAGAGAAAACATTATAAGGTGAACGCATCTGGAATATAAGTATTATAATCTAAGTCAATCACCATCAATTTATATACTATCAAACTATGAAAGAAGAAAAAAAGAGGGGGTGAGAGAAGACAGAAAACAGAAAAATCTAATAAACAGTGTCAACATAGCAACTCAAGAAGGTCAAGGTTCATTAATTTGAAAACTTGTTTAGTGAGTTGAGCTCACTAGTGTGTATGACTAATCAGTGTAATGAAAGTGATATGGTCACCAAGGGAGTGAGAGATTGACCACACTCTCTTTCTGTATGCATAAGTTTGGTCTGTGACGTTTGATTGCAATTACTTCAGCAAATCATAGTGGATTCGCTGTCCTTTCTTTGTTTAATATTTTTTTTCAAACTATGTACCCTGGTTTCGAGCCTCGGTGGAAGCATCATCACTCTCTGTGGGATGCAGGTACATCCAGTTGAGAAGTCCCAGGTAGGACGGAATACGCATCCTGTTAATTACCGTCCACCATTTGACTTTTGATCAAAAATAATGTTTATACGTTTAGTGAGATGAATCTCAATGGAAAGCAATAGTAACTGTTAGGGAATAACGACAAAGTGAATCAATTCTAGTCATACTACTCACTAGTATTGAGTAGTATAAATTTGAACAGAAAAGAAACAGTAGTAGAGGATAAATAAGAAAGAAATTATGTCTTGTCTTGGAATGCTGCTTAAGGGAATCTATTCGAAGAGTATACCTTTCTTTCAAAAGATAGGAATTATTTGATTCGTCTAGTTTAAATGAGAAAAACATTTCGAAAGATTTTATTGAGTGCGTCCTACATATAAATATCCAGACCAACTGTAGCGTACGATAAAGGGAGACCTTAATTACAGACATAGTAGAAAAAAAATATAATGAATGATACAACGTAACACTTTGACGACAGATTTTTACAGTTATTATAACCCAAACTGGGTACGCTATGGCCACTGAGTGATGCGCCACGCAAAATCTCATAGTATGTACGAGGGCCGGGATATTGTGCAGGCGCTCACACCGTGTCATTATATTAAAGGGCCACACACCGAGCTTTTGAAGTCTAAACCACAAAGCAGTAGAGTAGCATTTGGAGTTGTATTTCCATGGTTGGATCCTGGTGACCAAAGAAAGTTTATACGTCATTCAATCCTTCTGGATGCAGGAGGCGATGTTCCCCATAGGTTTGGAATTAGGGCCTTCCATCCCTCCTAGGTATACCTGCATATCTACTAATCTGGTTGTAAGCGCCAGACATTTTAACTTGCTATTTAAGCTTTGTTATACTCACCTTGTGACGCATGAAATCAGTGAATACGACTCATCTGGCAGAGGCTATGAGTGCCTGGCCACATGAGAGTATTTCGACAGGAAGACCAAAGTCTACCTGTATTTGACCGTACCAGGTTATTTATGAGGGCAGTGATCAAAAATGACTTTCAAACTCACAATGGTAGTGTTTAGACTGATAGGGTGGTTGTTTTGATAAATCAGTCATTTTTAAGATTTCTGCTCGCGATGGATTTTGATCCAGTAAACAAAGACTGTGCCACCAGTTTATCTCCTCCTCGTCTCCTCTCCACCTGACATGCGTAGTTAGTTCAGTATTCTTTGACAGCTCGACTGATCGTTCCTTTAAAACTTGTTTTAATTCATATATTCTATCAGAAATCGAAGTTTGGAAAATTTGTTCCTCACCCAATAAACATATTGTGTATAGCATAAGGCTTAATTACACCTCCACACTCTATTCTTCTTAATATTTCATTCCATCATAAAGTATAAATTGTCCAATAATAATAACAACAGCAGTAGCTTAATTCTGGAAGGTTCTTTTAAAACACAACACAGAGACCACAGCATGTTATAATGAAAGGTGTAAGCTCCTTGTGCAAGATCTTCAAGTAATATAATAATTGACAATGTATCACTTGAAACATTATTGTTCCATTCAAAGCATGTTTCATTACTTTATGAAGTGCTTATTCTCTTTCATTCAGAAACTTCATAGCATTAATTTTATATCTTTTTGAGAATGTTGCTTCACGGCAGGTTAGGATTCATAAACATAGATGGATGGTCAGAACGGTGTGAAATGTAATGAAGTATGATGCATTTTTTTGGATGGAAAATATTTGGTAGACCGGTCATTTAAGCAGAACGTAAGCTAAAAACTTGATACAGACTCATTTTAGTTGACTGACTCCTCATATATGTGCATATGTCCGTTAATCCTAGGATACATAAAACAGGTTGTGCAGTTAGTGTGCATCACGCTATTAGTCTTAAAACTTTCACACAAAGTAACTATTTTGAAAAGATCAATTAAGCTACTTAATTTATGTGCGAGTAGTAAAGAGTTTTCTTGAAAAGTTTTTCGATTACTAGAAGTGCACAAATGTGTACCTTCCAAACTTCATTGATTTGTATGCTGCGTTAAGTAATTCCACCTAGTTGAATTAATCATGGTACTGTTTGAATTAGCAACTTTTGGATCATGAATAATTATCAGTTTAAAATCAAATATGCGCTAAGTCACTGACATAAATGTATGAGAAACTTTGGCTAGTGTTTTGCCTTGGAATCTCTTAATTATGGTGATTATAAGTTTTATAGTACTTGGATAATAATTTATTCTTATAACCTCCGGTTGATATTTTCAATGTTTCTCTTAAAATTCATATATTTATTTTTCATTTTGTTCTTCTTTCTTTGTTAAAATATTTTAAAAATTTGCTTTGTCCTTTTATTGAACAATAAATGCTGAAATTGTGTGTGACAGCCTAACCTTCTATGTCAGACCAGATACACATGGTGCATGTGTAAACACAACAACCTCGGGATAATGAGATATCTCCCTCCTGTGGTGGACTTAGCATACAGTCATGTTCATGAAAAGCTTGATGCTAACACATAGGCCTGAAAATCGAGCAGCATCCAGATGTAGTCTTCACTGCGCTATCCTGGGTTTTATGTTTTCATCATTCTATTGTTTTCAGGAAAGATCTTGATATATCTGGAGTTGCAACCCCAAAATAAACTTATCTTGAACATTTTATTCGAAAGTATAACATAGAGACATTACCTCTCTGGTTATTTTAAGACTGGCTACTATCTAATCATAATTAAATTTATCTACAGTATCTTTATTTTATTTGAAAACACTTCATTGGGTGAATTCGCCGCATAAAAGTTTATTTTTGGCATAAAGCCGGGACACTAGGTACTAACTAGTGTCATGCGTCTAGTCATTTGTTTAGTGCATACTGAATTCTCTGACTGCTTTGTTGGGTGGCATGGCATCGAATCACAGAAAGGATATGAGTTATTCCAGAGTTGAAGATAAGCCTTGCTGACCAGTATCACGAAGCAAGAAACTTAGGTCATAGGCCTCCTACCGACCGCTTTCAACCATCTAATCAGAACAAATGTTCCATAAAATTTCTTGTTAAGTTAATCTCAGCATTTTTTGTTAGCATACAACAAGAGTGGATTGATTTAAAGAATTTTTATCAGTTAGTCATGAGGGAGTTTCTACTGTCATGTGTTTAATCCTCAGACTTGGTGCTACCTACACTTAGTCCATATTGTGGTTACCAAGCTCGGTGGCTCACCATTTGATGTATTATTATTATATCCCTTAATTCCTAGAGGAACTTAGGGATTCAGCCTCGCGTCTCCATTGTCTTCGGTTTTCTGCCGACTTTTTCATCCCACTCCAAGTCTGCCCACATGCTTTCATCTTCTCTTCACATGACCTCCTCCAAGTCACCCTCACACTGACGACCGACTCGCCGCTTCCCTTTCGGGTTCCACTCGAGTAATGGCTTGTCTAATGATGTCACTTGATGGTTTCCTCAGAGTATGGCCAGCCAATCCTTCTCCATTTCTTCCTGCCTATTTGTTTCGCAATCGGTTCCTGATGAGTTGGTTCGCTCCCAGAGATCTTTGTTGCTGATCTTTTCTGGCCATCTGATCTTGAGCGAAGTGTTGGGCGAAGACAGCTAATAATTAAGGTCTGAAGTGTGTTTGAGGTGATCTTCATGACTCGCCAAGTCTCTGATCCGTATAGTAGCAGTGACTTCCCATTGGAGTTGAAAATCTGGAACTTATTTTTAATGCTGAGTGCTGCTGACCTCCACACAGACTTAAGAGTAATGAAAGCTTGTCTCTTTTTGTGTGGGTTTGTTTTATGCCTGTTTCCTCATTGCCCGCTGTTTGTCGCATTATCCAATCTACTGCAATCAGGAAAATCATTGGCGACAGTAGACAGCCATGCCTCACTCCCGTCTTCACTTCGGAGGATTCCGTAAGTCTCCCGTTGTGGATTACTTGGCATGCGGCATTGTCATACAACTGTTGGATGAGATGTATAATTGTCGATGGGACCCCATTGTAGTAGCGAAATAGTTGTCAAATCACCTCTCTATCGACGCTGCGCTTTCGAAGGCCTTTTCAAAGTCGATGAAGTTGAGTGAGGTGGCGAGGTGACTGCCATTCCAAGCTTTGTTCAATGATGATCCGTAGAGTGGCGATTTGGTCTATACATGATTTGTTTCTCCTGAATCCGGCTTGTTCCGGTCGAAGCTTTTCATCCAGGTTTGGCGTGTTTGATTCTCTCCAGGATGAAGTGGCTTAGTATTTTGCTTGGAATGGACAGAAGCATAATTCCGCGCCAGTTCTTGGATTAGCTTAGGTCTCCTTTCTTTGGTAGTTTGAATAAGTATCCTTTCTTCCAATCCTCGGTTACTTTGCTCTCTTTCCAAACCTTCTCCAGTAATGGCATCATCAAGTCCGATGTTGTCTCTGGGTCCATTTTGAGTGCTTCTGCTGGAATTCCAACTGGTCCTGCTGCTTTTCCAGCTTTTAGCATCTTGATTGCCTTCAGGACTTCTGTTCTCGTCGAAGGGTTGATGTTCACTGGTAGTTCGGCTTCCGTTGTTGTTATTGTTGGGCGCGTTGTAGGTGGCGGTCAATTTAGAAGTCCTTTGAAGTGTTCAACCCAATGTTTTTTTGCTCCAATTCGAGAAGCGCGCCCCATTTGATGTAGTTTTTATTTTTATTTCTTTTTCTTCCCAGTGGAACATAGGACTTCAAGCTTTAGCTTTGAAGTTTCAGAAGCAGTGGAGCTTATTTTAAGGTGTGAGGTTGCTAGCCTTATGCCAAACCTCCCGTCTTTGCCAAGAATATATCCGGCTGGGGGATGTAAAGTCGTGCGACGGCTGGGACTCGAATCCGGGACCACGCGCATAGTCAACCAACAATCTATCGCTAAAACATACCAACGTACACTTCATGTACTCTGAATTAGACTTATCGATAGGAAACCCTTGATACAGGTTCTATGGTTAGATTAGCGCTATCAACACGGTGTATCTACAGTTCCCAAGGTCCAGAGACTTGAAATCACGTCATTCATTAGTGCAGTAAGAGATATTATCAATGAACTTTCCAGGCTCAATATGTCAGTGACTGTTTATATATAAATTTGAATAAAGCATTAAGAAGACAAATTTCGCGAGATGACATCATTTCGTAATTTCTTTACAACCGCTTTACAACTAACATGGTTAACAATAACAAAATAAAGTTGATGACAATTACTCAGTTATTCATATGAACTGTGATCAGAATTGGACCGAATAGTTGCAAAATAATTGAGCGCTGAGTGAGAAGTAGACATTTATAAAGTTATATTTGTAAAATCTCAGCGAACGAAACGTTGGAATTAATCATTTCAATTTCGCTGAGATTTTACATATATAACTTTGTAAATTACTAAGTTAAATAAAAAACAAAAGTACATACTAAAGACCAATCATATTTAGATAGGTCATGTAGTCCATGACAGGCGAAGATTGAAGTCTATTGTGTTGTTTTTGTACACACAGTTTAGGCTGTATGTGATAATCCCCCAAAGTGCTTCCATCACCTTCAATAACCGAACTTGAATTAGAGTTATGTGAAATAATTGTGAAACAGTCATGAATATTGATTGATTTTGTGACCTGACATTAATGAGTGCTTTGCTATGGATGATGATGATGATGGATTTCTATTCAGATTAATTGCGTTGAGATTTTCGATATGATTTAATAGCCATTTTGGAACATGTTCTTTTCGACGACATTGGAACATTCTGTTAGTGCTATCCACATCAGTGCGCTCCCCATCGCAACACCATCGATTTGTTTATATGCCTTTTCTTGGAACATGAATCTAATATTTTCTGCACACATTAAGATGATATTAGATGGTTGGAGGCAATCGGCAGGAAGCCTTGGACTTAGGTTTCGTGCTATTTGGCACTCATCAGCAGGGCGTATCTGCAACCTTGAGGGAACTCATATCCCTTCTGAGATTCGAACCCCGATTCGAACCTGACTGATAAAATTCAGTCTAGACCAAAGAAAGGACTAAAAACGTCACACTAGTTACTAGTGTCCAATCAAAATACATTAAGATGATGTCTCTGATGTAAGTTACAGGAATAGGTAAGTTTATTCCATTGCTTGTGATGTAATCGCAAATGAAATCAACAGGCTATTAAATCATATCAAAAGTCTCAACGCGATTAATCTGAATAGAAATCCATCATCATCATCATCCATAGCAAAGCACTCATTAATGTCAGGTCACAAAATCAATCAATATTCATGACTGTTTCACAATTATTTCACATAACTCTAATTCAAGTTCGGTTATTGAAGGTGATGGAAGCACTTTGGGGGATTATCACATACAGCCTAAACTGTGTGTACAAAAACAACACAATAGACTTCAATCTTCGCCTGTCATGGACTACATGACCTATCTAAATATGATTGGTCTTTAGTATGTACTTTTGTTTTTTATTTAACTTAGTAATTTACAAAGTTATATATGTAAAATCTCAGCGAAATTGAAATGATTAATTCCAACGTTTCGTTCGCTGAGATTTTACAAATATAACTTTATAAATGTCTACTTCTCACTCAGCGCTCAATTATTTTGCAACTATTCGGTCCAATTCTGATCACAGTTCATATGAATAACTGAGTAATTGTCATCAACTTTATTTTGTTATTGTTAACCATGTTAGTTGTAAAGCGGTTGTAAAGAAATTACGAAATGATGTCATCTCGCGAAATTTGTCTTCTTAATGCTTTATTCAAATATATATATATATATCAGATTAATTTGAAATAATCCTCTCTATTATTTTATCTGTCACAATTTGTTCATATATCTGCTTTGTTCATTATCCATCTGATATATTTTCGTGCATCAAATATATAATCTTCAGAAAACCTACATGTGATCTACTATCCTATTATTGCTTCATTTGTGCACAGTCAATTAAGCGTAGACAGAATTAAACCACTGGGCCGTGGCAAGATATTGATTACATTGTAACTGGATAGCCTAGAATTTGGAATTTATTCAAGCATAATAATTGTTCATCGGTTAATTTAACTCTGCGTAGTATGCAATATTTTTATTCATTGAATTTTAAGAAGACGGTTGCAGCGAAGAAAATTTTCTTATCGACAAAGTCATCATGTAGGCTGTACATTCGTGTATTTATATCAAATGGATGAGAAAGTTCCAGAATAATTTCCGGTTAAGGGTCAAATTATTAAAACTTACAATCAGGAATTAGAATGCCATAATAAACAGGGGGATGGATAAAACAAACAAAATAGCTTCATAATAACTAAGGAGATTGACATTGTGCAATTAGGGGTCAGAAATGTATAAAATAACAAAATAGACAGGATGTATGGATAAAAAACTAATGTGATGAATAATTGTTTATGCAGTCAGGGATTAAATATTTAGAAATGGTAAAATGACAAAATAAACACGAAGTTCGGGTATGAAAATATGGCAGTGTAAATAGGGATTAAATAAAACTTAAAATAACATGAATAAACAGGAAGTTTAGATAAGAAAGGCGATAGGATGGTCATTACTAAAAAATTACCTGTTTTTGATGGCCATGGCAGGGATAGGGTTTAGACGTATTTCTTTTGGAAACAAAGCGTGGGTTTGAGCTTTTGTATAGCTAGCGCATCGGGTATGCCCAGATGTCTTGATTTCACTCCTTTTGATAGGTTTGACTGAATCTTGTATATTAATTTGAAGGATTTTTCGAAAGGCGCTGAATGTCCTGAATTGACTAGATGTACTGTCACTGAACTGTATACACTCTTTTGGTCTCCTTTTACTAACCAGGCTGGGTAGTGTTCACGAGCGCGTTTTTCAAGTCGGTGCATGGTACGGCCAACGTACTCAGCTCCACAAGAGCAAGTAAACTAATATATGCACGTTGAGGTGGCCCAATACGACAGCTGGTCTTTCGCGTTCTGGCTCAACATTTTCTTGCAGGTAAACGTCAGTCGTAGGCTCGCGGCGAAGTATGTTTTCCTCAGCGATTTGGAGAGGGGTTTCCGAAGGATTTCGAACTCCTAATTGCACAATGTCAATCTCCTTAGTTATTATGAAGCTATTTTGTTTGTTTTATCCATCCCCCTGTTTATTATAATAATAATAATAATTTTTCCTTCACGTTCCCAGTGGAACATAGGGCTTCAAGCTAGTGACTTGAAGTTTCTGTAGCAGTGTTTGATTTTACAGGATGGGGTTGCTAGCCCCATGCTCAACCTTTCCTCTTCACCAGCTTTACTTCTGGCTGAGTGAGGTAAAGGAGTGCGCCGGCCGGGGATCGAACCCCGGACCATAAGCATGGTCGGTGAGCATCCTAACCGCTGCGCCACCGACGCATCCCCCTGTTTATTATGGCATTCTAATTCCTGATTGTAAGTTTTATTAATTTGACCCTTAACCGGAAATTATTCTGGAACTTTCTCATCCATTTGATATAAGTACACGAATGTACAGCCTAGATGATGACTTTGTCGATAAGAAAATTTTCTTCGCTGCAACTGTCTTCTCAATGAATTTTTAATAATAAAACGGGATAGTTCTCACTGGCACGGACTAATATGCTTTCTGTATTCATTTTCATGGTCTCTGGAAGTCAGAAGTGATTGGTGATCAGTATTAGTATTGAACCTATAAATCAGTGGTGTGCTGAAGTTTCATCACCGAAATAACACAGATAAATGTAGAAAACCTAATGTAATGGAAATGTGGCGCTATAGTTCAATGTATTTACCTGGTAATCACTGCAAGTCATTAGTAAAAGTAAATTATTTTCTTTCATAGGCTCCACAGGATCTTTTCATCGATATAGTTTGTTTCTAAGTAAGTTTGTAAGTTTGAATGCCACTGTTATTCCTGCCTTGTTAAGAATTCTACGTAAGTTTTTTGAGGTTCATTCTTTGAATGGGAACAGTACTGGTGTTTTAAACTCGCTACTGTTGGTGCTGTCATCTTTCGGTGTATTCTTTTATCATGTATGTCATCCTCATTATTAATAAATTTACTTTCATAATTCCTCACATACTCCCTGATTAATTTATCAGGTTTATTATTAAGTTTTAAAGCTCCTGTTATATGTCTTACTTCCTGTTTGAGATTTTCCTTGGTACTATTTGGTTTTTGTGCCCTATTACTTGAACACTTCACCAACTCTGTTTCTACTGACATGAGGTAGGACGAATTGAAACCCAAATATCAGTTTAAATGTGTAGATTTCCCCTTAAACACTAGTGTTTAACTTCTCCATCCTTTTTATGCTACAATCTAGCATGACTTTTCAATTCATAAGTCAATTGAACTGATGTGTTCAAGAAATCTATGTATGCATTGTGCTTTGAGTACGGTGAATATGTCATCTATGTACCTCCGCCATACTTTGGGGGGTAAGGCTGAACATTTCAGTTGCTCAGTTTTCTCACGTATTTATGAATACATCTTCTACTATCGGAGGTAGTGGTGTCACCATGGCAAAGCCCTCAGTTTATTTGCACATTTTTCCCTGAAATTCAAATAATGTTGAAATCAGACATAGCTACACTCTTATTATGATGTCGTTTAGCGGCACTTTGTTATTTCAAGTTCAAGTTTTTGGTCAGAAATGAATCCGTTTCTAACCACTTCTAGATCCGTAGCTATCGATATTTATGTACATAAACCTATAAGGTTGAAACTAACCATTTTTCTTCACTATCTAATTTTAAATTATTCAGATATTGAGTATAGATTTTGAGTGGCTTTTAATTGGACTTAATATCATAGTTAGATATTTAGATAAGTGATAAGTAGGAGAGTTTATAAAATGTTCTATCTGTCTAATGAGATATCCTGGCTCACAAACTTCAGCAACACCTACTGGAACTATTAGTTTTGGGGATTAAATTCAACCATTTAGACTCACCTGTTAACGGCTTCATTCGGCGTACAACGTCCCCTATGGACTTCTTCAGTGTGTTTATGACAGTAACTACTAATTTCTTTATTTCTTCATATGGCCAATTTTGTATGTGAGTATTAACCTTCTCTAGAATAATCTTATTTGTCTAATACTACCGTAGTGTCTTTATCTCATTTGACAGTTACTATACCTTTGTTCTTTTTAAAGTTATTAAAGGCTTTTATTTCTGATTTCCTCTGGTTTTTGTCATTTTAATGTCAGAGCACACTATGATAAACGCGTCGGTGGCACAGCAGTAGAATACTCGCGGGTTGGGCCTTTAGTTCGGGGTAGAATCCCTGGATGACGCACTCCTTTATCACGCTAAGCCCTTGATAAGGCTGATAAAGAGGGAAGATTCGGCGTGAGGCTAGCAACCCCATCCCGTATAAAGTAAACAGCATTGCTACCGAAACTTCGAGCCTCTAGTTTGAAACACATTATGGTCATACTTAGTCTGGAGTTTTTTTATATCTAACCTATTTAGTGTTATTAATATAAGTATAAAACTTGGGAACTGTGGTAGAGTATAACTTCATGATGAATAAGATTTTATTTTGATAAATCGCACAGTGTTATGCGGTTATATTAACTGATGACGTTTCGAACACAAACTATTACTCATAATTATATCAAGTCTGTGATATGATTGTGAGCAATAGTTTGCGCTCGAAATGTCATCAGTTAATATTGCTGTATAACACTGCGATTTATCAAAATGAAATCTTAGCCATATTGGAACTATTTATTGTTTTTTCCATTTCTAGGATGACATTCCCAAGTTTCAACTTGTTCACCGTTACATCTGTCCAGAACACCCAGGAAATTCTATTACCCCTACGACGAATGGAAAGGAGTAAATAGAACTATAAAAGTTTTCAAGTTGTTTAGTTACAATTGATACTATTAAGAACAATAATAAATTGTGTTGAAAAACTTGGCATCCAGTAAATAATAATGCTGCTCTGTTTCGTTATAGTTTAGGACTCTTCATCAGTACGCACCCACCACAGGGGGTTTGGACGCAGGACCTCCCGGTTACAAGGCTAGCTCGCAGACCATCAAGCCACCGGGACCCGATCCAATGGCCAGTCCATGAATTGTATCTTATGCCAATTCATGACATACCACGACCATTAGCCAGTGTCTTCGGCGAGTATTTGTCCTCAAACCCGACCTACTGCACCCTGCTGGTCGTGACATCTCACTAGAACACCAGTTAACTACCTACTCGAATGGGACGAAACAGCTGGCCAGTACTTCCAGGTTTTCCAATGTTTCTCTAACCAATGTCAGCTCATGATACAATCCTGTAACCGATCAATCAAATCTCTACAAACCAGCACTTAAATAATAATGCTCCAAAGTGTAATATACCAAATAAACAAATTAATATGGAATCGCATTTTACTAGAATGCTCAAGTTGTATATTAACTTTAAGTAACCACCTCTGTGAAACTTAGCGTTTACTAGCATTTTAGAGACAAACACCAGTGTGATTGATTCTTTGGTAAAGAAGTAATTGAAATAAAGAACTACTCATTCATCATTTGTTCAAATTCTTCAATTTCAAATTCTTCATTAACAAATTTCGCGTGAAATAAACTGACTAGCAATATGACAGACAGTTTCCTATGATTTTTTTAATATATATCCATCTATAATAATAATAACAGCTTTATTCCAAACAGTATCTGTAGTACAGGTATGGAATTTTCAGCGTGTATTACAGTATATTGCATCTAATTACCTCATAAATTATATAAGATTTTAAAATCAAAAAGCAACACCCCAAAAAAGAAGATAAATAAATATAAATAAAAACAACAGCGTTGCGTTTACATTTTAAACAATGCACCGCAGAATATGGAATATAAAATTAGTGTGTAATAGGAGATGAGAACAACAGTGTAATAGTAACGAGGAAAGGAAAACAAAACCTAGTGGGACTATCTGTTAGAGTGCCACAGTAAGTTGATCGTGTCATACCTAACGGATTTCTCATCACATAACAGCTGTGCCAGATATGGTATTGTGAAGTTTTGTATTTGGTAGCCCTAGCATAATATAGCCTCCTATAGCTGCTTCTAGGTCTACCAGATGAAATGCAAGGAGACAGCTGCGTAAAGAGAGGATGCTCGGGGTCTGACAATATTGTATTCGCTAGTTTCTTACATGACATTATATGTCTATCTACAATAGTGTTAACCAGTTGGTTTAACGATATCCCACTTGCCCACCCTACCAACGGCTTTTAGTGCCCTTCTCAGCGAAGCAAAGTCTCTCTTAAGTAGTCCAGGAAAGATTAATGGGGAGCAGTAAAGGAGGATGGGTAGAATACAAGAATTTACAAATTGAAAAAGTAAAGATTGCTTTATACCAGACTGCCTAAATTTCCTAACATAGAACGTTAAGAGAAACATCTTTCTAGTAACTAGCAAGATGTGGGAAGACCAGGAAAGATCGGTGGAAAAACTCAGCCCAAGGTACTTGATATTAGATGTATTTTCAACCTCTATGTCGTCACTGATAGTGGGGCCATGTGAGCTAACTAATTGTTGTAGGTCACGTTTACGTCTGAAAGTGAAATTGACTACCTGACATTTAGAAGGATTCAGCTTAAGTCCGTTTGAAGAGGACCACTGACTAATTTCCGATAGAAAGTTATTTAATTTGGGACAATCTGACTGAGAGTTGACAGGCATAGAAACATAGAATCATAGAAATATTCATGCTATGGCTTCTATTTATATAATTAAACTATGTGTAGCATGGGAAACCATAACAGTTAACAGATGGCTCCAACTTATCAGAAGGTAAATAAAAAAAGTATATCCCATTATATTTTCGTGACAGGAAAAATAAGTGTGTTTATATATATTACACTCAATGGATTTAGATATTAAGACTATGTACTTTAGAGATTTTGTGTCAGTATTTTCACGTTTATAGTACCACTGGAAAATGTGAAAATGTCTTGAGCCATGTCACTTACGCCAAGAAACTATGTGGGTTTGTCTATTTTGAATATTATACAGGATGGTTATCAGAAGGAGCATGCATGAAAGTTAATTATTAGGTCGATTCTCTAGCACCTTGTGAACTCACATTATGCAGCTCCACCAGAGCCAATTTTAAAAATTATCTATAGAGTGGGATCGAACGGTACCAGAGGTTCTAGGTGTCGATACTTGTGTATAGTTAAAATGCTGGTGATACGTCAGTGTAACCCTAAATTCTGGGCACAAAAATGGTTGTTTTCGATTTCTTATTTTACCATGGTTTTAAACTCTTTCCTAATTGTATGCTCTTATTTTTTCAGTCTAATTCACTATTCGGCACGTTTCTTTCGAATTCTCTTGATAGAAACCTTATATATGTAATCCAGAAACGGTTTCTTCAAGTTATCCAGGAGCTCGTCCACAGCACAAAATCTTTCTGTGACATTCTTTGACAATTCCGTGATAAATGATTTGAGTGAGTCAATCTGATTCAGTGCATGGCACTTGAGTGTCATACTATTCTGTCAAACTCGGCTACGTTGTAAAGACTTTCAATAGGACTTGGGATACTGGTTTCTCTTAATGCACTCGAGAATGAAGTCTAAAGAAATTCTCGCTTCACTGAGCCTTGTGCTGTACTTCAGATGCTTAGTGAGCAACTTGAACGCAAGCTGTTGCTCTGAAGATTTCAATAAAGAAAAAATCTCCATTTAGACATTTAGGAAGCAAAAGGACTGAGCGAAGAAATATTTACTTTCCCATTAGATCCTCATCTCACTCTGGTTCTACCCTAATATATATATATATATATATATATATATATATATATATATAATAGCATTTTTATTACAATACACAACAATTTACCAATCAAGTGACGATATGTTTGTTAACAATATTTAGTCAGTGTCATCATGTCAATGGGGTGATAATTAACGAAGAAAATTAATACACACAATTAAAAGATAGAAATGGTTACAATACGTAGATTGTGTGATGCATAATTCTGGAAGAAGTGAAGAGTAATTAAGGAATAAGCATGTGCTCAAGGTGATTACGCAATAGATTATTAAAGAAAATAAAAAGATTTGGACGATGATAACTTGTAACTAAGGTTGAAGTAGTCAGAAAAATAACAAAATAATTTGGACTATTATGATTTTAAAAGGTTTAGGGGAAGGGGTGTGAAGTTGTCCGGTTTACACATTCATGTAACGATGGCCAAGGAAGGTAAGGAAAGTGGCTGTGCAAATTTTTCTGAGCACACAGGTTTGGCTTCTTCAGGTGGATTCCTATTGCTTCAGCTGTATGTAGAAGACAGACTCGTAAAGCAAAATTAAGATTAGTGGGAATGAGACAAATAAATTTAAATGCTGTATTATCGTCAACCTTATGCTTACTATCTACAAGGTGTGTTAAAAAGGAGCTACGAATAGATCTTGTTTGTTCCTTGCTTAACCATGTTGGATGATGTTCGGAAATACGATGATGAACCTGCCTAATTGTTGTTGTGTATTGTAATAAAAATGCTGTACATATTAAAGTAGAGCCACAGGTGATGATCTAATTCAAAAGTAAATATTTCTTCACTCAGTCCTTTTGCTTTCTAAACGTCTAAATGGGGAATTTTTTTATAATTGACTATAATCCCTCTTACACTTTCCTTTGTGCTCTTCACTAAAATTCTTCTCTCATTGTATTTTTTGAGTACACACAAAACTAACTTGGCTTATCTTTAGATATTACTTCTGAGTAATCGTATCAACTGTGTCGCACTACACTATAATTCATTAATATTATTGTGATTGTGTAGCCTTTTTCAGGATGACTTTTTCGATAAAGATCGTTTTGTTCTTTGAAATGTCTTTTATTTCCTATGTGAAATACACAGATTCTTTACGTTGGATTTGGAAAAATTCCCCTTTTAGACGAAATGATTCGGCGAAGAAATATATGCTTCACAATTAGATCTTTGTCTATGATTCCTCTTTAACATACATAGTACAATACACTTACCATTCCAATGGTGATGAGTTTGCTAACAACAATTAGTCAATATCAACATAAATACAAAGAAAATCAGTATAACAACTAAAGGGAGAATTGTACAAAACAAGTATATTGCATAGTGCATAATTTTGGAAAAATAAGAAATTGATTTGTAAGGATTTGATTCATTTTTCTAGCATGACCTTGGATTGATGTCAGTTAAAGAATCATTGAGAACCAGGAAGTACTGGACAACTGTTTTATCCTAGCTTCGGACTCATCGACAGTGAGGATGGATTTCCCGCTGATGACGTTGGTTGGGGTCACGCCAAGTCACGAAATGGTAGATGTTAGAATTCATGGGATGGTCATTGAGTTCGATCTCAGTGGCTGAGTGATATACAAGCTTGCCTTGTAACCATAAGTCCTTAGGTTCGAACTATGCGTGGTGGGTGCTTACTACCGATGATTTCCAAAGTAGGATGAAACAGCTGTCCAGTACTCTCTTGTTTCCAGTGGTTCTCTAACTGATATCAATCCATAGTCACACTCTGCAAATAAGGAGTGATTATAAAATGAACAAGTGTTCAAAGCGATTACGTAATAGTCAAATCAGTGGGCAATGATAACTTGTAAAAGCCTTAGACGGAGGGGGAAATTATCAGTTTTTTATAATTTTTATGTAATGATGATCAGGGTGAGAAAAGTCACTACATGACATTTTTCTGAAGAAATAAGTCTAGCTTCTTCAGGTAGATTCTGATGGATATAGTTGTAGACGACGAACCCAAGATGCAAAATTAGTATTAGTCGAAATACTAATAATCTTTAATAATACTAATAATAATCTTTAGATGCTTTATTAACATCAACGTTATGATCCCAGTCTACGAGGTATGTTAAAATAGTGCTACGATTGCATATTGTTTGTCCCTTCCGTAACCATTCAGGATGATGTTCAGAAATCCAATGGCGAACTTGACTAATTGCCTTTTTATTACTTCATTAAGTGAGTTGTTAACCTTGAATAATTATTGTTAGAACAAGAAATATAGGCGAACAATATTGTTTTCAATTAGATCTTTTTCAGGCTTTACTCTAATATACATAGTTTTATACATAAAAATTTTAACCAGTGACGGTGAGTTCTTAGATTAAATAATGATGATAATAATAATGTGTTAAATGTTTTGAACGTCAGTAATAACGATGATCATAATAATAACAAAAATAATGATAATAGAGTTTATGCAAATGGCGATAAGAATAATGAAGGCAGTAATATGTGTATATGTAGACAGTTCAATAAATAAATTAGATCAAGTCTTAAAAGTTACGTAATAGTAAGGGTGAAGTGGACAGATATTCAGCGTTCAAATTATTATTATTTCCTTTAATTCCTAGAGGGACATAGAGCTTCAGCCGCGCGTCTCCATTGCCTTCGGTTCTCTGCTAGAGTTTTCACCTGGCTCCAAGTCTGCCCACATGCTTTCATCTCCTCTTCACATCACCGCCTCCTCCATGTCACTCTTGGACGACCAACTCGCCGCTTCCCTTTCGGGTTCCACTTGAGCAATGACCTGTCGTGAGATGTCACTTGGTGGTTTCCTCAGTGTATGGCCAATCCATCTCCATTTCTTCCTGCCTATTAGATGCACAATCGGTTCCTGGTTGGTTCTCTCCCAGAGTTCCCCATTGCTGATCTTTTCTGGCCATCTGATCTTGAGCGAGGTATTGGGCAAAGACAGCTGTTAATGAAGGTCTGTAGTTTGCCTGAGGTTCTCTTCATGACGCGCCAAGTCTCTGATCGTATAGTAGCACAAACTTCACACTGGAGTTGAAAATCCGCATCTTATCCTCATTTTCATACTGAGTGCTGTTGACCTTCACACAGACCTGAGAGTGATGAAAGCTTGCCTTGCTTCCTCGATGATCCTCGCTTTGATACTCTCGTCGGTTCTGCCTGTAGTTGAAACCATGCTTCCCAGGTAGGTAGGTAGGTAAAGGAAGTTGTTTCTTTTAGGTTCCTCCCATTTATGCTGATTGTTGTCTGTTGTTGTTGCTGTTTCTGTTGGCCAGGAATCTTCATCACCTCTGTTTTCTCTATGTTCATCTGAAGTCCTATCTTCTCTGGATGCTTCTTTTGCCAGCTTGTTGCTTTCCACTTGCATATCTTCCAGTTTTTGTGAAATCAGACATATATATCTTCGGTGAAGTCCAGATCCTCCAATTTTTTTGTTTGGGTCCATCTTATACCTGTTTCTTCGCTACCCACTGTCTGTCGTATTATTCAATCTACTGCAATCAGGAAAACATTGGCGATAGTAGGCAGCCTTGTCAAACTCCTGTCTTCACTTCGAAGGATTCCGTAAGTTTCCCATTGTGGATTACTTGGCATGCAGCATTGTCATACAACTGTTGGATGAGATGTATAGTTGTAGATGGCACCCCAAAGTGGTAGCGAAGTAGTTGCCAAATCACCTCTCGATCGACGCTGCGCTTTCGAAGGCCTTTTCAAAGTCGATGAAGTTGAGTGAGGTGGAGAGGTGACTGCCATTCCAAGCTTTGTTCACTGGTGATCCGTAGAGTGGCGATTTGATCAATACATGACTTGTTTCTTCTGAATATAGCTTGTTCCAGTCGGAGTTTTGCATCCAGGTTTGGCTTGTTTGATTCTCTCCAGGATGAGTGGGCGTTATTGGAGATTTGAAGTGGATTTTTAATATTACAGTTCTCATCACAAATCATGAAAGTATCATTGATATCTTTTAGGGATGAAGGTCGTCGATAGTTGATGATAAGGAGTTGTTTTCCAGGCTAGTCATAAAGTAGTTGGTCAGGAGGGGTCCTAGGGGAGAACCCATTGCTACTGCATCTACTTGCCTGTACATTTCGTTGTTGAAACTGAAGTTTACTTTGCAGGTGCATCGTAGTAACAGTTAGTTTAGGTAATGGACTGGTATACCGACATCGATGCTATTGGATTGAATGTAGTCACAAATGAAACATACGGTTTCTGTCAATGGAACGTTGGTGAAGAGAGAGACGATATATAAGGAGACCATTTCTTATTTCCCCACACACCATTGATTACAATCAGCCTCGAAACCCCTACCTTTGTTGACCGTATGCCAGCCTCATTAAATTATTTCATCTCATCTTATCTCATGTTGTCAGTGACCATCGATATTGAAAAACGAACTGACTATTGTTCGATCCCATCTTATACTTATGCCACAATAGACATTTCTGATATGATTCTAATTTACCTTTAATTGGCTGGCTACTGTATACTTAAATTAATGGATTTATAACTGTAGAGCTTGAAGAAGAATTTATTAAAAGCGACAGTTGTCCCCTGTAACTATTTTTGTTCCACATAATATTTGTTGATCTTGAGTGCATCAGAGATGCAAAAAGTAAAGAGGTATGTGGTTTACAGAGGAAAGTAGTTACCCAAAGATTTCTCATTATCTTAGAATCTTTCATCCATAAACATATTTCTATGAAATAAATCTTTAAAAAGGTAATGAGAAGAAAACATCTTCAATTCGATATTCATTGTACTCAATAAATCATGAGAAAATCAATTCAAAACATCATAATTCTCTATTCAAAATAGGGAATAATCCTAAGAAAACGTTTATTCATTTGAAAATTCGTATTCCTATATGTAATTTTGAATACTTATTAAATTATTATGTTGGTCAATGTAACAATTCATCAAAAACTTCATAGCAATTCAGTAACAAGTTTTCTGGTGAGTGTTTATCAAACAAAGTAGGTCTTAGTGTAAACAACACTCATTGTTTGAGAGTTTTTGGAAAAAAACAACAGTTGAGCAGATATTGAAAAAGGAAAGATAACAACCACTTGAGCACTATACCTTAATAAAACTTTATTTCTCAATTTATTGTTAGGCAGATACAATCAAGCGCGACGGTGGCTTAGCAGTAGAAGACTAACCAACCAGGCAGGTGGTTTGGGGTTCGATCAGCGGCCATCAACGCACTCCTCCTTTACCTTTCTAAGCAAATAATCAGACCGGTGAAGAGGGAAGGTTGGGCGTGAGGCTAGCGACCCTTCTCTTCCGGTAAACGTAAAACATCACTGTTGTCGCAACTTCTAAGCTCCAGCTTGAAGCTCTATGCTCTAATGGAGATGTAAAGGAATAAAAATATGCAATCAAATTCGTGAAACCACATACTACTGAGTGATTGAGATGAGAGATGCATACCGCTTATATCAACCAATATAATATTATTATTATTGTTTCCTTGGGTTCCAAGAGGAACATAGGGCTTCAACTGCACGTCTCCACTTGCTTCTGCCTTCCTTCTGCTGCACTTTTCACCTGTATCCATCTTAGTACATACTGTTTCTACTCCGCTTCACACGATCTCCTCCATGTCACCCTCGCAGTGACGTCCTACTCACCGCTTCCCTTTTGGGTTCCACTTGAGCGATGGCCTGACGCGCGCGCGATGTCATCCAGCGGCCTCTTCAGCGAGCGAATGTCCAATCCATCTCCACTTTCTCCTGCATATTTGTTGGTTGGCGATTGGTTCTTGTTTTGTTTGTTTGTTCCCATAGCTTCTTGTTGTTGGTGATTCTTTCCAGCCCGGCCATCTGATCTTCAGTATAGAGCGAAGACAGTTGTTAATAAAGGTCCGCAACAGGCTGTTGGAAATATTCTTTGTGACTCGCCCGCCAAGTGTCTGATCCGATCCGTATAGAAGAACTGACTGACCTGACGTTTGTACTGAAAATCCGACTAGATTTTGTTGTTGATTCTGACTGGGTGACGAAGATTTACAGATCGATTTCAGGTTGATGAATGTGTTTCTCGCCTGCCTTCCCGATTCTCGATTTTACATCCTCGTTCGCTCCTCCTGTAGTTGAGACAATGCTCCCTAGATAAGTGAATGAAGTAACCTGCTTCAAATCACTCCCGTTGATGGTGATTGGCGCTGGATGTTGCTGCTGTTGTCATTGGTTGGTTAGTTATTTTCATCACCTCCGTCTTGTCTATGTTCACCTGGAGTCCTGTCTTCGCCGGCTGCTTCTTCGACCAGTTTATCGGTTTCCGCTTGTAAGTCTTCGATTTTGTGTGACATCAAACATAAATCATCCACGCGCGAAATCCAAGTCTTTTAGGTTCTTCACATCGGTCCAGGATATACCTATCTTCTCGTTTCCCACTGTCTGACGCATAATCCAGTCCACCACAATTAGGAATATCATTGGTGATAGATAACAAGCACCCTTGTCTGACCCCTGTGTTTACTCCAAACGCCTTGCTGAATTTTCCGTTGTGGATCACTTGACACGTGCCGCTGTCATACAGCTGTTGAAGAACGTTGATGAATATTTGGGGTACGCCATAGTACTCGAATAATTACCAAATTACTTCACGATCAACGCTGTCGAAGGCCTTCTGGAAGTCTGAAAACTTGAGGTAGAGGTTTGATTGCCATTCCATGCTTTGTTCGACGATGATGATGCGTAGAGTTGCAATTTGGTCAGAACATGATTTGCCTTTCCCGAATCCAGCTTGTTCTGGTCGGAGTTCTGTCTCCAGTGCGTCCTTTAATCTCTCCAGGATGATCCGACTCAGGATTTTACTTGGCGTCGACAGGAGCATACTTCCTCGCCACTTCTTGCAGAGTGAGGCGTTAGTCGCCCTTCTTTGGTAGCTTCACGAGGTAACCTTTCCTCCAGTCAGTAGGCACCTTTCCCTCCTTCCAGACCTTTTGCAATAGTGGAGTCAGCATATTTGCTGTACTCTCTGGGTCTGCTTTCAGTGCTTCAGGGGGTATTCCATCTGGTCCGGCTGCTTTTCCAGCTTTCAGAAGCTTGATTGCATTCAAGACTTCAGCTTTCGTTGGAGGATTGGTGTCAACTTGCAGTTGTGTGCATGCCGTTGTTGGTATTTCTGGACGGGTTGCAGGTGGTGGTCGGTTCAAGTGTCCTTTGAAGTGGTCCGCCCATTGTTTAATATGTCTTTCTTCTTTGGTAATTGGGTTCCCTTGGCTGTCTTTTATAGGTTTCGCTTGTGTTGGTCTCTTCCCGGATAGAGATTTGGTTATCTGATATAATGTCTTCAGGTTCATTTTGTCTGCTGCCTTCTCAGCTTCAGTGTCCAGGTTGTCGTAGAATTGTCTTTTGTCCTTCCTAGCACTCTTATTCCCCTGTCCAGTGCTGTGTACGTTGAGCTCAGCGTCTCCTTCTCCTGTCCGTCCTTGCGTTGAATCATTTTCTCTTTTACAATTATCATCTCCTCTATTAGCTTCCGAGTGCCCATTGACATCCATTCTTTGTCTTGTCTTCTCTTTCTTACTAGGACCGTTGGGCACGTTTCGTTGAAAATCACCTTCACAGAGTTCCAGTGGTCTTCCACTCATGGTTCTTCAGTGATGTCACGTGGTGTTTCCTGCTTTGCTCTGACAGTTGCAGTGAAAGTGTCCCTTGTGGTTGTGTCCTTCAGTAATTGAGTGTTGAACTTGCGTTGTGGCCTATCTCCGGCTATCCTCCAGGCTTTCAGCTTCACATTGAAAGTCCCTCGTACTAGATAGTGGTCTGAACTCACATCTGCTCTTCTCCTCGACCCTGTGTCCAGTAGACTCCGTCTCCACTTTTTTCAGATTGAAATGAAGTCTATCTGGTTTTTGTGTTTCCATCTGGTGAAATCCATGTCGTCTCGTGTATATCCTTGTGTTTGAACACACTACCGCCAATCACCGAATCATTGAAGGCGCAGAAGTCTGAGAAGAGTTCACCATTGTCATTCATTTCACCAAGGGCCTCTCGACCCATGGTGAGTACTCTTCCCGTATTGTCTCCTCCCAGCTTCGCATTCATATTACTCATCAGGATTTTGATATCACCATTTGGGACGTTGTCCATTACTGTTTGTAGTTGTCTGTGAAACACCTCCTTCTTCTCTTGTTCTGAGACGTTTGTAGGCGCATAGCATTGAATGACTGTAACTTTCCTTCCTTTTGAGTTGAACCTGGCTGTCATTATCCTGGAGGAGATTGGTTCCCACTGCATGAGAGCTTTGGCTGGTATGGGAGACACCATGATAGTCGCTCCCTCGGTGTGCTCGCGGTTGTCTTCTTGGTGGCCGGAATAGATTATTGTCCCACCAGCTGGCAATTGGAACCTACCACATCCGTTCCATCTGCTCTCGCAGATTCCCAGCCCTTATATTCTATATCTCCTCATTTCTGCCGCTACCTGAGCAGCCTTTCCAGTTTCGTAGATTGTACGAATATTCCACGTACTAATCCTTATTTTTGCTTTCATCGAAAGGAAGCACATCGGCTGACTGGTTTCCCGAAGGCTTTCACCAGCCTACGTCATTTCACTTCCCGATTCCAGTGAAAAATAAGGTTACTGTTTATATTTTTAGAATTTTTAATATATTTACGCGTTGAAGTTTCTGTAGCGATTTGGTTGTTTTACGGGGGTGGAGTTGCTCCAACCCTCCCTCTTTATTCGGGCTTGGGACCGGATAGAAAACTAGCAAGCTAGTAATCTAGGCGAGGTTTATATCAACCACTAGTGGCTACTAATCAGATTATGGAAGTTACCTAAACACCAGATGACCGTTGGCTTCGTTCGTGGCCGACATCATCAGCGGTATACCCAGTTTGACTCAGCCCAGAGAGCTAAATCATTTTAGACCATCCGATTTCTGGTTAGATACTTACACGAACTGGTAACATCTTAAATCAGATTCGATCTGTCTAGCAAGCTATATTGTTTGATCTACGTGGTGCATGGGCACTCTTCTGAATCAGTCAGCAGAACGTGGTTTTGCGTAATTATGCTTACTTTCTAGTTATAGTATCAAACAGATCACATATTTTGATTTGAATTGTTTTGGTATCCCAAGGAAACCTTGGTGAAATTTCATTTCCTTGTACTGTGTAAATTTCAGTTGCCAAATATAATTAGGGGAAATAGTTTTTTCACATTTCAGTGGGAGTCATTAATTTAACAATTGCCTTCTTAAGTACATGCATACCAATTTACTTACACTTTCACTGTCCAATTAGGTAACATCCACGACCTCCACATCAAACCTGATTAGTATACATTTTATAGATATTTTCTAATTTGTCATTAAAAGTGTTTTTATCTATATGCAGTTAACAACGTCCAACTAAATGAAATGAAATGAAATTATACGACTCAGTTACTTGTTTTCTCTCTACCCAAGTTCATCAAGAGAAGTAATTGCACAAAGTTTAGCAAAGGGTCCATCATCGAAGTTAAACTTCAGCAGTGATTAGTGGTTACATCACCTGATTCAGTTAGTGGAATTGATGATCAATAATCATCCGAATACTATGGTACTTCAAATTCGATTTTAGATTAATTCCTCATATTCGTATTCCAGTGGTTGAGTAGTAGTCACCTTTCGGCTTGGGCGTCATGGGTGAGTACTGTTAAAGAAATGTAAATTTAACTGGAGCAACTTTCCAGTATTCTCTGTTTTCAGTAATTCTCCAGCTGACAGTAGCTCGTGGTCTAACTGGGAATCAATCAATTCTTTGCAAATCAGCGCTAGGAAATTTAATTTATTGCTCACTAGTGACTAATTACAAGGTGAATTTGGTTTGAGTTCTAGTGAAATGCTGTGAGCAGTAGGATCCAAAAGAATTGATTTGGAAGAAGTAGTCGCCCGTAACACTGGCTGATGGTGGCGTGATATATCGTGAACTGTCAGAAGTTAGAAATCATAAGTCGGCCAGTAGATTATGTCTCAGTGGATGCATGCTTACCTCATGATCTGGAGGTTCTGTATTCGACCCCTGGTAGGGTCATGGGTGTGCACTGCAGAAGAGTCCTGGACAAGGGAGAAACAACTAGGGACCGTATCAAAAATGGGGTTCAGGATAAGGATATCATTAATATTATGTCCCGCCCTCCAACCAAGACTGTATCCTAGGTAACGTATGTAAACGAGTGAAATTCTATCTTCCATGCACCAGCAAAGCATTAAACTGTTACAAATCCCGGTGTAATGAATTGAGAAAAGTGTAATTCAAAATGTAAAATTCACAAAAAAAAATCTATTCTGTTTCTACAAACAAATTATTCAACAGCATACAGTGATGAAGTACAATTTGAACTGAATTCATATTCTGTGATTTACAAGTTTTGAATTTATTTTTGTCTTTTCGCTTGTTTTGCTTTGTGGTTTATATTGCATTATTCTACATGTACGTAGCACTAAACTGGTTTCCTCAAATTGTAACAGTAATAATATCCTTTTATCTAATGATTTACATCAGATGTCTGATTTTCATTTTTATTCACTTTATCAATTTCGTCTTTTCCACTTCTCTCTTTGGGCTCCTAAAATGTTAAAAATAAAGTGTTGATAAAGAAATTGAGACACTTTATGCTTAAAAAAAACATAATTCGATGAAAGATTGGATCATGTGAGATATTAATTTAATTAGGACAATCTATGCTGTTTCGAAGTGCGTCGGTGGCATAGCGGTTAAGACGTTCGCTGACCATGCACATAGTCCGGGGTTCGATCCCCGGCGGCCAACGCACTTCTTCACCTCGCTAAGCCAGAAATAATCCTGGTAAAGAGGAAAGGTTGGGCATAAGGCAGGCTAGCAACCCCATCCTGTAAAATAATAAGCACTGCTACAGAAACTTCAAGCCACTAGCTTGAAGCCCTATGTTCCACTGGGGAACGTGAAGGGAAGAAAAACAGTACTATTTCGAATGATGAGTATTCATTCCATTGTGGATAGAGTTTTACTTTGATAGAATCACACAGTGCGTTATATACTAATATTTACTGATGATCACGTTTCGAGCACAATTTACATATTTTTATTTTTTTATATATTTATATATTTTTGATTACACGTTGATTCCAGACTGTATTTTTGGTACAAGTATGGAATTTTCAGCAAGGATATCGGTAGCCGAAATTTTACAGACCGACCATAGATATCAGGTGTAAGTCGGCAAGGGATCGAACCTCGGACCATGTGTATGGTCGAAAAGAGTCCTAACCACTGTGCTGTTCATAATCAAATCAAGGTACTATTCACACAAATTTCTTGCTTCGTTTATACTCAAGAGTAAAAGTTGATTCGGCATATGGATACAAATTATTAAATGTTCAATAGATATGCCTGAAACAGAAAGTCAGACAAAGTAGAAACGGAAACAATATTAGTGTTCTCAATAAAAAATATAATATGATGGGAAATAGGACTAACTGCTGATCCCGTAAATACTCATAGGACAAAGCTGTCCATTGAGAAAATTATTTTAGGAATTCATTTATGAATCACATCCACTATCTTTAAATTCCAGGGCAAAATATACAGACAAACAGAAGGTCTAGCAATGGGATGCATCACCAATATCCCCTATCGTAGCAGACATATTTATGAACAGTTGGGAAAATACTGCTCTTAATACACTTAATCCTACTCCAGAAATATGGTGAGGAAATATAGATGACACATTCACAGTGTTAAAAACAGAGCATATCTCTAGCTTCATGACACATATAAACTGACTAGTGAAGGGAATAAAATTCACATTTGAATCGGAAATTGAACAAGGAGAATTGACTATGTTAGAATGTAAAATCAAACAAATAGAAGAGTGTAAATTGCACACTAGCGTTGATAAAAAACCAACGCATTCTGCTAATAGATATTCGGACTTTAATTCGTCTTATCCGTTATCTGTAGAGGCAGGTTTAGTTAAATGTCTAACAGACTGAGCAGTAGAACTAAGTAGTATGACAAAAAACCTAAATGATGAAGTGAAACAGATAGAAGGATAGCTGGTTGATGCTTAATACTATCCTATAAAATTAATTAGAAACGTGAGAAAAGGTCAGAAGCAAAATAAAAATAATGGAGAAACTAATTTTTAATTTTTGATTTACAGCTTGATTCCACACTGTATTTTTGGTACAAGTATGGAATTTTCAGCATGGATATCGGTAGCCCAAATTTTTCAGGCCGACCATAGATATCAGGTGTGCGTCGGTGCGGGCTCGAACCCTGGACCATGCGCATGGTCGGCGAGAGTCCTAACCACTGTGCCACCGACGCACATAATAATAATGATAACATAAATAAGGGAGAATATAAAGCATCTACTGCTATACCATATGAGGAGGGGACGTCTGAGACCCTACGTAGGACTCCTAATAAACCAGGGATTAGAGTGGCATTTAAACCTACAAGCTTACTCAGGGATAAGCTCTGTAGGTTGACCCAATTAGGCAAAATAATATAATTGACCAAGTACGTTGCTGTGTCTGTGAGTTATGTCACCTACATAGGTCAGTGAAACTAGTAGATCGGGTGAGTCTAAATGGTTTAATTTAATGCCTAAAACTAATAATGCTAGTAGAATATATGGTACTATAAAAATACATAAGCCAGGTTACCCCATAAGACCAATAGTAGATTTTAGAAATACCCCCACGTATGAATTATCAAAACACTTAGCTCTAATACTATGCCCCATTAGAAATCGTTCAAACTCTAGATTAACTAATTCATATGAGATGAAAAATAAAATAAATGACATTCAACTAGCGAATGATGAAACAATGGTTAGTTTTGATATAACTAGTCTTTATACTAATATACCAGTTAATATGGCCTTAGAAGCAGTTAAAAAAGAATTAACTGCGGATCCGGAACTCAGTCATAGGACAAAGCTGTCCATTGAAGAAATTATTTTAGGGATTCAGTTATGCCTCACATCTACTATCTTTAAGTTCCAAGGCAAAATATATAGACAAACAGAAGGTGTAGCAATGGGATCACCAATATCCCCTATCGTAGCAGACATATTTATGGACAGCTGGGAAAATAGTGCCCTCAATACATTTAACCCTACTCCGAAAATATGGTGGAGATATGTGGATGACACTTTCACAGTGTTAAAAACAGAACACATCTCTAGCTTCTTGACACATATAAACTCACAAGTTGAGGGAATAAAATTCACATTTGAATCAGAAAATGAACAAGGAGAATTAGCTATGTTAGATTGTAAGATAAAAAGAATAGAAGAAGGCAAACTACACACTAGTGTTTATAGAAAACCAACGCATTCTAATAGATATTTAGACTTTAATTCGTCTCATCCTTTAACTGTTAAGGCAGGCTTAGTTAAATGTTTAACAAACCGAGCAGTGGCACTAAGTAGCACAAAAAAAGATCTAAATGATGAATTAAAACAGATAGAAGAAGCGTTGGTGTTGAATAACTATCCTATAAAATTCATTAGGAAGATCACTAAAGGCCAAAAACAAAATAAAAATAATTGTGAAACTAGTAATAATAACATAAATAAGAAAGAATATAAGTCATCCACAGTTATACCATATAAAGAGGGGACATCTGAGACACTACGTAGGATTCTGAATAAAATAGGAATTAGGGTGGCATTTAAACCTACAAACTCACTCAGGGACAAGCTCTGTAGGTTAAAGGACCCAGTTGACCCAATTAGACAAAATAATATTATTTACAAAATACCATGCAATGACTGTGAGGTCAACTACATAGGTCAAACTAGTAGGTCAGGGGTAGTCAGATTGTCAGAGCATAAGAATTTAGCTAAGGTAAGAATGGTTGACCCCGAGAAGATAAGTAATTTAGAAAAAAGCTCAGCAATTGCAATGCATGCGCTAACACACAACCACACAATAGGGTGGGAGAGGGTTAAAATTCTAAAAAGTAATCTAGGTAGGTGGAGAGAGAGGTTGATTACTGAATCCTTGTTCATCGAGTCTACACCCAACACATGCAATAGGAATGACTCGTCACTCATACCTGAAATATGGAAAATACTATTACCAATCAAATCAAGTGAAAATCAAGAGAAAAACAATGGAACTATATAAATGAATTTAGGAAGTCGTGTGATTACCTTGATATGATTATGAGCAATAAATTGTGCTCGAAACGTCATCAGTAAACATTACTGTATAACACTGTGAGACTTTATCAAAACAAAATTTACCCATAATGGAATTACACTCTACCACAGTGCACAAGTTTTATTCTTATATTAATAGATCGGGAATAGTGAGATTGTCAGAACACAAGAATTTAGCTAAGGTTGCAATGTTTGACCCCACCAGCGAAGATAATTCATTTAGAAAAAATCTAAGCAGTCGCACTGCACACATTAACACCCACCCACACAATAGGGTAGGAGGTTATTACTTTGAAGAGTAATAAAGGTAGGTGGAAAGAGAGATTGATTACTGAATCCTTGTTCATTGAGTCTACACCCAAAACATGCAACAGAAATGACACATCAATCATACCGGAAATATGGAAAATATTACTACCAGTCAAGTCAAGAGATGAGAAACAGTGGAATGATATAAGCGAAGTTGGAAAGTCGTGTGACTAATGCTTTGATATTATTATGAGCAGTAATAAATTTTGCTGGAAACGTGCTCGTCAGTAGATATTACTGTATAACAACGTGTGATCTCGCCAGAATAAAATTTTATCCGCAAAGGAGTTATACTCTATCACAGTGCCCGAGTTTTATCGTTATTTCAGTAGTATTTTAGGTATGTAGACAACATAATTTACATCATTCAAGAATAAATCCGTTCTACGGAATAGCCTAAGCAATATGATTACCACTGATGACATTGTGTGATGTGAACTGAATATTTCATTATCTTCCCTGACAACATATTCAGCACTAACTTCGAAGTGAAACTAGCACTTATTATTGTTTATGAATGAAATAACCCGCCTTTATGATGACTCCAGATAAAATAATCACCATCAGGAGTTTTTGCAGTCCTTCTATTTAGTTCCAATGATAATGAGCGTCTCCTCATTTGACATTCGATTTTTTGACTGCTTGGCATTTTCTTTATCACCATTTTTACATTTGGTCAGCATAAATTTCATTTTAGTACCAAGATTCCTGAAAGTCTCTGGGATTCTTCATATTCTTTCTACTAAGAATTTGAACTACTTCCACTTAGATTTGTAGTTTGTATAATGTGAATAGTATTCTGGGTTCCGGTTGGGATATTTATCTACAGGAGCATATCACCATTTCATTATGTCCTCTGCAGTCTTCTCTAACTGGCTCTACGATTGCACATAATCTATCATTCTCTGCTCACACGATGTCCTTCATGTTATCTTTGAATTCATGCCCAGCTCGCTGTTTTCCATTCATGTTCCACTCGAGGGATTGGCGCACGATATCACTCAACGGTCTTCCCAGCGTGTTTTGATCTAATTTTGTTTCCCGCATCTTTTTGGGGGCAGTATGTTGTTGGTTGGTCCGTTGCCTGCCAGAGATCCTTGTTGTTAATTCTTTCTAGCGATTAGGTCTTCATTATCGGGCGACGGCAACTGTTGAAGAAATTCTGCTGTAGGCTGAACCATATAGCACCACTGACTGACTTGACATTAGTGTTGAAAGTTCGAATGTTGTTGTTGATATTTATGATTGTCTACTATTATTTCATTTGTAGGGAAGTTTTAAAATCCACTTCGTATTCAAAAAAGCGCCAAAGCTGTCCAGATTAACATAATGAAAGTCTGTAGTTAGACCAGCTCAACATCAAACAGCAGTGCGATACTGATAATAATGACTGAACGGCTTCTTCAGATAGACAGTATCTACCTTACTATGCACATACAATTGCTACTTGACTGGATACCAAGTCGTGACTGATGCCATGTATCTAGTTCCTGGGTTGATGCAGACTGAATTCTATCATTCTAGTTTGCCACCATGTTAGGTGCAGTCGGAATTGCTGTTATTAGATGGTTGGAGGCAATCTACAGGAAACCTTGAACCTAGGGGATTCGGGTTAGAATATCAGAAGAGACATGAGTTCCTTTAAGATTGCTGATACAGCTTACTGATACTTACCGACAAGCACGAAAATAAGGTTCAAATGTCTAATGACATTTAACTGTTAATAATTCATACTCTGACCCCCAAGGAATGTTTCTTTAAAAATGAACTGTAATCTATTAAATTTTTAGAAATTTACAACATTCAGTGCTGTAATTAATTCTTGAATGCTGGCGAATTAATTTCTAAGTTTTGAAGGATATCTCACAGACAGTTGTAGAGAAGTGTACCAGAAATTTTAGCCAGCATTAATTTATTCAAATAAGCAATAAAATTTATTATAGTAGGATTAATTGAATTCTTAAATTTCTGTACCTATATGCCTGCTGTTTGCGCTAGGTCTGTTCCATATACTTTAAAGCACTGTAGGAATACAAACATACATAATATGACTAAGAATATTGAATAAGGCAGGGCTAAAAATTAATGAACAATATGCATTAATCAAAATCAATCGTGAAGAGATTGGAGAATTTAACAAATCGACAATGAAGACCGAAGAAAGAGGCATATTGCGTTATTTTAAGATGAACAGTTGGTAATCAATTCGAATCTTTTAGAAATGATATTTATGACGTAATATTAAAAACTGGTTTTATGATTTCGAACAGAAAGCAAAGAAATCAAGATGGATGAACATGACATTAGTTAGGAGACTATTGAAAACTACACCTCAGTGAGGAACAGTTGACAGAGCTTCGTTCTATTTCCCCATCTTCCAACCATTTCCCCTCTATGATGAAACATGCCTCGAAGTCGCTGAAATCTTATGTTGGCTTTAATATCATGTCGCTAATCCACTAGATACATCTTGAAAGATTTTCTCGAAAAGTTTTCCTCATAATCTTAGCAGATGATTATTGATATGGCAAGAGAGGTTTTCCGACGTATGAACGATGTATCTGCCATATTCGATACATTCTAAGTGTATTCTGAGAGTTTTAGCGGTATTTTCCTAATTTTGATTAACTCTTTCAACGGTTTGATCTTTAAACAAATATTGTATATAAATACCAACTTTTAAGGGCTGTGTTGGCCATAGTTTAGTGTGTATACTTTCCAGATATTTACTACTATTGCCTTGTGAATGGCGAGTTTTTGGGTATGATATCTTTCAGTAGATTTATTAAGTCATCTATACTCCTTTGGAAATCATCGGTAGTACGCATCCACCACCCAGGTTTGAACCCAAGACCTTCCGGTTACAAGGCAAGCTCGTATACCATTCAGCCACTGGAACTCGACTTCATGGTCAGCCTATGTATTCTAACTTCTTCTTACTTGTGATTTTAGCGCCACGATCAGCCAATGTCATCGGTGGGAAATTCATCCTGACTCCCGACTGGGTGGACCTCACTGATCATGAATTTTCACGACTTCTGATATCAACCCGTGGTCATACTGGAAAAACAAATCTAATCTTCACAGAAGTACTCTTGAAAATAAATCTTATGCTCACTAGTGACTTTCTATAAGACTCAGTTTCTTGGAGTTCTAGTGAGAACTCGTGACCAGTGAGGTCCATGGGCTGGCTATTGAGTTGGGTCCCAGTGGCTGAATGGTATACGAGTTTGCCATGCAACTGAAAGGTCCTGATTTCAAACCCTCGTGGTGTGTGAGTACTGCAGACGACTTTCAGTCTACACTTCTGCCAGAACGAATCTTCTTTGCACTAACGTCATTTTCTGTAGGAGCATTATTTTAATATCATATTGAGAAGGAGCTTCTTAAAATGAAGCCATTATCCATAATATTATCTCATTTTTACATGTTAAAATATTTGTTAGTACCATTTTCTTCAAAAGATATACGCTTTATTTCGTGACTTAATCTCATATTCTTTCGGTAGTGTATATCTTGTAATGTTTTTATGACTTGTTAAATCTTAAAAATATTTGCAAATCACGTAGAGGACTGTGTGTAAGAAGACTAAGAAGAGAAATTTCATCGTATATTTTTTTTTCACATTGTTATTTACATGTAATATATTATTACCTATTTCTTTGGATTTAGTCGCATCTCATACGTGTTACTTTTTTCTGATAATTATATCTACATGATAAGATACTTTGGGTACCTGGATGAAAAAAGATGAATATCAAACTTAATAAACTCTGCTTTAATTTTCCGTTAGTCCTGAAGTATAAATATTCCTGTTTAGGTTTACGGTGCATAACTACCTCTATGCCAAGAAGAGAAAACGAGACTAGAATTTTGATGTGGTTGAGCTGGATGGTTGATTTGCGAAGCTTTCATCAACCCTACTAGGCGACATCTTCACCACATACTTCATTTTGAAGTGAGCTTTTAGCTTTCTCCACGAGTTTATTAATCATCTCTCCTGGTGACCTTGGGCGTGATTGGTTGTTTTTGTGTGTTTTCACACCTTCTAGGTTACTTGTATTGGAAGTGATTGTTTTTTTGGCTTGAACTTTGATCCCTTGTGTGTGATGTGTGAAGATATCTCATGGACGTCTTTCAAAAGAACGGATATCCACGGAACTTCATCAAAAGACATATACCCCCAAGCCAACCTATCAAATCAAAAGGAGAGAGAAAATCCCCTTACCATATATAAAGGATGTCTCAGAAATCACTACAAGACTCTTCGTGCACAAACCAACAAAGTCACTTTACTCAATTCTATGTCAACCAAAAGACTCAACAGTGAACGAAGATAAAACCAACATCATCTACAAAATAAATTGTAACAAGTGCGAAAAACACTACATTGGCCAAAGTGGACGTTCCCTTCGTCTTCGTATCTAAGAACATAAGCTAGCCGTCAAAGGCGTGACATCAATTTGACTGGGACAACCAGCTTTCAAATATTAGACAGAGGAAACAACAAGAATGCTAGAGAATCTTCAGAAGCTTGGCATTCCAGTGAATCATCAATCAATACACACATAGAGATAGACAAAATTTATCAACCGATAAGAAAGAAACTTCACACACAAAGGGTCAAAATTCAAGTCAAAGAAACAATCACTTCCAATACAAGTAACCTAGAAGGTGTGAAAACACACACAAACAACCAATCACGTCCAAGGTCATCAGGAGAGATGATTAATAAACTCGTGGAGAAACCTAAAAGCTCACTTCAAATTGAAGTATGTTCTGAAGATGTCACCTAGTAGGGTGGTGAAAGCTTCGCAAATCAATCATCCACCTGAGCTACAAATCTTCTCTATCATATCTATCAGACTAGAAGTCACTGTTCAAAGAAAAAGAACTCTCTAACCATCTGATATGGTGTACTTCTCTAACAAAACATACTTGACTTCCTGTTATATCAGCTGGTGGAATAGTATGAGTAGTAGTAGAAATCTTGCACTTTGCATCAGTTGTGTTGCAGGGCTCTTTTCCTGGTCGCATTAACAAAAATGGAACGTAGAGTGAACACCGACTGGAGGAAAAAACAGAAAAAGAGTAAAGACGATGTATATCCAACAATTAAATAAAGACGATGATTTATAAAGTTGCAAAAACCAATATAAGTCAGTGCGACTGTCTAGTGTTTCAGGAAACTAATTATAAATACGCATGGATTGTAATTATTTTTTTTCATAATAACAAAAAGACACTAAAAGGTCTGAAGATCGGGGATGATTTATGCCCAGATTCAGAGAGGGAGTCGAAGATCTGCAGGTGGAAACAAACAGGTTGGCAAAAGATTGAGCGAATGTAGGCCTTCGGATGAAAATAGGAAAAGCATAAATACTGAAGGTATCTATCCAACAAAACAGGAAGGATCAGTTGCAGTCAGTGGGAGTTATCTAAAGTCGGTTCTTTTACTTACCAAGTCAGCATAGTTACAACTACAGGCGGTATATATGAGGATGTCAAAGCTTTACAGGATCGAAGAAGGTAGATAGACCTTCGTTAGTCTAATATCAGTGTGAAACCTGACTGCACTCAGCACAGGGAATAAGATTTGAATTTTTTACACTAATATCAAGTCAATATTCGGTGTGATTATGGATCTGATGCAAACGTCTACGAGGCCATTTTCAACTTCCTGCTGGAGAATTTCATCCATGGATGACATCTTTGGTGTAATGCTGAAGATCAGACGGCCAGCGGAACAGGGTAAGCAGAAAATAAGCCAACAGCCTGATTTGGACAGATGCTGAGCGAACCATTGAGTTACATCATAATCTAGATCCTCGGGTGGAACAGGAATAAGAGATGACAAGGTGGGCGTTGGTGTGAGGGTGACATGGAAGAGATATTATTAGCAGAGAATAGAAGCTTATGGACAGTCATGGATTTAACTTGAAAATATAGATTGAGATGAAAATGTGCTCGTGAATCCATATATTTTAATCCGAACACAAGGGGATAATAACAGCAAGTGTTCAGGTTTTCTATAAATGTGTTACTTCATGATTTTATTTGGGTTCCGTAAGATTAATTTCAAGATTAGATTAGATTAGGATTGAATTACATTTAGAGCTCAATGTAAATCAAATTCTTCCAGACTAAACGTATCTCCTAAATTCTAAAAGCATCCGTTAATAATAATGAACTCGATTTATCGGGAGAACGATAAGAAGACGTGATTTTTTTGAATGGTGTAATCTATATGCACAACACAAATGCACCAATTTGTAATACACGTTCATATAGAAAATAAAGAATTAAGGAGTGGGATAATGAAACCAGGTCAAGTTAAAAGGCCATACTGAAGATCAATAAACCAAAGAAAGTGATAATAGTACACTTATTCAGGTGTCAAAATAAAATTTACCAATGTAAGTTGAATGTGATGAAAAATTATTTTTGAATACATAAAGTTGCTTTAAACTTCCTAATCGTTAAGGTTCCCACTAAACTTTACTATAAATCCCAGCACGTGTTATAGGTAGGTTTAAAAAGCGTACTGTATTCCTTGTATCTATTATATGCAGGAAATTAAAACGAGTGATTCAGTGGAAAACCTTTTCTCAACGACTTTCTTTGAAAAAGACTCTACACTGTCACTTGCTTTGGTTTGCTATATGTTCTATTGTGGACTTTTGATAAATTGCCTCAAGTTAATTTAAGCGTTTGTTCTTTATTATTATTATTCTCTTTGGGTTCGAAGTGGAACATAGGGCTTCAACAACACATCTCCACTACGTTCTATTTTCTGCTATCTTCTTTAGCTGGGTCCTAGGCCGACCATGATCTCTCATCTCCTCCTCCAACGCATACGATCTCCTAAATGTCACCCTCTTACTGACGACTCACGCGTCGCTTCCCACTGGCATTCCACTCGAGTGATGGATGGATTCCCCACATTGAGGACGATGTCATTCGATATCCTACTCAACGTATGCTCAATCAATCCATCTCTATTTTCTCTTACGTATTTAATGAGCAACAGGTTGTCGGTTGGTTTGTTACCAGTCAGATTTTCTTCTTGCTAATTCTTTCTATCCTACGCTTTCATCTATAGTATGGCGCCAGTGAAGACAGCTGTTGATAAAATTCTGCAATTTGCTGGAAATTCGTTTCGTGACACTCTGGTTAAGTTTATGACCCATAAAGAAGAACCGACTGGCTTCAAATTTATGTTAATAAATCCGAATCTATCTGTTTATGCAAGCCAAGGGAAGTGCAGAAGATTTCCAAACTCGTTTCAGGTTGATAAAGACATATGTCGCCTTCCCGATTCTGACCAACTTTGAAATCTTCATCCATTTTAACTGCCTGTGGTTGAAACCTGCTTCCTTGCCAGATAAGTGAAGGGAATAACCTCCTTCAAATTACTCCTTTTGATGCTGGTTGCTGCTGTTCGTTGTTGCAGTCGATTGCTTATCTTTATTAACTCCATCTTCGACTTCTCAATGTTCACCTGGAGTCCTCTCTTCGCTGCCAGCCAGCCTCTTCTGTCAGTTCGTTGGTTTTCTCCTGTGATATTAAACATGTTTGTTCCTTGAGTCGACTTTATTCCATTTCAGTAAAATAGATGTTTCTATTGCCCAGCAATTGTATTTTTACAATAAATTTTGAAACGTAGATATAAAGGAAGAAACTACGGTATTCCTACATCAGTTCAATGATGATAGCTTTCTTTGACTTCTTCACTTATGAATATACAACTTCCAGAGTCTTTATTCACCTTCAAATCTTCTTTATTTTAATAATAATTTAATAATTTTTTAAAAATAATTTATTTTACTTTATTCCAAAAAAATACTGATGAATTAAATTAAAACAACTATCATTATCTTTCGCAAAATGAACAGGTGGTTCAATGATAGAACAGTCACCAACTACCCACGTGGCCCTGGTTTCGATCTTTGGCGAGTACATTTCCAGACCTCGCTTAGCCCAAACGATGTTCAAAAGTGCCTCAAGTCTCTGAACCCTTCCCAGAGCTTAGATCCAGATTATGTATCTAGTATTGCCTTTAAAAAAATGTTCCGATATTCTGTGTTACCCTCTCACTGATCTATTTAACAAATCTTTTTCCAGTAATATTGTGCCTGCCGTTTGGAAGGACATTAAAGTTGTACCTATACCTAAATTATCTACTGGAGAGTGTGTCAAATTTAGACCCACTGCTATTACCTCTCCTTTTTTGAAAACTATGGAGAAATTACCTTTACTTAGTATTGTACCTTCGCTTATATCCTTTAATGACCCTAAACAATTTGCCTATAGTCACAGTAGAAGCACTTGGGATGCAACTGCCGTCTTATATCATAACATTGCTTCCAATCTAGACAACGGGGCTAATTTGTTCGTTGTGCCTTCCCAGACTATACATCTGCTTTCGACTCAGTCCCTAGGGACATCTTATTAAATAAACTTGCAGCTTGTCAAACAGAATGTTGGGCTATTAACTGGTTACACTTCTGTTTCTCAGAAAGAAAGCAGTACACCATTCATTGCCTACTGAAGCTGGTGTTCCTCAAGGCACTGTCCTTTCTCCTTTTCTTTTTTCTTTCTTCTTACATGACTTGCTTCACTCTTATGAAATAAGCCTTGTGAAGTACGCTGATGATTTAACAGTTTCAATGGCTGTTAACTCGAAGCTAGATTGTACCAGAATAAATAGCTTTCTGTCAGCAGTCAGTAAATGGTCTGGGTCTAACGGTCTTAAACTGAATCCTTCTAAATGTCAAACTGTTAATTTCAGCTTAAGATGTAAAAGACAGTTAAAAGAAGTCGTCGATTCTCATGACAGTTGTAAAATTGACGACAGTAATATAGGAATTAAATCAGAAATTAAGTATCTCGGACTTATTCTCTGTGCTTATCTCTCCTGGTCTTCCCATGTCTTAGCGATCTCCAGTAAAATATTCTGCCTGACATTTTACATTAAGAAGTTAAAGCACTTGGGGATAACTCAACCCTTCCTCTCACAGTTTATAAACCCTTGTATCCTACCTATTCTTCTTCTTTTTATTGCTCACCCTCATTCTTTCCTGGTTTGCTTAAAAAAGACTATGTCACAATTCGTAGAATACTGAAGACTGTCAGTAGGGTGAGTGGTGTCCCTGTGGACCACATAGTTAACATTGTTGTCAATAGGCACTTGGCTTTGTGCAATAAATTTGCTAGAGGGATTTTGTCAGACTTGGAGCATCCACTTTACCCTCAGCTTTCACCTTGCACCTCCTCAGGTAGAACAAGAAGTAACTTCAGAAAAGTGTATACTCGCAAGTCTAAGTATAGAAATTCTATGATACCATACTTGGCACGTGTTTTGTGTTATGAAAAATTAACTGACATTTTTCATCTAGTAAATAAATAATTTCCTCCATCCATCCTTATATACCTCCAAGTCTTACTTCTATTATTTCTATTATATTTATGGTCCTGTTGCTTCTTTGTTTGTTTTACTCTCATAATTGCGAACACCAACTTATCCCTATGACTGCTGTAATCTTTGTTTTTCGCCTCACCATATCATGTAAAGAGAACATTATATTCATTCAATATTTTTAAACATGCTAGGATTTCTATACCGCATCGACGATACTGTGTGAAACAAGCAGACGGCAATTTTCACTTGTATTATTATAATTACCTTAGCTGTTATCATTATTATTATTATTTCCATTTTATATCCTACATGTTTTTGACATTAGCCTTATTGTAAATGTGGAAGATTTTCTGTGTGATTAATTTTATTTATAATTTGAGGAAATTAGATGCAGTATTGCGATTAATGCTGAAAATTCCATTCTGTATCACAAGTACTGTCTTTGGAATAAAGTAAATCATTACTGTTATTATTTTTATTAGCAAGTGGTAAGTCCGTCAGAGAAGGAAGGTAAAAAACAATCACCAATACTACTGAGACTTCAAAGCTCAGTCCTGAGACTCTCTGTTCCAATCATAACGAGAAGAAACTGCTATCCAAATTACTTTACTAATTTCCTTTTGGTTTTCCCATCTTGCTCGATGATTACTTATTTCCTTTAATTGCCATCTTAATTTTCGTAGTAAAGTATCATAAATCATGTCAGTGAACTATCTACCGTCAATAGACTAATATTTTATGTAATGTAAAAAATGCCGAATATTAATTTAGAGCCACTTATACTCAGCTGCCTGGAACGAGAAAACCCCTTTGCTAAATTTAATATTTTATAGAATGCGATTCGTCATTTGAAAATCACATGGTTTGATATGAGCACTCATCACAGTTTCCTCTGGAACCAGAAGTATTCAGTCAATTTCGCGATGTATAAATTTGATTTAAGGTCATAACAGTTCGCTCAAGTAGCTGGCGAGAAATCGGGTGCTTTGGACTGATCCACCCGCTTGCGCTGAGTCAAAATGGATACACTACTGATTAGTTTGACAAAAAACGAGCGAACTGGACATCTGGTGATTCGATGACTCCGATAATCTGGCATGCACTACTGGTTGTTATAAGTCGTATACAACTACTCATCTCAATCCATCAGTAGCATGTTTTTCACAAAAAATTCCGGTTTGCTTGTTACCATAAATAGCTGGCCTTACTATTGACCACTTAGATTACACATTGTTTTCTGCGTGACTTTTGGTTCCTAAAAGAAAATGTGTTGTAAAAATTGTAATCCCGAACTGTGAGATTTTGAAATCCTGCCGTTTTGTTAGAGTGGCTAACTGGAATCCATGGAGTAGGGTCCGATTCGATTATTTCATTGAGATCGTCTGACTGTATAACTGGTGAGCTTGAACCTAGCGACCTAGTGGAAAGTCGTAACCAGTGATGTCTATCCAGTCAGGAATGAGGATGGTTGTGCCACCGTTGACATTGATCGGTAGTTGCTCTAGATTACGAGTTGATAGAAGTTAGAATTCACGGGCTGGCCACTGAGTTGGGGCCCGGTGGCTGAATAGTACACAAGTTTGCCTTGTAACTGAAAGTTCCTGGATTCGAACTTGGGTGATGAGTGGATACTGCCGATGATTCCCAAACTAGATGAAACAGCTGTCCAGTACCCCTGGTTTTCAATGGTTCTCAAACTGATATCAATCCGTGTTCAACTTATTATTTGTCTTTATCCTTCTTCTACCTCTGATTTTAATGCTTCTCTTTGTGCTTTTGTGATATGTTGACAATATGATGCTTAACGATTTGATTTTGTTTGAGTGAATAAAGCTCATTTCTAACCTTGGATGTGGGACTCTTGTAGACAAAGTTTTCGATCCCACCTTTTGCGGAAAATTCTACTTGATTTAAAGTACTTGTTTTGTATCTTGTCTGTATGGCTGCCTAACGGCACTGTTGAAGTAATTTTGAGTTTTGATGTTATGACTGTTGAATACAACTACAGATTTCAGCAAAGAGTAATCATCTTTTTGTCGTCTTCAGAGCGTTTTGTGACTGTTAGCGTTTCAAGGAAGTTTTGTCAGCTATACAGCAGGATACAGAGGTCAGTTTCCTGCGTTCCGACCATAACTAGCCAATTTCCGTCATAACAAGTATATTCCATCATAATTGATACTCCTAAAATTCTATATTTATGGAGGCGGGAACAGCGTTGTTGTACTACTTTGTTTCTAAAGATGAATCCTAATCTAGCTTTATTTCTTTGAAAACAATATTAATAATTTCCTTCTTCCAAATTCCCATTTGCGCATTTAGAAAAAACGGCAGATTTAGCGAAGAAATATATTCCTTTTCAATTAGTTCCTCATCATCAGCTCTACACTAATATGTAGTTTTTTACATCAAAATGTTTTATCAAGCAAGCGGTTATTTCTGTTAATCATTTTAGATATAGGAGGGGGGAGACTGATTTTTTGGGAACAGTAGATTCTTTTTTTGTTTACCTTCACGTTTCCAGTGGAACAAAGGGCCTCAAGCTAGTGGCTTGAAGTTTCTGTAGCAGTGTTTATTTTACTGGATGGGGTTGCTAGCCTCATGCCCAACCTTTCCTCTTTGCCAGCATTATTTCTGGCTCAGTGAGGTAAAGGAGTGCGTCGGCTGGGGATCGAACTTCGGACCATGTGCATGGTCGGCGAGCGCCCTAACCGCTATACTACCGACGCACGAAACAGTAGATACCTTCGACTTTTTACTTCCTGAGTTCATCTGTTTGTTCACGAATTTAGCTGGATATCCGTTTCTACTTAGTAGATCTTAAATATCCCTTTTATATCTAAAATCGCTTGATTGATTGGATTTTCGTTTTCACTAACAAGGAGGACGTCTCCCACCAAAGTTATTCATCTTGTATTTTCCTGCTGATCCCAACACATGAATTAAATGATTAAGTGAGAAGTGAAAATCACGTCAAAATTATTAAAATCAATCTAAACATTATTCGGCTAACCTGATTCCGACCCAGCATCTGACACGGACACAATAAGAGATCACAATACCGTGTAATTCTTTATTAGCTTTAATGGCCATTTCTGAATTCCTGTAGAGAGAAATTGGGCGATGTAATGAAATGTTGAAAATGTTTGCTTATTTGCAATGCGAATATTTATTATGCGAATATTTATTCAATGAGCATATTTTTCAAGTGGATGTCTTAAGACTTGATTTCTGGTTACTAATGTTAATTACTGTTTTCACTGACTAAGTAAGAGCCCATTAGAAGGTATGGGAGACCAATATAAACCCTAACACGCAAATATATAACAACTATTTTATTTTATACACTTAATTCATGTTCTTGTTTTATTTTTTTAAGTTCCTAGTGGAACATAAGACGTCGAGCTGGAGACTTGAAATATTGGTAGCAGTGGTGTTTATTTTTGTGAGATGGGGTCCTTAGCCCCATGCCCAACCTTGCCTCTTTACTGGTCTTATTACCGGCTTAGCGTGGTAAAGCAGTGCGTTGGCGGCTGGGTATCGAACCACGGACTACAGGCATGGTTAGCTAGTGTTCTACCGCTGTATCACAGATGCATAATTCATGTTCAGTGGAATGCTTCCAGTCTTTGTGAAGAGGAGTTTTCCTTTCAGTATTGGTTAACTGTGTTATTTAGTTTGTTGACCCAAAGACGACCTCTTTGATCAGCTCTATTGTTTTCCTAGGAGATTCTTATCTGTGACAACACAAAAGTTTGAATAATAAGACCGATAGATAAAAATTATGACAAAAAATGGTAGAGTAGTTTTGTTCTAAATAAAAAGCAGGAATTTTCTGATGTTCATTCATTTAAGAAATACTATGAGAGGTGATCTCACCAACATAAAGTAATTTTTTAATCGACCAGCAACTATCATTAAAGTATGCATTTATATGTGAACGTAATGTATGCAAAGTGGTGATACTGTTCCAACGGACCAAGAAACGTTTATAAATTCCATAGACTATGGTGACCACCTAAGGAATTACCTGGGTCTTATATTGTTTATCCAAAAATGAGGTGTAATCTTCCTCGGAAATAAAGTAAATTTTACCAGCTTTGTGCTCTGCATCAAGTAGGTTAGCCAATGTAAAACTCTTGATTGAATTACAGCTCTTTTACCTAACCACGTTAAACTATGTTCAAGAAGGTGAGGTTGTTGGGCTTGCCGAGTAATTCTACCTAAGTAACTGTCTCCACAACAGCAGCTAAATTTGTAAATGCTGACTGAAGTGGCCAGACTCAGTAGATTGTCCCTCACCTGAATTGAAATTATAAAATGAGTGGTGAATTTGAAGCGAAATATTGCTGAGGAGAATGTCTTAGCTATTATTATTATTTTGAGTTTCCATATCAACAAATCAGTAACTGCATCTTCTTTGAAGGAAAAAGTCACATATATCTATAAGCGTCTTCTGCACCATTTGTAGGCATTTCTCTCTGTCTGTTCTCATCATGGAGATAAATTTTTTGGATATCCGTTCTTACATAAACAGTGCAGAAGATGCTCACAGATACATACGACTTTTTCCTTCAAAGAAGATGCATTTACTGATTTGTTGATATCGAAACTCAGAATAATAATAGCTAAGACATTCTCCTCAGCAATATTTCGCTTCAAATTCACCACTCATTTTATAATTTCAATTCAGGTGAGGGATAATCTACTGAGTCTGGCCACTTCAGTCAGCATTTACAAATTTAGCTGCTGTTGTGGAGACAGTTACTTAGGTAGAATTACTCGGCAAGCCCAACAACCTCACCTTTTTTAACACTGTTCAATATGGTTTGGAAAACGAAAGGACACTGCATAAAGTAATTGTTCAAAAAATCAGTTGTACTTAAGCGCGACAAGTAATAATAATAAAGTAAGATAAAATCTTTGAGCGGAATAAGTTTTAAATAGCATAGTTTAGTCCACCATGTCGACATATTTCATCAGCATTCTTGGGTATAGCGTTAGTTTATCAATTGATACTCTTAGCAGTTTGAAACCTTTTGGTTATATCAGATAAATTATGTTAGCATTTTAGATAAGGAGTCACATTTGAAAGCAATCGACATCGTAAGATGTGAATTGAATTGTTGTATTTTTTGCTGAGCTCGGCTTTGCAATTTTGCAATGATTTGGTGTATGATTAGCTATATGATTTGATAGGATTCCATACAGTGGAATAAAGATTAATTAAATGTTTGGAAGTGTTAACATCAATTTGGTGTCGGTTAACTTCATAAGATTTCCACATGATATTCATAATATGCAATCGCGTGTTATACACCGTGTTTGTGCGTCGGTAGCGCAGTGGTTAGGACGTTTGTCGACCAGGTACATGGTTTCGAAGGTCGATTCCCGGCCGGCGCACATTCGATATCAATGGTTGGCCTGTTAAATTTGGGCTACCGATATCACATGCTGTAAACTCCATATTTGTGTCAAAAATACTGTGTGGAGTCAAGCTATAATAAAATAAAAAAAATCATTTGTTGTCATTACAAGGCTTTTTAAAGATATCACTTCAAGACGATTTTTTTAATAGGGAAGTTATGTTAACTTATGTTTTGACTAGTTTAGGGAGTTTTAGGTCGGTAAACCAATATTAGAATAAGGCAAGGACAGCAGGTTTGGCAGAATATTATGGTACCACCATTTTTATTTCGTTAGCTTTACATCAGTTCAGCTGCTTACAGCCTTAATAAATTATTGTCAACTTCATGTACAGAAATGTTCTAACATACTTGCAAATTTCACATGATGTCAGTTGATAGGAGGTCCCACAATTAGTGAACAGTGTTCAGCTTACACAGCTTTTACACAGGGAATTCACGTTTAAACAAAGTAAATGTATGCATGCAATGGTAAGGGTGCTAAGTAATAAAGACAAGAGGTACCTAAGATGATGAGTGACCAGTAAATTGGATGACAATGTACTCAAATCATAGAAACAAGAGACAAGCAAAATTGCACTATATCAAAGGAGGGTGAGGTTTAAGCCAAAGTTTACGTAATCAAATGAAAGAGGGGATAAAGGCATACACTTACCAGGGCATTGATGATAGTGATATAAAGATCGGGGCGTAGTTAATGGTTGACGAGCGAATTACCAACGTAAACCCGCGTCAAGACAAGATTCGGACCCGTAGTGTCCTATTAGTGGTTTGCTATCCTGCCATTGAGCTATGGGACCTATTGGCTGACTGCACACATACGGCTTTCAGGTGAATTAACAACACATTGCTGTACTTTTACCATCAAAGTAACCAAGCGTGTGCGTATACCCCTGCCACTTGGAATTATACTGAACTTGAGGAACAAGAATACTTTCTCAATTGACAATGAAACGATCTAAGATAGCTTTCATTTTTTTCCTTCACGTTCCCAGTGGAACAAAGAGCCTCAAGCTAGTGGCTTGAAGTTTCTGTAGCAGTGTTTAATTTTACAGGATGAGGTTGCTAGCCTCATGCCCAACCTTTCCTCTTTGCCAGCATTATTTCTGGCTCAGCAAGGTGCAGGAGTGCGTCTGTGGCCGGTGATGGAACCCCGGACCATGTGCATGGTCGGCGAGCGTCCTAACCGCTATACCACCGACTCTTTCATTTAGTAATCTCCAGACGATGTAATGACAAAACTTCAATGAGTTTATTTCTCTCGAGATAAACACAACGAAACAACACAAATCGAATTATTTTCTTAAAAATGATAATTTTTGACTTACTCTTCTAATTTTCTATTAACATTTTGCATTATTTCTAAACACTCATCTAGATCTGCTGATAGCTTCAGTATCGTTGATGAAGCCAACCAATTCTTCTCCTGTTTTATATAACCTTCCAATGCGACACCATGTTTTAGCATTTTATCTGTTAAACTGGTTGTCAGTGTGGTTGTGTACTTCCATTCCTGTTCTCCAGCATGTGGAAGATTCTCTCTGGAAAAATAAATAAACTAAGTCATTAAATAATTATAATGATTTGTACAGTTCAGTAACAAATGTAGTATTCAGATGTAAGTAAATCGAAAACCTTGTCGTCTCTGAACATCGAGCACCTCCGTATGAATGCTTCACAGTGCTACACAGAGTCCCTCAGTATCGCGAAAAAAGGCTTCGCATACGCCATCTGTACATAGTTGAATCATTAGCTATTCGGGATGTGAAAACAAAACTCTGTATTCAAAAGCGCTACATACATTCACTCGCTCTACCGTGGCTAGAGCAACATTCTTACTATAATTTTGCTTATTTTTATTATGTAGGTTTACTATTTTTATTGTCATTATTATTTCCTCATTATCACTATTATTTCCATCATCCATATTTTATGGACACTCTATTCCTGTTTATTAATCGCATTGTGATTTCATACAGATTTTATGGACAAAAAAATTTATCGTCTTTCCACTGGTTCCTGTCCATTCTACACAATCATATTGATTAGTCATTTTCTCACACTTGTCACGTCATGCTACTTTTTCCCTCTTTTCTAAATTACAGTTAGTCACCCCTTCCAGTTTACATCTTACATTATGTATTACATCTTCCGAGGACAAATTTTTAAAGGTATCTGGTTGGTTACAGGATTTCATCCTGAGCTGACACTGGTTAGAGATCCATTCGAAAACCTGAGATTACTGATCAGCTGTTTCGTCCTAGTTTGGGACTCTACAGCAGTACACACCCGCCGGCCAAGGTTCAAGCCTAGGACCTTCTGGTTACAGGGCCAGCTTGTAGACCATTAAGCCACTGGGACCCGATCCAATGGGCTGTTCATGAATTGTAACTTCTCCCAATTCACGACATAGCACTACCACTAGCTAATATCTTCGGCGAGTATTTGTCCTTACACCTGACCTGCTGAATCCTACTGGTCACGACTTCTCACTAGAACCCCAGGTAACTACCTACCTAAATAGGGAAAGTCGCTAGTGAGCATCTTAGTGATATTCAAGTATTGGTTTGTAGGTCCTGGGTTCGAACCCCGGTGGGTACGTATTGCTGAAGAGTTCCAAAACAAGACGAAAAGCTGTCCAGTACTCCAAGGTTTTCCAATGGTTCTCTAACCAATATCAGCTCACTATGAAATCTTGTAACCAATCAACTAAATCCCTACAAACCAATACTTGAGTACCTGATTGGTCTTATAAATCCTCTGTTAGATAAAATTACGATTGCACAGCTTATGAAATGAAAAATTCGAAAAGAAAATTTCCTTTGCTGTTTTCTTCTTTTTCGTATGACTCAATATAGAAATATTTCGTTCAAATCAGTTTTTTATTTTCCTGAAATCCGAAAAAACCGAACTGTGACATGAAGAACCAGCCATGTATATGACCGAAAGAATCATGCTTTTTATATTTTTTGTTCCATAAGACCAGGCACTAATGGGATGGAGGTTGTCATATAAATAGGATAAAAATATATTTCGATTGAATACTAACTAGTGTCATATGTGTGGTCCATTTGCTGGTGTAGACTGGATTCTATTAGTTGGGTTTGTAGTGAGGCCACCATGATGGGTGGCTTTCTATCATGGTCCACTCAGAACTGTTTTTATCTGACAGGTGGAGGCAATTGAAAGGAAGCATTGGACATAGTTGGAAAGTCTTGGTATCAAAAACAACTTACTAAACTGGATTAGGGGATTCCTTATAGGTAGGAGACAGAGGATTAGGATACACCGAAAACTCTCCTCCTGGACAACAGTACACAAGGCACTGTACTCGTATTTATTTTGTTTATCGATGAGTTATCTCTGCTCACCTATTCTCCTATGATCCTATATGCAGCTGACTTAAAAACCTGAAGAGAGCTGAAGGGCAAAAGTGATACACTCAAGTTGCAGGGAGACCTTAGAAAAATGCTAGAGTAGTCCAGCGAGTGGACGCTACCAATCAACGTGACGAAATATGAAACCAAAGGACAAAGGACGCAGAGGACACACAAGCACCAGCTCCTACGAGGGAATAACAATCCTATCAATTCAGACTCATTTGGATTTAGGTGTAATAAAAAGCCACGACTTAAGAACTGCAGCACATGATTGTGCGGTGGCTGCACGTAGTTTTAGATCCATATGGGCAATTCTCAGAGCCTTTGCTAGAATCTTCGGAGATATGTTCACCTTCTTATATACATCTCTGGTGAAGTCAAGACTGGGAAACTGTATTTATGAAGCCAGTCCTGGAATTCAAAGGAAGGCAACACGCATGATTCTCGGCATGACTAATTTATCATACGAGGAAAGACTAGACAGTTTAAATCGCTTCTCCCTGTCATAAAGGAAATTTATTTACAATATTTAAAAATTTAAATAATGACTACGGACCCGCCGTATTCTCTTTTTTCCTTGCCACCAGGTCGGAGCACCTTGAAGGACATAGCAAGAGAGTTCAAAAGCCAAGAAAAAACCATATTGCTGTGAGGTACAGGTTCTCATACCGAGTCATAAACTCTTGGAAGTGACTTCCAAAAGAAGTGGTGTCCGCAACCTCAACTGATTCATTCAAGATGAGTTTGAAAAAGCACAGAGATCTACTATGAAAGGATTAACATAGGCTTCAAGCCGTATATCCTCAATCAACAAATCTGAATCTGAATTCAAACTGCAATGTTTACTTCTGAGTTAAAATATTTTGCCCTGATGTTGACATCGCTAAAACACTCTAGCATTTGAATACAGGTAGAATAAACATTGGCGCAGAATAATATAGATTCATTTTATTTCTTAGACTGTCATCATCTGCGGACAACCAGTAATATTCAATAAAATCACCTGTAATAAAATTTTAACACACACTCAGCTTGTCATCATGAATCGGTCCTCCAATAAGCACAGCTTAAGAACGTCACAGCGGAACAAAATATTAGGATCACGAACTGGTAGAAGTTCGAATTCATGAGCCATGGAATCGGGTCCCAGTGGCTGAATGGTATACGAGCTTGCCTTGTAACCAGAAGGTCCTGGGTTCGAATCCCAGTGGGTGCGCAACGGTGAAAAGTCTCAAACTAGGACGAAACAGCTGTTTAGTACACCCGGTTGGTTTTCCAATAGTTTTCCAACAGTATGGGAATATTTCGTTCATTTCCAATAGTTCTCTAACATATCAATCCGTGATCAACTCGTAAAAAAATAAGAAAGTAATCTCAAATAGTTAGCATACACATATACATTAAAAGAGCGAATTTCCTCGTAAAAGAAGTGAACAGATTTCTCGCCAGGGTGATGACAAGTCAGTGATAATCTCCAGATTCCTTGCACGTGTATCAAAGACCCTTACATTTGATAGTTCGAATAGTTCGAACTTGTCAATTACCAAACACCCAGTTAACACAGGTCACCAATTAGGTTCATTGTGCATATTAATTATTAATAATCAATGAATAGTTAAAACGCAAAACAGCCCATCTCCTTTAGTTGGCTGAAGCTTTCGCAATAAAACGACTGAAATCTGACCTACGTGTTCAAAAGCAGTCGGTTGTGGGATAACTCCCTTCTTAGTAATTCTTATCTTCTGATCTCATATTAAATTTAAGTTATGATTCTCTGGATTCTGCTAACTATATTACATCGTCAGCTTTTTATTCGACTTTGTACATTGCAGATTTTGATTTTCAAATATTATGAGTACTGATCCCTGTAGCTCTGATTACGTAATTATCATTGAATTATTATCACCCCTGGCAATAAATCCGTTCACTTTTTTAAGAGGAAGTTCGCTATTCCGCTATGTTTATGTATATGCTAATTATTTGAGATCGCCTTGTTATCCTTATGTTTTGTTCCACTGTAACGTTCTTAAACTATCCTTATTGGAGAACTGATTCATAATGACAAGCAGAGTGTATGTTAAAATTTTATTATAACTGATTTTACTGAATATTATGGGCTGTAGTCAGCTGATAAGAGCCTACGGAATGAAATGAATCTATATTATTCTGCACCAATGTTTATTCTGTCTCTGTTTATATTTATAAGCAGGAGTTTATGTAAGAAGCTTTTAAAGAAACTTCAGTATTTCTTACGCTGCTAACTGTTGTCACCAATCTATAGATTTGCAATTGTGTTTAGTTATGTGTAGATGAAATATCGTGAAAAATACCTCGATTTGCCCTGATAAAAATTGGATATTATATTCGTGAATTGACAAGATTATAATGATAAGGTGAACTGAAAATCAGAGAGTTTACTCAGAAAAATAAGAAACAAAATTGTTTCATTTTAATACGTTGGTTAGAGGCAATCGGAAGGAAGCTCAGGATATACGTTTCTCGCATGGTAGCAACCGCTTGTCAGAATGACGGATCTACAGTCTTGAAGCAACTCATTACCCTAAAAAGACACGAACCTGTGTCATCGAAAGCTGAAAGGCTAAGTGGTAACATCTCTGATTACGACAGTGGGCTAAACAGTTTCGAATATGCTTCCTTATGTTCCGTTTTAGTCACGCAGCCATTCGCTACAGTTAACTTCCTATCAGTCTTATGTCACTACATCCTATTGTACTTAATTCATCCCCACGTATCTCTTGTCCCCATTCTCATCATTCATTGTTTACATTTCATCATTGGACAGATGTTTCACTTATCAAGTGAACAAATTAACATAACGATTGAAAATAACTTTTACCTTCTTCAATATTTCCCTCTAAAGTAAATTTTTCACTTTCCAAGTTGAAAAGAAAACATTGTTTGAACAAACGAAATATGCTAGTCAGTTCATTATCTAATATTAGATTCTTGATGAAAGAGTCACCATCCAAGAAGGACATCCATCTACAACTTATGAGTATTTCATCACCTCTTGAAGTGCTTCAGTCTTCCAAATAATCGAAAATATCAGCGACTAATTATTTTTATATTCTTCCTGAAGCTAATGTTTCTTGTTCAGTAATAGTTTATTAGTAGCTGGACCAAAGCCACTCGGTTCCTCCCATTACATATTATCCAGGTGAATGTGCTAGCCTATTGTATAACTCTGGGTTCACGTCTCACTGGAAACACCACCATTCACTCAGGATGTACATATATCCAGCTGACAAGTACAAAATAGGGTGAACCTGCTCCCCTGCTTTCACCTCAAGCCACAACCAGACAAATGACACCGTGGTAATCTGAAGGAATCGTCACAGTGACTGAGCAAGAAGCCAACATGTCAACGCACACCAAGCATTCCAGTCTAGTACAATTAGTCCATGAGAAATACAAAATCACTTTTCATCATATTATTACCATTCTACCTTTGTGACCCGAGTGGAAAACAAAGCTTCATCAGTATATCTATACACTGTCACATTCTGTGTGGTCCCACTTAGCTGGCACAACATTGCCCACAGTCTCTCACCTCCTCATCTCGTGATCTTCTCCAACTCATTCTCGAACTTATGCTCAACTCGTCGTCTCCCACTCCACTTCCATACGACTGATGGTAGGTTGGTTCCCAGAGTTTATTCTTGGTAATTTATTTTCGTTGGCCATCAAATATGTAGTGTGGAGTCAGTGAATGCAGCTGTCGATAGAAATCTGCAGTGACCGTTTCGAGTTGCTTCTCGTGAAGCCTCCTGTCTCTAAATTATATGAAAGAATTGGTCGACTCATTATTGGAATTGAAAATCTGAATCTTGTTCTGTATGCTGCGGAGAGAAGAAGATTTCCAAACTGATTTCAGAATGATGAATACCTGTCTTGCCTTTCCGATGCTGGCTTGACGTCGTCATCTATGCTGCCGCCTGTTGTTGAAACGATGCTCCTCAGATAAGTGAAGGGATAGATTTCTTTCTAATTTCTCCCATTGACAATGATTGATGCTGATTGCTGCTGTTTGGTTGATGTCATCACCTGCTACTTCTCTATATTCATTTGAAGTCCTGTCTTTGCTGCATCTTCAGACATTTTCTTGGTTTTTTCCTACAACTCTCTCTCTATATATCTATATGTATTTGAAATTCTTATGCTAGCGAAATTTCTATGAACGTGAGAGCCTGTTTTCTTTATTGACAAAAAGCTAAAACAGTCCATAGGTTATCAACGGATGGTTTATAAGTCACATGGTTTCTCAAAAATTTAAACTTAACCAGACGAGAATATGCTTGGTTATCACATCATCGTGCAATAATGTAACTTTCATACAGCAGAAATCCATCTTTTCTTTTAAAATGCACTCATTTTTGTTTATTCTACCACTGTGGTAGCTGCTGGTTAGCTAATATACCGAAAATGCTAATAAAGAAGTTGGAGCATCATTCTGTCAATGTTGAATTCAGATTTCTTGCAGGTACTTTGTTTTTAAGCGCTTTAATTATAATATTATACTAATCCAGGTAGGGACAGAACTTTCTTTCTAAGTTTTTAGGAAATAATGAGATATCAGATGGCATACAGTATGTAGGAAATAAATACTTTTTGACCATAAATATCTGTCTTCTATCTTGAGTGTTAAGTTGTAAAATATGCGTAGCTATATGTCGATTAGGCTTAGATTGTTAGACAAGGTGAATTGTTTTAGATGCCTAGAACATGTGTTTTGCATGCAGAACCATAGCTTTCCTCTTTGTACAACGTAGGCTGGTGTAGGACCAGGTTAGGATAGACTTAAAGGTGGGTAAATCTAAGCCTAGTACCAGTTCATAAAGTCTTTAACTGTTTGTTTGATCAGCGTGCCGAGTAGTAAATCATATCACAGGGGTCTAAGAGAAGCCAAGAACCAATGACTGAAGACTGTTATTCACTTATTAACTCGAACCCCCCTTAAAAGTTCGAAGACCCCAAACAATTTGCCTACAGACAGGGTAGGAGTACTTTAGACGCTGCAGCCGTCTTACACAACAGTATTGTCTCATCATTAGACAAAGGTGCCAAATATGTCCGCTGCACGTTTCTTGACTTTACTTCTGCTTTCGACTCTGTACCTAGAAGTCTCTTGCTAAATAAGCTCTCCATGACACAAACCGAGTCCTGGGTCACTAACTGGTTGCATTCCTACTTTTCAAACAGAATGCAGTACACCGTATACAAAGGCCAATCCTCCTCTGCTGTGCTCACAGAAGCTGGTGTCCCCCAAGGTGCTGTACTCTCCCCACTTCTCTTTTCTTTCTTCCTACATGACCTACCGTCTTCAAATGACATTAACTTTGTCAAATATGCTGATGACCTAACTGTATCTTTACCTGTCAAATGTCAAAGTGACTGCTCTAAACTAAATGGCTTCTTATCAGAAATTAGCCAATGGTCCAAGGAAAACGGTCTAACCTTAAACCCCTCCAAATGCCAAACAGTTAATTTCACCTTAGGCATAAATCTGACCTAAACAAACTGGTTAGCACTCACGAGGTGTGCAACATAGATGGCACTGAAATAGAAACCAAGTCGGAAATTAAATACCTAGGCGTCACTCTATCTTCTGATCTTTCCTGGTCGTCTCATATCTTGACGATTTCCAAGAAAATATACCGTCTTACCTTCTACATCAAGAAGTTAAGACATTCTGGTGTAACCCAACCCTTACTCCTACAATTTGTTAACTCCCGTATTCTGCCTATTATTCTCTATTGCTCCCCCTTAGTCTTTCCTGGGCTATTGAAGAAAGACTATACCTTATTACGTAGGATGTTAAAGGTTGTCAGCAGGGTAAGCAGTTTGCCACTTAGCCAGCTTGTTAATATTCTGGTGGACAGGCACATGGACTCATGTGAAAAATGGGCGAAATCCATTTTATCTGACTCACAACACCCTCTACATTCACAACTCTCCCCATGTATCTCTTCAGGGAAAACCAGAAGCCTATATAGGAAACTATATGCCCGCACTAGTAAGTACAAAAACTCATCCATACCCTACCTAGCCCGTGTTCTGTGCGATAAAGAATGCATCAGGCATGAAACCTTTAACTTATTAAATAGTCAGTAGAACCAATGGATCTCGTCTTTCCAACTCACATCATTTATAGGTACAACGTTTTCTCGCTCTTCATTCTGTATTTATTTTTGTTATGTGCTGTTTTGTTTCTCTCTTCCTTGCAAACTCTACTTAAAACATTCTTGTTCGTTCTTTCACACTCTGTATGTCTCGACCATTTTGCTATCGCTTACGCCAGTAAATATGCTAGAAGTATCTACTTTTCTAACACCTTCAAACACTTTAATTTTGGCTTTGCTACCGACATGCTAATATGTTGTTGAGATAACTTTAATCTATGTAGAACTTTATTTATTGTTAATGTAAAAACTGGATGCAATATTGTAGCAAAATGCTGAGAATTCCATTCTGTATCACAAGTACTGATTTGGAATAAAGCTTATGTTATGTTAGAATTTCTTTTCATTTATTCACTTAGCATTTTTTTCAATGTGCTTGTAGAGAAAAGAAGAAGCTTCTAAATACAATAATGTGTTTCAAAAGAAACCTGTGGTAAGACTATTTCCTTCTATAAAAAGGTCCATTATCTCCAGAGATAATTGTTTGAAATTTTTTCTCGTGAACATAATGCTAACACACTTGAATTATGTCGAATATACTTAAAGGACTAATAACTTCGCCGACAAAATCTTCTTTATAACTAAGCTAGAATAATAAGCAAAGCAATCTACCTCTAGAAACCTTTTTGATTGAAGTCTATCGGATTTCCTTCAAAACAGGGCAAGAATAACCAATTTAATCTGTCATTTTCCTTTCACACATCGTATCGAATTTCAGCTTAACATTCATTCATAGGTAATGCGATTATTATAACTGAATATATATATTGACAGATAAAATGTTTTGTAAGTATTCAGCCTTATATCTTTTATGGGGACAAATATTAGAAGGAATTTGAGATGTGGAGCGCTGAAAGGTGATCTGAATTTTGATGCATGATTTTACCTAAATTAATTATAATAGAACACATGTATTTCTTGTTTTAGAAAAAAATCAATACAGAAAATAGCAAACTTTCATTATTTAGAATGCTTTTAATATTTAGCATTTTCGAAACAACATACAGGAAATACTTTTTGAAATAGGTGATGCCTAACCCAGGTAGAGTACTGTTTTTGTCAGTTGAATACGATTATAAAAGTCACTCCCTAAAGACTTACAAATATATAATTGTAGGCAGAGATCTGAGGAGACTTTCCTGCTGAAAACTTTAATTTCTGAAGTAACCTGACACTAAAGACACGGATTATTCAGTTGATAACATTCCACTCTGTAACCTCCTGTTTCAAGTGTTGGTTTGCAGGGATTTGATCGGTTACAGGTTTGATCCGGAGCAAAACTCAGTAAGAAGGTCATTGGAAAACTAGGTAGTGCTAGACAACTGCTTCGTCCTAGAGCTTGGGACCGACTTTTCATCAGTAAGCAATCACTGAGATTTGGTAACAGGACTCTCCGTTTACGAGACGAGCTTGGAGACCATCAGGTCACAGACACTCGATCCTGGGTCCAAACCCTGATGGGTGAGTACTGATCAAGAGTCCTAAGAAAGGATGCTACAGCTTTCCGGTACTCCCTGGTTTTTCAGTCATTCTCTGACTTCATGTTTACTTTCTACCCTAATATTATCCATACCAATGGTATAACGACTTAATGTATGTCAGAGTTGAATGATCCGAATGAATGATAGGGAACACTACTAAAGCCAGGTGATTGTAATTACATGAACGATAGGTGGCTTTAAAGTGTGAGAAAGGTAGGGAATTACTCCCTGATCGATGGAATGATGGGACCTAAAATTGTACCATATGTGGTGTTTTATCAACGGTTTGTAAATACATGAAACCAATGGGATTCAAGACGAACGAAACAATTACGAAGAATCTAACTGCTAACTGTCATGGTTTAACTTTTTTCCGTGAGCATGGCGGGTAATTGTCTTCATCACATAAGTGGAATGTACCAGACTTCAAATCTATTAATTAGATTAGAATTTTTAAATTTTCCACTTGATGAACACATTCCAAAAGAAAAGTCAATACCCCAAAAACACTGTTCATTGAAACAGAAAATTTCATTAACGATCTTAGACACATTTTCGCGATGAGATTCGTGGTTATTAATAGTGGAAAAATTTGTTAATTTTGTTCTTCTCATCGAATTTTAAAATAAATCTTATTTTTAGGTATACAGTAGTAAAAAATGAAACAACAATAAAAATATGTGAAAAGTCACAAAATTATCATATTTCTATAAATTATTCCATATTTCAAATTATTCGTCAGAAAATGTGTCGGATACAAGAAACCGGCATACTCTGGACTTATAAAAAGACTCTAAAAAATCTGGATTTCAAGGATGAATTGTCTAAAATCACATAAACTCGAAGGCTTACATGTGCAAACCAATGAACTGACTGAAGATTCAAAGAAGACAGGATTTGAAATGAACATGGAAAAGACGGGGGTGATGAAATCAACCAACCAGCAGTAACAGCAGCCGGCACCAATCATTGTCAATGGAAGAAATTTGAAAAAGAGATCACTCCCTTCAGTCACATAGAAAGCGTTGTTTCAACTACTGTACTCCACAGCATACACAACAAGATTTTCACTTCCGTCGTTAAGCTAATCAATTCTTCCATATACTTTAGAGACTCGAGGCGTCACTGAAAGCATTTCGAACCGACCACTGCAGAAATTTATCAACAGCTGCCTTCGTTCGCTTTGTTCTTGAGGTCAAATCGCCAAACAAAAATGATTAGGAACAATGAACTCTGGGAACCAACCGACCAAGAACCTATTTTCCAAGAAATATTCTGAAGAGAATGGATATGAGTCGATACAGTCGAATGACATCTGGAGTGGAAGACGACGAGTTGAGCATGAGTTCGAGAATGAACTGGAGAAGATCGCGTGATGAGGAGGTGAGAGACTGTGGGCGATTTTGTGGCCAGCTAAGTGGGACCACAGAGAATGTGACAGTGTGGATATTTGCTTATGAAGCCTTGTTTTCCATTCGGATCACATGGGGAGAATGGTAATAATATGATGAAAAGTGATTTTGTATTTCTAATGAACCAATCACCATAGACGGAAATGCTTGGTGTTTGTTGACATGTGGACTCGTAGCATAGTCACAGTGAAGATTCCTTCAGGCTATCACGGTTTCATTTGTCTGATTTGACTGTAGGTGAAGCAAACACTGAGGTTCACTCTATTTTGTACTTGGCAGGTGGATGTATGTACATTCTGAGTGAATGGTGTTGTTCCCAGTGGGATGCAAACCCAGTGTCATACACTAGGCTGGCACATCAACCTGGATAATCTAAAATAGGAGGAACCGGGCGCCGTGGATCCAACTACTAATCTTCAACGAAGAAGAAACATTAGCTTCAAGTCATACATGGAAATAAATAGTCTCTGAGATTTCCTATTCGTTGGAAGACTGAATCACTTCGAGAGGTGATGAAATACTCATAATTTCAGGATAAAGGAGTGAAAATGTATCCTTTGGATTTTGACACTTTCATCAGGAATCTAATATTAGATAATGAACTGACTAGTATATTTTGTTTTTCAAACAATTTTTATTCCACCTTGGAGAGTAAGAAATTTAATTATGAGGTGAAGAGTGAATAAGGAAAATGTTACTCCTAATCTTTATGTGAATTTGTTCACTTGATGGGTGAAGCTTTTGTCCAAAAATGTGATCTATATAATGAATGATGAGTATGGGGACAAGAGATGTGTGTTGTGGAGTTGAGTTTATAGGATGTAGGGACAAAAGGCTGATAGTAAGGTAGCTGAAACGAATACTCATGTGACTGAGTAGGGACATCAGGGATTGATTAAGTGAGTCAAGAAGGGAAGTCATTTCTGGAGTTACAGTAATGCAAGTATAGATAGTAAATTTATGCATTGAAAAATATTGTTGAAACCTAATTTTTCAATGAAACGTCCAATGATTCATATTTGGACCCTCAGCCATGGCTTTCAATTGAATATTGGATCAAGAACATCTTCCCTACTACCATCGGTATTACTCACGATCGTGGTGAAAATAATGGCGCAGCAGGGAGTGGTGGAAGAAAAGACAGGAATTCTTCAGACAGAAATGAAGGCCCTGGAAATCGTTTCCTCACAGGTTATATTTGTCCTATATCTCACGAATTGGAAGATCTGCAAGTGACCAACTACAAGTCAGCAGACGAAGCAATGGAGACGGAACATCAAGGGAACATATGAAGTCAGAGGCTATGAAGCTGCCAAATCAATAAAAATCAACAAACAATACCATTAAGGGCAGAAGGAAGCCATCCTTTCAATTACATACAGCACAGTTGAGGATGTCAAACTGATTGGGATTGGAAAAGCGAGAGAGAGGCCTTCTATAAAATGAAATCGATGTGTAAATCTGCTGTACTCAATACAAGTCACACGACTTGGATTTTTAATACTAATTTCAAGCCAGTCATTGCTTCTATATGATTCAGTGAATTGGCAAATCACGAATAGCATTTTCTATGGGACCTAGGCTTTCATCAACTGCACCCGTCTCTTCGTATTGAAGGGTTTGGGGCTAGACTGAAAAGACAAGCGAGAAGCAACTATAGCAATGAACCAATCAAGAACCTATTTCTGAGCAAATATGCAACGAGGAATGTAGATGAATTTGGCACACGCTGAGGAAACTGGTGAGTGAAATCCGATTAATAAAAGACAACTTTGGAGTTCGAGAATGGCATGTAGGACATAGTGAAATAAGGATGGGAAAGCTTAGGAACAATCCTGGAGGCAGCTAAAGAGGACTGTAGAGAACAGAGTATGCTTTTGATGCCCTATTTTCTATTCTGAAATCCAGGGAATAATAATCATTAATATTATTTGATTGTTTTCAAAATAAATAGAACATTTTATCACTCAAATATGAATTATTATAGTGGTGTTGCAATGAGTATTACTGAAAATCTCTTAACAAATCTCTTAACTATACTGCTGTCAAGTGACTACTTTTGAGACGCGTTCTTCTGAAATTTTATTGTAGGCATATGGCCCGTATTAACTGGTAAATTCAGTGTGAAGAAAGGCAGTGAGGAAGCCACAGTGGGAACTGAAATGCCCAGGGAAGCACATTTAAGCATTTGAAACCTATGTGACGTTTAACGTCCGATAGAACTATTTTTCGTCAAATCAAAATATAACTTACAGGTTGCTTATATGAAAGTTGCTTATACACACCGGCCTTCAATGTGTTTTGTATTCTTAGCTTGTATGCTTGGTGTGGGCCGATTTACCAAAGGCTTTGTCTCTTACATTTCCAAGCTTTACCTAATTCTTTCAACCCACATAAATCCTAGTGGTTTCTCAAAGAAAAATTGGCAGAAGTTGGAATTCATAGACCACCGGACCGGGTCTCACTGGCTTAATGGTCTGCAAGCTTGCCTTGTAACCAGAAGGTCCTGGGTTCAAACCCTAGTAGGTGCGTACCGATGAAGAGTCTCAAACTAGGGCGAAACGACTATCCAGTACTTCCATGTTTTCCAGCGGCCAGCTAATGACGAAATTCTGTAACCAATCAATTAAATCCATACAAACCAATGCTTGAAAATAAAAGAAGATTTGTTGATTAACTTCATTTTGACTAATTAGAATCGAGATGAATCTTTTAACATGAAGTACATTTCGCACATTTTCATTCTTTTGTATTTCCAGTGAAAAATACAGCGTCAAGGTTTCAAGATTTAGTAATGGTGATGATTTTGTGGTGAGAGCAGGCTGCTAGCCTATTGGTAGACATAAATTTACGTCAGTGTTTAGGTCACTAATATTCGCCGTGAGAAAATATGAACAAGGCTGATTCAACAACCAATCACAGCAGACTTAACGTGGGCAGATACAACTTGCAGATATATGGCTTAACTTTCTGAGTAACCAGTCACAAGCAGTGCAGAATAACCTTGAGCAAGAAACAACCAATCAGAAGACTGTTTTTGTCTGCTTGAATAAGCCATAATAATGTACATGAAATATATATAAATACGTGCTGATTTCCGTGAAGAAACGGTCTGTTGCCTGGCCCTTTTATTCTGTTGTTACGATTTTACGTAGTAGCCTATAACCTAACTTCCTCTCTTTTCTGGGCTTACTGTGAGCTGCTAAACTAGATTTAGGAGTGAGTTGACTGGAAATCGAATCCACAGCGTATGTGTAACTGGTGAAGATTCTGCCACTAACCTACTGATGCAGAAGTGAATTTCCTAACCAAAGTTTAAATGAATCGAACAATCAAATGGCTGTTAAGTGTTATTCAGCTACATTTCCATTCATCATAAGGAGTATGGAGTGGCGAACTAATTTAGATTGGAAATCAGAAGTCTTTGGAGACAAATTGCATCACAGAACGCATTTGTGGAAGTAATTCAAATCATGTACATATCCATCTACTTACGACTTTAAAAGAGGTATTTAAAGTGTATCCACTGTCTCGAAGCAGCGATACAGAACAACCTGTTGCAAACTGTAAACTAGACCGGGATAAGTTTTTAAATTATGATTAGAAACCAAAGGATTTTTAAAGATTTCCAGGGAAACACCAGACATTCACGATATTAGTTGAGCACTTATTAGAAAAGTGGGCTCATCGATACATGGAGGAGGTAATGAAAAGAGGAGATGAAAGGATGTGAGAAAATGTGGAGCCCAGTTGAAAACGTTGGCAGACAACCGAATCAACGGAGACGTACGACTGAAGCTTTACGTTCTTCTAGGAACTAAAGGAAATAATAATAACAATGACAAGAAAAGTGGGCTCACTTGCAGAAATGTTCATCTATTACCGATCGATAAGTTCCTTTGGTTAATAGAAACATTTCAGCTATCTGAACAACTGAAAGTGAGAGAAAAGCAAAAAAAGAAAAGGCGTCAAAGGGTGCGATTTTCCTGAAAACTGATTAAGAGTCTCAAATGGGAGTGAAATTCTCACCCCCGATTCTATTCATAGCCACAACTAATCAATTAAGTTAATTTTTCGAAATTAAACTTTTCTGTCTTGTTTCGTGGTTGCTTAGAAATTTCAGTAGAAATTACAGACTAGATAGGCAAGGAAAGTTCAGGTGAAACTAAGAAAACATTGAAACGTCTATTGATTATAATTTCAACTGAATTAATGTAGCATCGTGCATCGGTGGTATAGCGGTTAGGAAGCCCGCTGACCATGCACATGGTTCGGGGTTCAATCCCCGGCCGACGCACTCCTTCACCTCGCTGAGCTAGAAATAATACAGAAACTTCAAGCCACTAGCTTGAAGCCCTATGTTTCACTGGGGAACGTGAAGGAAAAAATGTAGCATTAGAAATTATCTCGCATTAAAAGGTTCTTTTTGGCTTAAAACGAAATCAGTTTCATTTCACATTACAAATATCATAGCATATGGTGGGTGTAAATTAGTCCTGTCTTTTGACACCTAAGTGGTATATATATTCATAGTTAAACAATTTAACATTGAATAGTTCCCTTACAATGATTTATCACATAAAGATACATGTTATTATTATTATTGCTCTCTTGGGTTCCTAGTGGAACACAGGGCTTCAACTGCACGTCTCCATTTTCTTCTGTCTTCTGCTATACTTTTCACCTGCATCCATGTTAATCCATATTCTTTCAACTCCTCTTCACACGATCTCCTCCATGTCACCCTTGCAGTGACGTCCCACACGCCGCTTCCCTTTCGGGTTCCACTCAAGGGCTTGGCGAGCGATGTCACCCAGCGGTCTCCTCAGCGAGTGTCCGATCCATCTCCACTTTCTCTTGCATATTTGTTGGTTGGCGATTGATTCTTGCTTTGTTTGTTCCCACAATTCCTTGTTGGTGATTCTTTCCGGCCCGGCCATCTGATCTTCAGTATAGAGCGAAGACAGTTGTTAATAAAGGTCTGCAGCCTTTTGGAAATATTCTTTGTGACCCACCCGCCAAGTTTCTGATCCGGATAGAAGAACTGACTGACCTGACGTTTGTATTGAAAATCCGACTGAATTTTGTTTTTGATTCTGACTGAGTGACGAAGATTTACATATTGATTTCAGGTTGATGAATGTGTTTCTCGCCTTCCCGATTCTCGCTCGATTTGACATCCTCGTTCGCTCCTTCGTTCCTGTAGTTGAGACAATGCTCCCTAGATAAGTGAATGAAGTAGCCTCTTTCAAATCCCTCCCGTTGACGGTGATTGGCACTGGATTTTGCTGCTGCTGTTGTTGTTGTTGGCTGGTTATTTTCATCACCTCCGTCTTGTCTATGTTCACTTGGAGTCCTGTCTTCGCCGGCTGCTTCTTCGACCAGTTTATCGGTTTCCGCTGGTAAGTCTTCGATTTTGTGTGACATCAAACATAAATCATCCACGCGCGAAATCCAGGTCTTCTAGGTTCTTCACGTCGGTCCAGACAGGATATTCCTGTCTTCTCGTTTCCCACAGTCTGACGCATAATCCAGTCAGTCCACCACAATTAGGAATATCATTGTGATAGATAATAAGCACCCTTGTCTGACTCCTGTGTTTACCCCAAAGATACATAAATAATCAAATAAACTTTGAATATTGAGGTACCATGGTGAATTTTGCTACAGAAGATAGATGCAACTGATGGCATTAAAACAAACTCACCTAATGCTTCCATCATCTTACTGCTTACTAAATATCTACTCACATGATAACCTATTCATATTATCTATAGAAGGAATATAACTATTTATGTGCGTCTTAAAGAGCTTGTAGGTCTTATTATTTGACTTTTGTAAACATGTTTTAATGTCTCTTTATCGATATGATGACTGATATAAGACTTAGATAATATCCGCCCATATTTTACCGGTATATCTGTAGGAACAGAAGCTTACTGGATCACACCTTTGCTACAGCAAACCATTTGTATAACATGCTTCAAGATTAAGAATAGTCAGAATAAGATCTCAAGCTGGTCATCTTCTGAATCATGTAGTTATGTGGTTGCGTTTCTGATGATAAGTTTAAAATTTAATTTCAAGTGTCAAGTTTCTTCATAATGTAGAACTAATTACAGAAAATCATCGAAAACTAGGTAGCTCTCAAGAGCTGTTTCGTATCATCTCGAGACTCTGTACTGTGAGCTCTCACGAACACCCCAGGGCCTTGAGATTATGAGACCAAGCTTGTTGGCCATTTTTGGCCACTCCGGCTTGAGCATCTCCTGGTGTAGTGCCACCATCACGAATGCCTTTGGTGGGCACCCAACTGACCTTGACTTTGTGAATCCCCACTGCTTATGATTCGCCACTTCAGGTCCTGTGTGCGATACTTCACAAGGTCGTAGGTGCGCGCGGCCGGAGACTCCTGAAATACGGAGGAACACAACTGCCTAGTGATCTATGGTTTTCAGTGATCTCCATAACTGATGAAATTAAATTTTATCTAAATCCTCACAGATCTCATGATCTAAATCTAAAATTGTCAGCTTACATTATATTCTGCTTTTTATTTCCAATACTATCTTCACCAATAATCTAGCCAGTGAAAACAATGCCTACAGACATTCATGTTGAAATATTGAACTCACGTGATATATGTAATTTTCTAACTGGCATACTGCACAAATTGTCCAGCATAAGAGATATGGACAAGGATTCATCATGGAAATATAACTAAAAATTGAAAAGATGAAAAAAGATCTTCAACAGCACGAAAAGTAGGAGTAAAAATTATAACTGTCTGTATCAGTTTAAGGCAGGTGATGCTGTTTTTTTAGTCCATAAATTAATTCAGATTTAAAAAAAAACTGTGATGAGAAGTTTGTTTTACTAGCGTCAGTCTTAAATGTTTACATGGTAAATAAATGATTAGAACATAAGGATTGTAGCTGCTATCCTGTCAGTATTTTAAAAGTCATATACAAATGTCTTTAGTTAGTGGAAGGCATGTTCCTTAGTGCAGACGAACTGTTATCTGTGAGGTAAGTGACAGTGGTTTTCTTTCCAAAGTACCTACCTGATCTGTTATACTATTGAGTAAACGGTTTGGAACTTATTTTTAATGCTGGATAGTTCTACGCTCGAAAAGGTTTATTGAAGCACTTGAAAGGATCTAGATTTTATGTCGTTCAATAGTCGCACATTAATTTATTATTATTTTATATCATTATTCTCTTGATTTCCGAGTAAAACACAGACCTTCAACAGCCCATGCCTATTTCATCCCGTTCTTTGCAGCCCTCTATAGCTGGCTCCCCCGATTGACCTCCTTCGTATCACCCTCAGACTCTCGACTCGCTGTTTTCTATTCAAGTTCCTGTCTGGTGACCAGTGTCACTCGGCAGTCTCCTCAGTGTGCGTTGAATCCATCTTCATTTTCTTCTGAATATTTTTGGGGCTGTAGGTTTTAATTTGCCTCAGTGCCTTAGCAGCAGCTTCTTGCTGCTTATACCCTCTGGTCATCTGATATTCATTGCAGAGCAAACGTAGTTAGGTATCGATAAAAGTTTGCAGCAGCCTGTTCGGAATGCTTCTCCTGACGCGTCGAATTTCATATAATTATGACATAGTCTTTATTTTCGATGAATTGTTCTACAAAGAGGTAAAAACCATGATGACAATGCATTTATTAATTATTCATCTGTACCAACTTCGCTGACGTTTACGAAAATGATTCCGGCTGGTAATCATCTATCAGTGTTATTTGAATACTTTAAGGCTGAGATTGTGCATACACTAAACATCATTCTAAGCTTCACGACTATTTGATAAAGTGTGTAAAGTCATCAGGAAACATCCTACTGTTTGAAACAACTAGCTGGAGATTATTTACTTCAACTAATATTTCTTCCTGGATATATCGTTGTCACAGACAGACTACCAAACGTTTTTTGCTTCCAGTGGAGTTTAAGTGACACTGGTATGTGACGTGACTGGCGTTTAGAATAATCAAATCATCACAAAGTTAACACCTTCCTTTAGAAAGATATCAGTTTCAGTGAGATCATTCATCAGAAAAATATTTTCTCTGCGCGATAAATCCGTATACATAGATAACCTAAGGTTTTAAACTAAGTCCACAATATCAGTACTGTACTGTGCGTCGATGGCACAGTGGTTAGGACTCTCACCGACCAGGCACATGGTCCGAGGTTCGAGCTCACACCGACGCACACCTGATATCTATGGTCGGCCTGCGAAATTCGGGCTACCGATTTCCACGCTAAAAATTCCATACTTGTACCAAAAATACGGTGTGGAATCAAGCTGTAATCAAAAATAAAAAAAATAAAATAAAATACACTTAAATAAGCTTAATCACATAGAATAAATAGTCTCTTAGGTATATTTGTATTGAGCAATGCAAAAGCTAAAATACTACTATATTCAGATTGATTTATGCAATGAATATTACCGGTTTTTCTATGGAAGCTGCAATACTCAATTCCCCTGAGTGACAAGCAAAATTAATAGTCTTTCTGATTGATTCAGCAACAGGATAAATAGGACGATGTATAAGTTCAGGTCCAGCGGAATACTTTCTCAAAATAATTGTAACTGTGGAACTGAAAGCAAAACGAATAGAAAAATTTGATACCAAGAAAAATGTATTTTCTTTATGAAATCTATAAATAAATGAATTGGATGATGAACACGCCATACAACTTGTTGTGTGAGAGCGAATAAGAGGTTTTATAACCTTCTTGAATACGTGATCACTTGTTTTTATTTCTTCATTTCATCTGTTCCCAGTGGAACATAGGACTTCAAGTTTTGAGGTTTAAAAATCCAGTGCCCATGGGGTTATTCTTCTCACATCCAACTTCCCGTCTTTATCAAGCCTGCTACCGGATCAGTGAAGCTATAAAGTGAGTGGTTTGAAGATCACATGCACTTCTGGCAAGCACTCTGCCACTCAACCAACAACAATTGAATACGTAGTCGTTAACCTAACTTTTAAATAATTCTATAAAAATTCAAATGCTTTTTTCAGGTTTGACGTCAGATTGGTATCAGTTAGAGAACCATTGAAAATCATCGCTGGAGTACTGGAAAGCTGATTCTTCTACGTTTGAAACCGTTCATCAGTACGTATTCAAAGTGGTTTGAACTCAGTACCTTCCAGTTACAAGTCAAGCTCGTAGACCATTCAGTCACTGAGACGCGATCCAATTGCCAACCAATGAATTCTGCCCTCTGCCAATTCCTGATTTTAGCGTAACCACCTGTCAGTGTTATCAGCGAGTATTTGTCGTTCCTGCTGACCTGATGGACCTAACTGGTTACGATTTCCCACTGGAACTCTAGGTAACTTCGTCTTGTAGCCAATTACTGACGTGCATCAGATTATTTTCAACAATTAGTTTGTAGGAATTTGATATCAGTTCGCCTTGTAACCGAAAGGATCTGGATTTGAACCTTTTTGGGCACATAGTGATGAAGGGTCTCAAACTTAGACGAAACAGCTGTTCAGTACTCCAGTGCTGGTTTTCAATGATTTTCTATCATTCCATGGGCAATGGAATTCTATAAATGCATTCGCTTCTCAGTAATTCTCACAGCCATTCTGGAACCATTTGATAAAACAACAGAGTTTTGACACATAATAACATCGTACTTAGTTATCTGTAGTAATTATTCTCTTGAGGATATTTAGTAGTCCGGGAAAATCGAAAATAGTATGACGCCAGACAACGTTAATCTTATTCATAAAATTTATTTTTCTTTTACGCAAAAGCAAAATCTCATTGATTGTTCGTATGAATGATTTACCCATCCCATATATATATATATATATATATATATAGCTATCTTTTCAAACAGTTGACATATGGCGTTATATTATGTCTGAAGTAAAGAATGCTATATAACACTATAATCAACATATGTTTAAGTGTGAAGTAAGTCAGTGTTATCTCAGTCATTTCATTTCAACCTTTTTAGATTCATTACATAGATTTGTAACAAAAAGAAAGTTAGCAATGCTGACACACAGTTGTAAGTAATAATAGTTGCTTATTGTGAAAGCAATCTCCCATTGTCATATGTAAAATAGTCGTGTGACAACTGTAGATATTTATCTAAAAGATGAATCATTTTGTTTATGAATGATGAAAAAGTATGTATTTTACTGAGAAATTGTTTTTCTTTCATTGAAAATTTTGTTGCACAAATCTATTACTCATTACATTATGTAAGAGTAGACTCCGTAAACAAAGCTAGATTTCTGAAAAATTTCAACCACTTTTACCAGACCTTGGTAAATGCATACGTATGTAATTAGAGGAGTAGTATCAGACCTCTCACAGATATCCGTCTTAATAAGAAACAGTTGCTTCCTTCTGAATTTAGTCTGCATCAAACAAAGGAGGTCAACCCCCCGCTTGAATGGCTTAATAGTAACGTCTCAATCTGCAGTACTGGGTGATATGAGTTCGAATCCTAAAAATGCACATGAGTTCCTTCAAGATTACAGAAACTTCATGCTTATGGGTAGCGATAAGCACGAGACTTAGGTTCATAGCTATCCACCAATCTCTACCAGCCATCTTTTAACAACAATTTAGAGTGCACCGTGGTGGTGAGTCAAAATCGATATTTCATAAAAGGCTAAAATCCGTGAATTTATATTATAAGTTTATGCGATTTGCTAATATCATCCCGAGTATCTCAGTTTTGAAAAGCCATAATAAGAACATTGGATATCAATACTTTTGTGAATCGGTGGATCAGTAATAGATTGCTTGTCAGCTATGAGGGAGGTCTCGGTTCGATTACCAGCTGACATACGTCTAAACCCTGCCTAGCCAAAGGTAGCCTTGGAAAAGAGAAAAAATACCCAATCCCGTAAGAATAGCCTCAATACAGCTCGAAACCCTATGTTCCGTGTGGAACGCAACCAATGAAAAAGGTAAAGTATTAAAAATGTAAGCTGTATAATCTTCTGAAGTCAGAGTTTCGATCGTTTTAACTGACGCTGGGAAGTACGAATACATTCACTAATAATAATTCAGTACATATATATATATGTATAATTGTAGGAATCGGTTCACTCAATGTAGTAAGATTTACGTACTACGTTACGTGTTCAAAATCCCTCTGAAGGAAGCATCTTTCGCTGTAACTGTTTATTTGTAGAATTTGACTAAAACATTCTTTGATTATAGTCAACTGTTAAATGTACGCACCCACTGGGGTTCAAACCCAGGACCTTCGGGTTACAAAGCAAGCTCGTATACCATTCAGCCACTCAAACCTAATTCAATGAACACTTCATGAATTCTGTGTTCTAACTTCTACCAATTCGTGATTTAACGCGACCACCAAACAATACCATCGATGAGAAATCAATCCTCACAATTGGCTGGTTGGACCTCACTAGTCATGACTTTTCTCTAGGGAACTAGGGACTGGAAGATCCTGGGTTCGAATCCCAGTGGGTGCGTGCTGCCGATGATTCCCAAACTAGGAAGAAACAGATGTCTGGCAGTACTGTCTGATTTTCAATGGTTCTCAGGGCGAAGTTAAACTTTCGACACCACTAACTACCAATCAGCGAATTATCCAATGAGATTCACGAACGATGTCGAATTATCCAATGAGGTTCACGAACGCAGTTCAATGTTCTATAGCGCTTGATTCATTTCTAATGCGTGACCTTACAAAGCTATTGTTGCAATTCGAGGAGGTTAGCGTTTTCCAGTATTTCCTGGATTTGACTTGCGCCGGAAAGAGCGAATTTGTTTGTGTGGTGGTATCATGACTTTAAAAAGCTATACCAAATCAACTGATGGGTTTGTTCATCGTTGTGCTATATGTTTGAAGCCTACTAACGCTGGAGAGAGTAAGCTGATAATTTTAATATTTCGTAGGAACTTTTTTCGGTAGGTCGCTTCTCTCCCTAAGGATAGCAGATAGAAAAGCAACTACTCTAATACCTATTATTACCAGACTTGTTAAGCGGGGGTCAATTATACACACCGACAGGTGGAAAGGCTACAATTCGCTGTCATCTCTGGGATATATTCATCATAGAGTCAACCATTCAAGTGATTTTGTGGATCCCGTTACGAGGACACATACAAATTCTATTGAAGGATTTTGGGGTAGGTTGAAAAATAGGATAAGGGCTATAAATGGACCTCATTTATGGTTATTTGGATGAATATATGTACAGGATATGGTGTAACTTCTCTATTGACGGTCCCATGCTAAACTGGGAGATGTTTCTGTCACATGTTCGAGAAAGATATCCCATGTAACTTTTTTATTCTCTATTTTATGCTTTTTTCTACAAATATACATTTCCATTCATCATATATGCCTCTTTAATGTGACTGGTCCGTTCAAGGTCGTTTTCTGATTGGTTGTTAGTGGTGTCGAAAGTTTAACTTTGCCGTTCTCAGACTGGTATGAATGAATCCATGGTCAAACTTGTAAAAACAAATCTAATCCTTACAAACCAACTCTTGAAAATTATTAAATGACGTTGTAAGACGGTATTTCAGTTATGTGAAGAGAATGTGTAGTAACGAAACCTTCCTTTGCGTCTAACTACTTCGATATTAAAATTAATAACTGACTGAATAATAGCCAGAAGATCCCTTATGTGGTAGCTAATTTACGTTTCTCTAGAAAAAAAATTCTTCATTCTGTGGAAGTTTGGGAAAGAATTGAATGTACTTTATTCCGCAGAGGTTACTACAAAAGTAACTCACCTTGCTGGTTGAGTATTATCTATTCGTCTTCCAATGAACGCTGTTAGTCCATAGCTAATACCGTAGAGCTAAAGAAAAAAGGGATAAGAAATGACAATGGTGACAAATTCACACATTAATCTTTTATAATTGAAAATGAATTTGATTAATAAGAATGACTATCTAGAGATCAATGCACCACCTAAAGTTCCACGTAGAGTAACACATGCAGTTTTCTCTTTTTCCTATTGTTTTAATTAAAGACTAAATCCATCAGATAAGACATGTACTTTTGCACATATTCAACCAGATTTGTGTTTTAGTAAGTGAACTTCTGTAAGGAAGTGAAGAAGAAATATTGTGGGGTATAGAATGGTCACATGGTTAATGCGGCGAACTTAAAATGCTCATATGGGTTTGGGCCTCACCTTCAGGAAGCGGCTTGTCAGGGTACTATCTCGAATAGTAAAACAGTTGATTAGCATATAAGAGGTGTTGGTATCGATGCTCAGGTACTTCAAATCATCTTGTCTTCAGCCTCTAGACGGTGACAAGCACTTTCCTGCTTCGGTGGTTCAACAGTAGACTGGCTGTCAACCACCTAAGTCGTTTAGAGTTCGGTTTCTGACCAATGCACGCTTAAGCCTAGCCCAGCCTAGCCGGTGATGGGCCTTCTGAAGAGGGGAGGTAGGTGACGGTGACACTTTCATCTCGTAAAAGACAAAATGTCCCTGTTACTGAAACTGATGATCTGTGCCTTGAGGACCTATTCCGTTGCGAATGCAGAGGAATTATATAATAATATATACTGGATCTTGTTTCATTTTGAACATTATTGCGTAAAATGATACACTGGTGATTTTTGTCTTAATTAAAGATCCGGTTAAAAGATCCAATATTTTGCAATGAAAATATGCTAATATTTCTGATCTAAGTATAAACATATTGCCTGAAACGGATCCTTCCTTTTATTGATAACTGTTAATATTATTGTTGTCATTAGATCAGTCTAAGTAACGCTGACATTTATGCTGATTTTCACAAGTTTCTGTTGACCTGAATCAATTTTCAAAAAATTTCAAACGCATAATTTGACTGGACACTAAAGGATGACTAATGTTATACTTTAAGTCTCTTGTTGGATGCAGACTGTATTCAGTCATTCAAAATATTCACCACATTCCCACAGAATATAAATCTCTAGACTGTTTAGCACCATGGTAACATTTATGATTAGAGCACAGATTGATCTGGGTTCGAATCTCATAACAGACATGAATTCCTTCGACATTGAAGACATTACCAACTGACAGATGAGTGAGAAATCTAAGCCCAAGGCTACTATCAATTGTCTCTAACCACCTGAAAATTTCAAATTTAACTCTCTGATTTTCAAATATGTTCCAAAATGAATAACTCTGTATCACAAATTATTCAGTGTTCCTTGTCGAATAGTCTTTAGCCAAGTTCATCCAAATATCAGACTCTTAGTTTAATTTTCAGACACAAACGTGATTTCATTGAATTGGTATGTCCCCATGATTCTTATATCATAGAAGGCAATGAAGTTGAAACTAAATTCAATGGTAAATACTTTGAATTATATCCTTCCCGCGATCTTTCCTGGTCTTCCCACATCTATATTTGCACCTAAACGAGTATAGTTAGAAGTTAGTTTCCAGTTTCTAGAAAGATATTTTGTCTAACCTTCTAAATGAGAAAGTTAAGACAGTCTGAAATCACTGAGTCTCTGCTGTCACAGTTTGTTAATCCATGTATTCTAATTTTTTCCCCTTATTTTTTCCCCTTATTATTTCTTAGCCTACTTATTAAGGACTTTGTAACACTGGAAAGACATTAAAAGCTGTCAATAGGGCAAGTGGAGCGTCATTAAACCAACACTTTAATACTGCAGTAGATAAACACATGGATTCATGAGAGAAATTAAATTATATCACCTTGTTGGAAACTGATCATCCTCTCTATACTCGACTCTCTTATGATATCTCATCAAGTGCTCGTGGTTGGATGTCTAAGTATAAAGACCCAACGATGCCTTATCTTTCATTATTTTTTTTGTGGTGTGGGAAGTACTGGGCATGAAATTACCAACTTAATGCGAAATACTGAGGGACTATTTATTCTTTCTTTCGTCAGCATACTGTTGTTAACACTTCCCCTGGAACTTTAAACTTACATTTGTATTCTTATTGTCGTCATAATCAATGCAAATGTCCTGTTAATCATTTTTCCCCGTAATATGCATTATAAAGAGGAAATTAGATGCAGTGATGTATTACATGCTGAAAACTACCATTTGTAATAAAGTCATCATTATTATTGACATTTTATACTTTTTAGTTATTCTTTGCTGAATAACTAACTATTAGAATATGTTGTGCTTTAATTATTCAATAGGTTACTTTATTCTCCTTAATTATTTTCATTTTCAATATATCGCCATGTAATGTCTCATAGAGAGCCAGAGATTAGCGACTGACAGCAATCGGTTAATTGAGTAGTAGATCACGCTTAACATTTTGAAATGACAAATAATACAATCTATCCTAAGTGAATTTGTTTATCATGGCTCTATTGCTGCTAAGGTAGTTTGCAATTATCGAATTTTAATCCATCCTTCTGTGTACTGAAAACATTTGCTTTGGAAATTAGATCTATTGATTATACAGAAGTGCAAACTTGGAGACTGTGGCAGATGTGCTCAGGCTTGGTTTGGAAGGGAAAGAAAGGTACCGATCTATTGTAAGAAAGGCTGGTTACCTTGTCAAGCTTCCAAAGACGAGCAACATAGGTCTCTGAAGGAACTGGCGTGGAATAATGCTCCTTTCTACGTAAAATAAAATAAAACGTCGCGTCATCCTGGAGAGAATAAAAGATTCACCGAGTGCAGAACTCTGGCACATCAACCAGAACAAGCTAGATTCAGGAAAGGCAAATCATGTGCTGATAAAATTACAACTCTAAGCATAGTCATCGAACAAAGCATAAAATATCAGTCAAATCCCAGGATCAACTTCATAACCGTCGAAAAGATTTTCGATGGACAGAGTTGATCAAGAAGTAATTTGAGAACTGCTTCAACACTATGGTGTGCAGTGCCCAAGTCTTTATGAACCGCATTCGACAGCTGGCGATATGGTAGTGTCACGTGTCAGGTAATCCGCAACGAGAAACTCAGAGAGGCCATCCAGGTGAATATAGGAAGGAGTAAGACCAGCTGGATGCCTGCCTATTATCTCTGATTATAATATCAACTGAGGTGGGAGTGAGAATACAGGAATACGCTGGACCATCAATAAGAAGACTCTAAAAGATCTGCATTTCGTGCGTGGATGACTTATGTTTAATGTCACACAAAATCGAAGACTTTTAGGCGAAAACCATGAAACTTGCAGAAGAGGCTGACAGACAGCGAAGACAGAACTCCATGTGAATTTAGACAAGACGGAGATGACTAGGATAACCAACCAACCAACGACACCAACAACAACCAGCACCACTCGCTATCAATAGGAGAGACTGGAAAGAGGTTACTTCCTTCACTTATCTAGGAAGCATCGATTCACCTACCATCATCTACCAATAAGGTTACAGAAACTCCTCCTGTGATTACTTCTCTTCACCTAGTTTACTTTACACCGTTATCATCATTATTATGATTTGCTACCCTTTGATTTTACACAAATCTTACAGTTCACTATATGACCACTTTGTTTTATTTGTCACCACTGTGCGTCGGTGGCACAGCGGTTAAGATCCTTGCCTACCATGCACATGGTCCGGGGTTCAAGCCCACGCCGACGCACACCCGATATCTATGGTCGGCCTGCGAATTTTGGGCTACCGATATCCACGCTGAAAATTCCATACTTGTACCAAAAATACGGTGGAAAAAAAAAAAATTCGACACAAGGGATGAAGATGCCAAAGGAGGCTATAATCAGAAAGTAAAGATACGCTTTCATCGACCTGAAACCAGTTAGAAAATCTTCTCCACTGTACACAGCCAGAATAAAGGGCAAGAATCGGACTTTCAACAAAAAATGTGAAGCCAGTCATCTCTTCTACATGGGTCAGAAACTTGGCCAACATGTCACAAAAATGATTTGCAACAAGCTACAAACTTTTATCAACAGCTGTCACCTTCGCTGGCTCCATACTGAAGATGAAATAGCCAGCTGGCAGGCCAGAATGAATTAGCAACAAGAAACTCTTGCTGGCTAAGAACAAATCAACGAAGAGCCAATCGGTCAACAAACATATAGGAAAAAGTTGAGATGGATTGATTGAGGAAGCTGTCGAACAACATTACGTGCAATGCAGGCCAACATTTGAGTGGAAAATGAATGATAAACAACCAGTGGGTTATCGGTGTAAGGGTGACATGGAGTAGATCGTGTGGCGAAGAAGAGATGACAGATTATGGGCAGTTGTGGACCCAGCTGAGGAGTATATAACAGAAAACAGAACAAAGTGGGGATGTGTTATTGAAGTCTTTGGATCACAGGAATTATTAAAAAGATGGTTGCAGAGAAGAAAAGTTTCTTTTCAACTAAGTCATAATTTAGGCTGTACATCCGTGTACTAATATAAAATGTTTGAGAAAGTTTCAATTGATTCATTTGCATGGTATCGTCATCGTTTTCGTACTGACAGACTAGACTTTCAAACTTCATGCTCTTATTAATACGAAAGCACTTAAACTAGATGTCGTACATTTCTAAGCTTAATTTTAGCGTTCTTAACTGTAGTACAAGTTATAGACAAATAGAATCTCAGAGTGATTTTCAGTTCATTGTACATCGCTCAGATGATAAGCATTCAGCAATAAGTTTATTTGTAAGATTTCTTTCCGACGCTATTTTCCGTCTAATAATAATAATAATAATCGAAAACGAGTTACTGTAGGGAGTTTAAAGAATTTATGAGTGCACCACAAAATGACCAACTACAAATTAATCTTTATTGAATCAGTCGATTTGTGATCAAGCATTCAGGTAGATCACTTGGAATCAATGAATACTAATGACATATTTGCTTGTATCGCATAAAATTTAATCTAGTTACATGCCATTGAAGTATTTCTTCAGAATGTTAGTTATTATTCTTGAAAATGTGTTTTAGTTAATAAATGATGATAATCGTGTTAAGTTATTTGCGTAGAGAAGTAATTACGCTTTCGGAGAGAAAATATCTCTTTATTTCATGATATGTTTCCCAGTAAAATCATCATAGAATATAAAGTAATAAGGGTCTTAGTACATAAAATGATTCTCATTTTATGTGGAATAAATTATATACTATATAATGTTAAATATATGAATGTGCTTTGTATAATAGCTAATAATACTATTTGTCGCTATTATGCTAATAGCACATATATTTAATGTACAGCGAAATAACATGATATCGTAGTCGAAATCTGTTGAAATATATGTGACATTTAGGCACATATGTGTGCACACTTGCATTATGTTCTCAAAAATGAATCAAACAAAAAATCTGCTACAGGTTGTACTGGTGGCATGTTTGAACTTTGGCCTCCTGAAGTACTGTCTCCTATTGAATACAGAAGGTACTGAGTTCAAACCTCGGTGGGTTCGCACTGCTGAGGAGTCTGAAACCAAGACGAACGAAATAGCTGCCCAGTACTCTCTGCAGATTTTCTAATGGTTCTATAAATAATGTCAGCGCATAATGAAACCCTGTGAGGCATACATTTTAATTCGAATTACTTTCTTATAATTTTCATCCAGTTTATTCAACGTTGTTTCAAATTGTTCTGAAGCGTTTTTGAAAACGTCTCACATGCAGAGCGGCCTCCTTCCAACAGCCTCCATCATTATATTGCGTATAATTTCTTTTGTTCAGTTTGTTTTAGTCTAATTAAAAATGACCTCTTGTGGCGTTTTGTACTCTCGTGAGTACTTGAAATGCCTATAAGCTGCTGATTTGTAATTTCCTACTAAACTTTGGAAAAAGCAAAATCGTGAGTGACAGTGTATTGCAATACATTATGAGATAATTGTTTCTGAGCGTTTTTGGTGCAAACTGCCTCTGATTGAGAAGTCTAACTAACTACCCTCAGTCTTCAATTATTCACTTATGTCGTTGTTTCTCAGAATGTACTCATGGACTTTTTCTAGTTGGTTTTCAACTCAAAGACGTGAAATTCGTGGAGACAAGGGAGAAATATCATAAAGGCTTTGCTTTAGTTTCAGGTTAGATAGCAGCAATACATGTAATCTGTTGTAAGTTACGATTTCACTTGAGATTCCTGAATAGAGGTAAACTATAATGAAATAAATTCCGCTGAAAATTCTTACATAATATAAACACTGCTCAGAATATAAGAATTATTACTATCACGAGCCCCTACCTTTCCGTGTTCTAAAAGTGTTCCACAGAAAATAATGTAATGGCAACAATCAGTAAGTTGTACAAACACTAATAAAATGAAAACCAAGGAGTACTGGATAACTACTTCCTGCTGGTGCTAGACTGTCATGAAGTAAGCACACATGGTTCCACTACAGGTCGATCCTATGAACCTCATGTCACGAATTCACCCTGTAGACCACTCAGCGGCTGAGAGTGAATTACATGACCAATGATTTCTAACTTAAAACCAATCAGATTCCTTCAAACCTTAACTTGAAAAACGAAACATATGCCATTTCGTGAGTTACTTTAAATAAACTGCAAATTTCACAGTTATTTGTTTTGAATGTAATTTACTTACAAAAGAAGTACATTTTATCCATATTAAAATATCGACAATTCTATTCTCCAATGAAATAATTCTTAAGAAAACATTATTGTTCATTAAAATTATAATATGCAGGGTGATCTGATAGTTTTGAGCACATTAGGTTTGCTATCTCTATACAAACAAAACAAGAACCAATCGCCCAACAAATATGCAGGAGAAAGTGGAGATGGATCAAACACTCGCTCGCTAAGTAGGCCGCCGGGTGACATCGCGCGTCAGGCCATTGCTCGAGTGGAACCTCGCCGATAGGGAAGCGGTAAGTGGGACGTTCAAGGGTGACATGGAGGAGATCGTGTGAACGAGAGTTGAACCAGTATGGACTAACATGGAAGCAGTTGAAAAGTACAGCAGAAGACAGAAGTGGCAAGTGGAGACGTGCAGTTGAAGCCTATGTTCCACTAGGAACCCAAGGGAACAATAATAATAATAAATGGATACATGGACACTATTCAGTCGACATTATCCTACCAAACAAATAAACGAAGAAATCCTAAAGGCTGTCTAGTGCTTGGAGGCAATAGATAAGAAGCATTGGATCTAGGTTTCGAGCTTGTTTACACTTGTCAGTAATGCGTAACTGCGATCTTTCCAATTGCCTTCAACCATCTAAAAACAGTTCAGTGTCCGCTGTGATGGCAAAATACTTAGAATGGTGTCCACATTGCAAACTTAACTAATAGAATTCAGTCTTTATCAAACAAAAGACTAGAGGCATAGTTACCATTAGTGTCCAATCAGAGTGAAAACCTTTTGGTAATATGACTAATTTTCTTTTTTCTTGATACTTGCAAACTCGTTTCTTTTTACTTCTTCACCCGTGACTTTTCTTATAAACTGTGATAATGTTAAGCCCTTCAAATACTTGTAAAAATATCTGTATCCTAAAATACAACGGAGTAAATTAACTTTTACTGCTTAATAAGATTAGTTGATTCAAAAGGGAACATAGAAGAAAAATTTTGTTGATTTTCTTAGTTTTCTGTTATCGTCAAAGTGCGTTTTTTTTTCTCACCCACCACAGACAAATGGGTAGCATTGAATTAATGAAACAATGTATACAGGTGTGGGGCTAAAGACCCCACCCTGGAAGTTCAGCCTATAGAAACGTCAGTGCTCAGAATAAAATATAACAAAATTAGTATTCTTCGTGGGAATAGGAAATACAGATTGATGCAAGCGGTTGAAAATATTTCGGAAGTCAGTCACGCAATGTTTATCGTTTCGAAGAAAGTAGAGGTAAGCATGATGATAGGGAATATCTGCACAATGTTTGAAGCTAGGAAGACCGCTGAAATTGTTAAAGAAATGAAACAAATATGGTGTAGAGGCGCTAGTATTTTTCGTGAACAAATGAAATGGATTTAAACTATCCAAATTGTCAGTAATCTACTACGACCACCAATAAACAACCACCAGTACACTAAGGATGTGACCATCATTATGTCATCAACATAATCTCATGCGGTGTAAAGCAATCTTATTCACGACAGTAACATCAAGGTTCAAATAAACGCGGGGAGGGAGTTACAACTATTAATAGTTATCCATTATAATTACTCTGAAATCAGTGTAAAAATCTCCAGCCCTGAGCATAAGGAACAAGATTCGGATTTTTAACAGTGATGCAAAGTCAAGTCTATATAATTCAAAGACCAGTTACATTTACAACAGCCCGCTGAAGACTTTTATTAACGGCAGTCTCCGCTTCATAATTAAGATCTAATGGACGGAAAGGATTAGAATCAAGGAACTCTGGCAATCAGTCAACCAGCCAAGAATTCATTGCCGAATAAAAATGTCGAAGACAATGAATATGAATCGAAAATACGCCAATGAGACCGTTGAGTGACATAAGGTGCCTTGTCATCGGGTGGCATCTGAATAGGAGACCGCGAATGCGTCATGTGTCGTAGAGTAGAGTGAAAGAGATCATGAGGTAAGGAAATGAAAGTTCATCCTCAAACGGTCCTCATTTATTGGTAAATTTGTTTTGATAAAGTCTCACAGTAATGTTTACTGATACCCGAAATATGGAAAATATTATCAACAATCAGTTCAAGTGAAAATCAAATGAAAAATAATGGAACTATATAAATGAAGTTAGGAAGTCGTGTGAGTGAGTACCTTGATATGATTATGAGCAAAAAATTGTGCTCGAAACGTCATCAGTAAACATTACTGTATAACACTGTGAAACTTTATCAAAACAAAATTACCTTATAATGGAATTACACTCTACCACAGTGTACAAGTTTTATTCTTATATCAAGTTCCTGATTTATTTTATTTATTTATTATTCCTTTGGGCCCCGAGTGGAACACAGGGATTCAACAACACATCTCCAATCTGTTCTATTTTCAGTCGACCTCCTTATCTGCGTTCAAAGTTGCGAATGATCTCTTGCCTCCTCCTCGCATTCTCTACTCCATGTCGCCTTGACGCCAACGATCCACTCGTCGCTTTTCATTCGGTTCCACTTGACAGACGGCCTGCGTTACACGCAGTGTCATTCGGCGGCCTCCTCAACGTATACCCGATCAATCCATCTCCACTCTCTGCAACATATTTGTTAAGAAATCGTCTCTCGACCTTTGGTTTTTCTTAGCCAGCCAGAGTTTCTTGTTGCTTATTCATTATGGTCGGCTGGTTGGCCACTTGATCTACAGTGTGAGCTGGAGAAGGTGATAGCTGTTGACAGGAGTCTGTAACTTCTTGGAAATCATTCTCGTGACATGCATGCACAGTAACTTGGTCAGCTGAAAAAGGCTTCATATAACAGGGTGAAATGGCAATGTGTTATTGAAGCCCCATATTCCATTTTTAGGGCAGGGAATAATAATAATGCTCAACTAGGCACATTTTAAGCTCCCTACTTATATTCAGTCTTAAATGCTTGTATCTCAGGAGCAATTGAACTTCATATATGATCTTCTAAATAATCAACATTTTAACTACGTAAAGGCAATTTACACCTTTCACAGAACATTGAAACTGATTCAGATTAAAGCTTTCGTTGAATTCATCATTTCATTGGAATACTTAAAAAAACATCATTTTGAAAATAGCTGATCATCAAAAAATGTAACAGATGGTGGTTACTGCCACTTAAGTAAATGAATATCGAAAGTGAAAGGTAGGAAAAATTGTTTTTTGTTTTTAAAAAAAACAAGATTTTAATTACTTTGGTTTTAAATTAATGAGTTTAAAACGATCATGTAGAAATACAAAATAGCTGACAGTCAGTGTTTTTATATACCAAATCCAGATAAGGCTAGTAAACCAGTTTTGGATAATGCAATGAGAAGACTTCAGATCGCTTGGAAAGTAATTGTAAACCGATTGTGTGACTCATCGAAATAAATGTGACAAAAATAACTAATAATTACAAGTAATTATCTGTCAAAGCGTCACAAATAATTATTTATCTTTGGAAGTAATTCTTCTCCCCTCACTTTTCTGATATTGTTTAATCAAGGTTTGAAGAGTTTGAAAAGAGATCTCTTTAAATTGCTTGTGAACTGATAAAGGTAGGCCAAGACGTGAAAATCTATCTGAGAATCGGATTTTCTTTGTAAGAACGAATATCCTGCTGGTATTGAGTCATAAGCCTAATGACACAGCGTACTCCCGCCATAAGTGATCTTGTATGACTTACAGTCGGCAAACTCCACTCTTTCACCTAAATACCCTCTTACAGTCATGCATTTATGTATTATACCATCTAATTCCTATTCACTTTGTTACGAGAAAGAAGCGTTTTAAAATAAAGTTAAATGGAGAATGAAAATATTCGGAGTTCACGTATAAACTGGTGTACCCAGAGAATTTGAAATACCCAGACTTCATGCGAATAATGAATTAGATTTCACAATCACGAAGTAAGGAACGGTGTATTATCTTGCTATGATCATAGACTACCATGGGGTACAATTTCTGTCTTTATTTTTCTAACCGGTGACCCCAAAAGTGATTTATTTATCTAAATATTGGCCTTATTTTCAGCAAATCTGAAGTATGTTAGCCTTTACATAAATACAAGGCGGCTATTGACTGAAAATCTGGGCTCATATGAAGCTTACTGCTTTTTGAAATATATATATATATATATTTACATATAGATGCAGGCCAGGCAATAAACAAGTTTCTCCGGAACCATAAAAAACACGTTATCGATCAATGCTTCATTCTAGAAAGTCAAATACAGGATCACAGTGTTTTGTTAGGAATACTGTTTTTATCTGTCACACTGAGAGATGCATTATCTAAAGAGATTTTGTAATGACATCCATTTGTCTGGTGTTAATGTCCGTGTCACTTTAGCAGCCATAAGCAAAGCTAAACTACTCAATTAAATCTCAAACGGTTATCGTTTACAAGATGTTGGACGAGATTGTTTTATACGGGGAAGCAACTTGACAAAGAAGGCTTATAATTTTCCTATTTTTAAGTACTCACCAATGGATTATAGATTAGATGATATTAAGATGAGTTTGAGCATCATCACAATGATCCCTCCAAACACTTCTGCTCGACAAATACTGAAGTACTGCCTGAAAATTTAAATGCACACGTTACGCATGCAAGTATAGAAGTCATTTAAATTATCACTGAAGACCATCTACAGTAACTCTGCGCAGATAACAGTTTAACTGAGGCCAGAGCCAAATACCAGTGCAGTTATAGCCATCGTACTACCTGGCTTTCTTCTGCACCTCCAACAGAATAATTAAGTACGCTGCAATGACAGTGAATACAGTGAAACAGTTGGATCATTCTAAAATGAAAAGCTGTTCCATTTCATCAGCGGCAAGTATTCTGGTGCCGATTAGGTGGTCGATGAATCGTATGTATACTTAAAATAGTAATAGTAGTTGAGCTCACCAACCTATATCAGTTATCTCATACATAAAATTGACCCTAGTTTATTGCATTTCTCAGCACTCTACTGCAAAAGTTTTCCCTTGAATTCCAAGTGGAATATGGGGCTTCACGTTCTGAACACTCAATAGAATGTTAACGTGACTAGCTAGACTCAACCTTCCCTCTTATCCTGGCTTATCACTGAGCAGCAAACTTTGTTTAGAAATGTGACGGTTGGAAGTCACATCCATACCCCCACTGTGGCTTGAGAGACTTCTACCACTGAACCACCCCTAGAAGGTGCAGTATGTTAAGAAATTAAAGTTTATTTGCCCACATTATATATTTATGTGAGTCTATAGACCAAAGGCGTCTTTATGGGTAAACGTCTTGATGGATCACATCTAATTCAAGGGGTCTTTGTTTGAATTATTACGAAATAGTAGTTTGAAATAGGAGTGCTATTATTCTTGTAGACCACTGACTGATATGTAAATACTTAGTCCTTTCAAGACTTTGATTTAATTGTGTTCTCCAAGTTAGTTGATTTAATTGTGAAGCTTTTGTCCTAGATACCTTCAGCGAAGGTATTTGCCAAACTAAACCTACACCGAAGATGTTATCTACAAAGACAACGAAAGCTTCGCACTTAAATCAACCAGCTCAGAGGACAGAACTACATCAAAATCAATCACCTGAGCTACAAGTCTTCTCCGTCATTTAACGTTTTACTTTAATATAGCCAATTTCACATAAAATACAAATGATTACTTATAAAAATCGTATTCAAATAGAAATAGATTAGCCTTATGTTCAGTAAAGGCATTCAGGATTCTTTTTATATTTTCGTCAACTATGAAAAATATGTGAAGTGATATTATAGAATCTTCCTTCCCTAGTGATAATAATTAATAATAACAATAGATTTAATCACGTGTTCAGTATCCTAGTTTCCTGATGATTTCTGAGTGGCACTCTCATTCTTATTATTTAGAGAAAAGTAATTAAATTTCACTTCCTTTAGAACTAGTCATCTATATCCTCTTGTTTCTTCCTATAATTTTATTCATTTTACCTCTAAATGTGGTTCCATCATGAGTCGTTAGAATTGGAAGATTCTGAGTAGAGCAGATTCGACTTTACAACCGTATTTATTTAGGATTTGTGTGCAGTAAGCACCCACAATGCCACTGTAGATTTACCGAAGGCTTACAGGTTATGAGGTGAGGCTGTTCACTTGCTGAACTTAGATGCCGATGGTTGCAGATATCACAAAGTCTCAGAAGATAGAATCCATCAGTGTGTGGATTCCGACTCAACGGTTGAAAGGCTAACGGACATGCCACGTATCTCTGAATTCGACCCTAATTGGGATGATATTATTGAGTCCTGGATTAGGACAAAGCAACTGCTGGGAAAACCCTAGTTTACGGCGTTACTTGCTTTATATCCTTCGTGGTTAAAACTAAAATCGATTAAATCGCTGTAAAAACAATACGTGATAACTTTATTTGTTTTCAGAAAGTGGTATGGAAACAGGGATAAATTAAGTTTCTTATTCAAATTTCAGTTTTTATACCACCTCGTTAAGATTTTCACTTCGATTCATACTACGAAATCGGTTTTTGTGATTATGTTCAAGTTCACTTGTTTGCGCGTCTTTTCAATTTCAGCGTACATACTTTTCAGTTTTCCAGTGACCACACAATACATAGTTTTGTCCAAGTGTTGGTAAACAGGGATTTGTATTGGTTGGTTATAGAATTTCATTATAAACTGATATCGATTGGAGAATGATTGAAAAACTTTGGAGTACTGAGGGGCTTTGTCGTCCCAAGTCGAGACTCTTCTTCAGTACGCACTTACCGGGTGTGAAACCAGAACCTCCTGGTTACAAGGAGAGCTTATAGACCAAATAAGCCACTGGGATTCGATCCAATGGCCAGTACATGAATTTCATTTTCTGCCGATTCATGAAATAGGGTGACCACAACCTGATGCTATCGGCGAATATTTGTCCTCACTCTCAATCTGCTATAACCCCACTGGTCACAACGTTCCACCAGGACCCATGTAGCTGTCTATCTGAATACGTGGAGTTACTGATGAGCACCTGATTGATATTCAAGTGTTGGTTTTCAGGAATTTGATCTATTTCAGGATTTCATCATGAACCGGGTGAATGCCTACAGATGAAGATTTCCAAACTGCTAAGTTTTCCAGTGGTTCTCTGATCGATTTCAGTTAACGATAAAATCCTGACACAGAGTGTTGTATCTCCCAAGTAACGCCATGGTTTGGCAATTTTAATCACCACACAGCATCTTTACAGTGAATACTTTTATATGCCAATTCCTGGTCAAACTTAAAAAAAAATTAAATTAAATTCCTACAACTAACTATTGATGTTTTATTTTCACAAGCAATAAATGAAGCGATGAAATATTGTTAGGTGCACATCACAAGTAGATACTAATGAACTCATTATTCTGTTGGTATTTGATGTTTGGAGGCAATCGGCAGGAAGCCCTGGAACTAGGTTTCGTGCTAGTTATCACTCATTAATATTCTGTAGAAACTGCCACAGATTTTTGCATCCATCTATAGACATCAGCGTTTCAATTAGCGCACAATTTTTTGTCAACAAACATGAACAATCCATCTCATGAATTATTTTCTTAGGTCAGCTTATCCATTTTACTGACAGATGTATACATTTATGTATATATATATATGTGCTTAAAGACAGGGAAAAAAAGGTATATTCCCTTTATTAATTAATTCTTTGAAGAGGCTCTTCTTCAACTCATTAGCAATAATCACACTTGAAATGCATAATTATACAATTTAAAGATCTGCTTTCGAATACATGCATATATATATGCCTACATCCATAAATTCTAATAACTGTTTACAAGAGATTATAATGTATACGACGATTTGTTAACACTTCAACAACAAATAGATTATTTTTCATTTTGTTTATTTATTTATCCTTTTCACTGTAAGATGGGGAAAGTTTGATAAGCTTCTTAAGATCATTAGTGTTATTTTAACTAATTTGAAAAAAAAAATATTATTCCACTTAATTCCGTTCCTTGTTTTGTCACAAGGTCATAATCATCAAATAGCAAAATCTTGTAATTGACAGATTAATCCTTTTATAGCATTGCTACTGCAATAAAACATTTAATCAAGCATTCATATTTTAAGTCACCATGGAGAAAGCATTTCCAAAAAGCTACCTTAGAATTTGTAAAATATTATATTTGTAAAATCTCAGCGATATTGAAATGAAAAATTCCAACGTTTCGTTCGGAAATCTGGTCCGAACTTCTTCAGGGAAATTAATCGAAATTAACATAACAGAGTGCACCGGTGGTTTAGTGGTTAGGACGCTCGCCGACCATGCACATGGTCCGGGGTTCGATCCCGGCTGACGCACTCCTTTACCTCGCTGAGCCAGAAATAATACTGGTAAAGAGATAAGGTTGGGTATGAGGCTAGCAACCACATCTTGCAAAATAAACACTGCTACAGAAACTTCAAGCCAATAGCTTGAAGCCCTATGTTCCACTGGGGAACGTGAAGGAAAAAAAATATAACAGAGGTTTATATATAAAAGGAACATCTCTTGTTTTTAAAAACTTTGTCCAATCATGATTCATAAAACATTAACAAAGAAACTATGTAAGTGGCACAATCATCGTTTTTCCACTCTCCGTTGTCTACAGCAGAATGCGTATCCTAAATCCGTAGCCGTCCAGTCACCTGACAACTCCAGTAGGTCGAATAAAGCAGCTCAATTTTCAGAAAGAAGACAAAGTAATAAGTTTGACAGGGTGCTTCAACTAAACTCTAGTCCTAAACACCATAATTTTGAAAATACGTCTAATCATAAAATTCTAGGTACTAACAGTTTGAACAGACATGAAGGTGTGATGTTAGATGACGCATAGGAAATCCTGATTAATAAATAAGAATGGATATGTATCACTAACTAATAATACTTGGTCAAAATTCCTGACTGTCTGTATCTACTTATGGAGACGTTAAGACACTGTTTCACAACTGTAATTCCGCACACACACACACATGTACACTGTGTCCAAAGTGTTTAACAAAGGTAGATCAATATTTGTAAGTCTGAGGTCAAATTTTGATCACAACTCGTATTATACTTGTTAATACTTGTTTGATGACTCATGTTTGGACAGTTCTCAAAAATAAGAGATGTTCCTTTTATATATAAACCTCAGTTATGTTAATTTCGATTAATTTCCCTGAAGAAGTTTGGAGTGGATTGCCGAACGCAGGAAACGTTGGAATTACTCATTTCAATCTCGCTGAGATTTTACAAATATAATTCTTTACAAATGTCTACTTCTCACTCGGTTCCCAAATATTTTAGAACTATTCTGTCAAATTTTGACTACAGTTCATTTGATTTACTTTAGAATTTCATCGACAACTCCTAACATTGACTCCATGCTGAATATCCTATGACTAGTTGTAAAGAATGAGCGACAATGAATTGTGGTAGCGAAGCTTCTAAATACCTGTCAGACACTAAAATACAGAGGAAAATAGAGATGCATCGGATATACGCTGAAGAGACCTCTAAGTGACATCATATGTCAGGGAAACGACGAGTCCGGCATATATCCAAGGGTGGAACGGAGGTGATCGTGTCAAGGGAGGATGACAGCTTATGAGTAGTCGTGGAGCAGACTGAAAAAGATTTCCTTGAATTCCCCTAGTTAGCGATGGAAATAATGAGTACTGTAACTCAACTGACTACTTAAGAAATGCGTATATTTAAAAAAAGATAAACTGCTTTCGAAATTAAGTGGTTTTCATAACGTTGGGGAAATTTCACTCTTGGTCTTAAAGTCGTGATTTTTTTCGTAAAAAACAGTTTAAATACTGAATACTAGATGGTTACTTATGAGTCTGGTCATATAAGACATTTATTTGAATTCTGTACACATTAATAAATGTAATTTTCAATAGTTCAAATCTCAGATGGTGTCCAACTAATTCAGAGAAATTAATCAAAATTAAAATGACAAGACTATGTGTATAAAGAAACAAAAATCTCTTATCTTCAAAAACTTTGTTCAGTCATAAAGCAGTCATCAAAATATAATAAACAAATTAGCGTAAACTGTGATCAAAATTTGACCTCAGACTCACAAATATTAATTTACTTTAGTTAAACACTGTAAACAGTTAATATCAGTAAAAAGTTTGAGCATTGTGGATTAGATCAAATAAAGTATAATTATTTAATTGGTGGATGGAGTCGGTGATCTTTAGTGACCCAGCAATCGGATCCAATCAGAAAATCATAATATTTTACAATTTTTGTAAACAGTGTATACTTTTCCACCAGAAGTTTAGTGGTAACTTTTAGCTAAGGTTTATGAAGATGTAGGCATTCATAGATTTAGATTAAGTATGATTGAATAGTGATACATATCCACTTTTATTTAATAATCAGGACTTGTGACACATCATCTAACATCACACCTTCTCGCCTGTTCAACAATTTGGATTCACTCATATAGTTAGGGCTAAATCACGAATTGGTAGAAGTCAGAATTCATGAGCTGGCCATTGAATCAGGTCCCAGTGGCTGAATGGTATAAGAGCTTGTCTTGTAACCAGAAGGTCCTGGGTTCGAATCTCAATGGGTGCGTATTGCTGATGATGCTTAAACTAGGACGAAACAGCAGCTGTTCAGTACTCCAGTGCTAGTTTTCAATGGTTCTCTAACTGATGTCAATCCATGATCAACTCGTCTTACTTTTTATGAACCGAAACCTATCTGCGGAATCTTGGTCCTATCAAAATCGCTTTTTGTGTTCCACTTGTTTCAAGTGTAGTGCATTCGCTGATCTGTTTTATACCTTCTGCAAAACTGCAGAGGACTTCGGAACCACCTTTAGGCAGTGTTTATGCTCCCTCACTCTTGCATTAGCCGTCTCGAATTTACCCCTACATATATGACGTCACGATCCCCACAATATTTCTGGTACACTCAGTTTTATTGGTTGTCTCCTTCTGTCCTTCATTCTTAACCGTCACCAGTGATGAGTATAAGGTATCCGTTTCACAGATATACACTCTTATGTGGTGATTGTTAAGGGTTCGCCTTATTTCATCTGATGCTTTTGGTGTAGTGAAGAATCACTGATGTACTAATCCAAGTCCTAGCAACAGGTTTCAGGTCATCCGTATATTCACTTTTTAAATATCTTTTTATAAAAGCTTACGAGTAATTATTTGATTGAAGAGTAGACTGAACCAATTTTAGTTCTCTGTTTATCGCCTTCACCTTAGTAACTAGATGTTTTCGCCCTGTTCACTACTTATATAATTGGAGAAAGTCTTCAAAGATGAGATTTGTCCTTTATTTACATATGTCCCTGAGTTATTCTAATTTCGATTAATTGCCCCGAAGAAGTTTGGAGCAGTTTGCAGAACGGAAAGTTGAAATCATTTATTTAAATTTCGGTGAGATTTTACAAACATATTTTTAACATATGACTAATTGTTTTATTTTCTTTTTTATCAATACCTGAATGGGGATTGTTCATGAATTATTTCGTGTATAATAGTTACAATAATAAGAATTTTTTCATCATATAAGACAACATATGGTATCGATATCGCCGAGAGCGCCAACTGATAATTGATACGGTTCCTTATCAATAACAATAAGAGTTGTAAATAACTTCATTGAATTATTTCTCATTATAATAGTAGTCATTTTTGACTATATTATCCTTCCCTCTCTTATTATTATCATTATTATTAGTATTAGTATCAACACTACCGCCGTATGAAAAATTTTTGTCATAAGTGTTTCTTTTCGATCAATTCATCATCAGGTTCTACATTTATATATACATTTTGTCGATGAATTAGCCTTATTAACAAAATTATTGTTGTTTAAACAACATCGAATCTATGATAATATCAATGGATTACAGTTTGATAGAATCAGCATAACAATACACTGAATATCAGAAAATTTAAGGAAATTAATAATACAAATTTGTGAACTTATAGTGTCCACTGAAAGCCGGTCAGGACAGTAAAAGTGGCTGGACTTGCTTCTTCTGCATACACAGCACTGGTTATTCAAGGTGCGGTGCCTGGATGTTTTTAACAATTTATTTGGTACCCGATAGATGGTGTAGAAGGATACTTTTATATTAGGTTTGTGGCCAGTCCGGATCAAGGCTTCTAATGTCACGCTATTGATGGTTCTCACTAAACCTTCTTTTAGCCATACTGCTAGATGTTCCCAAGCACGATTATTTAGGTTTTAAGGCAACGGCCACTATAACTTGCTCCACAGGCGCAGTTGAATTGATAGAAACAATTAGAAGTAACTGGTCTAGGTACTTCATCTTACAACCGACGAATCACCATCGGTCTTGTGGAAAATAAGACTTGCAGCTCACCAGCATTAAAAGTTCTTTAAGTAGATTTTCTTAACTTTTTCGTAATTATTTCGCTAGTTATACTACTTTTGAATTGTAGCCGTACGTGTAAAGGCTTCTTGTTAACAGATAGTAAATAGTCCTTTGCAACTTTTCTAGTCATATGTTTTCTGTTGAATTTGTCTGGATAGCTATTTTCAAACAAGTTGTCATGTGCAATGCTTAAATGTCATCTTTAGATGCCTCTTCTGAGCATAAAGATCTAACCTTGTGGTTGGAGGTCTCTACTAAAGTTCTTTTGTACTGAAGGGGAACGAAGCTATAAAAATATGTATATTGTCCTCTTCATGTGTTTTTTCCATGCAAATTTCTATTTATACCACCATCTGGGCATCTACGAAGAGCCTTATAAGATAAATTAACATAAACATCATTTTCAAGCTTCATAAGGTGTGCAAGCATGTGTCTATCTAAGCAACTTATTCAACTGCTTAACAGCAAAGTGAAATTACATATAATAATGATTGGCAATAAAAAAATGTAAACTAGGCTCAAAGGAAAAGAAAAAAGTTGTAATAATCATTAATGTCACTTTTTTAATGTGAGTAATTCATGTTGTATCTGTTGTTAATTTGCATTTAGATGTCTATTAGTAGAGGCTGAACGAAACATTTCGAGGCCATGCGTAGCTATGACCACTTAGTTTGATTACAAAATATTATTAGTCGATTCGCTTTTAAGTCATTATTGATGCAACTTGCCTTAATCTTTCAAGTTAGACAATAATGTTCACACCATATGTTTAAGGTAACAAAACTGAAAAAGATCTTGTGTAGCATTATATTTAAAAAAACAAATAAGCTTGAAAATCGTTTAACAATATGCCTCACTAATGAATAGAGAAAACGTCTGTTCCATATCTTGGTATGATTTTAAGGAATAAATTATGCTCAAAATGTGGTCATAAGTAAATATTACTGTATAACACTGTGAGAATTTATCAAAATAAAATTGGCCTACAATTAAATTATTCTCTACCATAGTGCATAAGTTCTAGTGTTATTTCTGCTCCACCAGTCTGCATAAAATTATGTCCTATTGAGTGATTGAGATGTGCAGTTTAATACCACTCTGTTCAGTCAGTATTGTTTTTCTAGCCAGACTACAGCAGTGATCCAAAAGCAGGGTAGTCGTTTTGCTTGTTTAAAGCTGAGTTCATCAAACGGCTCAGAGAGGAGAATCAGTTCTTTCTTGTATTCCATTACGTACTCAGTGGAATACAAGGCTTGAAGCCTCAAAGTTTCGGTAGCTGCGGTGTTTATTTCTTACAGGATGAGGTTGCTAGCCTCATGTCCAACCTTCCCTCTTTACCAGTCTTGTTACCGGATATTGAAGTAAGCGAGTGGGTGGGCCGGGGATCGAACCCCGAAACACCTGTGTGATTGATGAGCATCTTACCGTTATGCCACCGACGCAGTGTATCAGTTCAAACCACCCGATATCTGGCTAGCTACTTGCTTTCCAAAGGAAACTACGGTGAACATCTTGTCAACACTGATTATTACATCTTAACAGGCACTTACTACTACAAAGTGAGGAATAATCTATGAAAAGCAATATTATTTCTTCCTTTTTGCATTGCTTAAGCCTTAGCCATTCATTTGGAGAAATCAGAGTTATGTTCACAAAAGAAAATCATCCAACCATTTCCATTATCGTGGTAACAGCCATGTTGACTTCTACTGACTTGATACTAATCTGTTCTTTTGCACTGTTTCTTATCTCACACCTTATAACAATTGTAATTTTTGGAACTCTTTCGTAATACCATACTGTCCTTTTTTTCTGTATGCATCCCAATCACAAACCACTCATTAAACTATTCATCTTGTTACGTAACTGTGTTACGCTTAATCAACATATTTTATGTGTTATTAGTTATCTGTTTTGACAACACATCACTACTATACTCTTACTTATCTTCACACACCCCAGTTACACTTTTCATTACTCGTTACATTTATAAATGTCTTGACAACCATAACGGTAACCTATTTTTATTCTTATCGGAATAACCTAATATATATATACAAACAAAAATAAGTACATATATTTGCGATTGCGCACCTAAGTGAATGAATTCCCCTCAAAGAAACTCTTCGTTGAACTACGAATTTTATTTTCATTATTGTCTGGATAAGGATTATTCATGAATTGGGTTTTTCTTCTACTAGCTTCCACTACTTAAAATATTTCTTTTTGTATTTGTGAAATGAATATGTGTATGAAGGTGGTTAAGTAAAGTATTCCTGATAACATGTAAACGTATTATCTATTTTTTTTAAGGTATCGGGATCGATGCCCTTCGGTTGCACAACTATAGAATGCTAGCCAACCACGCGTGTGCTCTAGGGTTTGATCTTCGGCTGACACACTCATTTACCTCGCTGAGCCAGTAATAAAACTTGTAAAGAGGGAAGGTTTGGCATGAGGTTAGCAACCGTATCCCGTAAAAATAGAACACCGCTGCTACCGAAACTTCAAGCCACTAGCTTGAAACCCTATGTTCCACTAGGGACGTAAAGGAATTGATAGAAATCGGAATCATTGTTCTACTGTATGCCAAATGTGATTCATTGACCCTTTTTTCATCATCAAAGTAATTGTCCTTCAGGTTACTTGATGTTATGCATAAAATATCCATTTAAACAAAAAGTGAGTGATATGAAAAATAAAATGAAATGAACATATGAGGTCATGTTTTTTCCAAAAGGAATGTCATTATTTTGATGTTTAAAAAAAACATAATTTCGATTTAGTTATTTATTTACACTAATGATGGTAAAATTATGTTTCTTTGTTCTGTCCTAACTTCAATTTTTCTTTATTTGACTTTCTGCTTAGAAAATTAGTTTTATGAGGATTCAAACAGTTCACTAAATCACTGATCACAATTTCGAACCATTAAACACACATTAATCTGATAAAATACACCACATTTTAGTGGTATCATGTTGGTTTCCTGCTATACCAAAGTTTAAGGCTAGTCAGTCGAAAGAAATAACCCAAGCAACTGAATGATGTCTGTCTATCTGTTTTCGACATAGAACTTTGCATATATGTGCGGCAGTTCAAGTCGCCACACTACCTCCTTTTAGCACACAAAACAAGAGAAGAAAGTACAAGAAAAGCATAATAGGGACAGTAAGCAGAGATGTGGACAAAAGAATAGTAATAACGAAGAACAAAACAGTCTCACTGGAAATCATAAGTCACAAGGAGTGGATGCATCTGCACCAGCCATTGAGAACGATTTTGAGTCATGTCACCAATTGTTTCCAACCATTGGTTTTTACCGTCCCGAGGACCCCAACCAGTCAGGAAGTCTACACCTTCCTACATGGCATAGACTAACTGTTGTAGATTTCATTGACTGGTGCCATTTTTTGGTTTGACCGCCACTAGCTCTTTTCCAGCCTGACCCTATATCCGCTAACATTGCCCGTCGAGGAAGGCGATGTCTAGGCTAGGCATACGTAACACATTTCCTAACCATCTCAGTCTTTGTAACTTCACAACTTCGTCGATTGATCTCCCCTGTTTACCTAGAACTCGACGCCTAACGTCAATATTGCTCACCTTATTATGCCACTTCACACGGGAAATAGAACGCAGGCACCTATGATCAAAGACAGCTAATCTTTTCATGTCTTCCATTCTCAGTGGCCAGGTCTCAGAGCCATAAAGGAGGACGGAACGGACTGAATGATGAGCCTTCAGTATGTCCAAGAATCATTGATGTTCACTGTTGAGCGTCATCAAACTAAACTTTGACAAAAGACTTGAATTTAACTCAGTGAAAGATGATTTAAGATATCTTCGCCCATCCTTTAATTCTTTTGCCTTATATATCTACTCGATTATTATTAAACTGTCTTCTGTCTCTCACAGTTGTTTCTTCATTCACTGGTAACCTGAACGTCTAGGCTTCGATCACTGGTAGGGATGAAAGCACTTGCAAGGGAAATTTCTTGGAATAAAACAAAGCAGCTGCCCAATGCATCCTGGCTTTCAGTGGTCTTTCAATATGATGTTCACTCGTGGTGGAAATCTAACAGAATTAAACAGATCGGAATTATCCCCAAAAATCTGATAATCTCGGTATATTTCACTGTACTTATTACCTATCGAGGCTCGAACATCATCACTCACTCTGGAATGCAGGTACATCCAGTTGACGAGTCCCAAGCAGGATGAAATGCGCATCCTGGATCCCAGTGCTAGTCACCGTCCACCAATTAAATACTTGTTACCTATTTATTGTTTTCAGAAGGCTATAATTCTTAAGTTTTAAACTTCTATGAAGATTCTAAACCAACTGTTAACTTTCTTTCCTGATTTGCACAGAATTTACTGGGCATTTCCCAACATTTTCTACCTTTTTACACCTTCACTTGACCCATTTGAACTTTTCTTATATTTTGTTTGTTTTACACCGCTCATTTATTCATATTTTTGTGCTTGAATCACAGCATATCTTCAGGTTTGAAGAGTATTCAGCTGGTGAGGCGTGTTGAAATTAATCGTCACTGAATGCTATTTCTAATGTTCTACTAATATAATTTAATCTGTAAAGTAACTTTCAATGGCTATAAGATCAAGTACATCATTCGCACCAGTAGATTAAGGATAGTCAGGTTGTTGGAATATACGAATTTAGCTAATGGTAGACTGACTGGCACCAGGAACATAAACAGTTTAGAAAAAAAACTAAGCGATCGTAATGCAGACACTATCATATAGTCACACTATAAGGTGGGATAGAATTACTATCATAGAATAAGTTGAAAGAACAGGTTGATCAATGAATCTTTGTTCATATCAAATCTACACCTAACGTGTGTAGTATGACATCAGTAGTGTGACATCAGCACCAAAGATATGGAATATTGTACCACCAATAGAATTAAGGGATACGAGGTAGTGGGTTAGTTCAATCTCTCATATATCTGTGTTTTACAGCTGTAGTGCATTTCAGCTTCAGTTGTTTTCAGTTGTTTTTATTTTTTTATGACGTTATCAAGTGCAACAGATTTGATCATTTCAGTGCTACGATAACGTTCTACGTCAAATTGTAATTCACATAAACTAACATCAACAACAACAACAACAGACAACAATCAGCATAAGGGGAAGTACCTGAAAGAAACAACCTCCTTTACCTACCCACATGGAAGCATCGTCTCAACTACAGGCGGAACTGACGAGGACATCAAAGCCAGAATCGGAAAAGCAAGACTAGCTTTCATTACTCTCAAATCTGTGTGGAGGTCAACAGCGCTCAGCATCAAAATAAGATCCGGATTTTCAACTCCAATGTGAAGTCAGTGCTACTATACGGATCAGAGACTTGGCGAGTCATAAAGAGCATCTCAAACAAACTTCAAACCTTCATTAACAGCTGTCTCCGCTCAATACTCAAGATCAGATGGCCGGCCAGAAAAGATCAGTAACAGGGATCTCTGGCAATAAGCGAACCAACCCAGCAGGAACCGATTGTGAAACAAATAGGCAGAAAGAAATGGAGATGGATTGGCCATACGCTGAGGAAACCATCAAGTGACATCACTAGACAAGCCCTCGAGTGGAACCCGAAAGGGAGGCGGCGAGTTGGTCGTCCAAGGGTGACTTTGAGGAGGTCATGCGAGGAGGAGATGAAAGCATGTGGACAGACTGGAGCAGGGTGAAAAAGTTGTCAGAAAACCGAAGGCATTGGAGGCGCAGCTGAAGCCCTATGTTCCTCTAGGAACTAAAGGATACAATAATAATAATAACATCAATTAGAGAACCATCGGAAAACCTGGAAGTACAAGGCAGCTGTTTCATCCTAGTTTGACATTCTTCGGCAGTATGCATGTATGTATGTTTGAACTCTACGTGCTTCAGTGTACTGATAAAAAGTCCTAAACTAGGATGAAACAGTTAGTTTGTACTCCTCGGATTTCCAATGGTTCTCTAACTGATGTCAGCTCATGATGAAATCCTGCAGCCAATCAAACGAATTCATATATACCTTGGACCAAATTTAGCCGACATGCTGCTACTCTATTCAAATATATATTATAATAAATGTGTCTCTATACTAATTCGTTTGTGATTCTATGTCTTTTGAATGACTCAGCAACATGTTGTTCAAAATATATACATATGCATATACCAGTTCACCTGCTGCTGTGGAGCCAGGTACATCGGTCGTTCGACGCGCATCCTGTCCAGGAGAATTCAAGAACATTATCCAGCCAGCATGGTTGCGAAAAGGCAATACTGGTCCAAATACGGAGTGCGATAATTGAACATCTGGTAAACACTGATCATTGCATTTCAACGAACGCCTCCTGCTTCAAAGTAATCTACAGAGTCAAGAATAACATTTCAAAGGCAATACGGTTTCGTCTCCTTTGCATCGCTGAAGCTCTGGCCATTCACATGGAAAAACCGGAGCTGTGCATACAAAAGAAGATTACTCAACCACTTCTACTCTCATGGTAACAATGTTTTGATTTGTTTTGAGTTTTTATTTTTATTTTGATGACTTAATTTTGTTTCTTTGCCTGTTCCTTAATTGCTTATAATTCTTGTATTCACTTAAATCTCTTACATAGTTTCGTATTATCTACTTTGTTTCTATGTGCATCCTGAGTAAAACTCACTATTATTATTACAACTGTTTGTGACAACTCATCATTTTTTTTACTACCCTAGTTTCATTAGCATTTAATTTTCTTGACCTGTATTATCAACCTTCACTTGTTTAGTTAAAAGTAACCTTAACCAATTGTAACTTTGTTTGACAAACTTAATGTACACATACATACAAAACAATGCATATATATTTGTGATTATACAGCTAAGAAAATGAATTCGCCGAAAAGAGATTCTTCGCTGATCTACGTGTTTTGTTTTCAAAATAAATCTATTATTGTGTACAAAGAATGTACTGAACTCAATAAAGTCATATGATGCTAAAAAGTTATAATTGTTCAGCCTTAGTTATTTTCACTTTACTTAATTATCAAGATAACCAAAAGAAAGCCGGTCATAATAAATTTCGATACAGGTTAGTTTTTAAAAGGGTTTCACACAAGCATAATTAGTTTGCATATTTAAAAACAACTAAGGTTTTTGAAATACATGTGGTCCAGTCTTCATATACGCTCTAATTATATCATCGTCAGTGAACGGATTGTCATTAAGCTGTGTTTATATCCACAACAGATGCTGCCTTATTCCTGATGTTAACAAGATTAGTGTTTTAAATAAATTCGGGAATACTTAATTGGGTTTAAAATCACGTTGTGTGGTTTCATTTGATTTGCTGTCTTTTAAATTTGGTCATCCATAAATTTTAAAATTAAGGTTTAAACCGTTCCCGTCATCCAACAAAATTCTATCCAAAACAATAAACATCGATTGGACAGTAGTAACTAGTGTGATGTGTTTAGTCCTTTCTTTGGTGCAGATTGAACCCTGTCAGTCACATTTACAATGTGGCCATCATTCTAGGTATCTTGCCACCACGATGCACAGTGATTTGATGTTATCAGATGGTTAGAGGCAATCGGCAGGAAGCCTTGAACCTGGGTTTCGTTCTTTTTGGCACTCAACAGTCAGCTAGGCGTAACTGTAGCCTTGAGGGAACCTTGAAACCCAAGGGTCCAACCAAAGTATCCGATGCAGTCCTAAAAGCGGTCAACCACAATCGCAAATAGCACAGTGGTAAGGTCTCTGGTTGCAGCACTGAAGGATGCGGGTTAGAATCTTAGAAGAGACATTATTTCATCCAAGTTTACAGATATGTCTTGCTGATTAATGAGTGCCAACTAGTACGAAACCTAGTTCCAAGGCTTCCTGCCAATTGTGTTCCACCATTTAATGTCATCAAAACTCTTGAATACAATTTGAAAGAATATGAACAAACTAAATCAGCCATAAAAATTACCTCCTATATAGAAACAAATAAACTACGCAAAAGTGGAAATGTTCACGTTGACACTCTTCTTCACGTCTCAGAGTCGAGTCAAGTCCTCTTTACGTGACTGAGACTAATAGTAATAGATTCCTTGGACTGATTATGTATTCTGAACTTATATTCCTTAATGTTTTTTTAAATAATGATATAAATAATAGCTTTATTCTGAACAGTGTTAATATAGTGTATAAAATCTTTAGCTGAGTCTATTGCGTCATATTTTCTCTTTAATCAGGATCTTTAATTGAGATATTAACTAACAGTATATCGTATGATGCAGTTCAACATGGCCTGAGGCGAAAACCAATCCACTATGATATATCTTCTTTGTCTCTTTCAAGGAATATGTGATATTCGGTGGAATATCAATTATAAAGAATTTAGGAATACATTTTTACAACCAAAGGTGAAACTCAGGAACAGTTTTCTCATGTGTTGGGATACGCTGCCACCTGCGATTATACGTTTTCTCATGGTGTCTAGTAGAAACCTTCGAATCAGCAGGCTGTTAACATTTTGAATACTCGCCGGAGTAAATAATACTATTAGAGATTATATTTTATTAGATTTAAACATACTCAAAGAGACAAACAATGGGAAACAGGAGTTATTGGTAGCCCAAGTTTAAGAAGGCTGCCTTTGTTGTTCAGAATATTTCCAACTCATTCTTGTTATCATCTAAAATACCAAAATGAGGAAGATGGTGGCTCTACAAGCGCAATATAAATGCTAGGCATCTTAGTTGATAAAGTTTCACAGTTTAATCCAATAACTTTTGTAATAATATCACGTATTCTCAGGTTTTAATTGAAACTAATGAGTTAAATCAAAATAACGCGTGTGATTCAAGACGATTTCTATGTCACTCTCTTTACAAATCGAATGTAGATGAGATTAAGTGTTTTAAACACCCGACTACAAGCGAAGTCACAGAATAGAGTTCCACGCTACCTATTTTCGTTCGTGCAACTGCGTATTGCTATCAGTCCTCAGATGGTAATTAATGTCTGTGTGTCTCAGTTTCAAGTAAGTGGAGACGGAGCCTACTGGACACAAGGTCAAGGAGAGGAGCAGATATGGGTACAGACCACTATCTAGTACAAGGGATTTTCAAGGTGAAACTAAAAGTCTCGAGATAACTAGGGATAGGCCACAATGCAAGTTCAACACTCAGAAACTGAAGGACAAAACCACAAAAGACACTTTCACTGCAACTGTCAGAGCAAAGCAGGAAACACTACGCGACATCACTGAAGAATCATGCGTGGAAGAACATTGGAAGTCTCTGAAGGCGATTCTCAACGAAACGTGTTCAACGGTTCTAGGAAGAAAGAAGAGACAAGACAAGGAATGGCTCTCAACGGACACTTGGAAATTTATAGAAGAGAGGAGAATGGTGAAAGAGAAAATGATTCAATGCAAGGACGGACAGGAGAAAGAGACGCTGAGCTCAACTTACACAGCACTGGACAAAGAAAAGAAGAAGAGTGCTAGGAAGGACAAAAGACGATTCTACGACAACCTGGCCACTGAAGCTGAGAAGGCAGCAGGCAAAAGGGACCTGAGGACATTATATCAGATAACCAAATCTCTATCCGGGAAGAGACCAACACAAGCGAAACCTATAAAAGACAGCCAAGGGAACCCAATTACCAAAGAAGAAAGACAGATTAAACAATGGGTGGATCACTTCAAAGGACTCTTGAACCGACCATCACCTGCAACCCGTCCAGAAATACCAACAACAGCGCGCACACAACTGCAAGTTGACACCAATCCTCCAACGAGAGCTGAAGTCTTGAACGCAATCAAGCTTCTGAAAGCTGGAAAACAGCCGGACCAGATGGAATACCCCCTGAAGCACTGAAAGCAGACCCAGAGACGACAGCAGACATGCTGACTCCATTATTGCAAAAGGTCTGGAAGGAGGGAAAGGTGCCTACTGACTGGAGGAAAGGTTACCTCGTGAAACTACCAAAGAAGGGCGACTAACGCCTCACTCTGCAAGAACTGGCGAGGAATCATGCTCCTGTCGACGCCAAGTAAAATCCTGAGTCGCATCATCCTGGGGAGAATAAAGGACGCACTGGAGACAGAACTCCGACCAGAACAAGCTGGATTCAGGAAAGGCAAATCATGTTCTGACCAAATTGCAACTCTACGCATCATCATCGTCGAACAAAGCATGGAATGGCAATCAAACCTCTACCTCAACTTTTCAGACTTTGAGAAGGCCTTCGACAGCGTTGACCGTGAAGTAATTTGGAAATTACTCGAGTACTATGGCGTACCCCAAATATTCATCAACCTTATTCAACAGCTGTACGACAACGGCACATGTCAAGTGATCCACAACGGAAAACTCAGCGAGGCGTTTGGAGTAAACACAGGAGTCAGACAAGGGTGCTTATTATCACCAATGATATTCCTTATTGTGGTGGACTGACTGGATTATGCGTCAGAGAGCGGGAAACAAGAAGACAGGAATATCCTGGACCGACGCGAAGAACCTAGAAGACCTGAATTTCGCACGTGGATGAAATATGTTTGATGTCACACAAAATCGAAGACTTACAAGCGAAAACCGACAAACTGGTCGAAGAAGCAGCCGGCGAAGACAGGACTCCAGGTGAACATAGACAAGACGGAGGTTATGAAAATAACCAACCAACAACGACAAAAGCAGCAATATCGAGCGTCAATCACTATCAACGGGAGGGATTTGAAAGAGGTTACTTCATTCGCTTATCTAGGGAGCATTGTCTCAACTACAGGAAGTCGGAACGGACGAGGATGTAAAATCGAGAATCGGGAAGGCAGGCGAGAAACACATTCATCAACCTGAAATCAATCTGTAAATCTTCGTCACTCAGCCAGAATCAACTACAAAATTCAGTCGGATTTTCAATACAAACGTAAAGGCGGTTCTTCTATACGGATAAGAAACTTGGCGGGGGGGGGCGTCACGAAGAATATTTCCAACAGGCTATTGCAGGCCTTTATCAACAACTGTCTTTGCTCTATACTGAAGATCAAATGGCCGGGCTGGAAAGAATCGTCAACAAGAAACTATGGGAACAAGCGAACAAAACAAGAACCAATCGCCAACCAACAAATATTCAGGAGAAAGTGGAGATGGATTGGACATTCGCTCGCTGAAGAGGCCGCTGGATGACATCGCACGCGCGTCAGGCCATCGCTTGAGTGGAACCAGGCCGAAAGGGAAGTGGCGAGTGGGTCGTCGGTGCAAGGGTGACATGGAGGAGATCGTGTGAAGAGGAGTTGAAAGAGTATGGATCAACATGGATGTAGGTGAAAAGTACAGTAGAAGGAAGACAAAAGCAAGTGGAGACGTGCAGTTGAAGTCCTATGTTCCACTAGGAACACAAGGGAGCAATAATAATAATATAATTTAGTATATAGAAGATTTCATCAGGTTAAATGAATTCAAACAAATAGTTAACTCGTTGAATTGCTGCTTCATTCAGAATCATAATTCTTCGTTTTGACAGAATGCGAATAAATATTTTTAATAGTCAAGCAACGGAGGAGTTAAATTCAACATTTAGTTTCGCCAGAGTACCCGATTCATCCATATGCGCCATATATTAAATGCCTTTCAAATACAAATGGATCGTTAATCGCTATTTAATCTGTCAACAAAATCAAATATTTAAAAGTAAATCGTATGATTTAGTGCAGACAATATCCTAAAAACGTCGAATTCAAATAGTTATTTTAATTTTTTCTCAAACACGTTTACAGTTGAATAATCTAAGCTGTTTAAGAAATGAGCAGATAAATTGTTTCTGACACTACTGCAGCTAGCTTGATGTCTATGGCTGTCCCAATTTTGCATGCTAATATAGCTTTGAAATAGACAATCACCCTAGCAGATTGACATATTTGTCGGCAAAATTACAAAGATTTCTAAATAAGGGAAGAACAGTAGTTTGTGCAGAATAAGGTGCTAACATTAGTTTGGGTAAAAACTATACATGGGTAGCTCTGTGAGCACTGTTCATGAATTTCGGTGCCCCCTGTCAACTGAAGACATGTAAAATTTGCAAGTATGTTGAAATTCTTCTTTACATAAACCTAATAATTCTTTTAGTCTGTATGCAGTCTGAGCTGACGAGAAACCAACGAGATAAATGATGATACCATATTATTCTGGACAAACTGTTGTTCTTGTTCTATTCAAACTCATGCGTGGGAAAAAATTTATGAAGTTTCTCAAGTAAGACTTCATTGAGATGGAATAAAATTTCTGTTTAAACAGCTTGCAGAATCATCAGTCTTAGATCAACTGATAAGCGTGTGAAAAAAAATTGACTAGGTGGAAGATAAAAGTACAAAATTACGTCATTCACTCACCTTATGACCATCATCTTGAAGTGGTTGAATTGCAACGGATGACGGTGATGAAGTGGGTAGCTAAAAAAATAATAAAATAATTAACATGTAATAAAGGAATAGTAGAAATGGATGAAAAAATACATATTTTAAATGTGGTTTAGATTGTTTCACATGCAGAGTCACATGTGTTGTCAGAAATAAACTGTCCGCTTTCGCTGTCTTTTTTTCATTGATTTTTACCTTTTATGAAAGTAGACAGTTAGTATTTATAAAAGTACACATCAGAAGTGGACAATTCATTGACTAGTGCCTAATTTCCTCTAATAAATTTAACATTAGATATCAGGTATTTATTGCATGTCTACGAGGTAAAGGTATTGTATTGAATATATAAGAGGACTCTAGTATATCTCGACTCTGAGGATGATTTATGCGCAATATTATGGAAACTTGAAGACCTGGATGCGAAAACCAACAAGAACTTCAAATGAAGTGATGAGGATCACCACCCAATACCAACAATTATTAGTCACTATCAACGGGATAAATTTGAAAGAGTTCAGTTCCTTCATTTATCTAGAAAGCATCATTTCAACTATAGGTGACATGGATAACTATCCCGGAGGCAATCAAGATAGGAATGGTAAGGCACGCCTTCATGAACCTGAAACAAGTCTGGACATCTTCTACAATCAACATAACGAAACATATTCGGATTTTCAACATCACTGTCAAGTGGGTTATTTCTTCTATATGGGTCAGAATATTGGAGAGTCGCGAGAAAAGCCTTTCCAACAGGCCACTGCAAACATCTACCAACAACTGTCTTTACTGTATACTGAAGATCAGATGACCTTTTATAAAGAATTAGCAAATAAAAAACCATGGGGAAGAACCAATCAATACCCTTTTAATTAACAAATATCGAGAATTAAATGGAGATGGATGTAACACACTCTGAGGAGACCACTGAGTGACACCATGCACTAGACTGTTGAATGGAATCAGAATGAGAAACGGCGAGTTAGGCGTGGGTCTGAGGGCGACATCGAGGATATCAGGTGAGAAGAAAAAGATATCCAATGTAATTTAATTGGTGGATGGTGACTAGCAGTGGAATCCAGGATGCGCATTTCGTCCTATTTGGGACTCATCGTCTGGATGCACCTGTATTTCTCAGTGAGTGGTGATGTTCCCACTGAGGCTCGAACCCACTTTCAAACGCCAAAACGTTTTGGGTTCAAGCCTCGGTGGGAACATCATCACTTATTGAGAAATGCAGGTGCATCCAGCCGACGAGTCCCAAGTAGGACGAAATGTGCATCCTGGATTCCACTGCTCGTCACCATCCGCCAATTAAATACTAAATGCCTAGACATCGTCGCAGCATCTGCACAAGAAGCCGACATGTCAATCTGAGACCGAGCACTTCGGTCCAACCAATCGACGGGAAAATCAAAAATTCAATTCAATAATATCCCATGAAAGATCGTAGAGACAGAACTGCAGAGAACAGAATGATACTGACATATACTATTGAAGTCCTATTTTTCACCTGAAAGACAGGCGAATAATAATAATGATTGTTTTTGAACTATTTCAACACTGAAATTAAAGATAGTACTGTATAAAGACGATTGTGTGTACGATTCTTATTTTCTCTAGGTTGAAATTCTTGTTTGTAAAATACATATACAAACCAAGGTGAATACAATTTATTTGTGCATAGGTTAAAAATCTTACAAATGCTACTGTTGTACGCAGCTGTTATTTTGTGTGTTTAATGCAACATTTTTGTTAGAAATAAACGTTATATTTTTGAAAAAATTACATAACATATATATAATTAACACAAGGTACCCAGATTTCGGAAATTTGTTCATCTATACAGTTCCAAATATTATAATCACAGTGTATTTGAAGATACTTTCACCAGAATTCCCTTAATATGCATTTTGAACACTCATTTTTCGAAGGTCATGTGTATGTTTTACAAGGACTGCAAATATAAGCATGTGAATTCTAGTGTGTTCCAGTGGTTCTTGCTTATCCAGCCATATAGATATGATGTCTTTTAATTATACAATTCCCGCTGAAATCCATCTTTTGAAGCCTTCTAAGTATAAGTGTTATTTGATCTTGTTATTTGATAGATGAAGGCTAGTAGTGCATTGCAGATATGTGACTCACTAAATGAGTATTTCTGCACCACCACCGAGACACGCATAGTTCTAATGGCTAACTAGTCAACACCTGGATCACACATGCCACCAATTTTGAAATGGGCGCAATTTATTATTTGTTTGAGTTATTTTTCTTAATTTCTTCTTGATTAACGCGTAAATCAAGGGTGAGCCTTACGTTCCAACAGAAGTCAATCGACCAGAATTATAGAATAATCAAAATAATTTGTAACCTAATAAATTATTTAAGAAACACGAAAGATGAAGACTATTATTTGCTGACAAAAATGTGCTGCTGGTCGAAAAGCAGATTAATCGTCAACTTCAGATTTTACTGATGCACGTTTTAAAAAGTAATAACTGCAAAACTTGTTTTTCCTAACATTACCAAACGAGTGCTTCAACAGACTTGTAAAGACCAATCGCCAATCCTCGACCCTTCAAACTGCGTATATAAATTTGAATGTGTTTGTGAAAGCAAATACATAGGTCGTACAGAAAGGCGACTGTCTACTCGCATGAGGGAGCATTCGCCAAAAGAGTTGAAAACAGCTGAATGCAAAGTGCCAAAATCCTCAATAACAAAACATCTTGTTGACTAAGGACGTGATATCGATGCTATCAAGTTATTCACTATTGTCAACAGACAAAGAAACAGGAAGATGCTTGCAGCTGCAGAGGCTTGTGCGATTTGACTTTATAAACCAGGTCTCTGTGTACGAAAGGAGATGGTTGTCACTCTAAATCTACCATGGTAATACGTTTTAATTATTATTCTACCTCTTATGATTATTATTCTTGATTCATTTGAAACTATATTACATCAGTAGCATTATCTTAACTCACTTCAGTATTATTATTGTTATTATTATAACTAGTGACATTGATTTTACTCTGTTTACGGTTCTCGATACATTTTCTAATGACTAAGTGTTTATCTGAGTAACTTAATTGAAACGTAATGCATTTTACCTTAATTTTAATCTCTCCTGTTCCTTCTTCCCTTATCTATTTGAACATTACCTGGAAAACATTCACACCAGTCTTTCTGCGTCATTAGTTCAGTGTAGTTTATATCTCCCAATGTATGTAGTATGTAGAATATTCAGCTGATGAGTTCTGACGAAATTTGATGAATTTATCAAATCCTGCATTATTACCCTTTGTTGCTTGTTTTAAAAACTGTATAAACAACTTATAGCTATTGTATCACATACTCCACAGCCGTATAGCCTTCAAAAGATTCATAATTTTTTTAACACCCCGAGACCCATCTTAGATATGTCGAATTCTTCAATACCATAAAATCGGAAATTGATTAAAGATTACGCCAGTAAAAGACTTCTTATCAATTATCCTGCAAAAAGTTCATTTGATCCGACCGATACGCTAGATGCCTTAAACATTAAGGGAAAGTTTATGTGTTCAGTCGACTTGGAATCTTTATTCATGAATGTTCCACTTCATAAAACTGCCCATTTAATTTGCGATTGCATAACAAGCAATCGGATATTATTACCTGCTCCTGTCACTTAAACTAAATACATAATCTAAACATGAATAGGAAACATCAGATTCACTTTTCGAGAAAAGGTAAACAAATAAATCGATGGTATTGCGATGGCAAGCCGCCTTTGGCCTCTGATAGCAGACATGTTCATATCTAAATTTGTAAGTAAGGTGTGCTAGGGAAATTTGTACTATACAAACATTATGTCAATTAAACTCTCATTATTGGCAATAATAGTAAGTCTATTCAAAACTTCATTACTCTATTTAATCATATTCATCTAAATATCCGAATGACTTCCGAATTCAAATTGAATAACAAACTTCGTTTCTTGGATATTTCAATGACCAGGAGAGAAGATGGAACGATGATGCGATGGTTATCCGGAAACCTTTATCAAGGGTAGACCACATCTTGAAAAGACAGCTTCCGTACCAAAGAAAGCTATCCTTATTAGCCCACTATTCAAGGGTGATGAAATCATGCAGTTGATACCTCAAAGACTTCGGTCAGCCATAAAACACACATTCTGCGCCGCATCTCGTTCCCTCACAACTCGAAAATTTGCGGTCCTTGTACCTACGATTAAAGGACGAAATTCTGTGGACTCTACTTTAAACACTATCTACAATTTCACCCGCAGCTACATTGACACTTATATGAGTAGAACCAATATAATGTTCTAACATCGTTGAAAGAAACTAGTTCTGTAATGGTTAATTAAAATGAAAAATCTCAATGCAATTAATAATCTGAACAGAAATTCATCATTATCCATTGCAAAGCACTTATTAATGTCAAGTCAGAAATCAGTATTAATCACTACTTCACATTTATTCCATCACACAGCTGTAATTCAAGATTATTAAAGGTGATGGAAGCATTTCGAACGAAGTACAAACATCCTAAAAGATGCGTCCAAAAAAACATCGACTTCGACCTTCGCCTACTATGAACTACTTGACCTACTTAATAATGTGATTAGCCATTAATAGGTACTTTTGTTTTTCATACTTGAGTGATTTTGTTGTTGTGATCCTTGCTAGTTGTGAAGCGATTGTAGAGAAACTACAAGATGACATAATCTCTCTGAATTAGTCTTTTATATACCTTATTTAAATTCATCATAGGGACTAATTGTTTTGAATAATAGAGGCTAAAAATTTATATCAAATAATTTATGGATATGGGTTCTGCCAATGTTGTTGAACATTGAATAGTTTGTTTGTCTGAACTGGTCTCCATATGGTACGAGACAAGAAGGCTGTCATCGGTTAAATGTGTACTGGTTGGCAGATGATTGGAGAAATACAGTCAGAAATTTTAGTAATGGTTAACCGCTGTGAATCTGTTTCGTTATCTCTTGAAGAGTAAACGATAGTATTTTCCGACAGATTTCTGTTATTCTGCGTCAGTTACAGTGCATAGTGTTCTACATATGAAGTTTAGTATTCTGAAAATAGTTATGGGTCCAGGATCTCTGAGATGTGGATATATGAAAGGTTCCTTTTTCGGCTTTTTTCAAATTAATACAAATTAACATACTTCTTTTACTTAAATTAAAGCAAGACAAAGCGATTGTTCCAAGTGATATAACTTCTGAGTAATTTTTGGCTAAATTTAAATTACTGATTGCTAACCAAAAATTAAAAGACACCGTAACTTTAGGCTCTCCGCGCCTAGTGTGAAATGCTTGTACTGTAGTGGTTCAGGGTGAGAACGCTCGTCAATCATAATCGGGGTTTGGAACTCCATTTCTGGCTGACGAACTATTAAAATTCGCTTAGCTGGTAGTGAGCCCAGAAGAAAAAGCAGGCTGAACGTGAGGCTAGCCGTCTCACCCTGTAAAAGACAAAATTACCATTACTCAGACTTCAAAAGCTTGAAGCATTATGTTCCACTCTGAACACAGAGGAGTTATATATAATAATAATAAGGATTAGCTGATTTTCGTCAAAGAAATATATGTTATCCACAATAATACAGAGTGAGGCTTAATCATACTACTTAGAAATAATATAAAAAGGTTCATTAGCCTTGATAGATACATTAGCTGAGAAAGAGTTTTAATGACATTTGTGTTGTAATAACCCATTACAAAGTATCAGTAAACAAATAACATCAGTCAGTTTAATTTAGAAACTCATATACTAAATTATATAAGTGACACATTGAATCACATGGACTTCGAAAGAAACTCTAAAATTTGAAAGTTTAGTCGAGAATAAGTTATCTGTATATTTTAACTGAAAATCTAATAGAACTATTAATCAAAATTTGTTTGTTTCGTTAACATTTACGTGTGAGTACAACTTTTGAGGAATATCTGAATCCACTGGCCATTGGATTCTGGCTCAAACGGCTAAATGATCAACAAGCTTGATCTGTTAACCTGAAGGTGTTTGTTTTGACACACAATGGAATATTGGGTGCATACTGATGAAGAGTTCTAATCTAGGACGAAACAACTATCCACTACACTCTGAGAGATTTTAGTGCTTCTCTAACTGACATCAATCCGTGGCTAAACATTTAACAAATACAATTTCCACAGACTAACTCCAAAAAAGTTGCCTTTCTTTTTATAATGAATTATTCTGAATATTTTATACACTTTTCTTTAATGTTTTCCATTCAGTTGACGTGATTCTCTTGCGGTTTTAATTATTCACAGTTTTCTGCCTACACATATTCATTGTAGACTTGTTTTCAAGTGATTACTACAAAGAAAGCACGCGTTTTTGTTGCGTCCCACAAATCTTACGAACTGATAACTACGCTTGTTTACAAGATACCTGGAAATAAAAATACAGAAATGATAACAATATTCAGACAGACATAATACAGTCTACGTGTAATTTAGTGAGTGGTTCACACCAACATAGATGGAGAACTTCTAGGTTATGGCAGAAAAAAGATTTTTATTGGAATATGTGATACATACTCACTTTTCTCAGGTTTGGCTGCAAAGTACTAATTTCACTTCGTCTCCAACAAACCTGCTAACATGTGTTACAAACAACCAGTGTCATTTAAATAGTTATAAGGTGTGTGTGTATATATGCAATATTCAGTTGATTTTACTCCAGAAACGGTGGTGAAGATTCCCAACCAAAAACAAGAAGCACTAATCAACATTCACGGGATAAATATAACTGAAGTAATCTCTTTCCTTTAGATTCGAATTCACGTGGTACAGTCAAGAATGAAAAAGCCAGCCGAGATCGGATCGGCAAAGCAAGACAAGCTTTCATTACTGCTACGAAATCATTATGGAGGTCTGTGGCACTTGGGATAAGATCCTAATTTCAGCCATTAATGTGAAGTTGCTACTTCTATATGATTCAGTGATTTGAGGAGGGCATTAATAAAAGCTAGAGATTCTCTTTGACACTTGCCTTCACTCGATACTGAATACCAGACAGCTGGTCGGAAATAACTTACAGCATAGAATTCTGACAGCGTACCAGTGAAGAAACTATCACACACAAAAATGGAGAGAGAAATGAAAATGGATCGGACACACTCTGAATAGAGCGTTGAGTCATACACCACGCCAGGCTTTCAGGTGGAACTTTAAAATAGGAAGCGAACTGTCAAGCGTCCAAGGATAACCTGAAGGGAATCATTTGAGTCAGAAATGAAAGCCTGTGAGTAGGTGTGCAGCCAGTTGCGATTGATGAAAGATAGTTAAGTGAAAACAAGATCTAACGTTGAAGGCTTATATTCCACTAGTAACAGATAGAATGAATGAAAATAATGATAAATATTACTCTGGACGGTAAAAATCTGATGAACATCTCTGTATGTGCTCAGATACTTCAGTCGATTACAGATTAAAAACATATTCCGAACTGCCCATCTAGCTGTTATATAAAGAAGGCTCTAATATTTTACTTTCCTGAATTTCGCAGCGTAAACATGCCCTGATTTCAGTATTTCTGTAAACTTAAAAAAGTGGCATATTAGTTTTCAAATATTCAAAAACACACACATTCAGTGTTTTTAATAGTTCACTAATATTTCAGTCGTCTACATCAGGCTTGTAAGAATTCGGTTAATTTCCAGGTAGATTTCATCAGGAATCTATATCAGCAGCAGAACCACTCAAAACCTGGAGCATTTAACATCTGTGTATAAGGAAATAGAGCTTGAAACCAAAGTATTCTGTTATTATTTGCATATGTCAACAATATGGTAACTGGAAAGCCGTTTCGTCCTATTTTGGAACTCTTCACAATATGCACCTACATCCCCACCAATGATCGAATCTAGGGTGTTCAGTTTACAAAGCAAATCCGTATACATTTCAGCCCTGAGGAAGGAGTCTAATGACCCATCTATTCTGACTTCTGCTAGTTCGTGTAAATATATCACTACCATCAACAAATGTCATCGATGAGGATCCTCTTGTATCACGTCTTCCCACTAGAATTTCAGGAGACTTCGACCTACAGTGAGTCACAAGTGATCGCTAGATTTATTTTCAGGTGTTGATTTTGCAGGAGTTTGATTATTATTATTCTTAGTTTATCCAGCAGTGACTAGGAATCATTCACATCAGTTTTAGAAAGAATATTCTGACAAATGTGCTATCATTTTTGCAATATAAAAACTTAGTATTTCGTAATTTCGTCTTTTACTGGCGCAATAAATCAAGTTATACCTATAAAAAAACCAAAGCTATTGTGGTGAGAGCAGGCCGTGAGAAAATATATACAAGGCTGATTTAACAACCAATCACAGCAAAGTTAACGTGGCAAAATATGATTCGCAGATAGAGAACTCTATTTGTCGAGGAATCCCTAAACAACCAATCCGAAGCCTGCGTTTGTCTGCCTAACTTCTGATAAACAACCAATCAGATGACTGCGCTTGTCTACTTGCATAAGCTGTAATAATGTATGTGAAATATATAAAGTTTAAAATTCTTTTTACTATCACTTGTCTAAGTGCTATACAAATAAAAATGCGAGACAAGCGATGACAAAACTAACACCATCTACAAGATAAGTTGAATTATTTATGCGAAACATTAAATTCCCTAAAGTGTATGTCTCCTCCATCTTTGCACCCAAAATCTTAAACTAATAGTCGGAAAATTGACAGGGATTCCTTAGTATCACCAAATGCATTCAGTTACCATAATCTATTCAACTTGGAAAATGTAGATATTTTAAAAACAGTAGATATTAAAATGTCAGAGAACTCTTTATCAGAAAAGGCATTCACGGAGAGTTACTTTTTCTAGAGAAATCATCCTCAAGCTTTATGACCATATATAAATATATATTACATTTTTTTATCAAGAAAAAGGATGTTTCCAATGATGTGTCATTAAAATAATAAGTTTTAGATAGCAGTTACGTAATACAGAAGGGGTTAATCAGGTGGAAAGTAAACTAAAATTATGTAAGTCAATAAACTGGCTTGATGTGATTAAGAGGACTGAATAGAACTCAAAACTGAAGTAGTCAAGTTTGAGCCAGTGCTAAAAGGCGTAGAAGTGCAAAGTAGGGAGTAGATAATAATAATAACATAATTCAAAACTAAAAACTTAGGATTAACAAAACTCATCCATCCAATGTTAAACTGAATCAAGTCTGAAGTAGATCCACTGAAGGCAAAAAACCTCTGTAAGCTGAGTTCTGGATTTAACTTGCGGATCACCATCACTTTCAAGGTGTAAGAAACTTAATTTTTACTCTTGTAGCAAGAATTTATTCTAAACCCTAGATGACTCTGAAGTTATTGTGAGAGTTCGTCTGGTGTCCAGAGTGGCCCAGATGTTTCAGAATAGATTCTCGTATGGGGAATCCTTTTTCTTCTTTATAAAACCATGCGGGTAGGTGATCTATTACACGTTTGGATAGCAAATGGTGAGTACAGGTGATATACCAGCTACACAACAGAAGGTACACTGAAGGATGGACATTCTTAATCCTTAGATCAAATGTTGACATAGATCAGTTTCACAAATCAGTGAAGGATAAGTTACACGACACAAAAGTGAATTATTAGATTGATCACTTTTAATAAAAGTAAAACCAAGGAGAATAAACCCTCTGAATACAACTATTCACACACAAAATCGTTGAATAGGGATAACTAGATCATTCATACGGAATTCCAAAATGCATTAGGCATTAAAGACGTTGTCTACAGGTTGAATAAGAGTTTCTCAATAACACCATCCAGTTTAGTGAACAAAACAACACCGAAATCATTTACCTCAGATACACAGTTTCTTCATCATTTTAAGCCTGTTTATCAAGTCAATTAATAAATGCAAACCTGAGTTTTCGTACGTATCTTTGGTAAAATCTTAATATATCATAATAAAAAAAGATAGAATGATATTGTCATATTTGTAGGTAAATAATCTGTAATGTTTTATTTTTGCCTAGGCTTTCTCAGCATGAACAATATTCAGTCTTCTTGTATGTTTTAAATGTGTAGTACTGCAGGAGAAGTAATAACATATTGGTACTAGTAGTAGTGTAGTATTAGTAAAAGTGGTTTGTTAATATTACCTGTATTTAGTTTTTCTACTATTTCGTATGATTATGATTAATTTTACATGGCTAGTTATGATGCGTTGGTGGTTCGACGGTAGAGCATTGGCCAACCACGCACGTTGTCCGAGGTTCGAACCCTACTCCAATCGACTCCTTTACCTAAATAAGCCACTAATAAGACTGGTAAAGAGGGAAGTTTAGGCATGAGACTAGCAACCCCATTCCGTACAAATAAACAAAACTGCTACCGAAATTTCAAGAAAGCCTTATTTTCACTGGGAACGTATAGGAATAAAAAACTCAAAAAACGGCTAGTTATGTCTCAAATTTGTATCCGTTAAATGCCAAAGCAAGTGTCTAGGTCCTATTTGAAAATCGATATTTCCTTTGGACTGATGCACATTTTATGTAGCGTACTGTTTTCAAATGGCTAGGAAGAATTATTAACAGGAAAATGTGGCTGCCTCTGAACTAACCAACAGGTGATAGCCGACTGCTCAACAGATATGTAGGACGAAATGGATATGAACTGGACGGGACATACATTGAAGAGGCCGTCATATGACATCGCATATAATGCAGGCCATTGTTCGAGTGGAATGTCAATGGAAAACGACGAGTAAGGCATTGGTGCGAGGGTGACATGGAGGAGATCGTGTGAAGATGAGGAGATGATAGGTAATTGGCAGTCGCGAACGCAGGTGAAAAGGACGGCATAGAATTGAACAAAGTGTAGGTGTGTTGTTGAAGGCCTATGTTCCGCTCGGAATCTAGGGGAATAATAATTTGATACAATACGCAGTGATAAAGTATTAGTCAGTGGATGATATTTCAAGCGTAATTCAGCCCTAAACGCTTTTCATTCTAATCACATGGTTTCACTACTTGCATTACATAGTTTATAATCCTTGTTATATTTTTAATGCAATTTCCCATAGCTCCTGGATATGTGACAGATCATTCCTATCGTCTACATTGCGTGACGATTCGATATATAAAGATTCAGATAAGTGGAGATATAGGTTAATCACCAAATGCATGAAATGGGAACGATCCAATGCCTTATCAAAATATACGAGAAATTGTATTGAAAAGCAGGACAGATTAATAAAGAACTACATAAAGGAAGTTATGACGTCGTGTGAATATGTTGATGTCATTACTCGGAATAGATTTTGCCCTAAACGTCATCCCAGCTATAAAAATTGCATCACTGTGTTTTATGTCAAATAAATTAATCCAATATACAGTTTCACACGAGTACGTTAGTCTAATATATTCTCAATACCTTCAACGGATTCACATAAAACATTATAACTGCTTATCTGCACATGGAGATATTCGTGAAACACTACTGATTATGTTGAATTTAGCATCTAGGTAATTCCATGAAACATTGTGAAATATGTACGTTGGTGTTTCGGCGGAAGAATGTTTGCCAACTACCAACGTGGTAAGGGGTTTGATTCCCAGCTGAAGAACTCCTATACCTCGCTTAGCCTGTAGTAAGCCTAATAAAGAGGGGATGTTGGACGTGAATCTTTTATATCTATCATCTGATCTCTCCTTATTTGCTTGCTGTTGTAGTAAACATTAGGAAAATTTTATTACACAAGTTACATATAGGTAAGCTAATTAGAATCTGATAGTCTTAGGATGTTCAGCTTTTATCAAGGATAAGTGTGTTGCAGTCTGGTTGACGCTGACAAGCAGTGGGTTCCAAAATGAACAATTAGATCCATTCGGGACTTGTCAGCTAGATACGTCCGCATTCACCAGTCATTTTTGTTGTTCTCTCTAGGACTCAAACCCTAGTACTTGTCATTTCAAACACTAAAGTGTTATCCAATAGACGATTCGCGATACATGGGTCACCTTTTTTGCAATGGGTTCTTGATTCTATTCCGATTTTCCCATTAATTGATTGGGCGGAAAGGTCTTGGTGTATCATCGAAGCATCCATTCATCGAGCCAACATACCAAGAGATGTTAAATATTTCTGTCTAACTTATCAATGGGAAAACCAAAGCGACAAGTACGCTTCGTTGTTTTCTTGGAGTTTTGTCTTGGAGTTTTACTCCTACAATGGGTATATCGTTTCTCAACTTCTCAGGTGCTTATTAGAAATGAGAAGACCAACATATCAAGCTATCAGTCGGAGATGCTTTTTTACCTTCTGCCTTAAAAATAAGAAATCACTTAAGTGAACTGAAGTGTAGATTAGTTTATTCTCAAAATCTACCATCTTTGTTATCAGAATCTGATGCTGATTTGATTGACTAACAAACTTGTATAATCCGCTGACTTAAGAAGGATTGTTGTTTTTTTGTAGCCCTTAAATTTATTCTATATTTGACTGACACTCTGTAATTCATTATTCTTTTTTGCTTTTAAATTGGTTTAAAGGTTTTGAATGACGTTTTTTGTTGTTGTGATCAAACGGACTAAAATTTATTTTATGGAACATGAGTTTGCTTTGAATAAAATTCTCAATTTTAAAATTAATTTCAATTTACACAGTTCAAGATGATTAGTTCATCAAAGTTGCTTTTGGAAACTGAAATTATTCAAATGGAAATATGTACTTTGCTTCATGATATAAATGGCAACCAAAATGGAATGCTAAAATGAGGCAGGCATTCCTTACTCGGCTATCAGTGTGAAAATCTTCTGTACACAGCATAAACAACAAGATTCAAATTTCCAACAATAATTTTGAATCATTTCTTCTGTATGGTTCACCGTAAGCATTTCCGAGGAGCTTCAGACTTTCATGAAAAGTGTCAAGAAAGGATCAGCAGAATGGAACTCTGTTAGGCGAAGAACCAACCGAGAGCCTGTAGCCAAACAGATTTGCACACACACTGAGGAGATAGTCGAGTGACATCACGAGCCAGTCAGGCTTCATAGTGGCAACAGAATGGGAAACGGCTAATCAAGCTTGTGTCCGAGAGTGAAATGCGGGAGATCATATGAGGTAGGAAATGAGACCTTATTTTCAATCATTTAGGTGGTTAACTAGGACTGCAGAAGACAGGATGACGTAGAGATGTGCTTTAGGAGCTTTGCGTCCCACTTGGAACCCAATGGAATAATAACAAATAAAATATTTTAGAAAGGAAGTTTGATTTCAAGACGTTACATACCACTGATTGATTGATATGCGTAGTTGGATACCATTCATATGAATCAGTAACGCTTCCTAGCCAGATTACTGGAGTGATTTAAACACTGGATGGATATTTCGCTTGTTCAGGATGTAACCCATGTACTGTGTACGCGGTTTGACTCAGATCAAAGAGACCCCGACGTGCTCTACCGTGCAGTACCCAGTCTACTTCAAACTGGCTTGCAAGCAGTACTGGTTGATATGAGTGATATCTAACTACTGGTATTTGTAAAATCAGTAGTATATGGCACAATAAGTTTTACTTCTATTATATTTCTCTCTGAGATTAGATTTTAAGGCTTATTCTTACTTTTGTAATTATTGTTATCCTCACTATTCGAGTAATATCCACTGACTTAAACATCGAAACATCATATTTTGGTATTTGATTTACACGAATACATTGAAAAATCGTGAAGTCTATCAAAATGAGGTTTTTATTTTTACATAAGAGAATAATATTACTTGATGGTAATAATTATTCTTTGGAATGAGCACGCGTAACTACATGGTAATAACATAACTGCCAGAGTGTAACTTGATTTCATGAATAATGAAATGAAGCAAAAAAGACGAGTTCAAGACTTCAGTGATTTATGCACACTGTTTGTTTAGGCCATTATATCATTTGGTCAATTGTAACAAAATTTAAAAAGTTATGTCTTTGTGCAAGCCAAAAAAATGCTTCTAGAAACTTCGTCGTTATCATTACGATCACTGTAGCATATAAAATAAAAAAAACTGATCGTATTTTGGAGTATTGCAATTTTGAGGTGGATTGCATCAGTTACAGTAACATTAAAGGCCATGTACCAATGAACGGCTACTTCATTTGAATATGAACTCTTCATCACTAGTTCCACATGGTCCCTTGTAAGTGACTAAGTACGTTATTGTTCCGCTTGATAATGTTCCAAATTTGACCATGTGTTGATATCAGTTAGAGAACTATTCGAACAATAAGGAGTACTGATTGGGCATTACGTCCTAGTTTATGACTCTTCATCAGCAAGCACTGGGTGACTGGAGCTCGAAACCCTCCAGTTACAAGACAAGCTCACAGACCAATCAGCTACTGAACAAACATTTGTCCAGCACTACCTGATGTCATTTCGTGAGCAGACTTAAAACAAATCAAATCCCTAAAAACTAACTCTGGAAACTCAATCTGATGATTGACAGTCACTGGCTATAGGACGCAGTTTCCTGGAGTTCTTGTGAGAAGGTGCGACTTGTGGCGTTTTTCATGTCGAGTGTGAGGACAAATACTCGTCAGTGACATTGGCTGGTAGTCGAGTAAAAATCAGGAATTGGTGGGAGTTGTAAGTTATACGCTGTTGGATTCCACCCGTGTGACTGAGTGGTCTATGAACTTGACTTGTAACCGGAATGTTCTGGGCTCCAGCCTCCGCTGGTGCGTGCAGATGAAAAGCCCCATACTAATAGCAAGAAGCTGTCCATGATTTTGTAATGGTTTCTAACTGATGTCACACGGTGATCAAACTTACGATAATATTCTTGACAATCAATACTGTTTCCTCCTTTCCAATGATTATCCAGCTGATCTTGGCTCGTCAGGAAATCAACTACTGATTCTGATCAAACTTATGCAAACTTGGCGTTTGAGAAATAAGCAGTTTAATGGTGTTAATTATCCCCACATGATTGAAATCAAGTGTTTTCTGTGACCCGACTCTCTTTTTGAGAAATATTATTTAAAAAAGAAAGTTTTATAATTGTAATGCCTATTTTTTAATTCCTTTCTTCTATGAGGCCGATAGGTTAAGCTGAAAAGAAATGAGAAATGACTGATACTAAATGGTTTTGATGTTTCTTACGGCAAAAATCTTTTAACCCATGGAATAATGTTTGCTTTGTTTGTTTTCTTGCATTTTAGAATGGCCAATATAATAATACATTTCATTATATACTGTTTTGCATAATTGACTTGCATATATTTAACCAACTGAAAAATATTCGTAGAAACGCTTTGTATAATAGCTTGCCTTGATTTATTTTCATTTCAGGTCATTAGGCTTAATAACCTATCCATTATTCTTATAAGTGACAGAATATCTAATTGTTTCTATATTCTATGTCTATATATTTCTATATTCTATATATATTACAGATTTGTACCATATTTTCTATCAATGAATTAAAAGGTGAACGGAGTAAAGTAATTTAGCCTCTTTTTGAAACATAGGATTGTGAAAAATACTCAGTCCTTCTATGTTCAAAAATAATCAAGGAGATTGGTCAGAGTAGCTGTCTCTTTATACAAGTTTTGTATTTTTGACTGACGGCATTTAGAAGTATCTGGGATGTCCTGAAATAACTACGATGCATTTGATTAGTCTGTGTGCGCTGATTTTTGCTATCTTAAGAAAAGACAAGCACTCGTGATGTCTGTAGAATGGGGGACTATAATTGAAACAAAGTCTAATGCAAAATACCTCGGATTAGTTATATCTTCCGACCTTACTTGGTCATCTCATATCCAAATGATTTCCAAGAAAGTGTTTCGTCTAACCTACTACATTAAGAAACTCAGACTAACTGGAGTCCCTCAACCTCTGCTTACACAATTTGTCAACTCTCGTATCCTACCTATTCTACTTTACTGTTCCCCGTTAGTCTTTCCTGGGTTACTGAAAAAGGATTATACCATCCTGAGAAGGATGTTGAAGGTAGTTAGTAGGACTAGCGGTGTAAAACTCAGTCAGCTCGTCACAACATTAGTGGATAAGCATCTGAATACATGTGAGAAATGGTCTAAAACCATACTCTCTGACCCCCAACACCCCCTCTATTCCCAACTCTCTCCCTGCGGTAGAACCAGAAATCAGTATAAAATAATATATGCTCGCACAACCAAGTATAGGAACTCAACGATACCATATTTGGCCCGTGTTCTAAGTGACAGAGACAATGTTAGGCGTGAAACCTATGACTTGCTTTGTTGTTAATAACATAATTTTGGCCCTTGTTTTTTCCCCCTTACACTCTCTTATTTGTACTCTATAGTGAACAACCTTCTTAAACATACTTAGCTGCTTAAAATTATTATCATTGGCTTACATTTTTATTCTTTATTCTATTCCTTCTTTGTACATCTACTGGGTCCGACTATATTATCACTATGATTATTAAAAATTGTCCCGTCATTAACCATCATGTAACATTAGTTTTGTGGTTGTTCTTTGTTCGGCACTATTTAACTGACAATCTTGTTTGTTATTGCCACTATCACCATCTTAAAAATTTTGTATTATGCATGATTCCTCACACTGCCACTACAAACACCGCATTAGTACTGACAATAAAAAAAACCTGAAATGTTTATCTTATGATTGCTTAGTGTTGTTCAATCAAATTAACTGATCATCTTGGCTATAAACATTTTTTAAGAACATCTCATAATTTCCCGTATGATTATAGCTGTTACTGTTCACCACGCATACACATATCGTAGCTTCCACTAACTAATACTGAAATATTTTTTTTCATTATTTGTGTTGATCTTCTTTTTTACTCGGTATTTTTATTTGCATTTTTTTGGTTATTTCTGTTTCCTTTTTTTGGTTTTTTTTATATATTTTATTTTTTTATAATACTCCTTTTAAATGTACGATGAAATTAGATGCAATATTGTAGATATGTGCTGAAAATTCCACACTGTACCACAAGTACTGTTTCTGGAATAAAGCGAAATTGTTATGTTATGTTTATGAATTGGTCACATAAATATATTATTATTACTTTGTTTCTTTTCGTTTCTGGGCAAAAACAGAACGCTTTCAAGCTAGAGCTTTTATAATTCAGTCACATTGGTATTTCATTTCAAGGGGCAACGATGCTGGCCTCTGTGCCCAACTCCTACCCTTACGGAGCTACCTACTGGCCAAGCCACGTTTATCAAACAACCAGTTGTTAAAGACAGGTAAATGTGGAAAAACTCTCATGTCATGTTACCTCCAGTTGTGTACACCAATTGACATACACATGCCAAAGCCCACTGGAAGAAAAGAAAGAGGGGTTGTTATCTGCATTTCTGGATGCATATCAAAACACCTGAGGTTTCTTAAGAGGTCTTACATGGAATTCTCAGTGAGGCTGGAATTAGGGTGGCAATTAAACCAACCAACTCTCTCAGCGATAAACTTTGTCAGCTTCAGGATTCAATAGATCCAATTAAGAAAAATTATTTAAGTTACCTAATACTATGTAATGAGTTAGAGGTAAGTTACCTAAGTTAAGCTAGTAGACTGGGATCATTTAGATTATTGGAACATAAAAATCTAGCCAGACCCAGAATGAGAGACCCTGATAGGTTAAGTAACCTAGAAAATAGCTTGACCATTGTACCACATTTACATGCACACAATCACACAATAGGAGGGGTGGGGTAGGGCAAGAGTATTAAAAAATAATATGGCTAGGTGAAAAAAGAGAGGTAAATCACTGAATCCTTGTTTATCAGCTCAACATGACACATTTGCAGTCGAAGCAGCGCAACTCCTGTACCCAAGCTACGGATTGTACCAACAAACAACAAGAAGGAGAGTAAGGGAGCACAAAATCCGCATATAAAGCAAATCGTGAAGCCATTTGACTAAATCGATATGATAATAAGCAATAATTTATGCTCAAAACGTCATCCAGTTATTAATATTGCATCACTGTGTGACATTTAATAATAATAGCTTTATTCTAAATAGTCCTTGTATAATATGAAGAATTTTCAGAAGGATTTATTATTATTTTTATTTTATCCTTTAGTTCCTAGAGGAACATAGGGCTTCAGCCGCGCGTCTCCATTGCGTTCGGTTTTCTGCCAACTTTTTCACCCCGCTCCAAATCTGCCCACATGCTTTCATCTCCTCTTCACATGACCTCATCCGAGTCACCCTTGCACTGACGGCCAACTCGCCGCTTCCTTTTCGGGTTCCACTCGAGCAATGGCTTGTCTAGTGATGTCACCTGACGGTTTGCTTACTCAAAGTATGGCCAGTCCATCTCCATTTCTTCGTGCATATTTGTTTCATAATTGGTTTCTGCCAGGTTGGTATGCTCCAAGAGATCCTTCCCTGTTGCTGATCTTTTCTGGCTATCTGATCTTGACTATTGAGCAATGATAACTGTCGATGAAGGTCTGTAGTTTGTTTGATGTGCTCTGCATGATGCGCCAAGTCTCAGATCCGTATAGTGAGTAGCACTGACTTCACATTGGAGTTGAAAATCTGGATCTTATTTTTGATGCTGAGTGCTGTTGACCTCCACATAGACTCAAGAGTAGTGAAGACTTGTCTTGCTTTTCCGATTCTGGCTTTCATGTCCTCGTTAATTCCGCCTGCAGTTGAAACGATGCTTCCCATGTGGGTAGGTAAAGGAGGTTGTTTCTTTCAGGTTCCCCCCATTTATGCTGCTGACTGTCGTCTGTTGTTGTTGCTGTTTCTGTTGGCCAGGAATCTTCATCACCTCTGTTTTATCTATGTTCACATGAAGGCCTATCTTCCCTGGATGCTTCTTCTGTCAGCTTGTTGCTTTTCACTTGCATATCTTCCAGTTTGTGGGAAATCAGATATATATCATCGGCGAAGTCCAGATCCTCCAAGTCTCTTTTTGTGTGAGTCCATTTTACGCCTGTTCCCTCGTTGGTTGCCGTTGTCTGTCGCATTATCCAATCTACTGCAATCAGGAAGATCAATGGCGATAGTAGACAGCCAGCTTGTCTCACTCCTCTCCTCACTTCGAAGGATTCCGTGAGTTTCCCGTTGTGGATTACTTGGCATGCAGCACTGTCGTATAGCTGTTGGATGAGATGTATAATTGTCGATGGCGCCCCGTAGTAGCAAAGTAGTTGCCAAATCAGTGGGGTTTATTGCATAATATTTTCTCTTTGTCCGGGATTTTCATATAAAATACTAATTGGCAGTAGATCGTGTGGCACAATTCTATCTGAAATGATGCGCAAAAAAATTCATTGTGATATCCATCCTTTTACTCCTACTAGAAACACACTATATTCCACTGAATGTCAATTATGGGAAGTTCACGAGAACATTCTGTGAACCGAGGACACCACTCAGAAACGGTCATTTCATGTATTGGGATAAGCTATCGTCGAAGAAATAAACTTTTCTCACATGGAACTAAACTATACTAATTGCCACAGTTCTACTCTTACATGTTGTGGACAATCTGAAGGTGTTGAAAATAGTTAGCTAGCAAACGAAACCTAGCCCGCTTCGTTTTGCTGAGGCAATCTCCGTCAAACGATTAAAACTAAACCTGTGTACGTAGAAAGAGACAGTGATGAAACTCGCACTGCCCTGGTGACAACAAAGTACACAACATTTTATTATGTCATCTCTTATCCTGTCTAGAAAATGTTTTCCTACCGTGTAAATATGACTCACCCTACCCCTCTTTTGAAGGCTGTCTTATAACATTTTTTCTGTAGTTATTTAACCTATTACTAGTTTTAATGTTTGTAAACGAACTCCGTTTCTACCTGCAAAAAGTTGTCCAAGTCTGTCCTTTTGATTTGAAGCGTATCTACTTAGTTTTCCTATAAGAACAAGATTTTGAGCGAACAGATGTTTTCGATAACTTCTTCAGTCTCCATGAATAATAGAGCACATATAGCCAATAAAGGCGAATGAAAATAATATCAGAAACTGTATTGGGGTGCATGTGTAAGTTGAGACGATAGTCCATTAGTTAGCATAATCAATTTAATGTATATAGAGTGTGCAGTCAGAAAAATGTGAATGAACAATTGGGTGATATGGTGTTGTTTTATAGTCAACGGAATAAAAGCGTCATTGGGGTGAGAGAAATGCGATAACCACAAGATATATACAAATAGACATTAACAAAGGAAGCACTGAATGTGAGGACTGACCGATAATGTCTAATGATAAAAAAGAGGCTAAATTATAAGCTGTAATAAGATGCTACGGAATTGCTAGGCGTACTATAAAATCATGAAGGTTAGCAAAAATAAGGATAACAATGAGGTGAAATGAACTGGGTGAAGAAATGGATAATGAAGACATGATATCACAAAATGATAATAATAGTACGAAAAATTATGATCCTGGTGACCTCATAGTGGGCCAGAGTAGACAAAGAGAGTGAATAAGTTTTTCTGTAAACATAGTTCTGGTCTCTCTCTATTAACCTCTAAGGCCTCAGCTATGGCTGAAGGCGTAATCGTATAACTTTGGGGAGATTGTTCGGTACTCGATATACAACTGTAAATGACTCATCTACTTTGATGCTGTGTTCGCTATCTACTAGATGAAACAGAATTGCACTATTTAATGATTTGGCTGCTCTTTTCCCATGCCAAACAGGAATATGTTCACGCGTGCGTAAAGATAAATTCCTTTGGATACGACCTATATAACTAGCTCCACAGGAACAGTTGAATTTATATACACACATTGATATCGCCATTTTGGGTAATCTGTCTTTAATGCACAGTGTCAATATCGGTTTGGTTGAGAAACTGATATGCAGTTTTGCGGCATTAAAAGTTCTTTCAATTGATCTTGTTAATCTACGGTTTAATATATCGCTGCCTTTATCGCTTTTGAACTGTACATTTAAGTGAGGCTTTTCTTACTTTCTGTGTACCGCTTGGTTTTATGTGTAGTTTCATAGATATACTTCTTTACAAAGTTGGTAGGGTAGTCGTTTTGTAGCAAGGCGTTTGCAAGATTTTTTATTTCATCTTCAATACAATCCTCAGTACATATGCGTCTAATTCTATGACTAAGGCAACAAATTAGGTTTCGTTTATATTGTATAGGTATGAAGCTATGGAAGTGGGTGTATTGTCCGCTCCACGTCACTTTCCTATAGATGTTTCTTTTTAAGGTACCGTATGTTCTATTTGTAAGAAGAACATCCAGAAATGGAATACTACCTTGGAGTTCCTCTTCACAAGTGAATTTAATAGCCAGGTGTTCCTTATTGAAGACTTGGAGTAGGTGTTGTCTATCCAAATTATTGTTACAAATGATAAAGATGTCGTCAACATATCGACAATAATAATCAAGTTGGTTTAGTATCTCTTTTAAAAGACCACTTTCCAATTAAGATAGAAATATGTCAGCCAATAAGGAATCAAAGGGAGAGCTCATAGCATCCCCATCTATTTGGCGGTAATAATCCTTATTGAACACAAATTGAACGTTCATAGTGAATTTTAGTAGTAACTCTTCCAATTTTCTTGGTGTGATTCCAATTTCTATTTTCTTTTCTACGAGTTGTTCGCATATGTAGTCGACAGTTTCTACAAGGGCGACGTTGGTGAATAGTGATATTACGTCCAGCGATAACATAGTTTTGTCTGTCAGGTTCAAATCTTTAATGTTTTCAGCAAAGTTAAAGACATCTTTTACACTATATTTAACCAAATGGCGATGTCGCGGTTCTAACAGTTTTACTAACCATTGGGCAGTTAAGTGGAAGGGCGAGTTCAACATCTCCAGAATTGGTCGTAGGGGGATTCCCTGCTTATGTATCTTAGGTAAGCCATAAAGTCTAGGCGTACGAGTCCCGGTGGGCTTAATAGTGTCGAAGATGGAACTATCAATTAGATTTTCAATTTTTAAAGACTTCAAAGTTTTAACGAACTGGAGTTCTGTTGCTTCATTCCTATAAGAAGTCAATCCTCTTCATTTTTAATCATACAACAACTTACATAATTCCGGACTTATGTTACTCTTATTTCCTATCAATTATTCCTTGTCTTCGTTGGAAAATTACAGTGAAATCTTCAATGTATTTTATATATTTTTATTGTTCATATTGTAGCCAGTCGTCAAGAATTCTTGAAATAATAAAAGATAAGTTCATACTATCCTGGTAAATTTTGTAGTTCTTGTTTTTTGCAAGTTTATCAATGGGGAGCATTGAATGGAGTTGAGAATTTCGTCAACCAGGAATCGAACCCCACACCAAATGCGTGCTTGGCAGTCTTTTTACCACCACACTTCAAGCGCACACAAAAAAGTACGTTCACCTATAGAGAATGATCAGCTTTTCAATCCTCGAAGTGATCTGTTTAGGCCCGACGTTATATACTAGTGGCTCATGTCAGGAAAGACACATAGTTTCACTGTAGGACAGCTTGTGGAAGAGTTGAAAATGTTTATTTTTGCAGAAAAAATATGCAGTCCCCTTAAATGTGTGAGAACAGCAGTCGTGATACTGAATGACTCAAATATTTGGGAATGAATTTTATGTGATTGAAAACAATGTAAATTTATTTTTGTTAGTTTTAACCAATTTTAGGGTTTCTGTTAGTTCAGAAGGCATACAATATTACCTATTATTAAAGTGACTTGATACGCGCTATTGCAATCATAAACCTTGTAAAATTATTCAAGCATAATCACATAAATACTTCACTTTGAAGTATGAGCTAAAAATGCTTTTTAGAAAGATACTAAAGGCCTCTTATTTAAACCATCTAATAGAGAAAAAACCACAAATTCCAGTCTATTACATACCATGACAAATATTTTGATAAGTACTCAGCGAATCAGATGGGTCTTTTTTATTCTAGCTCAAGTATTTGACCAGTGATCCATAATTTCGTTAATAGGACGTTTTGACGTCTTTATCCACGTAGTTTTGAAGACCTTAACATCTCTAAATTTGATGTAATAAGCAATCCAAAATAAGTTTCTGCTTTTCATAGGATAGGAAAGGGGAGCGAATTCATAAACAAATGAACCAATTTACTCCAGTTGCTAGATATATAAATAATGCCTTTATAAAGAGGACAATTCTGTAAGTACAAAATTTCATTAACGATAGAGTTGTGTAGGAGATGTAAGCACCGGTATTTATAGTTTTATCAGGAAACTGTAATTCACTTAAACGGTGGACTGAAATTAGATCATGAGTGTACTGTTATCGGAAGAGAACAAATCTGAATCAAAATACACAGTTGCTAGCCAATTAAGTAAAAGAGAAAGAAAGTAATTAAGAAATAGAAAATTCAGTGTGTGAATTTTAGAAATTGAACATAGTGCAGTATATCAATGTCAAATGACGGGATCCAGACAAGAAAACATGTGAATAAAAAAGGGTTATTACAATAGGCGTTGTTGTTGAAAGGAAAGATATGCAAATAACACAAATTAGGAGACTACACGAATTTATTCTGTAGTAAGGGATTTGGCCTGAATCTGCGACAATCTCCTCATTCATGCAATATTTAACCCTTGTGTTTTTTTCCTTCACGTTCCCAGTGTAACATAGGGCCTGAAGCTAGTAGCTTGAAGTTTCTGTAGCAGTGTTTAGTTTTTACGGGATGGCGTTGCTAGCCTCATGCCCAACCTTTCCTCCTTATCAGCACTATCTCTGGCTTAGCGAGATAAGGAAGTGCGTCGGCCGGGGATCGAACCACGGACCATGTGCATGGTCGGCCGGCGTCCTAACCTCTATGCCACCCCTGTGTTTAACTCTCTGAAAAATTTAAAGAATTGCGTTCTATGTACTTCATGGCTAGAACTTATAGGTGCCTAAGTACTAGGCTACATTCAGTCTGAACAGCGATGTTCTGAAGTGCTTCTGAATAGTGTACTCTTTGTACTGACGCCGTCCTGACGTATTGATTGTGACTGATATTTATTTGCAGTAAATGTGGACACCGTTTTAGGTAATGTTCTCTAACACTTTTTGAAGGAATATATATAGAACGACCTATGCATCTAGCTCCGAAGGAGCAGATGCATTGATATATGCACACTGTGGTAATTATTTGCAGGAGTTTATCTTTCAGATGGCTTGGAAGCAATGGACTGCTACAGAATATTACTCTTAGTGTTGCTGCAGTAAGGATCTTCTCATGGAAACTGAAGATTCTCCTCTTTTAGTGTATCTGCAGCTAAGTTTAAGCTTGATTCCAAATTAATATATAGTATTTTGTTTGGTGATGAATTGCATTCTCCTCTTTTTGCCTATGGTCTCATGTTCAGCTTGACGAAACGTGCGACTATCCATTTTGAGCCAGGATACTTTTGAAAAGAGACAGCACCTCTTCTCGGCAGTCAATAATGCAGATTCTTCTGATACGGTGGCCAAGTGAAATGATGAAAATTCTTTTCCGACAGCCAGAGTTCCTTCATTTGTTCTTATCGATTCTACGTGCAAAAATGGGAACCTTGACTCATTTTCCAATTCTGTTGCGAAGGATAGAAGGATGGCAATTACTAAATTCTTGTGAGATAAAATTGAAACAAGAATCATCATGACATACTGTAAAATTGTCATCTTCATGTCTTTTTTGGCAGTAATTTATCAACTGCTGATTTAAAGATTCCGTTCTTCAAACTGTCCATAAAGAGTTTTACCCAACGTCGGCCAACAGGAAAGCCCACGATAGTTCTATCTTTCTGTCTGTAGATATAATCGTTGAGGATAAAATTAGCAATAAATGTACATCACATTTAAAGCCGTTTCGTATATGATGTCGGGTTTCCAATGCGCACATTCATGTCGCCAATATATTTGCATAGGGAACAGACTGCTTCTGTAAGCGGCACTTTTCCAGATAGAGATTCAAAGTCTAACGATAGCATACATTAACCGATTGCAATGAAATCTTTTACACCGCAAACAGTTCAAAAATATCTCGAAGACAGTATCTACGTAATTTTCACCCTATAGGCTTTAAAATTCCGGACAATTACTCGACAGTTCTTTAGTTTGGTGACCCCGATAAATCCACAGTCGGTCCCAGTGATAGACTACCTTTGTGTACCCTTATTATTTATTATTATTGCTCCCTTGGGTTCAACTGCACGTCTCCACTTGCTTCTGTCTTCTGCTATACTTTTCACTCGCATCCATGTTAGTCCATACTCTTTCAACTCCTCTCCACACGATCTCCTCCATGTCACCCTTGGACGTCCTACTCGCCACTTCCCTTTCGGGTTCCACTCGAGGGCTTGACGCGCGATGACACCCAGGGGTCTCCTCAGCGAGTGTCCGATCAATCTCCACTTTCTCCTGCATATTTGTTGGGTGATTGGTTATGCTAAATTGAATAACGATTGTATCTAAGTAAAATTATGTTAATAAATGCGACTGTACAGATTTTTAAGGTGAAATCGCCAAAAAATGTCTTTGCTGAGCTTAGGTTAAGAACTCTTTGAAGAAAAATGTTACCTAAAAATTCTGCTTTCAAACGTAGAAGGTTTCATCATCTCTTGTGTAAAGCACACGTTTCAGTAGGTATTAATGCAACTTCTAAACCACCGATGAGTTCTTTTCACGTTTGCTTAGGTAACTTATTGACAAACTACTGTCAGTTTACTTTTTTAACGCTTAGTGATAATTTCTTTAATTCATTATAAACACAAATAAACAATATTTGACGAATGAAATCAACTTACAATTATGCGAAATGGAATAGCTTGTCGACCATATTTACTCACTAGTTTAGTTTGAAATGGTACAAGATCCGATTCTTTCAATGTATCACTAAATATTCCATAAGGATCATCATGAACTACACTCATTGACATTTGTTCAGAAGATTCTTGACCTTTTTTTGAGTGTCGTTTTAATTTTTTCCATTTTTTTGTCCATTTTTTATCACCCATAGCTGAAGCAGTATCATCTATAGGATAACTAGGCCATACACGTTTTGTATAAATTAGTAATTCTTTTTGGAAAGTTAATCCTAATACATCTAAATCATCACGACCATAACGATATGAACAAGTGAGTATTAGAAAGACTAAATCTGCACCCATTACATCCTCTGATATTGTGAGAATTCCATCTATAAGTATAAAAGGAAAACAGAAAATAAATGCATACATATTATAATTTTCAAGGCTGTAAGGCAGTAAAATAAGAAATCTTCCTTAATTTAAAAAATAATTTAATTATACTTTCTTTTATTCCACAAATTAATTTGTTTACTTGACATATCACAGAGTGAATCAGCTTTATTTACTGGATCACAAATTTTTCGAACACAATCGATTGTTTTTTTCATAATCATATCAGTTCTAATCACACGAATTCGACACTTGAGTTTTACAGTTTTCTCAAGTTTCGAAGTTTTCTGTATTCCTTCCTATCCTTCAGTCAAAAAAGCCTGTTTCCAATTGACTTTGTGAGTTTAAATGCTATTGTTACTTCTGCTTTGTGAAGAATTCCATGTAAGGTTTCCGAAGTACCTTCTTTGTAAGAAAGTGCTACTAATGTTTCAATTTCCTAATGCTAAAGCTGTCATTATCCTGTGCATGTTTGTCATGCATGTTGTTATTAATATTATTAGCAATGCATGCTTTTTCGGTTAAACATTCCCGGGGAGATAGTGGATTTGATATGACTATGAGCAATAGTTTGTTCTCGAAACTTGTTCATCAGTGAATATTACTTTATAACACTGTGTGATTTTTTGAAATGAAATCTAACCCACAATGGAGTTATACTCTACCACAGTGCCCAGGTTTGATACTTATATTTATTTATTATTTATATTTTTGATTACAGCTTGATTCAACACCGTATATTTTTGGTATAGGCATGGAATTTTCGGCATGTGATATCGGTAGCTCAAATTTTGCAGGCCGGCCATAGATATCAAGTGTGCGTCGGTAGAGGCTCGAACCCCGGACCATTTGCATGGTCGGTGAGAGCCCTAACCACTGTGCCACCGACACACAGTGATTAGGACAGTTAGTCAGTTAAACGAAACAGTTAAATTTATCTAACACCCCACACACAGTGATTGTCAGATCAAATGGATAAATCAGAGCAGTAGAGCGGGTTCAGTCACACTAGTTGAGCGTACAAACCTAGCTAAATCAAGATTAGTTGACCCTTATAAGATAAGAATTCTGGACATTTGTTCAGCTCTACAACTGACTACATGTAATTAAACACCATCATGCGTTGGTAGCACAGCGGTTAGGAATCTCGCCAACCATGCACATGGTCCGAGGTTAGATCCCCTGCTGACGTACACCTATTATCTATAGTCGGCCTGCAAAATTTGGGCTACCGATATCATATGCTGAAAATTCCATACTTGTGGTTTTAAGCTATACTCAAATCTAATGTCACAGAGTGGAGGGTGCTTTATTTATTGAATCAGCCGCATGCACGTGTAATAGGAATGATTCAACACGTGTTCAGCTGGAAAATTCTACTATCCCTACGACGAACAGAAAGGAATAAAGAAAACTATAAAACTCAAGTTTTGAAGTTGCGTAATAATAATTGATTTAATTATGAACAATGATAAAATGTATTCGAAACTTTGTCATCCGGCAAATAATAGTTTAACTTTGTGACATATCTAATCAACAAATTAGTACTGAATTATATGCTGACACACTGCCCAAGTCTTACACGTATATAACAATTTGTTTTTAATTATTTATTCTATTCCTTTGCCATCCTGGTGGAGAAATTGAAGCTTTCATCTTTGAACCTCCCGTAACAACGGTTTTATTTTTATAGGGTTGTGTTGCTAAACACATGCACAAACCTTCCACTTTGCCAGGCTTACTACTGCTTTGGTGAGGCTTCGGAGTGCGTCGGCCGCGGATTGAAACCCAGACTTCATGTATTGTTGGCAAGCATTGTACTACTGAACCCCCGACACAGTTTAAAGATTAATTCAATTGAATCCCACTGTTAATCTACTCCAAAACCGCATCTACTCGTAATATACCCGGCCAAGAGGAATAAATGCTGTGCATAGGGACAACAACCTCACTCCACATAAACAACACAAGCACTGCCAAAACTTAAAAGATTCAATCTGCAAGCCCAATGTTCCACTTGGAATACAAAGGAATGAGACAAAAGCCACTGGGTCCGCTGCGGTAAATTAAAAGCAAAATAGGTCACATAAGCAGGAAACATGATAATTCAAATTACACTAAGGTTATTCAACTTTTTATCAGTATTGAAAAATTAGAAAAAGTGTTAAACTTGTTTGTATATTTACTTTGACATTCGATTGCTTGACAAAATTTTAACCTTCAACATTTATTTCCGTTATTAAAAATGTTTTCCGTGTAAATTTTGAATTAACCCCAAATTTTAAAACAAACAGATTTGCCGTTCCTTATATGTTTCAAAGCTTAAAATGTATCTGCTTCTTTTACATGTGAGTTGACTCTCGAAATAATTCATCACACTGAGTCATACCATTAATCAGGACTACTTAGAGTGTTTCGATCAGAAAGGCATTAGTTGCAATAACTAATCTCCTGATAAATTGGCCATTCGTTCAACTTTATGTCCATGATCTACATTTATATATACTAGGATGTTGACATAATGAAGAAGATCTTCAGCTCAGGTGGATGTTTCCCGTATTGTTGTGTTCTTTAAATTGGATGATGATTTATCACTAAGGCTTTCATTATCCTTCTAGATGAGATCTTCACCGATGCCTTGAAAATTAAACTAACCAGCTTAGCGGTACAACAGCTTTGAAAATACTTGAGTTTTTTTAAAATGCTTCTTTAATACAGGTCATACAACATCAGTGAAATCGGTGTTGACATAACAAGTAAGTGTATGCATTGTAGACTATCTAAAAGATATGGAACAAGAGAGAACTTATGGTTCACTGGTCGCCAAAACTAACAGATGTTTTCTCAAGTACTGGTTTTTTTTTAAAGATTTTGTTTGATTGCATGGAGGATGTCATCAAGAGTCGACATCATTTGGAGAATCATTGTTAAACCTGCAAGAAGTACTGCACAGCAGTTTCGTCCTAGTGTGAGACTCTTTACAGAACACACCCATCTGAGTTCGAACCCAGCAATTTCCGGTTAAAAGGAGAACGTGTAAACTATTAAGCCACTGGGACCTTATTCAACCTCTCACAAATTCTAACTTCTGCTAATTCATGACATAGCGTGACCACTTCGGGTCCCAATGTTCTCAGTGGTCTATGAGCCCGCCTTGTAACCAGAAGATCCTGATTTAGAACTCTTGTGATCGGTGCGTACTGCAGAGAAGTCTCAGACTAGGGTGACGAAACAACCGTTCAGTACTCTCTGCATGTTTTCCAATGGTTCTCTCACTGATGTCAGCTCATAAGGGATGTATCTTAGTTTTAAGATGTTTACTAAATAATTTATAGAAAAGAATATTTCTACAGCTAAATTCTGCTACTCCATTCTATTTACTATACTGCTGGTACAATCAACTAAAATAGACTACTTCCCATAGTCGTCTTTAACACACTGTATTGCTTTCACTTAGCTAAATCCTCTGCTTTCATCAAGTGCCATTCTCTAATGAGTTCAAGACAAAGTCTCCCTTCAATAAGCGTGGCTTGGGAGACGTTTTTAAATAAACTGTTTCATTAACCAAATGAAACAACAACTATCTAAACAGTCACTTAGCTCAAGTTAGTTTTTATTTCCCCAGTTGACTGAATGAACAAAGTGCGTATCCAACATTCCACTGGTTGTCTACCAAATAACATAAATGTTAACTTTCAAACATCGTCAAAGCGTCCATACTAAAAATCAACATGTCAACAGAAGCCAAACATTTCCGTTGTGTCAGTCATTTTGACTCAGATAAAGTCATAACCTATTCCCTTTGACTAAGAGGTGGCTGTCGTTGATGTCACTTTATCATTTGAAAGGAAAAATACTGGAATAGAGTCTCAGTAGGAATACCATCACTCGCTGAGGACGATGTATCCCCATCGGGACGAAATACTCATCCTGGATCCCACCGCTAGTCACCATGCACCGAATAAAAGCTATTGTCACAGCGTATTTCATCGTTTCTTACCTCCTATATACCTAGTGCAACCCGTCTTACTAAATAACCTCTCTCATGGTGTTTATATCAGTAGTATAATCTCCATGCGTAATTACTTTTGTATTTTCATTCCCCTACGTCACTAATTTCAGTTGATATCATGGTTCAAAGTGAATACAATGACTTCATAATTTTCGTCTTAATTTATTCGACCAGGCGTACAAAAACACGAGTTAATTAAATTTGTCAAGTGAAATCTGTTGACGTCATATTGTATTACCTAGGGATGAAATTAGTAGAATTGTTTGTTTGCTTAATTACGAATGTTTTCTGCTTTCACAAAATAACTTAAAATAATATATTTTTTGTTATTTTGAAACTGAACGTCAATGGTAATTCAACATAAGCAGTGGCAACTGAACTAAGAAATTTGTGTGGACCAGACAATAAGACTTCTTTAGATAACCAAGCCGAAATGAGTTTTACTCATGGTAAATACCTATTCTTCACATAGCACAGTAAACTGCATAGTAAATGTAAATGGCTTTACTCATGACAGTGATAGAAGAAGCCTTGAGCTCAGTGAAGATATGAAATCAAAATGAATTTCCGGTAGTCAGAAGAGAGCTCATAACCGGCTGGGCAGGTCAAGTGGAATGTGAAGATAAATAATTGTCTATATCATTGTTAGGCGGTGGCTCTACATGCCACAAAATGCCAGGATTTAGAATCCACTTGGAATTCCCTGCCATCGGCTGAATGACAGTGTGTCTTCCTTACACCATTATGGATAAGATTATGACTATGACATATGATATGATTATGAGCTGTAATTTGTGCTCGAAACGTCATTAGTTAATATTACTGAATAACACTGAGTCATTTATGAAAACAAAATATTATTCATAATGGAGTTATACTCTACCACAGGCCCAAGGTTTATACTTCTGCCTTCCGCCTTTATTATCTCTGGTCTCTGATATTTTAGGGACCAGAATGGAATTGTTGTGCATCGTTCTTTATTTTTCAACGCTTCGTGATGAGGTCCTTATAGATAAATATTTAAAGATCAAGTGTAGCAAAACAGCATTCCGAAGATAATCTGTTGATCACAAGATTACTAAACAGTGCCTTACGCACACATGACTCAAATACTGTGGTGGGATTCAATTCCATTTAGGTATATCAGTTCATGGAAAAGTAATACTTAATGAATAGCTCTTCCATTTAATTCGGTTTTAGATTTTTCCTTCGATTGATTGAACTGAAGTGGTTGATCTCACGTTGACATGTCTCAACTTCTAGTTACATGACCATACATTGTCGAAACATCTGCACAAGGAGCCAACATGTCAATCTGAGACGCAGCACTTCAGTCCAATCAGTCGACGGAAAAATATAAAATTGAATTAAATAATTATTATGACCCGTTGCACAATAGGGGGATCTCATGCCCAAGTGCTTTAGTGGATAAGGCTTTGTTGTTTGAAACTATAGGCACTGAACCTCGGTGGGAATATCATCACTCACTGCGGCATGCAGGCAAATTCAGCTAACGAGTCCCGAATAGAATGAATTGCATATCCTTGATTCCACTGTTAGTCAGCATCCACCAATTAATAGCTTTTCCTTTTGTTCATAATTATAGGATTGAGGGTAATAAATTATGATTGGAAGTTGATTCACTTAACAGTAATGAGGCAAAAAATATGAAGTAGAAATACGAGTATACACAAAGGTTAGTTACAGTAATGTTCGCCTACAAATGGTATCAAAAAACTGTGCTGGATATAGAAATACAACTGAGATTGTTAATTTGAAACCCTACCGTGGTCATTTAGTAAATCGCAGATGTTAGTTTCTGACAAAATGCACACTAGGTACGAACACGAGACAACTTCATTTAGAGAACCATCTCGTACTAGTGCTAGACTCTTAATCAGTAGGCAACTAGCAGGACTTCAGCTAAGGACCATTGAGTTACAAGGATGGCCTGGAGACCATTCGGTCACTGAAACCCAGCTGGTGTGCCCATAAATTTCAGCTTCTTCCAATGATGATTTAAAAAATGACTTCAATTTGTGATCAAGTCTATAACCAGTTGAATCCCTGAAAACCAGCACTTGAAAAGACGCGCTAATTTAAAGACAGGAAGCCACCTGAATCGAATAAATTTGGTTTACTTTTTGCATATATGGAACCGCTACTCCAAAAGTCTTCCTGATACTGTTTTAGGTTAGGACATGTTACTGTCCAGTATGCAGAACTTTAACAAGAATTACTTCAGTATTGTTATTATGTTATGAGAGAAGCTTAATTCGACAGTTTCTTGAGTATTGCTATCAACAGTCTAACTCCCTTACATCTTATTCTACATGAAATAAATGACTTGGTCAATTTAAGCAAGTTGTTTTGAAATGTTGGACATAAATCAAATCACCATTTTTATTTAAGCAGAGTTAAGTCGACTGAATACTATTCAGTGATTTCTTTATATTATTTACTTGAAATAATTTATTTGTTTTGTTCATTTCTTTGTTAACGGAATAAAATTGTATATCGATTTTAGTTTGTTTCTCAAAGCTACTTCTTTGTATACTAATTCTTTTATTTGGTGTTTATTTCAACTTACAAGTTCATCAGTGTTGAGCACAGGAAAATCATTTGATGAATCTGAATCAGTTAGCAATCAAATAATGTCAATAATAAAAGAGAAATGACCAGGAGAAAATAAACGAGTCATTTGCGTTTGCTGGTTTTTCAGTCTCTCTATAATAATTAAACTTGAGGCTAAACAAGATATATATATATATATGTTTATATAACTCAGGTGCATCGGTGGCATAGCGGTTAGGACGCTCGCCGACCATGCACATGGTCTGGGGTTCGATCCCTGGCCGATGCACTCCTTTACCTCGCTAAGCTAGAAATAATGCTGGTACGGCGGAAAGGTTGGGCATGAAGCTGGCTAGCAACCCCATCCTGTAAATTAAACACTGCCACAGAAACTTCAGGCCACTAGCTTGAAGCCCTATGTTCCACTGGGGAACATGAAGGATAAAATATATATATATACTCAGATATTTTGGTATGAATTTTTAATGATCAAAATCATAATATTATTTTGTCGGCTCAACAGACTTTACCTCTTAGCGACTTCACATGCTAGGCCCTCAAATAGAACCCATATGGAAGGCGGAGGATCGTGCATAGATTCGCATGGGACATAGACGAAGTCATGCAAAGTGAAAATAATAGCTTATGAGTGGCCATGGAATGAACTGAGTATGATGGCAGACAACCAAGATAGATGATGAAATCGTACTAAATATCTATTTTCCACTTCTAAGGCGATCATTTGTGTAATGTTTATAAGGTTAACAATTATTAGAGGCCAAACTAGCATAATCTACTCTCTAAGAATAACTCGTTATTATTCCCTTAAGTTCCTGGTGGAAAATGTAGCTTCAGCAGTACATCTTCCTGTTATTCTGCCTTTTCCACTTGGTTTTAGACGACTTTACGATATCCCATAAGCTCTTTTCTCCTTCTCACACTGTCTCTCACATGCCATTCCAGGACACCTAACCTGTCATTCCCCCTTTCGGATTCCACTCTATAGCATTAGTTTGAGATTAATGAAGGTATGTTTTGATTCTCGGATCCTGACTAGCTTTGTCATCATCTTTACTGTCTGTAATTGGAAAAATGCCTCCTAGATACGCGATGCAAGTGACCACTTTCAAATTTATCCCGTTAGTATTGGTTAGTACTTGCTGTTTGTGGTCGTCGGGTCTCTTTTATGTTCACTTGAAGTCCTACAATGCCTATGTATGTGCTGGTTCTTTTGCCAACTTATTGGTTTCTTTGAGTTTATATGATATTAAACATAAATCATCCTCAGAGTCCAGGTCTTCTGAATTCTTATTGATCTAACGTATTCTCGTTTTCTCTCTGTGCACAGTTTTTTTGCATGATCTAGCACACCACAGTTAAGAATGTAATCGGTGATAGCAAGCAGCCTTGTCTTATTCCGTCGTCACTTTACAAGCTTTTCTGAGTTTTCCATTGTAAATTACTGATATCAGACATCACCATCCGTCATTTTATCTTATTCCTCTTTATGACTTGGCGGAAGTATGAATGAAACGACAATGTAATATGTATCAAAAGTTGCTTTATTTTAGACATCGTCAGGGATATATCAGTTAGACAGCTGACCTTCTTAAATCAATACACTTTAACAATAGGTGCATATATATGCATGTGTATGTAGATGAACGTGCATGACTCGTGCTTTAGTATCTATTTGGCACGTGTCAGCGAGGCATTCGAAGGGAATACAGCCGTAAGGAAAGGCTGCCTGTCCATTATCACCGATGATATTGTTAATTGTGACGGACTGGATTATGCGTCAGACTGTCCACTGGGAGTGAGAAGACATGAACACTCTGGACCACCGATAAGAAGACTCCAGAAGATCTGGATTTCGCGCGTGGATGATTTATGTCTAATATCATACAAAATCGAAGACTTGTTGGTGAAAGCCAACAAACTGGCAGAAGAGGCTGGCAGCAGCGGAGACAGGACTCCCTGTGAGTTTAGACAAGACAGAGGTGATGAGGATAACCAACGACACCAACAACAACCAGCACCAATCGCCATTAACAGGAAAGACTGGACAGGGGTTACTTCCTTCACTTATATAGGAAGCATCGGTTCAACTGCAGGCGACAAAAAGGATGAAGATGCCAAAGGATACACCTTCATCAACCTGAAACTAGTTTGGAAATCTTCTGCATTGCACTCAGTCTGCATGAACGGCTAAATTCAGGTTTTTGATATAAATGGGAAGTTAATCAGTTATTCTGTACGGGTCAGAAAGTGGCACTGCAAGTCACGAAAAAGATCTCCAACAGGTTGCAGACTTTTGCCAACAGCCGCCCACTTCTCAGGCTTCATAGTGAAGATGAAATGACCAGCCGGCCAGGATGAATTAATAACAAGAAACTCTGCCTGGGAAAAAACCAAAGGGCGAGAGCTGATTGCTCAACAAATATTTGGGAGAGAATCGAGATGGATTGATCGAGCATACGTTGAAGAGGCTGTCGAATGACATCGCACGCTATGAAGGTCATAATCTCGAGTGAGAAGTGTGTCTAGGGTTGATATGGAGGAGATCGTGCAAAAAGGAGATGAGGGATTCTGGACAATCATGGATCCACCTGAAGAGGGCGGCAGGAAACAGAACAAACTAAAGATGTAATCAGAACTCAAGGGAATATTAATAATCTGCAATTAATAGTGGTTGGTTTAGTTGCGAAGCCTTCGTCGTCTTTCTGGACGGCATCTTCAGTGCAGTATTTATCATAAAGTTAAATGATTTAAAAATCTTCATGAATGATGATACAATACAACTGCCAACCAGCCCACAGAGTTTCAGTGGATCGTGAAAAATCAATGAATCACATAACTGTTTAGTAATCATAAGGAGATTTACTCAATAATGAGCATAAACTACTCTGATTCGGTAAGAACAGTGTTGATCCATGTCATCATAGTCTCCGGCAATTGGTTCTTGGCATCCTAAAAGACCTCACGCAGGTGGGGTATGCGTCCCTATTTTGCCCAAATCAAATGCCAAAGACCTCATAGACTTCTGGTAGGTTTTGGTTTGACCATCGATGATTCTTTTCCAACCTATTTAAATATCTGATAACATTACCGGTTGAGAAAGTTGATAGCTAGGCAAGCAAAACACGTGCGCTGATCACCTTAATGGACCCTCCCTCATAACCCCGTTCGTCGACATCCCCTCCTTATCTATGATAAAAAATAACTAAACTTTAAATATGTTCCACTCTCAGTGGCCACATCCCATGTATATAAATGTGAACGGAGTGAACGTTCTTTTATCAATAGCCTGATATCATGTCTATGTCAGAGATTGCGTAAGTTGGAGAATGTCACATGAGTCTTTTGGGAACATGCTGAAATGTCCTTAGAAACCAGTCTATCAGGATTGGAGCAACTTCCTAAATAAATGAACTGGTTGACAGACTCTGCCACTTTGCCTTCTATCTTCAAGATTGGAGTTGACGCAGTTCAGTGCTGCCAAGTAATCGTACACTTTACACAAGCGAATGACATACCACACATTTGAAGATTTCCTTCCAAGTCTTCACCTAGGAAGACATTATCATCCACATACCATAACTTGAAAAAAGTGTTCACTGGTAACAAGTCAGTTCCTTAGTCCTTGAAACCAAGACTGATTTCATTAATACATTCATCCAAACCCCGGGGTGTGCGTACTGTGAAGAGTTCCAAACGGAGACGAAACAACTGTCCAATACTCTCAGGTTTTCTAGCGATTCTCTAACTGAAACCCTCCAGCCAATTAAACCAAATCCCTACAAAACCAATACTTGATAATGCATGTATGGTTAAATTAAACAAAAATGGGATAGTGGGCACCCCTGACAGACATCACTAGTTGGTGAGTTCTAGTAGAGTGCTTTTATTAATGAGATAACTTACTCCCAGTTTCGAATGTATGCAGTCAATAATTTAACATACATATATATACATATACATATAGCACACAAGCCAGTAAAATCGCTTAATTGGATATTATGCAAACCGAAAGATCCAATAGGAAAAGGAGATAAAATTAATACCATTTACAAAATAAATTGTATGAATTACAACAGGCATTACATCGGCCAAAGTGGGCGTCCCATTCGAATTAGAATCCAAGATCACAAACCAGCCGTGAAAAGACACGATATATGTTCTTTAGTATCAATGAATGTAGACTATTCTGGACATCAATTTAATTGGGAAAATGTCGAAACCTTAGACAGAGGAAACACCAAAAGTGCCAGGGAACTCCTAGAAGCCTGATACTCAAACGAAAATGCAATCAACACACACGTTAATATAGACGAAATATACCAACTAATAAAAGTAAATCAGGTGACCAGAAAGTTTAAAATCCAAGTCAATAGAAAATGGTCACTGCAAGTGTAAAGATGGTAACCGGGAGACGCAATTATATCACTCATGAAGAAAACTTTAAATCATTTCACTTTATGCTAAATACTGAGCTGAAGATGTTGTCTAGAAGGACGGCGAAAGCTCCACAACAAAACCAACCAGCTCAGAGAACATTAATAATTGCAAATCTACAGCCATGGAAATAAGTCGGTTTATCGACATTTCACTAGCCTTACAAACATATTTTAGTGCCACTTGTATTGTACAAACTCTCTCTCAAGTAGTTTCGGAAAAATAAAGTGAGAGAAATAAAGAAGAATAGTCAGTAAACGTGAATTTGAAAACTGTTAAAGTAGAGACTGAGTAATACCAGACTGTCATAACGTCCTTATGTAGAATGTAATCAGTGTGCAAATGTTGTTTCTCAGGGATTTGATTGGCTTCAGGATTTCATCAATGATTGACATCGGTTACAGAACCATTGGAAAACCAGTGGATCGATTCCTAGTGGCTCGCCTTGTAATCGGAAACTCCTGGGTTCAATTCTCAAAACTTAGACGAAACAGATGTCTAGTGATATCAGGTTTTCCAATCGTTCTCTTAATGATGTCAGATCATGATGAAATCCTGTAATCAGTGCATTAAGTTGTAAAAGTGTAAACGATCTACTGTTGTCTATTGAGGTAATCTTCACACATATCTATAAAAAGTGATGAATAATATAAAAACGTTTCTGTTTGCCTTTTTGTTTCTGTTGATATTTAGTAATGAGACAGTAAATAGATTAAATCTCGTACAACTTAGCACGCTAAACACATTTACACTTCACCAATAAACGTCGCACGGAAATCTATACAAGACAGGCATGCTAGCTATAATTTCCCCAGTGAGGTTTATATGTAATGCAGTAATCCACAAATGACCAGTTCGAAGATGAAAACTTTTAAGTCATGAGTGGGTAACTCAAAGTTAGATCTCAGTGTGAGCTTTAATTAGTCCTCGAGCTTTGCCTAAGGCATACAAATTTACACATACATATTTCTCCGTTAAATTATCACTCTAGTTTTGAAGTCAGTTAGCACATGACCATGCCTAGTACTAGTACCATCAATATGATAAAACAAAACTGAGGAGAAAACTTTGGATTTAACGGGTGAAAAAGTAAGTATGATGAGTAATCCATCTATGCCGATGATGGTATTAATTGATTAATGAATATGTACATAGTGTATATCAACTGCCCATAGAATTCACTGATATCAGCCGTTTAAATCCCCAGCTTCTTATAAAAAAATCACTTGGCTCCAAAAAGTCTATTAGTTTTAGACAAATGAAGAATTTGCTTTATCTGAATTCTTAGAATCAAAACAATTCGGGGTGAAGAGGAACTCTGAAAGGAAACTCACAATGGCTAATTCTCATTTAAACCTTCACTTTAAAACATGACTATAGTCGGAAGGTATGAACGACTTCCAAAATGATTAATTATAGTTGAAAAAAGGACACTGACAAGATTCAGTTAAACAGCGAATGTGCGAATATTAGGCATTTGTCATATAAACTTTCGAGAAGTATCTCTTCTTCCCTTGTTTTCTTCATATGTCCGGCTACTTCAATTTCTATTTTACTACTGAAATCTTTTTTTCTTCTCCAGGTTTTGAATCTTCTCTGTGTGTTTGAATGTGTCATTTGTCTTTTTAGTAAAAGCCCTTCTTCTGAGGATGATTACTGTTGATCCTTTGTCAAGTTTTGTAGTTATCATTGATTTGTCTATTATCGATATCTGTAGTTCTTTTCTGTGTTCCTTTGTCAAGAAACGTTTACAACGATCCACTAAACTGGATGTGAAGTGTTTTAGTTCCAGGCTAAACAATTGAACTAGATCCTTTATCTAACTAAATAGGTTTTAGAATACAATCAGTTGTGAGCATTCATTAATATATATAATCATTGTCATTCATCATCATTTACTTTGGAATACTGGTGTTCAGTTTGATGTTAAATTTGTGCATATTCTCACACACACGTGTTCTGAACTATAATTTACTGACAATCTGTGTTTGCGTATACCTGTTAAAATTCTGAACTTTATTATTCAGTGGCGTTTAAAAGCATTAATGGTGCCACTGGTAATTCTTTTACTTTGAAAGTAGAACCATAGAATATGTTGAAGAAATTGTCGGAAAAAATATTCATTGCACCCGTTGCAGAAGTGGTGGCTCTCGTGGCCCAAGTGGTCTAGTGGATAACGCTTTGGCGTTTGAAACTATGGGCACTGGGTTCGAGCCTCGGTGGGAACATCATCACTCACTGAGAAATGCAGGTACATCCAGCTGACGAGTCCCAAATAGGACGAAATGCGCATCCTGGATTCCACCGCTAGCCACCATCCACCAATTGTATAAGAATATTCATTGTTCATCAATCAGTCTTTTGGAATTCGTAATGGGTTTCTTCAATCTATTAACATATGAATCATAAGATTAGGAGTGTAAAATATCCCCCCAAATCATGAACTGTAAGTCAGCTTGAATGAAGAATATTCTTTTCAGTAAATTCTCTACAGTTTCTTACATTTGTAAGATAAAACATTTGTATTCTTTACATGTTTTACGTAGACTAGCAGATTAGTTAGTGTGACAAAATTGCTAAGCTGAGAATGTATTTGCAAAATATTGTAAAAGCGCGAGATGATGGTGATTAGTCAAAGCAGATTCATACAGTTTCATGAGTGTTGAATCGAATGTTTCAAAATCATAAATTGTTATAAAAGGAATTGTGCAACTCAAGTTGATGACTATTAAACACACCACAATAGTCTTCGAGCTCGTCTTTTAACCCAAAGTTTCTGGGTATGATCCTCGATAGGCTAACAGTGATATACTGCTGAAAAACTCGGAACAGGGACGCAACATCCATCCAACAATCCCTGGTTTTATTTGTGCGTCAGTGGTTCAGTTGTAGAACACTCACCAACCAAGCACCTGGTCTAAGGTTTGATAACCGGCCACCGCGTTTCTAAGCCTCATGTGACCAGCAGCAGAATCAGTGAAGAGGGGAGGTTGGGCAAAAGGCTAACAATCTTACACCGTGAAAAAACACCACTATTATGGAAACTTCAAAGCTGAAGCTTGTAGCCTTACGTTTCCCTCAAAACGCATAGAAAAAAAAACAACAACAAAGTGTTTTCTGAATATATTTTCGCGATGTTGTAGAGATACAATTCAAAGTTCAAAATTGACATGTACCCTTATTTGAAGAAAGTTTATATTGTTACATCCTAAATGGTAAAGTGGTTGAAAATACACTGGAAGACGGAAGTAGGAACTAACGGCCGGCCTAAATCACTCGGCTACCTAATTTCTCATCCACAAAACGTATCTTCTTTACCCTAGTTTATGATAATTTAATTAAAATGTTACATTTTTGAGTCACAAACTATACTCACACCTATTATTAAATAGGTTTCAATCTAACGCCGTGGATTTTTCAAAGCAAATGGACAAAACGGATAACACAATATTACAAAGTGCTTTAGAACAGAACAATATAGCTTCAAAAATATGTAAATGAATATATTAAATTTGATTTAGGGATTTCATTTGTTAGTTTTCATGACGAATCATTATCAATAAGAGAGATGATTGAAGACCGGTGAGCAATCGACATCTGTTTCGTCCTATTTGGTGAATCTTCAGAAGTGTGTACTAAGGACGATCAAGTTACAAAATCAAGCTCTTTGACAGTTCATCCACTCCAGTCGGAATTTTATCACCCGTGAATTTTAACTCTGTCAACTGGTAATACACCGCTACTCTCACCGGTGCTTTCGACGAGCACCAACATCATTTTAACATGATGGAACTGTCTAGTAAGGACCTCCCACTACAACTTCATGGCGTCTACACAGTAGCCATTAAAGAGGTAGAAATCGATATTTAGACCACTGGTATCCCACTGAGAGCTACTGTATGCATGTCCTAAAGTTGTAGTGGGAGGATGTGACCAGTGAGGTCCACCACGTCAAGGTGAAGCGTATGCCTGCTCATCAAAGGCACTGGTGAGGGTCGTGGTATATCACAAATCCACAGGTCAAGGAATTACTGCCAAGTAGCTGAATGCTTAATGAGCTTGGTCTGGTAACCTGAATGTCCTGGTTCCAATCCCTGGCAGGGTTATGGGTGTCGGAGTGTCGCAAAATAGTACGAGACAGCTGTTCAGCACTCCCTGGTTCTCAATGATCCCAATAATTGGCGTTCATTTGTGACGAAATTTATTTACTGGGATACGTTTTCCACTGTATCACTTTTAATTTTCATGAATTCATTTCATTCGTCAAGAGATAGAATGCTTACATTCAAAATTGAAATTTTTTTTATTGCTTTACGTCACCAGTGGAACATAAGGCTTCAAGCTAGAGCTTTGAAGTTTCGGTAACAGTGGTGTTCATTTTTACGAGATGGGGTTGCTAGCCTCACGCCCAACCTTTCCTCATTATCAGTCATATTACTTACTGGCCTAGCGAGGTAAATGAGTGCGTCTGTGGCCGGATATAGAACCCCGGTCCATATGCGTGGCTGGCAAGCATTCTAAAATGAAATGATAAAGGTCATTTATATTTTATTATGCAGCATCGTAATTACACCAATTCTGTCTAACAAATGCAAAGTTATGAATTTAGCAACATTTGAATGACCTACTTGCCACCTCAGAACTAAACGAAATTTATAAGACGCTTTGAATATTTTTATCTTAAACTGTCACGACAGGAAAGAACCGATAAGGAGGCAAAAATTATAATAGACAAAACATAAAGAAAAAGAAAAAGTAAATAAACCAAGGAATATCAGGCAACAGGTCATTGAAATATCGGTCAACAATGACAAGGTTAACTCATACGCTTAACTGAATAAATAAATAGATAAATAAATAAATGAAGGTTGAATTATTGTCCTGTTTGAAACAAATTATATCATATTTCTACAAATAATAGTATGAATGTTGATGCATATTTTCATACATTTTTGCTAAAAGTATGAGCTGTTGTAATAACCCTTAAGGAAACACTTTCCTAAAATTGTGAATATTAACCTGACAATGACAATAAATTCAGGTTGTTACTCAAACATTCTATTATAGAAAAATAAGAGTTCTACTTATATTATTATAATATTTTTATTATCCTCTTGTCCAAGTGAACATAGATAAAACAGAGATGATGAAGATTCCTTGCCAACATCAACAGCAACAACAGACCACAATAAGCATAAATGGGAAGAACCTGAAAGAAACAACCTCCTTCACCTACCTGGGAAGCATCGTCTCAACTACAGGCGGAACTGACGAAGACATCAAAGCCAGAATCGGAAAAGCAAGACAAGTTTTCATTACTCTCAAATCTGTGTGGAGGTCAACAGCAATCAGCATCAAAAATAAGATCCGGATTTTCAACTCCAATGTGAAGTCAGTGCTACTATACGGATCAGAGACTTGGCGAGTCATAAAGAGCATCTCAAACAAACTTCAAACCTTCATTAACAACTGTCTCCGCTCAATACTCAAGATCAGATGGCCAGAAAAGATCAGCAACAGGGATCTCTGGGAGCGAACCAATCAGGAACCGATTGTGAAACAAATAGGCAGAAAGAAATGGAGATGGATTGGCCATACGCTGAGGAAACCATCAAGTGACATCACTAGACAAGCCCTCGAGTGGAACCCGAAAGGGAGGCGGCGAGTTGGTCGTCCAAGGGTGACTTGGAGGAGGTCATGTGAAGAGGAGATGAAAGCATGTGGGCAGACCTGGAGCAGGGTGAAAAAGTTGTCAGAAAACCGAAGTCAATGGAGGTGCGCAGCTGAAGCCCTATGTTCCTCTAGGAACTAAAGGATACAATAATAATAATAATAATAATGTCCAAGTGAACATAGTGAAGACGGTGACGGTGAAGATACCAACGCACTGACAAGAACAACCAGTAACAGTCACTATCAACGGAATAAATTAGATATAGGTTACCTCGTATACTAATCTAGGAAGCATCGTTTAACTACAGGTGACAGCATGGATAAGAATGTCAAAACCAGAGTTAGATAGATAAGATACACCTTCATCACTTTGAAGTCAATTTGGAAATCTTCTTCATTAAGCAGAAAGAACAAGATTTGGATTTTCAACACGAATGTGAAGCCAATCAGTCAGTTCTTCAATAAAGCTCAGAAACTTTGCAAGGGCACCACATAAAGCATTTCCGACAATAGCTGCCTTCGCCGGCTCCATTCTGTAGATCTAGTGGCCAGATAGAATAATCAACAAGAAACTGTGAGAGCAAACCAACCAACAACTTACTGACTCAACAAACATTTCGAAAGAAAGATGGATTGAGGATACATACGGAGGACTCATCGATCTCTACAGGTAAGGGCCGGCTTCAGAGCATATTCCAAGATGGTTCCAAAAGTAAACAGAATCCTTGTAACTCATTAATAGTGAGAACAGAAGACCTAGCTCCTCTGTTGCGAAATATATTGACGCTTACACATCTTTTTAACATATCTACAAAACGTCTTTGAGGCGTATCCTAAAGTTTGTGGAAATCGTGGCTAGCGATTATGAAGTTGAAACCACCTTTATGTGTTCAAAAACAATTCGTCATCACATTAAACCTTCCTTGGTAAATGTTGTTTTGATACCAGCCAGGGTGAATCTACTACTACCTCTGTTATTTGGTTTAGTGATCTTCATTTGTATTTGACATTCAATATGACCTAAATTAATTTTCTCACCTATTAACTCTTTATTAATTAATGTGTCATGCAAATACATTATATGATTCAGGCAGATTACGTCTTCTTATTACTGTGTCTTAATTCATAAAGGAAACTAATTATTTTAAAGAAGATTCAATATCTAGGATTTTATAGTTCTTGAAATAACTGGTCGACAAATGGAAAAACAATTTGAGAAGTAAACTATTATAGTTCGAATCTATCTGAGGGAGTTTTTCAGTTTGAAAAAAATTACTTTCCAATTTTTCACGAGAGAATCATTAGCTCACCTTTGTTTATTTGTGGAATAAATATTTCCTTGCCTTCTAATTCTGATTAACAGACTACTATAAATCCATTACTGGTACGCCTTTCAACATATGTCGGGAAATATGTTCCAGAAATGGAAAGTGTGCTTATCATTTCACTTGATTTGAAGCTCGACCTACATTCTAAGGCAGTGAGTTTTTAAACACTATCCTTTATTCCTTGTCTAAGAAAGAGTGCAGTGTGACAAGAAGCACATTTTTCAAATACCTAATCTACTGTATGGAAAATGACTTAAATGATTTCATTACATTTCACTGGAATCTATTTATTTATTGTTTCTTTGGGTTCCGAGTGAGACATAGAGCTTCAGTAGTACATTTCCACCTTGTTTTATTCTGTGTGGTTTTCTTTGGCTGACCCCAAGAATGATCATAGCCTCTCATCTCCTCATCTCACGATCTCCTTCATGTCACCCTCGGACGCTAACTCATCATTTCTCAGTTGGGTTCCACTAGAGCAATAATGGTCTGCTAAGCGATGTCACTCAACGGTCTCCTCAGTGTATTATGGCAGATCCGTCTCCATTTTCTTCTGCATATTTTTTGAGCAGTAGGTTGTTGGCTGGTTTGTTCTCAGAGTTTTTGTCACAAAGTGTTTTTGGCTGGCTATGTGACCATCTATAATGAAGTGAAGCAGCTACTGGTACAAGTCTTCAGCTGGGTGCTGGAAATGCTTCTTCGTGACGCGCATGTCAGTTTTCTGAGTCAGGTAGAAAATGGGGCTGACATAACGTTGGCGCTGGAAACCCGAATTTTGTTCTTTGTGCTGAGTGCAGTAGAATAGTCATGTAAGATGTGTTGAAAAGAGGTGTTAAGACATAAGGCGTTCACAGATATTCATTTAGAAAGAATTCAGAATATCTGTGCAGAATTCCCTTCATTGAAAGATATTTCTTGTCGTTGCCTTAAATTCCTATCTATCTGTTTATTTCTGTTTTATAGGCATGATAGGTGGAATCATCTTTCTTATTACGATTGTCACTAATTAAAATGTTATCACTGTCCATCGATTCATCGGCTCCTGTGAAACTAGTTATGTCGGCCGTATTAAGCAACTGCTATCCGCACCTATCATTGAACATCTACCCTCATGGTTTATTAAAGAGGAAGATTTCCCTACCGACTCTCCAATATGCAACACCTGATTTAATCTGAACACCAAGTGAACCTGTAAGCCAACTTCATAGTCATCTCAAGAATACGCGAAAATCCAGCGAAAGGAATACGAGTTAGATTTCTTCAAACGGCAGGAGCGGTGACGATCTACATGTGAAATCTCTAATTCTGCGTATGGATGTTTGTTTAGTCAGTGGACCTATAATGGACTGGATCTGTGTTAACACCGACTGCAAATTCTTTTTATTTTTTAGTTACGTTATTTACCTCCTATCAGCCCCCGTACTAGTGCATTTCTACTTCATTTTATCACTGTTCTCAACTTTGATTTCTTTCAAACTTAGGTGAGTTCTACTCATTCCTATCAGTTACCCTATATCACTCAATTTACCTAGTTAATTTTACTTTAGTTTCCACCAGAATAAATTTTTCTGCATTACGTAGTTATTATCTACAACTTACAATTCTAATAACACATCTTTGGAAATTTTCCTTTGGCTTCTAAGGTAATTCGCTACATTCATATAGATATGCAATTGTACAGCTTGAAAAGAATAACTCTTCGCTGAATGCTCTTTCATCTAAAATGTTATATTATTTTTCTCTTTCCTTATTTTGATCATGCAGATCCTCGATCTGCTGAATCCACTTGATCCACCTCACTTAACACACTACTCTAGAAAATGTCATTATGTTTAATTCCATTCTTGTGTTAACTTGTAGGGTCATTGAGTTAACTTTCAATTAATGTACACTGAAGAATATTTCCACTGACCTTAGATTAATCTCTTTTATTAACAGTGAACTATAGATATATGAAGACAAAGTCCTTCGAAAATATATATTTTCTAGTTGAACTGTACTTCACTGATTTTTTTTTCATCTCTTTTATACACTTAAATCCTCATTAGATAATATGGGTCATAAGTCTGCAGTCATTATATATGTTCTATACATATATGCTCTACATTTTAGATATCTAAATCTTTTATGTTAAGAAATATTGTTTAACTACAGGTTGACTTCATAGTTGAGATACTAAAAAAGTGAAATCAAATTGTTCCTTGATTATTGAAGGGACTTAGCAGGAAGCCTGGGACCTGGATTTCGCGTTTGTTGGCATTCATCGGCAAAGCGTATCTGCAGTCTTAAATCCATGTCCCTTCCGTGTTTTGAATCTGTGCCGCCCAGTATTGTAGTCACAGACGTTATGTGACCTTCAGTAGGACTCCGTTAGATACTTTGATTGGACATCAGGTATTAAGTAACTAGAGTTATGCGCGCTGTCCTTCGTTTAGTGAAGACTGAATTCTATCAGTGTAGTTTACAATAATGGCAACCATACTTAATGGCTCGCCGTCATGATGCACTCTGAATAGTTGTTACATGGTTATTTGGGTTTGACATAAGTTCCTTTAAAATTTCAGATATACCATGATGATAAGTGCGAACTAGAATGGAACCTTGGTTGAAAGGTTCCTGTCAACTTCTTGAAATCATCTTGTTACAACATTTCAGAGTTTATCATGTTGGAAAACCATCTAGCTCGTTGGCCAGGCTGCAAACTTAACTGATAGAATTCAATCTAGGCGCATCACATTGGTTACTACCTAGTGTCAAATCAAAATAAAATCATATTATTATCAGAGAAAATTAATAATTTGTCAGAAGTTTACTAATGATACGTCAGTTGCTCCTATTTTTGTAGATTCTTCGTGTACAAGTTAGGGAATGGTTGATAGTAAACTCTTTTGGGATACTGGAGTATATTTTGAACTCATTAGACTGAAAAATAACCAAGTTTTCAAACCGTTTATCATTAATATGCAAATTCACGGCTCAATTTTGAACCTTTCACTATAATTTAAGGTTGTCTATGCTTTGCTTTCTGAATTCTTGTTAATGATTTGAAGTTATACACAATAATATTATAAAATATAAGCTTTGTTTCCTAATTACTGATGACAGTTCATAACTCTTAAGTGGGTATGAAGTACTGGAGATAATCAGCTAAACATTTTGCGTAATGCTTTTTGAAGTTTAATTAGTAACTGAAATCGTTCAGAGAGAGAACTTAAGAGTTGTCACCTCCTGTTTTGGCGCTCTTCAGCGATACGCACTCACCGGTGAGCTCACAGACTACTCAAACACTGGGAGGAGCCGGATTCAAACCTCGATTGATGAGTGTCTCATACTAGGACGAAACAGCTGTCCAGTACTCCCAGCTATTCCAGTGGTTTTCTAACTGATGTCAACTCGTGACCATTCCTGTAACTAATCAAATCCCTCCAAACTAACATTTATATTTTTTATAAAATAACACTGCTGAACTATTTATCAGTTTTTATTAGCTACTAACTGGTACATATCGTCTTCATTAAATTTATACTGTTAATTCTTATGATAGACAGTTTGGAAACAACACAATTTTAAACAGAGGGATTATATAATTCCATGAAATTATTATTTAAAGATATCTGCGTTTGCTAGTTTAATAAAATCTGTTTCATTTTTTGAAACAGGGAATTTGTTTTTTAAGAAATGCCACAAGTTCACAGGTTTATTTAATTTTCAAAGGTTTCTCTCTGTGATACTTGCTAAACTTTGAGCATTATTCATGAAATATGCTAATCAATATATTATGTCTTTCATGAAACAACCAATTTATTTAGCTTAAATAATTACTGATTGGGGATATCACATGCTAGTGAATTAATGTAACAAATTACTTTTCGATCATTGAAAAGTATCTTTTTTCCCAAACTAAATTATTTTCAAAATGTCGCCCTCAAAATAGCTACAACTGGTAGTAGTAACATGTACTAATACACAATGTTTTGTTTATTTTGACTTGTACATCTTTCACTGTAACCAAATAAAAACACTATCCTCTAGTCTGACTAATTTTCACGGATACCAAAGTAGGATTGATGTACTTTTTTGTTCATGTCTAAGCTTGTTTCTCCTTATCTAAAAAAACCACTGTATCCATTATGAAAATAACGGTCTTAAGGATCAGCCTCTATAAGTAACCCAAAAACGGCCCAAAGAGGGGATAGACTTCAGTCTACCTCTCGAAAATGCTACCATTCCTTCACGTGTTCATGGCCTCTACCAAGTAAGTCCTGTTCTCGTCTTTCTCGCAATAGGAATATTCCTCAAAAAAGTGAAGGGTTGAATGCAAATATCTAAGGCTTTTAACCGGACTGGTTGACATGGAAGTTTACCTATAGAAGCTGAAAAACCCTAATTCAAGAGCCCCCAAAACCCAACGGATCAAAAGTCACATAATAGTCCTCTGGTCACCGGTAACCATGAGGATGCAGCTCTTAAAATGCTGCTTTACTGCCTTGTGCACTAGAAATAAAGTCGAAGAATCAGGGTTTGACCCCTTAAAATGACCAGCATGCTGTACTCCAGTACCGACACAAACCAAGAGATTTAGTGTAGTGTATCTCTTGATATTCACAGTGTACTAAGTTTGTCTTTTAATAATAATGTCTTGGGCATAGAGTAGTGGTAGAACTCTGTCTAATCGTAGTTAGTCCATTTATTTAAACACACACTAAAATATATTTCTAATGACAGCTTATTGCTATATTAATTCCACGGCAGCTGTCTGACTTATGACACTTTGAAAATTCCAGTGTTATAAATGACTCCATTTTCATCAGTGGTGGTAGTACATTTCGACTACTCAGAATGATTGTTGAAACACTTCTTTCAGAAGTATCATATGGTGGTTCACTGAAATATATTCGTTAACAATCTTCTTCAGTACAATGTATTCAGTCTAAGATCTATCAGAGTGCAACGACTAGCTCATGTGGTTTCATCCAGCTTACTGATGACTTGAGTCGTAATTCCTACAGTCTGTTAAGTCTTGCATTCTGCCTATTATTCTCTATTGTTCCCCTTTAGTTTTTCCTGGGCTGGCTAGTAAACAAAGACTATACCTTATTACGTAGGATGTTAAAGATTGTCAGCAGGGTAAGCCACAGGGTGCCACTTAACCAGCTTGTTAATATTGTGGTTGACAGGCACTTGGACTCATGTGAAAAATGGGCTAAATCCATTCTGTCTAACTCACACCACCCTATTCATTCACAACTCTCATCATCATCATCAGGCAAAACCAGAAGCCTATATAGAAAACTATACGCCAGCACTAGTAAGTAAACAGACTCAACCATATCCTACTTAGCTCGTGTTCTGTGCGATAAAGAAAGCATTAGGCGTGATACCCATAACTTAATAAATAGTCAGTAGAACAACTGGATCTCGTCTTTTCCAACTCATATCATTTATATTTACAACATTTCCTTTCTTTCTTTTCCTTTTCTCTCTCTTTTTTCTGTTATGTGCAGCTTTGTTTCTTTCTTCTGCTTAAGCCAGTATATATGCTAGCATTTACTTTTCTAGCACCTTCAAACACTCTGTTTAATTTTGGCTTTGCTACTGACATGTCGATATGTTGTTGTCGTCATAATGAACTGAGATTTCTTTAATCTATAAAGAATTTTATCTATTGATAATATACCAAATGGATGCAGTACTGTAGTAAATTGCTAAGAATTCCATTCTGTATCGCAGGTACTGTTTTGGAATAAAGCAAATTATTATTATTATTAAAAAAGTTAATTGTGTCACAACTACTCAGTAATCAACGCCTAAATGAATTGCTTATTTTGGCGCAATGACTGGCCGTGCTGAAATTTCTCCGTATAATTTGCGTGACTTTCAATATACTAAGCGTCTCTCCGAATACGTTTACAGGTAAACTTAACGAGGGGATTAAAGTCCCGATAACAGTTCTTCTCTTGTTTTTATATTTTTCTATTGAAGCTTTAAAGCGATGTGTCAAATTAATTGTATGATGACGTCTCAAAATGTTCAAAATTAATCATTGAACTTATTAGATATTCCGCTAATGGGCACACACAATTTTGATAACAAAATAGAGAGCAATGTATTCAAAAACTTAAGTGGTACACTTTATTTTCATTTTGAAATTCCCGGTCATTTTGTTTTTACCCAACTATATATATATATATGAAACTTAACTGTCAGTAATAGGTTATGCCATGAAAATGCATTAGAAACTAACCTTTTAGTCTTTCTAGTATCATAAGGGAAAAGCGTTCAGAGGGAAAACAAATTGTAACACATGTTAACTGATCACTGTAGTCTTCGAAGATGAGGGTATTAAATAATACTATCTCATAAATTTACTTTTTTGTGTGTGATTCAGAAATTTACCAATATCATAAATTAGGAAATTGTGTGCATGAATTATCGCCTATTACTGAAAATGTCACTCGTATTCTTCGTTAAAACTACTGTGGATTTCTGAATTATTCAATCAGCTGTTAATCAAATCTGTTTTCTACCCAGGTTTTACTTCAATTAGGAACAAATTTCTCAGGTAGATAAGTAGGCATAAAACTGCAAGAGACTTCACATTTTAACCTCTTCAGTAAGTGTACCTGTGTGTAGAAGGTTCAATGGTAAAATACTTGCCAACCTCCAGTGTGGCACAGGGTTCAGTCTCGGGCCAACTCCCTCTTTAACCTCGCTCAGTCGACAGTAAGGCCGTTAAAAAAGGGAAGGCGTTAGGAATTAAGCTAGCAACTCCAACCTCTAAAGCAAATAAGTACCATAGTCAGTAAAACTTAAAAACTGAAACTTGAAACCCCCTGTTCCAGTAAGAACGCTTTAAAACTTTAAAAAGTAAATTAATACAATTTCATTAAATGAAACTTGTAGTTCTTTTATGACTTACCCTACTTTTAAGTGCATTTCAAATACTGAGCAGAGTACTGTAAATAATACTAACGACTTGTCTCATAGTGACTTTATCTTGAATATGAGAACTGTAATCTATGTAAATATCAAATCAAGATTTCGATTAATTATCTGCGCATTTAACGTTCATATACTGTGATCTGCTTGATACCATTAATAATAATTAAGAAAGCAAGTATACTTGCGTAGGACTAAATGCTACAGATCAAAGTGATCTAAGTAATTCCATTTTAATAGGTTTATTAGATGTATCACACAGTCAGTGAAACAGTATTATTATTTACTGGATGACAAAGTTTTGAACAAAATTTATTGTTCATAATAATATCAACCATAATCACACGACTTCGAAACTTCAGTTTTATAGTTTTAGAACAACACATTTAAGCGAACAATATTGTTTTCAATTTCTATCTTATCAGGCTTAACTCTTATATACATAAGTTTACAAATAAAAATTCAAATATTTTACATTTCCCTACATAAAATAAATAATGATGGTAGTGATATTGATAACAATAATAATAGTAATATTAATGATGACATGCATGTCAAACATAGGCTAGACAACACCAACAATAAGGAATCTAAATCGTCAGTAGTAATCTCATACAAGGAAGGAACCTCGAAAACCTTACGCAGAATTCTTAACAAGGTAGGAATAAATGTGGCATTCAAACTTACAAACTCAATTAGAAACAAGCATTGCCAGAAAAAGGATCTATTCTGTAGAGCCTTTATCTAATACCCTGCCTGCAATGATTGTCAGGTCAAATACATAGATCAAAGTAGTAGAACAGGAGCAGTCAGACCAACCAAGCATAAAAACCTACCGAAATTTAGGTTGATTGACCCAAATAAGATAAGAAATCTGGAGAACTGTTCAAATATCTCAGGCACTACATGCATTTACACACAACCATACAATGGGATGGATGGGATAAGATGACAGTTTTAAAATCTAATGTCATAGGGTGGAGGAGAGATTGATAACAGAAGCTTTGTTTGTCGAACCACCTGCAAATACATGTAATAGGAGTGATTCAACACCTGTCCCAGATATCTGGAAAGTTCTACTACCCTAAAGACGACAAATAGGAGAGGACAAAGAAAACTATAAAACTGAAGTTTCAAAGTTGTGTGAATAGAATTGTTACGATTATGAACAACAAATTTTGTTCAAAACTTTGTTATCCAATAAATAATAATACTGTTTCATTGACTGCATGATACATCTAATAAACATACTAATGTGGAATTACTTACTACCAGAGTGCCTAAGTTTCACACATATATATATTAAAGTGATCTAAGCACCAGAGATGGCTGTTTTGCTCATTTCAAAAGGAGCTCATCAGCTGTGTAATATTGATTGGACACTAGTCAGTATCTAGTGTCATGGATCTAGTCCTATCTTTGGTGCAAACTGAATTCTATCTGTCAAGTTTGCAAATTGGCCACCATTCACGGTGGCTCGCCTTCACGATGCACTGTAAGCTGTTGTTATATGGTGGATGGAGGCTATCGGTAGGAAGCATTGTACCTAGGTTTCATGCCAGCTGGCAATCACCAGCCAGCAAAGCAAGCCACCGAGCCTGGTGGTTACATAGCCAACTTAAGTGATAGAATTCATTTGGCAACACACAAAGTACTAGACACACTAGAGTAGTTAATAACTAGTGTTCAATCAAACTATCCGATAAAGTCCTACAGGAGGTCAGTCGTGAGCCCTAATAACTCAGTGGTAATGTTTCTAACTGCAGAACTAGGTGACTTGTGTGTGCCAACTAGCATGAAACCTAGTTCCAAGACTTCCTGTCGATTGCCTTCAACTATATAGTACCAGCGGCTTACTCTGTTTGACTTAGTTTAGAGAGTTGAGTCAGTTCAAACCACCCGAATCTGCCTTCTGGTATTCAGATCACTTCAATAATATGGCTAACAAGCACAAGTAGTTAATATGAGTGGTATACAATTACTCATCTAAATCAATCAGTGGCACATAGTTTAAGGCAGGTTTTAGTCTTTTTTCTTTAAAAATTATAAGCATCTTAAATTAGCACGTTGTTAATACAGAATTCACAATTTGAGGAGATGAATGTTTTTTTCGCCATTAGTTTTACTCAATTTGTTAGTTTTTCTACTTAGAAAAATTAAACAGGCGGAAATTTAAAATAAAGTTTTAATAAATTATAGAAAATGGATTTACTATTTCTTACGAATCCACGAGTTAACGGTGCAGTCATAGTATTTATAAATCAAGTAATTTAGAACAATAAAATTGAATTGATATGTTAAATGTTGGTCAAATCATTTAAATACATTTTGAAATTTAACCAGGGTTTATACAGAATTTTTAAATCATATGATATTTTGAAGTGTCCCAAAACATTTATCAACCTCTTTGAACATCCATACGATGATGTCATCTTTCAAGTGATTCACAACCGAAAACCTAGAGAAGTCTTTGAAATGGGGACATGAGTAAGCCAGGTCTGTGTACTATTACTTATGAATTGAAAACATTTATTTCCCGATACGAATTTAAAACAAGCAATAAAGGTTAATAAAGCAGGATTTAATGAATTCATCAAATTTCGGTAGAACTCGTCAGCTGAATACTCTACATACACGGATATATATACTTTTGAAATTACATTGGGAGATATAAGACTGATAAGTAAAGAAACCACATAGAATTAATCATGCAGAAAGACACGTGCGAATCTTTTCCAGGTCATGTTCAAATAGATAAGGGGAGAGAGAGTATGAGAGATCAAAATTAAGATAAATGGCATTACGCTTCAATTGCATCACTTAGATAAACAATTAGTCACTAGGGAATATAAGGAGAATTGCAAACAGACTAATATCAATAGTAATAATTATGATAACAGTTTTAATAGTGTTGAAGTGAGTTAAGATAATCTTACTGATAAAGCATAGTTTTAGATGAATCAAGAATAATAATAATAATGGTAATAATAATAACAATAATAGTAAGAAGAAGAGTTAGAATAATAATAATGAATTCATTAAATCCTGCAGTATTAACCTTTATTGCTTATTACTTATGACTTTCCTTACTGTGGTACACTGGATCTTGATATAGATTATGTATAAGGAATGTGGAAGTAGGAATACATTGGACCGATAAGAAGACTCTATAAGATTTAGAGTCTATTGAAGATTTATTCTAACGTCTCAAAACAATTTGGTAGAAGTGGCAGAGTAGAAAGAACTTCAAGGCGACATCCAGAAAACAGAGGTAATAAGCATCAAACACTGTCAATGAGAGAAATACAGGGGAAGTTACCTGTTTCATCTATCTAGACAGTAATACTTCAACTTAAGACAAAATAAGTGAGAACGCCAAAGCTAAACATCATAGGGAAGATAAGGAAGACCTTCAATAATCTGAAGTCACTGTGGGAATCTACTGCACCATACATAAAAACCAGATCTACATTTTGAAAAGTCTGTTTTCCTATATTGCTCAGAGGCTTGATGAAGCATTTCGAATACTCTTAAGACTTTCATCAAGGACCTCTGTCTGGCGCAGCAAATATGCCGTAGAAAATGGAAAAGGAATGGAAAGATGATGGGAAGACCATTGAGTGGTATCGTGTAACCTGTATTGGAAAACGTGCTTGGGACGTGTGTTCGTGGGTGACGTGAACGAGATCATTTGAGAAGGAGACGAGAGCTTATGGACAACTGGGGGCTGGCTAATGATGTCAGGAGAACAGACGACGGAACTAAGTTGTCCTCTGGAAGCCTTATGTTCCACCCGAGATATAAGAGAATAGTAAGTAATAAATAACGACATCTCAAAAGTTATAATCTCAAATGATTGTACTCGCGGTAACATATTGTTGATACCGGACATCTCGTAGAGATTTCTAAGTCCTTCAAAATATTAAATAGACAAACGACAGCAAATTTACTACGATTTACCGAAGCGATTGCAATCAAACAACTCAAACCAACCAGACTTATACATACAGAAAGAGAGGGTGATTAACCTCTCACTCTCTTGGTAACTGAATTTTGATTTTGATTACATTAATTAATCATCTAATTCAGTGTACTCAACTCACTGAACAAATCTTAATCTCATAAACTGTAACAGCTTTTGTTTTTTTGAGTTGCTATGTGAACCTACAAGCTAACACTGTTCTGTTAATTAATTTCTTCTGTTTTCTGTCTTACCCTTCCTCCTCCACTTTTCAACTTTAAAAGCGCATAAATTGATAATGAAAACTTAAACTAAAAAACATTGTAATGCTGCTTTCATCATTTTTTATGCGTTAATTTTATAGTATCTCTTCTCTACTACCACTTAAACATTAAAGTATGTTGTTATTATTATCATCTGTATAACCATTGGAATTTCAGGTAGTCAATGGCAGCTGATGAGATGATAATGTGAAATAGAATGATGATGGCACCATTTCATACTGCAAATTTCGTCTTCCTTTCTTAATCGAAATTTATCATGAGAACCAAATGTAAGAGAAATCTAGTTATTGTAGTGTTCATAAAAACACACAAACAAGGTTTAAGTATAGAAAAAAGTACCTATTTGTGACATTTAGGAGACAAAAGAAAGCGAACGCAGAAATATTTGATTTCCGATCATATCCTCATCTCTGGCATCTATTCTGACATTCCAATATAAAATATTTCTACCAATCTAGTTGAGAAATGTTTGTTAACAGTAATTAAATTAAATTTCATATTTGGTGCTAAGATGGGTCAGGTCCATTGTAGACTTAATGATTGGAAAAACTTCTTTTGTATACAAACTTCAGGATTCAACATATGAATCGTCATTGCTTCTGCGGTTTGAAGAAGTTTGATTCGTACTCTTTTGGCAAGATTTCCACCCATTCTGTAGACAAATTTGAAGCTTTTTTGTGGATTAGCTTGGTGTTCAGATTCACTTGCGTGTTCCAGCATAAAACTGCCTTAAGGTGACTTTTTTTAACTTTATAAAATCATTAGCATAAATTTTCGATGATACGTTTGTGTAGCAAACGCTGGGTATGGTTGATGTACTTGGTAGTAGTGTATGAAAACTAACTAGCACATATATATTCATAATATTGAACTGACCCCGTCGTCATAGTGCTAAGGTAGGTGATTTCAAGTCAACTTAGCACAAATTTTATTCTTTACAGAATTCATTTCTTTGCATAGAAATGCTACAGTCTTGAAAGCAGGTCAGAAAATTTGATGGTTATTATTTATTTTGCTCCTTGCGTTCCGAGAGGAACATAGGGCTTCAAGCTACAGCTTTGAAGTTTCAGTTGCAGTAGTGTTTTTTATCAGGTGAGATTGCTAGCCTCATGCCCAACCTTCCCTCTTTGTCGACACTATAAGTGGCTAAAAGTGATGAAGGCGTGCATAGGTCAGGACTGAAACACCGAGCCACGTGCACTCTACCATTGTATCACCATCAAAACCAAAACGACTCCAAAGTGATTGCATTTCCAGTTATTTCGAAAAAACATCATCACAAAAAATATTAGCAGCCTCAGCTTCAAACACTTCTAATATATCACCACTTCTGACTCGTAGAAACCATCATATACTACAAAAAAAGTTATAAAGCATCTTTTTGAAGGTAGGAAAAATTCCCATATCACGTAATTAAGAAGGTATGACAAATTGCTTTTAGTAATTTCACTTCAAAGCTGTACAGTTTTTTAAAGGGTTCATATACATAAATATTAATTTAAAACAGAGATCAGAGTTTCTTGTTAATTAGTAACAAAATTTTCCAGTATTTTGAGCAATCACGACGTTTGAAAAAATTGAGATTAATCTCACGTTAACAAGAAGGTTTATAACTGATTAGTTAAGTGATAAATGATGGTTTGGAAATACCTGTTAATAAACTGAGGAATAAAGGACTGGAAAGGGGTTGCAGAACGTGAAAAATAAGGAAAATGACTACATTGGTTATACTATACATACAGCTATTCAGTAAAAAGGAAGAGGGAAAAAATGATGACTACCAAGTCTACGGTAGTAAAAGAGTCTGAGGTAGAACTTCACTGAACGAAAATTTTAAGTTTCTTTTTATGGATTTCTAAAGCTTCTGTTGAAAGAAGAAGATTTAGGCCAAAACATTTTGAATGGCTTGTGAGTAACTCTGAAAGAAGTGAGCTGTTGACTAAACTACTCTTTCCTGATCAAAAATGGATATCCAACCTTCTTCAACTACAAACATTCAGAGAGAAAGATCGAATTCTCTGAATAACCTGGATGTGCCGAAAAAAACCTAATTGTAAATGTGAAATTCAAGTGACATAAAATTAGTAAAGATTTCTGGAAATGCTTGTCGAAAGCTGTTTGAAGAACTTTCTTTGCTGCATCTCTGCGTCTCACCTCGACACGTGCTCTTGTTTATCAAAACGTCTAAGACAAGATCCCACTGTCGGCAACTTGAATACTCACTTTTACCAGTATACTTGCCTCTGTGGAGCCGTGTACACAAACCATACTATCAGGACATTGCTAAAAGCACCTGTGAATACTTACTAGCATAGTTGTCAAAAGGAGAACACATAAGAGTCGACAGCTGAATTCTGGAGCACATTGTTATTCCCTATCTCGTAGCGCCAGCAGAGACGTCTTTCAGCGTCAGATATAAACAAAGATCAAGCCATTCTAAAGGATTTCCCCTATATCTCCTCCATGCAGACGAATCTTTAACAATCTATAAGAAGGAATCTGAACTTTATGTTGAAAAACAGTTTTTGCAGACTCTTTTACTAACATCGACTTAGTGCTAATAATTATTTTCCTTGTTCGTTTACCTGAGTAGTTGTACAATAAACTCTACCTAGTCCCTCTGTAATGTAATTTGAACTTTCCTGTTGATTGATTGGACCGAAGTGGTTGGTCTCAGGTTGACATATTGGCTCCTTATGCAGACGCCCTGATGATGTCTGATTATCCAAACTGAAGTAAAATGGAGGAAGGTGACTAGCATTGGAATCCAAAATGTACATTTCGTCCTATCTGGGACTCGTGATCTGAATTTACCTGTTCTTCAGTGAGTGATGATTTTCCCGCCGAGGTTCAAATGCAGTGCACATCGTTTCAAACACCGAAGCGTCATCTACTAGATCGTATAGGCCGCGAATCCTTTTTAGTCCGTTTTATTAATTTTGCTTTTATTATTTGCATGCATTTCGATGCTGCTAACCGTCTGAACTCCACAATGCTTTGACGGGTTCGTATGCCTGTCAGTTTCCCCTGAAACAACTACGAAAATTGATTTCAGCAAGGTTTTCAACTCACAAATATTCCCCTGGAGAACCAGGTATATAAGTCCTACGATGCATAACCTGTCCAAAGGGGTTCAAGAACATTATATCCCAAGATTACGGATAGGTTATAGCGGCTCCACAAGTACAGCAATAATTGAACCCCTTGTCAATACTTATCATACTATCTCAAGCATTTTCTTCGAAATAATCTACAAAGTGAAAGGTAACTTGCTAACGACAATACCCTTTCACCTCCTTTGCCCTGCTGAAGCTGTAGACATCCAATTAGAAAACTGTAGCTTTTAATGAAGCTGAAAATGTTTCAACCATTTGTACAATCATGGCAATAACACATCTGTTTCCAGCTGATATTTCCAACTCCTATATAACATCGCTTTTCCTTTATTTCTATACGCACCCTGATTACAACTAGCTAATTAAATAATTTATTTCCCTTGGTAAGTCTATCACCCGTGATCCACTTGATTACTATTAGCATCTTTGTGTGTGGGGAGAGGGGGAAAGTTGCATTAATTATGCTTGTACAGCTGAAGCAAATGGCATCGCCAAAAAAAGCCTCTTGATTAAATAACTTGTTCAATTTATTATGAATGCTTGCACGCAAAAATACTTAAAAATCACGACTGTCTGGCAAAATATTTGCGTTTTATTTGTCTGCCGCTTGACTTAAAATTAGTATAGTAATATTTCGTTTTAAGGCATTAACAACGAAGCACAAATAACATTTTTTTTCATACGTCATAGGAAAAGAAGAATAGAAAAAATTTAACGATGTAGCCAGTCAGCTTTGTGTTCGGTTTCACTGATAGTCTGTATGAATAGGTATAATACTAACGTAGGGGAAGATAAGCTGTTGAAATTAGTGTATTTAGTTTAAACATACTTATGTCTTGTGATATAAAATAACCCGTACAGTTGAATGCCTTTTAAATAAAACATTCTTGTTCCATGTACTTTTAGTCAGCATTATTTTTACACAAACATTACTCGTTCTAAAGGTCATATATTTCAGTCGTTTCACAGCTGCTACTACAGTGAGCTTATTTTTTCATAGTGACATTATATTGTTACTATTCTCATGGATTTTGAATTGAAAAATAGGCTTCATAAGCATATATTTACTTGATTCTATTCTATGCAGTTTTATTCGGCTGATTTCAATTGTGCCTTTAGGCTCTTTTCTCTCCTTCACAGTATTACCTATCTGTCACGCTCGGATAGGTGAATGACTATCTATTTTTCATTCGGTTTCCAATCGATGGCCTGATTGGCGGGCTATGTTGCTTGGCTCTTTCCTTTTGTGTATGTTCCGTCTATCTTAGTTTCTTTTTGCATATTTGTTGGGCAACAGACTCTTGATTGGTTCGTTCTTAGAGATTTTTGTTGCTACTTTTTTCTGGCCAGCCATCTGGGCTTCACTATGAAGTGAAGGCAGCTGTTGGTTAAAGTCTGCGGCTTGTTGTAAATGCACTTCGTCACACCCTCGCTAAGTCCCTGAAGAATTCAGAAGTACTAACTTCCTTATGCAGATTGCAGCTGACTTCTGCATTAGTTTCTGCGTATTGAATATCAGATTTTTTTCTATGCTGTCTTTGACATCCTCAGTCGTGCCATCTGTAGTTGAAACTATGGTACCTAGTAGAATAAAATGGATAATCTTCCTCAGGTGTATCTCGTTGACAGTGGTTGCTGCTTGTCGTTGTTTGTTGGCTGTCTTCATCGCCTCTGTCTTTTCTATTTGCATCTGGAGTCTGGACTTCCCTACCTGCTTTTCAGTCAACTTGTTGGTTTTCGCCTATAAGTCTTCGAGCCCATGTGACATCGGACAAAATTCATCAGCAAATAACAGATCTTCTGGAGTCATCTTATCAGTCCAATGTTTTACTATTATATTATATAGTTAAGATGTAATTAAAGTCGTGAGGACAGAACATATATAAAAATTAATTTTACCACCTAATAAAATTGTACATTACATCAGTACTTCCTCATCAGGCTACTGAGTTAGCATACGTAAGTTGTAAATGTTGTCACTGAAAGTTTTCCTAAGCTAAATGAATCCTTGCAGACAATTAATTACCTTGACCATTAACCAAAAAGAACATTTTGCCGCCTTTCATGTCCTTACGGAGGCCTGCTTAAATCACTGGGCTACCTGAATTCTCTACTCATAAAAATACATCGTATCCACTCTGTTTTATGCTGCTTTAATGATCTATTTATCACGGTGGTCATGTTTGACGGATAATTGAAAACGCTAAATGCTAACAGACTTTCTGCCATACCTCAGACTTTTATCAACAACTACCTTCACTGACTCCATTGTGAAGATCAGATAGCCAGAAAGAATTAGCAGCAAGAAAATCTGGAAAAACACCAACGAAGAACCAATTGTTCAACAAATTTTCTAAGGAGACTGTTCGGTGACGTCGTGTGCCAGGCTAGCTCTCGAGTGGAATCAGAATAGTAGACCGCAAGTTATGCATGCATCCGATGGTGACATGGAGGAGATTATGTAGGAACGAGATAAGAGCCTATGAACAATCGTGGGGTCAACCAAAGAAAACTACGGAGGGCAGAAAAAATGGCGACATGGTGTTAAATCCCTACATTCTACTTGGAACCCAAGAGAATAGTAGTGATAATAAAATATTTACCACGAGTGATAATTCATACTGGGAATGGGAATGGAGAGAGAACATTGTGAGTTAGTACTACTGTGAGCTTTGGGTAGAACAACATTCCTTCAGATGATATATTATCCACTATTATGTTGTTTGAAGATTCTGTACAAGGAGAAAATACCTTGCAGTGAATAATTTCAAGCTAAGACTATCAGTCCAAAATTATTATACACTGTTCATTTATCCATATTCTTGATCATATTAGATGTTACTGTCTAAAGTATGAAGTATACAAAACTTTCAATACACACTTCTGATTTTCTATGGATTTTGTCAAGTTCAATTCTTGAGTTGAATACTGAAAAAGCCTTATGTCGCCCAACGCATATGTATATATATACATGTAAATAAACCTTAGTGGATTGAAACACATGTATCCGAATAAATGCCATTGTATAAATAAGTACTTCGTGAAATTATACTGGCAACGGTTTCCACCAAACCAGAATGTCATATTCATTTCTGAAGTGATTATGTTTTTTTCATGTATTGGCCTATAGGAATGTGATTTGGTTTCAAAGCAGTTTATATTACGATGTCAATTTACCTTGATTACATTATGTCTACAATAATTTGCTATCTATAAAAATTCCGTTTCAGCAGGCACTACTGTTATTCACAAATTAATAGTATCCTTTTTCACTCCTCCTTAAGTGTTTCGCCAACCTTTCAAAGATACAAAACTGCAGGAGATTTCAGGCATCTTTATAGCGGAATTCCCCCACTGATAACCACAAATAAAAGCATTTAGGTAATACCATGCGTAAACAAAAAGGCTTGAGTATGAAATGTAGTTTTTGTCTCTGAGATCAGCAGGTATCACTTTTTTTCATTTCAAGCACAAAAGCTGCTAATTCAAGGATAAAAACATACCCTGGGATAACCTAACATTATACTGACCTAACTGAAACGAATCTATGTTTGATACTTGAGTTTTGGTCAGCACTGTAGAGGATCAGATGACAGTTCCATTGGCCACAAATAAGGCCTGATGTGTGTTAGATTTCATTCAATGGTCTCCTCAGCATGTTTCTGATCTACTTCCATTCTCTTCAGCATGGTTTTTGGGAGACAGCTTACTGGTAAATTCGTTTCTAAAGTTCCTTTCTGCTAACTCAGTCATATTGTTTTCAGAGTTGTTTATTACTCCTGACAATGTATACTAAGAACCATAGACTTTAAAAGAAAGGTCCACATATACGTCGTGTGCTCTTTTGACTGAAAATATGCCTGATCTGTAAACTAGGGTTACGTATGAGTAGATGTAGGTATATTTAAACAAAAGTTCACTTTTCATTAGGTTTTATCTCCATTTGACATTAACTGGTGGCAATTAAACTCAAATAGTGTTGAGAACTTGTTAGCGCTTAGTTTTCATGATGATGAAAAGTACACTGGAGTCATACATCAGTGGTGATTATTGGTCACTGACTTGGAAATGCATTTAGTGTGATAAATATTTGTCACCTGAACAGCTCTGCAAACGAACCACCCAAGATCCTATTGCTCAACAAATATTCCGAAGAAAAATAAAGGTGGATCGGACACACACTGAAGAGACCGTTTGATGATGTCGCACACTAGGCAGGTTCTCGAGTGAAACTTGAATAGGAAATGACAAATTGAGCGTGGGTCCGAGCATGATATGAAGGAGATCGTGTGAGGAGGAGATGAGAGCCTATGGACAATCTTGTGGTCAGCTAAAGAAGTAAACAGCGGAAATATTGATTTGTTGTATTGAAACCCAGGGGTATAATAACATAACTCACAAAGAGAGCTGAAGTAATGTTTAGAAGGTCTATCCATAGGAAACCCACATTGAACGGCCAACTGACAAGCTTCTGCAGCTGGGTACCAATCAGTCAGAAAAGAAACCAAATTAGATCTCTTGCTACTCGCATCCAACGCATCTGCAGCTCTGACACTCTGGAAGAAAAACTACACTTCCCGAAAGAAATCTTCATACAAAACGGTTATCCACCATGATTCATAGACAGAAACACCAAACGAAAAATCCAAACGCAAGAGACGCCATCCTTGCCACAAAAGATACTTTATGTGAACCTCGACATCAAAGGTGACCTACTCGGTGATATCTTCAGGAGGAGAAAATTCACTTCCTTAAGAAGAAATTTCTTTGCGACAACATTGAGAGTAGTGTTCTTCACACGCTTGCTGATCTGTAGAAGCCCAAAGGACAAGATCCCGCCCCTGACCAGCTCTATGTAAATATATCAGTTCACCTGCAGCTGTTGAGTTAGGTATATTGGTCATTCGACGCGCATCCTGTCAAAAAGAGTCAAAGAATACTATCCAGTGTGGCTGCAAAAAGAGATTAGTGGCCGTACAAGGAGTAAATAATTGAACATCTCATCACCACCGGTCATTCCATCTCAACAAACGCCTCCTTCAGAGAAGAACAACCTGCCAAAGACAAAATGTTTCCGTCTTCTTTGTATTGCAGAAACCCTAGCCACTCATTTAAAAAAACCAGAACTATGCATACAAAAGAAAAGTATTCAAACACTTCTACTATCATGGTAGCAACTCAGTTGATTTGACATAAATTTTGCTTGTATGCCTATTTTTCTAACTACTTAAAACTCTTACATAATTCCGTATATTATTTTACTTCCATGTACACTCCGTGCACAACTTTTTCACCAAACTATCCGTGTTATTACGTAACTCTTTTTAAATAATCGTTTGCGACAACTCATCACTTTTGTTACAACCCTCTTATATCAACATCCAATTTATTTGAACGCCTTTTGTATCACGTAACCCCACCAAAAAACTTACTAATTTTATTTTATTTTGACAAATTTTATCTACGCATACATACAAAACAGCCCTATATATTTGTAATTGTACAGCTATGAAAATGAACTCGCTGAAGAGAGATTCTTCGCTAAACTACTGGTCTGATGTCTGTTAATCTGCAAATGGGTATTTTCATGAATTAAAAAAGTTCAGATTAACAGCAAGCCAATAATAGTGCCAATACGTCCCTGCAATTCTTATATACAATGATTTCACGAAAATCCAATACTAGTCAAATAGTAGTATATACATCATTTATTCAGATACTCACTTTTTTACGTTCTTTCGTAAGTGTGAGATTCACTACGGAAGACAAATTCAATATATATTGATTTCACTGATATCCTTCCCTTGTGAGGAGATGTCAAGTCTTTAGGACGAAACAGCTTTCCAATACTCCCAGGTTTTCCAATGGTCCTCTACCCAATGTCAGCTCATGATGAAATCCTGTAATCAATCAAATCCCTCCAAACCAACACTTTAGTGTAAATGCACATGTGTTATTAATTTAAAATAAACAGAATCATGATTCGCAAACCATCGAATTTTCAACAGCCGATGTTTAAAAATTGATATAATTCCTTGATACCTACACCTGCGTTATCCAATTACTTCAAGAAAACTAACGTCAGCAGAGGAACATGTCAGCAAATTATGTCATAAAGAAGAACTACATGGAACTATTATCAGTCTGAAGAAGATACGAAATGAAATTTGAAAAGGTCAAACACAAACTCAAATGTCTGCTAAATGATTAAGATTATGAAATTGTGATTGAAACATTCAGTAAGGCTAGAAAAGCAACCTTTAAGAAATCAACAGTCACGCAAATTAAGAAATTCGACAAATTATAAAAAGAAAAGAACGCCACAATAAATGAAGAAGTTGGCAACAATATTTCATCTTTTATTGACGAGACAAAGTGGATAATCAACCTTTCCTCAGGAGAATTAAGATCAAGTGAGATAAAAGCACTAGGGAAAGGACTAAATTTCAATGTAAGGGTCAGCAAACTAGAACCAGATGTCATTCTCAACATAGAAGTAGCATTAAGTTCACTAGCAGATGTTTGAGCACAATATACATTAACCCTTAAGAATCAGAAGAAGGCACAGTCAAACTCAACAAAATCGGAAAGATTAGCTCTAATTATTCTTAAAAATGATTAATAACATGGTCATCACAACAGCAAATACAGGAAATTCTACAGTGGTTTAAATCTGATTATATAACGAAAGTCACTGAACACATTGAAACGAGTCCATATGAAGAAATTAAGCAGTCTGTAGATGCAATAATCAGTAAGGTTAAAAAATCTACAGCGGATTTTATACGCAGAATGAAACCGTCACTGGGTTAGCCTAAATGGTTTAATTTAATGCCTAAAACTAGTAATGCTAGTAGAATACATGGTAATATTAAAATACATATATGAGATGGAAAGGAAACTGAACGGCATTCAGTTAGAGAATAATGAAACAGCGGTTAGTTTTGATATGACTAGTCTTTACACTGATGTGCTAGTCAATATGGACTTAGAAGGGGTTAAAATAGAACTAACTTCTGATCCCATAATAAGTCATAGGACAAAGCTATACAGTGAGAAACGTTTTTTTAGGAATTCATTTTTGCCTCACATCTTTAAATTCCAGGACAAAATATATAAACAAACAGATGGTGTAGCAATGGGATCACCAGTGTCCCTTCCCCCTATAGTAGCAGATATCTTTGTGGACAGCTGGAAACGTATTGCTCTTAATACATTTCATCCTACTTCAAAAATATGGTGAAGATATGTTGATGCACTTTCACAGTGTTAAAAACAGAAAATATCTCTTGCATCTTGACACATAAACTCACTAGTGAAGGGAATAAAAGTCACACGGGAATCAGAAAATGAATAAGGAGAATTAGCTATGCTAGATTGTAAAATAAAACGAATAAAAGAAGGCAAACTACACACTAGCGTTTGTAAAAAAAAACCAACGCATTCTGCTAATAGATATTTAGACTTTAATTCATCTCATCAGTTGCCTTTTGAGGCAAGCTTAGTTAATTATCTAACAGATCAAGCATTAGCACTAAGAAGTACATCAAAAAACCTAAATGATGAAATGAAACAGTTAGAAGAATTACTGGTTGATGTTTAATAACGTGAGGTCAACTGAATAGGTCAAACTAGTAGATCAGGAGTAGTGAGATTATCAGAAAATAAGAATTCAGCTCAGGTTAGAATGATTGCCCCCACCCGCGAAGATAAGTAATTTAGAGAAAAACTCAGCAATCGCACTGCATGCATTATTTAATTTCATTTTTGATTACAGCTTGATTCCACACTGTATGTTTTGGTACAGGTATGGAATTTTCAGCATGGATATCAGTAGCCAAAATTTTGCAAGCCGACCATAGATATCAGGTGTGCGATGGCAGGGGATCGAAACCTCAGACCATGTGCATGGTCGGCGAGAGTCCTAACCACTGTGCCACCGACACTCAACCACACAACAGGGTGGGAGAGTAATAAAGGTAGGTGGAGAGAGAGATTGATTACTGAATCCTGGTTCATTGAGTCTACACCCAACACATGCAACAGAAATAACTCAACACTAATACCAGAGATATGGGAGATATTAATACCAGTCCAATCAAAGGACAATAAATAATGCTAAAATGTAGTGAATTCACATTGTAACATTCTAACAAGTTACTTATTTTTACTGTAAAACATCTTATCTCCCGTCTGATTGTATTTGATTGATAACACTAATATTATTTCCAAATGTACTTTATCTTAGATTCATTTTATTCAAATTTCTAATCATTACTGTTTGCTCATGTATATAAATGAAGCGAAAAGCTGTGTGAGTCACTTGCGCTCGAAACGTGGTCATCAGTTAATATTAATGCACTACACTGTATGAATTTATCAAAATAAAATCTTATCCATAATAGAGTTATACTCTACCACAGTGCCCACGTTTTATACGTATATCAATAAACCGAAAGTGTTTTATGAACATAAATGTTGACTAATGGATTGTTTGCGTTGGAGATTGGTTCCTCATTAGGCAAGTTTATTTGATACGACACGTAGTGATACAGCATTTATAACAGGATGACGTTCCGAGCATGGTTTTTTGCTGCTCATAATCATATCAGTGTATTCACACGGCTTTTTAATTTAATTCAGATATCTTTTATCTCACCTCTCTATTTCCAGTAGAGAATTTGCGTCATTTCGATTGCACGCATTTTTTCATAAAATTAACACCAAATACATGCAATCAAAATGACGCAAATTCTCTACTGGAAATAGAGAGGAGAGAAAAAAGATATCTGAATTACTTTCAGGATTTCATCATGAGCTGACATTGGTTAGAGAACCATTGGGAAACCTGGGAGTATAGGACAGCTGTTTCGTCCTAGTTTGGGACTCTTCGGCAGTACGCACCCACCGGGATTCGAACCCAGGACCTTCCGGTTACAAGGCGAGCTTGTATACCATTAAACCACTGGGATCCGATCCAATGGTCCTTGAATTCTAACTCCCGGTGGGTGCGTACTGCTGAAGAGTGCCAAACTAGGACGAAACAGCTGTCCAGTACTCCCAGGTTTTCCAATGGTTCTCTAACTAATGTCAGCTCATGATGAAATCCTGAAAGCAATCAAATCCCTACAAACCATCACCTGAATATCTGAATTAAATTAAAAAGCCGTGTAAAATACATTGATATGATTATGAAAAGCAAGAAACTGTGCTCGAAAAGTCATCCAGTCATAAATTCCGTATCACTTATCCAACATAGAATTACATACTGCGGCAGTGCTCAAGTTCTACGCCGCGGACTGACTGATTCCTAACTTTGAGTAGTTTTCATTGGTTCAAAACCATTTTAACTTTACTAATACTAAACATTTCATTAATATTATTATTATTGTTACCTTAGATTCCGATTGGTCTATACATCTTCAACAGCACATATCTATTCTATTCCATCGTCTGAAGTCATCTTAGGGTGCCTTAGCGATTGGGCGTAAGCTTTCGTGTACTCACCCAACCTCCTTCATGTCACCCCTGAAAAAATGCATATTTCGTAGCTGTCCATTCGAGTACCACTCGACTGGTGACCTGTTGAGCGATGTCGTTCAACGATCTCCTTAGCATATGTCCGCTCCATCTCTATTTTCTCGAGCAAACGTCTTGAGCTTTTGGTTGTTAGTTGCCTCATCTCTAGAGTTCCCTCTTGGTAATCCTTTCTAGCCAGCCACTCAGTCTTTAGTGAAGAGCAAAGAGAGCTGTTGGTCAATGTCTAGCGCCTGTTTGAAATGATTCTGGCGATGCGCTTGCCAAGTCTTTGACCTATGTAGGATACCTAACCTGATGTTAGTATTGGGAATCAGAATATTGGTTAATGCTCAGTGCAACAGGTTTCCGCACTGATTTTATAGTAACGAAAGTGTGTTTTGCCATAAAATATCCAATTACTCTAGTTACTGGATATATTAAACCGTTATACAGCAGTACTATCCAATAAATAATAGTGTTTCACTGAATAACTACATAATTCCACAGTACCCAAGATTTATTCCCTTACTAGAGCATTTCAAATCCGCTTCAAATATCAAAAAACTAAGTTGTTCTTGAAACAGAGCCAGAAATGACTTTTATCAAAGTACGGGGAAACAGCCAAGGTAGACTACGGGCTTGCGAAGAAACCGGTTTGGATGTCTTTAAATAGCATGAAAATTTCTCAGTTTCATGAAGTCGTTTATTCGACGAATATTTTATGAACAACTACTGTAACACTTCTTTATGTGACTTAATTAGTTTTCTTTTCTTCATTGTGTCTGTAGTCGTATAAACAAGGAAAGTCGGAGGTCTTACATGGGATTCTCAATGAGACCAGAATTAGGATGGAGTTTAAACCAACTTTCTCAGAGATAAACTTTGTCGACTTAAGGACTCAATAGATCCAGTTAAGAAAAATGATATGATTCACTGAATAACACATAATGACCGCAAATGAGGTCAGTTGCATAGGTCAGTCAAACAAGTAGATCAGGGTCAAGTAGATTATTGGAACATAAAAATTTAACTGGACCTAGAATGATTAACCCGGCTAAGTTAAATAGCCTAGAAAAAAGGTCTGTCATTGCAATGCATTCATTTGCATATAATCACACAACAGAGTGAGACAGGATGAAAGTATTAATTTTTTTATTTTTTTTTAACATAGTTAATATATATGTAAAACTTGGGCACTGTGGTGGTAAGCAATTCCATATTAAATTGTTTATTAGACATATCACACAGTGAAACAGTATTATTTACTCGATAATTGGTAACTATTCCCTTAAGCTTTTGTTTTAATTGCTCAATTTCAGATCTGATATGTTGCAACTTATTAATGATTCTGTGGATCTCTTCTTTCAGGCATAATTTTTGTAGGCTTTCTATTCTGCTTCTAACTCTGTCTGTTGGAAGTGGAGCTCGTAAACGTAGATATTTAGGAATGAATTTAGGAATTTAGGTGGGGAGAGAGATTAATCACTGAAGCCTTGTTATTCAAGCAAACACCACGCACGTGCAATCGGAATGACGCAACGCCTTTACCGAATATACGGAAAGTGGCAACAATATATATATGACTAAACTGATATGATTATGAGCAATAATTTATGCTCGAAATATCATCCACTTATGAATACTGCATCACTGTGTGGTATTTCAAATTAACTTATCTAATTAATATGGGACTAGTTGCTCAGTGTAAACTGCTGCTAATTGTCTTCATGTCAAAGAGAAGCTATACGCATCTACTTATCCACATGTTGGTATGGAGCTGATTATATTGGACGTTGTAAGCGTGTCCTCCGACAGTGCGTAGATGAGTAATATCAGGCTTGTTTTGACGAAAGGTGATCTGAGAATGACGAAGACTTCAATTAATGAATACCTTCAGGAATCAGATCATTCAGTTCAATATGACTTATTCTGTAAAGCTATCTACAGGACTAAATTCAGTCATTCTAAATATCCGATTTTTCTCCACATATATATATATATATATATATATATATATATATATATAGACGAAGTTCTAGCTGTACACGGATGGAAGCCTAAATTACGTATTCAAAAACGTTTTGTTAAACCCATTTCTTTACGTTGGTCGCAGTAATATCCTGCTTATTTTATTTTACTACTTGAATTCATTCCGCTTCACTTCATCTTCACCTTTATCACTATAATCACCACACTTCTAATTTTTTTGACAAAACTTGACCTACTTTTCAAATCTTAATACCAATTCACTTATTAATTAATCTTTAAAAATTTTGTAATTCATCCATTTCAACTCTACCACATTAAAATGAGAACATTTTATTGTGGATACCGTCACGTAAAAATAACGTGCAAATAATCATTCCACGAAGACTTTCAAAGTCGAAACTTACTAAGAAAAAGGATTTCAGAAGTATGGGAGAGATATCTATAACTCAGGTTTATATAATGGAGGTTTCTGCGTAGTGTGGGCTCAATAGTTGAGTCGTTAAGATTTCAATATCCCCCTTCACAATACTATCAGTGTTAATTTCAATGTGAAACCCATATAACACAACAAGATTAAAATTTGAGAAATATTACATATGAATGATGAAATAATAAAAGCATAACATCTTTACTTCTGTTTTATTTATTTGCCTTTCCAGTGGAATTTAGGGCTTCATGATTGGGCTTTGAAGTCCCATCAGCAGCTGTGATCATTTTAACGGGGTGGAGTTGCTTGTCTCGCGCCCAGACTTTCTACCTAACCAGCATAGAACCCCTGATCACGTTAGCGTTTAGCGAGTATTCTACCACTCAGACACCGACGCACAAACCACTTCTCTAAGAACTAAAAAATTTGTAACATGTGGCACTCAAGTGAAATAGGTGACTTGGTTTGACAGTGTCTATCCACCTTCAAAAATGGTCAGACGACGTAATGTTTTTTTCGCATCAGAAAGGTCTGAAAATGAGTAAAGTTTACTGACTATGATTCTGTGTGTGTGTGTGTGTATTAGTATTGAAAAACTTTCAAAACACCTTAGAAATCTTTCTATATAACACTACATTCAACGATAAAGTAACAATGCATTGCTTACATTACTGAATCACCAGTCTTAAACAGTGGGAGAAATATGAGTGAAGTCACCTCTTTCACTTATCTAGGCAGCATCGTCTCACCTACAGGCGTCTCTCCAGATGAGGATGTTAGAATAAATACTGAAAAGGCGACATATCCATTGATTAATCTGAAACCCACGTAGAAATCTCCTTCACTCAGCGTAAGGAACAAGATTCAGATTTTGAACATTAATTTCAAGTCATTGCACATACATGGATCAGAGACTTGGCGTCCACGCCACGAATTGTACTTCAAATAGCCTTCAGACTTTCATCAACAACTAGCTGTGCTCCATACTGAAGATGAGACGGCTAGATAGGATTATCGATTAGGAAGCCATAGAGAGACCACGCACAGCTTCTGGGGGAACCCGAATGGGAACTGAAGACTTGGACGTTTGAAAGTGACTTCGGGAAGATAATGTGAAGATGAAATACAAGGCTATGACTAGTCGTGCAGTCAGTTGAGAACACTTCAATGAAGAGGGTGAAATAACGATGTGCTACTGAGGTCCTATGTTTCACTAGGAAGCCAAGAAGACACTTACACTAAAAATAATACATTTCGTGTTACTTATTTTAAGCAAAATGAAGGTTTCTTTTAAACACAAATTATTTTCTTCTTTGTAGCCTTAGTTTGAAGAGCTTTTGAAATATTCTAAGCTATATTTACCTTTATGAAAGCTCTTATCAATTTTTTACATTAATTATTTAAACCTAGTAGATGGACAATAATCCTTTTAATGTTCTTATTATTCAAGTATTCCCTCAGAGGTGTTATTTCTTTTTCGATTTATTTTATTTATCCGAAATTTGTAACTGAAAGTGTCAAATTCAACTAATTAGTATTCATTGAAGTCAAATAAGATTAGCATCATTAATTGTGAATAGGTTTTTTGTATTTTTTTCGCTTACTAAATAGAATAATAAGTAAGTATAATTAGCTTAAGAATTCACATGACAATATTGTCTCAAATTATACATTCACCTGTACATAGGTCACAAGGTTATATGTTTCCCTTGAGAAATGAAAAAGACAACAAATATTCAAGAAGGATCAATGATAGATTTACCTTAACATGACAATGTACACACACACACACATGAATACATAGAGAGTAAAAAGTTGGAAATTTCCCCAAAAGTTCCTCTCATAGTTTAGTTAATTCAGTTCAAAATTGGATATAACACCCGGAGAATTCAAATTAATTCCTCTTGTTCTCAGGGGTTTCTTTTACTTGTATAGCCGGTAAAAATTGCTCAATTCTCTCTTGATGATGCAGCTGTTTAGTTTGTTGTAAAAGCTGTTAGATGAAAACATATACGTAGAGTAGAACTTGTGCACTGTGGTAGAGTATAATTCCATTGTGGGAAGAATTTATTTTGACAAAGTCTCACAGTGTGTTATACAGTAATATTTACTGATGACCACGTTTCAAGCACAATTTATTGCTCATAATCATATCCAGATAATATGATTCCCTTAATAATCATTACCAATCTCCACGGGAAAACGTGGTTAAATGGTGTTTTGTTGATTAAAGTTGTAGTTCTAAAATGAAGCATTTCAGGAGTTTCTACGTTCTATCACTTGGAAAATTTAATATTCATGTCTTTCCCTATCCTTACGAACAAGTATCTTAAGTGTTAGTATCAATTATAGGACGCAATGGCACCAAAACTTTTGAAAACTGAGTAATTTGTGCGAGCCATCGGCGATAACTTTCAACCCATAAAACTAAAGAAATATCTTCATCAAAAGATAACCTTTCAGAAGTAGACGGTTAGAGAAATTCAGCAAAATGTTAGTAGCTTTAAGGAAGATCCAGTTGTTATTATTGCATCACTGTGTGATTATTAAAATAAACTTATCTAATATTGAATTATATTCTATTACTATTCTTCGAAGTGAGGACGGGAGTGAAGCAAGGCTGTCTACTATCGCCAATGATCCTCCTGATTGCAGTAGATTGGATAATGCGACAGACAGCGGCAGGCAGAGAAGAGACAGGCATAAAATGGACCCACACAAAAAACTTGGAGGATCTGGATTTCGCCTATGATGTATGTATGATATTCCACAAAATTGAAGATATGCAACTGAAAAGCAACAAGCTGGCAGAAGAAGCACCCAGGGAAGACAGGCCTTCATGTGAACATAGATAAAACAGAGGTGATGAAGGTTCCTGGCCAACACCAACAGCAAGAACAATAACAGACAACAATCAGCCAGCATAAATGGGAGGAACCTGAAAGAAACAACCTCCTTTACCTACCTCCCTACCTGGGGAAGCATCGTTTCAACTACAGGCGAATGAAACTGACGAGGATATCAAAGCCAGAATCAGAAAATAAAGACAAGCTTTCACTACTCTTAAGTCTTTGTAGAGGTCAACAGCACTCAGCATGAAAATGAAAATAAGATCCGGATTTTCAACTCCAATGTGAAGTCAGTGCTACTCACTATACGCATCCGAGACTTCGCGCGTCATAAAGAGCATCTCAAACAAACTACAGACCTTCATTAACAGTTGTCTTCGCTCATTACTTTGCTCAAGATCAGATGGCCAGAAAAGATCAGCAACAAGGATCTCTGGGAGCGAACCAACCCATCAGAAACCGATTGTGAAACAAATATGCAGGAAGAAATGGAGATGGGATAGCCATACGCTGAGGAAACCATCAAGTGACATCACTAGACAAGCCATTGCTGGAGTGGAACCTGAAAGGGAAGCGGTGAGTCGGTCGTCAGTGCAAGGCTGACTTGGAGGAGGTCATGTGAAGAGGAGATGAAAGCATGTGGGAAGACTTGGGGCGGGGTAAAGAAGTTGGCAGAAAACCGATGACAATGCAGACGCGCAGCTGAAGCCCTATGTTCCTCTAGGAATTAAAGAATATAATAATAATATTTTATTACAGTGCTCAAATTCTACACATACATTTATAAAAATCTCTTTTTGAAGTCAGTAGAGTCTATCAAAGTGTACGTATAATATCTGCTTCAAATACCAACATAGAACAATGCTTTCACTCATATTATATATGAATTAGCTGGTGTAAAATAAAAAGCAATATTTCAGGATTTTGTTTTCCCTGTGAGCCTGTTGTAGAAAGATGAAATTTTGTAAATATCACGTTTCACTCTAATGTATGTTTGTATGTACTACATAAAAATAAATAAAATCAACACATCCAAATATGTAGAACAAACTGACAGTACATGCCTTTCCACTTTACTGTCTACTCAATTAAGTGTTAGTAGTAGAATACAACTTGCGTGCTCTCATTGATTTACAAGACTGTAAACAATTTTATTCTCCAAGGTGATTACACCAGTTTTTTTAAAAAAGGATGAAATGAATGGAAAAACGTCATTCTTCATTTAAGGAGACTCTAATTAAAACAAAACCTAAACATGAATGAAAACAACTACAGTTTTTAGGCAAATTACCTAGCCAGTAAACATTAAGAATAATGAATAATTTTTTAAATGTTATGAAACATTTTTAATTTAACAACTTGTAGGTCGTTCTACGCGCGCCTTTTCAAAGATTGTTGGAGAACACCACCCAGTATAGCTGAAAAGAGGCGGCACTGTTTCAATCAGAACCGCTATAAATAAACCCCCCATCAGCACATGTTTCAGCATATCAACCGACTCATCATCATTCAGCGTCAGTTACAAAATGAACAGGAACCTACCAAAAACCTTCTCTGTACTGAAGAGAGCCTCGCTACATATATGTATATATATTGAAAAGCTGGAGCTATGTGTTCCAAAGAAACAAACCCAACCTCTGTGTTTATCGTGGATAAACTTCTGTTTGACTCCTTAATTTTTGTTTGTTTGTTTTTTCATCCCTTTCATTGAAAACTAATCAGAATATTAGGCAACTGTTTTCTTATCCGAAGTAATTTTGTTTCTATGCATCTTGTGATGTATATTCAAACCAAAATTTTACTATATCTTGAAAATTATTACCACCTTTCATCTCCCTTCCTTTTTTTATACCCAATTAATGATAATTGTAACTGTATAAACTCATGGGCATGAAAGTCTCTGTAGCGGTTTGATTGGTTTTTTGGGGTGAGGTCACATCATCCTGTAGAGAATGAAAGATGCACTGGATGCAGAATTCCACTCTGCCGCCCAGGACAAACTGGATTCAGGAAAGGCAAATCATGTGCTGATCAAATTACAACTCTACTCATCGTCATCACAGGACAAAGCATAGAATAGCAGTCAAACCTCAGTCCACCTCAATTTCATCGACTTCGAAACGTCCTTCTACAGTCAGCGGTGACCTCAAAACTATGGCATGCAGTGCCGAAGTCTTCATCAACCTCATTCAACAGCTATATGAAAATGCCATGTGCCAGGTGATCCACAACGGAAAGCTCAGCCAGGCGTTTGAAGTGAATAGGAGAAAAAAACAACGCTGCCTATTATCACAGATGGTATTCTTAATTGTGGTGGACTAGATTACGCGTCAGACTCTTCACAGGGAGTGAGAAGACAAGAATACGCTACACTGACCGATGAGAAGACTTTAGAATATCTGAATTCCGCGCGCGTGAATGATTTATGTTTAATGTCACACAAATTCGAAGACTTTCAGGAGGAAACAAACAAAATGGCAGAAGAGGCTGGCAGTGAAGACAGGACTCCAGGGGATCATAAAAGAGACGGAGATGATGAAGATAACCGGCGGACCACAATAACAACAACAAGCACTAATCATCATGAACGGGAGATATTTGACAGAGGTGACCTACTTTTTTTCATTTAGGAAGCATCGTTTCAACTACAGACGGAACGGATGAAGACATCAAAGCAGGCCAGAATCGAAAAGGTAAGTTACGCCTTCATCAGCTTGAAACCAACGTGGAAATCATGCACGCTCGGCATAAGGAACAAGATTAGAATTTTCAACACCAATGTCAAGTCAGTTCTTCTAAAACGGTCAGAAAACTGCCCAGTGTGTCACGAAAATGATTTCTAACAGCTGCCCTCACTGGTTCCATAATGAAGATCAGATGGTCAGCGGGCCAGGAAGAATTAGAAACAAGAACCTCTGCAGTGGAACAAACCAACAGTGGAGAGCGGATCGCTCAACAAATATGTAGGAGAAAATGGAGAATATGGAGATGGATTGATCGGGAATACGTTGAGAAGGCCGTCGAATGATATCACGTGCAATGCAGGCAATTCCTCGACTGGAATCTCGGTTGGAAGTGACAAGTGTGTCCTCGATGCGAGGGTGACATGGAGGAAGTTGTGTGAGTTGGAGAAGGAGTTGAGAGATTCTGGGCAATCGTTGACCCAGCTAAAAGAGGATGGAAGAAGATAGGACAAGGCGGGGATGTGTTGTTAAAGCTCTATTTTCCGCTCGGAACCCGAGGGAATAAGAATAATTATGATTTGTCATACTAAGGGCTACAATTACACCTATACAATACCCTTAGTTTACTGAAATAGAAAGTTTTATGGATCTAATCTGATCATATTTGATTGAGTTGAGCCCATTTTATCAAATATGCACACAAACCTGACTATACGTATGTACTACACAATTTGATTCCGCCTCCTAGCACTTTTTAAATTGCAAATCGCTAATTTGATCTCAGGTGTTACTAGTTTTCCCAAGTTGCTAGCCAGAAATGGTGTGGTTAGAAGTGATTCAGCTGTCTAGGCTGGGTCAGACCCAGTACATCACTGATGAGCTCTGTCCGAAGAAAGGTGAAACAGCCGTCTGGTCTTTATATCATTTCGATGTGGCCAGTATGCACTACTGACCGATATAAGTGGCATACAACTATCCATTTCAATCAACCAATAGTACATAGATTTACTATATGATTTAACATACGGGAACAATTAGATGGGTATATGCTCAAAATTTATACAAGGTTAGCTTAATTTCCCATGGATCACAAAGTGAACTTTGAATACATTTTGAAAGATAAGAGCATTCAGCTTAAGTTTTCTTTGCATTCCAGATGGAACATACAACTTCATGCCTGAGCGTACAATTTTCAGTAACAGTCATTTTATTCTTTTTGTTGGGATGGAGTTGCCAGCTTTGCATTCAACCTTTCCTCTTTACGGGGCTTACTAGTGACTAGGCAAGGTTTGAGAATGAGCTGTCTACGAACCAAAACCCGAACTATCTGCGTAATTGACGAGTATTTTTATTCATTTTTTATTTTGATTATAGCTTAATTCCACACCGTATTTTGGTACAACTATGGAGTTTTCAGCATGTTATACTGGTAGCCCAAATTTTGCAGGCCAACCATTGATATCAAGTGTGCGTCGTCAGGGGATCGAAACCCACACCATGTGAATGGTAGGCGAGCGTCCTAACCGCTGTGCCATCAACGCACTAAAACACAGTTACCCATATGGCTGAACTTCCAGTCCCGCAAAATTCCCCAGATGCACATTTTCACTGACAAATTTTTCAAGATGTCTTTGAGAATTTAACAAAGTTTGATATGAAATAATAAACAAACAAAAAATGATGTAGGGTGTAGACCTGCTTAGTAATTTTAAAATATTCATGATTGAGATAAGCCACCTTTAGCTACTAATATAAGTCAGTAGTATATGCAGCAGATTATAATAATTTTTCTTTTGTTTGTTTAAAAGGTTATAAAGTATTGATTGCCCAGTATGTTAAATCTCTCATTATCAATCTTGGTACATTTAAAAAATAAACATAAAACTCAATCTTGTTTTCTGTGGTAATTCTTTTGACTAGAAACTTCATACGCTTGAATTGTATTAAGCTATTAAATAATGACTAGGCAGTTTATTATACGATTTTAACTAATGTCCATTTGCAGTTCCTCTTTGAATAAATGAATGAATGGAGGGATGAGTTATCTGATTTCGCTAGTTTGATAAAGCATACATATTTTTCACTTTTTATTCAATTATTTATGCATGTTTTACATTTTGTTTTCTTAAAACAGTAGAGCATAGAGGAAATATTTTGATGTGGTTTTGTTCTCTGAGCTGGATGGTTAGTTTGCGAAGCTTTCATCACCTTACTGGGTGACATCTTCAGCGCATACTTCAATTTGAAGTGAGCTTTTAGATTTCTCCACGAGTTTATTAATCATTCCTCCTGGTGGGTCACCTTGGACGTGATTGGTTGTTTGTGTGTTTTCACACCTTCTAGGTTACTTGTGTTGGAACTGATTGTTTCTGTGACTTGAACTTTGACCCTTTGTGTCTGAAGTTCCTTTCTTATTGGTTGATAAATTTTGTCTATCTCGATGTGTCTATTGATTGATGATCCAATGGAATGCCAAGCTTCTAAAAATTCTCTAGCATTCTTGTTATTTCCTTTGTCTAATATTTGAACATTGTCCCAGTCGAATTGATGTCCGTAGTTGTCTGTGTGTAGTGAAATGAGGGAGTGGATATCATGTCTTTTGACGGCTAGCTTATGTTCGTGGATACGAAGACGAAGGGGACGTCCACTTTGGCCGATGTAGTGTTTTTCGCAGTTGTTACAGTTTATTTTGTAGATGATGTTGGTTTTGTCTTCTTTCGCTGCTGAGTCTTTTGGTTGACATAGAATTGATTGAAGCGACTTTGTTGGTTTGTGTACGACGTCAATTCCTAAAGGTTTGAAGAGTCTTGTAGTGATTTCTGAGATATCTTTTATATATGGTAAGGCAATTTTCTTTGTGCTTTCCTTGGTGGCTTTTGCTTCGGTATCATATCATATCTAGAGGAAATATTTCATGTCATTTGTTGCCTACTTAACTGTAAATAGATAAACTCTATTATTTTATTTAAAAATGTGGAATTTACTCAAATTCTGTGATCTTAAATGTTAACAAACATTATTATAAGTATATACTCTTGCTACAAAATAAAATAAACTGTTCATGAAGTATTCAGATTGTGATTTATTTCACGTCTGGTCTTAGATGGTCGGAGGCAACAGTCAGGAACTTCTGGACTTAGGTGTAGTGCTTGTTAGCCCTTATTAGCGCGATGTATGTACAATCTTGAAGGAACTCATGTCCCCAACAACCCATCGACTAGATGCCTAGCGACCAATTAAAGTAGATTTGATTTTCTTGCATGTTATTACAACTTTATATCAAAAGTAGGATAGGTAACAATGGACACTTTTGCAGTAAAATTGTAAGATATCAGAGAAATACTACAAATTATTATCATTATAATTTCCTTTAGTTCCTAGAGGAACATAGGGCTTCAACCGCACTTCTCAAGTGTATTCAGTTCTCCACCAACGTTTTCATCTGGTTCCACGTCTCCCCATATGCCTTCACCTCTTTTTCGCATGACCTCCTCCATGTTACCCTCGTACAGACGACCAACTCGCCGCTTCCATTTTGGGTTTCACTCGAGTGATGACCTAGCTTGTGATACCACTTGATGGTTTCCTCATTTCTTCCTCTATATTTGTTGCACAGTTGGTTCCTGGTTGGTTCGTTCTTACAGATCCTTGTTGCTGATCTTTTCTGGCCAGTCATCTGATCTTGAGTACTATTGAGCGTAAACAACTGTTGATGAAAATCTGTAGTTTGTTCGAAGTGGCCTTCGTGACGCTCCACGTCTCTGATCCGAACTGTAGCAGACTCCACACTGGAGTTGAAAATCCAGATCTTATTTTTCATGCTGAGTGCTGTTGATCTCCACACAGACCTGAGAATAATGAGAGCTTGCCTTACTTTCCTGATCCTCGCTTGCAAAAATATACGGTAATATAAGGCACTCGTGTTCTATGTTAATACTGTTTCGTGCAAATTGTTAGGTTACTGTACTGTATTTCATCTTACATCAGAAGTGTACATGTATGTTGTAACGGAAGAATTATTTAGAAAGTCTCTCGTTTGCGATCTAACTGTGATGTTTCAATCAGTTGTCTACTTATTTCCCTCGTTTCTCCTAAGCCATACATTTTTATTCTGACGTCTGCATATCACATGTTGACTTGATCTTTATTGTTTGTCTTTGTCGATGTTTAACCTCTAACTCTAAAGGTTCTATTTGTGTTTTTGTAATGATATTTATAATGTGTTGTTTTATAATGTGATTTGGTCTGAGCGGATAAAGGTCATCGTAACCTTGGACTGACTACGGGAATTGTTGGCGTGTGATTCTTTTTGATAGAGTTTTGAAGCCATTTTGTTGGCAATATTCTACTTGAATCTAAATTGCCTCTTACGGATGAATTTCGGTTGACCAATTTTATCTTACAGTGTTTGTTTTGCACTAGAAACCTATCTGACCTGTATAGTTGTCGAGTGCCAGTGTTGAGGTAATTTTGCGTTTTTGTATACTATGATTGTTGGTAAGTACCATTGATTTTACTGCAAACGACCGTCTTTTTTCTGTCTTTGAGGCGTTTTTGTAACTGCGCGTAAATCAAGGTAGTCTTAGTCAGGTATATATTAGTAAACAAATATCGATTTCCTGCGTTCAGAAGTTAACAAGTCGGTTACGATCGTTGCCTTTGTTTCTAATAAAATGGTCTAGTATCTCCTTATGCTTCACATCATTCCCTTGTAAAACCTCCATGAAATTCATATGGTCACACTGAACGTTCAATCAGATAAAAAGCCACAGATACGGTCACGAGCTGACGTCAGGTAGAGAATCATTGGAAAACCAGGGAGTACTAGACAGCTGTCCTGTCCAATTTTGTAACTCTTCACATTACGCAACCACCTGGGTTCGGATCCCTGACCTTCCGACTACCAGGCTGACTAGTGGACCATTCAGCCACAATGACCCGACCCAATGGCCCATTAATCCCAAACTCTCCCAAAGAACTTTGGCAGAAGTTCCTCTCTTTGTCCACTGAGGGAGAGAGCTCTCAAGTGGCTGTGCCACAGGATCATACTGCATGACATTCTCGTCTCGCAAAGGCAGGTAAAGGTGTGTTTGGTTCTCCTGAAAACCAATACCCAGTCAATAGGTGAACCATTATGTAAGTGCGTTGGTGGAATGCTTACCGACCACGCATGCGGTCTGGGGTTCGATTCTTGACCGACACGCACCTTTACTTCGCTAACTCGGTAGAGAAAGGAGGTTGGGCGTGAGGATAGCAACCTCACCCAGTAAAAATAAACACCACTGCTACCAAAACTTCAAGCCTCTGGCTTGAAGCTCTATGTTCCACTGGGAACGTAAAGAAGATATAAGAATAAGTATTAATTAAATTATGTTTGAGTATTTCTATTTATTGGAAAGGTACTGAAACATCTACAAATCAGCATTTGTAAAGACACATATTTTCAATTTAAAGGAGAATCAACCCATTTTGAAGAATAAAACTAAATATTTGAGTCAGATTAAAATGGTGTTTGTGTTTTTTTTTCCATTTCATTTACGGTTACAGTTTAAAGAAAAGTAAGATTTGATGTATTTATTACCTGAAAGCCAAAACCAAATTGACAGCCAGCGGTTCTTATCCTTTTTCAATATCTTTTAACCATCATGGAAACATTAGGAGAATAAATAGGTCATTATTAGACCAATAAACATACAGGACACATTTCTTTTCGTGAGAGCTATGATAATCTTTCTAGCAAACTGGTTAATATATATCACTATTGATTGCAAAGTTAGATAGGCTTTTAAAATAATCTGGTTAAAGCAGCTTTCAAACAATGGTGGTGGTAGATATAACTCTGATACAAAACAAAGCATGGTCATCAATGGATGCTATATTGGCTTTTCGAATTTCAAGGTGGTTCACAGCATGGTCACAATAATGAGAAAAGTTAATCAGTACACCAGGTGTTGAATTCATTTCTCACAAACTAATTCTCTAAAGTTAATTTAAGTTACAAAACCTTTTGGACTCTTTGATAAACCAATACTTTGTAGATTATATATATATACATAATTCTCCGAGTTTAGATTTTTCTGGAATTTGTTTAGATTACCATATAGATTTCGTCACTAACCAGAATCAGTTAAATAACCATTGTAGCTTTTTGTCTCACTTCAGGACTCTTCAGCATTGCATACTGACAATATCACCGAGGTTCGGGTTTGAAAACAACCACGTTAGGAAGTCGTGTCGTTCATTATTTAGGGGACTTTATAAAACCACGGAGCACTTGACAGCACTTTCTTCTTCATATTGATTTATTGTGAAATCTGAGTTGGAACTGATCGAAATCTCCACAGAATCCAAAATATGAATATCCATCTCCTGATCATTAGTGGCTACAGTTTAGTTGTTCCACAGTCCTGACTTGAATTCGTGACGGGTAAGCTCCTCAGTATTCTGTATGGAACTCATGTAAGGAACTGATTATTGATGGTGATAGTGCGTCGGTGGTATAGCGGTTAGGACGCTAGCCGACCATAAACATAGTCCAGGGTTCGATCCCCGGCCTTTACCTCGCTAAGCTAGAAATATTGCTGGTAAAGAGGAAAGGTTGGGCATAAGGCAGGCTAGCAACCCCATCCTGTAAAATGAACACTGCTACAGAAACTTCAAGCCACTAGCTTGAAGCCCTATGTTCCACTGGGAACGTGAAGGAAAAAAAAATTGATGGTGATATATCGCGGACTGAAAACTGGTAAAATCAACTGAGAATTGAATTCTAACACAGAGATTGAATAATAATAATGTGCTATTCTAGTAAATTAGAGATTCTGTATTCTGTCCCTTACAGTGCCAGAAGTCTGTACTACTGACAAGTCCTAAACTAAGACTAAATGGTTGTAGAACACATATGATGTAATTTCATACTACAAATGTTAAATCAATGCGTTTTGAAGACCATTCAACTCAGTATTCTGAAAAACATTTGCTCACATTTGCTTTCGTTGATACACTTTAGTATATAAGCGTTAGTTACAAATAACTCCACAAACACACGTACACACACAATAGTAAGAAAAGATATGCAGGTGTCTGACGAAATAAAAAGCAAACATTTGCTTAACCATCTGATTTTAAAACTTAGTAATATGCCCCAAAGGCAAAAATGACTGATGAATTTGTACTCTGAATTTCAATTTTGCTCATGGGAATCAATGGAGAAATCAATCAAGCCTTTTCTAACCATACTCAGAAAGGAAGTTAAAGAAGAATAATTTAATTCTGCAATCTCCATCGGCATATATCTCCTGTAAATTTAATAATAAACATTTTTCTTATTTCCTTGTATCCGTAGTGATTTATTTTGAAGGCAAGTTAGTGAATTAATTGAATAACTTAAGTCTTTCTCACTACATGCGAAATACCCTCACCAATTTCAGTGTGTAAGAACACTGAGAAATCACTTCAAAGCAGTTTTTCTTCGTTTCCAGGGGATATATACGATGCATACCTCATTTCAGTGTGGAATCGTGAGTTTAGTCATCTTAGAGTATTAACGGATAGACGATCATTTGTTTGTGGTACGAACATGACATATTCAAATACACATTTGGTGAAAATTTAAACAAAAGGTGTTCCTTAGAGCAACTGACTGAATACTTGTCGATTTCACTTGATTAGTGATGGCTAGCAGTGACATCCAGGGTGCGTGTTTCGTCCTATTCTAGACTCGTCGTCCGGATGCGCCTACATTTCCAGTATGATAGATTTCCTATTGAGGTTCGAACGCACCACCTATTATTTCAAGTGCCAAAACATTATCCACTAGTCTGCTAGGCTATAGGAACCGTCTCTTATGCAATGCACATCAGTTGACGTGTACGGCTAACGAGAAACTTTCGTCCTCGATTCTACCGCTAACTAGCGTCAACTAGATAATATCAAATCCACCTTGAAACATGACCAAAACATCTGTAGTAGGAGTCGATATGTCAACAGGAATCCCGCATAACGTTAATCTATCGGAAGACATTACAAAATGACTTAAACGATATTTGTGAATATTTTTAATCGAACAACCACAGTAGTTTCTAGCATTTTGTTGTGTCATTTTTTGATGTATCACTGAAAATCCGTCTCGTAAACGAATGAATTTCATGTGAAAGATTGTTTTTCAATACACTGTTCCAAAATGGCACATGCTGTTCTGGAAAAGATATTCAGAATCCATCAGTAATAGCTATAGAACACCTCAAAGATATTGTCAGAATACATCTCTCCATTCATCGATATAAACATATATCGAGGTATATTTTGTCAGGAATAACCGTCAGATGAAGAAAAACTAGAGGCCAGGAGTGACTATACAGCTGCTTCGTTCTAGTTTGAGACTATACGGAACTGCGTGATTATGCATCTTATCAGAAAGTTGCCGCCAAACTACTGGGTTGAAATTCAACGACTTGTGAATCATAATGTCTGTCGGTTAGCAACACAACCTCTCCACCATCCACTGTATCGAAGCCTTATTCATAAATATGTTCTTATTTGGAGCAAAATTTAAGCCTTTAATTTGCTTGATGTATACAATGGCTTTTTATAGCACATTTTGAAAGTTAGGTGAATGATATGCTTTTTATGGAGAATAAAAGTAGCTAGTCATTGAAGTTACATGTATTTTACTTTACGTCAAGTTATTCTAACACAAATACAATGATGTGTTCAAAAAGTGAAACTGAAATATCTTGTCTATTTTCTTTGTAAAAGTACATTACAAAATACTACATATGTACTAGTAAAGAAAACTTCAGGTCAGTAGTATTGACTGAAACGTCAGTCAATCAAATAGCTTTAAACATTTCAGACAAAAGGACGCTTTTCAAAATAAATTTTGAAATAATTTTGTAGCATAAAAAGTAGTAGATTTAAGTTGACAAGTCCCTGAAGTATCCATGTTCTTCAGTCATGTCGATTTTATAGCAATGAATGGTGTATTTATATATGGTAAAGTATAAACTAACCAGCTGTGATTTAATAAGACACTTTTAGATGACGAATTTTTATGTGATACTGAAAATCAGATGGCCAGAAAGGATTAACAACAAGTAAGCACATGAACGAGCCAACCAAGAACCTCTTACTTAGCAGATATGTTAAAAGAGATGAAGATGGATCGGACATACATTGAGGAGACCTTGGAGTGATATCGTTAATCAGGTTGTCTACAGAAACCCCGGATGAGGATGATGAGTTGGATACGTGCCGGGCTGGGGCGCGAGTGAAGAGGAAATGGAAGCTTTTGGTCAGTTGTGGAGCCAGATAAAGAGGACTACAGTGGACAGGACGAAATGGAGCTGTGGCATTGAAGCGCTATATTCTACTTGGGACCCAGAATGATGATGACATTATGATTATTATAATCATAAAGAGTCACTGTATTAAGTCTATCCATCGTTACGCCTTACCGTTTCATCGGCTACACGTACTGTATAAGGGCTAATGGTGCTACTCAGCTGTCCAGACTCAAGTAAGTGGAGCTAAACTAATCAATAAATAAGGCCAACAGGTTAAAACAAGGTATCACTCTTATCAGGAAATTTTAGTCTTTATTCATTTATTTTATTTTTCTACTTTTTGATTACAGCTTGCTTCCACACTGTATTTTTCGTACAAATATGGAATTTTCAGCATAGATATCGGTAGCCCAATTTTTGCATGCCGACCATAGATATCAGGTGTGCGTTGGCAGATGATCGAACCCCGGCCCGTGTTCATGGTCGGCGAGAGTCTTAACCACTGTGCCACCGACGCACTTGAACTAAAATATAATGTTGTCCATGATGAAACATTCTTCACATAAGAAATTTATGAATATATCATAGATGAACAAAGCAATTAGTTGAAAAAGTAAAGTGAACCTGTTTCCTGAATTATTTATTATCCTGGCTAAGAAATTTCATTTCCCTAGTTCTTGACCATAATTCAATCTTAAATCATGAGAACTTTCTTTGTACCATTTTTTCACATCTGCGTGTATATACTCATTAAAACAAGTGAATTTAATGATTATTGCAACCTCAATTTATGGTCTTTATATTCATATGGCAGAAACAGTGAACAGTTTTGATGGTACAAAGCATATGTAAGTAGGTATGTAGGTAGGTTGTTAGGTGGTGAATTCCTATTTTAAACTAGTTAACGATATTTGTTGTCTAACGTATTACTTGAACAACTCGGTAAACTAACTGTTACATGATTCACTAATTGAGAGATTGGGTGTGATTTCAAGGACATTTTTACAAGCATTATTATCTCCTCTCTCTCCTCCGAAAAAAATGTATAATACCTACTGTGATAATTAGCTACACGGGTTTTGACAGCTGTTCACTCAATACTGAGTGTTGTTGGCAGCAAGACTCTGAAAGATCTGTTTTATGCTGATGATTCATGCCTAATGTCACATAAACTAGAAGTTCTAGTAGCGAAGATCAACAAGTTGACAGAAGAAGCAGGGAAGACAGGACTTCGAGTGAACATAGAGGAGACAGAAGTGATGAAGATAACCGACCAACAGCAACAAGCACCAATGAATATCACTCATCTGAGCAGTATTGTTTCAACCACAGGCGGTACAAACGAGGAGGACAAAGGTGGGATCGGAAAAGTAATCATCACAAGTCACTGAGGAAATCCACTGCAACCAGCATAAGGAACAAGTCTTGCACTTCCAACACTTATGTAAAGTCGGGCTTTCGGCATGTTCCAGAGACTTGGCGAGACATCGAAAGCATTTCAAGCAAGTTTCAGACATTTATAAACAGCTGCCTTGGCTCCAAAATGAAGATCTGATGGCCGGCTGGCAACGAACCAACCAACAACATAATGCTCAAGAAATATTTAGAAGAAAACAGAGACGAATTGAGCACACGCTGAGGAGACTGTTGACTGACATCGCTCGCCAGGTATACCCTCAAGTGGAATCCAAATGACAGAAGACAGGCTGGACGTTCGAGATTGGCATGGAGGGTACTGTGTGAGGAGATAAAAGCTTAGGGGCAATCATGGAGTCAGTGAACGAAGACTGCAGAGAAAAAAGGTAAAATAGAGATGTACTGCTGAAGCCTTATATTCTGCTCTTAACCCAAAGGATTATTAATATAATCAGAAAAATAATATTAATTTGTAAAAATTAAAGTCTCTTCTTATACTTACTATCTCAATTATCTTACGCTTAAATTTTTAGTTCGTTTAAATCGAATTATTAAGTAGGTCCAATTCAGTAAGGGCAATTTAAGTGTCATATCTAGGTGTCCTCTATTTATTTACTAAAATATTCACCTTCATTATTGCTTTAACACGGCACTCTTGGCCTATTTTTTTACCATCATAGTAGACATTCTATTACTCCTTTGTGGCGATGAAAGTCCATTTTCACTTCACTAAGTTCTATCGTTTCTGAGTTTCAATTCCATTTTTGAATTTCATACAGGTATAGATGAAATTTATTGATAAACATGACAACAGGAAGGAAATGGTTATCACTTTTTGAATTTTTTTTCATTAAGTCTATCTAACATGCTGAATACGAGTCAGTGTCGAAATCTGATTCCAAAACGCTGTATAGATGAAAAACCTGATTAGATGGATTATCATTTTTAAACTCCAGAACACAACTTTCTTCATTCTGTTAGCATAAACATCAAAAGAGTTTGCGAATTGGATTATGCTAATTAAAGTATTGATCTTTTGCTTGTTAAGTTATATTTCAAGCAGGTAGAAACAATAAATGCGTTAACTTCAAAGGTTTGGCCTCTAATAGAAAGTTCGGTTGACTAAAAGTTACCAAAAAGTCATCATTCTTTTGTGAGATAAATACTTATTGGGTTCTTTTTTCTAACAGATGGTAAGTAGAGACATTTTCGCGTATTCTGTGATAAAGTTTATGACCGTATATTTGTCTTCTATCACCTTCGTTTTAATGAAAAATTGACGAATGCCATTGTGGAAAAGTGTATAATGTTCCGCAAAGGACCTTCCTAGGCTTAAAATCCAGCCAGATCACAGTTGAACCCTCTTAAAATGAATAAAATTGACAAGAAATAGCTGTTTAGCGATGTTTAAATCATTTGTGGCCCACGATGAAATCCAAGGTGACATCTGTTTTATACCGTCGAATAAAGTTAAACCCCAATAAAGAAGAATTTGCTGAATCCATAACCCTATCTCACAACCTTATCAAGAACTGTGCTTTTCAGAAAATGAGCATATCAACGTCAAAAATGACAGTATCACCTTTCATCATTTCAGCTTTAGTCCCCTTAATAAGTCTCCAAATGTGAGGAACATAAAAATTAAGATCTAACAGATGATTTCCAATGTGTCATTCAAAATTAAAATTTTATTCACGAATCGAGTCAGTGTAAAATGTGTGAATGTTCTCACATGCATGCATATGAAGAGTTCATTAAATCCCCATAAATCATTTTATACTATACAGCTTTCAATTATGGTTTATCTTAGAACCTTTTATTAACAGTAAGTATGGTGCAGTAGCCTACATATAGTTTTACTGAATGGTGTTAAGTCATGCGATAACAATAAAACTGTTTGCTATAAGATAAGTCAATAATGATACTAATAAAGAGACTTTTTAGTAAATCTGTTGAGATAAACAGCTGGGTTGGCGCACGCACATTTTATACATTTCAATATCTCATAACACTAATTCTCAGCAAATTTATCTGTTAGTTTTGTTTAATTATCTACAATGTAAACTAATTTTATACCCAAAAACAAGATAAGTATCTTTGCAAAAGAATAGGTACATTTAAAGTAACTATGCTAAATGTTTTTGAATGTCAAGAGGTACAAGGACTGAAAAATCTGAAACGATTCAAATTATAACGGCAAAACTCATACTGTTTGAATGGCTCAAAACTTTGAGAAATATAATTCGAAGTGACCACCTAAAACCCATCTTCAAATATGCAACAACTGTTATTAATTACCAAGGTAAGATGGTCGACAGACGAATAGAAATCTATAACCAATCAGTTAAAATCACTCAAGGGCACAAGATCACGCCTTATAATACCTATGACTCTTTCTATTTACATATAAAATCATTCATCATGTCCTTTTTATGAAATTCCTGATTAGTGATTCAGCATGTATGAATATGGCCAAGTAATTCATCGTTACCCCTATTATCACAAATAAAATCCCATTTAGATCCCCTCAAAACAGATGGTCTGAGGTTGTTTAATATGCAACACCTGAGATATGCTTTACTTATTCTAGTTTGCAGTGAGTGGTGAGTACTACTTATAATCACATATAAGTAGTATATTGGTAAACGAATTTAGAAAAGTAACAATATGTTTTGGACACTGGCAAAAAGCAATCAAAGATGAAGACTGTGAGAAGAACCTTACAAACAGTAGGCGGAATCCAACAAGCTATCAAATGTGGTGACATTTGGCCAATTTGCAAATATATGATGTGCAAATAAAGCATTGAATGTAAGGTATACCAAATTCATGTATCTACAATGCGTTTGTCCTAATAGACATCGCCCTCAAGCTTCATCGGTCTTTTCTTCTTTACAGTACCATTTTCAGCAGGAAAAAAAAATCAAAAAGTCATCTAAATTCAAAAAACTATTACTAAAATTAGAATAAATGGGCATTATAGTGGTGAAAACTTTGTTACAGTGTCGCAGCAGTCTATCATTCATCATACATATTCATTTGTACATCAATACGCTACATTTCAAATGTCTAGTATAAGGGAGAAATTCCCACCCACTGTTTAACCAATCAAGGTCATTTGCATATTTTATTATTTAAGAAAAAGCATTTCTTGACAGTCAATGGTGTGAAAATCAGGCACTTGACTATCCTTACACCAAGTCTGAAAGTAATTTCCCTTTGCTAATATGAAGTTGAGATTCAAAGACTCCCAAATACTGTAAGTCATGTTATCATTGGATGGTTGATCAGTGTGATTTGTGAACTGGCGTATTTCCGAGAAACTTTTAGGCTAAGCCTAAGTACCTGCACTTTCCTAGTCTCTTGATGCTCAATAAACAAATATTTCAGTAATTTTTGTCAGTGTTTACTAAAACAAACGGAAATAAGTTTTTTACGAGAAATTTCATATGCATTTGTCTTTCTATTGATCATCCATAGTCCACTTGAAACAGTAGCACTAGTTCACTGCATAATATTACTTCCAATTTGTTAGTAGTTGAAATAGTCATATTAAATCTTCATATACTATTAATACAACAGTTGAGTTTGGGCGCTTCAGTGGAATATTATTTGATATAACAAAGTGACACAGTATGAATAATTGAATAAATACTGTAATATCAGTACAGTCTACTGTTATAAAACGTACATATACGCAGTTAAATATCGACTGTAAGTATTTCGTTTGCATAAAAGTGGAGATTCCTACCTAGTGAAGATGTCTTTAGGTATTCAGTTGTTATTTAAAGTCAGACTACCTTCAATACAACTTTCTTCTCGCGATGTACTTAATTTCTGTCTAAAAATCAATAGTTAATGTTTGAATATTTAAGATTAATGAGGCTATATGTGTAATAGCGTTGCTGATTCAGCAGAGGTGGAATGCTCACTAAGAACGCACAAGTGGTCCAGTGTTCGCACCCACCCCCACCCACCCAATGCTGAAGTATTTTTAAACCTCGATAAGCAGGTAGTGATTGGGGTAAAGAGAGGAGAATGGCTCTGAGGCTAGCAAGCCCACCTCATAAAAATAAACGTATTGCTACTGACAATTCAGAGCTCTAGCTTGAAGTCGTATGTTCCACTTAAAATGCAAAGAAATAAAATAATAATTACTTGTAATATACTCAAGAGGTTTAGGTTATTTATTTATTAATGATAATAATGATCCCCCAATTCCATAAAATATTTTTGTACGGTATGGAGTTGTTAGAATATTAAACTGCTTCGAAATTACTGCTTATTCAAATGTCTCTCAGAGGAATAATCAAAGGGAATAAGTAATGTGAATGGTGATAAAGGAGTAGTAATATAATAATATATGAGTGTAAACAAAGGTTAACTGTTCGTTTACTGTTTAAGAATTTAGTACACTCACTCTGTCATAACATTCCCTTCCTACACAAGGCGATTGGAAAATCGGGTACGGTAAACTTTTATATCTGGTTATGGTAGCATAAAATCCAATGAAATTTTATTTTATATTTCTTTAGAAGTAGGAGGTCTTTAACTGAGTTGACAAAGATTTAACTAGATGTTTGTACAAATTTAGGTATCTGCCAAAAGCAGTATTAGTTAGTTGCGTAATACAAGAATAACGTGACCTTCATGCATCCTCCAGAGTTCTACACAGTGCAGCACAGGGAAAAACAAAATAGGGTAGTTAGAACGAATAGGTGATATGCAAACATTCACAAATTACTAAGGAAAAAACTGCATAATATAAGCCTGCCTCAACCTTGTTATGTAATAAGTCAAACAAAGTATCTTTTAAAATTGACAAGATGCAAGACATCCAACAGAGACCGGAAGAAAAACGTATACCAAGGTAGATAATATTCAAATTATTCTGCAAACCTGTGACACCTGTGACATAAGATTCATCATACCTAAGCAGTTCAGAAAATTTTGGTTTTATGTGAAACTTAAATCATCTACCTAACTATTACAGATACTTAGTTTTAACCCGATTGATCAAGGTTACTCGCCGATTGTGGGCAAGGATATATATATATGAATGATCTGAATGTAAAAATAGCTGACTCGCAAACTGCGAGGTTGTCACTGGTAAAGCTATCTCTATCAGAGTAAAACCGGTAGGGAAGAAAATAAAGAGTGAAAGCACAATAACTGGAGACACATTAGCTTCAATAAGCATTAAAGCCTTTTTTGCCCTTTAAATACAATGAAATAGTCAACTGCTTATAATTAAAGGATCAATCAGTTTATGGCGTATGGCTCAGAATATGCTACAACAAGCCTGCTTATCATACGCAGAACAGTATTCCCATAGGACAGCTAAATAAGTTCTACTAAGGTCACGAATAGTAAAAAACACTGTGATACAAGAGAGTAACAGGATATAGGTTGCATCTTGTACATTTATAAGCAAATTATTCTGTAAATTGCTGAGGTAGGTTTAAGTAGAGATAATAAACTGTTGGCCATAAAAAGTGACATCAGGAAGGCTAAGTTTTAATATCTAACTTTTTGATTCATCTTATTCACTTGATTTAATATCCCCAGTATTCACTTAGATACTCTTATACTCCAAAAAGTTGTATTGTGAGACAGATGCAGTGTGCCATAATCTTTCGCATTATATTTATCTAGTTATATCAACCAGTAGGATGAAGCTAAGTGGCTTTAAGTTAAAAATGGTCCTTAAGGATCAATACAAATAGTATGTAAGCTGTGTAGTTAGGTAAAGTGTTTGTCATAAATCTAGCTGCTCTTCAGGTGATCTTTGTCTCTAATACAAACCCTACCCACGTTTTTGAAACCTTCGACCTTCTCATCACAAATTTCTACGGTCTTCAGTAAAATAGTGAACAAAGACAATGTAAGAAGGAAACAAAATAGTTTTCATGAATAGTTTTGACTTTTAATAATGAACTAATAGATAAAATGTTAACACCTTAGCCAGTAGCGAAAGTTTCAAACCAAAAATCAAGTGCCTTTGGTATAACTTTCAGTCACGACGAAAAAGTGATAACGCCAGCAATATAGTGTGTAGCAAGATAGAAATATTCCATAAATCACTTTAGTTGTGCCCAAAGGTAAATTAATTGATTCGCACTTCTAATAACAAAGTATTAAATTGAAAGGTAAAAAAGTAGTTTTAACTACAGATCTTCGGCAAATCTGTCTAAAATAAATCTTGAAATATAGCACACAATATACCACACTATAGTAATAATGACGCCTATGCGGCTGCTGAAGTTATGAGTGCGGAGGGGAACAGAGACTTGTATAATAAGTGGAAAAAATATACGTTTGGCAAATTGTGTGAGTCGCTTTATGTCATAATAAAGGGATATACTGAAAAAGTTGGATGGGCCAAAATGCGAGGGATATTACATTCCCGAAGATTAATTTATAAAAATAACTGCCTTTGTAATCTATTTATCATTCGTTTAACGCCAAATAATTATTCTACAATTTTTATTACTGATGAGAAACTAGGTTTTTCAACACATCACCCCTAAATATATTACTGGTGATTACCTTCCAAGGAATAGAAATAATAAAGAAACTAGTCTTGAAGCATGGAAAGCGATAAACCGTTTACACTTCATTTCGTCTTCTCAACTCCATGAATTTCAAGTCCATTACTAAATTTTTAATTCTTAAAAAATGTTTCATTCGCCCTTACTAAGAAAGTAAAGGTAAAGCAGGAAATATTGTAAAATATGCAGGATTAATATTTTACAAAACACTGAGATTTAACTGAATACCTTTGGCAATTTCATCATATGAATGGCATTGAGAAATATTTTAGGATAAAGAAAGACCTACAAAGTGCACATATGATGAATCTTATTAGTTTCCTAGAAGTGAAGTATTTATAATATATACTTGCTTATAAAAACTGCCACAAAGTTTAAAGCTGCTAGTGGTCCACAGACAGCACAGTGAAGTGAAACTTAAATGTTCATCACCATACATTTCATCGGTTTTGTCAAGAAATGAATCGTAATATGAGGTAAAATGTAGATGCATACAAATATCGGTGTCTGATGGGTTGAGTTTTATTAAATTCAAAGCTATACTGCAAAATTAGCCAGAAGAATGCCAACTTAAAGATAGGCCTTGTCCTATAACAAATAAATAAGATGACATGTTAATTTCTTATGCACTGATTCACAAACTTCTTTGAACGATTGTTAGCCAGAAAATGCTCGAATCAGTGAAAAGAATATAATATTAATTGCTGATTATTTAGAGATTCTTGGTCAATGGTTAAACTCTCTGTTGCTTGATCAATTATACCTCAGAAAAATCTTTCATTACTATCTTTCCGTGCAGTTTTGATAACCGAGCCAATCTGATAGTCACTGTTACCTATTTTTATTAAATATGCCAAATAATTCAACCTTTTGTTTCAAGCACTTCATAATGTAACCGAAGTTTTGTTTGCCACTGTATATAGACGCTCCTGAGCCCTACGTGCATCACTGAATATTAAAGCAATCAAAGTATGCACATAAGTGTGCACACATAGTTTTAGAAAAATTAAGTAACAAAGAGTCGTAATGACTTGGTATACATAATCTTCCATCTCCCATCAGGCTCTTAATACAGCATTTATTGTCCTCATTTTATCACTTACTCAGAGGAACAGCTGCATATTTCAAGACTGTAGTTCAGGAAATTGTCTTGAACGATGGCATCTTAATTTGATTCATTTGTGTGCAAACAGTTTAATTATAAAGGTTTACCAACTAGTGTGATATAAATAATAGCTGAATGTGAGCTTTTGAAATTTAAAAATACTTCCCATTCCAGATAGTCTCAGGATCGACAAAAATATATTCTTTTAAGTGCTTTCATTGTCCTGAATCACACGTATTTCTTAATATCCACATGACTGAATGTAGGCGATTTTGAATTACGTATGCTTACTTAATCAGAATCACCGGAATTTTGTAACTTCATGTTTTGCGTTTGCTGGACAAATACTCAGCTTTCTACCAACAACCATTGCTTTTTGAACTTCTGTGAGGACGATTACAGAATTTACCATTTTCTCAAACGCGGGATTTCCGGAAGTGAAAGTCATTCTAAAGGTCTTTAGCAGTCTAGTAATTGTTTTACTTCTGCACACCTCATGCCTCCATAAAGCAGTTATTCATATCTCTGACTAAAACACCTGATCAATACATTATGGAAAGTGAAAGTCAGTTTCACCCACACCTAAGATTTGAACAATTAAGGCCATCTGCAGTTAAAGTCCCACCCACTTTACTATTTGAAGCTGTCACCATAATTAAAGGTAGAATCTTTAGAATATTTTATAGGCTTCAACTGCATGTGATAGTATCATTATATGGGAATCTGATAAGTTTCTGCATATGGTCAAAAGCAGACTAAATAAAACCAAATAACCTTTAGCTGATGGGAGAAACATTTTTGGGGAATTGCATGGTATCATGAAATTATGCAAAAAATAAATATTTCAAGCCTATTAAAAGTTCTGTCCAAAGCAGTGAGCTTTATTTTTATTCTGCACTAAGTTTTACTGATGAATCCTTAAACTACTAAACAGAAGCATTTACGTCAATGCTTTCAACAGTCTTCAAACAGCTAACATCATATATTTATTAACATCTGTATGCACTTGGCTTCATAACATAGACAGAAAAAATGGCTCATGTGTATATTTAATCGTACATGGGGCAATGACTTCAAGAGTTCATTGGAAATATGCGAAAACCGATAGAGGCACATTACCCTATTTCGATATGTCATTCACTACTAAAGCATCCAACGTTTTCAAAATGATATTGTTAAGAAAGGGAGTGAGACATCCAGTTAAAATATCCGACATCCACCATCGTTTCTACCGTAAGACAAATTGATTTATTAGTAGTCGCTCCTTGGTAGTGGGGTAAGGGATTCTAATATGATTTGGTGAGGCAAGTTTAGGTATGTAATCAGCTTATTAGTCACTAGCATCCACCAAAACTTTTAGCAAACTTATGAGGCTTGAAGGTTAAAAATTCTTATTAGGACCTAAAGTTAGATTTCCCATAACAGAAAGATTATTTTCATCAACACTGTTTTTAGAAGAGTAATTCAAATAAAAAATACTTTTGAATTTTGGGTCAAAAACTGAATAAAATCAACCAAATATAAAGCGAAAAACTTACCGATTGGATCTACATGGTCGAAGTGATCTATAAAAGTCCTTCTATCCAAAAACAATGATAACTAAGCTAATAATAATTAGCTCACTTAGTGTTTACCTTTCCATCTGGTGTGGCCTTTTTTAAAACACTTAACAGTTTATAAATAAAAATATATTTATTTACTCGAAGTAACGTCCTTGGGACGACTCAGTTACCATCGTGGTGTCGACGCGATAACAGAGTCATTGCGTTATATTTCAAAACCCCACTTTATACTTCAAGGTTATTCTTATTTTTGTCCATTCTAACAAACAAAATAAAAGGTCGTCGGAAACATTAAGGTTAGATAAGTAAAAGAGCAGTTTTATGTTTTAAATCGATATTTTTATTAATTCTTTCTCGTCAGCTTTTATTAATTACAAGGCTGGACTTATCTGTCAGGTTGGTTGAATTCTAGCTTGATAAATATTTTCGTCAGTAAGTTTCAGTGAAATTGTGTTTTATATTTTATGGATTGATAGTAATTCTCATTTCCTGAATAGTAATCTTGGTGTCTGCATCATGTGATTCGACTGCGGCATATTGATTGCAATGACATGTGTTTCGGGTGGACTGTGTCAAAGTGTCACTATGTTAAGCAAGATTGGATAGTTGGGGGTTGATGTCATCTACCCAAATAGTTTACTTTATGTAGAAGCTGCACATTTCGGCATAGTATCACTCAATAAAGACTTCACGTCTCAGGATATCCACATGGTTATTTTTGTGTGAAGACCACTAGTATTTGACAAACGAATCCTATCAGTACATGGAAATCACCTATAAATGCTAACAGAACCCTGTGTGGGAACGGAAGATATTACGAAGAAGTGTCTTTCACCGTATGTGTAAGTTTTTGCGTTTGGACAGGAATTATCGTAAGTTGAGAGGTTATCTCTAAACGGATTTAATATATATTAACACTGACTGGTGCAGTGTAATATGGGTTACGTGGATTCAAAGTATGACAGATACCTCCACTTTATTAATATTAACAATAATAATAATAGTAACAGCTTTATTCCAAACGGTATTTCTGGTACAGGTATGGAATTTTCAGCGTCCATTACAGTATATTGCACCTAATTACCTCATAAATTATATAAGATTTTTAAAATCAAAAGATAAATAAATAAAAATCAAATGAATAAAAATAAAAAACAGCATAGAGTTTACATTTCGAACAATACCTCGCAGGATATGAAATATATAGTTAATGTGTGATAGAAGATGAAAACAACAGTGTAATAGTAACGAGGAAAGGAAAACAAAAACTAATGAGACTATTTGTTAGAGTGGCGCATTAAGTTGGTCGTGTCATACCTGACGGATTTCTCGTCACATAACAGCTGTGCCAGATATGGTATTGTGGAGTTTTCGTACTTGGTAGTGCTACCATATAGCCTCCTATAGCTGCTTCTAGTTCTACCACATGAAATGCAATGAGACAGCTGCGTATAGAAAGGATCCTCGGGGCCCGACAATATTGTATTCGCTAGTTTCTTACATGACATTATATGTCTATCCACAAAAGTGTTAACCAGTTGGGTTAACAATATCCCACTTTACCTGCTTACGGCTTTTGGTGCCTTTCTCAGCGAAGCAAAGTCTTTCTTAAGTAGTCCAGGAAAGATTAATGGGGAACAGTAAAGGGGGATGGGTAGAATACAAGAATTGACAAACTGCTTTATGCCAGATTGCCTAAATTTCCTAATGTAGAACGTTAAGCGAAACATCTTTCTAGTAGCTAGAAACATGTGGGAGGACCAGGAAAGATCGGTGGAAAAACTCAGCCCAAGGTACTTGACATCAGATGTATTTTCAACCACTGTGCCGTCAATGATAGTTGGGCTGTCAATGTAGTTGAAGATTGAACGATCAATTCATTGTTGTTTGCTCAAAATCAACTTCCCCAATTTTCGCGGAGGCATCAATACGACAGTCATCGTCTCATCGGTCACTGTTCAGAAAGAAGTCAGCAATAAACCGTCAGAAGTAATCTTGTGATTTATTATTGTAATATTTGTTCACAGACCTTAGTAGAAATATTTTTTATATGTTGGTGTTACAATAAAGAATCCTCGAGTCAACAATTGGTGTTTTGGTTTTTGCGTCCGTTATTACTAAGCGTTTCTGAAAAACTTCAAGGAACAGCGTGAGCCCGAGTGCAGCAAGAGCTGGGCATTAACGGTTTACGAGACGTGATTGACAGTTTCTGACGGTGGAAACAGATTCTGGCGGATTCAGACAGTCGGTGACAGTTTGGATAGTCACCGTTCATCTTTCCTGGTGCCGGTCAAGTCCTCTTTGAACAAGCAATATCTGGAACGTTTTTGGAATTGGGCCAAGTTCAACAATGCCTGGGTCAAAGAAGGGACAGAGTGTCTTGGATGCAAACAGGAAGGTAAGTCATGGTGACTTGTCTGTTACTTGTAACGATGTGTCTGATGTTAAGCATGACATGGTTGATGTTACTGTTTCGCCGTTCAGGGATAATAGGAACATCAAACTCCCTAAATTTGAACCGCGATGTTTTGATGGAAACCCGGCTGATTATTTACAATTTGTAAAGGAGTTTGAGATCATGCTGAGTAGTTTTTTATTAAGTGATGAATTGAAATTGATGTATTTGATGAGGTATTGCACTGGAGATGCTTCAAGAGCTATACAGTGCTGTGAGCTCATGCCCCCTAATGAGGGATACGCTGAGGCTATGAGCATATTACGTCAAAGGTTTGGAAGACCTTCAATGATTGTAAGGAACGTATACGAAGCTGTCAAAGGTAACGGCAGTCAGCTTCAAGATGACTCCAAGGCACTTACTGAGTTTTTAGATAATCTTATGACTTATAAGAATACCTTGATTTCGATGAATTGCATGAGTGACCTCAACTCGAGTTTTATACTAGAAGTAATAGCAAGACGTCTACCTACTCGACTGCAAAGGAAGTGGGTGAAGATAAGCTCCCGTATGGAGGATGAGGGTATCGAGCCAAAATTTGATGATATCCTGAAACTGGTAAAAGATAGTGTCAATCAATCTATGAGCAAGTTTGCCAGTATATTGAATCTCACCACTAGAATAGAGCAGTCTGAGGGAAAAACGCACTCATTGATGACGAATAAGCCTCAGAGAGGTGGATATCGAGAAGGCTCCATGATGTCTAGTAATGCATATAAACTTAGTGAGTGCAACAGGTTTCGTAGTACATCCTCAACAGATAAGTTACAAGATGCAAGACAAACACGGTTGTGTTTCACACGTTTGCAAGAAGTGCATACAGAAGTGAACTGTGAACCAGTAAGCAAGTTCAGTGATAAGCTCAATGTAAACTCCAGGCCTGACTCCGAATTGTGTGACGATAACGGTGCGGTGAAGAAGTCTGTAGTTGCAACTGGTAAGCCATTGTTGAATAGAGTGTCACAGAATAGAGTTACTGCTTCAGAGTCCAGTTCTGACCCTACAAGTTTACAAGGTATTACTAGTCAGAGTGAAGCTATAAAACCTTTTAGGATTTGCGAGGAGGAACCAAAATTGTCTACTTCTGTTAATAAAGAGTTTGAAAATGATGAAGTTGACGGTAAATTGAATATTCGTGATAATGATCATGATAGTGCAGATTTGTCTTTGGTTGATCATGATGAGATGAGGGATATGCCTACTACTGCTAAGTTGAACGAAGGTTCTGTACAACTTGAACGTGAAGTAGAATTAAATGCAGATGCAGTTGCAGAAGGCATGGATACTTGTCAAACCGTCAGTGTAATTGATCAGAGTGTAGCCCACCTATCATCAGATGCTAGTGCTAAACCTGAGCTGATAGTAAAAGACAGCAGTGGTGGTGGTCTTGCAGGTAGACAAATTTCTGAAAGTCGAGCAACAACAGCTTCTGATCCACCGCTAACTTCATCAACTGATATCAATCAGTCGTCGTTGGTGCTGTCATCCACAATGAAACAGACACCCATCAACTCAAGTATCTTGTGCAATGACTGTGATAGTATTGGTGCGTTTGAAAGGACAAATATCAATGGTCAGTTTAGTGAGGATAAGCCAAGTGTAAACGAGAGAGTAATTGTTAAATTGACTTGCATGAATAAAGGCATTTCTAGTTTCAAGTTACTATTTGAATGTTATTATCTTTGGTGTAAATTACTCTGTTTCTACACTTGGTTGATGAGATATGTCGTGTGTTTGTTCGTCATCTATATTCTACGATACAATGACATGAGCGTGTTACCGTTCAGATTTGAGGATATAGCTGATAGAAGGAAGTCAGCAAATGAACTCTGAAACGATTTTCCAACCTAGAGCGTCAACCTGAGAAGGGTTGTAGGCGTACTGCTGTAAGTCCTACAATTCTTCAAAGGGTAGCGCATCAATGAGCAGCCCAATGTGCTCGGTGTGTGATTTTGTACATATGTTCATATTGCATATACTGAATTGATATCATCTTTCATCTATCTGTTGGTAATTCTGTTTGTGTCCGGACGACTTCCACTTGGATCATCAACCTGAGAAGGAATGTAGGCGTACTGCTGTAAGTCCTACAGTTCTTCAAGGGTAGTTTGCCGTGCCAGAATACACAACATTTGATGTGTTGATTGTACATATGTTTGTGTTAAATAATTGTGTGAGTTCCAATTATTGTAATTGTTGGTTAATCTTGTTTGTGTCCGGACATTCCACAAATTACAATCGTCAACCTGAGAAGGGTTGTAGGCGTACTGGTGTAAGTCCTGAAATTCTTCAAAGGAATTCCACCAAGACACGATCTGCGAGTTTGTTTGTACTGTTTGTATATACGTGTGGTGTGTCATATCAATTGGTGTATTTTGGATTCATTGTGTTTACTTGTTGTTTTCGTATCTTGTTGTTATTGCGTAATTTTGTTAAAATTTTCGTCGTGATTACTTCTGAAGTTGTTTCGAGTCTTCTACATCCATGAATGAATTGATTGATGTTAAGGACAGCAGATGGGTCGTATACGCCGGGGAGGCTATTGCTGAGAATGAAATGCACACGGAGATAATTGTTAGCTGCGGTCCGACACGCCGGGAGAAAGAGTGTAAACGGCTGAGGCTCGCATACATCACCGTTACTAGAACTGAGGCAGAATGAGTGACAAGCGATTTCAGTGGTAATTGGTAGTGAGTAGATAAGAGGATGTGCGTAGAGTATCATGAGTTGGTGCTATGGTCACGTTGCATTCTGCAAGAGTCATTCTAGCAAATGGCGATTGTGTTGCAAGATGTCAAGAGGAGGCATCTGTCTGGAGGCGCAGGTCGTCAGCGATGTGTGAGATTTTGCTGTGGGTATGCTTGTGGTGTGTTGGCTTTTCTATTTGTTTTCCATTTCAGCTCTGTCCGTGTGACCCAGGTTTTCGCAATGGCATCCAAGTCAACGTGTATTGGTCGTGAAGGAAAAAAGGGTTGGATCCCTTTTTTGCCGGGGAGTGTCAATGGAGTTGAAGATTGAACGATCAATTCTTGGTTGTTTGCTGAAAATCAACTTCCTCAATTTTCGCGGAGGCATCAATACGACAGTCATCGTCTCATCGGTCGCTGTTCAGAAAGAAGAGTGAAACATCGTCAGAAGTAATACAATGATTTATTATTGTAATATTTGTTTTCAGACCTTAGTTCACTTATTCTTTTTATATGTTGGTGTAACAATAAAGAAATATCAAGCGGCAGATCGGTGTTTTGGTTATTTCGTCTGTTATTACTAAGCGTTTCTGAAAACTTCAAGGAACAGCGTGGGCCCGAGCGTAGCGAGAGCTGGGCATTAACGGGTTATGAGACCTGATTGACAGAAGCCTTGACAGCTTTTGCAGCTACCAAGAAAGCTATTGCTGACGCCACAATGTTGGTCTATCTAGATGTTCAACTTCCAGTCAGCATTTCCGTAGATGCCTCTAATACTGAGATTGGAGCCGTCCTACAACAGCGTATGGCTGGTGAATGGCTACCGATTGCTTTCTTTTCACGTAAACTTACCGCATGCGAATCTCGATACAGCACATTCGGTAGGGAACTCCTCGCTGTCTATGCTGCTGTCAAGCACTTTCGGCACTTCGTGGAAGGCCGGCAATTTACGGTATTTACCGACCATAAGCCATTGACGTACGCCCTCCACACTACTTCAGACCGGTATTCACCGCGAGAATCACGCCATTTAGACTATATTTCCCAGTTCACTTCTGATATCCATCACGTTTCTGGATCGGATAACGCGGTAGCAGACGCTTTGTGTCGCGTATGTGCTACGTCAGTATCACCAACCATCGATCTTCATAAAATAGTGAATAATAAATAGATAATATAACAAACAACGCAAACATTAATATGCATCATTACATTTCATAGTTTAGTTAATGATTTAAAAGTTGTAAATTTCTTTTCTGATATTTGTCTCTTCACACAATACTCGTGCCAAATATGGTACGGTCGAATTTTTATATTTTGTAGCATGAGCGTAAATGTTTATCAAATTTCTTCTGGTCTTACCCAAAGAGATACAAGGAAACAATTGTGAATAAAGAGGATGTTCACCATCAGATAAGATAACTTTAGCCAAGTGTTTACAAGAATTCATATGCCTATTGACAACATTGTCATTTAGTTCAGTCAAAGTAAAAACATTATTTTTATATGTTGGTGTAACAATAAACAATTCTCGAGTGGACAATCGGTGTTTTGGTTTTTGCGTCCGTTATTACTAAGCGTTTCTGAAAAACTTCAAGGAACAGCGTGGGCCCGAGCGTAGCAAGAGCTGGGCATTAACGGTTTACGAGACGTGGCTGACATGGGCCATGTGAGCAAACTAGTTGCTGTAGTTGACATTTACACTCATTGTCTAAACCAGGGGCTGGACTTATGTATCACGTACTGTTGAATTCCGCTTGGAAATTATTTTTGTCAATAACTTTTAATAAAATTTTGTTATATGTTATCTAGATTGAAGGAAATTCCCATTTTTTGCTAGTTATGTTGGTGTCCGCGTCTTGTGATCTGACTGCGACACACTTTTAGCGTATTGGTTGCAATGATTAGTGTTTCAGGTGGACTGTATCAAAATACCGGTGTAATAAGTACATAGGATAGTTAGAGTATAATGCCATTTACACAAACCGTTTACTCCATGTAGAAGCTGCACCTTTTGGCATAGTATCATTCAATGAAGATTTCATGTCTCAGGATATCAATACAGCATATTTTCGTGTGAAGAACAGTTTTTTTTAACAAAATAATTCTCTCGGTACTTGGAAATCAACTGCAAATGCTATCAGAATCGTTTGTGGGAACCTAAGTTGTCATTTAGATGTGCCTTTCACTTTATCTGTGGTTGGACAGGAATTATGGTAAGTTGAAAGGTTATCTCTAAGTGGATTTCATATATATTGGCACTGGTTGGTGCAGTGTGCTATGGGTTATGTGAATTAAATGTACAAAAATATCTCAACTTTAATAATATTGTGCCATTGTCTACTTAGCTGACTGATAGGACAACAAACGAAGGTAGTTAACCACCTTCCTAATCGTGACAATTGTCACGATTATTGCAAGTACAATGCAGTGTGGAAGGCAATTACTCGTTTAAATTTCCGTGCTGTTCCAATTAATGCACCAAATCATTACACGGTATGATTACACGCACGAGTCGCGGTGATTATGAGAATTGAATCTATTCAGCTTTGTTATCATTAATATGAATTTATTCTCTTTTACAATTTCCACTGACTGTATACTTAATGCTGCAATATTTTTGACCACCAATAGTGGAGATGAATTTCTCCTGAGATTTCCATTTAGACAAAGCAGTACAGATGCGCTGTGACGATTGAATTTTCTAGTTCGCATTATACGATATTACTATCCTCATCAACACGACAGGTTTGTGTATTTTACAATAGTTTAAGTGTTTATCTATGTCGTTAACACTGTGCGTAGCTGTTTAGAGTTGAGGCATGTTCAGCTTATATTTGATGCCTATAGTCTCCCAAATGTGAAAATGTGATTTCTGTAGGATTCACAAAACCTTGTGTACTAGACATTACTGAGATTGTGGATTAATTTCTAAGTTATACATTTGCAATACTTCATTTCATGTAAAAGTGTTTAGTGTAAAGTTGATCTGCAAGTAAGCTTGATGAGAGAATGACGCCTCAATAGTATGGATGTTTCGGAGAATGTCGTGAAATTCGCGTAGTCCTCAAATACAGGAAAACATATGATGTCTGTTTATGTATACGGCGTCAACATAAAAATCAGCTGTAGACTACAAATACATTTATCTCCATGAGATATTACTTAGTTTTAACAGAATCATTGTATTCATAGTGTATGCTAATATGTAGAATTATCTCTTGTTAACTTCACGTTATGCTAGTTCTTACATGCACTTTATTTTTTCCAGGTATACAGAGGTTGTCGAATATGAAATCAGCGGAAACATCATTTGGTCAAACTAAAGTTAATACTCTTCATCAGAACTTTCTTTTTTAAATTAATCAAATGTTCAATATACTCTTGATTTGTAATTCCTCTGAACTTTTTCAATAGGTTGCTATACCATGTGCTTTTGTAATAAGTGAATTAGGAATAATATACGCTAGGCTTAGTTAGTGGGATGGAGATTTACTATAGTATTATGAAACTGCTACTTTAGTCATCAATAGGATTTCGTGTCTGTTTCTACACAATAGCACATTGTAAAAGCCAAGTGGGATTTAGCAAGTTGAATAATAATTCCGTACTGTTCACTGCGCTAAAGTCTCCTTATCTAGCCAGTTGCAAGTCCGTATACTGTTAAACGCCAAGTATGCGGTACAAGTAAATGCAGTAACTTAGGCTTGATAGCTGCTTCACTAATCTGTTAATATGCAGTGACATCATCAAATAGGCTGCTCACTTGACAATGAACTAAGAAACAAATTTTATTTATTTCTAATATACCGTTGAATCATAGGATGTTATCTAATATCCATCATTTCTACGATCAACAACTGCGGTATTTGCGTATCTACTTTATGAATATTAAATAACTTACGCCTTTATGCATGTAATTATCTCCAGTATTGCTTATTCATTTGATGTATGTACACTAAACAAGTCTTTCATAAATTGTCCGACAAATGTCAAGGTTTCTGTTGTCATAAGTGTTAATAAGACCTACTTCCTTTGTTTCAAATCAAATGACGTATGTACGAACTAAGGAAAAGTTACTCTTACTTAATCTTCAACCTTCACTTAGAGCCTTTAACGATCCCAAACAGTTCTCCTATAAACACAGAAGACGTACTTTAGATGCAGCTGCAGTCTTGCTTCACAACATTTTCTCCAGTATAGACAATGGGGCTAAATTCGTTGCACCTTCCTAGATTACACATCTGCTTTCGACCCTGTACCTAGAGATATTCTGTTAGATAAGCTTGCTGAAACTCAAACTGAGTGTTTTATTGTTAAATGTACTGTACTAAGGTGAACAGCTCTCTATTAGGAGTCAGAAAATTCTCTTAAATTAAATCCTTCGAAATGTCAGACTGTTATTTCCAGTTTCCGTTGTAAAAGAAAGTTAAGTGAAGGTGTTAATTCCTATGACCGTTGCAAAATTGATAATAGTGATATAGAAATCAAGTCTGACTTTAAGTATCTCGGACTAATTCATCACAGCATATTAGCCTTAAATGCATGCCACATGCAGGCATAATGTTTAAGAGCTAGGTATGAAAATCAAGGTAAACGGTTGTACAGTACATTCATTGTTTACAAAACTAACTCGTATGTAAGAACTACGGTTTGATCAGTTATACAACGTTTAATACATTTAGACACAATTAACCTAGGATGCTTACTTCTATGACGCATTACCTAAGGCTACCTTAATATAGTTTCCGCTGAAGGTAATCTCCTATAGCTACTACCTTAGTGGGCAACTTAACGTTATCTTTGAATAACGAAGTAAAAGTGGAAATTGTGAGAACTTTCTTGGTAAAAAGATCATCTCTTACTCGAAAAAAATTAAATATACCCCAGTCTCCACAAAAACGTTCAGAGGTATTCATCCTATCACCTCAAACGACTCATTATCTGCCGTCATTTAAAAAGTAAAAATAAATTTCTAGATATCATAGTGTACCATGAGGAAGACGCTATATCCGCGCAGTTAAAACAGTCAGATGCGCGAAATTAGCCCGAAACACAACAACCACGATTCTCAGTCACAGAACATCCTACTTCGCTACCTAATCGTATAAAAGTATCAACGGATGTTTCGCCAAAGAGAGGAAGACTACTGGTTCAAGGAAAATTTATTTAGAGTTTTTTTAAAGATCATGGATATCGTGTTTATAGTCACGGAAAAATCACAACTTCAAGGAAACCAGAGCCCGTAGATTACAACCCAAAACGTTATTCTTCCTAATTAGACGGTGGTATGCTTGAACATAGGGCTACCAAAAATTCCACCTTACAACATTTTGCAAAATTGTTTTGGTTTGCTCTTTTAATTTTGTTTTAATTTATCAATAATGTGTCCTAATCGTATTATATATAATCGCGCATTTTTAAAATCATTACAACCTACTGCGTTGTGTCATCCACAAAAATTGAGAAAAAAGCATCGCTGCGGCTGGCAGCGTGCACTGAAACGTACACAAATAAATCAAATGACTGTTCCTGAACTCGTTAGCACTAATTGTAGATCCCTGTCCAACAAAATGGATTATCTTCAATCCCTAATGTATTCCAATGTCTATCGAAATGCTGGCGTTTTAGCAATACAAGAGACTTGGCTGCACCAGCATTATGATGATAATCTAGTTTCAATAAATGGGTGTAAAGTTTTTCGCCAAGATAGAAAAAGTTCTAAGAAAAAATATGGAGGAAGGGTAGCCACTTTTATAAACACAATTTGGTCTACATCAAATCACGTTTGCTTCAATTATTCTAATGACAATATAGATTGCATAACCGTCAGGCGTTGCCCAAAACACTTAAGTAAATATTCTTATATATGCATAACAAATATTTACATAACACCCAATTGTAGCCTTGTTGAGTACGTAACAATGTGATTGTACACTTTTTAGGTACTTGTATAAATTCGAGATATTGTACATAAATTTTGTTTAAATCGCTTCTTGTTGAAATATACATAATTTCCGTGTACGATTGGAAAATACACTCTGCTGTCGGAGACTTTGTCTTCTCCCTGGTCACCTCTACTTATTTGCTCCACTCACACCGTGTTGTAACTTTGGATTTATTGTAGGAGCCTACTACTTTCATCCGAAGACATTTCTACAACCGGAACACAGCAGCTACAGCAGACGCAGTCCAAACAGTTAACGTGCCTGTGGATTATATAATTAATTTGTAGCCGAGGACTTACACTTTATAACCAAGTAATCCTTTTTGTTGCTATAACTCGTCACTGTATTTTTGGTAATATATTGTGATTTAACACTCCACTGACTTGGATTATTACTTTTATATTTGGAATGTTAGTGAACTCTAATATTAGTCCCCTACAAATTAATTGGTGAGCCCGATAAGAACACGGATTATTTTGGCATATTTATATTTTTATTTTTGCTATTTTTATATTCATTGTGATTTTGTGTGTGGTTTATATTTGTATCCTAATTTGCACCAATAACCTCATATATATAATGTCATCACCTCAGTCCGGTACATCAAACGAGCAGACAACTAATAGCGGGACAAATGCCACAATAAATGCCATCACTGATTTTCGTTTACCCCAATACGGTTTCGCAGAACCAAGGATTTGGTTTGCGGTAATTGAACCGTTGCTAGAAGCACGGGGCATTAAGTCCCAAATAGCCAAATATGGTATGGTGCTGGCAGAACTCCCTCCGTCAGTATTGACAGAAATCAGCGATTTCATCGAAGATCCTCCGACGGAACATCAATTTGATAAACTTAAAGCCCTCCTCATACAACGTACCAGTTTGTCGGATGAGAAAAGAATCCAACAATTGCTCACAGGCTGTGAACTAGGCCCACGTAAACCATCCCAGCTGCTCAGGCACATGCGCCAGTTAATCGGACATCATAAAGTAGACGAGGTAGTGCTGAAACAGATGTGGTTGCAACGTTTACCTAGAAATGTCCAGCAAATTTTAATCATCTCAGGAAAGTCGTATGACTTAGACCAACTAAGTGACATGGCAGATAGTATTTTGGATGTTTTATCCGATAACACCATAAGTCACGTAGCATCTGATAGTGCCACACCGTGTCATTCCACACCCACGGCAGACACACCGATACTCGCCGCCATTGCAGACTTAGCGGCAAGGATTGACAATTTGGAAACTAATAAGTCTGATCGACAAGTCCGGAGACGGAGTTCACAAAGAAGGTCACCATCACGACGACGATCCTTCTCACGACAGCGTTCTTACACGTCTTCTCGGGATAGCAATATATGCTGGTATCACTGGAAGTTTGGACGTCATGCCCTGAAATGTGTAAAACCGTGCAGCTTTAGCGAAGCCAACCAGGCTCAGGGAAACGCCTCAGCCAGACAGTGATGGCGACAGCTGTTACTGGCAAGCAAACAAGTCGCCTCTTCTATGTGAAGGATAAAACTTCAGACACTTTATTCCTGGTAGACACGGGAGCAGAAGTTAGCGTAATCCCTCCTTCACTATCCAGGCGATCTACACGGACACCCGGAAAACTGTCTCTCCGGGCAGCTAACCACACAAGCATACAGACGTATGGAGAGCAATCGCTCATACTGGATCTAGGTTTACGTCGGCGTTTCACATGGATTTTCATAGTAGCCGACGTCAGTCACGCCATCCTCGGAGCAGATTTCTTGAGTAATTTCAACCTGTTAGTTGACGTCAACAATAAAAAACTGATTGATAACAACACCCATCTAAAGATCCATGGAATTATCTCCAGCTATTCTGTCTATAATATCACTATTGAAAGACCAGCAGATTGCCCTTTTTCCTCCCTACTTCACCGTTTCCCTAAAATTCTTAAGCCGTCGTACAACATCGAGGACGTCCCTCACACAGTTACTCACAAGATAGTTACTACGGGTCAACCAGTTCGTGCTCGTCCCCGTAGATTACCCCCGGACAAATTGGCAGCAGCCAAGGCAGAATTTGAACACATGATGCAGCTCGGCATCATCAGACCCTCCAATAGTCCTTGGTCTTCGCCCTTACACATGGTGCCTAAAGCTGATCATGATTGGAGGCCATGTGGGGATTACCGACATTTAAACAATGCCACAGTTCCCGACCGTTATCCTATTCCTCATCTTCATGATTTCTCCCTGACATTACACGGAAAAACCATTTTTTCTAAAGTAGACTTGGTCAGGGCCTATCACCAAATACCAGTTGCCCAAGAGGATATCGAAAAAACAGCCATCATCACACCTTTCGGTTTGTTTGAATTTCTCCGCATGCCATTTGGCCTAAAGAACGCAGCACAATCCTTCCAACGTTTCATGGATCAGGTCACACAAGGTTTGGACTTTGTATTTGTATATATCGATGACGTTTTAATTGCTAGCTCGTCGCCCGAAGAACATACTGATCACCTCACCATCTTATTTCAACGATTTGAGCAATATGGAGTCGTCATTAACCCCAAAAAGTGCATATTCGGTGTCTCCTCTATACAGTTTCTGGGACACCACATAACCACGAATGGTATTACGCCTACGGAGGAAAAGATAGAGTCCATCAAAAACTTCCCCGAACCAGATTCACTCAAGAAGGTCAGACGTTTTTTGGGGATGTTTAATTTCTACCGGCGTTTCATTCCTTCGTGTGCCTCCATCGTCCAGCCGTTAACCGACCTCCTTAAAAATGATCCTAAAAAGTTTCAGTGGTCAGCTGAAGCACGCGAATCATTTTGCAACGCAAAAGATGCCTTATCCAGAGTTACTATGCTATCCCATATCAACCCCGAAGCGTCGCTTATTTTGTGCACAGATGCCTCCCAAGTAGCTGTAGGGGCAGTATTACAACAAAAGATGAAGGGCGAAGTCACCCCACTCGCATTCTTTTCTAAGAAGTTGGAACCGGCTCAGACACGATACAGCACTTTTGGGAGAGAATTGCTGGCCATATATCTTGCAGTGAAGCATTTCAGTTACTTACTACAGGGCCGGCATTTCACTATTTTTACTGACCACAAGCCCCTGTGTCATGCTTTCACTACTTCACTTGATAAACACTCCCCTAGAGAAGCCAGACAGTTGGATTATATCTCCCAATTTTCAACCGACATTCAGTACATCAAAGGGGATGCGAACGTGGTAGCCGATTCTCTTTCAAGAAGTGACATTAACCAGCTCCAAACGTCGGTAGACATCAGTCTTGATCGTATGGCTCAATTACAACGAGATGACGTTGAACTCCAAACCTGCCGCAGAAACTCTTCCTTACAACTCAAAGATGTGCCTATCCCCTTATCAGATGCAACCATAGTCTGCGATGTATCTACCGGCACTAATCGTCCATTTGTCCCTCTCAGTTGCCGAAAAGCATTGTTCGAACATTTACATTCGCTTTCCCACCCTGGAGTACGCGCCACGGTCAGGCTGATCAGCGAACGCTTCGTGTGGCCTAAAATGAACTCTGACATTCGGAGATGGGCACGAGAATGTATCCAATGCCAATGCTCCAAAGTACACCGCCACACTATTACAACCCCGAAGACGTTTAAATTACCCGAAAGGAGATTTCAGCATATCCATATAGATATCGTGGGACCATTGCCAACATCAAGGGGATATACACATATCCTGACAGCGATTGATAGATTTACTCGTTGGGCTATTGCATGCCCCTTAAACGACATATCTGCTGAAAACGTTGCTTTAGTTTTTCTCGACCGTTGGGTGTCAAACTACGGTGTACCAACTACTATTACATCCGACCGCGGTCCTCAATTCCAATCGACACTCTTTCGCGAACTGACGAGACTTCTGGGAGTGAAACATATCTCCACAACAGCCTATCATCCGGCAGCGAATGGTCTAGTGGAAAGATTCCACAGACAACTGAAAAGCTCCCTGATGGCGCAGAATGATACATCTAAGTGGAGTGAATACTTACCTTTGATTTTACTTGGTATCCGATCTACTATCAAAGAAGATTTAGGATGTACACCGGCTCAACTTGTCTATGGCACCAACCTAACCTTGCCTGGACAGCTAGTCCCCTCAGCCGATTCCACAGACGTGAACATTGCCGACTTCACTAACCGATTAACTAGACAAATGCTTCAACTTCAACCAACAGCACCTCGACAATCTCCCCGAAGAGATCAGATCAACAAACATCTACAAACTTGCAAATTCGTCTTCATTCGAGTCGACGCCATCAGAAAAGGATTGCAACCTCCATACGAAGGACCCTTTCAAGTTATTAAACGTTCAGACAAACACTTTACCGTGAACAAGAATGGGAAACGAGAGACTATTTCCATTGATCGAATCAAACCCGCATACACCGACAACGACTTCGAATCTACATCGGCAACTGCGCAATCAAATAATCAAACATCCGATTCCACTCCACCGGCACCAAGTCTTATCCTCCCTCCATATCAAACACGTAGTGGTCGGCAAATCAGTAAACCGGCTCGCTACGTTCATTTTGAGGACTAACAAAAGAAAAATAATTAAAAATTATTATTATTTTTTTCGTTTAGACATTATCATCATGACCGTTAGTATTTCGTCGTAAACTTTGATGTTACTATCACTATTATTTATTTATATGTACCTCACCCAAAAAACAGGTAGTGTCCTTTCCAAAAACTATTGATCTTTAATCCATATTTTTTTTAATGTTTCTTTCCCCTCCTTAATTACTGTGTATTTACATATTTTTCTTTATACATTAAAAATCTATGTTCATGGTTAGTGCAAATTTAAGTGACATGACTTTCTATTTCAATTTTTATTGCTGAACTTATTGTATATGCTTTCAGACTTTACATGATTCACATACCTTCTCGCGTTTATGCATGTTGTAATATATCCCTATTTTTATCCAAAAGTTGCTATTACTATTATTATTTACTTCATAGTTTTACGTATCATTTTCCGGTTGTCTCTCCGGACCTCTAGGGGGGGAGCCGTGTTGAGTACGTAACAATGTGATTGTACACTTTTTAGGTACTTGTATAAATTCGAGATATTGTACATAATTTTTGTTTAAATCGCTTCTTGTTGAAATATACATAATTTCCGTGTACAATTGAAAAATACACTCTGCTGTTGGAGACTTCGTCTTCTCCCTGGTCACCTCTACTTACTTGCTCCACTCACACCGTGTTGTAACTTTGGATTTATTGTAGGAGCCTACTACTTTCATCCGAAGACATTTCTACAACCGGAACACAGCAGCTACAGCAGACGCAGTCCAAACAGTTAACGTGCCTGTGGATTATATAATTAATTTGTAGCCGAGGACTTACACTTTATAACCAAGTAATCCTTTTTGTTGCTATAACTCGTCACTGTATTTTTGGTAATATATTGTGATTTAACACTCCACTGACTTGGATTATTACTTTTATACTTGGAATGTTAGTGAACTCTAATATTAGTCCCCTACAAATTAATTGGTGAGCCCGATAAGAACACGGATTATTTTGGCATATTTATATTTTTATTTTTGCTATTTTTATATTCATTGTGATTTTGTGTGTGGTTTATATTTGTATCCTAATTTGCACCAATAACCTCATATATATAATGTCATCACCTCAGTCCGGTACATCAAACGAGCAGACAACTAATAGCGAGACAAATGCCACAATAAATGCCATCACTGATTTTCGTTTACCCCAATACGGTTTCGCAGAACCAAGGATTTGGTTTGCGGTAATTGAACCGTTGCTAGAAGCACGGGGCATTAAGTCCCAAATAGCCAAATATGGTATGGTGCTGGCAGAACTCCCTCCGTCAGTATTGACAGAAATCAGCGATTTCATCGAAGATCCTCCGACGGAACATCAATTTGATAAACTTAAAGCCCTCCTCATACAACGTACCAGTTTGTCGGATGAGAAAAGAATCCAACAATTGCTCACAGGCTGTGAACTAGGCCCACGTAAACCATCCCAGCTGCTCAGGCACATGCGCCAGTTAATCGGACATCATAAAGTAGACGAGGTAGTGCTGAAACAGATGTGGTTGCAACGTTTACCTAGAAATGTCCAGCAAATTTTAATCATCTCAGGAAAGTCGTATGACTTAGACCAACTAAGTGACATGGCAGATAGTATTTTGGATGTTTTATCCGATAACACCATAAGTCACGTAGCATCTGATAGTGCCACACCGTGTCATTCCACACCCACGGCAGACACACCGATACTCGCCGCCATTGCAGACTTAGCGGCAAGGATTGACAATTTGGAAACTAATAAGTCTGATCGACAAGTCCGGAGACGGAGTTCACAAAGAAGGTCACCATCACGACGACGATCCTTCTCACGACAGCGTTCTTACACGTCTTCTCGGGATAGCAATATATGCTGGTATCACTGGAAGTTTGGACGTCATGCCCTGAAATGTGTAAAACCGTGCAGCTTTAGCGAAGCCAACCAGGCTCAGGGAAACGCCTCAGCCAGACAGTGATGGCGACAGCTGTTACTGGCAAGCAAACAAGTCGCCTCTTCTATGTGAAGGATAAAACTTCAGACACTTTATTCCTGGTAGACACGGGAGCAGAAGTTAGCGTAATCCCTCCTTCACTATCCAGGCGATCTACACGGACACCCGGAAAACTGTCTCTCCGGGCAGCTAACCACACAAGCATACAGACGTATGGAGAGCAATCGCTCATACTGGATCTAGGTTTACGTCGGCGTTTCACATGGATTTTCATAGTAGCCGACGTCAGTCACGCCATCCTCGGAGCAGATTTCTTGAGTAATTTCAACCTGTTAGTTGACGTCAACAATAAAAAACTGATTGATAACAACACCCATCTAAAGATCCATGGAATTATCTCCAGCTATTCTGTCTATAATATCAGTATTGAAAGACCAGCAGATTGCCCTTTTTCCTCCCTACTTCACCGTTTCCCTAAAATTCTTAAGCCGTCGTACAACATCGAGGACGTCCCTCACACAGTTACTCACAAGATAGTTACTACGGGTCAACCAGTTCGTGCTCGTCCCCGTAGATTACCCCCGGACAAATTGGCAGCAGCCAAGGCAGAATTTGAACACATGATGCAGCTCGGCATCATCAGACCCTCCAATAGTCCTTGGTCTTCGCCCTTACACATGGTGCCTAAAGCTGATCATGATTGGAGGCCATGTGGGGATTACCGACATTTAAACAATGCCACAGTTCCCGACCGTTATCCTATTCCTCATCTTCATGATTTCTCCCTGACATTACACGGAAAAACCATTTTTTCTAAAGTAGACTTGGTCAGGGCCTATCACCAAATACCAGTTGCCCAAGAGGATATCGAAAAAACAGCCATCATCACACCTTTCGGTTTGTTTGAATTTCTCCGCATGCCATTTGGCCTAAAGAACGCAGCACAATCCTTCCAACGTTTCATGGATCAGGTCACACAAGGTTTGGACTTTGTATTTGTATATATCGATGACGTTTTAATTGCTAGCTCGTCGCCCGAAGAACATACTGATCACCTCACCATCTTATTTCAACGATTTGAGCAATATGGAGTCGTCATTAACCCCAAAAAGTGCATATTCGGTGTCTCCTCTATACAGTTTCTGGGACACCACATAACCACGAATGGTATTACGCCTACGGAGGAAAAGATAGAGTCCATCAAAAACTTCCCCGAACCAGATTCACTCAAGAAGGTCAGACGTTTTTTGGGGATGTTTAATTTCTATCGGCGTTTCATTCCTTCGTGTGCCTCCATCGTCCAGCCGTTAACCGACCTCCTTAAAAATGATCCTAAAAAGTTTCAGTGGTCAGCTGAAGCACGCGAATCATTTTGCAACGCAAAAGATGCCTTATCCAGAGTTACTATGCTATCCCATATCAACCCCGAAGCGTCGCTTATTTTGTGCACAGATGCCTCCCAAGTAGCTGTAGGGGCAGTATTACAACAAAAGATGAAGGGCGAAGTCACCCCACTCGCATTCTTTTCTAAGAAGTTGGAACCGGCTCAGACACGATACAGCACTTTTGGGAGAGAATTGCTGGCCATATATCTTGCAGTGAAGCATTTCAGTTACTTACTACAGGGCCGGCATTTCACTATTTTTACTGACCACAAGCCCCTGTGTCATGCTTTCACTACTTCACTTGATAAACACTCCCCTAGAGAAGCCAGACAGTTGGATTATATCTCCCAATTTTCAACCGACATTCAGTACATCAAAGGGGATGCGAACGTGGTAGCCGATTCTCTTTCAAGAAGTGACATTAACCAGCTCCAAACGTCGGTAGACATCAGTCTTGATCGTATGGCTCAATTACAACGAGATGACGTTGAACTCCAAACCTGCCGCAGAAACTCTTCCTTACAACTCAAAGATGTGCCTATCCCCTTATCAGATGCAACCATAGTCTGCGATGTATCTACCGGCACTAATCGTCCATTTGTCCCTCTCAGTTGCCGAAAAGCATTGTTCGAACATTTACATTCGCTTTCCCACCCTGGAGTACGCGCCACGGTCAGGCTGATCAGCGAACGCTTCGTGTGGCCTAAAATGAACTCTGACATTCGGAGATGGGCACGAGAATGTATCCAATGCCAATGCTCCAAAGTACACCGCCACACTATTACAACCCCGAAGACGTTTAAATTACCCGAAAGGAGATTTCAGCATATCCATATAGATATCGTGGGACCATTGCCAACATCAAGGGGATATACACATATCCTGACAGCGATTGATAGATTTACTCGTTGGGCTATTGCATGCCCCTTAAACGACATATCTGCTGAAAACGTTGCTTTAGTTTTTCTCGACCGTTGGGTGTCAAACTACGGTGTACCAACTACTATTACATCCGACCGCGGTCCTCAATTCCAATCGACACTCTTTCGCGAACTGACGAGACTTCTGGGAGTGAAACATATCTCCACAACAGCCTATCATCCGGCAGCGAATGGTCTAGTGGAAAGATTCCACAGACAACTGAAAAGCTCCCTGATGGCGCAGAATGATACATCTAAGTGGAGTGAATACTTACCTTTGATTTTACTTGGTATCCGATCTACTATCAAAGAAGATTTAGGATGTACACCGGCTCAACTTGTCTATGGCACCAACCTAACCTTGCCTGGACAGCTAGTCCCCTCAGCCGATTCCACAGACGTGAACATTGCCGACTTCACTAACCGATTAACTAGACAAATGCTTCAACTTCAACCAACAGCACCTCGACAATCTCCCCGAAGAGATCAGATCAACAAACATCTACAAACTTGCAAATTCGTCTTCATTCGAGTCGACGCCATCAGAAAAGGATTGCAACCTCCATACGAAGGACCCTTTCAAGTTATTAAACGTTCAGACAAACACTTTACCGTGAACAAGAATGGGAAACGAGAGACTATTTCCATTGATCGAATCAAACCCGCATACACCGACAACGACTTCGAATCTACATCGGCAACTGCGCAATCAAATAATCAAACATCCGATTCCACTCCACCGGCACCAAGTCTTATCCTCCCTCCATATCAAACACGTAGTGGTCGGCAAATCAGTAAACCGGCTCGCTACGTTCATTTTGAGGACTAACAAAAGAAAAATAATTAAAAATTATTATTATTTTTTTCGTTTAGACATTATCATCATGACCGTTAGTATTTCGTCGTAAACTTTGATGTTACTATCACTATTATTTATTTATATGTACCTCACCCAAAAAACAGGTAGTGTCCTTTCCAAAAACTACTGATCTTTAATCCATATTTTTTTTAATGTTTCTTTCCCCTCCTTAATTACTGTGTATTTACATATTTTTCTTTATACATTAAAAATCTATGTTCATGGTTAGTGCAAATTTAAGTGACATGACTTTCTATTTCAATTTTTATTGCTGAACTTATTGTATATGCTTTCAGACTTTACATGATTCACATACCTTCTCGCGTTTATGCATGTTGTAATATATCCCTATTTTTATCCAAAAGTTGCTATTACTACTATTACTTACTTCATAGTTTTACGTATCATTTTCCGGTTGTCTCTCCGGACCTCTAGGGGGGGAGCCGTGTTGAGTACGTAACAATGTGATTGTACACTTTTTAGGTACTTGTATAAATTCGAGATATTGTACATAATTTTTGTTTAAATCGCTTCTTGTTGAAATATACATAATTTCCGTGTACGATTGGAAAATACACTCTGCTGTTGGAGACTTCGTCTTCTCCCTGGTCACCTCTACTTACTTGCTCCACTCACACCGTGTTGTAACTTTGGATTTATTGTAGGAGCCTACTACTTTCATCCGAAGACATTTCTACAACCGGAACACAGCAGCTACAGCAGACGCAGTCCAAACAGTTAACGTGCCTGTGGATTATATAATTAATTTGTAGCCGAGGACTTACACTTTATAACCAAGTAATCCTTTTTGTTGCTATAACTCGTCACTGTATTTTTGGTAATATATTGTGATTTAACACTCCACTGACTTGGATTATTACTTTTATATTTGGAATGTTAGTGAACTCTAATATTAGTCCCCTACATCCTTTCTAATATAGTTATGTTTGCAGATGAATTTACTGAATTCGCTGCTCCTGCATTCGGAAACTCGTTGTCTATAGTCTGTGGTGATTTTAATTCATGTGATCACAGCTTTCTTACTTCACCTATTGTTGAGACGCGACCACGCGGGATCTGCACAGATTTATAGGGCATCTTATAAACTAACTTGCTGTCCATTGACTGATCTTTAAATACCACTTCACAATATCTTATCTCATTCATTTTCCAATAACGTCTTTACTTGATCCTCATTATATCCCATTAAACCTAACATTTTACAGCTCTTTATGACTTATTATATTCCTACTCTCTGAAGGGTACGGTTGTACATTAAATGCACAAAAAGGTATAAAACAAAAACAACTGGCACAACTGAGGATAAATGTATTAAAACCAAAATTGGACATCATGATAGTACGAGGTACACGTGTAGCATTATACATTGCAAATGAACGTTGTCAGCCTAGGGAGTTTCCTTTATTAATGCATTTATTAATGATACTTGCACTTACCTATTTCATTACAATTTAATGATTCACCTCAGCACTTTTACTTTTCTAAAACAGCTTTCAATCCCTTGTAAACGTTGTACTTACCTCAATATTGGTTGGTTATCGTATGCCGACAACCACGGGATGAAAACGAAACGAAGTCGATTTTCCCGCTCAACCTGGAGGACAACTGTACAATTCAATAACTATACAGTCTAGTTCAGACAATGAGTGTATTTATATATATATCAAATATTTAACTGTTGAAACATTATTAACTTGTAGACAATCTACGATTTGATATTATATCATACTTGATCGTGCCTGTAAAAATGGCATGCATTTTCATGTAAATTTATATGTTTATATGAGAATATACATTATTATTATACTTGGTCATGAGAATCTAGTCAAGTTTAATACACGTCTGGACAAATCACTAGACCTGGTTTTCATAAATGACCGTGATGTATATGAAACCCGAAGGAGAGCTCCTTTGCTAAATTCTGACCACTGCATTATTCGTATTTTACCGAAAGTGTACGGCAAGTTACAACGAAAATTGTTTAGTCATTTAACAAAGAAGATACATTAACGTTCATATTCCCATGACAACATTCTAGCACCAAGAAGCATGTTGTATGATACCAACTGGCAACTATTTACTGACGATAAGTTGGATGCTACTGTCTCTAATATAACTGATTATCTGAAGTTTTGTTTGGAAATTTGCTGTCCATATGAAACACTGTTTTCGAGATTTGACAGAATCTCTTCTGTGCAACTGAAAAAACCTAGAAGACTACAAGAGAAGTTGTATAAGAATTGTGATAATACTGGTGTCCGTAAAATAAACACCCATATAATTTTATATAATTATAATTTTAGATAAAACATTAACGATTAAGATACTTACCCTCAAAAAGACAAGAATTTTCGTTTGTAAAACTTCTACCCAACACAATAAGTGGAATAAAATGGACATAAACCGACAACGTGAAAAAGATATAATTCACCACAACATCACATGGACAGATGTACGCTCGTCGGGCATCATATATACCTCACCAACCACAACTCAACTTTCCTAAGATAATGTGATGAACTTATATCCGTAATGTTGCTGAGCAGTTAATATCCACAACTCCTGTCGGAACAACTAAAATTCAAAAACCCTCCTCATGAGAAGTAAATACCCACAAGCAGTAGAAATACATTAATTAATGCGTCCAAAGCCTATGTATTTTGCTCCCGACAATGACATTGCAGATCAAATGATATAAGCAAATCACTGACTTCCAAATAACACAACAATGAACTATAATTCAAGAATTCTGTACACAACAAAATTATGTATGAAAACTGACTTCAAGCTTTATTTTTTTTCCCAGGCACTTATAACCCATCCACCAAAGACCTGGTTTTTTTTGTTAATGCGAAGACAATACTTCTGTATTTCCTGATGTGTTGCACTCACTGACAATCTAGCGGATTTTTCCAACTATGCACAGAAACGATTGTACATAAGTGAAAAGGATGTTTTATACTATTGCGATTAACATTTATCAAGTGTATGTATAATCTCCAGTGTACATGTTAAACATATTCTGATATCGACTGTAAATTGTGACTGAATAATATGGTCCTATTTCTGTAACAATTTGATGAAGCCTGTAAACTGGCGTCCCTCATGTACTGCATGAGAATAAATTTATTTATTTATTTATTTATAAAAATTGAAATAGAAAAGTTGAACAAACTATATAATGAAATATTTTTATCATGTAAAAATCCTTCAAACATTTGGAAACTTTTCAATAAACTTACAGGTAAAAAACAAATGTCCGTTGATGCTTATTCTGATGTTAATGCTTTAAACAAATCATTTATCAAGAAACAAATTAATATGGTTGTACCTGATGTACCTAGTCAAGAAAATGGTCATTTTCCGGGTTTTAAAGAAAAGGATGTACTATTATCTTCAAAGTCATTAAATCCAACACACAGCCTTGATTCAGATGGTGTACCAAGCATTCTTCTTCAAAAGTGTGCAGACATCTTGTGTCATCCTCTTACTCAAATCTTTAACGCATCATTTAACTGGGAAACGGCACCTGCTGACTGGAAAGAAATCAAGGTTGTACCTGTACAGAAGTCATCTTCTGGAGCAGGTGTAAAGTTTAGACCGGTCGCTATGACATCTCCTTTTTTGAAAACTATGGAGAAACTTCTTTTGAATATTCTTAAACCTTCTTTAAAAGCTTTTAATGACCCTAAGCAGTTTGCTTATAAGTGTGGAAGAAGTACACTGGATGCAGCCATTGTACTACACCACAATATTGTTTCCTGCCTTGATAAGGGCGCTAAGTTCGTTCGAACAGCTTTCTTAGACTATACTGCAGCTTTCGACTCTGTTCCTAGGACACTTTTATTAAGCAAGATGAATTCAGCACAAACAGAGTCCTGGGCAACTAGATGGCTGTCTTCTTATTTTAAGGATAGGGAACAGCATACTGTTTTGGCTGGAAAGCGCTCCACTTCTCAGCTAACTGAAAGTGGTGTGCCTCAAGGTGCAGTACTTTCTCCATTTCTTTTCTATTTCTTTTTGCATGACCTTCCGAACTCACCCAAAGTTAACTTCATTAAGTATGCTGATGATTTGACCGTTTTTGTCCCTGTAGTTTCCACATCGGATTGTTCCCATATGAATGGCTTCTTAGCTGAAGTTAAGGATTGGTCTGGCTCAAATGGCCCTAAACTAAATCCAGCTAAATGTAACACTGTTGATTTCAGCTTGAGAAGTGAAAAAGACATGCATGGATTGATCCAATCTCATGATTGTTGTAATATTGATGGTACCATGATAGAGAGTAAGTCAAGTGTTTATTATCTCTGCATTAGTTTCTCTTCAAACCTTTGCTGGTCGTTTCATATTCTTATAGTTTCTAAGAAAGTTTTCCCTCTGACTTATTACATAAAGAAGTTGAAGCACTCAGGTATAACCCAATCTCTTCTCATACAGTTTATTAATTCATATGTTTTGTCCATCGTTCTTTATTGTTCTCCATTATTCTTCCCTTGGCTACTCAAGAAAGACCATATAATACTACGAAGAACATTGAAGGCTGTAAGTAGGGTCAGTGCTATCCCTTTGACTGAACTAAATGACAATGTTGTCAATAGGCATATGAATTCTTGTAAACACTTGGCTAAAGTTATCTTATCTGATGGTGAACATCCTCTTTATTCACAATTGTTTCCTTGTATCTCTTTGGGTAAGACCAGAAGAAATTTGATAAACATTTACGCTCATGCTACAAAATATAAAAATTCGACCGTACCATATTTGGCACGAGTATTGTGTGAAGAGACAAATATCAGAAAAGAAATTTACAACTTTTAAATCATTAACTAAACTATGAAATGTAATGATGCATATTAATGTTTGCGTTGTTTGTTATATTATCTATTTATTATTCACTATTTTATGAAGATCGATGGTTGGTGATACTGACGTAGCACATACGCGACACAAAGCGTCTGCTACCGCGTTATCCGATCCAGAAACGTGATGGATATCAGAAGTGAACTGGGAAATATAGTCTAAATGGCGTGATTCTCGCGGTGAATACCGGTCTGAAGTAGTGTGGAGGGCGTACGTCAATGGCTTATGGTCAGTAAATACCGTAAATTGCCGGCCTTCCACGAAGTGCCGAAAGTGCTTGACAGCAGCATAGACAGCGAGGAGTTCCCTACCGAATGTGCTGTATCGAGATTCGCATGCGGTAAGTTTACGTGAAAAGAAAGCAATCGGTAGCCATTCACCAGCCATACGCTGTTGTAGGACGGCTCCAAATCTCAGTATTAGAGGCATCTACGGAAATGCTGACTGGAAGTTGAACATCTAGATAGACCAACATTGTGGCGTCAGCAATAGCTTTCTTGGTAGCTGCAAAAGCTGTCAAGGCTTCTGTCAATCAGGTCTCATAACCCGTTAATGCCCAGCTCTCGCTACGCTCGGGCCCATGCTGTTCCTTGAAGTTTTCAGAAACGCTTAGTAATAACAGACGAAATAACCAAAACACCGATCTGCCGCTTGATATTTCTTTATTGTTACACCAACATATAAAAAGAATAAGTGAACTAAGGTCTGAAAACAAATATTACAATAATAAATCATTGTATTACTTCTGACGATGTTTCACTCTTCTTTCTGAACAGCGACCGATGAGACGATGACTGTCGTATTGATGCCTCCGCGAAAATTGAGGAAGTTGATTTTCAGCAAACAACCAAGAATTGATCGTTCAATCTTCAACTCCATTGACACTCCCCGGCAAAACAGGGATCCAACCCTTTTTTCCTTCACGACCAATGCACGTTGACTTGGATGCCATTGCGAAAACCCGGGTCACACGGACAGAGCTGAAATGGAAAACAAATAGAAAAGCCAACACACCACAAGCATACCCACAGCAAAATCTCACACATCGCTGACGACCTGCGCCTCCAGACAGATGCCTCCTCTTGACATCTTGCAACACAATCGCCATTTGCTAGAATGACTCTTGCAGAATGCAACGTGACCATAGCACCAACTCATGATACTCTACGCACATCCTCTTATCTACTCACTACCAATTACCACTGAAATCGCCTGTCACTCATTCTGCCTCAGTTCTAGTAACGGTGATGTATGCGAGCCTCAGCCGTTTACACTCTTTCTCCCGGCGTGTCGGACCGCAGCTAACAATTATCTCTGTGTGCATTTCATTCTCAGCAATAGCCTCCCCGGCGTATACGACCCATCTGCTGTCCTTAACATCAATCAATTCATTCATGTATGTAGAAGACTCGAAACAACTTCAGAAGTAATCACGACGAAAATTTTAACAAAATTACGCAATAACAACAAGATACGAAAACAACAAGTAAACACAATGAATCCAAAATACACCAATTGATATGACACACCACACGTATGTACAAACAGTACAAACAAACTCGCAGATCGTGTCTTGGTGGAATTCCTTTGAAGAATTTCAGGACTTACACCAGTACGCCTACAACCCTTCTCAGGTTGACGATTGTAATTTGTGGAATGTCCGGACACAAACAAGATTAACCAACAATTACAATAATTGGAACTCACGCAATTATTTAACACAAACATATGTACAATCAACACATCAAATGTTGTGTATTCTGGCACGGCAAACTACCCTTGAAGAACTGTAGGACTTACAGCAGTACGCCTACATTCCTTCTCAGGTTGATGACCCAAGTGGAAGTCGTCCGGACACAAACAGAATTACCAACAGATAGATGAAAGATGATATCAATTCAGTATATGCAATATGAACATATGTACAAAATCACACACCGAGCACATTGGGCTGCTCATTGATGCGCTACCCTTTGAAGAATTGTAGGACTTACAGCAGTACGCCTACAACCCCTCTCAGGTTGACGCTCTACGGTGGAAAATCGTTTCAGAGTTCATTTGCTGACTTCCTTCTATCAGCTATATCCTCAAATCTGAACGGTAACACGCTCATGTCATTGTATCGTAGAATATAGATGACGAACAAACACACGACATATCTCATCAACCGAGTGTAGAAACAGAGTAATTTACACCAAAGATAATAACATTCAAATAGTAACTTAAAACTGGAAATGTTTTTATTCATGCAAGTCAATTTAACAATTACTCTCTCGTTTACACTTGGCTTATCCTCACTAAACTGACCATTGATATTTGTCCTTTCAAACGCACCAATACTATCACAGTCACTGCACAAGATACGTGAGTTCATGGGTGTCTGTTTCATTGTGGATGACAGCACCAACGACGACTGATTGATATCAGTTGATGAAGTTAGCGGTGGATCAGAAGCTGTTGTTGCTCGACTTTCAGAAATTTGTCTACCTGCAAGACCACCACCACTGCTGTCTTTTACTATCAGCTCAGGTTTAGCACTAGCATCTGATGATAGGTGGGCTTCACTCTGATCAATTACACTGACGGTTTGACAAGTATCCATGCCTTCTGCAACTGCATCTGCATTTAATTCTACTTCACGTTCAAGTTGTACAGAACCCTCGTTCAACTTAGCAGTAGTAGGCATATCCCTCATCTCATCATGATCAACCAAAGACAAATCTGCACTATCATGATCATTATCACGAATATTCAATTTACCGTCAACTTCATCATTTTCAAACTCTTTATTAACAGAAGTAGACAATTTTGGTTCCTCCTCGCAAATCCTAAAAGGTTTTATAGCTTCACTCTGACTAGTAATACCTTGTTAACTTGTAGGGTCAGAACTGGACTCTGAAGCAGTAACTCTATTCTGTGACACTCTATTCAACAATGGCTTACCAGTTGCAACTACAGACTTCTTCACCGCACCGTTATCGTCACACAATTCGGAGTCAGGCCTGGAGTTTACATTGAGCTTATCACTGAACTTGCTTACTGGTTCACAGTTCACTTCTGTATGCACTTCTTGCAAACGTGTGAAACACAACCATGTTTGTCTTGCATCTTGTAACTTATCTGTTGAGGATGTACTACGAAACCTGTTGCACTCACTAAGTTTATATGCATTACTAGACATCATGGAGCCTTCTCGATATCCACCTCTCTGAGGCTTATTCGTCATCAATGAGTGCGTTTTTCCATCAGACTGCTCTATTCTAGTGGTGAGATCTAATAGACTGGCAAACGTGCTCATAGATTGATTGACGCTATCTTTTACCAGTTTCAGGATATCATCAAACCTTGGCTCGATACCGTCATCCTCCATACGGGAGCTTATCTTCATTCACTTCCTTTGCAGTCGGGTAGGTAGACGTCTTGCTATTACTTCTAGGATAAAACTCGAGTTGAGGTAACTCGTGCGATTCATCGAAATCATTCCTTTCTTGTAAATTAGCAAATTATCTAAAGACTCAGTGAGTGCCTTGGAGTCATCCTGTAATTGACCACCATTACCCTTAACTGCCTCGAATAATTTCCCTGCAATCATCGAAGGTCTTCCAAACCTTTGACGTAATATGCTCATAGCCTCGTAGTAGCCCTCTTTTGGCTTCATAAACTTACAGCACTGTATAGCTCCTGCAGCATCTCCAGTGCAATATCTCATCAAATACATTAACTTCATTTCATCAGTTAATAAAAAACCACTCAACATGATCTCAAACTACTTTACAAATTGTAAATAATCGGCCGGGTTTCCATCAAAACATCGTGGTTCAAATTTAGGGAGTTTGATGTTCCTATTATTCCTGAACGGCGAAACAGTAACATCAACCATGTCATGCTTAACATCAGACGCATCGTTACAAGTAACAGACAAGTCACCATGACTTACCTTCCTGTTCGCATCCAAGACACTCTGTCCCTTCTTTGACCCAGGCATTGTTGAACTTGGCCCAATTCCAAAAACGTTCCAGATATTGCTTGTTCAAAGAGGACTTGACCGGCACCAGGAAAGATGAACGGTGAATATCCACACTGTCACCGACTGTTTGAATCCGCCAGAATCTGTTTCCACCGTCGGAAACTGTCAATCACGTCTCATAACCCGTTAATGCCCAGCTCTCGCTACGCTCGGGCCCACGCTGTTCCTTGAAGATTTCAGAAACGCGTAGTTATAACGGACGAAATAACCAAAACACCGATCTGCCGCTTGATATTTCTTTATTGTTACACCAACATATAAAAAGAATAAGTGAACTAAGGTCTGAAAACAAATATTACAATAATAAATCATTGTATTACTTCTGACGATGTTTCACTCTTCTTTCTGAACAGCGACCGATGAGACGATGACTGTCGTATTGATGCCTCCGCGAAAATTGAGGAAGTTGATTTTCAGCAAACAACCAAGAATTGATCGTTCAATCTTCAACTCCATTGACAGCTTCCTTAGTGAACACCAAATACTTGCATTTCCCTTTAAGCATATCAGTCAATGGGGTCACGATATGAGCACGCTGTGGGATAAAGCGACGGTAGTAACTAACCACCCGAGAAAAGTGCGTGGTGCCTTGGGAGAAGTGGGTAGAGGGAAGTTTTGAATAGCTTCTACCCGGTCAGGTAACGGATAAATTCGATCTTTGTCTATCCTTTGTCCCAAAAAATTCAAGGAAGTGACTCCAATCTAACACTTCGGCAAGTTGAGCGTGAGGGAGTGTGTCACAAGTCTTCGGAAAACTGTCTGCAAATGAAGTTGATGAGTGGCTTCATCTGGACTAGCTACCAAAATATCGTCCAGATAGGCAAAGGCGAAATCAAGCCCGCGCAAAACGTCATGGATAAAACGCTGGAAGGTTTGGGCAGCGTTCCGTAAGCCAAAAGGCATTCGAAGAAACTCGAACAGGCCAAACGGTGTAATCACAGCAGTCTTAGGTATATCCTCGGGGTCGACGGGAATCTGGTAGTAAGCCCGTGTAAGGTCCAGTTTGCTGAATACTCGAGCTCCCTTGAGTGAGGCGGTTAAATCGTGTATGTGAGGGACAGGGTAGCGATCGGGAACAGTTTGTGCGTTTAGTCTGCGGTAGTCGCCACAAGGGCGCCAATCTCAACCGTTATTCTTAGGTACCAGGTGCAACGGTGAGGACCACGGGCTGCTGGATGGCCTAATAATCCCCATTCCTAGCATATGCTCGAGCTCCGCTTTGACAACCTTTAGTTTTTCTGGGGATAGTCATCTCGGCTTTGCGAAAACTGGCGGGCCAGTAGTGACAATATGGTGTAAGACGTTGGAAGTCGCACATGGCAGGCCGCTGCTAGGTTTGAACAAATCTGGAAAAGACTGCAGTATATGCGAATAAGGACCAGTGCTAGTGGGTGTGGCATATACAGGGCTGAAGGCTGGGCCTTGTGTGACGATACCGCTGACGGAGAGGTTTGTGACAGGATCTCTTAGCTTATGATTACCTGTATCTACCAGTAATTGGTAGTGCTGCAATAGATCCATGCCAATTATACCTGTGGTAACGTCTGCCACCAGGAAGACCCAACGAAGTGAACGACGCAAACCGATGTTAAGATCTATAAAGCGCCTGCCGAACGTAGCAATTGGCGAGCCGTTTGCGGCTCGTGGTTGAAGAGACATTGGCCGCCTGCGCTCCTCTACTGTGGGTGGGATTACACTGACCTCCGCTCCGGTATCAATTCGGAAGCGTATCCCAGTGTTACGGTCAGTAACATAGAAGAGGCGACATGAGAGCGGTTCGCCAGCGACGTTAGTCGCCAGTAAGTGCTGGCTTGCTAGTTTCCCGATTGTTGAACATCGAAGGTGCACGGGCGAGTGCACTTTTGGGCTTTTGCTCCGTAACGTCGATGATACCAGCACACTCCAGGCTGGTTACTTCGGGACTGTCGGCGCTTGCTGCCAGCACGTGACAAGGGTCTACTACTACGCGAACTCGAGGGACTGCGTGTACGACTCCTGGATTTCATCTCCTGTCGTATACTACAGATCTCCTCGTATAGCTTGGCTATATGGGCCACCGCGTCAAAGCTTGATGACCCCCCGTCGGACGAATCTTTAGTCTGAGCGGGAGCAGCAGTTACTGTTGCGGAAATGCCAATTTTGGGATTGATGGCCTCTACGGCTCTATCAGCTGCCTCGGTTATCTCCTGTAAGGGGTACTTGTAGATCGGTGCTAAGATACCCTGGACTGCCTGAGGTAATCTTTGAAGCCAAAGCTGTTTCAGAAAGACCTCGTCAATTTTAAAGTCCGCCACCAGCTGCTTCATCTGCCTCAACATTTGTGAGGGCTTGCGGTCACCTAACTGAACATCTCGGAAAAGTTTCTGCACTTTCTGTTGGTCAGTAAGTGCGACTCGTTGAATTAACGCCTGTTTGAGCCGCTCGTACCGATCCGGAGACGGATCTGTGAGAACGTCAGACACCTCGTCAATGACACTTTCAGGCAGGCTCACAATCACATGGTTTACTTTGGTCTCTTGTGAGTGTATGTGTTTAATGGCAAACTGAGCCTCTATATGATTGAACCATGCAGCTGGACGATGTGTCCAGAAGGCGGGGAGTTGCAGCGTTATAGCCATCTCTGACACAGAACCGTTGTCAGCCATCTTGCACACAAGACAAAATATTAACAAGGTGATAAAAAACCAATATAAGTACAAACAAAACAAATCAAATCTTTATAACCGTGCGTGAAAGAAAAAAATAACAAAATAGACGGTACGTAAAAAGAATTGTTAACACGTTAAGCTACTATGGCGGAAAATGGTGAAAACGGGCTCACCACTTGTAAGTGTTGAGGTTAGACTTAAGATAGTCTTCGATATCACCACACTTACTAAAAACTTCACCGTCTTATGACTTTACCAGTACTCTACCTAACGTGTAAGTACTGATTAACTCAATCAAAGTTTAAAAGCTAACAATGGAAAGAATTCTTAGTATGAGTTGTATTTAACGTAACTGAATAACAGATTTAATAAATAAAGTGACTGTACAACTTAGCTGCAGACGTTGCTGGAGGTAGGCTTGGAGAGTGTGCAGAAAGAGAGCACAACAAGAGAGCTAACCGATGAACGTACGGACGACTCCCAACTCAAAAGATAAGTGTATCACCGTGGGTGAGCAAGTTTAAACAAAAGTTCAAAGGCACAATGTGCACTACACTCCTATGACGCATTACCTAAACTTCATTAATATAGTTTCCGCTGAATGTAATCTCCTATAACTACCACCTTATTGGGAAACTTAGCATTATCTTTGGATAACGAAATTTCTAAGAACTTTCTTGGTAAAATAATCGTCCTCTACTGGAAAAAATTGAATATACCCTAGTCTCCACAACAACGTTCAGAGGTAATCATCCTATCAGCTCAAATGACTCACTATTTGCAGTCATTTAAAAAGTAAAAATAAATTTACCGATGGCAGCGTGCTTATGTTTTCTAGATATCATAATGTACCATGAGGAATACGCTATATCCATGCGGTTATAACAGTCAGATGTGCGAAATTAGTCCAAAACACAACAACCACGATTCTCAGTCACGTAACATTTTACTTCGCTACCTAATCGTATAATCCTATCAACGGATGTTTCGCCAAAGAGAAGAAGACTATTTATTCAAGGAAAATTTATTTAGTTTTTTTAAAGATCGTGAACATCTGTGTTTATAGTCACGGAAAAATCACAACTTCGAGGGAACCACCGATCGTAGACTACAACCCGAAACTTTATTCGGCAAAGTTCAACAATAGCGTCCCAAATGATGCGAACGCACAATGGCCTTGAGCCGACCAATCAGGAAATAGGAGGATTATAGGTAGTAGTGTATCCGCACTCCTATCCGGAATGATTTCGATGAAACCTTTGCGAATCTGCGTGTCGTAAATACCAAGAACCCAAACGTTATTAGCCCTAGCACGTCCCGGTTATACTTCTTTTTATAAGCACAGTTTCGTCGATGTGAACAACGACACCCACTCCGCCTAGCACTTGCGTGATGCTATTTATTTTCCACGACGCTAAATCTCTGCAAAACTGGAACCATTGCACAGTAGACGTTAGGGTATTGTCTGCCTGGGCTGCAGTTGATCTCACTCCGGTCTTCAAAATCCAGTAATGACATAGAAACAGGATATTCGTCAACGAAAGTTTCGATTTTTCGAGGAAAGTTCCTTAAAGATAATCAACTGAGAGTGTTACTTACCAGTGCGAACACTTGTTCGCTTCCTACACTGTGTACATCTAAATATATATCCATCAATGTCCTGGGTATACGGCTGCAGTTTCATAGAAGCACCACAACTGCAAATCCGAGTATGTCCTATTAATCCATTGTCTAAGCAGTACTGAAAAACGTACTCTGGTTGAAATTTGCATCGGAGCAGATGAACAGGCGTCATTTTCGCGCTAGAATAATGGAAAGGTTCCACAACCAATGACTAGCATGCGTTCAAGGTCATTGAACGTTGAAGGTTTTGGGACGCTATTCTTAAACTTCGGCCGTTATTCTTCCTAATTAATGTCTTACCTTTAACTGGGATTGTTCGTACACTCACCAGATCATCGTATTTTATCCGCTTTGAAAACCGTTTTGCAACCCATCGAATGGATGTTAACACTGGCTCTATTACGTGTAGTCCTTGTTCATGTATTTGGATCTAGTACATCAAGCAATAATAAGCATAAGTAACACTTACCCTTAAGGATTCCAGGTTCTTTTAGTTCCCCAAAATGCACACAAGCACAACAGATTCATACTCTTCATGCGGCTCAACCTTATTTGACTTAGATTCTCTCACAATATATTTTTTTCAAATGATAGCAGACACACTGATGGTATATTCACATTCTCAAAAAGCTTCAAAGCTTATTCAACTTCAACCCAGGTTCTAAATTTTCCAGGTTTAATTTGTTCTTCGAAAACCTTGCTAATATCAACTCTGATGGTGCTGTCTTTAACAGATTCACTCGCAGATTGTTGTATGCTGCAAACATGAACGAAAAAGACACTCTTTTTTTCCAGATTTCTACATGTTATGTAAGTAACTGAGCCAACAATAGTAACGGCTTTAAAGGTTGACGGATATCTCGTTCAACAACTTCTAATTAATTTATTCTCGCGTACCAAAGACAAAGCAAAAGCCAATAATTGATCGTCCAAACCAAGCGATATATTTAGGAGCCAAAACAAGCCGTTAGACGAACGCTTAGCTAGCTAGTGATCGTGCACGTGACACGACGAGGTACCAAATGGCGGGGATGCTTGACCGGAAGCCTTCAGCTAAACAAGTCGACTTAAACAGTGGTGGTCAGCATCCAATGAGTGATTGCTGTGGTCAATAATTTTGGGGAATTATTTACCGCTACAGCTCACTCCCCCCCTAGTGGGGTCGTGAGGACCCTAAGACAGAACCAGCCGGAAGTAAAAAAACTCGATGGTTCCCTTTCGGGTGAAAAAAATCTTCCGAGCGGCTTGGTCGTATGCCTACTGGTTTGTCTGCCTATGCTAATAGGGTGTTTGTACATAGCTTCCTTGTTGTTGTTCGTTGGATTCCGTGCTTCGTTTGTTTCCTGTCCAGTGCCCGTCGCACCTGGAAAAGAAAACAAGAACGCTAAGAACCATGTCGAGGAAAATGTACGAAATGAGCTTTTTGGTTAAAAAAAATTATGTGCATTTACTATACAGTAAAATAATGCTAAGTTCAGAACATCGAAAAAAAATACATCTAATTAATTTTTTTGTGTATGTTACATGAACTGTTGGAAAAAAATTTTTTGTGTTCGGTGGTACTGTATATAAAAAAAATTGATACGTCAAAAAAAATAGTCAGTACCACAAACGAATGAGTTGCGTGAATCACACGACTTCGTTAAGTCAAATAAGTGTGCAGATATTCTGGGAACCTTACGGTGCGTCCAGAACGGGTTTTCTTGGGAGGCTCGATAGAAGGTTCGGTAGCTGTCGCTGTGCTAGCGACTTCATCGATGTCTACACGATCTTCTGTTACTTGTGGATTTTGGGGTACGTTCAGCTCTATGCTAATAGGATTACCCTCCAAGTAAGCCGGTTTCAGACGGTCAATGCTGACGGTGTCCTCGCGGCCGTTTTTGTCCAAGACAAAGAATTTATCAGAACGTTTAATTACCTTATAAGGTCCGTCATATGGGGGTTCCAGGGGTCTGCGCACAGAGTCGCGACGAACAAATACATGTGAAGAAGTTTTCAAACACGGATGAACGAAAACATCAATGGACTGTGGACGAAGGGGAGCAGGTTTAACTGAACGCATTGCGTTTGTAAGCCTGCTGACGTATGAAGCGTGATCTACCACTGGTGGGAAGCTCGAGGGAGAAACAAATTCACCAGGCAGTCGCAGTGTCGTGCCATATACTAGCTCGGCGCTAGTACAACCAGCATCGGTTTTCAAGGCGTTTCGTATCCCTAGGAGAACTAACGGAAGGGATTCAGTCCAATGGGTGGTGTTTGCAGCTGACAGACCAGCTTTCAGCTGTCTGTGTAGACGTTCTACCATACCATTAGCTTGAGGATGGTAGGCTGTTGTTCGAAATCGCATGCAACCTATGATTTTAGTCAGGGCAAAGAATAAGCCACTTTCGAATTGCCGCCCGCGATCAGTTGTTATGGAAGATGGGCATCCAAAGTTAGCGATCCATCTTTCTACGAAGACGCGTGCGACTGTTTCAGCAGATACATCCTTGATGGGTACTGCTTCCGGCCATCGTGTGAATCGATCGATGCAAGTTAAAATATAAGTATATCCATGTGATTCAGGAAGGGGACCAACCAAATCTATATGGACGTGTTCGAAACGAGCGTCAGGGAGAAGAAAGGTGCCAAGTGGGCTTTTGGTGTGTCTTATCACCTTGCACTTTTGACAAGCTAAGCACGTGTGTGCCCATTCCCTTACTTCTTTATTAATGCCAGGCCAACAAAACCGACTAGTTACGAGCTTGACAGTAGTTCGAATACCTGGGTGAGATAAGCCATGCAACGTATTGAAGACGTTACGGCGATAACTTTTAGGCACGATGGGGCGAGGAGTACTCGTGGAAATGTCACATAGAATAGTATCTCTTCCCATACCTAAGGGTTTCTCAGCTAATTGTAGAGTTGTTTTCGACAACTCATGTTGAAGTTCGGCATCTTCTTTTTGAAGACGAGCCAGTTTTACTAGGTCTATGCCGTCGATTTGGGTGAGGGAACAAACGCGCGACAAGGCATCTGCCACAGTGTTGTTTACTCCGGATACATGGCGAATATCTGATGTAAACTGTGAGACGTAATCCAGTTGTCGTGATTCCCTGGGTGAATACTTATCTGAAGGTGAGTTCAGAGAGTACGTCAGAGGTTTGTGATCCGTAAAAATTATAAATTCACGACCCTCTACCGAATGTCTAAAATGTCGTATAGCACAGTACATAGCCAGAAGTTCTCTGCCGAATGTGCTGTACTTCGTTTCAGCTAATTGAAGGCGCCGGAGAAAAAGGCAAGTGGTTGCCACTCTTTGTCAACTAGCTGTTGTAGAACTGCGCCGATTGCAGTGTTTGATGCATCAACCGAGATACTTAACGGTGCCGTTGGATCCTGATACATCAGAAGTGTGGCATTCGCAATAGCTTTTTTAATCTGGGTAAAAGCATTTCGAGCAGACGCGTCAAGTTCTATGGACTTGTTATTCCCTCGAAGGAGGTCTGTCAATGGCTGAATCAAAGAGGCACAGTTGGGAATAAAGCGTCGATAATAACTTACTAAGCCGTTAAAAGTGCGGAGACTTTTCACCGTCTGTGGCTCTGGAAAGTTCAGTATAGCCTCGACCTTAGTAGCCAGTGGGCGAATGCCCTTGCAGTCAATAGTGTGACCCAGGAAGTCGAGTGAGTCAACACCGATTTGACACTTTTGAATATTAATGGTAACACCATGTTGGCGTAACCTGTCAAATGCCAAGTCCAAGTGCCTAAGGTGAGTTTCCTTGTCTGGACTGGCAATGAGGCAGTCGTCTAAGTATGCGTATACAAAGTCGAGACCGCGAAATACTTCGTCAATGAAGCGTTGGAATGTTTGGGCTGCATTCCGAAGACCGAATGGCATACGTAGAAATTCAAAAAGTCCGAAAGGCGTAATGATAGCCGTTTTCGGGATATCTTCTGTTGCCATCGGGATTTGGTTATACGCTTTAACCAAGTCGATTTTGGAGAATATAGTCGCGCCGGATAAGGTTGCCGTCAAGTCGTGTATATGAGGCAACGGGTAGCAATCAGGGGTTGTTTTGGCATTCACTCGCCGGTAATCACCGGTGGGTCGCCAATCGTTGCTATCCTTTTTCGGAACCATATGAAGTGGGGATGCCCATGGGCTATTCGAAGGTCGAATGATGCCAAGGCTAAGCATATGGTCAAATTCATTCCTGGCGATTCTCAGTTTGTCAGGAGCTAATCGTCGTGCTTTAGATGTCACAGGTTGTCCTGTGGTAATGATGTGGTGCATAACATTGCTGGTTATGCACGGTAGGTCGTTCGACGGGCAATTAAGTTCCGGATACTTGTCAACATAGGTTGAAAAGTTGGATCAAGAATTGCCTTTATCTTAACGGGTGACAAACTAGGGCCTATGTAGCTGATGCCTTTGATAGACAGACTAGTAGTATTGTCAATCAGTCGTTTTCGGCGGACGTCTACGAGTAAATCATGATGATTAAGTAGGTCCGTGCCAATGATGGGCATTGTAACGTCAGCGAGAAGGAAAATCCACCGAATAGGTTTGCGTAAACCTACGTTCAGATAGACGTATTTCCTACCAAAGGTTGCGATTGGTTTTCCATTTGCAGCCTGTAAGTTGAAGGTAGGTTCCTTCTGTCGATCTGCTGCTGTAGCAGGAAGGACGCTGACTTCGGCGCCTGTGTCGACTAAGTATCGAGTCTGGCTTATCACATCATGGATGTAAAGTAGGCGGCTAGTGCCACCGGCGACGGTTGCCGCTAACGCGTGCCGGCGGGATAGTTTCCCGCAGACTTTGAGACATTTCCGAAGTTACAAGGCTTACGGCAACACTTCGCTTCTTGGCCATAGGTGTTGTGGTACCAGCACCAGTCAGGGTTTTTCAGTGAACGTGGTTTGGACTTAGATCGACCACGTGAGTTCCTGCGTTGAGGAGATTTAGGACGACGGTCGGAGGAGTTAGAATGCATGTTTGACCTAAACATCTGCTGGATGGAGTTGCATAACTCTATCATTGCAGGATCCTTACTCGAAGTCTGCTTAGTCATCGAGCATATTTCGGGAACAGACCGTTTGGTTATCTCTAGAATCCTATCTGCAGTAATAGCTAAGTCCTCTATTACAGTACCCTGAAGTGTCACAAGTACGGTCTGTACAGACTGTGGCAACTTGGATAAGAAGAGTTCTCTAAATAGTCCTTCGTCGAACTGACTTTGGCCGACGATTTCTTTCATTCTTGTCAGCATGCTCACGGCTGACTGATCTCCTAACTCGATGTTACGAAATAATTCATCTAGACGTTGTCGGTCCGTGAGAACGTTTCTCCTGAGGAGGGATGCTTTCAGCAACTCGTACGAGTTACTTACCTCGGGACTGAACATCTGTGATGTTACGTACTTGCTGAATTCCCGCGGTAGGGCGTGAATAACTGCAAGTAACTGTGAACGTTGATCGGTTATCCCATGCTCACAAAAATCTGCTTCAGCTAGCAGAAACCACGTTTCAGCATTATCTGGCCAGTATGGTACGAGCTGAATGGTTTTAGGAGTTGAGCGGATACGGATGACCTTGGGACTAAGATCACTCATGACGAAAATTATGTCGAATAATATATGGTACAAGAACAAATACAAAATGGAACGAACTCACCGGGGTTATCTGCGGATTTTTCGTGGATGAAGTTCGCGGTTGGGCTCACCAGTTTAAGGGTTGACGGATATCTCGTTCAACAACTTCTAATTAATTTATTCTCGCGTACCAAAGACAAAGCAAAAGCCAATAATTGATCGTCCAAACCAAGCGATATATTTAGGAGCCAAAACAAGCCGTTAGACGAACGCTTAGCTAGCTAGTGATCGTGCACGTGACACGACGAGGTACCAAATGGCGGGGATGCTTGACCGGAAGCCTTCAGCTAAACAAGTCGACTTAAACAGTGGTGGTCAGCATCCAATGAGTGATTGCTGTGGTCAATAATTTTGGGGAATTATTTACCGCTACACGGCAAACAACTAATGGACTGGAAACAACTGCTTCTGCCAGCCAAACATCTTCATATGCACAATTTCAAAACCCTCTACACAGTACCGATTCATTAACAGCTGAAAACCAACTAAAACACTGAATGCCACATGAATGCAAGGTATGAAACAATCACACCGAAATGAATGCACTGACCTGGTAGTGAAAACTTTCCAAACCAAAGAAATAATTCATTTTAACAGCAACGGAAACAAAAAATGGGGTGAAATGCAACATTTGTGAACAATACGCAACAAGATAAGTCGTGTATAACGGGAGGATAAACGGAACAACAAACGCGTACACGAACATCTACGGAACTGCAATCCAACATGGCCGACTGATATGGACGAAAATGACCTTTAAGCTTCTCACTACACCAATGACCTTGATAAGTTACGGATAATTTCAGTCATCTGCAGAAGTGTATTGATCATTGGATTGATCAACGCGTTTCAAAATCTTCGTAACGCGGTTTCTCTAATTGTCCAGTAAGATATTTTCTTTTGCGGAGGTTTTGGATATCCCTGAGAGATTTGAATACATGCAAATATTTATGTTTTGTGGATTAATATGCAATTAAGGTCACCAGCTATATATATATTTGTAAAGGTTTCTGATTGAGATTTCAGATAGTTAAGTAGTTGTGATTCCAGAATAATGTTGCTATATAGTCTACAGTAACTACTGAAAGATAGGTTTGTCACATAGACTGTTTTAATGAAGGAAAATTAGGTATTTTGAGCGCGAGCAATAAGCTGGTTTGGTCTAAACCAGAAACCAAATACTTCGCTTCACTGAGTAGTGTAATGCCTTGTCATCGTGGGACTAAACGCTACGTTTAAAGCAGCAACAGATTTAACTGGATAATAAGTGTTTGATAAATATTGTAGTACTAGGTAGGGCTTTTTTGTGCATAAGTTGGACTTAGTGACCAAAGAAGAGTCGTTTGCTTGGGCGTTGAGGAGTAAGGTCTAAGTTCAGACAATGAAAGTAATTTTCTGCAGCTTTACACAGCACAATGTTCCTAACTAGCACTAGTTTCGGGATAGTTATCACCGTTTTAACTTCTTGGTGTCATTCGTTTATTACCCTGGCATATAATTAAATAGGATACATTGTTACCAGTCACTAGTAACATGGGTGCATACTGAGCTATTGATTCCTCTGAAGCATTTGTTCAGCTCCTGATCACATTTCCGTCTACGTTTGTGCAATATTTTGGTGGCCGTTTTAATGATTATTCATTAGTATGATACGTGTACTAATATAACTTAACATCCAGCCGAACTAAATTCAAGACTAGTTAGTAATCTTCTAGAAAGTGTTGGTAAACTTTACTGGCGCCTGTAAGACATTATAAAGTGGTTAGTATTCTAAGGAAAACGCTTGTGCGAGCCTCTTGCAGCTTCTTAACACCCATCAGTCATTCACCGAAAATACTAACCCTCAGCTTCTTCTAAGGGTGATTAAATTATTTAGGGAGACGCGGAGAATGGAGAGTGTTATAATACCCTGAGACGAAACCATTACCTTTCTTTGAAAAGGGTCTAAAAATGTGTAACAGAGCTGTCATTATCTGCAAGGGGATGCCTTACAAATATTGTGTGGTATCATGTATCTTGTGGGAAGCTGATTGGTAAGGAGGAGGTTGCGTATATAAAATGTCATTAAATCCTCTAGTTTTCTGTTGGCTATTTCTGAGCCCCCATAAGTGACCTAGTACGAATGAGTTTGGACTTCGGTCTTACTCCTGAAATACTCTCATGCGGTCATGCCTTCATATACTGCTAAGTCGTATTCATTACCTTCCCATAAGTGAAAGAGCAAATGAGAATGTCTGGTGCTTACAGCCGGACTGGTATAGGTGTAGGTGTGCATGGGCCTCATTATCCTAACGAGTCGAATGACTTATGAACTTGTTTAGGTCACTGGGAACCATGGGAGTGCAGTGCCTTACTCTGATCCACTACTTTGTGAATCTCATTTCAAGTAGAAGGCTTGGAGAGGAGTTGGCCCCCCCCTGAGACAACTACCTGCTTCGGTATATGTGTTCAGGCAGCATCCTAGGTGTCGCAGAAACTATGATTTCGTATAGTGCGTCTGTCGGTATCCATAATGTACCAAGTTTGTTGTAAGAATATTAGTAAGTGGCTGTTTCTGATGTATAATCACTCGGAAATAAATAAATGAGTAAAGCCGATTTTTTAGTCTAGAGTCTTTTGCTTTTGGTCTTACTAAATCGTTACTGAATCTTTAGGGGTATCTGCTATCCCAGGCACATTTCACTAAATCGCAATTATTCCGATTTATTTCTTTGTTAAATGTTTTAACTGGACCCTATGTGCAATTAATCAGATAAAGTTAGCTGAATTTTATATAAATATACGATACTCGAGTTGCCTTTATTCGCCCACCCATCATCCTACGTAACCTTAATTCATTCTTCTGACCACTGAGTTGCAAAGTGTATATTTAAGCTCGGCAGGTCTTTTTCGCACTCAACTTCCCAGCTGACCTCACTTGAACCGTTTATATAATAATATGCCTTATTCCAAAACAGTACTTGTGATGCAGAATGGAATTCTCAGCATTTGACTACAGTATTGCCTCCAGTTAGTACATTATCAATAAATAAAATTCTACATAGATTAAGGGTAATCTCAGTTCATTATGACAACAACATATTGGCATGTTGGTAGCAAAGCCAAAATCGAACAGAGTGAATGTTTGGTATTTGGTAAACAGCTTAAATCCCCAACTAGTAGTACTTGGGTGTTTGTTGGTAATGTTTCAATAAGTAGACAAAATACAAACACTAGAGATATTCGAATCTTAAGTTAGTGCGATACTTCAATGATCAATGATACTTCAATGCTGTTCCATGAACCCTAATAACCAATGCAAGCTAGTGAAAAGCAAGATTCTGATGAATTCGGTTTGTTAGATAAGCAAAACTAAAAAACTGAGGTTTTATGGTCAAAAATACTGGAGTGCGGTTAGGGGAGTGTGTATCTGGTTGATATTTTTTGTCCGTACACACTGAGAGTTGATTTCTTCAAGTATTTGTAAAAGGTAGTATTACTTATTATTTTACGTTTCGAGTGAAACAAGGCTGCAAGTTAGGGCTTTGAAGTTTTGGTAGCAGTGGTTTTATTTTTACGGGGTGTGGTTGCTAGCCTCATGTCCAACCTTCCTTCTTTATTTGCCTTACTACTGACTTGGCGTCGTGTAGGAGTTCGTCGGCTAGTGTTCGAACTCCGGGCAAAGATGGTGGTAGGTGAACGTTCTACCACTGAATCACTGACGCCAAAGTGGTCCCGCGCCGGGAGTAACACCCAGGCTCTTAGGTAAAATCTAGGTCTCCTAACGGCTAGTAGGATACTACGAAACTTAAAATGGTCCCAGCCTGTTTAGAAGTTCGAAATAAGATTTTTCTGAACGTTTTGCTGTCTAAGCTACAGCTTCTTCCGTAGAAATACTGGGATTTTATTAATCAAAATACAGTTAAACAGTACATAGATCAAAGTGAACTTGTTTGAAGATTACCTTTGGGTAAATATTTGTACCAATTGATTAAATGTAACTGGTCATATATTTTTAGTGATATTGTCAACTTGTCATTTTTAAATTGTCTCAGTGTGTACATCTATCTGGATATATGTGTTGTTTATTGTATAGATGACATTAATTCGTAAGTAACGATTGTGATTATTGTCCAGAGACTGGAAAAAAGTAATAACCAATCGTGTTTATCTATTTAATTGGACTCAGTCAGATAGGTGATAGGCATATTCCTTCGCTCCTATTTATTGCATTCGATGTGGCTAAAATGTACTAGGGTTTGTTTGTGTGAATGAAAACCCCTTCTTAGTTTTTCCACAATGTTAAAAGTGGGTTAGTTTGACTGATTACACAGTTAAAGGTAGTCGATTGTGAGTCTGTCACATACAACTTGTGTCATAGTTTTTTCGGTTACAGACTTGTTCGTGCCTAGAAAAATATTGCCGCCATCAGTGGGAATATGTAGCACAAGTTGAAGTACATTTGCTCAAAAACGTTTATTCTCTCCCGAGAGTTGTAGGAAAATATAGTTGTAGTTGTCCTATTGTCTACTTTCACTATTAAAACAGAAATTTAGTACATTATGGAGACCAAAAGATGCGCCACACAAAATCTCATAATCTTTGAAACGGCGGACATACTATTTGGACACCCAGACCAAATTAAGTGGTTGTCTTAAGTGGTCATCCCCTCTCGGAGCTTTTGACTGTAAGGCTGACCCAGAAGACCGTGGGGCAACGTCAGTAGCTGCGTACCCATGGTTTCCAGGTTCATAAGTCATTCTATTCGTTAAGATAATGAGGCCCATATACAATGTAGGCTTGGAATCAGGACTTTCCAGCTCCCCTATGTGAACCACCAAGTCCACCAGTTCGATTGTAAGCATCAGATATTCTTATTCACCCTTTCACTTTTGTAGGGAACACACCAAAAGTCTAGTGGCACTTAATAAAGCTTACCTGACAAAGTCTATAAACGTGTGGCCATATTGAGAGTATTTTGAGAGGAAGACCACCCACTCCCAGCTGTTATGTTGTAGAGTTCTTATTAGATTAATATGATGGTAAGCTAGTTGACCATTCATTGATGGCAATGAACTTCAGTATTCAGTCAATTTAATATCTTTTATTTACGTAAATATCCCATATTACTGCGAAATATTTATTTAATGACCGGTGATTGTTTTCTAGACATTTAAGAGCTGTCTTTTTATGTAGAATCACCACTCAAACCTTCTATCACATCATTTTTATTTAGTCAGAATAATTAGTATGAAGTTGTGACTAGGTATAAAAATAGTGATGCAAACGAAAGAATGACTTGATAACCTTAAAGCTACCAACCACTGTTCCGTTCTCAGTGGCGCAGATGCATCCACTCCTTGTGACTTATGATCTCCAATGAAACTGTTTTGTTCTTCGTTATTACTCCTTTGTCTCACACCTCTGCTCACTGTCTTTATCATGCTTTTCTTGTACTTTCTTCTCTTGCTTCGCGTACTACACGGAGTGTGGCGACTTGAACTTCCGCACATTTGTGCAAAGTTCTATGTCGAAAACAGACAGACAGACCAACCACTGTAAACTGTTTAAATTATTATAAGAATATTATACAGGCTCCTTACTATAAAATTTCGCTCAGTTTGTCGGAGGATTTTTTATTATTCATGCAAATGACCATCGTTTAGTCTCAGTTATACAGCGTTAGGGTTAGGTCAGGCGTAGGAATTACCTAGTTAGAGTTTAGTTTAAACAAATTTTTCCGTGTAGAATTCACCTTCAAAATCCCTAATTGCAGTCCTTAGTGATGATGTATTATAAGGGTATTATTATTCACGTGTGGGGGGGGGACTTCTGTGAGTGACATCAACAGTATCATGTGTGGAAGAAAAAATGAAAGCTTATGGGCAGTCTTGGAGTCAGCGAAAAAGACTGCATAGAACAGGGTGAAGTGGAGGTGTACTGCTGAAGTCATATGTTCCACTCAGAACCCTAACGAATAATAATAATAAAAACCACCCACAAGAACTGTGGGTGCCCTCTTCATGATCATTTAGTCGGTTATTCGTCTGTATTGTAACTGTTCATTGTATTTAGCCTCTGGGGTGACATTCGGAGCACATGTCCAAGTCACCGGAGCCGGTGTTTCCAGATGACGACATTCAATGAATAGTGATCTCCACTTTGTTCAAACACACGCCGCCGAACCTCAGAATTACTCACGCGATGATGCCATCGAACGCAAGCAATCCTGCGGAGACAGCGGTGATCAAACGCGCAGAGTCGCCGCACATCCTCAGCTCGGAGAGGCCAGGTTTCACAGGCGTAGAGCAGCGCAGCCCGCACCGAAGCATTGTATACCCGACCTTTGACAGCCAGGCTAACGTCGCGACGGCGCCACAGGTGGCTCAAGTTGATGTATGCCACCCTAGCCTTCATTATACGGTTGGAAATCTCATCCGTCACCCCTCCGCCAGCACTCACACAACTACCAAGGTACACAAACTTATCAACAACTTCAAGCGGTTCACCCGCAAGAGTAAGTGCAGGTACAGGCTCCTGCCAATCTTGTAACAGTACTTTGCACTTAGACGGCGCAAAGCACATACCATACTTACAGACACTGATCGCCAACTGATTAAGTGCGATTTGGGCAGCCTGCATGCTATCGCACAGTAAGACGATATCGTCTGCATACTCAAGGTCGAAAAGTCTATCTCCAGGTAGCAGATCTACACCACCTTCACGCACATCCTTCGGAGCTGACTCCAGAATGTCATCGATGGCAAAGTTAAAGAGAAATGGAGAGATTGGGCAACCCTGTCTAACCCCACTGTTGGTTGGGAACAGTGGTGATAGTTGGTTGTATGCCCTCACTCTACCTGAGGTGTTTCTGTATAGGGCTTTCAGGATGTTAACAAATTTCTCAGGTACACCTCTCTCTAACAGACAGTTCCAGAGCACAGTTCTGTCCAACGAATCAAAGGCAGCCCTAATATCAAGAAACACAACGATCGTTGGCCTGCAATACGTGTGGCGGTTTTCCTACAACTGACGAAGGGTGAACACCTGATCAATGCATCCACGACCTGAACGAAACCCAGCCTGCTCTTCGCGAATCAATTAACACCCTTACATTGTGTGTACGAGGAATTTCGGAAGCTCGGTCTGTCCACTTATGATATTGACTTTTCTTATTCTTCGCTATCGAAGAAGAGCAAAGGTTCCAGTAGAAGTGGTGTTGTCTTTAATGGATAAGTCTGCTACTCTAAGGCTTAGTCTTTCTTCTTTTTAATGCCCACTACTGACTAGTAAACTAAGTGACGTTTAGCAGCGTGTCAGCTGGGAGTCGAACCCGTAACTGCCTTGTGGCTGGCGAGTACTCTACTATTGAACCACTCACGTGTAATATCGATCGTAGGGAATTATATATATATATATATATATATATATATATATATATATATATATATATATATATATATATATATATATATATATATATATATATATATATATATATATATATATATATATATATAAGTTGTTGATAAGTTTGTGTACCTTGGTAGTTGTGTGAGTGCTGGCGGAGGGGTGACGGATGAGATTTCCAACCGTATAATGAAGGCTAGGGTGGCATACATCAACTTGAGCCACCTGTGGCGCCGTCGCGACGTTAGCCTGGCTGTCAAAGGTCGGGTATACAATGCTTCGGTGCGGGCTGCGCTGCTCTACGCCTGTGAAACCTGGCCTCTCCGAGCTGAGGATGTGCGGCGACTCTGCGCGTTTGATCACCGCTGTCTCCGCAGGATTGCTTGCGTTCGATGGCATCATCGCGTGAGTAATTCTGAGGTTCGGCGGCGTGTGTTTGAACAAAGTGGAGATCACTATTCATTGAATGTCGTCATCTGGAAACACCGGCTCCGGTGACTTGGACATGTGCTCCGAATGTCACCCCAGAGGCTTCCGTACAGGTCTCTGTTCGCTAGCCAGCCCTGGGACGGGATGGAAAAGGCAGAGGGGTGGTCAGTCCATGACGTGGCACCGTGGGATGAAGGATTTCTGTGCTAGATTAACATCGGTTGGCGTGTCACAACTCCCTGGTTGGGGTCCGAGAGATAGCTCAAATCGATGGCTCGAAACGTTACCGGATATGGCCAAGAATCGTAATCAGTGGCGAATGTGTTGCGATTTCCTTCTTTCTTCCCTTCCCGATGATAGCTAACGAACACTGTTTGAACTTGTTAAGCATGACTGTTTTCCTTCCAGATGAAGTTCTTTATCCGTCCTCTACTTATATATATATTTTCTTTTCCTTTCTTCCTTTTTTTTTGATCTATGTTGTTTTATTATTATTGTGTGGCGCATCTTTCTTGGTGCCATATTGTACCAAGTTTTTTATGCGTTTAAATAATAATAATAAAGGGTGTTAATGCTTTTTAATTCAGTACTCAGTGTTTTACTGTTTATTTGTAATGTATCAGTCTGTTTACTGAAAGCTACCATTCAGTGTAAGCGTATTGTTCATTTTTTAAATCTGTATTCCCTATCGATTACCTTACAAAAATAGTTGTTTTTTACTTTTTATTTCCTCACTAGATTTCCAATGAAATCTCCATGGACCTAAAGCAATCCCCCTACACTTATTGTTTATGAATCATGGTTCGCTGTTGTCATCCCCTGAATTTCCGATACTATCACGATTAGGTCTTACAAATGCAATCCTATTTTTGTTGATAATCAATTATTCAGTGTATTCTGAAGCAGATGATCTTGATGATGATAGAAGTAGGCTTACTCGACGTAAATGGTGCCCGTGGTCTGCTTGGAGTCCATGTTCCCCAACTAAATGCATCAGCGGTCATGTAAGACGAACTCCATCACTTTGGCGTAGTATTGAAGAAATCCCCATTGCAGAGGATATACAAACTAACCAGTGTGTATTACCACCAACCAATATTTCCAGAAAACCTAATCGAGCTTATGTACAACAAACAGTACGTGGACAGAGCAAACTTATTGTTGCTGAGAAACAACGCTTTCGTACTTGTGACTGTCAATCTGTCTCCATTTTGAATGTGTTTCGGTTGGTTAGCAGACATGAATGTTATCGTAAGTTATTATTATTATTATTCTGTTGCTTATTTCATTCAGGTCAAAAACAGACCAAAATCACGAGATTCCTGTTTTTATTTTATTCTTTTACTTAAGTTAATTTTATTTCGTCACCAGTTCTGGAATTACAGATATCCTATTCAATTACTTAAAACAGGATAAGCCCAATTTTCCTTCCCATCGTAAAAAATATTGTACATAGCGTAGCAAATCTTCAGTGCTATTGGCTAGTCTTTATTTCTCTAGCCTACATAGCATACTTTATAAGTTAGAACTTTTAATTAATGCTTTAACAGAGGGTCGTTATTTACTCGGGTCTGTCTGCCTGGATTCAACATAGAACTTGTCACCGAAGTGCAGCAGTTCGAGTTGTCACGTTCCAAATAGCACACAAAGGTAGACAAGAAGATGAGTGAAGAGAATCAATAGAGTTTGACAAGTATAAGAGCGAAACAGAATGCGTAATGGTTGAAAGGAATATATACTCGGGTGGGTCTGACCAATTTTCTCTCAATGATATCGAATTTATCATTGACACTTTGCAGTTAACAGTCTGATGCTCACTAGCGACTGGCCCTATTCACGTAGGTAGTTACTTGATTTCTATTGAGAAGTCGTGACCAGTAGGGTTACAGCAGGTTGGGTGTGAGGACAAATACCCACCACGAATGACATTGGCTAATGGTCATGCAATACTGTGAATTGGCAGAAGTTGGGATTCACGGGTTGACCATTGGATCAGGTTCCAGTGGCTTAATGTGGTCTACGAGCTCGCCTTGTAACCTGTAGGTGCTGGTTTCGAACCCTGGTGGGTGAGTACTGATGGAGAGTCCCGTGCTAGGACGGCACATCTGTCTAGTACTCCCTGCAGGTTTTTCAATGCTTCTCTAACTGATGTCAGCTCATGATAAAGTCCTGTAGCCAATCAAATCAAATCCCTGCAAACCACCACTTGAATCTACTGTCTGTAGGTTATCTTTTCTTAGTGGATTATGTGGTCAATTCTGTAAGAGTGACTTAATTAGTGTTTCAGATAGCTTATTCCAGTAGGCAGTCCGTTCACTGTCAGCATTTCACTGTTCCTTGGGTTTAGATAACTGAATGCTATAATCCACGTGTATATTAGCTGTATTTCTTGAACAACTACGTATTCGCTTAGTTGCATTATTCATTTAGTTACTGGAGTGATGGGAATACCTTTTTCAAATTAATACCAATGATAACAAAGTCTTTTTGGTATTGGTTTAAGCAAAACCCGCATCAATTTGTGAAGTTTTTGACAGTTGGTTTTAGTAGGCTACCTGGTTGGTGGTCATCAAGCTGCTGTTAAGAACAACCAGTGTCTAGAGACTATTGGTTGATGATATAGCTGAAAATTATTCGCAATGGAACAGATGCATTCACTCTTTGTGGCCTCCCATATTCATTAAACCCTCACGTTCTTCTATGTTTCTATTTTTTCTTCCTTATGTTTCTGCTGATTAATATTTCATTTGAATCTCTTTTGTCTAACTCTGTGTGCCGCATCAAGTGTGGCAAATTGTGAACAACTCTACTTTCTGTACCAGTCCTATGTCGAAAGTCAGTCAGTGGACATGGTGCAGTGTAATTTCATAAATACATACAGAGAATTGAGCTAACAGTATATGCCCTCATGTGAAAGAAAGGCTCTTCAAGACCATTTCTACATTTCTGCTTTCCCTCCGCCCTAGAAAAAAAGCCTTTAGGGCCTAATGATCAGTTTTAAATGAGTAATAACAGTTTAGGAGGACTCGATGCATGGTAAATATTATGTGTCGTATACAAAATCCCTAGGACTTTTAGACAGATTACATATCGCTGACCTTAAGGAGATAGCCGTATCCTGCACTCAAAGAGAACTAATCTCCCTACTCCTTCAGGTATGGCAAACAGACATGAATTTCCCCTGTATGAGCTTTTATGGCGAATACACCAGTACCTCCCCCTCCCCCCGATACACTTAAGTCTCACATTACTATCAGCCATCCTACTGCTTTTTAAAATTTCACTTCCCTCTACTGACAAATTTACTTTACCCTTCAACTTCTTGTTCTGTAATCTGCGTCAGTGATTTGAGTTTATAGTTATATGTGGTTCCTTGAAGAGCAGCGCTCCAAACTATGTATTGGATTTATCGATGTCTGTGGTTATTTCAAATCCCTCAGAAAACGGCATTAATCAAATTTCTAGTATTCGGTGCAATGCGTGTATATTGTAATTGTGAAACATATAAAATATCCAAGTGTGATGATTCCTTTAGTCAGAGTGGTGAGACTGCACATCTCGCAATATCCAGGATTGCCAGAGGCACTTCTCAGAGTTGTAGCAAGTGTGTAGGTGTGATCTTCTATGGCGAAAAGTGCCCTGTTCGACAATCCCATTCATGAATACTGTTAAAACTATGAAATATCTGACGCACTGATGTCTTTTTACTGTTATTGTCTACTCAGCAACTATCTCAGACGGTGTGATGGATTTTTAAACCAAAATCTGGTTTAGATATTCACTTTTCATTGTTGGTGATGGGGAGGGGAGATTTTTATTCACAAGTAAGGCTATAATAAAGCCGAGCAGGAAGATTGCAAGTGATCTTCTTAGAGTGTCAGCCAGAAAGTCGATGATGCCGATCTTTTGCTAAAAGTCTGTCCAGTTAATCAAATGTTTCGGAGTAATAGTAATATGAAATATAAAGAAAGGCAGCCAATGGTGTATACATCGTTTCAGGGGTTCAGTAGTGAAACGCCCTTCTTCTGCGGTGAGTGACATTCGAATCCCTTCATCTAATGGTAGTCTTGATCTTCGTTACAACGATGTGATCTCCACAGTGTGATCTTATCAGTCTGTAATATTTCACATAGTTACTGTTATTTTCCTGAGAAGTGGTAGGCTTTTTTAAATCTGTGACATCAAGGGGTATATTGACAAACGCGTTTACAGTAAACAATGAGTTTCGGATATTTTGTTGGCGAGTACAAATAATCGCAACACTGTACACCTTCCTAATTGAAACTAATCGTGTAGGTTCAGTTTTGAAAAAAACATCTGTAGGCAGAAATATCTGGCCTATTGATAATCATTCCAATTATTTTTTTGGTTTAGCCGGTGAAAATGCCCTCCGAAGAACTTGTTATGAATAAATGATTTGAGCTACCGCTTCAAGTTCTATTCGTTCATGTTCATTCTGAAGAAATTTTCGGGTTCGTTAATAGGATATTACACTGTAAACTCCTGGAAAACTAACTGCACGATCCTATCTCTATTAATTTCCTTGATTTACTGTGCCTGATTATGTCAAAACGAGGCGAAAACCTGATAAGCTTGATTACAAAATCAGCTGATATCACTAAATTTATCTCCATGTCTGTGTATCTAACAGCGATAAAGTTAATATCTCCAAGTTACATTACGCGTAGAATACTAATACTATAGCAACAACCACATCTCCGTGTAGGCTACATTGAATAAATTCCCAATTCACTTGTTCTTATGTAGTTTAGTACATAGACTGTACCAGCAGGACATTCTTTAGACACGTGCATATGATCATCTACTAGCGCATGGCTGTTGAAAGGAGAACGCAAAACAGTCATCATAAAAGTGAATACTGGAGCACTTTATTACTTCTGACCATGTAGGATCAGTACAAACTTTAGTCATGATAACCTCTAACCTTTTTATCATTTAACAGTGTACATATGAGCCCCTAAATGACTGTACAGCTCTGAAGTAGCGGAGTTACGAAAAGAAGAGATCTCTTTGCTGGCTTATGAATTCTTAAATTATTTAAATTACAAAACGCTCAGCTTACTAATTTCACTTGGAAATATGCATTCTAGTGCATAGTAGGATGAGTAATGTTGAGGTCAGGCATCTAGTACTAGGCTGGGAGGGAAATCAATCGATGAAGTTGTGAAGTTACATCAACTGAGATGATTAGGAAGTGTGTTACGCATGCATGCCTTCCTCGATGGTCAATGTTAGCTGACATGGGGTCAGGTTGTAAAAAGGTGGTGGTGGTCAAACCAAAACCAACATGGCTTCACCAGTCAATGAAATCCGTAACAGTTAGTTTAAGCCAGCTACATAGACATAGGGAGGTGTAAACCGCTTGGCTGGTTGGGGTCCTCGGGATGGCAAAAACCAATGAGGGCTGGAGACAGTTGGTGATATGGCTGAAAATCGTTGTAAATGGCGCAGATTCATTTACTCTTTGTGATCTGAGTCATAAGAAAAAGACATAAACAGATGGGAAAATTTTTTTGACGATTCATTTTTATAAGCTGTGCAATCGTATATACATATTAAGGAATTCATAAGACCAATGAGATACTAGTAAAATTTGTCCTCGAAAACGTATTACGTAATGTAAGATAGTGAATTCCTTTCGTTACGATATTGAGGAACTCTGTGTAGCACTGAACTGTTCATGCGGAGTGCTCGGTGTCCAGAGTTGCCAAGGTGTTGGAGGATGGAGCTGCTACTAGTCTTCTTTTCTCCTCTGACTAGCCAAGCTGGACAGTGTTGCAGAATACATTTGCGAACTTGACGTTGAATACAGTCGATATACTTTGCTCCACATGAACAAGTAAACTGATAAAAATACACATTAAAGTGACCCAAAGCGGTATCTTATCCTTAACTTTAGACTGGATTAACTGTCCGCTGGTGGCTGCTTGAAATGTCTTCTTCTGACATTTAAAAAGGCAATTTCTAAGAATTTCTGCTTCGATGTCACCTTTGAATTTCAGGTTCATAAAGAGAGTTTTCTTATCGTCTTTCTACTAGTTCCTGTCCACTCCATACAACTATACTGATTAGTCATTTTCTCACACGTCATGCATCAAAGATAGGACTTCAAGTGAACATAGATAAAACAGAGGTGATGAAGGTTCCTGGCCAACACCAACAGCAAGAACAACAACAGACAACAATCAGCCAGCATAAATGGGAGGAACCTGAAAGAAACAACCTCCTTTACCTACCTCCCTACCTGGGGAAGCATCGTTTCAACTACAGGCGGAATTGACGAGGATATCAAAGCCAGAATCAGAAAATAAAGACAAGCTTTCACTACTCTTAAGTCTTTGTAGAGGTCAACAGCACTCAGCATGAAAATGAAAATAAGATCCGGATTTTCAACTCCAATGTGACGTTAGTGCTACTCACTATACGGATCCGAGACTTCGCGCGTCATAAAGAGCATCTCAAACAAACTTCAGGCCTTCATTAACAGTTGTCTTCGCTCAATACTCAAGATCAGATGGCCGACCAGAAAAGATCAGAAACAGGGATATCTGGAAATGAGCGAACTAACACAGCAGGAGCCGATTGTGAAACAAATAGGCAGGAAGAAATGGAGATGGATTGACTGGCCATACTCTGAGGAAACCATCAAGTGACATCACCAGACAAACCGTTGCTCGAGTGGAACCTGAAAGGGAAGCGGCGAGTTGATCGTCAGTGTGAGGGTGACTTGGATGAGGTCATGTGTAAAGGAGATGAAAGTATATGAACAGACTTGGGGCGGGGTGAAAAAGTTGGCAGAAAACAGAAGGTAATGGAGATGCGCAGCTAAAGCCCTATGTTCCTCTAGGAATCAAAGGATATAATAATAATAGTAATAATCGCGTCATGCCAACTTCTGCCCCTTTTCTAATTTCCAATTAGTCACCCCTTCTAGAAGACTACACCTCACATTACTCAATACTTTTTCGAGGACAAATTTCACCAGTATCTGATTGGTCTTATGAATTCTTTATTAAATATAATAATGACAGCTGTACAGTTTATGAAAATGAGTTGTCGAATGGAAAATTTTCTTTTCTGTTTACGTCTTTTTTTTGTGATTCGTTATGTTAAAAAAAACTATTTTTTCCTCCATTTTTACTATTCTTTTTCACTCACACCTCTGTTTCTTCTGTGTCTTTTGAACCTCTCTTCACTGTCTTCTCCTGCCTTGTGTGCTACATGTAGGGAGTGTGGCAAGTTGAACTGCTGCGCTTCTGTTCAAAGTTGTACGTTGAAAGCAGTCAGTCTAGTGCATTAAATTGTCTTCATTGTTTAGAAATAATTTCTTCTGTTTCTTTGATGATATCACTTTTTATCCTTTGCCTTCCTCTTATTTTATCTGTTTTGCTTGTATTTTTTGTTCCTATAGCAGGTGAAACAGAATTTGAGTGTAATGAATGTTTATCTTCTGAGAAGGTATACTTTAGTCGAGATACCAATTCTATCATAGATACAATACCATTCTGTTCATTTGATCATTCTGGTTTCCAGTTGTATAAAATTCTTGGTGGAATTGTTGGCGCTATAGCACTTATCAGTTTAGTAGTATGCTTTGTACGCTTTTTATTTCGACAAATTTGTGGTCCACGACAAATTGATGGAAATGCTACTGGTAGTGGATTAAATCGAAATGGTCGGAGACGAAATAGAACATCTCATTTGCAGAGTAATGCTGTTAGTGATGATGCTTCAGAATACTTACAAAATCATCGTAATACAAGTGGATATCCTATTAACTTGGGGTAATTTATTTTATTTTATTTAAGATTATTATTTTTATTATTATAGAACACAAATTTGGTACATTGTGTGCATCAAGAGATGTGCTACACTAAATCTTATAGTTTGTGTGAGATACTTTCCAGACGCACAAATGGAAGCAGGTGTTTATCACTCCCCAGACGTTTGACTTGAAGTGCGATCCACAAGGAGCTGAATTCTCATGGTCATCGGTGATCGAGACGGGTTCATGCGCCATTTGACCCTTTCGGATTCTGAAGCCCATATGCACCAGGATCAGGGTTTTCCAGTTCCCCTATATATAGATCTGGTCGTAAGTGCCAGGCTTTCGCATTCGTCCTTTCACTTTTGTGAGGAACACCGGTTACGTGAAGGGAGTTGGTAGGACCTACCTAACAGAAGCTATGAATGACTGGCTACGTGCGAGCATTTGGAGAGGAAGATCGAATCCTACTCACCATCTACCATGCTGCTTTGTTTATAGGGCTTTATCTTAACTATCGACTAGCTGTTCAGCACAGTTTTTTCATTTCTGTATAGAGATTGAATTTTTCATTGAGAGATTTACTTTGCTGACTGATGCATGATGGTATATTCTACTGACTGATAGATATGAGTGGTTGGATACAATACGAATTACATCAATCATCACACGAAGTGCTTGCTAGTCAGATCGAAGTGATATAAACACCTGATGACCGTTCATCATGTTTGCGGCTGAGCTTATCAGTGGAGCACTATGTTTTGATTCAGTTTTTTTATAGCCGGTTCAGTTCAGATCTGCAGAATTTTCAGGCTTCTAGCTACTCGGGAAAACTGGTAATACATGGAATTAAGGTGTTTAGACCACTTCATTCTGGCGAGCAAGCGCTATTGGCTGGTCATGCTAGTATCCAACTACTCATTTCAATCAATCAGTAGCATTTATGCTTGCTTCCTTGATTACCATTTATGATGTCAAGTAGATCTAATTAATTTTGGTTTCCAAAGGAAACTATGGAGTTTTGTAATTTGTGTTGTGTAATTTGAACTGGTGACAACTGGTGGTGCCCGTCAGGGGTGCCCACTATCCCCATTTCTATTCAATTTCATCATATATGTACAAATGGATTTAACCCTAAGTGACTTCAGCGACTCAGGGATTGACTTGTTACCAGTAAATAATCTCGTCGAGTTTGATTATGTAGATAATATAGTCCTTCTAGATGAAGACGCTGACAAAATCCAGAGTCTTCTGAACGCCTTGAGCTGCAATCTTCGAATGTTTGGCTTGCGACTCGCTCCCACCAAATGTAAGATGATGCTGGCTGGCGGTGACGCTAGAAGTTATGAATTGACGGAAGTTAGAATTGACGAGCCATTCATTGAATTCCATCCCAATGTTTTTTAATCCTAGGTGCCTAGTATCGATCCCTGGTGAAATGGGCATTGCTGACTAGGGTGAGACAGCTGTTCAGCATTCTCCTCTTTTCAATAGTCCTCTAAATAATATCAAGCCGCAATCATCAAACGGGAAATCTTTTATTTCACTCTGTTCTTGAATAAATATGCACTTTCTGTAGAGAAAATGGTTCTGCAGAGAAAAATATGAAGGTAGATACATTAATTTGGGTTGATAAAAACGACTACACACATTGGGGATCTCATTTTTAACAGGAATAAGTTTTTGAACGGACATAGTATACCGCATAAGAAGTTCAATAATTCCAACTGGCCATATGTATGCTCTCTGTTTCCTTATCACTTGTAATTATTTTCACCAATGACAGGATATGAACCCTTTCAAACGATACTAGTTACATTCCCGACACTAAAGACGAGATATATCTTAACCGAAAGGGGTCGATACTGTCAGATTAATGTAGAAGTCTCTTGGCTATTTCATTGCATTCATATGCTTATAATGACAGTTAAATTTAAAAAATTCTGTTTAAAGTACATATAACAGTATGTGACATCCGAAATGTATCTATGTGATCAATACTATTCAGTTTAAGATTATTATGATGCTCTATGAACACATGATAAGGTCAAGAAAAAAATTGTTTTGCTTAATCTATCATTTGCACTTACACATTATGATGCATGTCTTGACAAAACTGTGATCTAATTTATTCACTGTTGTTTGATGAATTAATATTAAGAAGTTTTAGCTGGTTGTCTTGTAGCTGTTGCTTGTGTACAGTAGATGTACTAATTATCCTATGCTAAACTTACTCATGAAGTCGTGACCAGTAGGGTTCAGCTGGTCGGGTGTGAGGACAAATACTCGCCGAAGACATTGGCTAGCGGTCGCGCTATGTCGTGAATTGGCAGAAGTTAGAATTCAAGGACCATTGGATCGGGTCCCAGTGGCTTAATGGTATACGAGCTCGCCTTGTAACCGGAAGGTCCTGGGTTCGAATCCCGGTGGGTGCGTACTGCTGAAGAGTCCCAAAATAGGACGCGGGAAACAGCTGTCCAGTACTCCCAGGTTTTCCAATGGTTCTCTAACTAATGTCAGCTCATGATGAAATCCTGAAATCAATCAAATCCCTACAAACCAACACTTGAAAATATTTGTTAGTTTTGTGTGGTTAGCAAATCACTCGGGGATTAAATTCAGTCTCAGTAAAGTTTCCCCGACAAACGACCTGGTATGGTTGACAATATGGGTAGATTTCGATCTTCCTCTTGAAATATTCCCACGTGGACACGCGTTCATAGCTTCTATTATGTATAAGTCGTATCCTCTGCCTTCAAGTGGCGTAGGGTGTTCTTCACTAAAGTGAATGGGTGAATGCGAACGTTTAGCACTTATAGCCGGACATGTTTGTCTACATAGGGGAGCTGGGAGACCCTGATTCCAAACCTTATGGTGAACATGTACTCTAGAGTTTGAATGGATAGAATAGCGTATAAATCTATAATGGAGTTATACTCTACCACAATGCCCAAGCGTATATATCTGTTTTAGTCATTAAGAAAGTTGAAGTCGTGGACTCGCAGGGGGGGGGCTGTTGTGGCCTCTTAAGACAACCACCTGCTTCGGTACGGTTGTTCAGACAGTATCCTAGCTCTCCCCCTTGTATGGCACATTTCTTGGTGGCCATGATACGCCATTTAATTGATGGATGGTGACTAGCAGTGGAATCCAAGAGGCGCATTTCGGCTGTCCTGTCTGGGACTCGTCATCTGGATGTACCTGCATTTCTCAATGAGTGATGGTGTTCCCACCGAGGCTCGAACCCAGTGCCCATAGTTTCAAATGCCAAAGCGTTGTCCACTAGACCACTTGGGCCACGAGAGCCACCTCTTGTGCAAGGGGTCGTATTAGTTATTTCATTAAATTTTTGATTTTCCCGTCGATTGATTGGACCGAAGTGCTCGGTCTCAGGTTGACATGTCGGCTTCTTGTGCAGATGCTTCGAAGATGTCTGGGGATTTAATTAGTATTTAATTGATGGATGGTGACCAGCAGTGGAATACACCATGTTTGTCTCTTAATAAAATAAATAACAAGGCATGGCACTTCATCAGGTCTCTAGTCAGACACCGGTATGCAGATATAGACTGTAAAACCCTCTTTTGAGTATGATAGAATGTTATCTGTGACAACGGGATTACTACTGATTTAAAAAAATTGTTATTCCTTTTACGTTCCCGATGGAACATAGGGCTTGAAGCTAGAGCTGCGAAGTTTCGTTAGCAATGGTATTTATTTTTAAGGGATAAGGTTGCTAGCCCTATGCCCAACCTTCTCTCGTTGCCAGTCTTGTTACTGGCTTAGCGAGGTTTTGGAGTGCGTCGGTCGGCGATCGAACCTCGAACCATCTGCGTGGTTAGCGAGCATTCGACCACGGATGCCACCGATGCATTACCACCGACTAGTGATGGATAAGTTACTAAAGCCAATTTCATTTCACTGATGTGTCACTCATATTTTTATTGAGACGAAGTTAAGTTTTGTCATTAATAATTTTTGGTGTAATTTACTTTTTCGTCCATATCATTTTGTATCGAGGTGTAGTTCATCGGTGTAAACACTGGATTTTCAACCAATGCAAACTGGGCTCCAATCTAGCTGTCGGTGACTACAGATGTTTGCGTCCTATTCTTCATGTGCTAGGTGGTATAATATATTGAGTAATATTGAGATTAGGTGTAGGGTGTCAGGCAAGGAGGGAAGATGAATTGATGGTTGTGAAGCTACAGCGATTGAGGTGACTAGGACACGAGTTGCGAAATATCACTATCACTACTATTAATATTAATAGTAATGATAATGACGACATGCATGTCAAACATGCACAGGTTAATAGCAACACCAACAATAGGGAATATAAATCATCAGTAGTACTTGCATACAAAGAAGGGACTTCAGAAACCTTACGGAGAATTCTTGACAGTGAAAGAATAAAAGTGGCATCCAAACACACAAACTCAATTAGAAATAGGCTTTGTCAGTTAAAGAATCCTGTGGAACACGCAATTAAACAAAACAATGTAGTGTATCCAATATCCTGGTACGATGATTATCAGGTCAAATAAATAGGTCAAATTAGTAGAACGAGGTCAGTCAGACTAGCGTAGCTCAAAAACCCTAGCAAAATCTAGATTAATTTATCTTAATAAGATAAGAAACCTGGAGAATAGTTCAGCTATAACTACTGACTACATGCAATTACATACCTCCATGCAATAGGATGGGACAAGATAACAGGGTGGAGGGAGAAATTGATAACGGAAGTTTTATTTGTCGAATCAACTGCACACACGTGTACCGGGAATGATTCAACACGATTCCAGTTGGACATCTGGAAAATTTTACTATCCCTATGACGAATAGGAAGGAATAAAGAAAACTATAAAACTGAAGTTTTGAAGTTGTGTGATTATAATTGAAGATATGATTATGAACAATAATAAATTGTTACACGAAATTTTTTCATCCAGTAAATAATACTGTTTCACTGTGTTATTTATATCTAATAAACAAATTATTATGGAATGAATGCTCTTATTCTACTATTTTGACAATTTTTTTCATAGTATGTTATTGACAGTCTAGTTACTTTTTGTAAGGTATAATTTGATTTTTACCTGTTTTTTTTCGAATTTATTTCTTTTGTTTTGTTCCTATGCGTTCAGAGTGGAACATCATAAGGCGTTATGTTTGATGTTTTAAGTTTCAGTAGTATTGGTGCTTATTTTTTACAAGGTGGAGTTGCTAGCCGCATGCTCTCAGTCTTCTCTCTCTACCCGGCTTACTACTTGCTTAATGAGATTAAGGAGAGCGCCTGCCGGGAACTGAATCCTAGACCACCTTGGTGGTTAGCAAGCATTCTGCCACCGACGCTACTTTTGATTTGTTATTATTGTTCCATTTGGTCCCAATTGGAACATGAGGCTTCATCAGAACATCTCCACCTTGTCTTTTTCTCTGCAATCTTCTCTAGCTGGCTACAGGGATTGGTCATAAACCGTCATCTCCTGCTTACATGACCTCTTCCATGTCACCCCCCGACCTACACCCAGCTCGTCGTTTCCTATTCGAGTTCTACTCAAGGGTCTGCCTAATGCGCGATATCATTCTATGGTTTCCTTAGTGTGTGTCTGACGAATCTCCATTTTCTTCGGGATATTTGTTGAACAATAGGTTCTTGATCGGATTGTTCATAGAGTTTCTTGCTGCCAATTCTTTCCAGCTGGGGATCTGATCTTCAATATACTGCCAGCGAAGGCAGGTGTTGATAAATGTTTGCAACACGCTTTTGGAAATGCTTTTCTTGACGCTCAAGCCAAGTTTCTGACCCATATAGAAGAATTGACTTGAGATTGGTGTTCAAGATTATAATCTTGTTATTTGTTATGAGTGCAGTAGTTTTCCTAACTGATTTTAGAGTGATGATGGCCTGTCTTGCCTTTCCGATTCTGGCTGGTTTTGGCATCCCCATCTGTACTGCTATCTCTAGTTGAAACGATGTTGCCTAGAAACGTGTAGGTGACTTCTTTAAAGTTTATTCCATCGCCTTGTTTAGTAGTTTGCCAGTTCGCTAACCAGTCCTAAGCCTAAGGAAAGAGGGGAGGTTAGGCATGGAGCTGGTGATCCTATCCTGGAAAATCAATATATTCTCTACGAAAACTTCAAAACACGGGAAAATATTTCTGAATTAAACTTGTTTAAACGATGTATTTCACGAATTATAATCAACGAAAAAAAATTCAAAGAGGTCACTTCCTTCACTTATCTAGGAAGCATTGTTTCAACTACAGACGATAGAACAGATGAAGATGTCAAAACTAGAATCGAAAAGGCAGGATACTTACTTACTTTACTTTACTTCGGCTATCTCCTACGGGAGGATGAGCCGGCTTCATGAACGTCTCGAATCATCGCTGCCCAGGTGTGGCAATTTGTAAGAGAGTTCATGAAGTTTCTTGGGAATTTGGTACGAGTGATGTCCCCAGCATCGCTCGGCCTTTTGTTTGAGAGTGCAGCTCTAGCCTTTACACAGCCAAGTGTGACCTACAAGGCAGTAGGAGTGGAGTAAGGAGTCCACTATCCATTGGCAGCCAGTGACCGGAGTTCGGTTCATACGCCTTTTTGAATGGGGCCAGACATCCAGGACATCCAAAAAGCCCTTTGTCCATGCGTCTGCCGGTGAGCTCCAGTGAGCTTCATACGCCAGTCGTTGGAGGTTTGGAATCAGGGTTTAGCCATCTCCCCTAGACTATCATCCAATGGACAGTCAACCCGGTGGAGAGCGCCGGGCATCCGCTTTCGCCCTGTCACTTTGGTGAGAAACACCTCCGCCACGTGAAGGCAGTGAGTAGGACTTTCTCAGGAGAGGCTATGTAAGACGCCCGGTCATATGGGAGCATTTCAAGAGGTGTGCGGATACATCTTCATCAATCTGATATCAGTTGGGAATTTTTCATCACTCAGCACTTAGCAAGATTCGGAATTTCAACACAAATGCGAAGTCAATCAGTTGTATATGGGTCAGAAACTTGGTGTGTGCATCACGAAAATTACTTCCAACAGCCAGCTGCATACTTTTATGTGCAGCTGCTCACTTCGCTGGTTCCATACTGAATTTCGGATGACCGGTCGGCTAGAAACAATTAGTGACAAGAAACTGTGTAGCAGAAAGTGGAGATTGATCAGGCATTCATTCAAGACGCTGTCGAATGACATCTCACACAGTGCAGGACATCACTCGAGTGGAACCCAAATGGGAAGCGAGAAGTGGGTGGTCGGTGCGAGGGTGATGTCGAGGAGATGGTGTGAGTTGGAGGAGGAGATGAGAGATTATAGGCAATCATTTAGCCGGATAGCGCGTCGGTGGCACAGCGGTCAGGACGCTCGCTGACCATGCACATAGTCCGGGGTTCGATCCCTGGTTGACTCATTCCTTTACCTCGGTAAGCCAGAAATAAAGCTGGTACAGAGGAAAGGTTGGGCATGAGGCTAGCAACCCCATCCTGTAAAAAATAAGTATAGAAACTTCAAGCCTCTAGCTTGAAGCCCTGTGTTCCACTGGGAACGTGAAGGAGTTAGAAAATTTATGGGGCCAGATAAAGAGGACCTCAGAGAACAGGACAAGATTGGGGAGTGCTATGTTCCACTCGAAACCCAAGGGAACAATAATAATATTAAATTTTGTATTCATCTCCATTCTGGGTATATTAAAGAGGTGGTTGGTGGTAGAAAGTTTCACTACTTAACATTAATTAACTTAAATTGTATTCCTAATAAAATTTGTGATAAACGATTACTCCACACTTTTTTCTTTTCTCTTTTATTATCCTCAGAAACATGGATCTTCCACCAGCGTATACAGATATTGTTAAACTTTCTGGAATTACACCCCTACCACCGAATACTACTACTACCACTCCTAATACAGTAGTTACAGATCGTTTTAATGCTGCTGCCTATGATTGGTTACCACCATCACTGTCAACACAGAATGATAATCAAATCACACCCCCGAATGGTTTACCCAAATCATCACCAATGCGTACTCATCGATTCAGTTGTTCCATTGTTGATGATAATGAACAAAATAATGCAACATCTAGTCAAATATTAAGTCCAAAACTGTCGGATACACCTCCACCGCCTAGTTATGAAGAAATTATCGCTGCGACAACAAACAGTGTTAACAACAACATCACACAATCTACGGCTAATGTTGATCGTTCAGTGTCGTTGGCGGCGAATGTGATTAGTCCTAGTCAAATTCTAAATCAATCGGATAATGCTTCTGCTACTGCTGCTACAACAACAACAACTACTACTACTAACAATAATATGAGTAGTAGTAGTGGTGGTAATGTGATGAACACTGATAGAACTGAAACTAGTAGTAGTGCTGCATAATCCTTTATTTAGATTATCTCATGATTGTATTGTATTGTATTCTATGCCTTTCTCTCTCTCTCTCTCTTGTCTCTTGTTACGATGATTTTTATGATTAATCGTTGCTGCCGCTGCTCCTGTAATGTGATCATTAGTAGTGCTATCTTTATTTTCTGATTAACGGATTGATTTGCATCTGTGTGTGTGTGTGTGTGTGGCTTCTTCTTTTCTTGTTACAAAACTATGTGAAACATTTTAGTATTATTTATTGATTTATTTATTTCTATGAACGTCATACTCGTTCTTCTAGGTTACAAGTACTTCGATGAAAAAGAAATGTCAAGAAAAACAGCTATGCTTGATATGCTGATAGTCACAGAACGAAGTATGTCGTGAATTTCTTCTTTACTCTTCTTCCTCTCTACTTTCTATTTTCTTGCATCACTACAAAGCCTCTTGATCGAATAACAATGTCATTTGTGTGTGTGTGTTATGCGGAAATGGGATTTCAGATATGTTGATGCTGTTTGATAATCATGATTTCGCCTACAATGAATCATTCTCTCTCTCTCTCCCTCTCTCTCTTCAAAATGTGTAGATTCTGTTTGATGATGATGGGGATGAATCAAAGTGCATTGCATCTCAGCAACAATCGTATACGCGTATACGCTTATAACAGTGTTATACACTATAAGACATTGAAAAGAAAACTGATTGAAACACAGTGTATTATTATTGTATTTTAATTGTGTCTCTTTTTATTGTTATTATTACTATTATTATTATGATTATGATTATTATTATTATCTTGTATACCATTTTCTACCATCTTTTTAGCGATTCTCATTTATACTACTTATTTACTACTTAAGTATTTCTCTGGTATTTCTTTTTTGTATTACGAAAGAATTGATCATGATGATGATCTTTTAGGGGGTGGCAGAGGTGTGTGTATGTGTGGGTATTCATCACATCAGTATGTCTCTCTCTCTGTGTGTGTGTATGTTTTTAGGTGAAAAATAAAGTTAGTGAACGGTAGATAGTTTTTATACCCAAACACAGTTGTCTTCTGTACTAAGTATTCATCCATCAATGTCATATTTTTGTTAATTGATTGTCTGCGTAAAATGACACTGAATATTGATTTTCTGGTAGAAATGATGTGAGTAGTCTACTGGGTCATTGGAAGAAGCTGAATTGAAGCTCACATCTCACGCACCAATTGGCGGGGATGGTAACTAGCAGTGGAATCCAGGATACACATTTCGTCCCATTTGGGACTCGTCATCTGGATATGCCTGCACTCCACAGTGAGTGATGGTATTCTCCACCGAGGCTCAAACCCAGTACTCGTGGTTTCAAGCGCCAAAGCGTTATCTGCATAAGGAACTGATATGTCAATCTGAGATCGAACACTTCGGCTCAATCAGTTGACGGGAAAGTGTCAATTGAATCAAATATATGCACCAATATTTAAAGAGGACATGAGGTCATTCTGTTGGAAGGATTCCCTCTGCAGAAATCCTTGCCATGTGTTATTCTTCATGAATAATCCTCATCTAGACAGACGTTAATCAAAAGAAAACACGTGGTTCAGCTAAGAGGCTCTTTTCAGCGAATTCATTCCCCTCTTTAGCTGTACAATCGCATTTGTACATACAATTCTTTTTAGTAAAAGATTTAAACAAAAGTGATGAGTTGTTACGAACATAGTTGTTAATGCTAGTCAATGCATAAGGGAAGTTTAATAAGTGTATTAATGAACGAGTTGTAGTCAGGATGCACATAGAAATCAAAGAAAATATGGAATTACACAAGAGGTTTAAATACGTAGAAGAGGTATAAGGAAGTTAAAGAGAGAAAACAAAAATCAGGTCAGTAGAAATCAATGAGGTTGTTACTATTATAGTAAAAGTGGGTGAATAATTTTCTTTTGCATACATTATTCCGGTTTTCCTAATTGCATATCTAAGGCTTCAGCAATACAGAGGAGACGAAAGCGTATTGCCTTTGGGAGGTTGTTATTCACTTTGTAGATTACTTTGAAGGAGTCATTTGTTCAGGTGAAATGATGTGTTTGATTACTGTACTCCTTATAGAGTCACTGCTATGTTTCTGCAACCAAGTGGGATAGTGTTCTTGTAGTCTTTTAGACAGGTGACGCGTCTAACGGCCAATATACCTGGCTTCATAATAACAGGTGAACTGATATATGGACATATAAGTGGTGAGACATGTAAATAGCCTATGTACATCTGCAAGACCAGAAAACCATCCATAATCATATTAGTGTGCTGTGGGAATGGTATCACTCATGCCCGTACCCTCCATATGACTTCTGCTCTGGTTACTTCACGATTTATGCGTAGTAAGTAAGGTAGACTATCTAGGCGGTTTTATCTCAAAACAAGCTTAAAACCCATGATCAAAAGTCCTAATACCATTATCCGGCATCCCTGAGTCCTTCGGGAGCGATACACCATTTTTCAATTTTTCGACTTTTTGGACCCTGGAGTCAGAGGTAGTAGTACCTTGAAAAAATATATTTGCAAGATTAAAGGAGCCCATTTTTATATTCGACGGCCTTCCATCAGCTGCTAGCAGCCTGAAAATGACAGTTAGTGTAAACGCCATAATATATAACATATTTCAGAGATTATTTCAACAGAAAAGGCTCGTATTTGTGGAATATGAGATATAAATAAATGATACTTACTAATCTACCAGCAATCCCAGTTTATTTATACATAATGTGACGGAACTTTCGAGAAGAGAGGGTAGAAGTGAAAAGATTTGGTAAATAAAAGTGAAATTGTCACGTAAACGAACAACTAAGATAACTGGAAGATAAATAATGAGATAACGGGTACCAGCACAAGGATATATACAAAGCAACGTGGATTTCGCCTGATGGGCACACCAAAAACTAGATGGACTTCACCTCAATGCTGCCGAGGGAAGTGGAGACGCAGCTGATCTGCTAACGCAACGTTGAGAAGGGGAGCGGATTTAGGCCCAAACCATCTGGTCCATGAACCTTCAAGGTGAAGCTAAACTCCTTTAAAACAACTGGAGACAGGCCACTGTAATTCAAGTTCAACATTCAGAAACTTAGTGACAAAAGTAAAGGTGATACCTTCACCACTGTGCGTCTGTGGCACAGTGGTTAGATCTCTCACTGACCATACAAATGGTCCGGGATTCGATCCTCTGCCGACACACACCTGATATCTATGGTCGGCCTGCAAAATTTGGGCTACCGATATCACATGCCGAAAATTCCATACCTGTACCAAAAAATACGCTGTGGAATCAAGCTGTAATCAAAAAAATCAGCGAAGTCAGAGACACCAAGTAGCATCATCGAGGAAACTGGCGTGGAAGAACATTGGACTTCTCAGGGGTTGATGTTCAGGGGAATGTTTACAACTCTTCTGGGAAGAAAGAAGAGATAAGACGAGGTGTGGCTGTCAACGGACACCTACCTGGAAGCTAATAGAAGAGAGGAGGACGGTGAAAGAGATGACTCAATGCAAAGATAGACATCAGAGGGAGAAGCTGAATTCAATGTACTCTGCACTGAATAAAAAAGTGAAGAAGAATGCTAGGAAAGATAACAGACAATTCCATGACAGACTGTCAACTACAAAAGCAGAACAGGAAAGCCTCAGGTGAAAGAGACCTCGGAAGATTGTATCACATAACCAGGTCTCTATCCGAGAAGATCCCAACGCAGGTGAAACCTATAATGGATTCTCAAAGGAACCTAATTACCAAAGAAGAGAAACAAATAAAACAGTGGGATGAATCATTTCAAAGGACTTTTGAATCAGCCATTACCTGCAATTCGCCCGGAAATACCACCAACAGCACACAGAACTGTCTGCCAGCAGACACCAATCCTCTGATGAAAGCAGATACCTTGGATGCAATTGAGCTCCTGAAGTCCAGCCGCGAATGCAGCAGGCTGAGACGGAATTCCCCCGAAGCACTGAAAACGGCCACAAAGTCTGCGTTAGATATTCTGGTGACATTATTTCACAGGGTTTGTAAGGAAGGAAAGGTGTTTGTGTATTGGAAGAAAGGCTACCTTGACAAACTAACCAAGGAGGGACACTTATGCCTCAGCAAGCACTGACGTGGAATAATGCTGTTGTCCACACTAAGTGTAGTTGGAGTTACTTATCTGCTTTTGACTGAGCTAAGGAGCATACCGTGTTTTAAGGTAGAATGAATCTGGTGGCGGGAAATGTTCTTTTTAATCCACCCTTAATTCTTTTTTCGGTTCCACTGAATACGCTAGACAGATAAAACTGGTGTCGTTTTAACTATTTCGGATCTCGGTCTAGGTGTTCCTTCACCCCCATATTTTGATAATTAATTAGTTTGTTTAATGTTTCAGCTTATTTTTAATTAGATATTATGACTAATAACTTCACTTGGAAACAAGAATATAACACTCCTCTATAGGAACTGCTTACATCTGAATACGCAATACGCTTTTGTATATATATTGCTTACTGAAATGATTTTAAAATAGCACAGTATACGCCTTTAATCTAACTAGGAAATTTGATAACTAGGCGGTGTATTCGAGGATATATCATTTTTCGTTAATGATCATATTTGGTAGGATTACATTGTTGTTAACAAACTTATCGCCACTTGATTGGCAAACTGTTATATTGCAATTAAAATGCTATATATATTAGAGTAGAGCCGAAGATGAGGATCTAATCGAAAAGTAAATATTTCTTCGCTCAATCTTTCTGTTTTCTAAATGTCTAAATTGGGATTTTTTCTTTATTGAAAATAATTGTGACAAAAACACCATTTGTTACATTTTGAAGATTCGTATTTCTCAGTGTCTGAAATCACATACTTTGTACGAACTGTGGTCAAGACTTGACTGAATAGTCCGATCATAATTGGGTATTAAGTGAAAAGTAGACAAATGTAAGAACGTTTCGTCTGGCGAAGTGATTCCAAATTCTCCAGGGAAATCATCTAAAATATCAAAGGAATATATATATATATATTTGAGAAGTGACTACCGGTAAGGTCCACCAAGTTGGGTCTGAGGACTAATACTCACTGGTGACTTCGGTGCTAAAAGCACAAATCAACAGAAGTTAGAATTGATGGTTTACTGGATTCTGCCCCAGTGGCTTACCTTGTAACGTGAAGGTTCTAGGTTAGATCGCTGAGGGGGGAAGGTAGAAGTTGTAGTGGCGTACTCTCGAAGAGTCGCAAATATATGACAAAACAGCTGTCCAGTACTCTCTGACTTCCACTGGTTCGCTGACTGACATGAAACCTGAAATAATTTGATGGAGGTTGTTACAACCGAAAATTTTACATAAGGAAGTGATTGAAAAAGTGTTAAAACATATGCGAGACATTGTTATTGATAATTGTAAGATTAATTAATTTCTAGTGGGTACATGTGATTAAAATTTGTTGCCACATGTGTTGTATTATATCAGTGTATGTAAAGATGTTTTGTAATTAGGTCAAATTTTAATTTCATGGCATCATTGTTAGCTAGTGTTTCTTTTGTTTTTTCAAACTCCATTTCTTGTGACTTGATTTCCTCATAAGATCATCATTGAAATTCTAAATGCTATCAACATTATTTCAGTACTATTAAAATCGACATGTAAATAATTGAAAGGGTGATAATTTCATCTACAATTGAAATGTCTTAAGCTATTTAAACTTTGATGGATGTTTAACAGCTCGAAGTATGGTACCTATTATTATTGTTGCCATGGGTTCCAAATGGAATATAGGGCTTCAACTGCACGTTTCCACTTGCTTCTGTCTTTTGCTGTACTTTTCACCTGCATCCATGTTAGTTCATACTGTTTCAACTCCTATTCACACGATCTCCTCCATGTCATCCTTGGACGTCCCACTCGCCTCTTCCCTTTCGGGTTCTAATCGAGCAATGGCCTGACGCACGATGTCACCAACCGGCCTTCTCAACGAGTGTCCAATCCATCTCCACTTTCTCCTGCATATTTGTTGGGCGATCGGTTCTTGTTTTGTTTCTTCCCATAGTTTCTTGTTGGTGGGTTGATTCTTTCCGGCCCGACTATCTGATCTTCAGTATAGAGCGAAGACAGTTGTTGATAATGGTCTGCTATAGCCTATTGGAAATATTCTTTGTGACCCGCCCGCCCGCCAAGTTTCTGATCGGTATAGAAGAACTGATTTTACGTTTGTATTGAAAATCCGAATTTTGTTGTTGATGGTGGCTGAGTAACGAGGATTCCCAGATTGATTTCAGGTTGATGAATGTTTTTCTCGCCTTCCCGATTCTCGATATGACATCCTCGTCTGTTCCTCCTGTAGTTGAGACAATGCTCCCTAGATAAGTGAATGAAGCAACCTCTTTGAAATCCCTCCTGTTGATGGTGATTGGTGTTGGTTGTTGTTGGTTATCCTCACCACCTTGTCTTCTCTATGTTCACCTGGAGTCCTGTCTTGGCTGCCTGCCTCTTCAGCCAGCTTGTTGGTTTTCGCCTGTAAGTCTTCCAGCTTGTGTGACATTAAACATAAACCATCCACAGTTAAGAATTTCATCGGTGATAGTAGGCAGACAGCATTTTCATACTCCTATATTCACTTCGAACACCTTGCTGAGTTTTCCGTTGTGCATCACCTGACACGTGTCATTGTCATATAGCCGGCTGTTGAATGAGGTTGAGCAAGACTTGGGCACTGCATGCTGCTGTGTTAAGGCAGTTTGCAAATTATTTTCGCTGTCAACGCTGTCTGTAGAAGGCTTTTTCGACGTCGACGAAGCTGAGGTAGAGGTTTGACTGCTTTTCTATGCTGTGTTAAGTGACAATGCGTTGAGTTGCAATTTGATCAGCACATGATTTGCCTTTCCTGAATCCAGCTTGTTCTGGTCTGTGGTACAGAGTCCTAAGTCATACTTTATTCTCTCCAGGGTGACGCGACTTAGTACTTTACTTGGCGTCAACAAGGGCATTGTTACGCGCCAGTTCTTGCCGAGGCGTAAGTGTCCCTCCTTGGGTGGTTTGAAGACGCAGCCTTTCTTCCAATAGGCAGGCACCTTTCCTTCCTTCCAAACCCTTTCCAGTAATGGCACAAGGATTTCCGCCGTGGTATGCGGGTCCGTTTTCAGTGCATCGGGGTGAGGAAATTCCATCTAGTCCTGCTGCTTTAAGGCTGGACTTCGGGAGCTTGATCGCATTCAGGATTTCTGCTTTCGTTGGAGGATTAGCATCTACTGGCAGGCACTTCTGTATTTGCTGTTGTTAGTATTTCTGGACGAGTTGCAGATGATGGCTGATTCAAGAGTCCTCTGATTAATCCTACTGTTTTATCCGTCTATTCCTCTTGGTAATTAGGTTCCCTTGAGCATCCGTTTTTGGTTTCGCCTGCGTTGATCTATTCCCGGATAGAGACCTGGTTACGTGATATAATCTTCTGAGGTCTCTTTTACGTCCAGCTTGCTTGTTCTACTAAAGTTACCGGTGTGTCATGGAATTGTCTTTTGTCTTTCCTAGCACTCTTCTTTAATTCTTTATTCAGTGCAGTTTACATTGGACTTACCTTCTCTTTCTTTTGCCCATCTTTGCATTGAGTCATCTTCTCTTTCGCCATTCTCCTCTTCTCTCTTTTATTAGCTTCCACGTAGGTGTCCATTGACAGCCAATCCTTGTTTTACGTCTTTTTTCTTCCTAGAATGGTCGTACATTTTTCCTTGAACATAACTTTCAGAGTTAGTTCCAGTGTTCTTCCACGTAAGTTTCCTCAGTGATACCACGTAGCGTATCCGACTATGCTCTGATCTGATCTGTAGTGAAAGGATCCCTTATAATTTTGTCTTTCAGTTTCTGAATGTTGAACTTGAGCTACAGTGGTCTGTCTCCAGTTGCTTATAGGGGCTTTTACCTTCACCTTGAAGGTTCCTTGAACTAGATGGTGGTTCGGCCCTCACATCTACATCCCTTCTCAACTTTGTGTCCTTCAGGCCAACTGCATCTCCACTTCCTTCAGCAGCATTGAGATGAAGTCTATCTGGTTTGTGGTGTGTCAGCCAAACGAAACCCGTGTCGCTTACTGCATATCCTTGTGATTGTACACGCTGCCTTCGATCCCAAAATCATTGATAATACAGAAGTCTCAGAAGGCTTCTCCATCCTCATTAATTTTTCCCAGATCCTCTGGACCCATGATGAGTTCTCTTCTCGTATTGTATGCTCTCAGTATGGGATTCATATCTCCAATTAGGGTTTTGATGTCGCCATTCGGAATGTCGCCTATTACTGTTCGCAATTTTCTGTAAAAATCTTCCCTCATCCCTTTTTCCACGTTGTTTGTAGTTTTCTGCGTAACACTGCATGAAAATTGTAGCCTTCCTTCCTTTTGAGTTGATTCTTTCTGCCATAATTCTGAATGAAATTGGTGAATAAGATGGTACCATAGTTTATTTTCATCTTCTTTTCATCAGTTGCATGCGGCTTAAAAGATAAACGGAAAACAACTTGGTTGCAAACACACGATTCGAAAGGTGGGACAGACCATCATTATTCCGAGATTACTATGAAAAGCTGCTGCATTCAGCACTACTCGAATTTTCAACACTAATATCAAGTCGGTTCTTATATATGATTCACAGGCTTAGTGCATTATCAAAAGTATCTCAAACAGACTTCAGACTCCTGTCAAGAGATTCCTTCGTTGGCTCTTCACTGAAGATCAGATGGCCTAAAAGGATTAGCCGCAAGGAACTCTGACGACGAATCGACGAAGAACATTTTACCCAAAGAATATGCCCAGGAAAATGGAGGTGGGTCGAGCACACGTTATTTACAGCGTTGAGTGACATCGAGCACCAGGTCATCACTTGAATGGAATCAAAATGGGAAAAGGCGAGTTTGACTTGAGTCCAAGGGTGATATGGAGATCGTGCTCGGACCAGACAACACAGGAAGGGGACTCATCATGGGTAGAAAAGCTCTCGGAGAAATGAATGAAAATGGAGAACTCTTCGCTGACTTCTGCGCCTTCAACGAACTGGTGATTGGTGGCAGTGTATACAAGCACAAAGATATCCACAAGGCTACATGGGTGTCACCAGATGGGCAAACCAAAAACCGAATTGACTTCATGTCAATGCTACTCAAGGAAGTGGAGGCGCAGCCTACTGGACACAAAAGTGAGAAGAGGAGCAGACGTTGGCTCAGACCACTATCTCGTACAAAGGACAATCCAAATCAAACTAAAAGCTTTCAGAGAAGGAGGAGCTGCAGAAAGACCACAAGCCAAGTTCAACACTCAAAAACTGAAGGACCAGGTTACAAAGGACATCTTCATTGCAAGCATAAGGGACAAAGCCGAGACACAAATCAACACTAGTGAAGAGGTCGGAGTCGAAAAACACTGGGACAACTTGAAAACGGTGTGGAGCCAAGCCTGCATGGAAGTTCTAGGTAGAAACAAGACGCAGGACAAACAGGGATCACTATGGACACTTGGAGACTAATAGAAGAGAGAAGAATGGTGAAACATAACATAACATAACATAACATAAGCTTTATTCCAAATCAGTACTTGTGATACAGAATGGAATTCTCAGCATTTTACTACAATATTGCATCCAGTTTTTTACATTAACAATAAATAAAGTTCTACATAGATTAAAGTTATCTCAACAACATATTAGAATGTCGGTAGCAAAGCCAAAATTAAAGTGTTTGAATGTGTTAGAAAAGTAGAAACTACTAGCATATTTACTGGCGTAAGCGATAGCAAAATGGTCGAGATATACAGAGTGTGAAAGAACGAACAAGAATGTTTTAAGTAGAGTTTGCAAGGAAGAGAGAAACAAAACAGCACATAACGAAAATAAAATACAGAATGAAGAGCGAGAAAACGTTGTACCTATAAATGATGTGAGTTGGAAAGACGAGATCCATTGGTTCTACTGTCTATTTAATAAGTTAAAGGTTTCATGCCTGATGCATTCTTTATCGCACAGAACACGGGCTAGGTAGGGTATGGATGAGTTTTTGTACTTACTAGTGCGGGCATACAGTTTCCTATATAGGCTTCTTGTTTTCCCTGAAGAGATACATGGGGAGAGTTGTGAATGTAGAGGGTGTTGTGAGTCAGATAAAATGGATTTCGCCCATTTTTCACATGAGTCCATATGCCTGTCCACCAGAATATTAACAAGCTGGCTAAGTGGCAAACTGCTTACCCTGCTGACAACCTTTAACATCCTACGTAATAAGGTATAGTCTTTCTTCAATAGCCCAGGAAAGACTAAGGGGGAGCAATAGAGAATAATAGGCAGAATACGGGAGTTAACAAATTGTAAGAGTAAGGGTTGGGTTACACCAGAATGTCTTAACTTCTTGATGTAGAAGGTAAGACGGTATATTTTCTTGGAAATCGTCAAGATATGAGACGACCAGGAAAGATCAGAAGATAAAGTGACTCCTAGGTATTTAATTTCCGACTTGGTTTCTATTTCACTGCCATCTATGTTGCACACCTCGTGAGTGCTAACCAGTTTGTTTAGGTCAGATTTATGCCTAAGGGTGAAATTAACAAAAGATTATCCAGTGCACTGACGAACAACAAAAACAGGAGCTGAATTCAAGCTACTATACACTGAACAAAAGAGTAAAGAAGAGTGCCAGGGAAGACAAAAGAAAATATTATGAAACCATGTCAAGTGAAGCGGAACAAGCTGCAGGCAAAGGAGACCTCTCCACACTCTACCAAACAACTAGGCACCTATTGGGAAAAAGTTCGACACAGATTAAGCCACTAAAGGATGACAATGAAAAATAAATCACCAAAGAGGTGTAACAGAGAAAGCACTGGGCTGAACACTTCAGAAGACTTCAAAATCGACCGCCACCTACAACACGTCCAACAATACCAACAACGGAAGCAGAACTACTAGTGAACATTGATCCCCCCGACGAAATCGGAAGTCCTGAATGTAATCAAGGTGCTAAAACCTGGGAAAGCAGCAGGACCAGATGGAATCCCAGCAGAAGCTTTGAAAATAGACCCAGAGACAACAGCGGACTTGATGACGCCACTACTGGAGCAGGTGTGGAAAGAGGGCGAAGTACCCGAGGATTGGAAGAACGGATGCTTATTCAAACTACCAGAGAAAGGAGATTTAAGTCAATGTAAAAACTGGCGCAGAATTATGCACCTGTCCATTCCAAGCAAAATACTAAGCCGCATCATCCTGGAGAGAATCAAACCCGCCAACCAGGATGAAAAATTCGATCGGAACAAGCCGGATTCGGGAGAAACAAATCATGTATTGATCAAATCGTCACTCTACGGATCATCATTGAACAAAGCTTAGGATGGCAGTCACCCCTCCACTTCACTCAACTTCATCGACTTTGAAAAGGCCTTCGACAGCGTCGATCGAGAAGTCATTTGGAAACTACTTCCCTACTACGGGGTCCCATCGACAATTATACATCTCATCCAACAGTTGTATGACAATGCTGCATGCCAAATAATCCACAAAGGGAAACTTACGGAATCCTTCGAAGTGAAGACGAGAGTGAGGCATGGCTGTCTACTATCGCCAATGATTTTCCTGATTGCAGTAGATTGGATAATGCGACAGAAAACGGGCAATGAGGAAACAGGCATAAAATGGACTCACACAAAAAACTTGGAGGATCTAGACTTTGCCGATGATGTATGTCTGATATTCCACAAACTGGAAGATATGCAAGTGAAAAGCAACAAGTTGGCGGCAGAAGAAGCATCCAGAGAAGATAGAACTTCCTTCAGGTGAACATAGATAAAACAGAGGTGATGAAGATTACTGGCCAACACCAACAGCAACAACAACAGACGACAGTCAGCCAGCATAGATGGGAGGAACCTGAAAGAAACAACCTCCTTTACCACACGCCTACCTGGGAAGCATCGTTTCAACTACAGACGAACGGAACTGACGAGGTTATCAAAGCAAGAATCGGAAAAGCAAGACAACCTTTCATTACTCTCAAGTCTGTGTGAAGATAGATCAACAGCACTCAGCATCAAAAATAGGATCAAGGTTTTCAACTCCAATGTAAAATCAGTGCTTCCATACGGATCAGAGACTTGCACTGCGCGTTATAAAGAGCACCTCAAACAAACTACAGACCTTCATCAACAGTTGTCTTCGCTCATTACTTTGCTCAAGATCAGATGGCCGGCCAGAAAAGATCAGAAACAGGGATCTCTGGCAATGAGCGAACCAACCCAACAGGAACCGATTGTGAAAAAAATATGCAGGAAGAAATGGAGATGGGTTAGCCATACGCTGAGGAAACCATCAAGTGACATCACTAGACAAGCGATTGTTCGAGTGGAACCCAAAAGGGAAGCAGCGAGTTGGTCGTCAGTGCGAGGGTGACTTGGAGGAGGTCATGTGAAGAGGAGATGAAAGGATGTTGGCAGACTTTGAGCGGAGTGAAAAAGTTGGCAGAAAACCGAAGGCAATGGAGACGCGCATCTGAAGCCCTATGTTCCTCCCGGAATTAGAGGATATAATAATAATAATGTTCCACATGTAACTTAACGGAATCATGATAACAATAATAACCTGGGTGAAAGATAGTTTGTGGCCAGTGAAATATTTGATTTTATATCGACTTTTCCTGCAATGTTAAAACCGTTGAAATCGAGTTGTATGCAGATAGGCTTCTTTTTTCACTGTTATTTGTCCTGGATTTAAGTCTTTATACACCTGCATAATTGTGAATGGATTTTTGAGAGTAACCGTTATTATTATTTTTTTTGATTACAGTTTGATTCCACTTTGTATTTTTGATACAAGTATAGAATTTTCAGCATGGATATCGGTAGCCGAAATTTCGCAGACTGACCATAGATATCGGGTGTGCGTTAGCAGGGCTTCGAACCTCGAATCATGTGCATGGTTGGTGAGAGTCCTAACCACTGTGCCACCGACGCACAACATCTGAAGATTCAGAAATTCTTCCTCCAATTTCTCAGTGGAGCATATTCCTTTTAATCTGTAAAATAGAGTTTTGACGAATCCTTCATTAAATCTAATTGAAATCTAAGTATTGTCCATGCCAAGTAGCCTTCTGATCTACCATTTTCTGAGCTTCCCATGTCAATATCAAGAAAATTTGAGGGGTTTTTGTCCAACCAGCTATAAACGAGTGTTGGTCGAAATTCTCTTTTATTGAGCCGGAAGAATATACTTTACTGAGAGATTGGAAGAAGAATTTCTGATTCTTTTGATGTCGAAACATAAAAGTTACTTTAAGATTCATTGGCAATTAGGAAAGATCTTTAATGTACGACATATAAATATCTGCTAAAAGGGGCCTACATTGAGAATTTATCGGAAGATTTAATCGAAAATGTGCCACATTATAGAAGGTATGTAGATGATATCGTAGTCATCAGTGATAAGCCATGTTCTGCCACCTCAATTTTAAGTCGAATGAATGAAGTTCAGAATAGCATATCACTTACATCTGTAGAAGAGGAAGATAATTGTTTATCTTTCCTAGACATATTGCTTAGTCGACGGCTTGATGGGTCAATAAAACGATCTATTTATAGAAAACCTACCTGGACAGGACAGTATCTTAATTACCACAGTTTCTGCCCTATTCGGTACAAAAGAGGCTTAGTAAGGTGCCTCTTCAGTAGAATCCGACGAATATGCACTGAAGACACGCTTGATGAAGAAGAAAGAATATTGACACAAATTCTGATTGATAACAATTATCCAGACAAGTTCATCAGGAGATATAAAGTAGTCAGAACACCAAGACCCACTCTCCAACTCGCCCCTAAGAAAGACGTGTACATCAAGCTATCCTACATGGGACATCAAAGCAGCTTGATAACTAGACAAAGGCTGAACGCTGCTGTTAAAAAGACTTTTTATGCAGCTAATATCATAATATTAGAGAATGTAAAGCCATTATATCTATCTAAGCCCTTCGAACATGCGAAAAATGACGTCACATCCCACTGTATTTACCAATTTGAATGTACGTGTGGACACACATACATAGGGAGGACTCATCGATCTCTGCAAGTAAGGGCTTCAGAGCATATTCCAAAATGGCTCCAGAAACAAATGGAATCATCAGAACCTATTAACGGTGAGAACAGCAGACCTAGCTCTTCTATTGCGAAACATATTATAGAGACAGGACATAAAATTGATGTTAACAGATCTTTTAAACCTATCTATAAAACGTGTTTGGGGCGTATCCTAAAGTTTGTAGAAGCCCTAGTAATTAGAAAGTTCAAGCCACCTTTATGCGTTCAAAAACAATTTGTCATCACATTAAACCTTCCTTGGTAAATTTTGTTTTGATACCATAGCAGATGTACTATTACCTCTGCTATTTGGTTTAGTGGTCTTCATTTTTATTTTTGACCTTGAAAATGTCCTTTTAACTTGATCTAAGTCTATTTTTCTCACCTCCTACCTCTTTATTAATTTTATATATATATATTCCTATGACAAGTCCGTGTGTGATCAGATTGTTCGAAATGTGTTGCGCAAATACATTACACGATTCAGAAGATTTAATATTTCATTAACCAGAATCTACTCTGCAGTTAAGCAATTCCCTGTTCACCGAACAACATGTTTTAGTTCAGTCCAAATTCGACAGATCCCCTTCTCATGTTAACTCTAATTGCGGGTACAGATTTACACATGTCTGCGGTGTCAGTTTCATTGGGAGAAGAGAGAGAAGAGTACAGCACTGATTTTCTGAATATTTACCAAAATGTCTACATCTCAAGAGAACAGGGGTTCATAATCATAGAAAGACATTCCACTATTTCTTATTCATTATTTTTGTTGGTAAATACTTTATTCCTCTTGTATGTGTCGGGTGTAGATTCGGCGAACATAGGTTTAGCGATCAATTCCTTCCTCGACCTACCTATATTATTTTTCAGAGCAGTAGTGTGGTGGCGTGATAACGACAATGTGTTCCAACGGATTATTATTCTTACACATTCCCACAGTTCAGTACTGCATTAGCAACAGAATGCCATGTATATTTGAACATTCTATTCCACGTTATCGAATGTAAACCAAAATCAAACGCTTAGTGATTGGTTATTATTTTATTATTATTATATCCTCTAATTCCGGAAGGAACATAGGGCTACAGCCGCGCGTCTCCATTGCGTACGGTTTCCTGCCAACGTTTTCACCCCGCTCAAAGTCTGCCAACATCCTTTCATCTCCTCTTCACATTAACTCCTCCAAGTCACCCTCAGACTGACGACCAACTCGCCGCTTCCCTTTCAGGTTCACCTCGACGGCTTGTCTAGTGATGTCGCTTGATGGTTTCCTCTGAGTATGGCCAATCCAATCCATCTCCATTTCTTCCTGCATATTTTTTTCACAATCGGTTCCTGCTAGGTTGGTTCGCTCATTGCCAGAGATCCCTGTTTCTGATCTTTTCTGGCCGGCCATCTGATCTTGAGCAAAGTAATGAGCGAAGACAACTGTTGATGAAGGTCTGTAGTTTGTTTGAGATGCTCTTTATGACGCGCAGTGCAAGTCTCTGATCCGTATAGTAGCACTGACTGACTTCACATTAGAGTTGAAAATCCGGATCTTAATTTGATTTTCATGCTGAGTGCTGTTGATCTATCTTCACACGGACTTTAAGAGTAATGAAAGGTTGTGTTGCTTTTCCGGTTCTTGCTTTGATAACCTCGTCAGTTCCGTTCGTCTGTAGTTGAAACGATGCTTCCCAGGTAGGCGTGTGGTAAAGGAGGTTGTTTCTTTCAGGTTCCTCCCACTTATGGTGATTGTTTGAAGGGGTTGAAGATTGGCTGAAGAATATAAACTGTTTAGATATACAAATAACTATTTGATCAACTGAAGATGTATCTTGGCTTCCGTGTCTTGCCTTCTGCTGTTACAGTAGCTGTGTCTTATTCTGCTGTATAAATGTATGTTAAACTCATCAGTTAGATCTGCTTGTATTGACAGTGAGTGATCGCCTTCCAACTGGGTCTGTCATCCGGCATCTATCGTAGGAAACTGTGAAGCTTTATCTACTAAGACAGTGAGTCACGGATCGCTTATATTTTATTTACTTCATTATTCTGTGTAATATTTGTTACTTAATGCCACATTTTAGAAGTCAATGCACCCTTGATTTATCAGGCATTCAATACAATTTTTATAGAAACATTATTTTGTTACTGGAATTTTTGAGTCATAAAATGAGTCATTCATATATTATGCAAAGGTTGTGATAAAATGTAACGGAGTATTTTGAAGTGATGTAAGTTTACAAAGAGTAATTACACGTAGTTCAGTTCAAAGTTTCTATCGCAATGGTTTTTTTTAAAGTATTTTTCTTTCGAGAAATGACTGAAAAATAATGTATGCGGGTTGTAAATTTCTCGATAATAACCGGTATTTGAATCGAATGTCATTCATTTCACATGAAATGAGTAAGTTTTAAGTAGTATTGTCGCCTCACTTATCAGCCACGTATCAGCGTTTAAAATAATGAACTTTTCCATTGCATTAATATAACTGTACAGCATTAAAAATGAAGTTATTGGAAAGAAATATCTCTCCGGTGAATGAATCTGTTTTTTATTTTATTTATATTTCATCACTAAAACAATATTGAGGCGTTAGACAAGACCAGTTACACTGAATTCATCTTTTATATAGGGCAGTTTCACTTAGAAAGTTGTTTAGACCTGAATATTTAACGCATTATGTATTTTAATGAATCAACATTAGAATGTCTAGAAATCAAACTGCCTTTCAAGTGTTGGTTTGCAGGGATTTGATTGGTTTCAGGATTTCATCATGAGCTGACATTAGTTAGAGAACCATTGGAAAACCTGGGAGTACTGGACAGCTGTTTCCCGCGTCCTATTTTGGGACTCTTCAGCAGTACGCACCCACCGGGATTCGAACCTAGGACCTTCCGGTTACAAGGCGAGCTCGTAGACCATTAAGCCACTGGGACCCGATCCAACGGTCCTTGAATTCTAACTTCTGCCAATTCACGACATAGCGCGACCGCTAGCGCGACGAGCTCACCTTGTAACCGGAAGGTCCTGGGTTCGAATCCCGGTGGGTGCGTACTGCTGAAGAGTCCCAAACTAGGACGAAACAGCTGTCCAGTTCTCCCAGGTTTTCCAATGCTTCTCTAACTAATGTCAGCTCATGATGAAATCCCAAACTGCCTTTCTTTCAGATGATCGAATGTTAACCTATTATTTGATATGTTTGATTAATGAACCTTATTTTGGTAAAACATTTGATATATTATTGTAAAAACGTCTTTTTAATTGTCAGTTGGTGACCAGTAGAAGAATATGAAAAGTTAGCTTCATCGTTTAAAGACCCTGTGTCACTACGATGAAAACACAGTGGCCTGCGTTAGCTACCTGAATTTTCTATCCATCTAACTGCATCTCGTTTTTACTCTGTTACAGATTGTTCTAATCTGCTAATTACCAAAATGAGTCAACCTGTACTCGCTGACAATTTCAAACAACTTCTTACCTACTGTTGGGAATTTTTTGAGGAAAACCTAAGACGAATATTGTAGGGTTAGCAGTGAAGAATACTCTGTGAATACTCTGGAAGGAACAATATTCCTTGAGAAGATGTGTTATCGACTAATAAATTATTTAAATTCTCTGCACAAGGAGTAAATACTTTGCAGTGGAACTCGCTGAAAATTCTGTACATATAAAAATGCATTTTCCCCGAATTATGCTATCATTATTACTATACAATCATTGCAAAACTTTTGTAAAGATGCTTCTGATAATAAATTCACCTACAGTGACACAGGAATGCAAAGGAATAACTAGGAATGAAAACACCTCAGTTAACTTTACACCTGACACAGATTTATTTAGCATAGATACATTACAATTACCTCCTTTAGTTCATAGATGAAAATAGGGCTTCAGCTGCATTTTCCATTGCATTTGGTTTTCCTCCAACGTTTTCACCTGACTCCACATCAACTCACATGATTTTAATCTCCTCTTCGCATAGATACAATTCATGAAAAAAATTGAGACTCCAGAGCAAGGTTACATTTGAGTGCTTGCTACATTTTATTTGTTATGAGGCTTTGACATTTTTGAAAGAAACGTTGCAAAGACCCAGTGACCGTGAAGAAGACGGGCAGTTTCTTGCGTAACTCTGTCAAGCTTGCAGTAGCGAAAGCAGAGATACAGTTCTTAACAGAGTGTTTAGCTTGACATGAATATCCAAAGATGTACTGGAAATTACTCAGACGCAGTCATATCCATCCGAATAACAGAACACTCAGGCGACGCACAATAAACAACACTGACTTCATCCAATCAGATGTCCCTGAACTAGAGCAAAACGCTGACCTAATAGTGCATGCATTTCACGATTAAGATAAACAACTAAGGCTATCCTTCGAAGAATATGTCCAAGAAGTCACCTAGAGGCAATGTGATAAGATCAAGTTAAATCTAATTAAAATCCTGAAGTTGACGAGTGATACAAAATATCCATTTCCAAACAATCCAGAAGAACACATATTTAATCTCTCACACATCAAACTGTCAACACTACAACTAGAATAACTATTTCCCAGTTCGAAATTATGCGCGAAACCATCATGAATAAACAACAAAGAGGTCATTCTGAGACGACGTGATAAATGTGGGGGAAACGTAGTCATGAATCGTGAAAACGACATAAGTAAAATGCTGACCATCCCATCCAACGAGTCCAAATTCACAAAAACCGACAAATGAAAAAAATGACGGGATTAACCGAACAAAAACTAACAGGTCTTCTCTGAAAACTAAAAACTGCAGCATTCATCGGCGCTGAAACCTTCGAATCGCTGAGGCAGTCTGGCTCAAATAATCCCCAACTTTGTGGATTACCGAAAGTGCACAAGAAAGACATACCTCTTCGACCCATTTTTGATATAACTAATTCACCTTATCGTTGCATTACCCAATAGCTGGTAGACGTACTAGAACCGGAGAGAAGGCACATTTCCTGCCATGCACTCCGAGATTCCTTAGATTTTGTCGATTCCATTGAAAACGTCAGTGTTTCTAATCAAAACATGTTCTCACTAGATGTGGTATCATTGTTTACAAACGTCCCACTAACTGAAACAACATTCCATTTATGTGAAAATATTGATTCAGGGGAGATGAACATCGGTATACCACTGAATATTTGAAGGAACTTGTATTGAGATGCATTTTAAACTTCCAATTCTCTTTCAATGTCGAAATATAGTGACAAAAAGATGGTATAGCCATGGGCTCACCGCTTAGCCCATCGCTTGCAGACTTTTTCATGTCAGAACTAGAAAACACACTTCTAAATAAATTGATTGACAACTTTCGGTTTCACAAGACATACGTGTACGACACTTTCTTCATCTCATACAATTTGGAGAACATCTTGAACTTGAACATCTGCAATCCGGGAATTCATTTCACACTAAAGAAGGAATCTGAGAGAAAAGTATCTTTTCTGGACGTCCAATTAGCAAGAAGCATACACGACGGAACGGACAACCTACAAACTTTCACAGTTGGGTGCACTTATATATGAATCGAAACCTGATCCGTTCACTCAGCTACAAAATCCGCAGCATTTGCAGCCCTAATACTATGGGGGAGGAGCTAAACACCTGGAAAAGAATCCTCCTCATCATGAAATTTCTGAAACCTAAATCATTAGAACAGATCATACTTTCTGCTTCCAAAAGCATTCTACCAGAGCCTACAATTTAATAGAGACTCATCAGCAGAAATATTGAGAAATCATCTGTCTCGCTCACTGAAGAAAACCTTCTTCAAGGCTGAACTCCAACTAACGTTTTCTACAAAACCGGTGATTACGTCACCCAACTTGCTTTATTTTAGTTTCTTACTCATTAACACTTTCTACATTACGTGATTTGTTATCTAAAATTTATAATTCTAGTGAAAAGTCTTTGTAAATACTCATTTTTTCGCCAAGAAAATTTATTGTATATATATATATATGCATTTGAACAGCTTGAGAATCGTAACTCCAAAAAGAGTAAGCCTTCGCTGTACGCCTTCCATTTTATATAAAAATTGGTGAACCAGACCTTTCGTCAGCCAATCCCGAAAGCGTTTCTCAAAAATAATAATTAACCACTCGTTTACATTGTGTTTTCTAGTGGGAAATATTAGGCAAAGCAAATTAAGATGTAGTTTATGTGTTTTCTGATTCTGGTATATTTTCTAAGTCCAGTTTTCTCATAACTTTCAGTTTTTCCTGTTTATTGTTTATAAGTTCAACTGGGGTTTCTGTTTCATCCATACACGCTTCATCTTATAACAGGCACACAGTTTTTCGCTCTGTCTTCTCCAATAAAATTATAGAGTGAACTAACTGCATAAATATCTTGTACCAGTCACGATCACGTGCCGCTTCAAATTTCCCCCTACTGCTTAGTGTCACTGGTGTAAAGAAGAGTGCATTATTTTTGAACTTTGACACCATAACGTCTATGATACCCGCATAATTCGGAAAATGATCTCATTTTCGATCACCTTTTCCAAGAATTGGACAAAAGTCTTTCTGTGGCATCTAGGTAGATGACTGTAGACCTTTAGTTCAAATCCCCTGGCTAAGACTGTTAATCGTGTTGTACATTTTTGTGATATAGAAACTCTATAACTTACTGGTTGGTGAAAGGTACTCATTATAGTGAGAGGTAGTAGGCAGTGTGGTAGAAATAGGCGTGAATGGTTTGGTAACCTCAAAACTTCTATCAGCTGCCTGTGCTAACTTCATCAAGCACAATTTGTGAAAGGGTACAAAGAATTCTTTGCACCATCTGAGACAATCTTCGCAACCACAACTGTTTCAGAAAACCGTCGCCGATTTTGAGGTCAGAAACTCTCTGTCTTAGCTGTCAATGCAGCAACGTAAGCTTACATTCCTTCGGTTGAATGTTTCCGAAATCTTCCTACGTATTGTGTTGGTCTGTAACTGCATCTGTCTTGATTAGTGTAACTTTTAGACAATCTTTCAGGTGGGTGAGTAATTGTCAAGAATGCCAGAGTCATCCTCTACAGTGTATTCAGGAGGACTTATAATTACTAGGTTAGCCTAAGTCTCCTGTGAGTGAATACATCGCAGAGAGAAAGTACCTTCAACTTGCAATAACCATGAAGATAGTAGATTTGTCTAGAAAGCTGCAAAGTAACTGCCATCTGCTCAGGAAAGTCATTTTCGGCAGTTGTATACCACGACTATAAAATTACACAAATGAAAGAACAAATACAAATGTAATAATAACAATAACCTGCTATGCGAAGATGAACAGCGATGCGTCTAATAAAGAAAATTAAAAGATGGATGAATCAATTTAAAGGTATGGGAAATGATATTCGGGCTCACCAACCATAAATTGCTAGTTGTGCCATTGATATGCCATACTATGCCACCCTTACTAAACGTAGTATGCCTAAATTGGCAATCAGTCAGTACACTTCGTGACTTTTAGGTACCGATAACACAACATAGTTCAAAAATACTTAGTTATTTAGAAATATACTCTCACCAGTAATAGATTTAAAAGAACGGAAAAGGTTTTGAAACTCAGCCTCAATCGAAAAATTGTTTGAAAAATCCCTTGGGGATGATTTATTTATAATATTGGAGCTTATTTAGACGTTTCAGCTAACTGTGTAATGATTATACGCAATTCTCTTAGACTGTGTATCATTAATTAGACATTTGAATATCAAGTGGTGATTTTAACCTTTACTATTTGCCTTCGTCCTTATTTAACTTTTAAGTGTGATACTTCTTTGTGGTTGTGTACATTGATGGTGTGTTGTATAATGGTATGCATATGAGAGAATGAAGGTTATTCTGACCCGGGATTGTCTGTGGGAAGCCTTGGTGTGTGATGCCTGTGGACAGAGCTTTTAATCCCACCTCGTTGGGAACATTCTTCTGGATTCTCAGTTACTTTTTACTGTCGAACTTTGGTTAACTATTTGTGTCTTACAGTACTTGTCTTGTAATTAGAAACCTACGTTGCCTGTTTAGCTGCCTCACTTCATTGTTGAGGTAAATTTAAGTTTTGGTGTTATTATTGTTTAATAGAACGGCTAAAATATTGGAGAATAATCGTCTTTTTTCTCCTTTTGGAACATTTTGCGATAGCGTGTGTCTTAACGAAGTTTTATCCACTATACGCTAGAATGTAGAAATCGGTTTCTTGCGTTCAGAACATAACCAAATAAATTTGGTCGTTACAACTCATCTGGCTAGTATGGCTTACTTAAAGACTATACGTATGTACGTGTTAACAGCATAAGGAAGGGACACCAAATGGCTTTTGTGTCTGATCAGATGCATACCCGATTAAACAAAACTTAAAACACCTAATGCAACCACAGACGGGATAGATGTCTATTTAGTTAATATAAGGTTCATTCAGTTTGATGTGTTTTCGTGAGGTGAAAGGTGCGCTACAATCCCACCAGAAGAATCAAGGGATGTCAAAGTTTGAAGAGAGCTAAATAGTTTCCATTCTAACCTTGAACTACCAAACGTCTCCATTATTTCAAGAAGAATAGATTCTTTAATTAAAATAAATTATACGTTTTACACAGTGGTGGCATCAAAGATGACATGAGCTGCTGGATAAGAGTTAAGAATCACACGGATTTCAGATAATTGATATAGACTTGTGCTTATTCCACCTGGTGTTATTTCGTAGAATATAAGTCAATTCATATAATAGAAAGCGCAGTTAAATGAGGCATCTGAAGAACCCAGTCTTCTAAAAATATTATGTATGAATATCTTTTCCTAAAGTGGAGCATAAACTTTTTTATTTTATTTTCTTTTTTCTTTTTATTTTTGATTACAGCTTGACTCCACACTGAATTTTTGGTACAAGTGTGGAATTTTCAGCGTGGATATCGGTAGCCCAAAATTCGCAGGCCGACCATAGATATCAGGTGTGCATTGGCGTGGGCTTGAACCCCGTACCATGTGCATGGTCGGCGAGAGTCCTAACCACTGTGCAAACGACGCAAACAAGGTTAGCTGATTCCTATTTTCTAACCATGTAAACAGTATATTACGGTATATATTAAGATAAAATATATTTATTGGTTTAAAGTAGTCATTCTAAACAAACAGAATCACAGAGAAGTGAAGAAAGTACAAAAAAAATGGATCGACGCTAGAATTCTCGTGAATAAGTCATAAAAAATGGAAGGCAATAATAAGAGTATCAAGGTATGACTTATTAAAGCCAAATTAAAAACAAAGTTTGGTTTGCATAAATAAATTACTCATTAGAAGTTAACTGGTGCATAATGACTAGCAGTGGAATCCCGGATTGCGCACTTCAGCTGTCCTATTTGGGAATCGTCACTTGATGTGCCTGCATTCCCCAGTGAGTGATGATTTTCCCACTGAGGCTTGAAACGAGTGCCCGTAGTTTCAAACACCACAGCGTTATCCACTAGACCACTTGAGTCATGAGAGCCACCTCTTGTCCAACGTGTCAGATTAATTATTTAATTGAATTTTAGATTCTTTTTCTCCTCGATTGACTGGATCGAAGTGCTCGGTCTCAGGTTGACATGTCGGCTTCTTGTGCAGATGCTTCGACGATGTCTGAGCAAGTAATTGGAAGTTAACTAGTGGGTGGTGACTAGCATTGGAAACCAGGATAAGGCGCATTTCGTCCTATTTGGGACTTGTCATCTGGATGTGCCTCCCATTGCACGATCGATTGACGGGAAAATCTAAAATTGAATAAAATAAATTGCTTATTATTTATTGGTCAGTGAACACAGCTAAAGCTTCTTGTAGAAAAGTTTCGTCATTAGTCCGTATATATTCTTGGTAGCTACTCAAGGCAGAGTTAGGAATTATTTCTTGACACTGGTAGTTCCCAACTGATCTGATTGAAAATTATTTCTCCTTAGCATATCCCTTTTTTGTACAGATACTTTTATAACTGACTGAGTTTCGGCATGAAGCATCGCTCAGAAGCGCAGATGTTCAAGCTGCCATACTCCATATGATACACAAAGTTAGACAACAGAAAGAAAAGAGGTTAAAAAGAACTAAAATAAGCAGAAATGTGCGGGAGAAAGAAGTAAAAGTAGCATGGAAAAAGAACAATGTTCAGTGAATCTAAGCGGTAAATGCATCTATACCATTTTTTTAATGATAAAGCTTTATTTCAAACAATATGTGAATACATAGTATAGAAATTTTTCTGCGCATTTACTTCCAAAATATTTACTTTTTATACAGGATTTACATGTTACGCAGTAATCTGAAGTATATCATATGACTTAGTGTTGTTGCATATGAAGAGAATGAACCGAATTCTGCATACTTTTTCTTCATTTTCTTCAAGAATTGTATAACACTTCATTGAAAGCCAATGAAATATGCGCGCAAATTCATGTAGTGATCATCTGATTTCACTGCATGATTAAAACTATAAGAAATACAGAAAAGTTGAGATATTTTGATGGATGAACATTCTGGCAGCCTAATCATTTGCTATTATATCTTATTATATATCAAGCAAGTAGCCTACACCTCTCTACGTATCTCTAACCTAGTGTCAAAGATTTCATGGATTGACACCATGTTTGAGTTTAACCAATCCTAACTCTATTCCAACATAATCCTTTGTCCGCTAACATTATTTATCTAAGAAACTGATGGCTTGATGTGCACGACACATGTCGTCACCATTCCATTTGATGTAGCTTAACAACCTGATGGATTCATTTTCCCTTCCTACCTAACACTCTACACTTAACCTTAATAATACTCACTATATTATATCAATTATCACCTGAGATATAGAACGTGAGCATCTGTGGTCAAAGACAACTAGCCTCTTCACGTCTCTCACTTATAATGACAATATCTCACAGGCATAAAGGAAGATAGGGTGAACTGCTGCAAGGTTCACAAGTCGTCTGATCGATAGGCGGATATCATGTCTATGCCAGAGATGAAATATCTTTATAACGCTATGGTTTTATCTTTCGTGTTTTACTTGTTACGAAACATGTAGATTTACACACATCCCATCTACTCCTAAGATACTTCTGTTTTGAAAATCCCTCCCTACCTAATTACAATATTTATACTTATTTGGTTGTTCCAGTTAACTTTGTAATTATTGTCCGTTTTTCTACTAGATTGTATACCATTTTTCTGACGTTTGCATATCATATGTTGACGTGATTCTGATAATTTGTCTTTGTCCCTCTTCATGATTGTGCAATACATTGATAGTATGTTGAAAGATATGAATTTTTCTGAGTGAATGAACTTCATTTCTGACCTTGAACTGTCTGTGGGAAGCACTGGTAAGTGATTTCTGTGTACAGAGTATTGACCCCACCTCATTAGAAGTATTCTCCTTCATTCTCAGGTTCTTCTTAGGGTTGGATTTTGGTTAAATTATTTTGTTCTTTAGTATTTGTTTTGAGTGGGAAAATTATCTGAACTTTATAGCTGCCTAAATAAACTGTTGAAGTAATTTTCAGATTGGGTATGTCGTGCTTGTTGAATACGACCACAGATTTTACTGTAAATAGCCATGTTTTTCTGTCTTCAGAGCATATTGTGACTGTGCATCTGTCAAGAGAGTTTCGGATAGTGATATAGTAGGATGCAAAGCTGTGTTCCTTGCGTTCAGAACAGAATGAATCGGTTATAGTGGCTTTGTTTGTAGATGGAAACTTTGAAACGCTCTGTCGAACATCTTTTGATGTATTTGATTTAGCCTACCGCTGATTGATTTTGTTGAACGCGTCAAAGTTGATTTTATAAACTTGTACATTATGTGTAATCATATGTCAATAATTGTACCATTCAACTAATAAATGCACTGAACCATGACGTCGTATTACATTGGTTTTGAAAGATGTAATATGCATTAGATATGTTATCGTCATATACTAGATGTGCAGTTTTCTGTCCACTATCAACTACAGAAATATATTAGTATACAAAAACTCAGTATGTTTTCCTGTGAAAGAGCAAATAGCGTATCAAAAATGTCCTCAAATTTAGTTTCCATTTGACTGATTTTGAAGTGATGACGTTGTTAAACCGCTGAATTTTATTCTCATGATGACAGTACAGCCATTTTAATTGTAAGTAAATTGAAACATGGCAAACTCTCCCCTGGGAATAAAATATTAAGACGTCATAGGACGGAACGTTAACAAACCTTCCTGCTTACTTTCTTTTTTAATAACATTTTATTTTATATCATGTTTAAGGTAAAAAGGATTATTTAGATGAGAAGCGTTAAAACATCCAAATGGAAAATGATAGATCTCACAATGATATTCATATCTTTGACGAATATAAGTTAATAAATCTAAAATACATTGAGTTTTGAAAATATTCCTTTCCCATAGTGAACGGTTAGTGAAGGAGTGTAGCGATAAATAATTGCCTAAAATTATTTGTCTGAAGAATTCTTTGTGTAAAACTGGATGGTAACCTTCAGTAATGCAAGTGCAGAACTTAGGTACTGTGATGGAATATAATTCCATATTAGATAAGATCATCGGATAGCTGGGAACATAAAGCATTTAGAATGCTTAGTCCTTCTCCTAGGTTATGGTGAGGATGTTTGATCTGATGAAATCTGAACATATCCTTCTTTTTTTCCAAACACAAACTTAGTAATAGACCTAATCTATTTCAAAAGAATGGATACTGAACAAAGAGTACTCTTCGATAAATTCATTATCATGCTCTAAAGTTATATATACATTATAGTGAATGAATATTTTTGTTATAGTGAATGAACAACATTAATGCTGTTTAAATAACATCGAATCAATAATAATATGAGTGGATTTACAGTTCAGTAGCATTAACATAACGACACTGAACGTCAGAAAAATTAGGAAAGATAATATTACAAATTCATGAATTTATAGTCT